>OX459004.1:19828363-21101938 GCA_949774965.1 Diarsia brunnea | reverse complement strand
GAAGTGGGGGCCGAAATCCCACCGGCTGTCGAGCACCAATCCCAGGTACTTCATGGTAGACTCGACAGCAATTCGAGCCCCCCCGACCACGATGTGGGCATCAGGCGGCGGCGCCCGCCGGGGGCCATGAAAGACCATGGCCTCCGACTTGTTGAGGGCCACCTCCAGGCCTAGGCTTCGGATGCGGCTCACCACCTGTGAGACCGCAGCCGTCGCCAGCAACGCTGCCTCCCTGTACGAACTCCCCCGGGCGGTGACCAGCGTATCGTCCGCGTAACATGTCAGGTCTACGCCCGGTGGGAGTTCGCCCCTCAGCACCCAGTCATACCCGATGTTCCACAGGGGCGGGCCCAGGACCGAGCCCTGTGGAACACCGCACGACATGCGGTGCTGGTTTACGACGCCATCACGTCCCACGTAGGTGACACACCTCTCCGAGAAATAAGCCCCGACAATGCGGCGGAGGTAAGGAGGCACTCGATGGTACCGCAGTGCCTCCCGGATACAACTCCAGGGCAGGGTGTTGAAGGCGTTGGAGATGTCCAAGGACACCGCCAACATCACCCCACCCCGGGATACCGCTTCCTCCGCCAGAACTCTCACCTGCGATATCGCGTGGATGGTGGAGCGCCCGTGCCGAAAGCCGAACTGGCTTTCGTCCAGATCCGGCCCCTCTCTGCACAAGTGGCCGAGGAGGCGGGCAGCGATTATCCTTTCGAACAGCTTACCCACCTCCACTAGCAGCACTAAGGGCCGGTACGCGGACGGCGAGTCCGCAGGGCGCCCCACCTTCCTGAGCAGGACCAGACGACCAGATTTCCACAAAGTGGGAAACTGGCCCCGCTCAAGACACGCTGTGTAGAGTTCTCTCAGCCAGGGCTCTAGCTCCTTCAGAGCGAGGGCTAGCACTTGGCCGTGAATTCCGTCGGGCCCCGGAGCCACGTTCTTGGCCCGGAGCCGCATCACGGCCGCCCCCATCTCTGCCTGTGTCACCTCTGGGACGCTGATGGCGTCGTCCTCTGTAGACTCTGCGGCCGTGGGCAAAGCCATCGGCGGCGGGATATGTTCCGCTCTCGCCGGGAAGAGGGCTGCTACTACCTCCTCCAACAGCTCGGGTTGGAGACTCTCCGTAAGTGGAGGCGCGGCGGCTCGAAGTTTCCCTCGAACCGCTCGATAGGGGCGCCCCCACGGATCTCCGTCCAGAGTCTCCAACATCTCTTCCCTGGCGCGCTTCTTTGCCTCGCCGATGGCCAGCCGCAGAGTCTTCTTCGCCGCGCGGTACACCTCATACCGCGCGGCTTCTTCGTCAGGGACCCGACGACGTCTCCTCCGGTATCGGGTGTACTGGCGCCACACCGCTACGCACGCGACGCGCAGCTGTGCGATCTCGGTAGACCACCAGTACACCTGGCGCCTCGCTGACTGTGCGTGGACCCGGGGCATGGACGCGTCGCTGATCTGCGTCATCGCCCCGTGGAACCACAGCGCCTCCTGTTCGACGTCGACGGGTCCGGCTGTTGCCGACTCCCGGATCCAGGCCTGGACAATGGTGGCCTCCTCGAGAAGTTCCCTGTCGATGCGCTTGCGCGCCCAGCGCGGGCCGTCCGCTCGCGGGGCTCGCGATCTGCGGCCGCCGGCGGTCTGGGTGGAGACGTCGAAACGAATGTATCGGTGATCCGATAACGTCTCCACCTCCACGGCGACACGCCAGTCACGAACACGGCTAGCGACAGCAGGGCTAGCGAACGATACGTCCACTATCGAACCACCCCGCTGTCGCACGCACGTGTGGACTGAGCCCCGGTTTAGGACGACCAGGCCAGTGGTGACTGCCCACTCCTCCAGCACCTCACCCCTACCATCGGTTACCGGAGATCCCCACGCCACGGATTTGGCGTTGAGATCCCCTAGCAACAGCACAGGGCGAGGGTGGAGTTGGGCAACGACGGCGCCCAGCTCGACAAGGAAGTTCTCGAAGTCGGCGAGACTCTTGTTGGGCGAAAAATACGCGCCAACTACGCCAATGCCGTCCGCGAGGGCGGCTACCCAGCCGTGACCTCGGGACGGGTTGGCAAGAGCCCCGCCAATGATGGCCACCAAACCGTCAAGGTCTCCAACCCAGTTGTCCCTGGGTGGGACGAAATACGGTTCGGCGACCACAGCCACGTGAATCGACCACTCTGCCATGCTCTGGAGCAAGAGGTCCTGAGCTCTGGCAGAGTGGTTGATATTGCCCTGGAGGAAATGGAATAGTTTCTCTATAAACACTCCATTTCCTCCACGGCACCAATCCTAGGCCGGGAGTCGGCCGAAGAGGGTGCAGGTTGAGAGGGGGGTAAAGGGCCCCTTGCAACCCTAGCCCTCCTCTTCCTTCTCTGCTGCGTGGGCGAACCACAGGCCTTGCTGCCCACTCTGTGCCCATCGGGCCTCCCTGCAGCTGTACAGAGGCTGCAGTTTGGCGCCGCGGAGCACTGGGCCGCCTTGTGGCCGGGCTGACCGCAGCGATAACACAACTCGCTGCGATCTGTTTCGGCGGTGCACCGTGCCCGGACATGCCCAATGTCCAGGCACCTATAGCACCGCAATGCCCTGGGTTGCAGCAGTTTGACCCTCGCTGCAACCCATCCCACCAGCAGTCTGCCGCTGTCGGCGACTTTGTTGGCCGCCGCCACCGGGCACCGCACCCAAATCGCGCCAAGCCCGGCAGGGTCGGCGCGGATCTCGCCCGTCCGCACGTCCTCAGACGGACATCCGCCGGCTCGGGCGATGGCCGCTGCGACCTCAGCCGGAGTGGTCGAGTCATCCAGACCGTCGATCCGCAGCTCCGCGGTCTTCGTCGGTCTGGACACCCGGACGTCCTCCGGGTTGAGGACCTCCCGCAGCTTGGCCGCCAGCATGTCCGCCTTTTCGGCGCTGGAGGCACCCGACACTTCGAGCAGCCGCGCCCCCGTGATCGCCGGCCTCAGCTTGAAGCCGGACGGTGTTCCAAGGTCGGGGAACGCGACTTTGGCTCTCGCCTCTGTGAGGACCGCCTTATAAGAGACGCCCCTTTCGATGGCTCCGGGCTGCAGCGTGATCACTACAGCCGCGGAGCGTGGGGCTCTGACCCTAGGCGATCCTGCGGCCTTCTTCGGTGCCGCGGGTGCTCCTCCAGTGGGTGCCGGCGGCGGCGCCGTCTTCTTTTTGTTGCGGCGGCGGCCCCTTTTGACCACCGTAGACCAGGCCTCCGTGAGAGGTCCAGGAACGGTGGCCGGGTTCGGAGCCGTCGCCTGGGAAGTGGGCGCGGACCTTTCCTCCGCGGGTTTATTGGGCCCCTCTGCGGGCTTTGTGGCCCCCTTGCCGCCTTTTCTTGGCTCGGCCGCTGTCGCCTCCTTCCTCCGTCTGTCCGCAGCGAGCGGTGGACGGAGGTTTTCGGCAGGCAGCAGCCTGGCCTCTATGGCCTCGAGCCTGGCACCCATCATTGTTCCACACTGCACCATGCAGATGCGTACGATCTTTTCGATCTCCGCATCCGCAAGTGCAGGGGCCGACGATGGGGCCGGAGATTGTGCCGCCGACGGGGTCGGCGATGTGGCCGTGACGGACGGTGCCTGGGCGGCAAACTGCCGCTTGAGGTCCTCCAGCTCGGATCGGAGACGGCTATTCTCCTCCCACAACTTCGCCGTCTCCTCCGTAGTTGTGCGGCCGCTGAGGACCTCAACCGCCTCCTGGATGGATGCCACTGCATCCTTTAGGGCACGCGTAAACGTGCCCTTCAGGTTGCCCGACTTAGTGGCAACCTTCAGGACGACGTCCAGCCCGTCCGACACCTGCCGACTGAGCGCCACTGCCGACGCATCTGCTGTCCTGGCAGAGCGACGCTCTCGGGCCTGTCGGGCCAACTCACCGACTTCGTCAGCAGCGACAGCCTGGCGTTGCGCCCGCTTTTCCGCATTCGCCTCCGCTCTATTCGACCCTAGCAGGGACGTGGTGGAGCCACCACTCTGGTCCGCGCTCATGCGTCCAGGGTCGCTCTGGACACACTCCGCAGAGACGCGCGCATTAGGCCGAGACAAAAAGCGACCACGCCCGTCGCGTTCCGGCAGCCGCGTGGTGGCAACACCCGCCATGACCGCGCGACCTCTTCCTCTCCGCCCCGTAGATATCTTCGGGGTCGATAGGTTCTCCTCACTCGAGGAGAGACCTAGCGATCCCGAGTCCTTATTGCGCGGACGCTTCCTCCGCTGACTTGAGCCTCCTCGGCTCTGGTTGCCGTCAGTGACGGCAAGTGGTGAATCCACATCGCGCAGTCGCTCCAGGTTGAACTGGAGCTCCTTTTCTCGCTCGTGGCGCAGGTCGGCGGTGGTCTGCCGGCCTGCGAGATCAGTGGTGCCCCCCCCAGATACGGTGGGGCTGCCCTCTAAGGGATCCCTAGAGGGGCGGGATTGGCCCTTGCATTGCGCAAGGGTACCCGCCTGGGGATTGGTTTCCAATAATCTTTGTTCCATGTTTTTTTCCTTTTTAAGGGTGCGGTCCCTTTCCCCTTCCCCCCCAGCGCTAGGGACCGGATACAAACCCTCCGGCCATTCATCCCCTCGGCACGCTAGACCTTGGGATTGGGTTTCACCTCCACTCCTCGCCCACTCGACCAACCCTCTGAGAGCAGAAGGGGCAGTAGGCGGTAGATGGCCATCGGCCTCACCCCAGCGACGGACTGGCCGTCCCGTCTCTAGCCCGGTTCCCTTCACAGACCATCAAGGATGATGATCTGTGATTGGAACCGTGACCCTTCCCCGTGTGTTGAAATTAGCCGCCCGCATCCAGCTGCCCACTCTAGGCGAGTGGGCGGCTGGAGCGGCCGTTGCCCAGGGTGCGCCACGCGGAGGCTTTCAACCTGCACCCCAACCTAACCTAACCTTTTTTTTTTTTTTTTTTTTTTTTTTTTTTTTGACGCTGGGAAAAAATGCATTACGCATACCCTCCCATCGGGGGACGGGAGGGGTATGTGGGACTCCCGGGCGAACCCGGTATACCCACTAAAACGACCCAGCGGCATTCCCGCTTCGTCATAGTGGCGGGGGGACTGGGAAACCGGCACAGCCTTTACAACCAGTCCCCCGCCGACGATATCAAGGCGGTCCCCTCACACCCTCACGGGCGTGGGGGGGCGGGAATGACTGACGGAGGTGACGGGTGCAATGCGGGCGCAGGCACCCCCGTGCCTGTCGCCCGCCCGTCACCTAGAGGAGGGAGGGCACGACGCCTTCTCCCCCTTCTCCGTCTGCGGAGCGGCGCAGCGAGAGGGTCGTCCTCCCGCGCCCGCTCCGCCTCCTCCTTCTGCGAGAGTACGTCCTCGCAGAAGGAGGCTACTGCTGACCAGGCCTCCTCGCTCCCCAGCATGGCGTCAACCACGCCGGGAAGCGAGAGGTCTGGTCCGACCACCGCGGTGAGACCGCAGCGCCGCTCGGACCACGCCGGGCACCCCTCGAGGGTGTGCTGCGCCGTGTCCTCCGCCGCGCCGCATTCGTGGCACGCCGGGGTTTCCTCCCTCCCGATCCGGTGCAGGTGCGATCCGAAGCAGCCATGCCCGGACAACACCTGCACCAGACGGAAAGAGAGGAAACCGTGGGGCCGCTCGAGCCAGCCCTGCAGGACCGGCCCGAGCGCGTCCAACGTCCGGCGGCCAAAGGCGGCGCTGGCGAGGTCCTCCGTCCACTGGAGGACGATGGCGTCTTTCGCCTCTCGCCGCACCGCCTCCCGCTCTTCGCCCGTGGGGCGCTCACCAAGCGCCCTTCGGCGGGCCGTCCACTCGTACACTCTGGCGAGCACCCACGCCTCCAATTCCCATGGAGGGGTGCCGGCCAGAGCGCACGCCGCCGAAAAGCCCACCGAGCGGTACGCTCTCGCCACCCGCTGTGCAATGGCCCGTTGGGGCCTGCGGATGGCGGTCGCATTCTCCCTCCTATGGAGGGAGTCCGCCCAGATGGGGGCCCCGTAAAGGGCCATGCTCCGCAAAATGCCGGCATAGAGGCGCCGGCACTTTGCCTTTGGCCCCCCCAGGTTTGGGAGGAGCCATGAGAGGGCGTCCGCGGCCTTCAACAGGCGCGTCGACAGCCCGCTGAAATGTGGGCCGAAGCGCCACCTGTCGTCCAGCACCAGCCCCAAATATTTCATCTGGGGCTGGACCCCTATACGGACGCCCTCCACGACGATGTGGGCGTCGGCAGGGCAGCGCTGCCGGGGACCGCGAAAGAACACGGCCTCCGTTTTGTGCAGCGCCACCCTCAATCCCAGGCGGCGGATCCTCTCTGCCACCAAGGATCCGCCAGCCGAGGCCAAAATGGCCGCTTCTCCGAAGCTCCTCCCCCGTGCAGTGAGCAGAGTGTCATCCGCGTAACAGATGACACTCGTGCCCTGGAGGAGGGCTCCCCGCAACAGCCAATCGAATCCGATGTTCCACAAGGGGGGGCCAAGCACCGACCCCTGTGGAACACCGGACTCAGCAGCGTACCGCCTCACCGCACCTGCTCTGTCTACGAGGAGGACCTCTCGGCCCTCCAAGTAGTTTGCGAGCAGGCTCCTCAGGTATTGGGGCACTCCGTGATACCGGAGTGCCTCCAATATCGTCGAGTGGGGGACGGAGTTGAAGGCGTTGGCAATGTCGAATGACACCGCCAGCACTCCGTCCCCCGCCTCCACCGCCTCCTTCACCTGGCCCTTGAGTAGGGCCAGCGCGTCGATCGCCGAACGCCCACGACGGAAACCGTATTGAGCGTCCGACAGATCCGGCCCTACCCCCCGCAGGTGGCTCTCCAGCCTCCCGGCGACAATCCCCTCGAACAGCTTACCGACCTCATCGAGCAGAACGATGGGCCGGTATGCCGAGGGGGAGTCCACCGGGCGTCCCTCTTTTCGGAGGAGGCAGAGCTGCCCCTCCTTCCAGAGTTTCGGGAACCTCCCAGCCGTAAAACACGCGCTGAAAAGTTCCCGAAACCCGTCCTCCATTTGGGAGGCGGCGATCGCCACCACCCTTGCGGGGACGCCGTCCGGTCCGGGGGCGGTCCTCTTCGCGCGGAGGTTCAGAACCCCCGCGTAGAATTCCGCCGCCGTCACCGGGGGGACCTCTGCCTCCGGGGGAGCCGCCCCTTGCGGGGGATCCATTGCTGGAGGGGCGAAGTCGGTCCTGCGCGGAAACAGGGACCGGACCACCCCATCCAACAATGCCGGCTCGAGGGTCTCAGACAGTGGGGGACCATAGGGGCGGAGCTGGTTCCGCGCCGCCTTATACGGTCTCCCATAGGGGTCCCTGTCGAGACCCTCCAGCATCTCGGCCCTCGCCGAGTCCCGCGCAGCGCCCATCGCAGACTTGAGGGCCGCCGTAGCCTCTCGGTAAGAGGCGTACAGGCGGTCCTCCTCTGCCCGGACTCGGTTCTGGGCGCTGCGCCGCCGGCTCCGTGCGTAGGCCCTCCTGGCCGCCACGCAGGTGGCCCGGAGCCCCGCCAGCTCCTCCGTCCACCAGTACACGGCGCGACGGGGAGGCGGACGGCGTGACCGAGGCATGCTGGAGTTGCACACCTCGGTCAAGGACCCCCTGAGCCGCACCGCTGCGGCGTCAACGTCCGGGACCTCCTCGACAGGGGGAGGCGACAGCCAGTCCTGGAGGAAGGCGGCCTCCTTGGCTGCCTCCCGGTCCAGGCGGGTGAGTGCCCACCGCGGGAAGGGAGATTGCCCAGCACGGGCCGTCCCCCCTCCCCGCTGTGTGGAGATGTCGAACCGCACGTAACGGTGGTCCGACAAGGTCTCCACCAGCTCCACCCGCCAATTCACGACGCGGGCGGCCAGCGCGGGGGTGGCAAACGACACGTCCACCACCGACCCGCCCTGTTGCCGCACACACGTGTGGACCGCCCCCCTGTTGAGGAGGGACACACCGCACGAGGCCGCCCAAAACTGGACGGCGCGTCCCCGGACGTTGCACCCGGCGGCCGGGTTGCCCCAGGCCACCGACTTGGCGTTTAGGTCGCCGAGCACCACGACCTGGCGTGGTGCCGCCCTCCCTACGACAGCAGTGAGGATCTCTAAGAAATCCTCAAAGTCCGAGAGAGGGCGGTTTGGGGAGAAATACACTCCCACCATCGCTATCTCTCCCCACGCGGCGGCCACGTATCCCGGTCCCCTCTCTAAGAGCGAGAGGGGAGGGGAGTCTGTGGAAGACCGCGCCACCAACGCCACTAGGCCATCCCGGTCGCCCAGCCAACGGCCGGGGACCGAGTAGGGCTCGGCGACCACCGCCAAGTCCACCAACCACTCAGCCATGGTCTGCATCAGCAGATCCTGGGCTGTCCTGCAGTGGTTGGCGTTCGCCTGAAGGATGCGATGTTCGACTCTGGCCATTAGTCGGACATCGCACCCTCCTCCGCAGCCGCCGCAGGAACGGCGGTGTTTGCGGCAACAGCAGGCGCAGGCCCGGTCGGCGCCTGCGCTTTGCCACGCTTAGGGGGGGGATTGCACTTTCCCCCCTTCATGACGTGGCATGCCCGGCGGCCACTGGCGGCACACACCGCGCAGTGCGGCGTGGCAGCCTGGCAGGAGGAGGCTTTGTGGCCCTCCTTGCCGCAGCGGTAGCATGTGTCCGACCGATCCACTTTGGACGGACACAGGGGCCGGGTGTGGCCGATGCCGAAGCACCGGAAGCACCTCAAAGGCTGGTCCTCGAGTACCCTAACCGCACCCGAGCTAAAGCCGACTTGAAGCCGTCCTTTTGCAAGGACGGCTTTGGCGGCTGCGATTGGGCACTCGAGGCGGACTGTGCCCATTCCGCCGCGGCCGGGCCTTATGTCCCGGCCTTGGACCGCCGCTGCGCCACAGCCCCCTACCGCTGCGACCGCCGCCACTACCTCCTCCTTGGTGACGGAGTCATCCAGCTCCGTCACTTCTATGACCGCCGACTTGACCGGCCGGGCCACCCTCGCCGAGTCCGCGATGACCTCTTGCAGCTTTGCTGCGAAGAGATCCGCGTGGGCACTCCCCTCGGCCCCCGGGAACTCGAAGATACGAGCCCCGGCTTGGGTCCGCCGGCAGGACACATTGCTGATCCCTAATTGGGTGGGATCGGCGTTTGCACGCGCCCGCACCAGGATGGAGGCATAGGTCTCCCCTCGCCCCGCAGCCTCCGTGGTGAGTGTCACCACGACGGCCGCGGTTTTCGGGGGGACCAGCTGCCCCTTCCCCTTCCCTGTCCCTTTTTTAGCGGGGACGGCAGGCGCGGCAGGGTTGGCAGGGACGGCCGTTGCCGACTTCCTCCCCTTCCCTTTGCCCTTCCCCTTACGGCCCACTTTCGTCCACTCGTTGGAAGGAGTGGTCGAAGGGAGAAGGGCATCTTCCGCCTGGGCCGAAGACGGCCCCGGCTCAGACCGCCTCTTGTCCGTCTGAGTCGAGGACGGCCCCGGCTCCGACCGCCTCTCATCCGCCGCAAGCGGCGGTCGGAGGCGCTTCTCCGGCAGGAGCCGGTCCTCAATACCTGCAAGGCAGGCCCTCGTGAAAGCCCTCTCCTCCATTACCACCTTGCGGATGATGTCCTCAAGGTTGGAGGAGGAGGGGCCCTCTGCTGCAGGCCTCGCCTTGGCCTGTTGTGGCCGGGCCGAGGCAGCGCCATCTGCCACAGGGCTCGCCTCGGCCTGCTGTGGCCGGGCCGTGGCTTCAGCCAGCTTCTGATGAAGCTGGCTGACCTCCGACTGCAGGCGATCCACTCTCGCCTGCAGTTGCCGCGTCTCGTCGGTGGTCGTGCGCTGGACCAGCTCTGCGACGACACCGCGCATGCTCGCGGCCCTGCTTTTGAGGGCCTTCTGGAAGGTCCCCTTTAGATTGGAGGACTTAGAGGCGACCTCCACAATCTCCTCCTCGTCCTCCTCCGCCATTCTTTCCAGCTCGGCCAGAGAGTGGTCCGCGTACAGAACGCGAGACGCACCGTACCCGGACTTGGCCCGAGCGAGGTGCGCCCGCCTCTCCTTCGCGGCAACCCGCTCCTCCAGCTCTAGCTGGAGCTGATTCCGCCGAGCCAGGTCCAACTGGCGTTGGGCGTTCACGAGCCCAACTTCATGGGTGTCCGCAGCCACCGTCGGCTTTTTAGCCTTCGGCAACCTCCTCGACCCCGCCGAGGAACCCTCTGACCCACCGCTTCGGTGGACTCGCTTCCGCGAGCGAGACTCGTCCGCGTCCGACATACCAATCAGCGAATCGTTGTCAGACGACTCGCTGATTAGTATGTCATCCGCCCCTCCAAAGAAGCTAGCCGCAGACGGCGCGCGGCTAGTTTCTGACGCCGGAGCGTCGGGGTGGCCCTGAGAAGGGCCTTTGGGTTGGCCCTGAGAAGGGCCTTTTGGTTGGCCCTGAGAAGGGCCTTTGGGTTGGCCCTGAGAAGGGCCTTTGGGTTGGCCCTGAGAAGGGCCTTTGGGTTGGCCCTGAGAAGGGCCTTTGGGTTGGCCCTGAGAAGGGCCTTTTTGTTTTAAAAATCGCCCGCAGGCGTCCCGCGAAGGCATATTAAAAGACATTTAAAATCGTAGTACAAGGCAAGATACAAATGATCGCTACGAAGTCACAGAGCACTTTAGCCAGTCCCAGTCTGCCACTCCGTTACGGTGGTCAGAACTGGGCTGTTTCCAGGGGACGCGACGTGGACGCAAGCTCTGTGGGGGGTCCCCCAACCTAACCTAACCTAACCTAACCTTTTTTTTTTTTTTTTTTTTTTTTTTTTTTTTTTTTTTTTTTTTTTTTGACGCTGGGAAAAAATGCGTTACGCATACCCTTCCGCCGGGGGACGGGAGGGGTATGTGGGACTCCCCGGGTGAACCCGGTATACCCACTAAAACGACCCAGCGGCATTCCCGCTTCGTCATAGTGGAGGGGAACTGGGAAACTGGCATAGCCTTTGCTACCAGTCCCCCGCCGACGAACGCAAGGCGGACCC
Source organism: Diarsia brunnea (assembly GCA_949774965.1). Taxonomy (NCBI): domain Eukaryota; kingdom Metazoa; phylum Arthropoda; class Insecta; order Lepidoptera; family Noctuidae; genus Diarsia; species Diarsia brunnea. The sequence continues at coordinate 21,090,993 of OX459004.1, read as the reverse complement.
CTCCCACCCTCACGGCACGGGTAGGGGAGGGGGGCCAGGAACGGCAGGCGGAGGTGACAGAGTGCAATACAGGCGCAGGCACCCCCGTGCCTGTCGCCCGCCCGTCACCACCTAGAAGAGGGAGGGCACGAAGCCTTCTCCCCCCTCTCCGGCTGCGGAGCGGCGCAGCGAGAGGTCGTCCTCCCGCGCCCGCCCCGCCTCCCCCCTCTGCGAGAGCACGCTCCCGCAGAAGGAGGCTACCGCTGACCAGGCCTCTCGCCACCCAGAATGGCGCAAATACGCCGGGAAGCGGGAGGTCCGGTCCGACCACCGCGGCGAGACCGCGGCCAGTATTTCGCCGTGTGCCGCGCGACGGCCCGCGGAGCGGACCCACCGGACGGTACGCGACTAGTGACTCACTCCTCGAAGCCCTCGGGGAGCGAATCAGGGCCGGGGCCCCCCTCCCATCCCGGACCACGGCCATTCGTCACGCTCACAATCACGTCTGATGGGCAGACGCGTAGCAGAGCGCAACGAACGCCGCGATCCAAGATGAAGGAGGAACCCCAACCCCGACCCACTCCCCGAGAACTTCGAGGAGCGAACCACCAACCACGCACCGCCCGATGAGCCCGCCCCGCGAGCCATCGCACCGCACACGACGAAATAACCCCGCCCAGAATATTAGCCACGACAGTACCATTCCCCGAGGAATAAGAATTTCTTCTCATTCCTCGAGGAAGGATACTGCCGCGCCCAGGGTGCACCGGCCCAGCAGCTGCGAGAGTACGTCCTCGCAGAAGGAGGCTACTGCTGACCAGGCCTCCTCGCTCCTCAGCATGGCGTCAACCACGCCGGGAAGCGAGAGGTCCGGTCCGACCACCGCGGTGAGGCCGCAGCGCCGCTCGGACCACGCCGGGCACCCCTCGAGGGTGTGCTGCGCCGTGTCCTCCGCCGCGCCGCATTCGTGGCATGCCGGGGTTTCCTCCCTACCGATCCGGTGCAGGTGCGATCCGAAGCAGCCATGCCCGGACAACACCTGCACCAGACGGAAAGAGAGGAAACCGTGGGACCGCTCGAGCCAGCCCTGCAGGACCGGCCCGAGCGCGTCCAACGTCCGGCGGCCAAAGGCGGCGCTGGCGAGGTCCTCCGTCCAATGGAGGACGATGGCGTCCTTCGCCTCTCGCCGCACCGCCTCCCGCTCTTCGCCCATCGGGCGCTCACCAAGCGCCCTTCGGCGGGCCGTCCACTCGTACACTCTGGCGAGCACCCACGCCTCCAATTCCCATGGAGGGGTGCCGGCCAAAGCGCACGCCGCCGAAAATCCCACTGAGCGGTACGCTCTCGCCACCCGCTGTGCAATGGCCCGCTGGGGCCTGCGGATGGCGGTCGCATTCTCCCTCCTATGGAGGGAGTCCGCCCAGATGGGAGCCCCGTAAAGGGCCATGCTCCGCAAAATGCCGGCATAGAGGCGCCGGCACTTTGTCTTGGGCCCCCCCAGGTTTGGGAGGAGCCATGAGAGGGCGTCCGCGGCCTTCAAAAGGCGCGTCGACAGCCCGCTGAAATGCGGGCCGAAGCGCCACCTGTCGTCCAGCACCAGCCCCAGATATTTCATCTGGGGCTGGACCCCTATACGGACGCCCTCCACGACGATGTGGGCGTCGGCAGGGCAGCGCTGCCGGGGACCGCGAAAGAACACGGCCTCCGTTTTGTGCAGCGCCACCCTCAATCCTAGGCGGCGGATCCTCTCCGCCACCAAGGATCCGCCAGCCGAGGCCAAAATGGCCGCGTCTTCAAAGCACCTCCCCCGTGCAGTGAGCAGAGTGTCATCCGCGTAACATATGACACTCGTGCCCTGGAGGAGGGCAACCTAACCTTTTTTTTTTTTTTTTTTTTTTTGGGTGGAAAATCCTCATGGATGTCCCCCGCCCCTAAGGGGCAGGGGGGTCTGTCAGACTCGTACTGACTAAAAACCACCCGTGTCCTTCACTCTCCTACGTCGGGGGTCACGGGAACAGAAGATACTTCCGCGACCCCCGGCTGGAGCCTGGCCTTGCGGCCTCGCCTCCGAAGGGCGCGTGCGGACACGCCGCGCGCCCGCCACCTCGGGTTCGGGTATCCCGAACCCATTCAGGGGGGCCGGAAGAGAGCGCTATCCGCCCTCCGCCTGCGCCCAGTGCGTCTGCTGCGGGCCGGGTGCGGGGAGTTGACCTCCCGCTCCCTTTCCGCAGCCTCCTTCTGCGAGACGACTGCTTCACAGAAGGACACCACCGCGTCCCAGGACTCGACGCTGCCGACCATCTTCTCGACCACGGCCGGCAGCGACAAGTCACTGCCTACTCCAGAGACGAGGGCACGGCGCGGTTCCTCCCAAGCGGCACACTCTGCCACTGTGTGCCGCGCCGTGTCCTCCAGACAGTCGACGCAGTGGTGACACCGGGCGTCCGGCTCCCTGTTTATGCGACACAGGTACTTCCCAAAGCAACCATGCCCGGTAAGCACCTGTGTCACCCGAAACGACAGGGAGCCGTGCCTCCTCTCGAGCCAGCGCTCGAGTACTGGCCGGATCGCCTCGATGGTGACGAGGCCGGCGGTAGGGCGCGAAAGCCTCTCCCGCCACTCCGCCACCAGGGCCGCGCGAAGCTGCGACCGACGCAACTCCATGTGTCGCTGCATCGGTCGCTCGCCACGCGCCCGCATTTCCTCGCGCCACCGATAAAGTGACGCGAGTACTTTTGCCTCGAGGTCCCAGGGCGGGGATCCGGCCAGTACTCCGGCCGCCTCGTGGGAGATCGTGCGATACCCCCTTATGACTCTGACGGCCATCGCACGCTGCGGTCTCCGCAGAACAGCAATAGTGCCGGCCGTCAGGTCAGCCGCCCAGATCGGGGCCCCGTAAAGGGCCATCGATCGCACGATCCCCACGTAGAGCCGCCTACAGGCGGCGCTCGGGCCCCCCAGATTGGGAAGCAGCGTTGACAGCGCCCCGGCCGCGCCCAACAACTTGGGCCGTATGCGGCCCACCACCAGTGAGACCGCAGCCGTCGCCAGCAACGCCGCCTCCCTGTACGAGCTCCCCCGGGCCGTGACCAGCGTGTCATCAGCGTAACACGTGAGGTCGACGCCCGGCGGGAGCTCGCCCCTCAGCACCCAGTCGTACCCGATGTTCCACAGGGGTGGCCCCAGGACCGAGCCCTGTGGAACACCGCTCGACATGGGGTGCTGGTGACCGCCATCACGTCCCACGTAGGTGACACACCTCTCCGTCAGGTAAGCCCCAACGATTTGGCGGAGGTAGGGAGGCACCCTATGGTAGACCAGGGCCTCCCTGATACAACTCCAGGGCAGGGTGTTGAAGGCGTTGGAAATATCCAAAGACACTGCCAACATCACCCCGCCCCGGGACACCGCTTCCTCCGCCAGGACTCTCACACGCGACACGGCGTGAATAGTGGAGCGCCCATGCCGAAAGCCAAACTGGCAGTCGGCTAGATCCGGCCCCTCTCCGCACAAGTGGCCAACGAGGCGGGCAGCTATTATTCTTTCGAACAGCTTACCCACCTCGCTTAGCAGCACTATGGGCCGGAACGCGGACGGTGAGTCCGCAGGGCGCCCCGCCTTCTTGAGTAGGACCAGATGACCAGCCTTCCATAGACTGGGAAACCGGCCCCGCTCAAGACACGCCGTGTAGAGTCCTCTCAGCTGGGGCTCCAGCTCCTTCAGAGCGAGGGCGAGCACTCGGCCGTGTATTCCGTCGGGCCCCGGAGCCGTATTCTTGGCCCGGAGCCGCAACACGGCCGCCCCCATCTCTGCCTGTGTCACCTCTGGGACGCTGATGGCGATCTCCTCTGTAGGCTCCGCGGCTGTGGGCAAAGCCATCGGCGGCGGCACATGCTCCTCTCTAGCCGGGAAGAGGGCTGCGACGACCTCCGTCAGCAGCTCGGGTTGGAGACTCTTCGTGAGTGGAGGCGCTGCGGCCCGAAGTTTCCCTCGAACCGCACGATAAGGACGCCCCCACGGATCTCCGTCCAGAGTCTCCAACATCTCCTCCCGGCTTCGCACCTTCGCCTCGCGGATGGCCAGCCGCAGAGCCTCCTTCGCCGCGCTGTACATCTCATACAGCGCGGCCTCCTCGTCAGGGACCCGACGACGTCTCCTCCGGTATCGGGTGTACTGGCGTCTCGATCTCACGCACGCGACGCGCAACTGCGCGATCGCGTCGGACCACCAGTACACCCGGCGCCTACCCGACTGTGTGTGGACCCGGGGCATGGACGCGTCGCTGATCTGCGTCATCGCCCCGAGGAACCACTGCGCCTCCTGTTCGACGTCGACGGGTCCGTTCGTTGCCGACTCTCGGAACCAGGCCTGAACAATGGCGGCCTCCTCGAGAAGCTCCCTGTCGATGCGCTTAAGCGCCCAGCGCGGACCGTCCGTAGACTGGGCCGGTGAACTGCGGCCAGCGGTGGTCTGGGCGGAGACGTCGAAACGGATGTATCTGTGATCCGACAACGTCTCCACCTCCACCGCGACACGCCAGCTCCGCACACGGCGGGCGACAGCAGGGCTCGCAAACGACACGTCCACTATGGACCCGCCTCGCTGCCGCACGCACGTGTGTACCGAACCCCGATTAAGGACGGTCAGGCCGGTCGTGACCAACCACTCCTCCAGCGCCTCACCCCTAGCATCGGTCACTGGGGATCCCCACGCCATGGATTTGGCGTTGAGATCACCCAGCAACAGAACAGGGCGAGGGTGGAGTCGGTCCACGACGGCACCCAACTCGACAAGGAAGCTCTCGAAGTCGGCGAGGCTCTTGTTGGGCGAGAAATACGCCCCAACAGTGCCAACGCCGTCCGCGAGGGCGGCTACCCAGCCGCGACCTCGGGACGGACTGCTCAGAGCCCCGCCAATGATGGCCACCGAACCGTCCAAGTCTCCCACCCAGTTGTCTCTGGGGGGGACAAAATACGGCTCGGCGACCACGGCCACATCGATCGACCACTGTGCCATGCTCTGGAGCAAAAGATCCTGAGCTCTGGCACAGTGGTTGATATTGCCCTGGAGGAGATGTAACAGCGCCATTAGTCACAGTTCATCTCCTCCACACCTCCGTCCCCGGACCGAGAGTCGGCCGTGTGGTTGCTTGGCTGAGGGGCTTGATTAGGGCCCCCAGCCTTGCCACCCCTTTTCTTCCCCTTGGTGGGGGCACCGCAGGCTTTACTGCCCACCGTGTGCTCGGCGGACCTCCCTGCCGCTGAACAGAGGCAGCAGTTTGGCGCCGCGGAGCACTGAGCCGCCTTGTGGCCGGGCTGACCGCAGCGGTGACAAAGACCGCTGCGGTCGATTTCGGCGGTGCAACAGGCCCCGACATGCCCAATGGCGAGGCACCTGAAGCACCGCATAGCCCTGGGTTGCAGGAGCTTCACCCTCGCTGCAACCCACCCCACCAACACACGCCCGGCGTCGGCGACCTTATTGGCCGCAGCCACCGGGCACCGCACCCAGATCGCACCCAGTCCGGAGGCATGGGTGCGTATCTCACCAGTCCGCACTTCGCCTGGCGGACAACCACCGGCTCGGGCGACGGCCGCCACGACCTCATCCGGGGTCACCGAGTCGTCCAGACCTTCGACCCGCAACTCGGCGGTCTTCACCGGTCTGGAGACCCGGACATCCTCCGGATTGAGGACCTCTCGTAATTTGGCGGCCAACATGTCCGCCCTCTCACCGCTAGAGGCACCAGCCACCTCGAGTAGCCGCGCTCCCGTCCTCGCCGACCTCATCTTGAAGCCGGTTGGTGTGCCGAGGTCGGGAAACGCGACCTTCGCCTTCGCCTCCGTAAGGACCGCCTTGTAGGTGATGCCCCTTTCGACGGCTCCGGGCTGCAGTGTTAAAACCACAGCCGCAGAGCGTGGGGCTCGAACCTTAGGCGGTCCCTGGGCCTTCTTGGCTGATGCTGGTGCCTCAGCCCGAGCCGGTGGTCCCGCATCTCGTGCCTGCGGGGCCGCCTTCTTCTTTCCCTTCTTTTTCTTCCTGACGACCTCCACCCAGCTCTCCGTCGGAGTCTCGGGCTCGGTCGTCAGGGTCGCGGACTTTGGTGCCTGCGGCGCCGCCTTCTTCTTTCCCTTCTTCTTTTTTTCCGCCGGGGACTCCGACGCCGCAGGTGCGGGCGCAGGCTCCGGTGGCGCGGGCCTCGGTGTCGCGGCCGCGGGCCCAGCCATCCTCCTCTGGTCAGCGGCTAGCGGAGGCCTGAGGATTGGGGCCGGAGGCAGCCGGGACGCCAGCTCCTCCAGTCGAGCCCCGACCATCTTCCCGCACTGCAACATACAGATGCGGGCGATCTTCTCGACCTCCGCATCCGCAAGTGTGCGGGTCGAGGTCGGGGCCGGCAACGCAACCGACGACGTCGAGGCGACGGCGGGCGCTGGGCCAGCCGCACCGGGAGCCGCGGACAGGGCGGCAAACTGCCGCTTGAGGTCCTCCAGCTCGGATCGGAGACGGCTGTTCTCCTCCCACAGCTTCGCCGTCTCCTCCGAGCTCGTCCTCATAAGGAGGACCTCAGCCGCCTCTTTGATGCCGTCCGCGGCCTCCTTTAAGGCGCGCGTGAACGTGCCCTTCAAGTTGCCCGACTTAGTCGCAACCTTCAGGACAACGTCCACGCCGTCCAGCACCTGGCGAGTCAGCGCCACCGCCGACATGTCGCCTCCTTCTGCCATACGGGCAGCGCGCCGCTCGCGAGCTTGCTCGGCCAACCTGCCGACCTCGTCAGCCACAGCAGCCTTGCGCACCGCCCGTCTGGCAGCGTTGGCCTCCGCCTTGTTGGACCCTAGGAGGGACTCCTCACTAGGATCCGCACTCATGGGCTCAGTGTCGCCGTCCGTCACCCCCAAAACCGGCCCCTCTGAGGCGGGTGGTGGAGGCGGCAGGAAGCGGCCCCGCCCATCCCGACCATCTAACAGCCGGGCACCCCGACCCCTACGTGCCGTTGTAACCTTCGCTGCCGATACGTTCTCCTCGCTAGAGGAGAGACCCATCGACAGCGAGTCCATCGAACGCGAACCCAGCGGGCGCTTCCGCGTCCCGCGCGTCGCTCCTGCGACCTCCTTGTTGCACAGGGGCTCCAGGCTAACCCGGAGCTCCCTTCCGCACTGGCGTGCGCCCTCTTGTGTCTCCACCTCGGAAAAGGTGGATACACAAGAGCGCGCCCGCGATGATTGTTGGCGCCGGCCAGCGGTAGACCGCTGACCCGCGAGACCATTGGTGCCCCCCCCAGATACGGTGGGGCAGCCCTCGTGAGAGGGGCGGGATTCCCCCCGAAGGGGACCCGCCTGGGGATTTGTTTCCAGTAGTCGTGATTCCATTGTTTTCCTTTTTTAAAGGGTGCGGTCCCTTTCCCCCCCCCCCCTGCGCTAACGGCCGGATTCCCTCCGACCATACATCCCTTCGGCACGCGAGACCTTGGGATTTGGGTTATTTTTTAGAGAGGTTGTCTTCCTCGCGGCCCAGACCTAATGACACAGGCCCCCGGTCCTGGACTCAGGATTACGGGTTGGCCGACGGCTGGTCAGAACCAACCGCCGCCCCGACTCGCCCACGCTGCCGCCGGATGCCGGACAGACGCAACGCAGGCAATCCCCCACTGTGAGTCCACTCGGCCCACCCTCTGTAAGCAGAGGTGGAGAGTGGACGACGGTGGAGGACCCACCACGCAGAAATTCGCCACAGAGAACAATCTCTCGATTATTCTCTGTGCCCAGGATGCACCGGCCCGACGACTGCTCTTTCCCCCGAACGTATTCGAAAGGAACCAGCAGCCATCAGGCACACGAGGAGGTTTTCTGCCTGCACCCCAACCTAACCTAACCTTTTTTTTTTTTTTTTTTTTTTTTTTTGACGCTGGGAAAAAATGCATTACGCATACCCTCCCATCGGGGGACGGGAGGGGTATGTGGGACTCCCGGGCGAACCCGGTATACCCACTAAAACGACCCAGCGGCATTCCCGCTTCGTCATAGTGGCGGGGGGACTGGGAAACCGGCACAGCCTTTACAACCAGTCCCCCGCCGACGATATCAAGGCGGTCCCCTCACACCCTCACGGGCGTGGGGGGGCGGGAATGACTGACGGAGGTGACGGGTGCAATGCGGGCGCAGGCACCCCCGTGCCTGTCGCCCGCCCGTCACCTAGAGGAGGGAGGGCACGACGCCTTCTCCCCCTTCTCCGTCTGCGGAGCGGCGCAGCGAGAGGGTCGTCCTCCCGCGCCCGCTCCGCCTCCTCCTTCTGCGAGAGTACGTCCTCGCAGAAGGAGGCTACTGCTGACCAGGCCTCCTCGCTCCCCAGCATGGCGTCAACCACGCCGGGAAGCGAGAGGTCCGGTCCGACCACCGCGGTGAGGCCGCAGCGCCGCTCGGACCACGCCGGGCACCCCTCGAGGGTGTGCTGCGCCGTGTCCTCCGCCGCGCCGCAATGGTGGCACGCCGGGGTTTCCTCCCTCCCGATCCGGTGCAGGTGCGATCCGAAGCAGCCATGCCCGGACAACACCTGCACCAGACGGAAAGAGAGGAAACCGTGGGACCGCTCGAGCCAGCCCTGCAGGACCGGCCCGAGCGCGTCCAACGTCCGGCGACCAAAGGCGGCGCTGGCGAGGTCCTCCGTCCAATGGAGGACGATGGCTTCCTTCGCCTCTCGCCGCACCGCCTCCCGCTCTTCGCCCATAGGGCGCTCACCAAGCGCCCTTCGGCGGGCCGTCCACTCGTACACTCTGGCGAGCACCCACGCCTCCAATTCCCATGGAGGGGTGCCGGCCAGAGCGCACGCCGCCGAAAAGCCCACCGAGCGGTACGCTCTCGCCACCCGCTGTGCAATGGCCCGTTGGGGCCTGCGGATGGCGGTCGCATTCTCCCTCCTATGGAGGGAGTCCGCCCAGATGGGGGCCCCGTAAAGGGCCATGCTCCGCAAAATGCCGGCATAGAGGCGCCGGCACTTTGCCTTTGGCCCCCCCAGGTTTGGGAGGAGCCATGAGAGGGCGTCCGCGGCCTTCAACAGGCGCGTCGACAGCCCGCTGAAATGCGGGCCGAAGCGCCACCTGTCGTCCAGCACCAGCCCCAGATATTTCATCCGGGGCTGGACCCCTATACGGACGCCCTCCACGACGATGTGGGCGTCGGCAGGGCAGCGCTGCCGGGGACCGCGAAAGAACACGGCCTCCGTTTTGTGCAGCGCCACCCTCAATCCCAGGCGGCGGATCCTCTCTGCCACCAAGGATCCGCCAGCCGAGGCCAAAATGGCCGCTTCTCCGAAGCTCCTCCCCCGTGCAGTGAGCAGAGTGTCATCCGCGTAACAGATGACACTCGTGCCCTGGAGGAGGGCTCCCCGCAACAGCCAGTCGAAACCGATGTTCCACAAGGGGGGGCCAAGCACCGATCCCTGTGGAACACCGGACTCAGAAGCGTACCGCCTCACCGCACCTGCTCTGTCTACGAGGAGGACCTCTCGGCCCTCCAAGTAGTCTGCCAACAGGCTCCTCAGGTATTGGGGCACTCCGTGATACCGGAGTGCCTCCAATATCGTCGAGTGGGGGACGGAGTTGAAGGCGTTGGCAATGTCGAATGACACCGCCAGCACTCCGTCCCCCGCCTCCACCGCCTCCTTCACCTGGCCCTTGAGTAGGGCCAGCGCGTCGATCGTCGAACGCCCACGACGGAAGCCGTATTGGGCGTCCGACAGATCCGGCCCTACCCCCCGCAGGTGGCTCTCCAGCCTCCCGGCGACAATCCCCTCGAACAGCTTACCGACCTCATCGAGCAGAACGATGGGCCGGTATGCCGAGGGGGAGTCCACCGGGCGTCCCTCTTTTCGGAGGAGGCAGAGCTGCCCCTCCTTCCAGAGTTTCGGGAACCTCCCAGCCGTAAAACACGCGCTGAAAAGTTCCCGAAACCTGTCCTCCATTTGGGAGGCGGCGATCGCCACCACCCTTGCGGGGACGCCGTCCGGTCCGGGGGCGGTCTTCTTCGCGCGGAGGTTCAGAACCCCCGCGTAGAATTCCGCCGCCGTCACCGGGGGGACCTCTGCCTCCGGGGGAGCCGCCCCTTGCGGGGGATCCATTGTTGGAGGGGCGAAGTCGGTCCTGCGCGGAAACAGGGACCGGACCACCCCATCCAACAATGCCGGCTCGAGGGTCTCAGACAGTGGGGGACCATAGGGGCGGAGCTGATTCCGCGCCGCCTTATATGGTCTCCCATAGGGGTCCCTGTCGAGACCCTCCAGCATCTCGGCCCTCGCCGAGTCCCGCGCAGCGCCCATCGCGGACTTGAGGGCCGCCGTAGCCTCTCGGTAAGAGGCGTACAGGCGGTCCTCCTCTGCCCGGACTCGGTTCTGGGCGCTGCGCCGCCGGCTCCGTGCATAGGCCCTCCTGGCCGCCACGCAGGTGGCCCGGAGCCCCGCCAGCTCCTCCGTCCACCAGTACACGGCACGACGGGGAGGCGGACGGCGTGACCGAGGCATGCTGGAGTTGCACACCTCGGTCAAGGACCCCCTGAGCCGCACCGCTGCGGCGTCAACGTCCGGGACCTCCTCGACAGGGGGAGGCGACAGCCAGTCCTGGAGGAAGGCGGCCTCCTTGGCTGCCTCCCGGTCCAGGCGGGTGAGTGCCCACCGCGGGAAGGGAGATTGCCCAGCTCGGGCCGTCCCCCCTCCCCGCTGTGTGGAGATGTCGAACCGCACGTAACGGTGGTCCGACAAGGTCTCCACCAGCTCCACCCGCCAATTCACGACGCGGGCGGCCAGCGCGGGGGTGGCAAACGACACGTCCACCACCGACCCGCCCTGTTGCCGCACACACGTGTGGACCGCCCCCCTGTTGAGGAGGGACACACCGCACGACGCCGCCCAAAACTGGACGGCGCGTCCCCGGACGTTGCACCCGGCGGCCGGGTTGCCCCAGGCCACCGACTTGGCGTTTAGGTCGCCGAGCACCACGACCTGGCGTGGTGCCGCCCTCCCTACGACAGCAGTGAGGATCTCTAAGAAATCCTCAAAGTCCGAGAGAGGGCGGTTTGGGGAGAAATACACTCCCACCATCGCTATCTCTCCCCACGCGGCGGCCACGTATCCCGGTCCCCTCTCTAAGAGCGAGAGGGGAGGGGAGTCTGTGGAAGACCGCGCCACCAACGCCACTAGGCCATCCCGGTCGCCCAGCCAACGGCCGGGGACCGAGTAGGGCTCGGCGACCACCGCCAAGTCCACCAACCACTCAGCCATGGTCTGCATCAGCAGATCCTGGGCTGTCCTGCAGTGGTTGGCGTTCGCCTGAAGGATGCGATGTTTGTCTCCGGCCATTAGTCGGACATCGCACCCTCCTCCGCAGCCGCCGCAGGAACGGCGGTGTTTGCGGCAACAGCAGGCGCAGGCCCGGTCGGCGCCTGCGCTTTGCCACGCTTAGGGGGGGGATTGCACCTCCCCCCCTTCATGACGTGGCATGCCCGGCGGCCACTGGCGGCACACACCGCGCAGTGCGGCGTGGCAGCCTGGCAGGAGGAGGCTTTGTGGCCCTCCTTGCCGCAGCGGTAACAGGTGTCCGACCGATCCACCTTGGACGGACACAGGGGCCGGGTGTGGCCGATGCCGAAGCACCGGAAACACCTCAGAGGCTGGTCCTCGAGTGCCCTAACTGCACCCGAGCTTAACCCGACTTGAAGCCGTCCTTTTGCAAGGACGGCTTTGGCAGCTGCGATTGGGCACTCGAGGCGGATTGTGCCCATTCCGCCGCGGCCGGGCCTTATGTCCCGGCCTTGGACCGCCGCTGCGCCACAGCCCCCTACCGCTGCGACCGCCGCCACTACCTCCTCCTTGGTGACGGAGTCATCCAACTCCGTCACTTCGATGGCCGCCAACTTGACCGGCCGGGCCACCTTCGCCGAGTCCGCGATGACCTCCTGCAGCTTTGCTGCGAAGAGGTCCGCGTGGGCACTCCCCTCGGCCCCCGGGAACTCGAAAATTCGAGCCCCAGCTTGGGTCCGCCGGCAGGACACATTGCCGATCCCCAGTTGGGCGGGATCGGCGTTTGCACGCGCCCGCACCAGGATGGAGGCATAGGTCTCCCCTCGCCCCGCAGCCTCCGTGGTGAGTGTCACCACGACGGCCGCGGTTTTCGGGGGGACCAGCTGCCCCTTCCCCTTCCCTGTCCCTTTTTTAGCGGGGGCGGCAGGCGCGGCAGGGTTGGCAGGGACGGCCGTTGCCGACTTCTTCCCTTTGCCCTTCCCCTTACGGCCCACTTTCGTCCACTCGTTGGAAGGAGTGGTCGAAGGGAGAAGGGCATCTTCCGCCTGGGCCGAAGACGGCCCCGGCTCAGACCGCCTCTCATCCGCCGCAAGCGGCGGTCGGAGGCGCTTCTCCGGCAGGAGCCGGTCCTCAATGCCTGCTAGGCAGGCCCTCGTGAAGGCCCTCTCCTCCATTACTACCTTGCGGATGATATCCTCAAGGTTGGAGGAGGGGCCCTCTGCTGCAGGCCTCGCCTTGGCCTGTTGTGGCCGGGCTGAGGCAGCGCCATCTGCCACAGGGCTCGCCTCGGCCTGCTGTGGCCGGGCCGTGGCTTCAGCCAGCTTCAGGTGAAGCTGGCTGACCTCCGACTGCAGGCGGTCCACTCTCGCCTGCAGTTGCCGCGTCTCGTCGGTGGTCGTGCGCTGGACCAGCTCCGCGACGACACCGCGCATGCTCGCGGCCCTGCATTTGAGGGCCTTCTGGAAGGTCCCCTTTAGATTGGAGGACTTAGAGGCGACCTCCACAATCTCCTCCTCGTCCTCCTCCGCCATTTTCTCCAGCTCGGCCAGAGAGTGGTCCGCGTACAGAACGCGAGACGCACCGTACCCGGACTTGGCCCGAGCGAGGTGCGCCCGCCTCTCCTTCGCGGCAACCCGCTCCTCCAGCTCTAGCTGGAGCTGATTCCGCCGAGCCAGGTCCAACTGGCGTTGGGCTTCCACGAGCCCAACTTTATGGGTGTCCGCAGCCACCGTCGGCTTTTTAGCCTTCGGCAACCTCCTCGACCCCGAAGCCGAGGAACCCTCTGACCCACCGCTCAGGTGGACTCGCTTCCGCGAGCGAGACTCGTCCGCGTCCGACATACCAATCAGCGAATCGTTGTCAGACGACTCGCTGATTAGTATGTCATCCGCCCCTCCAAAGAAGCTAGCCGCAGACGGCGCGCGGCTAGTCTCTGACGCCGAAGCGTCGGGGTGGCCCTGAGAAGGGCCTTTGGGTTGGCCCTGAGAAGGGCCTTTGGGTTGGCCCTGAGAAGGGCCTTTTGGTTGGCCCTGAGAAGGGCCTTTGGGTTGGCCCTGAGAAGGGCCTTTGGGTTGGCCCTGAGAAGGGCCTTTGGGTTGGCCCTGAGAAGGGCCTTTGGGTTGGCCCTGAGAAGGGCCTTTTTGTTTTAAAAATCGCCCGCAGGCGTCCCGCGAAGGCATATTAAAAGACATTTAAAATCGTAGTACAAGGCAAGATACAAATGATCGCTACGAAGTCACAGAGCACTTTAGCCAGTCCCAGTCTGCCACTCCGTTACGGTGGTCAGAACTGGGCTGTTTCCAGGGGACGCGACGTGGACGCAAGCTCTGTGGGGGGTCCCCCAACCTAACCTAACCTTTTTTTTTTTTTTTTTTTTTGACGCTGGGAAAAAATGCGTTACGCATACCCTTCCGCCGGGGGACGGGAGGGGTATGTGGGACTCCCCGGGCGAACCCGGTATACCCACTAAAACGACCCAGCGGCATTCCCGCTTCGTCATAGTGGAGGGGAACTGGGAAACTGGCATAGCCTTTGCTACCAGTCCCCCGCCGACGAATGCAAGGCGGACCCCTCCCACCCTCACGGCACGGGTAGGGGAGGGGGGCCAGGAACGGCAGGCGGAGGTGACGGAGTGCAATACAGGCGCAGGCACCCCCGTGCCTGTCGCCCGCCCGTCACCACCTAGAGGAGGGAGGGCACGAAGCCTTCTCCCCCCTCTCCGGCTGCGGAGCGGCGCAGCGAGAGGTCGTCCTCCCGCGCCCGCCCCGCCTCCCCCCTCTGCGAGAGCACGCACCCGCAGAAGGAGGCTACCGCTGACCAGGCCTCCTCGCAACCCAGCATGGCGCAAATACGCCGGGAAGCGGGAGGTCCGGTCCTACCACCGCGGCGAGACCGCGGCCAGTATTTCGCCGTGTGCCGCGCGACGGCCCGCGGAGCGGACCCACCGGACGGTACGCGATTAGCGATTTACTCCTCGAAGCCCTCGGGGAGCGAATCAGGGCCGGGGCCCCTCCCCCATCCCGGACCACGGCCATTCGTCACGCTCACAATCACGTCTGATGGCCAGACGCGTATCAGAGCGCAACGAATGCCGCGATCCAAGATGAAGGAGGAACCCCAACCCCGACCCACTCCCCGAGAACTTCGAGGAGCGAATCAACAACCACGCACCGCCCGATGAGCCCGCCCCGCGAGCCATCGCACTGCACACGACGAAATATCCCCGCCCAGAATATTAGCCACGACAGTACCATTCCCCGAGGAATAAGAATTTCTTCTCATTCCTCGAGGAAGGATACTGCCGCGCCCAGGGTGCACCGGCCCAGCAGCTGCTCTTCCCTCCAGACGTATCGAGAGGGACCAGCAACCATTGGACACACGTGGAGGAATTCTGACGCACCCCAACCTAACCTTTTTTTTTTTTTTTTTTTTTTTTTTGACGCTGGGAAAAAATGCGTTACGCATACCCTTCCGCCGGGGGACGGGAGGGGTATGTGGGACTCCCCGGGCGAACCAACCCGGTATACCCACTAAAACGACCCAGCGGCATTCCCGCTTCGTCATAGTGGAGGGGAACTGGGAAACTGGCATAGCCTTTGCTACCAGTCCCCCGCCGACGAATGCAAGGCGGACCCCTCCCACCCTCACGGCACGGGTAGGGGAGGGGGGCCAGGAACGGCAGGCGGAGGTGACGGAGTGCAATACAGGCGCAGGCACCCCCGTGTCTGTCGCCCGCCCGTCACCACCTAGAGGAGGGAGGGCACGAAGCCTTCTCCCCCCTCTCCGGCTGCGGAGCGGCGCAGCGAGAGGTCGTCCTCCCGCGCCCGCCCCGCCTCCCCCCTCTGCGAGAGCACGCACCCGCAGAAGGAGGCTACCGCTGACCAGGCCTCTCGCCACCCAGAATGGCGCAAATACGCCGGGAAGCGGGAGGTCCGGTCCGACCACCGCGGCGAGACCGCGGCCAGTATTTCGCCGTGTGCCGCGCGACGGCCCACGGAGCGGACCCACCGGACGGTACGCGATTAGTGACTCACTCCTCGAAGCCCTCGGGGAGCGAATCAGGGCCGGGGCCCCTCCCCCATCCCGGACCACGGCCATTCGTCACGCTCACAATCACGTCTGATGGGCAGACGCGTACCAGAGCGCAACGAACGCCGCGATCCAAGATGAAGGAGGAACCCCAACCCCGACTCACCCCCCGAGAACCTCGAGGAGCGAACCACCAACCACGCACCGCCCAATGAGCCCGCCCCGCGAGCCATCGCACTGCACACGACGAAATAACCCCGCCCAGAATATTAGCCACGACAGTACCATTCCCCGAGGAATAAGAATTTCTTCTCATTCCTCGAGGAAGGATACTGCCGCGCCCAGGGTGCACCGGCCCAGCAGCTGCTCTTCCCTCCAGACGTATCGAGAGGGACCAGCAACCATTGGACACACGTGGAGGAATTCTGACGCACCCCACCCCAACCTAACCTAACCTAACCTAACCTAACCTAACCTTTTTTTTTTTTTTTTTTGGGTGGAAAATCCTCATGGATGTCCCCCGCCCCTAAGGGGCAGGGGGGTCTGTCAGACTCGTACTGACTAAAAACCACCCGTGTCCTTCACTCTCCTACGTCGGGGGTCACGGGAACAGAAGATACTTCCGCGACCCCCGGCTGGAGCCTGGCCTTGCGGCCTCGCCTCAGAAGGGCGCGTGCGGATACGCCGCGCGCCCGCCACCTCGGGTTCGGGTATCCCGAACCCATTCAGGGGGGCCGGAAGAGAGCGCTATCCGCCCTCCGCCTGCGCCCAGTGCGTCTGCTGCGGGCCGGGTGCGGGGAGTTGACCTCCCGCTCCCTTTCCGCAGCCTCCTTCTGCGAGACGACTGCTTCACAGAAGGACACCACCGCGTCCCAGGACTCGACGCTGCCGACCATCTTCTCGACCACGGCCGGCAGCGACAAGTCACTGCCTACTCCAGAGACGAGGGCACGGCGCGGTTCCTCCCAAGCGGCACACTCTGCCACTGTGTGCCGCGCCGTGTCCTCCAGACAGTCGACGCAGTGGTGACACCGGGCGTCCGGCTCCCTGTTTATGCGACACAGGTACTTCCCAAAGCAACCATGCCCGGTAAGCACCTGTGTCACCCGAAACGACAGGGAGCCGTGCCTCCTCTCGAGCCAGCGCTCGAGTACTGGCCGGATCGCCTCGATGGTGACGAGGCCGGCGGTAGGGCGCGAAAGCCTCTCCCGCCACTCCGCCACCAGGGCCGCGCGAAGCTGCGACCGACGCAACTCCATGTGTCGCTGCATCGGTCGCTCGCCACGCGCCCGCATTTCCTCGCGCCACCGATAAAGTGACGCGAGTACTTTTGCCTCGAGGTCCCAGGGCGGGGATCCGGCCAGTACTCCGGCCGCCTCGTGGGAGATCGTGCGATACCCCCTTATGACTCTGACGGCCATCGCACGCTGCGGTCTCCGCAGAACAGCAATAGTGCCGGCCGTCAGGTCAGCCGCCCAGATCGGGGCCCCGTAAAGGGCCATCGATCGCACGATCCCCACGTAGAGCCGCCTACAGGCGGCGCTCGGGCCCCCCAGATTGGGAAGCAGCGTTGACAGCGCCCCGGCCGCGCCCAACAACTTGGGCGCCAGCTGCCGGAAGTGAGGTCCGAAGTCCCACCGGCTGTCGAGCACCAATCCCAGGTACTTCATGGTAGACCCGACAGCGATTCGGACCCCACCGACCACAAGATGTGATCCGGCGGGTGGCGCCCGACGGGGGCCATGGAAAACTATAGCCTCCGTCTTGTTGAGGGCCACCTCCAGGCCGAGGCGCCGTATGCGGCCCACCACCAGTGAGACCGCAGCCGTCGCCAGCAACGCCGCCTCCCTGTACGAGCTCCCCCGGGCCGCGACCAGCGTGTCATCAGCGTAACACGTGAGGTCGACGCCCGGCGGGAGCTCGCCCCTCAGCACCCAGTCGTACCCGATGTTCCACAGGGGTGGCCCCAGGACCGAGCCCTGTGGAACACCGCTCGACATGGGGTGCTGGTGACCGCCATCACGTCCCACGTAGGTGACACACCTCTCCGTCAGGTAAGCCCCAACGATTTGGCGGAGGTAGGGAGGCACCCTATGGTAGACCAGGGCCTCCCTGATACAACTCCAGGGCAGGGTGTTGAAGGCGTTGGAAATATCCAAAGACACTGCCAACATCACCCCGCCCCGGGACACCGCTTCCTCCGCCAGGACTCTCACACGCGACACGGCGTGAATAGTGGAGCGCCCATGCCGAAAGCCAAACTGGCAGTCGGCTAGATCCGGCCCCTCTCCGCACAAGTGGCCAACGAGGCGGGCAGCTATTATTCTTTCGAACAGCTTACCCACCTCGCTTAGCAGCACTATGGGCCGGAACGCGGACGGTGAGTCCGCAGGGCGCCCCGCCTTCTTGAGTAGGACCAGATGACCGACCAGATGACCAGCCTTCCATAGACTGGGAAACTGGCCCCGCTCAAGACACGCCGTGTAGAGTCCTCTCAGCTGGGGCTCCAGCTCCTTCAGAGCGAGGGCGAGCACTCGGCCGTGTATTCCGTCGGGCCCCGGAGCCGTATTCTTGGCCCGGAGCCGCAACACGGCCGCCCCCATCTCTGCCTGTGTCACCTCTGGGACGCTGATGGCGATCTCCTCTGTAGGCTCCGCGGCTGTGGGCAAAGCCATCGGCGGCGGCACATGCTCCTCTCTAGCCGGGAAGAGGGCTGCGACGACCTCCGTCAGCAGCTCGGGTTGGAGACTCTTCGTGAGTGGAGGCGCTGCGGCCCGAAGTTTCCCTCGAACCGCACGATAAGGACGCCCCCACGGATCTCCGTCCAGAGTCTCCAACATCTCCTCCCGGCTTCGCACCTTCGCCTCGCGGATGGCCAGCCGCAGAGCCTCCTTCGCCGCGCTGTACATCTCATACAGCGCGGCCTCCTCGTCAGGGACCCGACGACGTCTCCTCCGGTATCGGGTGTACTGGCGTCTCGATCTCACGCACGCGACGCGCAACTGCGCGATCGCGTCGGACCACCAGTACACCCGGCGCCTACCCGACTGTGTGTGGACCCGGGGCATGGACGCGTCGCTGATCTGCGTCATCGCCCCGAGGAACCACTGCGCCTCCTGTTCGACGTCGACGGGTCCGTTCGTTGCCGACTCTCGGAACCAGGCCTGAACAATGGCGGCCTCCTCGAGAAGCTCCCTGTCGATGCGCTTAAGCGCCCAGCGCGGACCGTCCGTAGACTGGGCCGGTGAACTGCGGCCAGCGGTGGTCTGGGCGGAGACGTCGAAACGGATGTATCTGTGATCCGACAACGTCTCCACCTCCACCGCGACACGCCAGCTCCGCACACGGCGGGCGACAGCAGGGCTCGCAAACGACACGTCCACTATGGACCCGCCTCGCTGCCGCACGCACGTGTGTACCGAACCCCGATTAAGGACGGTCAGGCCGGTCGTGACCAACCACTCCTCCACCGCCTCACCCCTAGCATCGGTCACTGGGGATCCCCACGCCATGGATTTGGCGTTGAGATCACCCAGCAACAGAACAGGGCGAGGGTGGAGTCGGTCCACGACGGCACCCAACTCGACAAGGAAGCTCTCGAAGTCGGCGAGGCTCTTGTTGGGCGAGAAATACGCCCCAACCGCCGTCCGCGAGGGCGGCTACCCAGCCGCGACCTCGGGACGGACTGCTCAGAGCCCCGCCAATGATGGCCACCGAACCGTCCAAGTCTCCCACCCAGTTGTCTCTGGGGGGGACAAAATACGGCTCGGCGACCACGGCCACATCGATCGACCACTGTGCCATGCTCTGGAGCAAAAGATCCTGAGCTCTGGCACAGTGGTTGATATTGCCCTGGAGGAGATGTAACAGCGCCATTAGTCACAGTTCATCTCCTCCACACCTCCGTCCCCGGACCGAGAGTCGGCCGTGTGGTTGCTTGGCTGAGGGGCTTGTTTAGGGCCCCCAGCCTTGCCACCCCTTTTCTTCCCCTTGGTGGGGGCACCGCAGGCTTTACTGCCCACCATGTGCTCGACGGGCCTCCCTGCCGCTGAACAGAGGCAGCAGTTTGGCGCCGCGGAGCACTGAGCCGCCTTGTGGCCGGGCTGACCGCAGCGGTGACAAAGACCGCTGCGGTCGATTTCGGCGGTGCAACAGGCCCCGACATGCCCAATGGCGAGGCACCTGAAGCACCGCATAGCCCTGGGTTGCAGGAGCTTCACCCTCGCTGCAACCCACCCCACCAACACACGCCCGGCGTCGGCGACCTTATTGGCCGCAGCCACCGGGCACCGCACCCAGATCGCACCCAGTCCGGAGGCATGGGTGCGTATCTCACCAGTCCGCACTTCGCCTGGCGGACAACCACCGGCTCGGGCGACGGCCGCCACGACCTCATCCGGGGTCACCGAGTCGTCCAGACCTTCGACCCGCAACTCGGCGGTCTTCACCGGTCTGGAGACCCGGACATCCTCCGGATTGAGGACCTCTCGTAATTTGGCGGCCAACATGTCCGCCCTCTCACCGCTAGAGGCACCAGCCACCTCGAGTAGCCGCGCTCCCGTCCTCGCCGACCTCATCTTGAAGCCGGTTGGTGTGCCGAGGTCGGGAAACGCGACCTTCGCCTTCGCCTCAGTAAGGACCGCCTTGTAGGTGATGCCCCTTTCGACGGCTCCGGGCTGCAGTGTTAAAACCACAGCCGCAGAGCGTGGGGCTCGGACCTTAGGCGGTCCCTGGGCCTTCTTGGCTGATGCTGGTGCCTCAGCCCGAGCCGGTGGTCCCGCATCTCGTGCCTGCGGGGCCGCCTTCTTCTTTCCCTTCTTTTTCTTCCTGACGACCTCCACCCAGCTCTCCGTCGGAGTCTCGGGCTCGGTCGTCAGGGTCGCGGACTTTGGTGCCTGCGGCGCCGCCTTCTTCTTTCCCTTCTTCTTTTTTTTCGCCGGGGACTCCGACGCCGCAGGTGCGGGCGCAGGCTCCGGTGGCGCGGGCCTCGGTGTCGCGGCCGCGGGCCCAGCCATCCTCCTCTGGTCAGCGGCTAGCGGAGGCCTGAGGATTGGGGCCGGAGGCAGCCGGGACGCCAGCTCCTCCAGTCGAGCCCCGACCAACCTAACCTAACCTAACCTAACCTAACGATAGATAGATAGATAGATAGATAGATAGATAGATAGATAGATAGATAGATAGATAGATAGATAGATAGATAGATAGATAGATAGATAGATAGATAGATAGATAGATAGATAGATAGATAGATAGATAGATAGATAGATAGATAGATAGATAGATAGATAGATAGATAGATAGATAGATAGATAGATAGATAGATAGATAGATAGATAGATAGATAGATAGACAGATAGACAGATAGACAGATAGACAGATAGATAGATAGATAGATAGATAGATAGATAGATAGATAGATAGATAGATAGATAGATAGATAGATAGATAGATAGATAGACAGATAGACAGATAGACAGATAGATAGATAGATAGATAGACAGATAGACAGATAGATAGATAGATAGATAGATAGATAGATAGATAGATAGATAGATAGATAGATAGATAGACAGATAGATAGATAGATAGATAGATAGATAGATAGATAGATAGATAGATAGATAGATAGATAGATAGACAGATAGATAGATAGATAGATAGATAGATAGATAGATAGACAGATAGATAGATAGATAGATAGATAGATAGATAGATAGATAGATAGATAGATAGATAGATAGATAGATAGATAGATAGATAGATAGATAGATAGATAGATAGATAGATAGATAGATAGATAGATAGATAGATAGATAGATAGATAGATAGATAGATAGATAGATAGATAGATAGATAGATAGATAGATAGATAGATAGATAGATAGATAGATAGATAGATAGATAGATAGATAGATAGATAGATAGATAGATAGATAGATAGATAGATAGATAGATAGATAGATAGATAGATAGATAGATAGATAGATAGCAGCCACTAACAAAAAGGAATTTAACACTTCTAAATGTCAAATTATGAGCTTTGGCCGCATGCGGAGTCCTATACAGTACGACTACAGAGTGAACACTGAGTCTATAGCCAGAGTATCCATAGTAAAAGACCTCGGTGTAACGTTTGATAGCAAACTGACGTTCCACACACACATTATAGGTTTGGCTAAAGAATGTTTCCGACGCTTAGGTTTTGTTTTACGTAACTGTCAAGGTTTTAATAACCAGGCAGTCATTAGGCTTTTGTTCAACGCTTTAGTTCGGTGCAAGCTTGAAACCAGCGCTTGTGTGTGGAATCCTCACGAGGTTACCTACATGCTCATGCTGGAAAAGGTGCAAAAAGCTTTTCTTAGGTACCTCTACAAACATGTGTTTGGATACTATCCTTATATGTATCCTACTAAATTCCTTTTAGGATGTTTAAATTTTAATTCTCTTCGAGTTAGGCGGTCTATTGACCAAATAACAACGGCGTATAAAATTATACAAGGTCATACCGACGCCTCAGATTTACATGCGGAGCTGTGTCAATTATTTGTTCCAAATAATTATAATCGCTCTAGAAAGCATAAATTGTTTAATGTCCCATTTTGTCGCACTGTAGCTCGGTCCACCTCCCCTATACCGCGTATGCTAACGATGCTCAACGCGCTCGTGGAGACCAACCGTGGATTGGATTTGTTTGCTGATGAATGGAAGACGATACTGTTAGAATGTTTGTGGTTCTGCGAGAAGACCGAGTAAAAGGATTACTTAATTTAGTATAAATGGCTTAAGCTGTACTAAATGTAATAATAAATAAATAGATAGATAGATAGATAGATAGATAGATAGATAGATAGATAAGAAAGAAAGAAAAAGTATTTATTGGTCTCACACAGGACAAGAAATCAATAATAAAAGATTAACAAAAAAAAAAACTAGAGGAACACTTAAAAAATAAAACAGATAGATAGATAGATAGATTTATTTATTTATTTATTATTTATAAAGTACTTGGAAGACTTACAGCTAATAAAAACAAACAAACAGAAGAAACCATAGTCACCAGAAAACCAATTACAAGTCCTCACGTATAGATTTATAATAAAAATGAATTTTGATGTGAGCACAAAACAAAAAACGCCTTATGTAAAATAAATAAAAAATAAAAATAAAAACTTAGTTCGCAAAAATTACGTGAATGAAAGTAAGAAACTATATGTAGATAAATTATTATTATAGATATAAGATAGATAGATAGATAGATTAGAGCACTTCTCCGGTACTGGTATGCTCACGATGTTCTCCGGTACTGGTATGGATGGGTTATACTGTTATTTAATTTATATGTAAATGAGCTCATCGAGCGGCTGAGCAGTACACATGAAGGCTGTCATATTATGTGTCAATAACATAAGTTACGCGGACGACATGGTGTTGCTCAGTCCCTCGATGAGTGAACTGAGGAAGCTTCTCACGATCTGCGAGACGTATGCGGAGGTGCACGGCGTTAAATACAACTCAAAAAAGAGTGAGCAGTTAGTGTTTACGGCACCTAAACAACAGCCCCGTCGTGTAACTCCAGTATATCTCAACGACGTTGAACTGAATGTGGTGACTCAATTTAAATAGGTACTTGGGTCATGTTGTCACCAAGTGACTAAAGGAGTTAAATAGGGGATGAAATAAAAATGTATACGTAATAACTAGATCATTTAATTTTTTTATAATAGTTATGTACAAAGTTATAAGATATAAATGCCACCGCCACCGTCGACCACTAATACTATTCGTCCTCGTGCAGCGAGAACAGCTTGGCCACCTCGAACAGGTCTTCGAATTCGCCCTGCGCCAGCACCTGCACACACGAACGCGTCAGACACACATACACACACACATACACGCACACATTAACACACACACACTCACCTGGCGCGCCACGTGCATGCGGTTGAAGAGGTTCCACAGCAGCACGCCCACCACGCGCTTCTCGCGCAGGTAGAACACCACGCCGCGCTCGTAGCGCCGCGCGCTAGCGTCGTCCGGCGTCCGCAGCGCGCCCGGGTCGGCGTCCGGCAGCACGGCCAGCTCCGAGGTGCCCTCGGCCGCCACGGCCAGCTCCGAGGTGCCCTCGGCCGCCACCGGAGCGCTGGCGGCGCTGTCGGCGACCGCGTCCGCCGAGAACACGCCCACGGTGGGCAGCCGCGAGTCGATGATGCCGATAGCCTGCGGACAGAGGGCGTGAGTGACGCGGCACTGCGGGCTCGGCGCACGGCAGGGCGACACTCACCTCGTAGCCGAGCTGCGGGCCGAGGTCGCTCCAGAACATGCTCTGGTGCGTGTAGTGCTTGGGCGGGTTGACGGCGGCCATGTTCTCGCCCGCCAGTCGACCCGACACCACGGCATGGTCGTGGTGCTCCACGCGGCGCCTGCCCAGCACCACGTCGTAGAAGCACGCCACGTCTCCCGCCGCGTACACGTCCGTGCGCGCCTGCCGTCACACAACCGTCCAACATTTATATTACAATACAAGCAATTCCACCAGCACACACAGCCCTAGCTCGACTTGGCAGCGCTGTTCACCACAGACCACACAGTGCCACTACTCCCGCATGTTATTGGCACGCTGTGCAGTCGCACTATCCGGATCTCAACACACAGTAGGTCGGGGAAAGCACACGATCGTGCAGTGGACGCACCTGCAGTTCCGCGTTGACGAGCAGGCCGCCGAGCTCGGGGTGCGTCTCCAGCGCGGAGGCGCGCGCCAACTCGTCGTCCACCTCGCTGCCCACGCACTCCACCACCAGGTCGGCGCGCACGTCCTCGCCGGACGCCAGGCGCAGCGTCACGCCGGAGCCCTGCGCCGCGCCCTCCAGCACCTCGGCGTGCGGCAGCAGCGTCACGCCCGCCTCGCGCAGCCGCCGCGCCGCCTCGGCCGCCAGGTAGGGCGGCAGCACTCCCGCCAGCGGCGCCGCCTCGCGGAACAGCTGCAGCACCGCGCGCCCGTCCGCCGCCAGCCGCTCCGCCAGCGCCGCGCTCAGCTCGGACGCCAGGAAGCCGCCGCCCAGCACGGCCACGCGCCGCACGTCGGGCTGCTCCAGCGCGCGCGCAATCCGCCCCGCGTCGCGCACGCCGCGCAGCGCCAGCGCGCGCCCGGCCGCGGCCGCCGGGCGCAGCGCGGCCGTGCGGCGCGCGCGCACGCCCGTGCCCAGCAGGCACTTGTCGAACTGCACGGTGACGGGCTCGCGGCCCGGCGCGCGCAGCTCGGCCTCGTGCCGCGCGACGTCCAGCCGCACGACGCGCCAGCCGCGCACCACGGCGGCGCCGCCCTCGCTGTCGGCCAGTAGCTCCACGGGCGTGTAGAAGGCGGCGGGCTCGTAGGCCACGGGGCGGCGGCGGCCGTTCCACTGGCGGAAGGACAGCGCGTCCAGGTGCGGCACGCGCGCCGCCAGGTCGGGCTCGCGCCACAGCTCCTTGCTGAGCGGCGGCCGCATGTAGGGCAGCTCGTGCTCGTCGCCCACCAGCAGCACGCGCGCGTCGGGCCGCAGCGAGCGGATGGCGCGCATGGCGGCGAACGAGGCCGTGCCCGCGCCCACCAGCAGGAACTGCACGCGCCGCGGGATGTCGGCGCCCGCGCTCGGGTACGGCGCATCCTGCTCCGCGCTCTCGTCTTTGGTCTGCGCCAGACTCACGACCTCAACTGGCCGCTTCTTGTCATCGTTCAGTTTACGATAGAAGAATATCTGAAAACGAGGCACAGATGTAGGACCGAGTGGAGCAGGTGGTGTGGCGGCAGGCAGGTACCGGCGCTACTGACCCCGCCGAGCGACGCGCTGACGGTGAGCGCGGTGGCGGCGAGCAGCCAGGCGCGCGAGGGGCGCGGGCCGGGGGGCTGCGGGGGCGGGGGCTGCGGGGGCGGGGGCGCCGCCGGCGAGGGAGGCGCGCCAGCATGCTGGCTGCTGCTGCCACTCGACGCCGCTAATACTGTCTGGTAGGAACACAAACGTGTATATGAAATGGCCGCATTGCTCGTTACCTCAGAGCTACTCCGAGACAGTTAGGCCGTGTCCGCTGCGCCTTGATAACGTGCGACTTACGTAAAGCGAGTGCGACGAACGGATTACAAGATTTGTTAGAAGTTGGGCACAGTGGACCAGCTTCAACTAGCCACATAATTTGTTTTAAAATCTAGTTTTACTACCACTGTCCACTGATCCTTAGTACTTACTCTATTTTCTTGCACACAATGATTCGAAAATATTTATAAAAAGATAGTTTTGTGAATAGACTTGAGCAATACTTACGCGAGTTACGATTAGATAACGAATATCGATTATAATAGGTGTGGGAAAAAGTTTCTTTGCATTTTTTAAGAAAATTCAAAACATTTTTTAATATAGTTTATTTACATATAACTAAAGTATGTAGGTACCATTTTGTTCGATAACTTTTTGCCATCTTGTAGGTAGGGACATGATCCCATTGCTATAGAAATTTTGGGATTTCTGGTCAAAATACCGCGACAAGTGGTTTTGGCAGTCCTCTCGTGATGTTAACCTGACACTGCCTAAAGAATTCTGAAGAGACCGAAACTGGTGGAAATCTGAAGGTGCAAGGTCAGAACTTTAAGGCGGATGCATTAACACCTCCCAGCCAAACTCTCTTAATTTTTGCATTTAGATTCAGATTCTACTGTACACGAGTATATTATGGCAAAAGATGGGTGTGAACATAAACTTAAGATTTGCCAGTTAAACCATTAGCCGTAACATATATTTCAAGTATTTTCAAGATACAACAAAATGTAATTTTATTGGAGCACTGAAATAAGATTGTGATGATATAACCTACCGTTCTATAACGTCTTATTTTCCTTGGAAGCTTGTAAAAAATAATAAATCTATTAAATAAAAACATTTTAAATTCTCAACATCAAAACACCAGTTCCAACAATGAGCAATGAAAGCCAATTAGTATCAGGAAGGAACAAAACAGTACTACGGTACTTTTGACTAAAAAGCTAACATCAATATTTATTTGGACAGTTCCTCTCCAGCACTTGCTCCTACTGTAAGACAGGGACTGGCTACATTTAGTCCTGGATATTTATTTTTAATAATTATAAAATATGTACATACATGAAATTGTGAGCAACAGCTAGGCCTAGACAATATAATACGGTTTACTTCTGTGGTGTAGTCTCCAGGATTGCTAATTACACAGTTTATTCCAAGCTTCAGTTACTTCCTACAAGATTTCAAAGAGCCAAACAAATGTGCACGAAGTACTGTCCAGTGGGGGCCACACGTCACATAGTTACCTGTGCTGCAGCTGGAGGTGCCCGAGTGGTCAGCGAGCCCGAGCTAGTGCCTGCAACAAGGCACAAGTATGAGTTGACTGTGAGCCGCTCTGTGTACGCAACTCATCAATATGATACAACAAACACCCAGACTGTAACTTCTTCATAATTTATTACATAAACAATAAACTTGTTTACTGTCAATGCACTGAACTCAAGTGGACATTTAATTTTTATTATCTCATAGGAGCACTGCTCTGTCATGTTTGAACGTTAACGTTAATGTTTCTGAGTGACAATTGCCGGAGAAATATAATGTTGAAGAAATATAGTGAAATTATATAGGTTATCTACGTCTAAGCATGAATGCTCAAATAAAAGTTTGGGAGAACAACAGACTATATAGCAAGTTAAATGCAGAAAAGACTCACGAAAGAGCTTGAACACATCTCTCCTGGCTTTCGAGAGTAGTTCGAGCGATTGACTCTCGATGTAAATTGCAGATACGGCTCGCACTCTAAGCATAACTAAACTATTTCTCACTTCCCACAAAGACAATAAATCTGTTCTTCCGATGAATAATACAACAGGTTTGATGGATGAAAATTTAATTAAAACCTATTATCTCGTTCCCATACATGTTTGAAATATTTTAAAATTGTTATGAAATTAAGGTTCGCCGCTAGGTTATGTAGCTGGCTGCTGCTAATATTTTGACTTTGACATTTTGGCTGTCAAAGTAAAAAATGTGTCAAGATTTGACACGCTTTTTTATTTTCACGGAGAGAAACACGGGAGCAAAGACAAAAGTTATAACTTTAATTATGTCAAAAAAGTAAAAGAAAAAAAAAGATTATTCTTAGTTAAACGGTGCTAGAAAAGAAAGAAATATAATAATTTAAATCAGACAGTATTAATATAAGAGCACAATATGTAGTGGCCAGAACAAAAGTATGAATGTAATAATACAATAATTTATCATGGCTAAGCTAAAATTGTTTGTGCTTGCATCGCTCACTTTTCAATGAGCTAAAGTTATCTTTTCGATTTGGCTAAAAAATTGTAAAGCACGATCGAGATAGTTCCGTATATTGACGGAAACGTGAACCAGCAAGAAACTCTATTCATGCTTGCATGCTAACTTTATGGTAAAATGTGTTGTAGAGACCACAGAACAGAAAGAACAGGTAGAAGTGCTAAGTAGGCGTGGCACGGCTGTCATAAGTGCGCGATGTGTCGCGTACTCTCAGATTTTCGATACCTACCAGTCGTGTTTTGTTCTTTTTTGTTCTCGAAAGTTCCATGCCACTCAATTAGTGATGGGGTTAAGATCAGTTGCAGATTTGATCGATAGATGTCGATAAAATAAAACAATGTTATACTTACTGTTTAACATTTCAATACAAAGATCCTAACATTCATACACAAAATTTATTTTGAAACATGTACCTGTGTAACATTAAAGTTACATTAGAGAAGTTTTGTAGCTAATATAGAATCAAACTTTTACATAATAATTTTCAGAGAACGGAAAGAACAGTAAAAGTGCAAAGTAGGCGTCAACGCCTGTGATAACTGCGCAGTGTGTCGCGTACTCTCAGATTTTCGATACCAGACAATACCAGTCGTGTTTTGATATCGCTTCGAGTCGCTAGTCTCCCGAAAACTATTTTTTGCAATAATATGCCGTATTGCTCGATTTTGGAGTGCAAACATGACAATAGAAAAAAAAAACTTAAAAACGGAGGTGTTTCCTATCATCGGTAAATACGATGTTATTTGTTTTCTAATGAAATCGTAGTTAATATCAATTTTCTAATAATTTGATAGATTGTCTAGTTATAATCAACCTTTTACCATTGAAATAAAGTTTATTTTAGATTGAATGTCAATTGTTCTATTTCGAACAAGGGTGTTTTTTGTTCTCGAAAGTTCCATGCTACGAACATTCATACACAACATTATTGACCGGCTGTGCCCCCGGCCAATAATGACTCACTTTAGGTTAAGGTTGCTTGACATATAATTTGACATTTTCGAGCAGGTGGTGTGAAAAATATGTGTAACACTTTTATCTGACAAATAATTTTTAAATGTTGAGCTAGTAAAACTAGTACCTCTATCTGTTATTATTCGAGAAGGTACACCGAACAAACTGAAACATTCTTTAAAAACTGAAATAGTTGTGTGAGTTTTTGTATTTTTAACAGGTTTTAGGATAATAAATTTCGTAAACGCGTCAATAATAGCTAATATATATTTATTCTTTCTTTTGCTCTCATTGAAAGGACCGAAATGGTCGGCATGTAAGGTATGGAAAGGTTCAGATACCTTTGGGATTGGATGCAAGAATCCAGATCTCTTTCCAGCTGGTATTTTTCCGTGAGCGCATTGAACACACGCATGACAATATTTTTTAACAGTTTTGTTTAATTTTGGGAACCAATAAGTTGTTCTAATTTTTTCCAACGTCTTTTCATAAGAAAAACTTTTTGCAAAAAATAAAACCGACTTCAAAAACACAAAAAAGTGAAAAATAACTTTAGCTTCTGAAGTCGGTGACTTTTGTTTGTTTTATTCAGTTTTTTTGTCACCGACTTCATTTTTCATTTTTTTGTGTTTTTGAAGTCGGTTTTATTTTTTGCAAAAAAGTTTTTTTATTTTTCCATTTTTAGTTGTAATATCTTTTACAAATATTTGATATTCATTAATTTTACGTTGTTAACAATACATGTCACGGTAATAGGCTTATCCGCAATAAAATGGAACTTAACATACCTAACTCTCGAAATCTGGGCGTCCTGTACACATCTGCGTACCCCGTCCGAGCATACAGGCGTGATGGTAAGTTAAGATGTTGCGTAAACAATAAAAATCCAAGCGATTGCAGCAATCACGACAGATTTGCCGTCTATTTTTGAAGAGTTCTATTGTATATCTCCGAAGATCAGGATCAGATCTTCACCAAATTTAAATGGGACCACCTCAGGAGTATACTCTTTCAAATAAAAAAAGAATTTTGAGAATCGGTTCACAAATGGAGGAGAAATCAGGTAACATACTTAAAAAAAAAAAAAAAAACATACACACGAACATAGAACCTCCTCCTTTTTTGAAGTTGGTTAAAAATGACCTATGTCATCATGACAAGCACGTAAAACTTGCCATCTTACACCTTTTGGCACATACCTTCTAAGTCCTTCGTCCGTTATTTTATAAACTACCCCACGTTTTAAAGTAAAATTTTGTTGAATGTAATTAATTGTTTTTGAATCCTTGTCATCTAAAATCCGTTTAATCCTTTGCATCTCATCATCATTCATTTGAACCGTGGCTAACCAATCAGCGGTGATATGAAAAACTTGGAAGTCAACAGGGTTTATGCTACTAGTAGGTTCTTCCAAAGGATTTCTGCTTAATGCGTCTACGTGCGTCATAGTAGTCCCTTGTTTATAAATTATGTTAAAATCAAATTCTTGGATCATACTCCTCCAGCGAGCAACACGTGGAATCATATCCCTTTTAGTAAAGGTGGCCCGCAGAGAGTTACAATCAGTGACAATCGTAAACTTTAACCCTATTAAGTAACATCGAAATTTAGTCAAGCTATTTACAACCGCTAGAGTTTCCAGTTCGTATGACGAAAAATATTGCTCTTCAGGAGAAATACGCCTACTGAAGTACGCGACTGGTTTCATAGATTGGTCATCTTGTTTCTGTAAAAGCACACCACCTACACCGTGTTTACTGGCATCCGTATGCAACTCGGTAGTAGCATTAGGATTGAACAATGTTAAAATTGGTCGGGATACTAATTTTTCTTTTAGCTGAGCGAATGCACTCTCTTCTTCTTTCCCCCAAGTCCAACTTACATTTTTTTTAAGCAATTGTGTCAACGGACGAGCTATTACGCGAAGTTTTTAATAAAGCGCCTAAAAAAACTAGCAAGGCCTAAGAACTGTCTAATATTGTGTACGTCCTTAGGTGTTGGAAACTTGTCAACATCATCTATTTTACACTTTCCCGGTTTTATACCATTCCCCGAGACTTCGAAACCAAGAAATTCGATTTTTGAATGGAAGAAGTTACATTTCGACAGTTTTAACGTAAGCCCCGCATTTTTTGATTTTTTCGAATACGAGTTCTAATTTTTGTAAGACCGTCATCGAACGAAACCGAGGGCACAAGGACATCATCCATGTACACGACAACCGTGTCAAATCTTAAATTATCAAGGACTTTATTGATAGTTCTTTGAAATACCGCTGGAGCATTTGTCAGACCGAAAGGCATCCTATTAATTTCGAATTGCCCCTCTGGGGTTACAAAAGCAGTTTTTTGTTTATCGCGTTCGGCCAATTCTATTTGGTAATACCCTGACGCAAGGTCTAAAGTAGTATATTGATTGTACCCGGCTAACCTATCCAGTATTATTATACCCCTTACCTCTTGTTTTTCTTTGTGAGACAATCTATAAGGCCTATAAACTACAGGCTGGGGGTCCACTAAATCAATATTCATTGTC
This sequence comes from Diarsia brunnea, assembly GCA_949774965.1. NCBI lineage: Eukaryota > Metazoa > Arthropoda > Insecta > Lepidoptera > Noctuidae > Diarsia > Diarsia brunnea. Next base: position 21,059,887 of record OX459004.1, on the reverse strand, counting down.
TCTACATTAGTACAACCTAACTCGGTTAATTTAGTAGCAAAACAAGCTCGGTAACGATTTATAACATTCAACAGTTGAACTTTCTGATTATGGTTTAAAGTATCGTCAAAAGATAAATTATTTAAACTAAACGGTTCTAAAGAACTGACAACATCAATCTTATTTATAGAGGGACAATTTATAATTTTTTTTTGCTATCAGCTGGTCCTTTTTTAAAGTTACTGCGTTTAGGGAAATATTATCGATCAATAATACACCTTTGCCATTTTCCATTGAGTAGACCCCCTCTTCTATATTATGTTCTAAATTAGGTATGGATCTATAACTACCGTATACTAATATGGAACCTGTAACGTTTTGAGCAGAGTAAACTTCAACATAGGAACATCCGGGGAGAATTGAACAACACTCTTTTAAAAATAGTTTAACCACGTTAATAGTCTCTGGAAATTCACGCGAGATTATCAATTCAAGATTAGTGTTTAAGATTTTTACCCCCAATGCATCGGTAAATGACTGACCAAGCAATAATGGGTATTTCAAAAAATTATCAGGTACTACAATGACATCTAGTTGGACAATAACGCCTTGAATTTCTAAAGCTACTGAACGTTGACCTATCGCATGGACTACCGCTCCTCCAAATCCCGTCATCGCCACTGAAAAAGTTACATCCCATGTGCCGAATACCTCAACAGCATCTGTCTTTCTGAGCGTACATTCGCTATCTGTACTCGTATCTAAATAACCAACTTTTTTATAGCCGTTTATCAAAACGGCTTGTACATATTTATCATTAGGTTTAGGCTCGGCAATTGAAATTTCTAAGACAGCTTTTGCATCTTCCTTCTTTCGATAACACTCATTAGAATCGTGACCAACTATTGAACAGATTGTACATTTTTTAATAGGTTTAGTACATTTACTTATAATATCTCCCTCTTCCTTGCAGTTATAACACCTTATTGTTTTATTATTACCAGGTGGTTTATCTTTGGTTGCAAATTTCTTATTTGAAGTTCTTTGGACATTATCATTTCTTTTGTTACCTATGCTCTTTGCATTGCGTAGGTATGCCAAAAGTTTGTCGGGGTTATCAAATTGGGCTGCCTCCGCTCCTATGCTAATGGCCCTATCATCTATGCCAAAAATAACGCATTCTACTGCTCTTTTGCCCTTAATTTCGCACCTATTGATTGAGTAATGCAATTTTATCATAGTAGTAATCCTCTAATGGTTCCCCAAACTTTGCTCTTTTGTCCAACATATCAGAAAGCATTTGCCCATAATTTTCATCAGATGGAAATGCCGCTTTAAGCTTCTCTTGCCACTTAACCCAACTATAATTATTGACGGTTGCAAGACCCTCGTAACACCGCTTTGCATTGCCAGTAAGCTTAGGTATCGCATTATAGATGATTTGTCGGTCTGTCCAACTATATATGTTACCTATTTCGTTTACTTTGTGTATCCAATTATTTATGTTCTGATTTTTAGAAGATGGATCGAACTCGGGAACGACATTAAAATTACTAATTCTCTAACTGCCCCTACTTGAAATTTTATCAAGAACATCGGTAAGTTTAGAAAACATTTCAGGAAACGACTCACGTGCACTAGTAACTTTGCTTGGTGAACGCGTGTCTCGGTGACAACGCGGATCCCCGCTTCGTCGGCGATTTCGGGTCTTACTCCTGCTGCGTCTTGACCCTGATTTGTCCTTTGCGCTGAACTGCTCCTCTTCTTGGGCTCTGGTTGGGCTGCGGCTCCGATGTGTAGCTATACGTCCCAGCGGCGGCGTCTCAAGCCGTCGCATTCGTTGACCAGAACTCCGCAGACGACTGCGACTGCGGTCGCAGCTGCGCTACCCGCAACCGCCGCGCTCTGCCCGCGGCTCTGCCTGCGGCTCGGCTCGCGGCTCAGCCCGCGGCTCGGCCAGCGGCTCTGCCCGCGGCTCTGCCTGCGGCTCTGCCTGCGGCTGTGGCTGGTGGTCTGCCTACGGCTGTGGCTGCTGCCCTGGGTGTGCCCTGGCTTCCGGGTCCGCTTGCGGCTCTGCCTGCCCAACACTGGTGACGGAGATCGCGGCGGTTGAGCCAAACTTCTATCACCATTGCTATCCATTTGTAGACCTGGACAATAGAAAAAGTATACGGACACAGCTATTCTTTAATGCGATTTACATACACACGTTTTTTTCTCAACGAATATTGCAAACAAAGATAGGCACGAAAAACATAACCCTTTCCATGCAGTCGGTTAAAACACAAGGTAACATCGACGCATGGATTGATATTTAAATCACTACTAATCTTGAAAGTATTATTTTATTCTTCAAAATAAACTACAGAACCGATAAATGGCGATACAGTGTAACTATGTCTTTTTTTTTTAATAACAACGACGGTTGACACTAGAATTGCAATAAACTATACCCTGTTCGAGACGTATGCTCGTAATTATCTTGTATTTATATAATCTCTAGGTTGGCAAGCAGCGTATATCTGTTAACACAGCTGCCCCAACAAGGATACATCGTGTATTCGTGATAAACATTAATAATTAACTCTAACCGTCATTATGCACACCATATTAAGTATCTATCTTTTAATTCTAGCTTAATCACACTTATATTATTAGCAATTTAGCAATAGAATATAAGACAAATAACACTTACGTGAAGTAATCCCACTTCTGAACTGAAAGAAAACACCAAGACTTGGATGAACACTTTATTAAATACTTTTATGAACACTATTACAAGCACTTTATATTTGAACTGTACAGGTCGACGGTTACCAAAAGACTGAGTTTACCCACAGTACTTATTCGATTTACTTGAAAGCTCTGTGTCTACATTACCATAGTGGGGAAAGCGCGCTATTTTTTTAGCCAATGGTGGTGGACGAATTTAATTCTTTTTCGGAACTATTTGCTAAATATAATTTTAATGGTAATAAATCGAATTTAAGTTAATTTGTAAGTATTTCATCATAATATAATATTTAATCAATTTATTTAGAGTTATTGAACTCAAATTGCTAATCGACTAGTCAAATAACGCACTTTTACTACTTTAATTTACATTAAAATTATTATTTATATTGTAATTGCTTACACACAGGTACACGTTTCAAAATAAATTTTGTGTATGAATGTTAAGATCTTTGCATTGAAATGTTAAACAGTAAGTATAACATTGTTTTATTTTATCGACATCTATCGATCAAATCTGCAACTGATCTTAACCCCATCACTAATTGAGTAGCATGGAACTTTCGAGAACAAAAAAGAACAAAACACGACTGGAATTGAAAACAGAAAATCTGAGAGTAGGCGACACAGAGAGCACTTATGACAGCCGTGCCATTTAGCATAGCACTTCTACCTGTTCTTTCTGTTCTGTGATCTGAATGCACCCGTTGAAAGATGTCAGCTGTCAAATGTTTTTACTTGAATTGTCAATGTATTGTCATCGAAGAAGATTCCGGTGTGCCGTAAATTGTGAAAAACTCTTGAAAATTTCAAAGTCGTGCGTAATTATCGTCGCTTTAGGTTTCAGCTTATATCTAAAAACATAGTTTTTGATATAATTGTATTAAATTGACCGTAGTTGAAGTAAAACACATCAAAATTCCTCCTGCCTCAGTGACTCAGGGATCTTCTCTCCGAACTGCTGATTGGTACGTATCACGTATGCTTAAAGATGTTTTCTGCGTAGTTATTAGTAGTGCATTACTGCCCAAATGATACCCAAAGATTTCTCGATCGGATGATACAAATTACAATTCTTGTAGCTGTGGATGACAAGGCTCTAATGGTAATATCATCTGTCTTTGTAAGATGTTGCTGAAAGATAATATTATTATTTTTCCACTAAATACTTAAAAAAAGGGATCAAATATTTTTTTTTGGAACATGATCCAACAACAAGGATAAAATAAACTTATTCTACCTGAATTGTCCAGACTGCTTGTCTCAGTGTGACTGATAAAAAAATTAAAGTTTCATATTTAGTGCTAAATCAAATGCTCCTTGGTTTAAGAAGAGCTCAGAATTACACAAGTATTAAATCAGAAAGTAGACCACCAACTAAAGACATACAAACAGGCATCTACTGGAGAGGTGAATGAACCAATAAAATAATAATATAGAATAATCTGCGGTCAAAAATGTTTTATCGTGATTTTTCGTTTACTAGAACATGAACATTGCCGATAATTCCCAAATATCAAATCTGAGATTTTCCATTTTTGGAGCTATTTCTGATGGCACTTTGTAGAAGTGTTGGGGCCATGGGGGGCTTAAATGACCGGCACTAGTACGGTGAACTTAACACCTTGTGCTTGCTGACAGCCATGCGTGTAACGCAAAATACCATTACAAGTGGCCGGCGCGGCCCTATTGATCACTTAAGATAACTTGGCCTCAAAATATTTTTATAATTTTTTGGCTGTATGAATGTTTTTGTAGCGAGTCAAACAAAATTATGATGTAAATTAAAAACAGTATACTTTTTAAAATATTTTTATTATTACAAATCAAAGACTTGTGTTATTTAAAGATACATTATTTTGTGTTGAGATCAAAGTAATTTAAAATTAAAGAAAAAGCGGAATCAAGCTGTTTTCCAGAATAAACCTCAATTTTCCAAGTGTATCCGGGAACAGTACATGATTTAAATAGTTTGATACCATATTTATGGCGTTTTTGTTTATTATATTGTCTAAAGATTACTCTACCACGAAATGGAATTTTTACGCGATTAAAAGGATGACCGGCGATTTGACCGGCGTGGCTCCAATGAAAAAAATATTATATTTGCGCCGCGCCTGGTGTAAATGGCCGGCGGACTATAACAGCACATAATATACAAAAAAATGTATAAAAACAAATATTATAATTATATAGAAATCTTATAAATAGGTTGTTTCACGTCATTTAAACAACTGATGAAAAACGCAAATATATTCGGACTTCCATATGGCAGCCAACGTGTTAAAAAAAGGTCACAAAGCTATAAATTACGCGACGCCTGATCTGGCTCGAAGGACCAAAAATATCGCGATCCTGTGGACGGTAAGTGATGGGCTAGCTCGCCGTCCGTCCGTCTTATGACGACGACAGGCCGTGTCGACGGCGCGTTCGTGTTCCACGCGCGCCTCAAAGAGATGTCAGCAACATGCAAGGCCCGACGCCCGTCGGGGCTGCGGGTTGTCCGCAAGAGATACCGCGGCCTCGACATAAAGGGCTAAGAAGGAACAGGGGGTGGGTGATTTTTAGTCAGTAGAAGTTTGACACTCCCTTTCGCTCTGCCCAAGAGCGGAAGGGGTTATTCGATGATTTTCCTCGAGCCAAAAAAAAAAAAAGAACCAAAAATAGGTCGGGGACTCGGGTACGAAGCGAGGTGTCGGGTGTTGTTGAGTAGAAACAAATGTTTATGTTAAACACTGTTTAGGCCTGTCATTTGGTGGCCTATTTAGGCTAGGGCCTTGCAGGCACGCGTATATAACGCGTGTCCTTGTGTGTGGCTGTTGTGTTGTATGCTGTAGGTACAGCACTGTCGCACAGCGCTGCTTTCTTCACGACAACCGAGTGAGACCCCCAGTTACCCAGGGGAGGCCCAGCAGGAGATGACCAGCGGCAGAGGTGCCGACTACGACGCACCTGCAGTGGATGTGTGACTCCCGTGTCCGACCCGTTTCCAGCTAGCCGGTCGTGGTTCTGAGTAAAGGGCCGTCGTGTGGGCGGCATGTATTGTGTTACACAGCCCAGTGTCTGCGTGGGTCGCGAGCTCGCGCTGCGCATCCACACGTGAGTTTACTCGAGTGTTGAGGGATTCATGTATGGTTTGGCTGCGCGACGTGCCCATATTAGCTTAGCACACGCCACGCAGCGGGGTGCGTGTATTGCGTGGAGTCATTTTGTCCGGGTAAGCTGCGTGTAGCCTGGTACAGCTTACCCGGGTCAATCCGGCGGGTTGGGGTCATCGTCCGCTACCAGGTCGCGGGGTAGGCGCCTCGCGTCAGTGTGGCGCGCATGCCAGAGCGCGATGTGCTTGACGCGAAGCAGATGCGTTGCCACGCGCGAACATTCTCGTCGTGAGGCACCGGATGAAGTCGTCCAGGCTCTCAATCCTGAGGTCCCGCTGGATGACATCGTTCCTCACATAGCGAGGAGCACCGACTAAGGTCCGCAGCGCAAGGCTCTGCTGCGCGCGGAGCAAGAGCTTCTTGTTGCTCTCGCTTGTGAGGACGAACCAAGCGGGGGCGGCGTACGTCAATCTTAAGCGTACATACATTTTATACACGCCCATATACACGCACCGGGAGGCGGGACGAGAGCACTGGTCGGAGCTGGGCACGGGCAGCCCTGGTCCGTGCCGTGACCTGGCGAACGTGTGGACCCACGGTGAGCCGACGGTCGCTGGTGACACCCAAGTATGTAACCCGAGGCGACCACTCGACGTCGGCGCCTTGTCGAGTCGGATCATTCCCACTAGTTCTACTGCACAGTCCTACGATAGAACTAGTGGCATTTTTTTCCCACTAGTTCTACGATTCAAGATGGTACGAAATCGTAGAACTAGTGGGAATCAAAATTCCCACTAGTTCTACGATATATTTTAGGGGTGTTACAAAATCGTAAAACCTGCGGAACTCAAGTTTCTCATTCGTTATTGTTATGTTCTGTAGGCTTGTTGATTAAGACACCGGTGAGGTTGACTTGGTTTATTGATACATGGCACACATAATTAATACAGACGGATAACAGTATCACAGACAGGGACAGACATCGTAGTCTCTAGCTGGAATAACAGATAGGAACCGGATACATAGATAATATCTAGTAATGTGCACACTATTAACATACTAAATAGTGATGTCCCAACAGTTATCACACAGTTTAGGGTGCCGTAGTTGCAACTACGGCACAAACTACCAGGAGAATAGAAGTCGGCAGGAGGTATCGAAAACATTTTTTTTTGGAGATGACAAATAAAGGATAGGTAGTAAAGTCCCACAAACTACCAGGAGATCAGAAGTAGGAAGGAGGTATTGGAATCTTTAAATCAAATCTAAATTATTCCTTTCTAATACTATGCACTTTTTTTTTGTTGGAGATGGGAAACCAGGATAGTAGAGTCATTCATCATTGCATACTGTATGTTATTAGAAATCTCATTTAATAATCAAATCTATATACATTTCTATATAAAAGGAAACTGTACGCGCTGCTGATTGGGTCGCACACACCGTGACTTGTTAGCTGAATGAAAGTCCCGGATAGCCAAAGATGACTGTATAATAACTGTATTTAACTACCACGTAACTATTGCTAAATGTATAATGTGTGAATGAGTACCGCTGTGTATGATCGCTGATTGTGTACTGTCGCCTTAGACTATAATTTGTGCAAGGTGACGGAAAAGTGCTGATGTATGCAATGCGTACTGTGCGGTGCAACCGCACAATCTGCAATTCAGCAGTTTACGCCACGCTCATTTCAACTCATTATACTTAGTTCAGTTCGCGTTGCGCTTTCAAGACAGCCGCGCGTTCTCGTTACAGCCAACAAGGGCTGCGTCACTCACTTCAACTCTACACCATCATCAGTACATACATTCTTTTTGGTCCTTCGGCCTTCGACTGTGAACATCGCACGCTATATTTATAGTTCACGCGCAAGTGGACAGTGTAACGGGCAGCCAGTGACTCAAGTGTGTGTTGTGTTGAGTGACTATAAAACTTTGGGACTAACAAGTGTGTCAGGGTCAACAAGGACCCGTCAACTATCAGGTGTTAAGTGTGGTGAATTCAGACTCGGAGACTAACAAATGTCTCAGGGTCGTCAAGGATCCGCAAACAATCAGGTGTCCTATCATCAAGATCTGAGGCTAGCAGGTGTCTCAGTGGGTCATCAAGGATTCTACAATCACGACCGTCTTCTTACGGAAGAAAGCAAGTTTCATCCGTATGTAGTGGCCGTGCATGCGAACGAATAAAAGAGCTATTCATCTCAACCTAGGCCTCCCTCAGTCAACAATATCAAGTTTTGTTGTTAAAAATGAAAGAAGCTCAACAAGGAGGTTCTACACAGGAGAAACAAGATTAATTTTTAGATTTTTCTTCTTAGTTTAAAAGTTAGAGGGGGGGACGGGGACGCCACATTTTACCACTTCGGAAGCGTCTGTCTTTCAAACGATTGACTTTGAAAATTGTGTTTAGGAACCTCAAGGTCATTTTTAAAGACCCATCTATAGACACCCCATTTCTTTTAGTTTCAGTTTCATGTATTGGGAGACCCATACTATTCTTATACATCGTATTATTTCTGTTATTTCTTTGAAAGCTACTCAGTTGGATTATTGTAAACAAAGTTACGAACAAATAATAATACATAATCAATGAGTATGTCTCAATCTCCAACGAAAGCTACTGTCACTACCCTGGAGCAATTAACCAGGAGCTCTAAGGCCGCAACCGAGTACGTTTCGAGGACCGGTTCACAACCGGATTTATCTAAATTATCCGATGAACTACATGACGCGAAAGTTACCTATCGTAAGCGTAAACAACCGGAATGCGCATGCTCCGATGAGATAAAGCAAATGAGAAATGATCTATCACGAATTACTTCGCTATTAGAAAATTACACTGGTCAGAACAAGCAGATGATGGATAAAATGAACGAAAGTGTCATCGCTGTCAAAAGTGAGATGGCTGATCTGAGGGCGTCGCATGAACAAACAAGCAGTTTAATTACTTCTAATGTAGCAGACATTAGTGCACAAATTCAAGATATCAAATCTACAACGGCGAAAATTGCCTCAGACCATTTCAACATAAAGAGCCAGTTATCTCAGATGGAAATAAAAGTACTCAGCAGTGAAGACAAAATAAATATGCTTGAAACAAACTATAATCAATTTAAGTTAAGCCCTCAATCTTCTGAAACAAACCAGCTAACTGTAAACGAACAAATTATTAGAGAAGTTCAGGATCGTAAAAAAAGGGAAAAAAACGTCATTATTGTTGGTGTACCTGAACAGAGCTCCACTAGTACCCAGGAGAGAATACTTAAAGATGAATTTGATGTTGTAAATATCACCACAAAAGTAAGCGAGAACATACCAAAACCGAATAAAATCTATCGTATCGGCAAGTATAATGCCGGCAAAATACGTAGAATCAAAGTCTGCTATGATAAGCCAGAGCCAGCAATGTTACTACTTCGCAATAAAGAAAAAATACCAGATAGCATTAAAATCTTCTCGGACCAAACACCAAGCCAACAAAAATATTTTCTGGCTGTAAGAGATGAACTAACACGACGAACAGAATCTGGAGAAAGGGATTTAACTATCAAATACATCAATGGTGTACCAAATATTATAAAACAAGCATCAAAAAACTCCAACCACCTAAACTAAATGATACCCTGGCTGACACTATAACCTATCAAATAGTAAACGATTACCAACAATAGGGAATATGCATGTATTTTTTTTATATTTTAAATGATAATTAACGTCATTATATATATGTAAAAAAAAAACCTGCACCTAAAATACAATATTTGGTCCAAAAAAAAAGTTTTAAAATTGAATAACGAATAACCCTCTGCTCCGTGAGGGTTAGGGGTGATGGTGTTCCGACTCAAAAATAAAACATTTTGAATTTACTAAATATTTAATCCACATGTAGTGCTTACAGTGGTTTGCTTGAAAGTGACTGACAGATTTTCTCGTTTCTAATATTTATACCATCGGCGGAAAATCTCGACACCGCGATTCAGAAAACCGTCATAAACCGATCATCGCCATCTAGTTACAAATGTATAAACTAATATAAATTTGATACATGACAATAAACCTTTTTATTCCTATGCGGTTCAACATTCCGCCCACCAAGGACATTTTATGCAATATTATGTCGTTTCAATATTAAATGTTACATTAAAATAAAATTAAAATACAAACTTATTTTTACTAATCTAACAGTTTCAATTACCCTAAACAAGATTTCATACAAATAACTCTAAACATAAACAATAAATTATCTCTAAACAATTCTTAAAATTATCACCTAATGCTATACCAATTACATTAAGCAATAGGCAAGACACACAGCTTTGATGTTGGTCTTTTAAATATAGAACCTGTAGTGTCTGTGAGTGAAAGAGAAGGAAGCATTATGTCATCTCTAGCGCACGTGCGGTCGTAAAGCAGCCAGTCAGCTGTGAGCGGCGGTAGTGAGTGGGCACGCGCGTCTAAGAGCCGATAATATAGAGGGATATACCACATTTTGGCGACGAGGATTAACAGGACTACTGTGAGTTAACTTATTATTATGAAATTACATCCGAAAAAGAAAAAAAAAAAATGTGCGGTGTTTTGAGATTTGTGACTAAGATTGCTCAATCTAATTAAATTCACGGTACAAATTACGGTGAGGCCCCATGAAGTAAACATTCTATTCGTGTAGGTATCATATTTATCTAGTTACCTATGAGGCGAAACGACAGCGTTGTTTTGCTGGTGCTGTAGGTTATTATTATCAAGCGGGACGGTTGTTTACATCTCTCATTGCTAACTAAAATATAAACCCACTTATGGTGTCCGCTTATGTATGATTTATTTATAAAAGGAATATGTCATACCATTAACGAATACATTTAAAAGTCATGTTTACAATTCCTGGCTGTGAACTACGGGGTTCGATTCCCTTACCGGTCGGCTCAGAATAAACATATTTTTCAGATTATAAGTAGGTATATACAAAATACGTACCTACATACTGTTGAGTTGTATGATTGACTTCGTTATCTAGTACTAGACTAGACCAGTATTAGATTATTGTATCAAATAATGATGCTCGTAGAAGAGAGAACATGAGCCTCCGCCTGTATGGACTAAATCACAGGTGACGCCTGTCACATAAGTTTTAGTGTAATAATCTATACATATAATAAATCTATACATATAATAAATCTGTAGAAAAATCTTTTTTGTACATCGAAAATATTTAAAAAAAAAATTGTCAGGGTATTAAAGTATAACCAACAGAACACATTTCCAGCATTTTTGGAATTTTTGTCTGTTTGTCTGTTTGTCTGTTTGTCTGTTTCGATGACTAAGCATCACGTCAAATTTACGAAACGAATGTAGGTAACTTTTATACATAAATATTGTGCGTAACTTGGGCTATTACTTAGGCTTTGTTTCATCGTAATCGGTGCTATCTATCAAAAGATATATGCATTTATAGTTTTCAAGAAGAACTTATCATTATGGTCAACAATGAGACAAGCAACGACATCTATTGAACGAATATGGTACTTATTAATAAATGCCTTCACAAGATAACTTTAAATAAGTTATTATAGCAAAAGGTACGTAGATATTAGTCTAAATGACGCTGCTTTCAAAATCTACATAGCCTAAAACCCTATCTTCGTCTTCGACAGATGGCGTTATTCATTTGATGTCATTTTCTGAACCGCGGTGCTATTAAATAAACATATGTTTCGTGAATAGTCAACAAATAAAGATTTACCAATTACACAGTATAAAAAAAAAATACTATTTTTTTTAAACTAAATTAAAATTAGATAAAACCCACGACATATTTTTTTTGTACCGTGTGGGAATCGAACCTGCGACACGCAGTGCTACTGTTAATCGTCCAGCCACTGCAACAAACATGTCTTTATATAGATGTGGTGTGTTGTTAGCCCTATGTGTCGAGGCCGCGGTATTTCTTTCGAACAACCCGCAGCCCCGACGGGCGTCGGTCCTTGGGGGCCCATTCAATGTTGCTGACATCGCTTCGAGACGCGCGTAGAACACGAACGCGCCTCCATCGTCATAGGACGGACGAACGATTAACTAGCCCGTTACTCACCGTTCACAGGCCCGCGCCTACGGTGGCCGGAAGCCATCACGTGGCCCCCGAGGCCCGGAGCGTCTCCCGCGGCGGCTGGGAAGAGGGGTTGTGTCCCTCTTACTTACGTTCACCTCTTTCGCTAGCATTACTATTTCGCAGAAGGAGGTGAAGGCGTTCCATTTCAGATTGGATGTCCCAGATTCGGTACAGGTACCTCCCCAAACAGCTTCTAATCCCCCCTTTTTTGTGGTTCGTAAATTATCAAATGGCTCATCCCGCTCTGGGCGGAGCAGAAGAAAGTGTCAGAGTACTACTGACTAAAAATCACCCACATTTATTCTTAGCTCTTTGTGTTTCGAGGCCGTGGTATCTCTTGCGGACAAACGTCAGCTCCGGCAGACGACGGCAGCAACAATTAAGGACCCCTTAATTGTTGCTGACATATCTTTGAGGCGCGCGTGGAACACGAACGCGCCAACGACATGGCGACAGTACCTGTCGACTATAATGTACCTGTTTCAAATTTCTTCAAGATCCGTTCGGCCGTTCTGACGTGGTTGAAACAAACACCCATCCATCTAAACTTTAGTATTAGACATAGTCAGTACTTTGCATTACCCTCTTCTTATTTTCTACAGCGGCAGTAAGTTAACGTAGGGCAATGATTTAATGTTCTTTTATCTAAGCGACGCATTTTAGTTTCCGACAACCACGCGAACGAAGTCGCGGGCACAGCTAGTGTACAATATGCGTGATGAGTTGAACACGAACGATCCGAGTGACGTCTGTGTTGAGCGTAAACATCACAATGTTACCAGATGATGCCTGGTAGTCCGAGAACAGGTGATGCCTGTAAGGACTTCGTAATGAAAAATGTTACCAGATGATGTCTGGTAGTCCGGAAACAGGTGATGCCTGTAAGGACTTTGTAATGAAAAATGTTACCAGATGATGCCTGGTAGTCCGGAAACAGGTGATGCCTGTAAGGACTTCGTAATGAAAAATGTTACCAGATGATGTCTGGTAGTCCGAGAACAGGTGACGCCTGTAAGGACTTCGCAATGAAAAATGTTACCAGATGATGCCTGGTAGTCCGAGAACAGGTGACGCCTGTAAGGACTTCGTAATGAAAAATGTTACCAGATGATGCCTGGTAGTCCGGAAACAGGTGATGCCTGTAAGGACTTCATAATGTAAAATGTTACCAGATGATGCCTGGTAGTCCGGAAACAGGTGATGCCTGTAAGGACTTCATAATGTAAAATGTTACCAGAAAAAATGTTAGCCTGGTAGTCCGGAAACAGGTGATGCCTGTATGGACTTCGTAATGTAATTAAGTACAGGTGATGTCTGTAAAATACATGATGCGACGTAGGTATGTCAGAGTGTCATGTGTCCCATGGAAATTTTATATGGGTGATGCCCGTAATATGAAGTTTTTGTACGGATAACTCCCGTTTACAGAAGTTTGAAGACAATTCAAACAACATTGTTAGTTTAATTTAGACTATGGTCTAAATGAATGCTGTATGAAATAAATAATTTATGTGTTAGGTTGTTAAAAAGGATGATGCCTATTTGATAACCTAAAATTGCCTAAAATAGCTATTCGTTATTTGTTTCATTGTCCACCGTTTAAAATATGATGTCAAGTTTTACTTTGGAAAAATTTGAGTGCGATGGTGAAGCAGGATCTGTGGGAGCTAGATGGGAACGTTGGAAAAGGAGTTTATATATTTACCTGGAAGCTTTGTTTAGTTTAGTTTAACTGGGCTTTTATCCGCACTTAGCTTCTTGATTGGGCAACTACTACTACACCAACCAAAATAATTATGTCGTCCCAGAATTGTAGCAGCCTTCCCAGACTGCTGCAGGCTTCCGGGAGAGTTAATGGGGATCGTAGAGTTTGTGCCCAGTGATCTGCCACGCTCCTGCACTCTAGGAGTACGTGCCGTGGCGTTTCTTCCACCTCCGTGCATCCTCTGCACAGTGGGCTATCTGTTACACCTATGTTATGTAGATGTTTGTTTAAGGAACAGTGACCCGTTAAAATTCCTATGATTTTACGGATTTTGTCACTTTTAAGTTTGATCAGATTGCGAGTAAACTTCATTGATGCTGCCGGAACTGCATCTTTTGCCTAGTATCCTTTACTGTTTCTCCATTCGGTGAGGTGTTTCTCTGTAGTTCTTGAACGCAGCCTTGTTTATATTTGGGTCTGAGGTGCATCGCTTGAGCCTCTCTTTGCTAGCTCATCTGCTGCGTCGTTACCCAGCGAGTTGCTATGTCCTTTTATCCATTGCAGTGTTACACTATTCATGGTTGCAATGGATTGGAGTGCATTGTGGCATTCCAGTATTAAGACAGAGGTAATTGTGTTGTTTTTAGGGCTTGAAGCACCGATGCACTGTCTGAGATGATCTTTATTTTAAAATCTCTGACGTCTGTGGCTGCAACTGCTTGTGCCGCTCTGGTGATACCGATACATTGTGCTTGGAAGATTTTGGTTAATTTATCTAGGGTATTTGATGTTGAGATCATTCGAGAAGAAGCCGGCTCCTGTGCGATATGAGGTCTTGGAGCCGTCCGTCTATATCCTAACTTCATTGATGCCAGAGCTATCTACCGCTTCCGCAGTGAGTTGGATGTCGTAACTCCTATCGAACACATAACAAGGTAACATGAAGTTTTATGAAGTGGTATTTCCATCAGAAACCCCTGCAAAACTTTTGAGTGGGTTGTTTCTGTATTTACTTTCCATAGTCCGATTGATCTTAGTCTTAAGGCGGTTACCTTAGCTTGTTATCTCTTTCTCTTTTATGACCAGTTCCAGCGGTCTTAAATTTAAAAGAAACTCTAACGCTGCTGATAGAGTTGTTCTCATGCATCCAGTAGTTGCTGCACTAGCTAAAGGTTGCAGGTTCTGGAGTTTCATTTTCACCGTGGTCAGCTGAGTTCTGGGTCAACGTACAACTGATCCGTAGGTAATAGAAGGTCTGATGACTGACGTGTATAGCCAGAGTATGATCTTTGGGTTAAGACCCTATCTCTTACTAACTAGTATTCTACACTGATTAAAAGCTATACAGGCCTTCTTTGTTTTAGCCTCTAAGTGACTCACCCAGTTCAATTTGTTACGAGTATCAAGAATTATGCCCAGATATTTCACTTCTGTTGACAGGGAGAGTTGAAAAGCTGTGGTAGTTGTAATTCTGGTAGTTTCCTTTTGTTGGTAAAAAGGATAAGTTCTGTTGTCTTGGGATTTACTGAAAGTTCGTGTTCTTCACACCAAACTTCTACTATCTACAGAGCAGAGCGCATCACATTGTACAGCATATCTTCAGCATTCCCGTTTATCAGTATAGCAACGTCGTCTTCATAACCAATAGCACTACTATTCTCTGTTATTCAGTTTCTTTATGAGCCTGTCTACTACTATGGTTCAGAGGAGTGGAGATAGAACGCATCCTTGGGGGCATCTTCTTACCTTGGCTCTTGTGGTAGTATTTCCCACTATCTGTACCGCTCTTTTGCTAACCAATTTAGTGATCTAGTCAGTTTGTATGACCGGTTATACACTAAATTACTGCAGGGCGTGGTTAATGCTGTTGTGTATGATTTTATCAAAAGCTCCTTCAATGTCTATGAAGGCAGCAAGTGTTGAGGATGTATTGGTTATAGCCGTTTCTATTTTGTGCACTACCATTTGTGTAATGCCGACTCTGTTGATCTGCCTTTCCTGTATGCGTGTGGTTGGGGCTGCAGTGGTTTGCTTTTTAGAGCTCCAACCCTTAGGTGTCGATCTACCAGTCTTTCCAGTGTTTTAATAAGAAAAGATAATAGACTGATGGGCCTGAAAGATTTGGCGTGTGTGTAGTCCTCTTTTTCTGGTTTAGGTAGGAAGACTACTTTTGCCTCTGTCCAAAGTATGGGAATATTGTAGTTGAAAGCTATGCAGGCCCGGTAGATTGGTAGTAGGTTCTTGGTTACCTGTTTTAGATGCCATTGTAGTACGGCTGGGAATATCCCATCAAGCCCTGCGGATTTGAAAGGCTTGAAGGTCCTTAGAGGCACAATTACGACGACTTGTTTTAGTTAGATGCTGCTGATGAAGTTGAGACTTATAGCGAAGGTTTGGTGGCCTAACTATGGTAAGGACGTGGAAAATTTAGTACGGTCCTTTAAAGGATACACTCTGGTATCGGCACCAAATCTACCACATCCAATCCTAGGTTGATTACCTTTTGATTGTGATCGATTACTATTCAAGGTGGAAATGATTCGCTTTTTAGCTGTTTAGGACATCCAGCTTCCATAACTTCTGATAATGGCAAACAATTCATTAGTACAGAGTTCAAAACTTAATATTGCCATGAAAATTATATCAAATTATTTAATTCAATCCCTTACTGGCCGCAATAGAATGGAGAGGTGTAGCGACAGAATAGAGACAATGCTGTCTCTAAACGCCTCAAAATATGCCAAGTAGAAAGAAAAAGCTGGAAAGAAGCATTGACGGAATATTTGACAATGTACAATACCAACCCCACATAGTGTGACTGGGAAAACACCGCTGAGCTATTCTTTCAAATGAAATTTAGGAACAAGATTCCAATGATAGAAATTGCAGAACAAAGTTTTGGAGACATAGATGTAAGAGATAAAGACAAAGAACAAAAAGGGTGAGAGTATACTGATAAAAGACGAAGAGCACGTGATGTTGACTTACAAGTGACAGATAAAGTGTATGTAAAGAATGCCAACAAAACGAATAAACTTAATCTTAATTTTGATATAGCCACGCATACGGTTAAGTCAAGAAACGGGGGAGATGTGGAGGTACAGAACGACGAAACAGGACAGCAGTTAAGACGAAACATATTGAATTAAAAAAATATATTAGGGAGAATGGAAACCCGTGAACAAAGAAATCAATGGACAGAATTTAGAAATGGTAGTAGAAGAAAGATCAGAAGAGGAGATTGAAGATAATCAAAATTTAAAAAAATCAGAATTAAGGAATATATAAAATTATAGTTTATTAAAAATTAATAAAACAAGGAAGGGATGTAGTGTCTGTGAGTGAAAGAGAAGGAAGCATTATGTCATCTCTAGCGCACGTGCGGTCGTAAAGCAGCCAGTCAGCTGTGAGCGGCGGTAGTGAGTGGGCACGCGCGTCTAAGAGCCGATAATATAGAGGGATATACCACAGAACCATTACTGCGAAGTGTGACCACTCGTGTAAGGTTATCTAACCCCGGATGTTTATCAACCACCCTGCCAAGAAGCCACCGACAAGGAGGTAAATTGTCCTCTTTAATTAAAACTATATCCCCTATGTTTGGTTCAGGATTTTGTTTAGACCATTTGTGACCAAGAAGACCAAGTTGCAAGTATTCCTCGTATTTTGTTTTTAAATCAGGATTATTGCTCAGTTTAGTTTCTAAAGCGCAAAATCTGTTAATTGCTTCATTTCTTGAATCACCATATTTACAGCTCGGTTCTTCACTTCTAAATGGTAAGTTAACTACGTAACGACCGTCTTTGTCTCTTACCGTGGTATCCTTAAATACCTGTTCGCATCTTGTTTTATCTTCGGTAAGTATACGTTTTTTACTTTGTGGTTCCCTTTCCAGTTGAGCATGCATGTCAAGGTTAGCATGCATCACTGCAATGTGCGATGTACTCTGAGCAGCAGAAGCTAGTGTGCCTGATAAAATCCATCCCAATGAGGTACACTGAGCTACAATGCTACCACCCGGAGCTTTCTTTAACCCGTTTTGTAAAACCTGACTATAAATCTCAGCTCCTAACAACATATCCACTTTATCCGGTGTATTATATCTAGGATCCGCCAATTGTATATCGTTAACTTGTGCCAAATCTAAATATACCGTTTCCCTACTAGGTAATAATGACGTAATCGATTTGAGAACGTATGCTGCAACTACAAATTCAAACGATGGATCAACCCTAGACTGAATTTTAACCTCAACAACCGAATTTAAGAATAACTTGTTGTTAGCATCAATACCAGTTATTAAACCTTTAGCTGGTTTCTTCTGTAACCCTAAAGTCTGTACAGTGTGCTCTGTTACAAAAGATGCCTGTGAGCCCTGGTCTAACAAGGCCCTAAGTGTATACTTTGCCCCATTTTTTGATACAGCCTTCACTAAAGCCGTAGCTAATAGGACTTGATTGTTCGATGAACCCTTTGAAAAGCAAGTTACTGCTTTGTTTTCAGCTTCTTCCCCAATTGTTTGTTTATGTTCCTTCGTCTGCGAAACACCACTATAGCTAGACGAAAAACCCTTTTCTCCCTTAGACTCCTGTTCACCTTTAGAGTGCAACAAGGAGTGATGCTTTCGCTTACATATTTGACAAGTGGCTGTACACTTACAAAACCTGGCAGAGTGGTTGTGCCCCAAACAATTAAAACATAAATTGTGCTCTTGCACGAACTTACGCCGAGTATCCACATCTTGGCCACCAAATTGCTTGCAATTTCTTAATTTGTGCTCCTTATTACAAAGCGGACAAACCATGACCACGTTGTTCGTCGTGTGAAAAACCTTTGCCTTGTTAACATTATTTTTATATTGCTTAGGTTCTAAAAATTCGAATGCCCTATACCTGCTTGTCAAGAAATTTTTGAACTGTTCAAATGTTGGTAACAATTTTGAATCGGTGCTACTAGTGGTCTTCAGTTCCCAATCCCTTCTACTGTCTGGATCTAGTTTTAACGTTATGATATCAATAATTAAAATATCCCAAGAAGTAACGTCAATATCTAGATTAGTGAGTGCATTCAGACAATCTGATGTTGTGTCTATTAACTCCTTTAGAGCACTAGCTGACTCTTGAGCTATGTTCTTTTGAGTGAGCAGTCTTTTCAAAATACAATGAGACAAGTATTTTTTATTGTTGTATCTTGTCTCCAGTTGAGTCCAGCACCGTTCATAATTTGTTTCCGAAATTGGAATATGACGTAAGAGCTGCTCCGCTTCCCCAGTCAAATAACCTTTCAGATAGTGCAACTTTTGTACATTGTCTATGGAACGATTATTGTGTATAGCCGATAAAAACAAATCTCGGAAAGTTGGCCATTCCACATATTTGCCCGAAAATGATGGTATAGTGATTCGAGGCAACTTTATCGACATGCTTTTACCATCCGAAACATTATTTGATGATAAACCCGCAATCGGGGTAACATCACTTCCCTTAAAGTCATTTAATGTAGTTTTTAGTTCGCTTTTTATGTCTAAATACAGTTCTTCAGTATTAAAATATACTTCGTTTATGGTATAGGGTGAAGATTGCAATTCATTCCGTTCAAAATCTTTTACAATTTGTGTATGCGTTAAATTAAATTGCGCCCATAGTTCTTCAACAAATTCCAACCTGGTTTCTACATACTGCTTTGTTATCCTATCCTTTGGTGCTTTTTTAAAATTGCTTTTAGCTCTTAACAATCGCTGAAGGATATCGTCCTGAACTTTGACATGTGATTGCAAAGACATTTTGAAGTTCTAAACAATATGCAAAAAGTTTGAATTCGAATTATTTTCGAAAATTTTACAAGTCAATATAAACAAAGAAATTATTCTAAGTGTTTGACAATTGAAAATCTACTGAAAATTGGACATAGGTTCCCCGTCTGAACACAATTGGCTTAAAATCTAACTAAGTCTAAAAAGGCACACACGAAATTATTCTAAGTCCCAAAATTTTGAATGAAAAGTTAAAGTTTAAATCTTCTAAGCAATAAAGTTCACTTTTGCTTGGCACATAAGAAATCACAATGTACTCACGATTTTTGGCACTTTCACTCACTTCCTTACGACCTCAGTCGTCTGCAGCTTGCTTGCTGCTGTTTGGTGCTCCAGTACTCCTCCGTACCTGGCACTCCTCTTCCTCTGCACCTGGTACTCCCGTTCCTCTGTACCTGGCACTCCTCTTCCTCTGCACCTGGTACTCCTTCCTCCGTACCTCCCGCAACTGGATCCGTGGCTGCTATCTTCCTCTCACCTTCCAGGATCACTCAGCTGGAGCGTATGGGGATGATGGTTCTCCGTCCTCTGGAGAACTCACCTGATGACGCTGGAACAGCCCTTGCCACATCCGGCTCGAAGGACCATGAATAACCCTCTGCTTCTTGAGGGTTAGGGGTGATGGTGTTCCGACTCAAAAATAAAACATTTTGAATTTAATAAATATTTAATCCACATGTAGTGCTTACAGTGGTTTGCTTGAAAGTGACTGACAGATTTTCTCGTTTCTAATATTTATACCATCGGCGGAAAATTTCGACACCGCGATTCAGAAAACCGTCATAAACCGATCATCGCCATCTAGTTACAAATGTATAAACTAATATAAATTTGATACATGACAATAAACCTTTTTATTCCTATGCGGTTCAACAAAAATAGTAGGCTGATTTCAGATTTTTAAACGACCGCCATTTTGCCGCGCTGATCGTGACGTCACAATCTACAACAACAAACAAATAATGAATGGCTGCAGAAGTATTTTAGGCTGTAATCTTTTTATATTGTGTTTTACTTTAATTAAATAATGCAACAGGACAATAAACCAATTTTTCGGTACTACTGTGTATTTTTTTTTTAAATTTTTACACAAGGGCACGGTATGCCCTTGTGTAAAAATTTAAAAAAAAAATGTGTACATTTTCGTGTGAATCTTCTACTACTCTATTACAAAACAAATCTATTTTCTCTTCAATATCTGCTCAAAATCTCGATAAAACTGAATATAATCGCAAGCACTCAACAAATTTGTACTGGCTGACATTTGTATAAATAGACTTCTACGTCACAATTCGTTCCGACCAATAGCGTTGCGTTTCAACTAATTTGAATTTCCCTCTCATTTTGTGCACTTTTCAATAATTATTTTCATAATCAAAACGAAATTATATTAAAAAATATTAATATGTACGTAAATCTAAAAGTAAAGAGATCATATAAAAAAAAAAATTAGCGTTATTTGAATCATACGCATATTCCCTATTAAAGACTGAAAAATCACGCCTATCATTATTATATTTAAACATACGAAGTATACGAAAGAGAGGAAAGCTAGATGAACTTAAATCTATTATAAAATCTATATCTACAACTGTACACATAATTTTGCTAACGGAAACCTGGATACAGAATGAAAATCAAATCTTACAACTACAAATAGAAAACTATACACATTACTACAATTATAGAACAGACAGAAGAGGCGGTGGAGTGTCTGCATATGTACATAACGATTTGAAACATAACCTCAGTGAATCAATATATCAGGATGGGAACAATTATTTATGGGTAAAGATTGAAAAGCTAGCGCTCAATATTGGCGTCGTCTACAACCCTGGTAATACAAATCTTGAAAAATTTCTGGAAATATATGACACACAATTACAACAACGGAAGAGAACTATAGTGTTTGGCGATTTTAACATCGAACTTCTTACAAAAAATAGAACTTTAAAGAAGTACAAACTGGTATTAAAGGAATCAGGACATAAAATACTAAACAAAACCAATAAAGCCTACTGCACAAGAGACTCTAATACAAAGAAATCTATACTAGACCATGTCAGTACAAGTTTAAAAGATGAACATTTCAGCATGACTATCATCAACTCATCCATGTCAGACCACAAACAAATATACCTACAAATCAACAAATTAAAACCTCCTCCAAAAAAACGCCTAAACTACGAAATAATAGACTACAAGAAACTTTATACCTCGATGAAATCAGGGGGAATAGAAGACATGACAAACAACTACAGTGAATTAGAGTCAAAGATAAAGAGCGGCGTCGAAGACAATAAAGTATTGAGAACAAAGGTCCTAAATACACCCAAAGAAGATTGGGTAAACAATGATATAATTACCAGAATCAGCCAAAGAAACCATCTATGGACACAATACAAGAGTGATCAGAAAAATAAATTATTAGAAAAGAATTACAAAGAAAGAACTGCCCAATTAATACAAAACACGAAAAACTCATACTACTACAAACTATTTACAAATTGTGCTAATAACCGTAAAAAAACATGGTCACTTATAAATAATTTAGCTAAAAATAAAATAATACAAAGTGGTGCTCCTTCAAAGCTTTTAGTTGATGCTAACATAGTGACTAACACAAATGAAATTTGCGAAGTTTTTAACACGTATTTTTCTACCATAGGATCCAAACTAGCAAACAAAATCCCGAAAAAATATCATGACACCTCGACCCAGTGTGTTTTCCAATCCCATAATAATAAAGAAGAACTTTTGACATTGGATCCATGTAGTGCTGACGAGATAACTAAAATTATTAATGATCTCGACCCAAATTCAAGTAGTGGAATAGATAAAATAAGCACAAAAGTCATAAAAAGTCTTCAAAATTTAATCTCAACAAACTTGGCAAATTGTTTCAATAAACTCATGACTGACGGGGAATTTCCTGATACCCTAAAGATTGCAAAGGTCACACCGATCTATAAATCGGGACCTAAAACTGGCCCCGGAAACTATCGCCCGATCTCTGTCCTACCCATAATATCAAAAATCCTAGAGAAAATAATACATGGTCGTCTGTTAAACTACTTGGACTCTTTTAATTTTATATCGGGACGACAATATGGTTTTAAAGCAAAAAATAATACTACTGCAGCCACTATTGATCTAATATCGAAAATTAGAGATAATATAGACAAGAAAAATATTGTTGTAGGTGTGTTTATCGATTTAAAAAAAGCCTTTGATACCGTAAGCCACAAACTGTTGTTAGAAAAGCTCGAAAACATTGGTATCAAAGGAAATGCACTTAAAATGTTCAAATCTTACCTGACAAACAGATTCCAGGTAGTCAAGATGGATAATGTTGAAAGTAATGCTTTACCTATCACATATGGAGTCCCACAAGGTTCCATATTGGGACCATTATTATTTTTAATATATATTAATAATATATCAGAGTTAGGGCTACGTGGTCATTTAACTTTGTACGCAGATGACACATGCTTGTTTTATTTTGGAACAAATATTCAGGACGCTATTTCACAGGCCCAACAAGATTTAAAAATTCTGTTTGAATGGTTCCAACAAAATTTACTAACCATAAACATCTCAAAGACATGTTACATTATCTTTAAAGCTAAAAATAAAAGAATTCCATTGCATGACCCGTTAACTATAGATAACATTCCATTAGAAGAAAAAAGTTACGAAAAATACCTTGGCCTAAGAATCGAAAACTGTTTAACTTGGAATAAGCAAGTAGATTATATTAGAAACAAAATTTCCTCACTTATTGGATCACTTCGCGATGTAAGTAAATGTATACCAAAAAACCTGCGAATAAACATTTACAACTCACTTATCAAATCTCATTTGTTATATCTCATAGAAATCTGGGGTAGTGCCAGTAAAGCTAAGATACAGGAACTGCAAAGAATGTAAAACAGGGTTATAAAAATCCTTTTAGAGTTTAAGGAAAAGTAAAACTCAATTATATTTCTTACATATATAATCCGAAAACATGAGCCTTACATACTAAATAACATACATGGCATCGTTGACACTTTGCTTAGATACAAATTAATTGGACCAATCACAGTGCAGCACTAAATCTATCAAGCCCGGCTCGCGCGGAGTCCACCGCTAGATAAAACTGTTCGTCGGAACCGTTTTGCCTCAGTGCGACGCTGGACTCCAAGCAGGCATGTCGTCGGCGCGATGATGCGGCGGCGCGAGCGCACCTGAATAGCCCGGTCCCGAGGCGGTGGGGCAGGCGCACGTCTCAGTCAGTACGCGGCCGCGCTCCGTCCCGGCTGCACGCATGATCATATTATGTAGACCACTACACTGCAGATACACCCCGACAATCATTTCGTTGAACATCTCGCAACAAGCAATAATCTTCAGAAGAATCACGTAGCAGCTGTTGGCAATATGTTGAAAGCTGAGACGCAAAGCTACGCACTAGGACCTGAATGCAAGAACTCGAGGTTTAAATGTGAAAAGAGGGCATTTATTATAGGGGGTAGACAATGTAGTGGATTAGCCACACGTCTTTACAAATCTCGATTTTACAACCCTTATAATTATTATCGCTTCCTGTCAATTGTCAAGCCAAACGCTTCTACAGAACAAATCTTGACTTGTGTCAAACTGTTTGACATTACCCCCGACGACAAACTAATTATATCTGTAGGACAACATGATTACAATACTCTTAAAATGGTGACAGAGCTGTGTTTGTTTCTAAAAACGATAAATTGTCCTGTAATTATTTTAGGTGTGAGTAAAAACATCTGCTATAAAGATTCTAAAATGAATGAAATGTTACATCTTATCTGTAGACAGGGTAAAGAATGTTCATTTATCGCAAAATATGACACGATTTCATCGCTATGCTATCAAATAAACTCGGTGTTAGATCAGTTAGACTATAACAAAACATTTTTATCACATGGTTCTAAGTTTCGAAAAGAAAATACGATTGGTACAAAAAACCAGAGTACACAAACGGATTACTTATTTCTTAAACAATATCAGAAGGACGCTTCTCACGTTAAGGGCACCATAGGCTGTGGGGAAGACGAAACCTTTTTTCGTTCCTAAAACTGATCATGGAAATCACGTAGTTTTTCATCAGAATATTGCTGGTGCTATTAATAAATCCGATGATATTGAAATGGCACTAAACATACTTCGAGACAAACAATGTAAGGTTGACTTTATATGTCTAACTGAAACATTTATTAAATCGGGAGATGAAGAAAACATGACTTTAAAATCTTATAAATTAGTGAGTTACTACTCGAGAAAAGATCAGAGACGTGGCGGTGTTTGCATACTAATAAGGCAAGACGTTGACTACGAAAGTATAAAATGGTTAGATAATATTGCTCTTGAAAAACATTTTGAAATATGTGGTGTCCGATTACAAAAATATGGCATTAATTTATTTTGTGTGTATAGAACGCCAAATTCTGACGTAAATATATTTCTTAGGAAGCTACAAATAGTGCTAAATAGGATACATGACAAAAATAATAAATATAATAATATAATATGTGGTGACTTTAATATTGACATTTTAATTGACACTAAAATCAAAAATGAATTTATCGAAATTTTATACAATTATAATCTGACATTTCATATAAATAAACCTACTCGACAAAAAACATGTATTGACAATATAATTAGTGATATAAAAGATGCGAAGGGAGAGGTACACGAATTGGGACTGTCTGACCACAACACGGGGCAAACTTTGTCAATAAAAACAAATGCAAAAAATCTTGTTAAACAACATTGGTTTGTATATAAAAGAGACCTATGTAGGGATAATCTGCAAAAGTTTAATTATTATCTAAGTAATATGTCTTTTTCAGAGATCTTTGCAGAAACGGACGTAAACAAAGCATTTTCATTGTTCCATGATGATATTTGTCTCTTTTTTAATCTTTGCTTCCCACTGATAAAAGTTAAAATGAACCAAAACTCGACAAACCCAAAATGGATTACAAAAGGCTTGAAAAAGTCTTTTGTAACAAAACGAAAATTACAAAACGAGTATTACAAGAATAAAAGTGGACAAAACAAACTAAAATACACTACATATTGTAAAATATTAAGGAAATGTGTTGCCAATATACAAAGCAGTAAAAATAAACAAACTATAGAAAAAGCTAAAAACAAATGTAAAGCCACATGGAAAATAGTAAATGAACGACTAAAACAAAACAGTGCAACCAATGAAATTAAGGGTATTTCAGATGGAAAATGCATTTTGGACAAAGGAGATGACATTGCATCATATTTCAATAACTTTTTCATAAACATCTCTAAACCAAAATCCACCGAGCAGCCAAAAAAACAACCAAAAAAGGGAAGAAGGTTAGCAAACTCCATCTATCTTGAACCAGTCGATAATTTGGACGTTTATAAAATAACAATGGAGCTACGAAATACGAATTCGGCCGGGTATGATGGTATTACAACTCGAATATTAAAAGATAACATATCTGCGATACTTAAGCCATTGACCTATTTAATAAATCTATCCATGGAAAACGGAACCTTTCCTGAAGCCCTAAAATTTTCCGTCGTAAAACCACTTCATAAAAAGAGTTCGAAAACAGAAGCGGGGAATTACAGACCAATTACTTTGGTACCGATCTTCTCCAAGATATTTGAAAAAGTAATGTGTGTTAGGCTTATACATTTTTTTGAAAGAAATGATGTCATAAGTAAACAACAAAACGGTTTTATTAAAAATAAATCCACTACATTGGCATGTTTTAATTTAATTACGGAAATTCTCAGGTCAGTAGACAAAAAAGAAATACCTATAGCTGTGTTTCTAGACATGACTAAAGCATTTGATATGGTATGCCATGATAAATTATTAAATAAATTAGAACAGTACGGTATAAGAGGCCCTGCATTAAATTGGTTTGAAAGTTATTTAAGGGGGCGAAAACAGTGCACAGAGATTAAAAAAATGCATCGAGACACTAACACCCAGGTAACCTATAGGTCCCCTTACTTAGTGAATCACTATGGCGTACCGCAAGGAACTGTGCTGGCCCCAGTATTATTTATAGCATACATAAATGAATTGCCAGAATCAACGGATCAGTACACTGTACTATTCGCAGATGATACCACTGTACTTACTAGAGAAGTTACTATTGAACGGTCGATAAACGTCACCAATGAAGCTTTAAAGAGTATACATGACTGGTTAAGTGAAAATAATTTAGAAATAAATACAGATAAAACTAAATTCATGAGATATTTGACATATAATAATAAATTAAATAAAAAAGACACTACTGACTTGCCAATAAAATATAATAATAATATCATTGAAGAAGTTACTGAAATAAAATTTCTAGGAATAAATATTGATAGTTATTGTAACTGGAAATCTCATGTAGATTTAGTTTGTAAAAAAATAAATAAATTTGTTTACGCACTTCGCAAAATAAAAAAAATAACAAGTAAAGAAACAGCATTAATGGTATACCACAGCCATGTATGTTCGGTACTGAGGTATGGTATAATAATTTGGGGAAACTCTACAGACGTTCAGAGAGCTTTTATAGCCCAAAAAAAATGCTTAAGATCGATCTTTGGTCTCAAATGGACTGATTCGTGTCGACCGGTATTCACCGAAAAACGTTTGCTAACACTTCCATCTATATACATTTTTGAAATTAGTAAATTTGTTAGAAACAATATATTACTCTTTGAGCAGGATGAGAAGGCCCAATTTAAGAGAAAAGTAGTCCAAAAACCTCTGATTGTTCCTCGAAACAGATTGAGGCTATGTGACAGTAACTGCTACACAATGGCGGTAAAAATTTATAATTATCTACCAGTAAAAATAAGAAAAATGAATAACTTAGAATTTAACAGAACTTTAAACAATTGGCTTTGTGACAGATGTTTTTATTCAATAGACGACTATTTAAATTTTAAACAGACATGAACATGATGCATAACTTGATACATTTTGACATGATAATTTTTTACTTATTATTTACATATTGACATTAAGTATCTAAAATCTAATCAACAAATTGATGAACTGTCTTGACTGTGAAATACTCTAATAAATTAAGCTAATATATTTTATAATGTAATTTGCCTAACTAATATTAACGCAGCAAGACCATAAATTTTATTTTATTATTATGATTAAGATGTTTGTGACTACTGCAATTAATGTATTTGTATTTATATGTTATTGTTATGCATGTACCTACCAGAAACATTTGCACGACTGATGAGTCGAATATAGTGAGACTAAAATTATTTTACCATCTTATTATGTATGTACCTATATTCTGGCAAATAAATTAATTTCATTTCATTTCATTTCATTTCATTTCATTTCATTACATCCTGTTTCGTTATCCATATTTGACACCTACGCACAAAATATATGAGGAAACAAAATTAATGAACATTAAGCAACTTTATATTTATAACACGTGTCTTAATTAGAAAAATAATGGATGGAGCCATTCACACAAACGTAATATTTACAAAAAAATCGGAAATAACTAAACATAGTCTTCGTCGACCCAGTCTACTTGTCCTGCCAAAGACACGTACAAATATTGCTAAAAAAAACATCACCTATGAAGGAGCACAATTCTATAATAGTTTACCGTCTTTTATAAAAAATTTAAACTCTTTCAACGGTTTTAAATCTAAACTATCAAATTATATTATTGAAAGCATGCACAAATCCGGCTCGAAGGACCAAAAAGAATGTATGGTCCCTTGCTGGACCATATATTACTTTTAGATGATGGTTGAATTAAATGAAAGAAAGTAAAGTACTGAAACACTACTGTATTGTCCGAAAGGTGTTAAAAGTAAAATGAGCTTAATGGACTGATGGTGTGGAAATGAAATGAGTGACGACGCCCTTGTTGGCTGTAACGAGAACGCGCAGCTGTCTTGAAAGCGCAACGCGAACTGAACTAAGTATATTGAGTTGAAATGAGCGTGGCGTAAACTGCTGAATTGCAGATTGTGCGGTTGCACCGTACAGTTACTAACCTACCAGTTGAGATTAAAACCGTTGAAAGTGGATCCAAATTAAAATTCAATTTAAAACAAAATAATTGTAAGACCACTTATTTATTGTATTGTATTTGTGACCGTTACCTAGAATAAAATTATTACATTATGTTAACATATGTTCTCATGTAAGTGGCTTTTTGTCTTTTTTGAGTATAAAGTATATTAAACCTAAATAATATAACATTTTCGTGAATTTTTAACAGTAGTCAAATAGCCAATTGTATCCTCTGTCTGTATAAGTTGAGCACCTAAGAACACATAAGAGTACATGAGAAATGCAGGACAGGGTTCACTCAGAAATATTGAAACCAATTTGTATTCGTTTGTTTCCTGTGTGCGGCAGGCGGTTGGAGATGTTGGCGGCGTGCGAGGCGGGCGAGGTGTTCGCGCTGCTGGAGGGCGGAGCGGCCGGCGCGCGCGACGCGGCCGACGCCCTCGCTGCGCTCTACTGCGGCGTGCGCGAGCCCTGGCTCACGCGCGCGCTGCTGGCCTACCACGCGCGCACCGGCAGCGTGCGCGCGCTCGACCTGCTGGCGCGCGCGCCCGAGCTGCACGCGCGCCACCTGCTGGACGCGCTGCAGGAGCAGCTGCGCGGCGAGCGCGCCCAGCGCCACCACGCGCTGGCCGCCTTCGCGCCGCTCGTGGCGCGCCGCCCGCCCTGGCTGCACCGCCTGCCGGCGCACCCGCTGGCGCGCGAGCTGCTGCGCGCTGCCCGGCACGAGCGCGACCCGTTGCCGCTACTGCACGCGCTGCTGGCGCTGGCGGCGCTGCTGCCGGCCGCGCCCGCGCTGGCGGCCATGCACCCCGCCGAGCTGGCGGACGCGCTGCTGCGGCCCGCCGCGCTGGAGCCGCCGCCCGCGCCCGCCACGCGCGCTCACCTGTCGCTGGCGCAGCTGGCGCTGTTCCACGCGCTGTACGCCACGCACCCCTGCACGCTGCTGGAGGCTCTGCGCGCGCAGGGAGCCGAGCTGCCCAGCGCCGCGCGCGACGCCTGGGAGCGCGGCGTGGGCGCGCTGGCCGAGTCCGTGCGCCTGCACCCCGCGCTCGTGACTGGCAGCCGACTGCGCGAGGCCGACCCGGCTCGCTGGGCGCGCCAGGAGCACCACGACGTGCTGGCCGAGTGCCGGCGCCTGTCGCTGCACTCGCGCGCAGAGGACGCCGCGCCGTCGCCGCTGCCCGTCGCGGCCGGCGCGGCGCTCCCGGCCCCGCTGCCCGCCCGCTCGTCGCCCGCGCCGGGCTCGGGCGCGCACGCGTCCCGCACGGCCGGCAGCCTGCGGCCGGGCGCCGAGCCGTGGTTCGCGCTGGGCGACCGCTGCGGCGCCGACTCCGCGCCGCACACGCCGCTGCCGATGGACGCGGACGCCGCCGAGCCGCCCGAGGCCGCGGTGGAGGCCACTCCGGAGAACACGCCGGCGCGGGAGACGCGCGCGCAGTTCCGGTTCCCGGCCGAGTCGAGCGCCGTGCGCGCCATCGGGCGGCGTTCGCGGCCTGCGTCGCCGCCGCGCAAGGAGACGTCGCCGTCGGCGCTGGGCGCGCTGGCGCTGGCGCCGGGCGACGCGTACTTGTCGCGCCTGGCGCGCGTGGCGCTGGAGAGGCGCGCGGCCGACTCGCCCGTGCCGTTCGCGGGCGTGCCGCCGCCGCTGGGCGCCGTGGCGCGGCCGGAGCCGAGCCGGCCGGCGCCGCCCGTGGACGCACTGTCGCTGGAGCCGCTCAACGTGGAGGACCGCGAGGTGCTGGAGCTGACGCAGCGCGCGGGCGCGGACGAGGACTGGGCTACGGCGGAGGCCGCGCTGGGCGGGCTGGCTCGGGCGCTGGAGCCGCGCCGCTCGCCCGCGCTGGCCGCGCGTCGCTCGGCTCCCGCTCCGCGCCGCTCGCTATCGTGCGATGCGCGGTTGGCGAGCGCGGCGCGCGCAGAGGTGGCGGTGCAGACAGTGGACACGTGGCCGGAGCCCTACGAGTTCGTCATCGCTGACTTCTTCCGGGCTCTACCAGACGACACTCTGCGCCAAGTAAGTAGTCGCTTTAGCCGTCGATCGTATTGGAATTGAAAACAGTTATTTCGCAATGCTTGTCACTCCGCACATACATCTCAACATTCTCATCTCCGCTACATGCAATCGTTTGTCATCCATCCTTTTCAAAGCTCAGCATTCTGATCCATACAGTACGACAGGTCTAATCACTCAATCAGAACTTGTTTATTTTTTGGAGGGGCATCCGTGGGTCACAAGTTGTTCCTGTCGCCATTCCATCCACCCATGACTTCGCCATTCTCTTGGACAAGCGACCCGAGGTACCAGAAGTTGGAGCAGATCGGAATGGACGTTCCGGCAAGGGTTATAGGCACAGGACTGGAGAGCGCCGAAATCGCAAAACAATTATTCCGTTTTGGTTCTGCTCAATTTCAGGCCAGCATCCTCCAATCTCTGCCCCCACACCTGCAATCTCCTCTGGACCTCTTGGCCGCTCTCGGCAACAAGCACAATGTCATCGGCAAACAGCTTACACCAGAGTGCCTCTTCCTGAATGTGCGACGTGAGAGCGTCTATTATCACCAGGAAGAGCAAGCCAACAGCCACATTGAAGCTGCCGGTAGTGCCCGCTGTAGACCGTGCTTGGGTACTGCATCGACTGTACATCGCACGGATCAGCTGCACATACTTCCCAGGCACACCGTTCTAAGGAGCCCGCCACAGAACCTCACGGGGTACTCGGTCGTATGCCTTTTCGAGGTCGACGGTCGACGATCTATTTTTTAAATCAGCTCAGTAGTTTTTAAGTTTATTCATTACATACAAAAATACAAATCTTTCGTCATTATAATACCTACTGTAGATTGGTATGCAATTGGAAACCTCCTTCTTCACTTGACCCTGCGTGGTCGACACGCGCTAGACTGGCTTTAGTAAATGAAAATCATTGAATAAATTAAAATCGTTTTATTATTATAGCAAAATTTATTGATTTTGAGTGATCGCTCGTAGAGCGGCGAGTCGAGTAAGCCGTGCGAGCGGCTGGACACCTACATGGCGGAGCTGTACGCCGGCCGAGCGACGCGCGGCGGAGCAGACCTCGCCGAGCAGCTGGCACTCGCGCACGCGCAGCTCATGTACGAGCGCTGGCGCCGCGACGCGCACGCCGAGCGCAACCGGCGTCTGCTGGGCCGCTGTCGCCACATGCGCGCGCTGGAGCTGCACAACGCGGCGCTGGCCGAGCGACTGCGCGCCGCCACGCAGGAGCGCGACGAGCTGCGCGCGCGCCTGCGGGAGCCGCCGCCGCCGCCCGCGCCCGCGCCCGACGCCGGCGCGGGGCTGGAGCACGAGCTGGCCGAGCAGCGCGCCGCGCGCCTGCGGGCCGAGGCGGCGCTGCGCGAGGCGGAGGCCGCGCGCGCGCTGGACGCGGCCGAGCTGCAGCGCACGCGCGGCGAGTCCTTCGAGGCGGCGCGCCACGTGGAGGCGCTGGCCCGCGCCGCGCTGGCGGCCGAGCGGCGCGCGGAGCACGTGCGGCGGCTGCGGCGCGAGCTGCTGGTGCTGGCGGAGCGCGAGGCGCGGCTGGGCGCGGCGGCGCGCGGCGCGGGCGCGGCGGCCCCGGCGCCGGACGAGCGCGCGCTGCGGGCGGCGTGCGCGCGCGCCGAGGCGGAGGCGGAGGCGGCGGGCGCGCGGGCCGAGGCGGCCACGGCGCGCGCGCACGAGCTGGAGGCGGCGCTGGCCGCGCGCGAGGCGGCGGTGGCGGAGCTGAAGCGCGCCACGCGGCACGCGGCCGAGGAGGGCGCGGCGCGACTGCGGGCGCTGCGCGACAAGTACGCGGCGCTGCTGCGCGTGGTGCGCGCGGGCGAGGCGCGGGCGCTGGAGCGGCTGGCGGCCGCGGGCAGCAGCTAGTGTGTGCGTGACGTCAGCGCGTGACGTCACAGTGCGGTGTGGTGACCGTGTAGTGAGCCGACGCAAGTTCTCAGAGCAGTGAATGTGGTGAAGTGTCGTGTGTCGCGACCGCGGCCGGTGCTGGACTTGTGCGAGGATAAGGTGTTTGAGACAAAGTGACTTAAAAGTATTATCACGATGTTCTCACACACAAGTGACCATTTGCCTAATGAGGATCAGCTGCTGCAGGCAGTAGCGCCCGCGGGAAGGCGCCTCGCTTGCGGTACTTTGATGGATAGTCTGGGCCAAATAACCTGGGAGTAAAGGTCATTGATCCGACTTGTACCAGAAAATGCATAAAATTTCGTTTTGCGATCGCTTGTCATACAAAACTGTCGCTAATACTGCTTCGATCGAGTTTCATAATACCAAACAATTATCCACAACGGAATAAGTATGAGATACGTAAATTTGAAGAATTATTATGGTATTTATTTTCAGTTTCAAAAATACATATTAGAACAAAGAGATTCTATTGTATAGAAAAGATGCTATTGTTTATGTATTTCAAAAATAATTTTCTAGGTGTTTTTTCCTTTTCGAGATTACTTTCGGTTTCAACTTATATTTCAATTGGATTTATTTATAAAGTTTTAACTTATAAGTATACAACTAATTAAAGTAATTGAATTTTAAAATTGTTACCTAAAATATTTTTTTTTGGGTTATGCCCTCATACTCTGCGCCGAGTGAGACGTCAGAGCGAGTCAGGGGTGCACAACCTGTGAGCAATTTTGTAATTATGTACCTATTGCGTACTTTGTTTCGAATGTTATTCAAAAGTTGATTTGATTTTGAACAACTGAATATGGTTCACACCGCAGTCAACGCTAGTCGTCGGTCGATGAGGTACGTTTTGTCGTACATCAAAAATGTCATAAAAAAATGGCAGGCTTACGTATGTATGATTGCGACTTTTTAACTGAATTTTTAAGTCTATATAAATCTCTGCCTGCAATTTGGAAAATTAAATGGATTAAAGAAATAGTTCTTCACTGGGAAACATTGCTTACACGTCGACGATTTCGATAAGAATGAGGCCTGCGCGTACTTAACTGAGCGTGTGGTAGCGCCGTCCGTGTTCAGTGTGTTCGTGCGAGAAGCTCGCGCAGGCCGGGACTGGTGAAGCATGAGCGTGTGGTAGGCCCGTTAGTCAGGTTATAAGGCGCAGACTATAGTAATATTATAAATCGCATACGGATGTAACGCTTGTCGTATTTAGTTTTCAATGTACTCAACGATGACTATCAATTTGATTCAATGTACTTCTCTAATGTATCGTTTACTGGGAATAAATGAAACAGATTTTCGTTCAAATTAGTCTTTATCTTAATCAATAAAATCCACGAGCGGATATCGCATAATAATACGTCATACATAGTATATTTGGTACAAAATTCACAACAAAGTATAATATAAATAGTTAAAATATCAACAAACTCTTATTTACAATGTACAAAATATACAAATACGTACAAAAGAATCAACAACATAAGACTACGATATGATATTTGGTGTGTGCGGGCCGGTCTGTCGGCGGTGCGGTCACGGCAGCGGCTCCACGTAGTTCTCGGGCACGAGCCCCGTCTTGCCGTTGAGCGTGCCGCGCAGCCAGCCCGGCTCGCCCGACGCCGCCACGTTGGTGATGATCTGGTTGGGCTCGAACGACAGCTCGCCGTCGCTCTCGCCCAGACACGCGTACAGCGTGCGCACGCGCGTGCAGCGCCCGCCGGCCGCGCCCGGCCCCGCGCCCAGCCCCGCGCCCAGCCCCGAGCCCAGCCCCGCGGCCAGCCCGCGCGGCGGCGGCGACGCGCTGTGCGACGACACGGACTCGGCCGACGAGCTGCTGGAGCGCGCGGCGCCCGCGAAGTGCTGCAGCAGCTGCACGTGGTGCGGCGAGTAGCGCGCGCCCACGCCCAGCATGCGCTCGCAGCCGCCCACGCTCACGCCCATGCGCTCCACGCCCTGCACAAACAGGCGACACGTTCATTGCGCTGCTCTAACTATTACGTCGCTAACGGTAATGAAGGGCGCCTCACATACACTCGAAGTATAAACTCATCAAAAAAGACTTATTTAATGGTGATGAAATTGATGATCGAAAACAAAAACGGGTTTAAATAAAACTTACAAATTATTCATAGGATCTAAAACACACACATAACATCACGCCTGTAATACCCGAAGGGTTAGGCAGAGGTGTACCTAATAGTACACCCACATTTCGCCAGTTGTGTTGTTGTTGTCTAGTAATGTTGAAATAGGTCAATTTGAATAATTAGGTTTGATAAGATAACACAATTCGTATTACGAGTTCCACCAAGAACTCCTTAGTATGAGACCGAGTATGTACTTACAATATCATTGCGCGCAGAGATGGGCAGCGAAGTCGGCGACGTTCTGTAACAAAGGACAACAGCTCATAAGTAACGTGCCTGTCAATACAAGCGAGTGCGCGCGTGCTCACACCGCTACTGACTGGCAGCTCCGCAACATTTCATGAACTTTCTTTCAAAAGTATGACTTACTTGACCAATGTCTGAACTTTAAAAGAGACCGTGATGCTGTTTCCTCTCAGTAGTCAGGTACGAAACTCCGGTCAACAACGTGACGTGTGTTGTACACCAATTTACAGATTTAAATATTATTTAACATTTAACTTGCACTTGCACAATTAAATGAATAAAGTCGCGGTAAAATGTACATTTGTTTATCTTGTCAAGTTACGACAATGTTCTATTTTTTGGAATTAGCAATTAAAGTGAAATCTTATCAGTTTCACTACAGATGCTTCATTTTCTTGGACAAAACAAATACATGGCTGATTGATATGTTCCTCAAAAACAGTTGAATACTTTTGTAAATAAGTACAGTTTTTTTTTAAGTTGAAATAACAAACATGCACACACTATAAACAAACAAACAGATATTTGTAATATATTAAAAAAAAAAAACGAATATTTGAAGTTAAAATAGCGATTGTCGAGTGCTGATCCAATTGGTTCGTCCAGTAGGAGTGCCCGAGCACCCTTGCGAGCAGTAAATGATAGCAACAAGACACGGCCGCACATCTGATGGAGAGCGGTCACCACACTGTCACCTGTGTCGCCAGCCATCGTCCACCGTCCACACACACACAATATGCACAGTACAAGCAACACGGAAGAGACACCAACCCAGCGATCACGAATCCGGACAGGCAGATGATCATTTTGCACAGAGAACGATAGGAACACGGCTCCGGTCGGCGCGGCTGCGCAGTGTCGAGTGCGGGCCGCGCCGGCGCGCGCGCTATATACGCCGCGCGGCAGATGCGCGCACACCTGCCGACACCTCACTGATTTCCATCCGCGCAAATCCCTTGCGCTTCATGATGCTACTCGTTTTATTTGAGCGAACAAAGGAGTAGCGCGGCCCATCTCCATCGCACACATGTCATACTTATATTATTAATACATTATTTTTGGGTTTATACATTTTGCATGAATAACTGTGTTTTACTTTTGTTATGTATTTATAATCTAAAATCTCTACACATCATAATTATTTAAAACTGTTTGACATTGTATTTAAATCTGTTTGACATAGTATTTGAAACTGTTTGGCACTAAACTTGAATTTCTTGAAATGTTAACTAATAAAATAATTCTTATTCGTAATTGTTTATAAATTACATGGGTATAATACATTCAACACAATGTAAATTGTTTACGAAATGAATTTGCTGCATCCGAAAAGAAAATTGGCCGCCGTAGATTTGTAACAGATGTGTGAGGGGTGTTTACAAGCAGAACGCACTGCGCGGCCCGAATACCTCGGAACTTAGCATTACAGTTAAAATCCTTTATACAAGAACAAAGTGTTTTTATTTGGTAAAAGTCAATCAAGTCTAATAACGGAAACTTACGAAACGAATGATTAAAAAACTGGCCAAGTGCAAGTCGAACTTGCACATGAGAAGGGTTCCGCACTATCGTAGTAGGGGAGCCTCCTTTAATTTGTATTATTGCTTGTTGTAGCGGCAACAGAAATACATATTTTGTGATAAGGTTGTTTTAGTGTTTGTATGAATGACAAAGTTATATTTGCAGTTTTTTAAATGTGCTATACTTATCTAAAAACTACTTACTATATCTCGTTCAAACCAACATTTTGTTTGAAAGTTTTCATTGCGATCTAATGCATATATTTTTTTGTTTTTGATTTTTCATTCTCTTAGTTTAAAAGTTAGTCCACAATTAGTCCCCACACGTATGATGAGAAAAGTTTTTTTAGTTTCATTTCCATTTATGGGGAGACCCCTTACTAATTATTTTTGTTTAAAAATTTAAAGCGGTTCACAGAATACATCTACCTACCAAGTTTCAAGTGTGTAGTCTTAATAGTTTCCGAATAAAGTGACTGTAACATACGGCAGACAGACACAGAGACATGACGAATCTTTATGGGTTCCACTTTTTACCATTCGGCTACGGAATCCTAAAAAGCGAAAATAATTCAGTTAGTATGAAGGTTCTTATTCTTTCGGTTCTGAAAGTTGAAGTTTATACAAATACTTCCCTACGTAAAAAGGGCGGAGGGTAAGGGTTGTTTTTAGGGGATAAACGAAATGCACGCGGGCTAAGATCTAGAGTTACATAACTGTTTAGTTTATGTAAAATTGTAAGTAAGGAAATTAAACGAACATAAGACGTTACACCGACGTATGCAGGATGGATCAACGTCCAACGATATTAATGTTCTCTTGAATAAATAAATATCGTGCTATTTCTCATCTAAGTATATAAAGGGGTGAGAAGCGGTAGAGCGCTGCACGACCGCGAAGGTAGTCCTAGCGCTTGGTGCAGTGCGCGCAGTCGGGCGCAGGTGGCAGGTGGACATTCCACGCACGCGCAGCTGCCGCGCGCCGCATTCTTATCTCTCGTAAGGTTTCAGGCAGCCGGCGAGCCCCGCCCCGCCCCGCACCCCGCGCGCTGCATCTTGTACATTATAACATGTAAGTCGAGTGCAGATTATCGGGGTCACCGCAAAACGTTAACGTTTCAAAATGTGTCTCGGACGCTGCGTGCTCGCCTGACGTGCAAGCTTCTAGAAGGATGAATTCAAAAGATTAAGATTGAATTCCGTGTTGAGTAGAATAGGAGCGAGCGGTGCGCATTGTGTGCCAGCTGTATAGTTTTTGTGCGCCCTCGACATCTGCCAGCGCGATTACAATAAGCACATCGAAAAAAGAGCGCTCTACTCAAAGACAGCTCTACTGACAATACGATCGTATAGGGAAGCTGCCTTCAAGAATACAAAATACCTTATTGCTTATTAAATGCAGTTGCGTTCTTTTAAGCAGCTATTACAGTACTCAACACAGTCGTTGGACTGATAAACACAATGAACAGATTCCATCATCATTGCGTTTTTTTATCTGGCTAGTGTGTAGTTTTTTAGTGGCATAGTAAACTTCTAGCTACGCAGAGGGGAATTGGGGCTTTCGGGACCGGGACCGCAGTCCAGGAATCCCCCTAAAATAATAATAATTATGTTTTAGTAGTATTTCAAGACCACAAATAAAATAAAAATAAACTACTTTTAAAAGTACCTACTACGGTCAACCAGAAAAATGAGAAGTTATAAATAAAACTATTTTTATAAGTCTTAAATATTTCTTTCAAAAATAGCAGCTTGAATTAGAATGAAAGATACAAAAAAAATATTATGTGCATTAATTACTCAGTAGGTATTTAAAAATTAAACTACGTTTGATGATTTACGATTTGATGTGTTGATTCCTATTAACAATAGGTATACAATACCTCCTTCATTTTTCTGGCCTCCTGGTAGTTTGTGAGACTTTACTACACTAATCCTCTTTAAATCATAAATTCTTTCCGTTTGTAAATTAGATATAAAAAAATTGCTTCGAAAAATATTATACTTAACTTCTTACCTCTGTACACTGTACAGATCAGTTTCCAAAATTTTTTTTTTTTACTTGTAGCCAGCGATACCGATATTGATTAATAATTCATATAATTGTTGATCATGATATTATATCTTTTTGTTAACTGTACTTTAACTTCGTTTTTCTTGTGGTCCCGAAATACTACTCCAAATTAATTATTATATTAAAGGTGGAATCCGGGCCCGCGGTGACCCTACGCAGACAATTTTATATTGCACAGGTAGGTACATATTATAATGCTACGTATTTAGGTAATCATAGTACGCATATTATAAAACAAAGTCCTCTGCCGCGTCTGTCTGTCTGTTCGCGATAAACTCAATAATTTATTGCATTCCACATAAAATCGCGCGATGTAGGAGTAATTATTAAATAAAATAATAATTTAAGTCTTGAGTGCTTAAGTTATGTATGACTTTATAAATCTATCACTTAAATATTCGTTAATACACTCAAAAACTACTACACTGATTTTCACGCTGTTTTCACCAATGGATAGAGTGGTTCTCGAGGAAGGTTTTAGTATATAATTTGTCATGTTTTTGTATACATTGGCTAAAATACAATGATATTTGTTGGAGGATAGGTCTACAGAAAACTCCGCGATGGCATATCTCTTAAGGATAACATACTACAAATATCCATTTTAATACTTAAAAAACATGGGTAATTATAAAGCTATAATATCTTAGAACAAATCGCAAAAATTAATTTCAAGCACCTCGCTTCGTTTGATGCAATCGCCGACGCTACCCCCGCACCGTCTTGTCTACTGTTTAGCATAATTATTATATAACTAGCTGTGCCCGCGACTTCGTTCGCGTGCTTGTCGGAAACTAAAATGCGTCGCTTAGATAAAAGTACATTTAATCATTGCCCTGCGTTAACTTACTGACGCTGTAGAAAATAAGAAGAGAGTAATGCAAAGTACTGACTATGTCTCATACTAAAGTTAAGATGGATGGGTGTTTGTTAATCAACCACGTCAGAACGGCCGAACGGATCTTGAAGAAATTTGAAACAGGTACATTATAGTCGACAGGCAGACAGATTGTCGTTGGCGCGTTCGTGTTCCACGCGCGCCTCAAAGATATGTCAGCAACAATTAAGGGGCCCCAAAGGGACGTCTGCCGGGGCTGAGGGTTGTCCGCAAGAGATACCATGGCCCCGAAACACAAAGGGCTAAGAAGGAACGTGGGTGGTTTTTAGTCAGTAGAAGTCTGACACTTTCTTCCGCTCCGCCCAGAGCGGGATGAGTCATTTGATAATTTACGAACCACAAAAAAAAAGGGGGGATTAGAGGGTGTTTCGAGGGGGTACCTGTACCGAATCTGGGACATCGAATCTGAAATGGCCGCCACCTCCTTCTGCGAAGCAGTAATGCTAGCGAAAGAGGTGGCGGAACGTGAGAGGGAGACAACCTCTCGTCCCAGCCGCCGCGGGAGACGCTCTGGGCATCGTGGGCCACGTGATGGCTTCCGGCCACCGTAGGCGCGGGCCTGTGAACGGTGAGTAACGGGCTAGTTAATCGTTCGTCCGTCCTATGACGATGGAGGCGCGTTCATGTTCCACGCGCGTCTCAAAGAGATGTCAGCAACATTGAAGGGGCCCCCAAGGACCGACGCCCGTTGGGGCTGCGGGTTGTTCGAAAGAGATACCGCGGCCTCGACACATAGGGCTAACAACACACCACATCTATACGACGACATGGTTGGCGCAATGGCTGGACGATTAACAGTAGCACTGCGTGTCGCAGGTTCGATTCCCACACGGTACAAAAAAAAATATGTCTTGCGTTTTATCTAATTTTAATTTAGTTAAAAAAAAATAGTATTTTAATACTGTGTAATTGGTAAATTATTTGTTGACTATTCACGAAACATAATGTGTGTATGTTTACTATCACCGCGTTTCAGAAAATGAAATCAAATGAATAACGCCATCTGTCGAAGACGAAGATAAACTGCTAAAAAAGAGCGATCAAACACTATAAGGTTTAGGCTATGTAGATTTTGAAAGCAGCGTCATTTAGACTTATATCTACGTACCTTTTGCTATCATAACTTTTTTAAAGTTATCTTGTGAAGGCATTTAGTAATAAGTACCATATTCGTTCAATAGCTGTCGTTGCTTGTCTCATTCTTGACCATAACGATAAGTTCTTCTTGAAAAC
The DNA here is from genome assembly GCA_949774965.1 of Diarsia brunnea. Taxonomy (NCBI): domain Eukaryota; kingdom Metazoa; phylum Arthropoda; class Insecta; order Lepidoptera; family Noctuidae; genus Diarsia; species Diarsia brunnea. The sequence goes on along the minus strand of OX459004.1, from coordinate 21,019,319 downwards.
TATAAATTCATATATCTTTTGATAGAGAGCACCGATTACGATGAAACAAAGACTAAGTAATAGCCCAAGTTACGCACAATATTTATGTATAAAAGTTACCTACATTCGTTTCGTAAATTTGACGTGATGCTTAGTCATCGAAACAGACAAACAGACAAACAGATAAACAGACAAACAGACAAAAATTCCAAAAATGCTGGAAATGTGTTCTGTTGGTTATACTTTAATACCCTGACAATATTTTTTTTTAATATTTTCGATGTACAAAAATGATTTCTCTACAGATTTATTATATGTATAGATTCACGCGGGCGAAGCCGCGGGCAAAAGCTAGTTTGGTATATTTGTAAGATAGATAATAATCAAATAAATCCCGATTCTTCAATACAACAAATTCAACAAAGCGGGCACCCGCTGGCGGACAAAAAACTAGTGAATGCACAGGTGATGCGCGCGGTGTGCGGGGCGCGGGGCGCGGGGCGGGATAATGAGGCGAGGTTTCTTTTTTGTGCTTTTGTCGCGAACAGCTGTCGCGCGCAGCCTCCGCGTGCCGCCTCCCCTCCCCCTCCTCACGCGACGTGGTGCAGTGTCTTTAATTAACCCTCAGAATAGTAAGCCGCGCGCTAATATTTCTAAATACTTCATGAACATGAGTGTGCCCTTCGGCCAAACAGGCACCATGTTGTATATTTAACAAACAGGTTGTCAAAATTGTAGCTGTCGATGAGATTACATACTTGTAAAATGCCATTTGTTACATTATTGCTTTCCATTTCATACTGCGAAACTATTTAACTTTTTTTTGGGATATTGATGAGTGATGACTTAAACATAATGAAACCAATGCAGAGTAACCTAGACTCGATAATGCTTCAAGACGTCATCAATAGGCTGGCAAACTGGTGTACACAAATCAACATCACTAAACATCAGTGTGACACTACATTCAGTTCACTCGGAACAAAACCATATTGGAGAATACTACAAAGATGGGTTTAAATACAGAAATTGAGTAGTGTTCGCGTCCAACTCGATCAGGCACTGAAGTTCGATGTGCACTCCCTAAATATTGTGTCTAGGGATTCGTTTTGCGAAACAGTAAACAATTTAAAAGACCATCTACAAAAATAAACCTCTTCAACACTCTAGTCCGCCTAATCTTAGAGTATAGTTCAGTGGTATGGAATCCGCACTACGATTATTTACGATATTTATATCAAGCGATTAGAGAGTGTCCAAAAGCGGTTCCTTTACTATCTGTGCTACGGAGATCACTTGGCTAAACAATTAACTAGCTACTCCGACAGGTTGAAACATGCCACCTGGATACACTAGCCAATCGAAGGAAGAAACTGGACTTAATTATCCTTCACAAAATATTTAGTCGAACGATTGATTGTAGTGAACTATTGTACTGATTTAGGGCTCATTAGCGATAAAGATTCCTACTCGGACTCCCAGGCATAACAAAGAGGTTTTGGGGGCACGGCACTGCCCCCGCCAAGTCGAGCAATAAAGCGGCACGGCCGTACTATCCTTTTCTCGAAACAGTTCAGGCCATTTTCGACCTCCTATAACTTCGTTGTCGATAAAATTGGAATCCTGAATTTTTAGTAACCAATTAGGCGTTGTATAAACACTGTATATTTCAAATTTCATTCAATTTTAACCAAAAGTTTAGTTTAGTTTAGTGTTTTTTAGTTTTAGTTTAGTTTTTCACTCACTGACTGACTGACTAGCCGATCATCAAAAGTCTAAGGCACTTCTAGTAGACATAGAAGCTTCAAATTTAGAATACAATTAGTGTTTAATGTGACCAAGTCAATCTATTTATTTAAAACATCAAATATTTTTAATATTGATATTTTTTTTTTCTTTCTCGTTGTATCTGCAATCAGCTGTCTAGCTATAATCAGATGTGGTCTTCGTTTGAGATTTTTTTTGTGATGTTCCAGTAAACATTCACATAATATGGTTGTGTACTAAAAATTAATTGAAGTTGTCACTGTCGCTGGTCCAAGTTTAGGATTTGCCATCTCTTTAGGCGGATTATATCCCCTTGGCTGTTCAGGAGGTTTTTGGCTAAGACATTGCTGTGTTTGCTCAGTCTCTGTTTATAATTTTTGCATTTTTGACATAGTTCTTCTTTCACTGTTGGTATATTTAAGTGCTTGTGTATTTCTGTGTTTCTGGCAAACCAGGGTGCAATTGAGATAGTTCTTAGGGCTAAATTTTGGAACCTTTGCAAAATTTCGATGTTGGAGTGGCTAGCCGATCCCCATAGTTCTATTCCGTAAGTCCAGATTGGTTTAACTACGACTTTGCAAACTAATATTTTGTTACTAGTGGATAGTTTCGATTGTCTTCCCAAGAGCCAGGACAAGTTTTTCATTTCAATGGTAGCTGCCTTTTTCTTGGCCTTAATATGGTTGGCCCAGGTAAGCCTTCTGTCTAAATGTAGCCCCAGGTATTTTACTGTGTTGCTGTTTGGCAGTGGTTTGCTTTCCATGTACACTGGGGCACAATCGCCCTTCCGAAGAGTGAAAGTCACTTGAACTGACTTAGTTAAGCTAGGTTGAATTCTCCATTTTTTCAGCCATACATCGATTTTATTCAACTGGACTTGTAATTTTAGAGATGCTTGAGTTGGATCTTGGTCACTCGCAAGGCACGCAGTGTCGTCTGCATAGGTCGCAGTTATCACGCCATCAGTATCAGGCAAGTCTGCAGTAAAGATAGAGTAGAGTACGGGCCCGAGCACAGAGCCTTGTGGGACTGAAGCCTTCATTTCGTACAGATCAGACAGTTCTTCCTCAAACTTAACTTGAAATTTTCTTTGGTCTAAGTAAGATTTTAATATCATGTAGAAAGAGTTAGGTAGAAGAGATTTCAACTTATACAAAAGTCCCTTGTGCCATACCCTATCAAACGCCTGTTGGATATCCAGAAACACCGCAGAACAGTATTCTTTATTTTCCAACGACTGTCTGATTTTGTGGACCACTCTGTGCACTTGTTCCACTGTTGCGTGCTTTTCACGGAACCCAAATTGGTGGTCTGGTATTATCCCATTCTCGCTAAGTACTGGTTTTAATCTTCGTAGAAATATTTTCTCAAAAACCTTTGATATGATTGGAAGGAGACTTATGGGTCTGTATGAACTTGTTTCGGTTGGTGGTTTCCCAGGCTTTGCTATCATACATATTTGTGATATCTTCCACATTTTTGGGTAGTAAAGTAGCCGGAAGATAGCATTGAACAGCATTGTTAGAAAGACGATAATTTTTCTAGGTAGATGCTTGAGTATTGCACCTGTGATGAGATCGTAACCAGGACTTTTATTGTTCTCGAGATTTCTTACTGTTCGTATCAATTCTCTCGGTGTGACCAGTTTGAGTAAAGGTTGTTGATCGCTGTTCAGATAAATATCGACTTCCTCTTCCAAATCAGTCATCGGAGAGTCATTCGGAGTGAAAACTGCAGAAAGGTGTTGTGCAAAAAGCTCCGCCTTGTCGCTTCCTTTTCTGGCCCAAGATCCATTAGGTTGCCTAAGTGGGGGTACAAATTTTTTTGGCCTTTTGAAGTTTTTGGTTATCTTTCACAATGAATAGTTGTCTTGTTTTCGAGCTGACAATGTTGAGAGTTTTTCTTGAAACATGGTATTTTCGTTATCATGAATGAGCTCCTTCAGTTCTTTTGCAGCTTTATTAAAATCCCTTCTGTCCTCTTCCGATTTACTCAAATGAAGCTGCCTTCGCAATCTTCGTTTGGCCTCCAGTTTATGCTTAATCTGTAAGGGTATGTTATTTTTACAGACTAAAGGATCCAGTGTTGGGGTAGCGCGCCATGCTGCTATTTGTATTAGATTGGTTATGTAGAATGTGGCAGAATCTATGTCTTCTTCAGTTTTAAGTTTTACTTTCAGATCAACTTCTTCTTCAAGGTAATCCGCAAATGAGTCCCAGTCAGTTTTCCGATTGCACAAGGTTAATTTTGGCTCTTTCTTGATAGCTGCAATACTAAATGTAGCAATAACTGGAGAGTGGTCAGATAGTGTATCGAATGACGAGTCCACACTAGAATTGATATTTGACAGTCCCTTGACAATGAAAAAGTCCAGAAGGTCAGGTGTTCTGTTGGTATCAGTCGGCCAGTAGGTTGGTTCGCCAGTCGACAGCAGACTTTGCCGTTGAGTTTCAACGCTCTTTTTCAGCTCGCGTCCTCTGGTTGTGATGAGTCTGGACCCCCAGCAAGTATGTTTGCAATTCCAGTCTCCACCACTAATGTACCTATTGCCCAACGTGTTAAAATATCTGTCAAACATGTAGTTCTTGACCTTCTGGTTTGGTGGACAATATACTGCACTTATGTTAATGGGACCAATACTCTCATCTATGGTGATTGTAGTTGCTTGTAACCAATTTTCTTTGAACTCACTATGTAAATGGTGCTTAATGTTGTTTTTTATAATAACAGCTGCCCCACCATGAGAGGTGTTGTCTGGGTGATTGGTACAGTATACGCAATAGTTATTCATGTTAAAAAGTTTGCGATCATTGAGGTGGGTTTCTGAAATCAAGGCAATGTCCACCTTATTTATTTTTAAGAGCACCTCTAGTTCTGTCTTGTTTGGCGCTAGGCCATTTATGTTCCAGATGGCTATACGTAACGAGGTCATGGTTGTTGCTTACTTATGAGTGTTATAATCAGGTTCATCATAGTACTCATCTGGGATATCAGTTGGTCCATCCTTTCAGTCTGTTTAATTATGAGGTCAATAAAGCTATAGTTTTGTTCTATAGGATTGTTTTCTTTTTCCATTTTATTGGAAATTGTTCTCTGTGACTCTTTGTGGTCACTGTTATAATTTTTCTTTTGAGTTTTCTCTTCTCCTCTTAGAGTATCAGCTCTTTTGACAGCTTCGCTGTATAATTTAGGGTAACCATCGGTGTTTTGATATGCCTTGGGTTGCATAATATTATCTGGTTTAAGTACAGGGTCTTGTTTTTCAGATGCGACTTTTGTTTGTTGTTGTTTGTGTCTGTTACCCCATTTTCTTGCCGCAATTTCTTTGTAGATTTGACATCCTTTATAATTAGCGGGGTGGCTTCCTGAGCATAGAGTACAAACTGCAGGGGTGTTCCTGTCCATGGTGCATGCAGTCGTTTTGTGTTCCCCAGCACACTTTACACATCTGTAGGGTCGCATACAATTGTTTTTTGTATGCCCATATTGCTGACATCGCGTGCATTGTACCACAGTATTTTTCGTTTTTGGATCTTCTATTTTGATTTTTTGATGATATATGTATTTGATCTCCTTAACCTTTCGGTTGTTTTCGTGAGGGTATAGGTTCACAAAGAATGTATTTAATGGTTCCTTAGTCTCATTGGCACGTGCTGTCACTATTTCACCTTTGACTTTATTGCCAGTTTCTTCTATTGCTTGAATTATGGTGTCTTTGGGAGTGCTGAAGTGTAGGTGTTTAATCACAATTCTCATGCACTTTTCATCCTTAATATTGATATGGTCACTATAAGATGTAGTTAGGTCAGCTTATTACGTAATAACTTAAGATAGAAGGTCCCTTAAGTAGGGACTGAATAAATTAACTGACTCGGTATAACATGGATTTCACTACTTTGTACGGTAGAAGAACTGAGTTGTGCGACTTGGCTTTTTTTACAAGTTTTGTTTTTAGTGGGATTGAACTTTTTTGTATGGAAGCTGGCATATCGACCCACCGCCATTTTGATATTTTTTAGAAATCACGGCCCACTATGAAATTGGTTTGTATGTGTAGAGGACACCTAGACTCGTCTCGTTATCGAGATATTTGAAGGTAAAGATCGACATATGAGTACAATGACCACATTAAAAATTGACTTTTTACGTGTCTATAGGCATTGATTATTATTTTAACTGTTTCTTGAAAGAGAGTTAGTAGGTACATTACATACTACTAGGAGCACGGGAAAACTATCCTTTGACATAACATAGCGTTTCAACATAGCGGTTGATATGCCACATCGGTTCTATCCCCTTTGATTTATTTTACATTCCTCAAAAAGTAACCTGGGTCATTTCGCCGCTGTGCCAAGACCTTGTAGACAATATAACATGTTAACTAAAAACAACGAAGTTTGACATTTGTGAATCTCTCGCAAATTACAAAAAAACTGGCCAAGTGCAAGTCTGACTTGGACATGAAAGGTTCCGCATCATCGTTTATAGTCCGGTCAAATTAGACCAAAAAATAGGTGTAAAGTTACACTAATTCCCACCTTTGACCGAAAATTGGTAGGATTGTTCAAAACACCATTATAAATGAAATGTAAAAAGTCCTCATTCCGACACCTGGAAAAAAAAATATTCGAGGTCAAAGGTCACTAAAACGGGTTTTTCGCGATTTTCAGCAAAACGATAAGTTTTATCATAAAATTTGCAAAGACAAAATTATAGATCAGATAATAATCTATCAAAATGTCCGAACACTTTCATTACTAAGGGCCACCGTTTTTGAAATATAACAATTCAAAAACGTAATTATACGATTGTGATGTAATTATACGACGATTACAACTCTTTAAATTTTTTGAATTGAGTTATCTCAAAAACGGTGGCTATTAGTAAGGAAAGTGTTTAGACATTTTTATAGATTAGTATCTCATCATCTGCCTAGCCTTTTCCCAACTATGTTGGGGTCGGCTTCCAGTCTAACCGGATGCAGCTTAATACCAGCGACTGCCTATCTGACCTCCACAATCCAGTTAATACTAGGTAATACGATACTCTTTGGTAAGACGATGTCAGAATTTCAGGTCGACTGCGAAAGATCTATATATGGCAGCCGGGATCAACAGCTTAACATGCTTTCCGAGGCACGGAGGAAATCGGTATGTCGGGCGGTCACCACATCCACAGACTGACCTAGGCAAGCACAGCTTTACCTAAAGATCGACCCGAGTGGCAGTTCTTATTAAGCCACGAGCTCCTCTTTATAGATTATTATCTGATCTATATTTTTTTTCTCTGCAAATTTTATGATAAAACTTACCGTATTGCTGAAAATCGCGAAAAACCCGTGTTTGTGACCTTTGACCTCGAATAATTTTTTTTCCAGGTGTCAGATCGATGAGGACTTTTTACATTTCATTTATAATGGTGTTTTGAACAATTCTACTAATTTTTACCCGGGTGGGAATTAGTGTAACATTACCCCCTATTTTTTGGTTAATTAAGTAAAGATTGGTAACTTAGTAAAGATTTTGACACTTTAGTGAAGGTTTTGTATCTCAAATCTTTACTAAGTAACGGCTTCAGTAATCATTAAATATCCCTGAGTACGGCAGTAAGAGATTTTGAGATATAGTGCGGACGGAAAGACAGATAGACGGACATGGCGAAACTATAAGGGTTCCATGTTGACTACGGAACCCTAAAAAAACATCTTTCGGAGGCAGGTAGGCAGGGTGGTTAATCAGTTTAGTAAGTTGACATATTTTGATTTTCGACTACGGAACCCTACATTGTGCGTGGTCCGAAATGCACTTGGGTGGTTTTATTTTTTGACATTCATTTTTAATTTTAAGCATTAACTTCTGATTTTATTTGTTGAATTTAAGTTTTGATTAGAATTTTTTGCATTTAATTTTAGAATTTTCTTATTATTTTTGAACCGACTTCCAAAAAGGAGGAGGTTCTCTATTCATGTGTACGTATTTTTGTATGTATATTCAACGACATCTCCGTCTATTGTAGGCCGATTTACAAATTTGTTTTTGTATTCGGAAGAGTATACTCCCGAGGTGGTCCCTATGTCAACAAGTCAGGATCTGATCATGGGATCCCAGGGAAATCGAGGGCAACCCTCAAATTTTATAGGCACTTATTACGTTTTTCGAATATTTTCTAAAGCTGTTCTAGTAGTATTTGCGTCTGATAATCATAATCTCATGTGGATGCGCTGATAATGGAAGGTACAACACCGCAACGGTTAGGACTTGAAAGAAAATTCCTTCAAAATTATACGTACTTTTGGACCGATACTTGTAATCTTTCAGGCTATTAGGTTGACCTGATGATAGAAGGTAAATCTCATTAACCGACTTTAAAAAAGGAGGTTCTCAATTCGTCGGAATCTTTTTTTTTGTATATTCACCTACGACTACTCGAAGACGCCAGAACCGATATGGCAAATCCTTATTTTGTTGGAAAGGAGATATCTTAAGGGTGGTACCATGATATGGAAATCAGGATCTGATGATGGCATCGGATCCCAGAACAATCGAGGGCAACCCATAAATTTTATAGGCACGTATTACCTATATCTAGCAGTCATCACTTCATATTGACAAGCTGATGATGGAAGGTATAACTCCTGCATGGTTAGGAGTTGGATGGTAATTCTTTAATAAAATGGTGACGTATATATGGTTATATTCTTCCAGGTTATCTAGGTGAGTTGATTATGGAAGGTTCTACATACTCCTCAACGGTTCGGCGTTGAAAGCCATAATAAGAGAATCGTAAAGGTTTCTTGGTTGAATGTTAAATGTACATTAAATATTTGTATAGGGTATTACAACTAAAAATGCAAAAAAAAAACCGACTTCAAAAACACAAAAAAGTGAAAAGTAAACTTCAGAAGAAAAATCAGGTTCAAACAAATGTTACCGACTTCAGATTTTTCACATTATTTGTGTTTTTGATTGAAGTCAGTTTTTTTTTGCAAAAAAGATTTTTCTTGTAGGCTGGAATTAGGTTTAATATAAATGTATGATATTGTGTCATGGAGCGAGTATGACGTAGCCGAAAGATGGTGTAGAGGACAGGCCCGTGTTAACGCTCGATAGATTGCTGTTAAGAAGTTTGATTCAGCAGACTGCTGGACACAAACCCAAAAACAATGGGGCTATCTTGTTTAATTAATGAGTTTTAATGAGCATCTTCCTGCTGTTTAACTTCTCTTCCTGCTTTGATCTTGGACTGAACCAACTATATCAGCAAATCCCATTATCTGTTAGTCGGTGGTTTGATGTGAAACTGTTAGTATAGAGATGCGAAGTAAGCGGAGGGCTGGCCGTCCCGCTGGCTCGCCGGCAGTGCCGCGCACGTGGTGCGCTGCTGGCGCACGGAGCAGGAACGACTACGTGTTGGTGGGGCTACGCGGTAGACTAGCCCTCAAACGGAAGGGAACCTTGCGCGCTTGATACTACTACACATTAAGTAAACAACTATTAATATTGATGTCAAGCCCGGAAGCAATGACCGCCATGCAGACGACTATTTAACGTTAGCAGCAACGCATGGGTTATTGCCTGCCCACACTCTCTCGACAAGGATAAACAACTGTCTGGATCACGTCATGTTGAAGACTAGTCGCTTGCAAAGGTTCTCGTGCTTGACACTCACGTTACTGATCACCTTTCTATTGCTGTATTCCTAGAGGCAAATAAATCAACTGGACCCGCCCCCCAAAGAAACCTCTCTCCGGTATGACTATGACGAAATAAAAAAAGGGATTTAATAACCACGATTTTATCCCTATTCTCAGCACAACAGACCCAGACCAAGCAACAGATATTTTAATTTCCGATATTCAGGCAATCATAACTAAATATACCAAGACTATTCAAACACCTAATAGAAAAACAGTTAAAAACCTTGGGTGACTGCTGGTCTAGTACGATGCCTCCGTAATCGTGACTAAATGCACCGACAGGTTAGTAAGTCTCCCAACAATCGTATATTAAAGACTTAGACGCTACCGCAACTTTTGTAACTCCTTACTTAAAAAACTAAAACGAGCTTATGAGAAAACTAACAAACTTAAAAAAGGAAATAACAACCCGAGAGCTACGTGAAATTAATTAAATCAATCACACACAGTAATCAACAGAGACACTCTCCTAATGCCCTACTACGATCTTCCGTCGAGCCTATAGTATCTGTTAATAGTGCCAATTTTTTTGGTAACATTGGGGCAGACCTTTTTTTTTTTTGGGGGGGTGGGAAATCATCAAATAACCCCTCCCGCTCTTGGGCAGAGCGAAAGGGAGTGTCAGACTTCTACTGACTAAAAACCACCCATGTTCCTTCTTAGCCCCTCATGTCGAGGCCGCGGTATCTCTTGCGAACAACCCGCAGCCCCGACGGGATTGGGATCGACCTTACATCAAAATCAAAAGTTATTTATTCAAACTAGGCTGATAATCAGCACTTTTCGAACGTCAAAATTTACTTTACTTTTCTCATTTACAAGTGACAGTCCCCCAAAACGCCCACCCTTCGACACTTCCTAGTGTTTTTTGCTGGAAAGAAGAAGTGGCGGAACAAACTCCCCAGCAACACATCTGTCTGTTTGGTTAGAAGAACCAGACTCGATACAATACAAATCTACAGTCACACCGTCCGTTCTTTTCTTCTCCAGTTAATTATTTAGTCATTCTATTGGTTGACGATGCACTTGTAATAAGCACCATTCATAGATTACACAGTGATTGTGCAGTTGGGTGGGACAACATCCCAGCAATTATAATAAAACAGTTCACCAGCATTTTAGCCATTGCCCATATTTGTGAATGTGCCATCAATTCCGGAGTTTTCCCAAAAGCTTTCAAGCGTGCTATTGTCCATGCAGTGTACAAGGGCAAAGCGAAGGATGATGTTTCCAATTATCGATCAATTCCAGTCCTAAGCTCCCTATCTAAAATTCTTGAACGAATCCTCAACATCAATTTGACAAAATTTCTATCGAATAAAAATAATTTAATTGCTCAAAACCAGTTACACTTAACAAAGGCCTTCGATACAGTGTCTATTCCCAGGCTTGTGGCCAAAATGGAGCATATGGGAGTGCGTGGAGTGGCGCTTGATATCTACAAAGATTACCTCAAAGGGCGTAGTCAATGTGTTAAAATTTACTCCGTTCTTAGTGACGAAGAGTTTATCAGCTACGGTATACCTCCAGTATCTTGGAACCGATACTTTTCCAAATTTATATAAATGACCTCTGCCAACTCTCACCCATTGTGGTTTGCATTGCATTCTTACTTACGCCGACGACACAGCACTATTGATATCCGATGTCACCTGGGACAAAGGAAACTCTAAGTCAACGACCATACAGCCACTAGACGCCTAATAACAGGCAACCAATGTCTGTCAACACATTAGGGGTATAAATCTTATACATGTCGTCACTCACAAAGTCGAAGATGTTCGAATTAGTATAGACCACTCCTGTGAGCCGTAAACACTTCCGCACTACACCTTTAAAAATTCGAGAATATAGACATAATATAACCCCGTGTACAATCCGTTTGGTGTGATAAAGATAGCCGGACTTCAAGTTTCCTGAAAGACGGTATCACATTTCATCGGTAAGTTAATAGTTCCATAATCTAAATAAGATTAATTTTCTGACATTAGTTTTCAGAGTTCATCTTATACTGGTCATACTTGTATGCATTGCACTTTTGTGGAGCGCGCGTTGATGTCTTTTATGATTGCATCTTTCTTTCGTTCACGCACCGAGTAGCTGACTCAGAAAAGTAACTTCGTGTATAGTATATGCAAGATTCTCGGATTCAATCAACATGCATCGTTCGTCACCTAAAACTATTCACTCATCACAACCGGAACTATCCACCTGTAATAAAGAAGACACCGTGTTTGTTACATCAAGAAAAAGAAAAAACACATCCGGATTCTGAAGAAATTTCAGATATTCATGAAATATAAGATTTTAAACTGACATGGTCACTAGCACTATTATTTATACTCCCTTTTTTTCTCTTTTTGGAACGAAGTTCCTTATCGCGCGTTGTGAAAGGGGGCTAGACGGAAAAAATTCTTACGAAAAGTTGTCACGACACTTTTTGCTATAGTAAGTTATTGTAAGCTGTGCGGCGTCGCATGTTTCTCTGTCTGTCTCTCTCTCTTATAGAAAGCAAGCCAGATATTTTCATTTCTACATTTCTTTTTTTTTAAATAATAAAAAATAATAACAATAACTTCGTTCCATCCGGGTGTTCCTTGACACCTCTCAAGTTTTTATTTTTATGAAATGCTCTCGAGCATGAAAAAAGATCAAGATCTGAAATTTCATAACCTACAAGAAATAATTAAGGACATCAGGAACCAAAACGAAGACATCATCAAATCGAACTCACTCCTACAGAAAGCATTTGAAGATTCAGCAGTCATGTATAAAGAATTAAAACACAGATATGATAACATACTCCTAGAAAACAAAGAAGCTCAGAACATGATTGACCAACTTGAGGATAAAGTCGAATCGCTAGAACGACAACAGCGTAGTGCTACGATCGAAATAAAGAACGTGCCCCTTACCGAAAATGAAAAGGTCCATGACATCGTATCACAGATGCATAACGCCCTAGATGTACCCTTACCGCCCCATAATATACGACAGGCCTACAGGCAGAAGTCAGGACAAACCGAAAAATTTGATTGTGGTCGAATACCAAACGGTTCAAACTCGTGTCAATATAATGAACGCACTGAAAACATTTAATAGAAATAATAAGGAGGATAAATTTAACTCAAAGAATCTACAAATTCCAAGTGAGAAACAACCAGTATTTGTCTCAGAGTCATTGACCCCATTAGCACAAAAGTTACACTACTTAGCTAGAGAAGTTCAAAGGAACTATGGCTTTAAATACTGCTGGGTAGCTAATGGCAGAGTATTTCTTAAGAAAGGAGATGGACTACTTTCTATTCTTGTAAAATCTCCTAGTCAAATTGAACTCATTACCACCGATATATATAAAAGTTAGTGTGACGGAAACAACTAGTGTCAGTGATGAAGTAAACTGTTTAGTAACTACTTTAAAAAATGAAATAGCTATTATTTCGCTTTACAGACCTCCAGCCTTCAAAAATATCGATAGTTTTCTTACCACTTTAGATGATACAGTACATAAATATAAACACTATAAAAATATTATAATCATTGGTGACATAAATATCAATATCGCAAATATCATTGACCCTAAAGTTTCTAATTATTTGAACTTGTTAGCATCGCATGGATTCCTTACTACCAACACGAGAAAACAGCTATCTTGATCACTGTTTTGTCAAGACCAACTGTAACGTCAATACGGTGGTTTGCTATTCGACAGTCACAGACCACTCCAGTGTGATGATGTCACTTTCAAATAAATCGGCAGCTATCGAACAGAACCGAGGAACACTTAAAAAAGTAGACTATAACGCGATTATTAACATATTAAAACTTATTAATTAGACTGAATTATTAGCTGATGATGACCCGAATAAAATTACTAATAAGTTCCTATCCACAATTAGTGATTGCATTAAGGAATTTACCTGTACCTATAAGCTTTCTAATAGAAAATTGAATATTAAGCCATGGATAACTCCCGGGCTACGTCGTTGCATGGGAAATAGAGATCGTTTACATCGGAAACTTCGAAAGGATCCAGACAATGTAACACTTTTAGTAACTTACAAAAGATACCGCAATACATGTAACAAAATATTAAAAAACTTAAAACACAATTATTTCAGATCACAAATAAATTTCTATAAAACTAATTTAAATAAACAATGGTCCATTATCTTAGATATATGTCTCCACAATACTAAATCCAATAATTATGACGACCTATTCTTAACTAAACAGAATCTACAAGAGTCCGCGAACCACATAAATCACTATTTTGCAAACGTGGGTAGTCAACTGGCTCATAATATTCAAATAAGGACACAAAAGAATGAACTTGAACTAGCAAGAATGTCTAACCCAAACTGTTCCTCACTGAAGTCATTCGGCCTTCTATCTACGGATGAAATAGAAGTCAAAAGCACAATCATGAGTCTAAAATCTTCTAATTCTAGCGGATGGGACGAAATTCCCTCCATTTTACTGGCTGTTGACAATCTCGCGATACCTATTGATAGGATATGTAACTTGTGTTTCAACAAAGGCGTCTTTCCCAACGCACTGAAACAGTCAGTTATTATTCCCATTCACAAGTCGGGGGACCGAGACTCTGCCATCCCTATCTAAAGTAATTGAAAGGATTATTAACACTAGATTTTAAAAAATCTTTGAATCCAATCAGCTCTTCTCAGGAAACCAGTTTGGATTCAGAGAGAAAAAATCAACTGCTAATGCCGTACACAAACTCATATCATTTACTGTCGATGGTATGGATAGAGGGGATAAAACTCTAGGCATTTTCTTGGACTTAGCAAAGGCGTTCGACACAGTTTCTGTTCCTATACTCCTCAATAAGCTTCAACATCTCGGAATCCGCGGTATTGCATTCGACCTTATAAAAGATTACATGTCGAACAGAACTCAATGTGTTAGAATGAATGGCTTCACCAGTCAACAAGAATATGTCCAATTAGGTGTGCCACAGGGCAGTATCTTGGGCCCTACATTATCCCTTGTATATATTAATGACCTGAGTAGTCTTAATCTGAAACAAGGACAAATATTCTCCTTTGCAGATGACACAGTACTTTTATTTCATGGGCGGACTTGGACTGAAGTGTTTGGTTTGGCTGGCGAGGGTTTTGCTTTAGAGACGTCTTGGCTCGAGCACAACCTTCTCACGCTGAACGCACAGAAAACTAAATACACACATCAAAAGTGTCTAGGGATCAAGCATTTTTATGCGGATTTCTTGAGATTGAGATGTGGCTTTGTAATAAATTTATGATTTTATAAATTTATATGGATCCTTTTTGGTGCATTTCATAATTTGAATCAGGAACTGTGAATCAAATTCGAGTAAAAGATGAAAATCAGCTGTCAATATTTTCCCTATAAAAACATACAACGCATTGAAGACATTATTAGTGCTACTGTTTCCCTACTACTGATTAAAACCAACGTTATTATGGAGCGGCGACGTCATTTAAGCAGGGAAGAAATGCTCAGAGCCGTGGGAATGATAGAAGCTGGTTCCCGGCAACGTACTGTGGCTTTAGCTCTGAATACAAGTCAGAGTGTTATCAGTCGACTTTGGACACGTTACCGAAGCACTGGTACCGTGGCTGAGCGCCATGGAGGACGGTATCGCTGCACCACACGGAGACAAGACCGATACATTCAAATCTTAACTCGAAGAGCTCCAACAATAACCGCCATGATGTTAGCCGTGAGGCTTCATCACTCTTCAGGGAACTTAATTAGCGACCAAACAGTCAGAAACCGCTTGCATGAAGTGAACCTTCATTCCCGAAGACCGCTACGGGTACCACCTATAGCAATGCACAATCGTAGGATTCGATATCAATGGGCTCTTGAACACAGAAATTGGGCAGAAGAACAATGGCGTTTCGTGTGCTTTTCTGATGAGTCTCGTTTTGGTATGAGACCGGATACAAGACGTATACGACACTGGAGAACCCCTGGACGCCAACAGCGATTAAAATCCTGCCAGGAAGTCCATCCTTATAGTGGTGGAACCATCATGGTATGGGCGGGTATTTGGATCGGCGGAAGAACTGAGTTGATTTGGATCAGAGGCAACCTCAACGCTCAAATTTATGCTGAGACGATTGTATCAGACGTCATCGTTCCTCTACAAGTGCAAATCGGTCCCTTATTTCAGTTAATGCATGATAATGCACGACCGCACACCGCAAGAGTTGTAAGACAGACTCTCGCCGCAGCTAACATCAATGTCCTGCCCTGGCCTGCTCAGTCGCCAGACTTGAACCCGATTGAGCATGCATGGGATATGCTACAGAGAAGAGCTCTGCCGAATATGGAGGGTATCTAGTCGCAAGAAGACCTTTTTTTGTTGTTGCAACGAACATGGGCGGCCATTCCACAGCGTGATTTGGATGAACTCATTTTGAGTATGCCAAACCGATGTTCTTGTGTTGTAAGTGTTCGCGGTAGAAACACGGATTATTAATTGTTTAAGTTACCCAATAAAATTTTAAAGAAAACTGTTATTTCAGTCTTTTTTACGAACTTTAATGTTAGTGGTTCAAATGTCAAAAATCCCTTTATTAGGAAAATGGCAAATTTCTTTATTAATGCAAAGGTGACTTGGTTTATCGTTACTGTGACAAACGAAAACACTTTATTTGATGAATCCTTAAAGAAAATTTTAATTAATATCAATCAGGAGAAAAGTTATTGCAAAAATATATGTTGATCCCTAGACACTTTTGATGTGTGTATTTAACCTTCAGCATTAGGAATAACACGCAACCACCAAATAACTTGCAAATAAAGTTACATACTTGTAAAAGTACTGTAGCCTGTTCTTGCTATAGTCTCGCAAAAGGATCCTCTGTCAGGTATCTAGGCTTAATAGTAGACCAAAACCTTAACTGGAGGGAACATATCGGTACCGTAATAACTCGGGCAAGGAAAATGATCCATGTATTTAAAAAACTGCGTAATGTATGCGATCTCAAACTGCTTAGGAGTATTTATTTTTCATTATGTCAATCAGTATTGTGTCACTGTTTGGGGAGGCGCATGTAAAACCATAATGATAAGTCTCGAAAGAGCTCAGCGAGCAATATTAAAAGTAATGAGCTTCAGCACGCGTAGCATGCCACCGTAGCAACGGGTTTTGTCGACTGAAGAATCGACAAAATGACAGATAGTAGCAAAATTTCATATCAAATTGTATGGAAAAAGCTTTGTTTATTCTTGGTTGAATAGAGATAGAATCGCCATACTACGCGTGCAGGAAATTTAGATATCCTACGCATTTATTGTATTGTATGATATTATTTTTATTTTTTTTGATGAATATTTTTTTTTTTTTTTTTTTCTAGCCTGTACTGTCCCACTGCTCGGCAAAGGCCTCCCCCAATTCCTTCCACTTTCTCTTTTCCTGAGCCACCTCGAACCAGCCCTCGTGGTGCGCGTCCAGATCGTCTCGCCACCTCTTTCTGGGCCGGCCTCGGCGGCGCCGTCCGTCTTCCGGTAACCATCGTGTGGAGAATATTTACCTTGTTAAATATTTATTTTTGTTTTTCATTTAGTTTTGTGTATTTTGACATTAAATAACTTGACATGAATATTTAATATGATAAATATTTTATTACTTTTATATTGTAAAAGTGAGGACCACCTTATGAAAATATATTTTCAAATATGCTGTGTGTGCGATAACTGTGCACCCCACACCACACACTACATTATTTCGGAATTTATAAAATCTGCTAAGGCTTGTGAACAAGATATTTTGATGAACAAAACATTTCGGCTTGTCTTTCATCTAAAATTGAATAATACCTAAAAAAAAAAATACGCCACGTGAGTCCCGAGTTAGCTCACAACTCTATCACATTGCTCTAATACCTGAAATAAATGTTTTTTTTTTTATTGCGCGCTGCATTCAATTTAGTTAGTCCTCACCAAAGACTTCGAACATAGCTTAGAATAATTACGGAAATAATTTTAAAATATTGTTTTATTTATTTTTGAATGTACCTACATGATTTAATCATATTCAGAATAAAGAAGGCAAGTTATGTTTTATTAAATACAATAAAAAAATATCGATATTTTCTTGTTGATTTAAACCTGTCCCATCCCTAGTGAAAGGAATGACTTTGAAAGGGCCAATAGCCCGTTCCCCCGCACCTCAGCTAGTTGACAGAATTGGTTTCGTGCGTTAGATCGAGTATTAGGCGTCTAGTGGCTGTTTGGTCGTTGCTCTAAGTCCTTCGCCCTGTCTTGCGCCAACATTCCAAAATGTCACTAGATAGTAATCTTTACAATCGGCGGATTGGCTTTCCTTTCTGTGATTCTGTCCAGTGTCGTACTGCACTTGCGCGACGACACTTTCGCGCCCAAAGCTCTCAAATGTACTTACAACAGAATTTACAAATGCGTTTACAAATTTAGCGTTGGATGTTAATTATACCTATTATAATTATATGCACGTGCAGGAGCCAGTGGCTGGCTGCCCGCTAGTCCGCTACGTCTGCTCCTAGCGGTCGGCGACATTGTTGGCGAGCGCAGGCGCACCGGCCATGGTGTCTCTACACATAATGCGGCACTTACAAAACTTAGTTGGAAGGAGCATGCTGTGCAAGTCAAACATTTGTATTTCTGTATTGTTTTTATTATTTTTTACAAAAAGATCTTTGATGTTATGTACAATTGTACAGACGCCTGCATAGCCAGGTTACCTTTTTGTATAGTACTAGTGTGTGCAGGATACTCAACGAATGCAAGCGTCAGTACATGGTGAAATTAATAAATCTACACATGTTTCGGCATGCACATCTACTTCAATTTTAAAAGTTCAGACAATGTCACAAGGGCAGCCACAGAATTAGGCATAAAATCAGTGAACATGAAGTAACCGCTAGTAGCAACAGGAAAATTAACTTAGGAAACATTTTGATCCGCACTCATAATGGGCAATTTTCTATGATATCTGGGCGTAAGACCAACAGAATTCATATTATATCTTAAATAGCACATAATCAAAATTTCACTTCACTAAAACAGAAAGAACTTTAGTTGCCAGGAATAGAAATAGCGGCATCTGAAATATGTGGCCTTTTTGGTTAATTTCACAAGAGTTTTGACCTAATACCCAAGTCAGTGTAACAAGACCGCCCCGCGCGGCGTCCCAATCATATGAATTGAAGTGCTTATTATGATTCGAGATATTTTGCAATTCTGTTGGACGTACCCGCCATTTTGACCGACACCCTATATAATACATACATGAATCCTAAAAACATAACACTATTTTTTTGGGCAGTCGTGTAATAAGTGTACAAGCAAGACAACAGGACAAATGCTTTAAACTAAGACCGGCTGCAGGAAAACCTGTAGTTATATTCTGCCTCTTCTCACAATTCCACCATGTGTATACGTTTCAACTTTCAAACACATATTATGATTGTCATTTTTGAAACCACTAACTTAAATACATTTAGGTTGTATAAAACTAAAATTTTCAGTAAATAAGAAAGGAGATTGCCCACTTTTGTCCAAATGCTGCCCAGGGATGGGAGTACCTGCGCTGGGTTCCTGGCACTAATCTATGTCATTATCCTTACTAATATTATAAAAGCGAAAGTAACCCTGTCTGTCTGTTGCGCTTTCACAACAAAAGTACTGAACCGGGGGGGGGGGGGGGGTGACAGATTTATTTTGATAAGTAGTATTTTATGTAAATGTTTTTTTATGGTATTTTAAGTTTTTTACTCTTTTTTGACCTTTAAAGAAATTTGTGTAAATGGACAGTTTGATAGTGAAATTTTTTGACATAATATATGTCGGACTCGACGAATTGTTTGCTTTATTATACAGAGCCCTGGTCGTTTGCAGACCGCTTGAAACGAATCGGAGGCCCTGGTATTTGATGCGCCTAGACGCCGCCCTCCGGCTGGTGCACATGAAGTGTTGTACTAAGTGTGTATGCTCCTTAGGTAGACATTACCCATTGTGTGCACTACTTTATAGTGATATTCAATATTATGCTTACTACGTAATTTACTTATAATGCGCATTATTTTATGTTATATTAAAGTACTTAATAAATGGAGTCCAATCAAGGTGGTTGTCTACTTCTTTAAGATCCTTAGGACCCCCAACATCACATGGCGACCCTGCCTAAAAGATCTGCCAAGGGGCTATAAGAAGAGCAATATATATTTTTATTGATCACGACATAAGTACACAAGCAGAAGTATGTGTCGCCCAACTGTGGAGAAGGAAGAAGTTTTCCTGAGCCAGAACGCGGCCGGCGGAAGCAATGATGCTGCTATAAAGGAAATAGGAGGACACGTTGAGCGCATCAACATCATGACTTTCATCATCCTCGCTGTAATCGCCGCCCTCGCCATTTACTTCGTGTTGAAAGTGTACAAGAGCTGTCACCGCCGCTGGATGCAGGAAGAGATGGGCCTCAACGCCATGCAGCGTTTGAGAGCTTCGTTACGTGGTCGAGTTGCAGGTACACCGGACAATTAGATTATCCAGCATCAGTTATGTGAATGAGTCAGTGAGTGTTTTTAAAGTCAGACAATTTTGAAAAGGCAATAATTAAAATAACATCGAATAGTGAGTGTCATATTCACCATCGGTGGAGTAACGATACCGATACGGGCAAGCATCAAATATTTGGTCCACTCTCTCTATAGACAGTACATACTGAGACATTGATGACAATGATGATGATTGAAACTGAAATAAATAATACATGCCATTTCGTTTTTTTTTGTTATCATTTCTACGAGGTGCATTCAATAAGTACCTAGCCTCATCGCCAGAGGGCGCTGTAGTTTCAAAAGAGTTTTACCACAGCGTAGCACATTCTTTTTTAATTCTTTTTTCAAATTTTCATTCCAATCCCTTCATTAGTTATAATTTGACAACTTATGGAAGCGAACGTGTCGATCGGTTTTACAAAAATGGAAAAAGAGCAATATCGTTCGGTGATTCGATTCCTATTTTTGGAAGGGAAAACGCGCATCGAAATCAAAGAGTGTACTCTGTACGGTGACTCTTCTCCATCGATGGCCACCGTCAAGAATTGGTTCAACGAGTTTGCACGTGGCCGTACGTCGGTTTTTGATGAACCACGTCCAGGTGCACCGAAAACAGCTGCTACGGAGGAAAACATTAAAAAAATCCATGATCTCGTATTGGCAGATCGCCGATTGAAGGTTCGGGAGCTATCTGAGACTGTAGGCATTTCAGAAGGAACAGTGCATCATATTCTTCACGAGGAACTCGGCATGAGAAAGCTGTCGGCGCGATGGGTGCCGCGTTTACT
This sequence comes from Diarsia brunnea, assembly GCA_949774965.1. Classification (NCBI taxonomy): domain Eukaryota; kingdom Metazoa; phylum Arthropoda; class Insecta; order Lepidoptera; family Noctuidae; genus Diarsia; species Diarsia brunnea. The sequence goes on along the minus strand of OX459004.1, from coordinate 20,998,536 downwards.
CACACCGGAAAACAAGCGCAACCGTGAGACCACATCGGAGACGTGTTTGGCGCTGTTTAAGCGGAATCCAGCGGAGTTTTTGCGTCGTTTTGTGACCGTCGATGAAACCTGGATCCACTGGTACACACCAGAGACCAAGGAGCAATCAAAACAATGGATCCAGACCGGGGAACGTGCTCCAAAGAAGGCGAAAACTGTAAAATCGGCCGGAAAAGTTATCCGGCCACGGTTTTCTGGGATTCACAAGGTGTGATCTACATCGATTACCTCGAGAAGGGTAAAACAATTACAGGGCTTTACTATGCCGAATTATTGGGCCGATTCGACGCCGAATTAAAGAAAAATCGACCCCATCTGGCGAAGAAAAAAGTTCTGTTTCACCACGACAACGCACCGGTTCACACGTCTGCCGTTGCCATGGCCAAATTGGTCGAATTACGCTACGAATTGCTGCCCCATCCACCGTATTCTCCAGATTTGGCCGCTTGTGACTTCTTTCTGTTTCCTAATCTGAAAAAATCACTCGCCGGGAATACATATGGATCAAATGAGGAGGTCATCGCCGCCACGGAGGCCTATTTTGCAGAGTTTGACAAAAACTATTTTTCGGACGGGTTAAAAAAGTTGGAGCATCGCTGGGCTAAGTGTATCGAACTAAAAGGAGACTATGTTGAAAAATAAATTGCCACTTTTCCAAAATTTTCGTTTACTTTTTGTAGCCTAAGTATTTATTGAATGACCCTCGTATTACTTCCATCCAATACGGAAGAAATACTTAACTCTGTCCATTTATACAAAATGTCTTTAGTAGTGAAAACACCATTTATAAGAAAAATAGGAACCTCGGGACGGATTCTAAAACTATTTAATATATTGACATAGATTAGTGCCAGCAACCCGGCGCAGGTATATTATTATATTCCTGGGCAGCACAGCGCGTCGGCAACCGACAATCAAGTACGTTGGGGTTCATGTTAAACAAATAATCGATGAGATCATTGTTTTGTTATTAGTAGGTAAGTGTGCGGTTAGAAGTCAGTGGTGCGCAGGCACACGGGTACATACCTGAGTGCGCCGTTGTGCGGGGCGGGGGCGGGGGCGGGGGCGGGGGCGGAGCCGGGCGCCGCGCCCTCGAACACCAGCTCGTAGTGCTCCAGCAGCGTCTCCACCAGCACGTTGTAGAACTTGAGCTCGAGGATGGAGGCCACGGTCTCGCGCTCCGGCCGCAGCAGCGTGGGCCCGAAGCACACGGCCAGGTTGGACGACGACATCAGGTTCTTGTCGCTGCGCGCCGCCACACTGCGCAGACAGACGGGTCAGGCTCGCACTCTGCGCACAGGTGTGGGGGCTGGGGGCTGGGGGCTGGGGGCTGGGGGCTGGGGGGCAGTACTCACTTGCGCAGGTGCGTGATGACGAGCGTCAGCATGTCGCGGTTGGGAGCCGGCAACGCGCGCACCAGCGCCGCCACGCCGGCCGCGCGCTCCGCTCGGCGCTCGCACTCTGCGCACAGGTTTAGAAGTCGGTCAAGCTTATTGAGGAGATCTGTATTCAGGTCATAGTAGCACATATCACCATAGTCAATAATGGGAAAGATTAGAGACTTTACAAGCATTGCCTTGATGTGAGCTGGTAGTACATTTTTCAACCGATAGAGAGCAAGATTGTGATCACAATCTCACAATCGCGACCTGCTTACGCCAGTCAAAACAGGTGTCCACATGCAAACCCAGATCCTCAACATCAGAGCTAAACGGGATCACCGTGCCGTCAAAGGTAACCGGTGGCACCGTTAAGACATTCAGCCTCCTCAAGCTATATACGGGGGCTCCCTATAATGATGGCCTGGCATTTGGCAGGGTTAACCGCAACCCCGTAACGATCAACCCAGTCCCTGAAGGCACTCAAATCCCGGTTTAGCTCCCTAATTGCGCCCGATAAGCTGGCAACACCCGCCCGACAGAATAGCTGTAAGTCGTCAGCGTAAAGATAATACGCACACTGAAACTCGGCAGTTATAAGATCTATAAAGATAGAAAACAGAAGTGGAGATAAAATGCCGCCTACGCCAGTTTTCAGATCACACCAGCTGGAGTTGGAGTCACCAAGAAAGGAAGAAAACCATGCCAGAACCTCGGGAGAGACCATGCGATAGGAGAGAATGGATAAAAGGACATCGTGACTGACGGTATTAAAAGCATTTGAGAAATCGATCAACACCCAAACCGTAACTTTAGTGTCTTCCATTCCCCGCCTTATATCGTCAGTCACTTTAAGGAGAGCCGAAACGGTACTGTGCCCGGGCCTGAATCCGGATTGGAATGGACTGATGAGGGAGTTTTTGTGGATGAATTTGGAGAATTGTTTGTGAACACAAGCCTCGAGTACTTTGCAATCGATAGCCGCCCGGGCAGACAGCCCGCTAATCTAGGCGCTCACCAATCGGACTTGATCTGTCCTAGTTATTAAGTACTAACATAGGCTAAGTTATATTGTTACTAACACAGTGGACCTATTTGTAGTCTGAAAAATAAATGATAATTATTATTATGACTTTCCGCCACACGGGAGGGAAAACACCTGAGTAAAGGGAAAAGATAACAATATGGGAAATCGCAGGAAGGAGCTGATCGACCGCTGTCACGATCATAAATGTCGACTGATGATAACACAACCAGCAGTTTTGGATTTAATGGAAAGTATAATATTCTTGATCTCTCCCGGGTCGACTGGGGCGAAGGCGAAAAAAGTAATATTGGGTCGCATCAGACCAGCAAGGTAGTCAAGGGTCTGACATTTGGTTGGACTATCAAGGGTAGGAAAGGTGGACTAATGACGATTCAGATCGTCCAACCCAAATGTCTTAGGAAGGTCAGAATGCCGCGATTTGCCGATGCCTAGAATTCCAAGGAATTTCCAGATATCAGCAGGAGAAGAAGAAGTGATATTATCAAGAATGTGGCGGCGTTTAGTATTGCGTGTCACCTGATTACAACGATTGCGAGAAGTTTTGAAGAGGTTCCAGTTAAGGTCCGACCGATCCTTTTTAAACTTTGATACGACTGGGTGAAATCATATTTTCGGTGTTGAATTAAACCTATAAATAATAGAGATGAGTTCCGGAAATTAGAACGTTTTTATTGAAAATTTTCTCCTCTTAAAGGATTTCTAGTTTCGAAATTCCTTAAATAAAAACTAAATTCCATCCATTGTTTATCTTTATTTTAATAACAATTACATTTTTTTATGCGCTAATATATATTTTTCTAAACGTTATTCCACGTCGAATGTGCTATCGCTCATATTTTTTACCGACTTTCAAAAAGGGTGAGGTTCTCTATTCGTGTGTATGGTTTTTTTTTATGTATGTCCGCTCATATCTCCGTCAATTAATAGGGTCAATGGGGTCAACGTCAATTATCAGGTCGAGGGTAGCGTCCTTTTGGCAAAGTTTGAGACGCTCCAGTAATAGCATTTTGAGGGTTGTGTCGTGCAACCTGACAAGCCCTATACAGGGTGTAAATCACACACACACAACCGTTAACCAAGCATTCTGGACATCAAACTAAGTAACCCTACGCAAAAATTTTAGCTGGGAAACGATTTTTTTTTGGGGGTCAAAATTCACATTTTACGGTAAAACTCAATGTAGCACTCTTAAAACATTGTGCTAGTGGATGCTTTGAATAGTAAACAGGTCATGGAGGTAATTTAAGTAAAGTTATAACCTGAAAAACTAGTATTTACAAAAACAGCTCTGAAAAATTTGGAACTTTGACCCCCAATATCTCCGTAACTAGGGGGTTCCCAGGTATGGTCTAGAACAAAAAAATGATCGCAGTGGTGGGGAGAACAAGTGCCTTTCGTTTGCGTTAAGGGTACTTTTACACCCTATATTTGTGCACTGGATTTCTGTTCACCTAGGCGGGAACAGAAAATGATGGTTTAGCTTTAATGAGTTTTGATGTTTACTATTTCTAATGATATTTTAATGTGTTTTTATTTTATTTTTTTTTACTTTTAGAATGTAAGTATGATTTTTCTTTATTTGTAACATTTTATTGATATTTTGATGAGTTTTTTTTTAATGTGTTCGTAATTTTAGAATGTTATTACATAACATAACATAACATCACGCCTGTAATCCCCGAAGGGTTAGGCAGAGGTGTACCTACTTATAGTACACCCACATTTCGCCAGTTATGTTTAAGTCCCATGTAATAGGGGGCAAGCCTATTGCCATCAACCGGGCACAAATCCAGACTCCGTAGCTGTTACTGATAAATTCCTGATGGAAAAAGCCAATAACACTTCGCCCGACCCGGGAATCGAACCCAGGACCTCATGCTCAACAGTCGCGCTTGCAACCACTAGACCAACGAGGCAGTCCTAGTAGAATGTTATTGTGATTTTTTATTTATTATTGTCATTTTATTGACTTTCAATGTGTAAGCGAATGATGTTACTGTATGTACTATGATGTTTTATTGATTTTAATGATTTCTGTGCTTTTTAAAATTTGTATAATTCTCTAATTATGGGTATTTTTGCCTGAAATAAAACACAATTTATTTTATTTATTTAATAGACCGATTTCAAAATTCTTTTAGTGTTTGAAAGGGTATACTCCCGAAGTGTCATTGTCACCAAGTCAGGATCTGATGATGGGATCCCTCAAATTTTATAGGCACACATAACGTTTTCCATATATTTTCTGATGCTGTTCAGGTGATTGCGTCTGATAATCATATTCTCATGTGTGCGTTGATGGAGGAAGGTACAACTCCTCAATGTTTAAGTGTTAAAAGAAAATTCCTTCAAAATGATGCGTACTTCTGGATCGATAGTTGTATTCTTTCAGGCTGACTTGATTGACCAGGTTGACCTGACGATAGATGGTAAATCTCATTAACCGACTTTAAAAAAAGAGGTTCACAATTAATTCACCCATTTTCTTATTATTTTCGTTTTCGTGTTTTTCACTTTTTTGTGTTTTGAAGTACGTTTTATTTTTTTTTGCAAAAAAGTTTTAGGAGCTTTATCAAGAATCAATACGTTGTTGGACTTGTTGACTAGACTTGACTATACAGGGTGTAAACGAACCCTTCACGCATCCGTCAACCAAGCATTCTGTACATCAAACTAAGTACCCCTATGCAAAAATTTTTGCTGGGAAATGACTTTTTTTTTTGGGTCGAAATCACATTTTACGGTAAAACTCTATGTAGCACTCTTAAAACATTGTGCTAGTGGATGCTTTGAATAGTAAACGGGTCATGGAGGTAATTTAAGTAAAGTTAAAACCTGAAATACTAGTATTTACAAAAACAGCTGTGAAAAACTTGGAACTTCGACCCCCAATATCTCCGTAACCAGGAGGTTTCCAGGTCCATACCTGGGAACCTCCTGGTTACGGAGATATTCTAGACCAAAAAAATTATCGCAGTGGTTGGGAGAACAAATGCCCTTCGTTTGCGTTAAGGATACTTTTACACCCTATATAGCGTGACGTAACAAAACTTATTTGATCTTTTTGTCAATGTATTTTTTTAAGTAATGCTGTTTTATGTCCGCCTTATTCTCTAGAATTATTTCAATTTATTATAACAAGATCTCGTTTATTTTTATCTATTCATAGCTGTTACTTTTCACAGATAACGAGATATATATTATATCAGAAATAAACCGGCTAAGTACGAGTCGTACTCGCGCACGATGAGCTCCATGCCATTATATCCAAGCAAAAAAAACGGCAAAACCATCCGCCTTAAATATTTTTTATTTTATTTTAATCATTTATTTTCAAACTTAATATTCGAGAATATTTCAAGCGTCTACCTGTTACACTTATTAATATCGATAAAAAACAGCAAAAAAAAATCTCGTTTGTTGTGTGGAAGCCCCATTTAAATATTAATTGGTTTTAGCATTTGTTGCTATATCGGCTACAGAAATACATCATCTGTGAAAATTTCAACTGTCTAGCTATCACGGTTCATGAGATACAGGCTGGTGACAGACAAATGGACAGTGGATACATTATATTGTCCCGTTCTTACCCTTGTGTACGGATCCCTACAACATATCTGAATAGTTGCACATAGGTCACATTAATACGCCACTTTATAACTTCGTCGAATTACTATTATTCAGAGAACAAAAACGGAAAACCAAAAAATTTGTCGCCCATGAAAATCCGAGCAGTATAAAGTTCGATCCAGTATTTGAGCGTTTGTACGTACTGGCCACGGCGATGAACTGCGCGTGCAGCGCGCGCGTCAGCAGCGGGTCGGGCAGCGCGCGCAGGTAGCTCTTCAGCGCCGACGTCAGCGTCTTACTCTCCCACTCCAGCGGGTCGCCCAGCGCCGGCACGCGCCGCCCGGCCAGCGCGCAGCCCACCAGGCGCGCCACCTTGCTGGCCACGCCGGCCACGCGGTACAGCCCCTGCTCCTCCAGCCCGCGGGCCTCCAGCGCGCCCACCACGCGCCGCACGAAGGCGAAGCCCGCCTCGTCCAGCGCCGTGGCGGGCTCGGCGCCCGGGCGCGGCGCCGGCGCGCACGCGGGCGGCGCGGGCGCCAGGTCCACGGCGCGCAGCCAGGCCGCGCGGTCGCGCTCGCCCAGCGCCTGCAGCACCAGCGGCGCGCGCTCCCGCTCGGCCGGCACGCACTCCCAGCAGAAGCGGCGCTCCACGGGCTCGCTGCAGCCGCGCGCGCCGCACACGCACAGCGCCTCCGTGCCGCTGGCCTGCAACACGCGCCCGCGTCACGTCACACCCTGCACCCACGCCCGCACCCACGTCGACCGCAGCAGCACACTCACCGTTTTCACGTTGATCTGGTTGTAGGGCGTGAGCGCGAGCTGCCGCGAGCTCTTCTCGTAGGTGCAGTAGTGCTTGCTCCACGTGGTCGTGCCGAACGCTTCTGCGCACACAACAATGAACCTCCTTACAAATGCGTACATCAAGTATGACACTGTACGACACTGCTGAACCGCTCACACTGCGCTCACTGTGCGTGTGTCGTCGGCGCGCTGTCGATCAGCCGACACAGTTAACAACATTCACTAACTGCTGACAGCAGTTGGAAAGAATTGGCTATTTGGCTCCTGTTAAATATTCACGAAAATGATATGTTATTTCAAAGAAATAACACGATGTGTGAAAAAAGTAACAAAATCGATTAAAAAATCTGGCTAAGTGCAAGTCGGACTTGCACATAAAGGGTTCTGTACATATTTCTTGTTAAAGCGGCAACAGAAAAACACATTTTTTGGTAAGTTTGTTTTTCATAGTGTTTGTATGAATGACAAACTTATATTTGCGGTTTTTTAAATGTGCTTTATCTCATAAACTATATCGTCCAAACCAATTTTGGTTGAAAGTTTTTAATGCGATCTACAGCACATATTTTTTTTAGATTTTTCACTCTCTTAGTTTAAAAATTAGAGGGGGGGACACATATTACCAATTTGGAAATGTCTATCTTTCAAACGATTGACTTTAAGAAAAAATGTATTTTAGGAACCTCATTGTCGTTTCTAAAGACCTATCTATCTATAGACACCCCACACGAATAGGTTTGACGAAAAAAGTTTTTTTTAGTTTCCGTTCCATGTACGGGAAGCCCCCATAATCTTTTACTTTTTAGTTTTGTATAAAAATCGTAAAGCGGTTCACAGAATACATCTACCTACCAAGTTTCAACTGTGTAGTCTTAATAGTTTCCGAATCGACAGACAGACATGACGAATCTATAAGGGTTCCGTTTTTTGCCATTCGACTACGGAACCCTAAAAATGGCGTAGCTACATGCTTTAGAAGATTTTGGTGGGGGCACTTTCTATCCTTGTCGCGTGGAACCGCCATTTGTGCTACGTAACTATGGCGGTATGAAATATGACGCCACGTTTCTGTCTGTCTTTGTCGAAGACGTCATTTAAAAATAGTTAAAGCCATTTTTTGATCGATGTTATTACTTTTTTCACACATCGTGTTATTTCTGTTAGTTCTTTGAAGTGACATACATTTTTTGTGAATTTTTAACAGTAGTCAAATAGCCAATTGCACTTATGGAGCATACTCGATCAATTCAGATGAATAAAGTGAAGTTTCGAGTATCGTGTACTCGTGTAGTGTGTACTCACTCTTCTCCATGAGGAACAGGTACCCGGCGCGCGACACGCCGCCCGCCGCCTCCTCGGCCGCCGCCTCCTCCTCCTTGTTCTGCACACACACACACGCGTTACACACGCACACACGTTACACACGCACACACGCGACACACGCGGTCTCACTCACCATCTGGCGCACCTCCATCATCTTCTTCATGAGGGACTCGGTCTGCTTGCTCATCTCGTCGAAGTTGCTCCGCGTCTGCAAGGCGCACACGCGCACAGGTTAGTGAAGCGCACACACGCACATGCGCCGCGCACACACTCACTCGACACTCGCATATGTACTTACTGAGTCTTGTGCTACACTAGGATGCATTTTGCATGGCCATAGCAGCCACTGCTCCTAAATTGACCTCATAAAAGTGCGAACAATAAACACTCGATTTCATTAGAGACAATGTTGACGACGATTATAGCTATCAGCCTATCGCGTATATCGGTCAAAAAGTTAGTCGACTTTATTTTTTGTGTTTGTAGCTGACTCTAGTCACATTTTAAAATTGAAGTAAGTCAATACACGCTATGGCCATGCTAACCCGCACGCACACGCACGCACACGCACGCACAGTCGCACAGGGCGCGGGGACATGCGGAACACGTGTCTGTAACACAACACGACACAGCAGGATTTATGTTCGAACAACACCGTCTCCATCATGTCTATCTAATCTGGTGATGAGGCGCTCGGTTCCAACAACACACAAATTATTGACAACTCTATGTACTTATAACACCTTGCATGCATTTTTCTTCTGTTAATTGTAAGTACACAGACACACATGTTTGAGCAAATAAAGTTATTTGTATCTGTATCTGTATTGAATGTGTTTAGCGAAAACAAATTATATAGTTGGGTCTGTAAGATCACAGAGCCAAAACAGAGTTTTTAAATACGTTTAGCGCTAAACCCATGTAGTGATGTGTGGTGCAAGCCGATGTAGATGTAATGTAAAGAGTGAGAGGCAGATCACAAGTGAGAGTGATGGGAAGCAAAACGTTAGTGTAGTTTAGTGTGGCACACAACACGCGTCACCCACTGGCGCGAACAGTACTCACCCGCTGGATGCGCAGCTGCAGGTCCTTGACGCGCGGCTCCGCGTCGGCGTGCACGTCGTGCGCCGTATGGTGGAACGTCCACCAGCCGAACACGAAGCCCAGCAGCGTCTCCACCAGCTCGAACTTCTTGCGCTCCTGCACCGCCTGCAGCTGGAACACGTACTCCAGCGACGCCTGGCAGAAGTCGCGCTCCGCCATGTCCATCGCCGCGTCTGCCTGAACACACACAACCACACTACGTAAGCGTCAGACCAGACACGATACCTTTTAACTGAAAATGTTGTCTTGTTTGTTTCTAGTTTGCACCAATGATTTGCTCCAATTACTGAATGGCGTAAATAACTCTTATTCAGATTCTAAATTAATTTACGGCAAACAATTTGGCACTAAATTTATAAATTATGAAAATCCTGTTGAACTGTAAGCTCGAGGGCACCGCTAGTCACCGAGCTGCTGCTGAGTGCAAGAAAACGGCGCCGCGTGGAGTGGGCCAGTGAGCCAGTACCTCTTGGAACACGGCCTCGGGTTTCTTGGTGGAGAGCGAGAGCGTGCGCTCCTGGCTCTGGCAGAACTTGGCAGTCTTCTTATCGAACTTCTTCTTCCCCTCCTGCAACATGCATACGCCGTGTTTAGTGACGTCACGCGAGCAGCACGCGCCGCACGTGCACACGACACGGGCGCACGTGCTCGCGCCGCGGAACTGATCCTATTATGGCGAGCTGTCGGCAACACGATCTGTTGCAATTAGCGACGAGCAACTAGTACACTAACATCAACATGTTCCTCCCATTTCCATGAGATCGTCACCACAACTACGTGCTGCTAGAAATTTCCTGATCTTTTACAATGAACTCCGTAAGAGATGTCCTTCTATTTACTATTTTAAATCGATTAGTCAAGTAGAACAACGGATATCCAAACTCGAATAAGATATTAAGATCATCATGTAATCTGTTTATTTCTACTACTGATATGAAGGCTATGGGTATATGGCTCCCATTTCTAGGACTGGCAAAGTGTTATTTAATTGCGTTAAAGCATTTCTCAGAAGCAGCTACGGAGCCCGTGGTTCTCCCAGGTTGATGGCAATACGCTCGAACATAACTGACAGAAATGTGGGAGTACTAACACTACTAACTATACGGTGGACGTGTGTGTGTAGGCGTGACGTTATGTTGAGGATGTATTTGTTGTCTTTAGAACGAGTGTTACCTTGACGGCGCCGATGTGCTCCTTGCGGAACCGCTCCAGCGGCTGGATGATCTGCTCGTGCGCGCGCCCTAGCTGCAACACAACACACTTCACTCGGACACTCTCCTGAACATTGTCTGTGCATTGGCCAGCGCCTATTATTTCATGTTTTTTCCAATAAAACCGAAACAAAAAAAGGAAAATTATGGAAGAAAGGTCATTTATTAATAATACGTTTTTAGTTTATTTAACTTAGGATTTATTCTATTCTTTAACTCTTTCCATAATCATCATCATCTACGTAGCCCCATTCCAACTATGTTGGGGTCGGCTTCCAATCTTACCGGATGCAGTCGAATGCCAGTATTTTACATGAAGCGACTGCCTATCTGACCTCCACAACCCATAACTGGGTTGGTACTGGGTAATACGATCAACCTGCAACCAGTTTTACCTAAGGTAAGACTGGTATGCCTGACCTGTAACCTGTCTTACCGAAGGTAAGACTAGTAAGTCTGGTCCGCAAATACTCTTACCGAAGGTAAGACTAATAAAACTGGTCTGCAATCAGTCTAACCAAATGTAAGACTAGTAAGACTGGTCCGCAAACACTCCTACCGAAGGTAAGACTTATAAAACTGGTCTGCAACCAGTCTTCCCTCAAACGAAGTTTTCAAGATAAAAAAGTTAAAGCGATAAAAAATAAACACCATTAAAATAAACTCAAAGGTATCAAATCAATGTGACTAAGAAGGTACGGTAATTTACGGCGGCCGGGCTTACTTTACGATAGGTTTAAACGATAAAACGAAATTACAAACTACTTTAAATATATGTACCTACATAATGTATTCTTGTTTTACGAAATATTTGCAACTGTACTATTAACAATACAGGGTGTTAATCAAGCCATCACACAGCCGTCAACCAAGCTTTCTGTACATCAAACTAAGTAACCCCAACGCAAAAATTTTTGCTGGGAAACGACTTTTTTTTTTGGGGTGTAAAACTCAAACCAGCACACTTAAAATGTGCTAGTGGATGCTTTGAATAATAAACGGGTAATTGAAGTAATTTATACTCAATACTCAATTCTTTATTGCATTCCACAATGTAGGCTTAGGTGGTAAACATTTTTCAAAAGAAACAATCATGGACCCTGTCGGGCACAGCAAAAGAAATATATGTGACACAGTATGCACAATAATGTGTTTAAAACTAAGGGCGCTAATCAATTAAAAGTAATCATAAAATTCAAAAAAATAAGTAAGGATGAAAATCAAAATTTAAGATAAAAAATAATATGAATAAGTAAAGTGAAAAATTAATGTAAAAATAGAAAACAAAATCAGAAATTAGACTCGAAACTTTTTGTTATTTTTAAAATAGACATTTGAGATTTAAGATAAAAAATAATATGAATAAGTAAAGTGAAAAATTAATGTAAAAATAGAAAACAAAATCAGAAATTAGACTCGAAACTTTTTGTTATTTTTAAAATAGACATTTGAGCTAACAGACCTAAGTACCAATTGAAAAGTTATAACCTGAAAAACTAGTATTTACAAAAACAGCTGTGAAAAAATATCACAATTTTGAACCCCAATATCTCCGTAACTAGGATGGTAACATGGATGGATGGTATGGTCTAGAACAAAAAAATTAATGATGATGATGATCGCAGTGGTGGGGAGAACAAGTGCCCTTCGTTTGCGTTACAGTACAGTGTAGCTGTGGGTCCCGGCTGCCATATATAGATCTTTGGCAATCGTTACAAGTAGTCAGTGACCTGAAAGTCTGACAACCAGTCTTACCAAAGGGTATCGTATTACCTAGTATTAACTGGGTTGTGGAGGTCAGATAGGCAGTCGCTGCATGTAAAATACTGGTATTCAGCTGCATCCGGTTAGACTGGAAGCCGACCCCAACATAGTTGGGAAAAGGCTAGGCAGATGATGACAGTACAGTGTAGCTTGAAGACATGCTAGCTGCTGATGTCCAACATCCTTCCTACTAATATTATAAATGTGAAAGTTTGTGAGAATGGATGTGTGGATGTTTGTTACTCTTTCACGCAAAAACTACTGAACGGATTTGGATAAAATTTGGTACACAGATAGTTTATAACCTGGATTAACACATAGGATAGTTTTTATCCCGATTTTATCTTCTTTTTTTTTATTTTCGAGTTGTAGCGGGCGAAGCCGCTGGCAACAGCTAGTAGAATATGTTTTTGAAAGACGGCTGCTGTACGAGGTGCACGTAACGAGCTGACGTTATTGTTGCGCTGTGTAAGTACAACATAAGTGTGCCCATGCAGTATGCTGGTGATGCTGCATGCTGGCAGCGCGGGTCAGTCGGCTGCGCCTGAGTCAGCGTGCAGCCACATTGCAGCCACAGTGCAGCGCACACTCGCCGTCTATTGTCATTAGTCAGGGACGCGAGTACGCGACGCGCGACGCAGCGAGTCACCGCATTCTATTTGCGAGCGGGTATCTCCGCACCGGAACACTACCGCCGCTCTTACCGATCATTTAACTTATTGCAGCATTCATCATTGCACTTTATTACTTTCTGTTACGTAGACAGGACTTTGATCTCTCCTGATCATCGCGTACAAAATGTACAAGGAATATACTAAGGTACTGTTGTTAACAAAGTGTGAAATAAACGATGGCGATGACAAATTAAAAATAATAATTAGGTGGCACTAGTAAATGTTTATTGGGGTCAAAACATTAAACTAATACAACCATATACCGATAAATAGCTCGCAGTTGAAGGAAGCCGTCGAGTGTGGTGCGGTGCGGTGAGGGGAGGGGGAGGGGGCGGGCGGTTTGTGGTGAGTTGGTGACTCATGTCATGTAAGAGGCAGCGTTCTTCGGAACAATTCATCAGGAATTCGAATGGCATACAATGCGACCAATTACCTACATAATACTGTTAATCATTCCACATAATTATGTTCACACAAATAATTGGAAAAAGAAAGAATTTTAGAAATAATAATAAGATGTTAAATCATGCGATCGTATAAGATTCTAGAAATACATAAACTACTAGCTTTTGCAATTATACATAACAATAGCAAACAGATAAGTAAAGTGGATGTAAGTAAGTTCTTAGGGCTTACAGTAGATAAGAGATTAAACTGGAAGCCACATTTAGAGGAATTTAGCAAGCGACTGAGTAAATCAGCCTATATGCTTTCCAAAATCGGTCCTGTTCTGGGTGTGGATGCCAAGCTCACGGCGTATCATGGTATAGTTGGTTCTCTTCTGAGATTTGGAGTTATCTTCTGGGGAAACTCAACCCTCAAGGAGTTCATATTCAGGTCACAGAAGAGATGCATTAGAACCATGTTTGGCTTAAAAACAACTGACTCATGCAAGCCATTCTTTGAAAAATATAAAATTCTTACCCTCCCATCACTCTATATCTTTGAAATTGCAATGTTCGTAAAATCAAACCCGCATCTGTTTAAGAAACAATCAGATATGGATAACCGTAACCGGCGCGATAAATATAAACACAGGTTGTGTACGAGACCAACCAATACAGCACTAATGCAAAAAAGTGTTATCTGCATGGCACCACGTATATTTAACCATCTTGCACAGGTACTCAGAGATTTGACTGTTACTAACTTATTTAAAAAAAAATTAAAAGATTATGTGGTAGCCAAATATTTCTATATTATTGCTGAGTTTCTAATGGAGAAAACAAACTAATTCTAATGTAAATTCTAATGTGGGACGAAGCTTGATTCTGTTGACTGCTGTTAGTTTTTTTTTATATTATTTTGACACTTGGATTAATTTTTGATTCTGTTGACTGCTGTTAGTTTTTTCTTTTATCTTATTTTGACATATTGATAAATTTTTGACTTTGTTGACTACTGTTAGCTTATTTTGACATTTGTATTATTTTTTGATTCTGTGGACTGTTCTTAGTTTTTTTTTTATCTTATTTTGACATTTGAATTAATTTTGACTAAACCACTTATCAAATTTAATTGATGTTTGAATTGCTTATGCTGTATGTACCTATATTATATTATGGAAATGTAATTTATTGTAATTGTTAACAAATGAATTTCAATTTTTTTTTTTTTAATATATAAATATGTTTAATATTAATAGATACAATGAATTGGATTATTGATCAAATGTATAATACATATTTGTACGCTGTAAAGGTAAAACATGACTGTGATCCTTTCTAATGTACTTAACATCTTACATGCTTTGTGTGTATACTCATGTTTCTGACAAATAAATGAACTTTGACTTTGACTTTATTTCTCGTTAAAAAAAACCGACTTCAAAAAAACTAAAATGTCAAAAATTAACTTCAGAAACAAATCAGCTTCTGAAGTCGGTGACATTTTTGTTAGTTGGATTTCGTTTTACTTTGCCACCGACTTCAGGAACTGATTTTAAAAAAGTTTTTTTATTTTTCCATTTTTAGTTGTAATATCCTATACTTACAAATATTTACTATGCATTTAACATTCAACAATGAAACTTAACCATTAACCTTCAAAATTCCCTTATAATTGCTTTCAACTTCTAACCGTTGAGGTGTAGTCCATAATCAGCTCACCTAGATAACCTGAAAGAATACAACCCTATATGTGTCACCATAATATTTTATTAAAGAATTATCCTCCAACTTCTAGCCGTTAAGGAGTTATACCTTCCATCATCAGCTCATCAACATGAAGTGATATCTGCTAGATCCGAATACTTAAATAGCTTTAGAAAAAGCACGAAACACGTAATACGTGCCTATAAAATTTGAGGGTTGCCCTCGATTTCTCTGGGATGCCATCATCAGATCCTGATTTCCGTATCATGGTACCGTTCCACCCTTGGGATATCTCCTTTTTAACAAAAAAAAAGAGGAGGCGTCTTCGAGTAGTAGGTGAATATTCATAAAAAACATTCCGACGAATTGAGAACCTCCTTTTTTGAAGTCAGTTAATGAGATTTACCTTCTATCATCAGGTCAAACTAATAGCCTGAAAGATTACAAGTATCGGTCAAAAAGTACGTATAATTTTCAAGGAATTTTCTTTCAACTCCTAACCGATGAAGAGTTGTACCTTCCATCATCAGCGCATCCACATGAGATTATGATTACCAGACGCAAATACTTGAAGTATTTGGAAAAAATATATGAAAACGTAATGTGTGCCTATAAAATTTGAGGGTTGCCCTCGATTTCCCTAGGATCCCATGATCAGTCCTCGGGAGTACCTATACTCTGTCGAATATAAAATAATTTTGAAAATCGGTCTACAATTGACGGAGATATCGGTGGACATACATAAAAACATAATACATACACACGAATAGAACCTCCTACTTTTTGGAAGTCGGATAATCTTCTATAAAGTATGTTGTGTATATAAAAATGAATCCATATTTCCTTGGTCATCGCATCACGCCTGAACGACTGGACCGATTTCGCTAATTCTTTTTTTTGTTGTGTTTGTAATTGTCAGGAGACGGTTCTAATGAAAGAAAAAAGAAGAAAGTTGGCAGCAGTAGGTAGGCAGGTAGTTTTTAACTTTCAGTCATGACGAGCACTGTCATTTTGCGTTTCTGGCATTCTGCGCCCAAACCATTGATATGGCTATTTAGAACCAGTGTCAACGGAGGAAACAGCCTGGCGTTTGTGCGACCGCTCTTCATTCAGTTAGTCGCAGGCTCGATCCCCACTTCGGGATATACTTTTTGTGATTTGTTTGAATATTTTTTTGATACTCTTTACATTTCTTTTTCCCATTTTTTTAAATATATTTAATCTGTTCCACAATAAAGATACAATATAAATAGAAGATGTGCTGATGTTAAAAGTGTTATAGAAGAAATTATCATCATTACAGAAGAAACATCCAGCGACATCTATTGAAAAAAAAATGTTACTAATAAATAAATGTGCTCGCAAGTTAACTTTTAAAACGAGTTCTTCAAAATGTTGATATAGCTTAGTGTACACTGGATTCGTCCTAGATTCATTTGTCGATGATCTCAAATCGTGTTATAGCAGTATATAGCCACCTGCACAGCTCTATCATTTGCTTGGAGTAAATTCTGAAAGGTGCAAGTGGTTGTGCAGGATGGACAGGATAGGAGATGGCGTATATCCTGCAGAAGGGCTCCACACTGACAATTTGTTTGGGATGGATCGAGGATACCAGAAAAGGATACTCACTGATTTATCACTTATCTTCATTTTTAAGGTAAGTAGGTAGGTAGGTAGTTAGGTAGTAGGTTAATAGGTAGGTAGTAGGTAGGAAAAAGGGCATTGCAACGCATGCCGGGTACAGCTAGTAAATAATAAAAAATACTCAATCTTCATTCATTTTATTAGGAAAGGTGGTTAAATCGTGAAATACGTCATGTGGATGCCATTAAAACAAACTGTCATTAGAGTCGAGTGTCACTCACGTATTGAACCGTTGAATGAACAAAGGAATCTTTTGCAGCGTATAGAGATGACGTCATCAGCCCTCAAAAAAAAAAATATAATGCAATAAACTAGCCCTTGAATTTCAAAAATATTCGAATAAGTTTCTTTGTGTGTATTGTTCTCAGTTAAGTCGGGTTTAAAAAATATATATAAACCAATCAAATTGAGAACCTCCTTTTTGGAAGTCGGTTAAAAACTAGCTCAAAGCGAGGCGCTACTCACGATCGCGAGGGCTGAATCATTAGTATCAATATCATTATTCAATAATGATTCAGTAAGAAATGTACGTGCTCGCCACAGCCACACTAGCTCGCCTACAAGCTGCTTGCGCAAGCAGCAGGATCCGAACACGGACGTCGGCCACACTAAAAACTAAATACAGAATGTCTCAATTTCTAAAACAAACGGTATCTGTCTAATTAACATACTTATTAAAAAGTGGCTTTATGCTCAAAACAAGAACTTTGATATTCAAAACCGAGAGCAAAAATACAGGTTAGATGAGAACATAAAACGATATGAAATATGAACAGATCAAGTCATCGAAAGCAGTTTCACTTTCGACTGCGCTTGCTCGAGTGTCAGCGACCGCGACCGGCCGACCACGCGACACACGGCCATATAGCGAGCAGGACTCGATTAACACCATTCATCTACCTTCAAGTATATTAAATGAAAGGAGAGCTGAAAACGCGGCTCCCGCTAAAGCCTCTGTACGACGAGACCAGAATGTTATCTCACTACCCGAATTGTTTAGGCAGCTGTTTGAACGGGTCAACTATTGGAAGGCATGACGTCTCTCGCAACTAATAAAAATGCGAGTGGGCAACTACGCGAAGTAACGTGTCCTGGCGTGACGTCGCATCCGGGGATGCGCGCGCCATTACGTCGCTCATGTAATGGTACGCTAATTATGTCAATGCCCTCATTAGCATGCATCCCGCCGCCCGGCGCCCGCTCGGGCGACCAGAGCGAACGTGATCGTTGGCGAACGGCATCGAAAGTGATTCCTGAAGGTCGGCGCGTGTTTACCAACAAGGCCGCTCCCGCTCCCCGCCAACCGCGGCCCACCAGTCCCACCACACATACGTGTCGAACTGTCGTCGCGGCCCACAGATCACTACGTAGTCGTACACGCACTAGTTTCCCTTGACATTGAACGGACGGAGTCAATCAAAAGTAGCGTTAATGGCTCAAATATATCTTCCGCTGTCCGTTGATCTTAGAAACTCGTCCACGATCTATACGAAGTCGCACGAGCGTAACCGTAGAGAGACGACGAGACTACGAGATTGTATACATATCATACACACAGGTTGTTCACATGAGATTAATATTTTACAAGTATTCTGGGTGCAGCAAACTGATTGTCGAGCTCATTGATAAGTGCTTGGGCGAGCTGAAGAAACCTGCCCGCCACATGCGCAAAGGTCTGTGAGCTGCTGAATGTAGCATGGCTCTGGTCGCTGTAGATCGATCGTTGTTTCGATAATCGACACAGCAACTGGCTCTGATGGCTTCACTGTTACCCGCGATGTGATTTGATTTCTTCTAGGTAAGCGTGTTCCACCTTAGGCCGCGTCATCGGTTCACATCAAACGAGTTGAGGCCAAGCGCAAGTCAATTTAGCATTCAAAAAGTCAAGAGCCTCACCAGTCAGTTGCCTACCCAGGACCTCCTCGGCTCATGAACTTGTCTATGTAGAACCGATTTTAAGGTTTGTTATTTTTTTTTAAATAAGGTTGGTACAAGTACCAGAAGGCGGCCTCATAATAATACAGTTTTGCAAATATCTAATGAAGATCTCTAACATTTAACGCTTTATTTAATGAATGAGCTTTTTTTTTGGGGGTGGGAAATCATCAAATAACCCCTCCCGCTCTTGGGACTTACTGTTGTCCTTGTAGCAGAATCCTGGGTTGACAATATAGGTACGTGATATTTATATAAATTAAAAAGTGCACATGATATGTGTGAGTAGTAGTGTGATAGTGGTACTGACCATACGGTCCCGCTCGTCCTCGATGGTGCGGATGAGCGTGGCGAAGTGGTGCAGCGAACGGCTGATGACGCGCTCGTCCTCCGTCATGGAGGCGCCGATGCACGCGAACTCGAACTGCTCCATGCTGGTCGCCAGCGCCTGCTGCGCCGCGCCCAGCCCTGCACAGAACACACGCATCAGACTGCCTCCTAACTCTGTCCCCCTAAAACATTACTAACACCACACCCGTATGTATGCGTGCTGCTGCGTGCTACACTTAGCACTCGGTGTCGGCACTGTCAGCAGGAGCCACGAGAGCCACCGAGAACATTGGTGAGTTATAAATAAAGAATAATATTAATAAAAATCAGCTTCGATTTGGTTAGCAAATACGGCAATCACGATTGGTGTATTTGGCGGCTTGGACGAGCGAGAAGCACTTTTTTGAGGGGGTGAGAAATCATCAAATAACCCCCCCCCCCCCGCCCTTGGGCAGAGCTGAAGGGAGTGTTAGACTTCTACTGACTAAAAACCACCCATGTTCCTTCTTAGCCCTTTATGTCGAGGCCGCGGTATCTCTTGCGAACAACCCGCAGCCCCGACGGGAGCGAGAATCACTCAAAATAAGTTTTGTCAATTGATCGAGCTGTGTAGGGTGATTGGCATTCGCAATTGATTTGGTGCATTTTGGAACATTCATTGAAATTGGTGAGAGATAAACCTCCAAGACCTTAAAGGTTGTTTTGAATTGTCGAACTTTTTGTAGTTAGTTTTTTGGAATTAATAGTCTTTAGACCAAAAACTTCTAATTAAGAGAGACCTTCTGATAGCTGTACCTCCTGAAGGCATTAATAAAAAATAACCCATAACTTGAAAAATTAAGGTGAATGCTCCAACTAGCCCGCGAAATTCAATTTTTTTTACGTTTTTTGCAATTTGCAGGTCAGTGTTAGTTTGTATGTTGATTAGAATATTAATTGCGGTTGTAAGACGTATGTAGTTACAGAAATATAATCATCAAAATCATCAATACAAGCCTCCAAGTTCATAAAGGTGCAGGAACTTGAAAAAGTCATTTTTCATTTTTTTCATTTCATACGTCTTACAACCGCAATTAATATTTTAATCAACATACAAACTAACACTGACCTGCAAATTGCAAAAAACGTAAGAAAATTTGAATTTCGCGGGGTGGTTGGAGCATTCACCTTAAGCTAATTAAGCCCCTTCGCACATGGCGTCGTATCGTAAGCGTATCGTAGAACGCGCGTAGTACGACAGCAATACGAGCAGGAACATGTTCAAACAAGTCCGCACACGAGGCGGTGTTGCAGCGTATCGTAACGGTAAGAGGTATTCATTGTCATTACGATAGTCGTAGCGTACTGGCGTAAAAATGGAAGCGTAAAAAAATAAATTTTATATTGAATACTGCAAAAGTTATAGAATTTGTGAGCCTAATCGAAACATTTCCTTGCCTATATTCATTAAGTGATTACTCGTTCGTACTAGTTCACGTGCAGCAACAAATAATCTTTTCTTGTAATTATTTGCGATGTATGGATGGATCCAATGAGCACGTCGCTTTCTACTTCTAACGAAATCAAATGACAAGAAATCCTCTTCGTCTGAAGAGAAGGTAAGGTCGTCAATAAATTCCCCAAACACATCTGGTACGCTTGGCGCCATGATTTCAACTGAGATATTACAAAACGATACGTCTACGCGACGATTCGTTTGTAGAACACTCCGCGTATCGTGCGCGTAGCGTAATTACGATACGCGCACGAGACTACTACGCTTACTACCCGTGTGCGAAAAGCCTTAGTCTGTTTTCAAAAAATCTTCATCTTATAGCAAAATTACATAGGCTGCACTAAAAGTATCGGGAATGGAATATTTCCACTGTTCCTGTCATATTAAAATCTTTTTAATTGAAAACTCCTTGGTTTTAAAAATCGAATACCATTTATTTATTTAAAAAAAGATTCTCGGTCTTGTCACACACAAGGTTTTGTCAAACTTGTTTAGTCGTTGAGAAAATGGAATTGACTCGAGAAAATTCAAGAGCGATGCATTGATATAAAAACTAAAGATACGGTCGTCCGAACATTTGCTCGACGCGTTCGCCATACATAAAATCAGTGTAGTCTGCTCGTTAATGTAACCTTGTATAAGCGGCGTGGTATTTTCGAGGTATAAAGAACATAAATAAAGCTTTTAATAAAATTTACGACCGCACCCGAAGAGAGCCGATCGTGGACTAGTTCACTTCAGCTTAGGAAAGACCATTTTGGGACCACGTTCGAGGCGTCATTTTAACATGCCGTCCGCCCAGTCCTTACGCAGTTAAATATAAGTCAATGGAGCGATGATTTATTATGACTTTCGAAGTGGTTTAACACAAAAACAGTGTGTTGACCATTGAGGTATAATGTACTACGTACAAGAGGAGACGTCTCAAACTCGATTTTTTGTAACACACGGTAGAGCGAGTGGACTCCAGGCCCCCTAGACAAAATCCCTTTTCTGTAAGCGTTAACGCCAACGGAAAGATCAAATTGTATGAAGTTGACATTAGCTTTAGAGATGTCACGTGATGTCATCTGTCAACTCAATACAATTTGATCTTTCCGTTGGCGTTAACGCTTACAGAAAAGGTATTTTGTCTAGGGGGCCAGCTCATTTAGTCTATGCCGAGCGGTTGCTGCGACGTGACACATTTGAGTGAAGTTTTCTTGTATAGAATATGCCTTCGTGTGCATTTAGATACTGTAGAAATAATTCAAAAAATATAAGTAAAAGTCAAGGAGTGACTTTTCACCAATGGTATTACATTATTTTGTTTGAAATAGCTTCTCTAGTACGTAATACCTCAATGGTATTACGTACTAGAGAAGCTATTTCAAACAAAATAATGTGCGCGCACTTGATGACAGAGCGGGGCAGGCGGGGGGTGTCATGTTCTCATAAGTCATAAGTCATTTGCCATAGTAGTAGAAGTAGCAGAACGGAGAACGAGAGAGGAGAGTAGAGGAGGGGGGGGGGGGTGGGGGGAGTAGTTGTAGTAGTAGTGGTGTTGTAGTAGTTTATTTTTTGTTTTTGTTTTGTTTTTTGTGTTTTTTGTCATTTGTCATTTTTTTGTTTTGTTTTTTTTTGTTTTTCATAGATTACTATCAATGCGTGCAGATGCGACATAATGTTATTATTCTGCCTACTTGATATTGTACGTGTGTACTTACTCAGAAAATAAATAAAATGTACTTAAACTGTAACAATATTGTTTGTTTCTGCAGTTTGTTATAGTAATCCACAGCTTCGTGATGCAATCTAATTTTTGTACACTGAGCTATCTAATTCGAGGCAAAATAATAATAAATTATGGCTCGAATTAAAAGGATTCTGTGATTGAATGTTAATGGCTGATTCAGTAAATTATGTTTATTCAAATTTGCAAATACATACTTCTTTTCTAATTAAATGCTTTAGGGTGTTTACGGACATATTATAATTAAAGTCATATTTCGAGGCAAGACTTTCACCACTTTGCCGTATTAAATTACGTATGATAGATGTGGAAGTTTATAGTATAGTCAAACTATCAATGCAATCTTCACTTTTCAACTTTTTTGTTAATTGTCTTGACATTCACGTAAAAATGGCCGCCGCGATGACACATTGCAATTCAGAAAATATAATTAAATTATGTGTGTTTTAAAGATAATAAGTTATAATTACTGTTTGAATATGGAACGCAAGCAAATGTAGTTCTAGCTGTCAATCTGAATCTGTAATGTGTAACTGTTTTTTCTCTTTTTCCAATAAACTTATTTAATAACTAAATTACGTTTATTACCACAACCACACAATTTAAAGTCCTTCATGGTAGCAGAGCGTGGTTCCGTAGTGGTACAGTTGGATTATTGAGAAAAGTGCAATATAATCTCATCAGGAAAAATTGTCGGTGCAATTTGAATTTGGGGTTACGGAATTTTGCAATTACATACATATTTCTGGTAAACTATCACAAGATGGGTCAAAATATGTTCAGTCTAGAAAAATTGATCGGAAGGGAAAACTTCGCAACGTGGAAGTTCAGTATGAAGACATATTTGGAACACGAAGACCTGTGGTGCTGCGTCGAACGTCCCGATGATAAACCTGTTGATGCAAGTAAAGACGTGAAGGCGAAGACGAAGCTGATATTGTTGTTGGACCCACAGAATTACGTACATGTTCAGGAATGCAAAACTGCAAAACAAGTATGGGACTGTTTACAAAGGGCTTTTGATGACAACGGTTTAACTAGAAGAGGTCTACTCAAAGACCTGATAAACACTACACTGGAGTCGAGCAATAGTGTCGAAGACTATGTGAGTAAGATAATGAACAAATGACGCGGAGGACAATAAGTTTCATCTAGTTCTCCAGTATCAGTTTCATACTCACTTGAGTCTTCAGCAATATACTGTGTACCTGAGTCCTTCTTGGATATCACAAGTACAGATGTGGACGACTCCTGAGTGTGTATCTTGTTTCTCTGACTGCCTGAGTTTTTACTTTCTAGCGGGACGGAACTCGCAGTGGTTGATTCCTCTACTGGAACATTAGTTTGACAATCAATTGGTACATTGACATTCTCATTGTATTTTTCCATAAAAGAAACATCTCTACTCTTCACAACCTTGTGTGATTCAGGGTCCATCAATCGATATCCCTTTGTGTTATTGCAATAACCCACAAATATCATTTTTACTGATTTTTTATCCCACTTTTGGCGTTTTTCTCTGGGTACATAAACCATAGCTTCTGAGCCAAATATCCTCATGTGTGATAAATTGGGTTTCTTACCTTTCCACAATTCATATGGGGTTCTACCTTGTAGCGACTTTGTCGGGGAACGGTTCACAACATATGCAGCAGTTGCCAGCGCTTCAGCCCAGTACCTTTTCTCCAGGTTGGCATAGAACAGCATGCACCTTGCTCGTTCAACTAAAGTCCTGTTCATTCTTTCGGCCATCCCGTTTTGCTGGGGAGTATACGGAGTAGTGGTCTGATGAATTATACCATGATTAGATAAGTACTTTTCAAAATTATTATTATTAGCTATATCTTGGCGGTCACACAAGCAGCAGACTGTGGCATTGTCTACTGCTGAAGCTGAGTACATGTCGATGTCTTCGGCGGCGCAGGAGGCACTGTGGCTACAACAACTGCATGCAGAACTCGGACAGGAACAGAGCAAACCACTCGTCATATTTAGTGACAATCAAAGTGCCATAAAATTGTCCAAAAATGATTGTTACTTGCCAAGGTCAAGACATATTGACATTCGCTATCATTTTCTCAAAGACCATGTAAATAATTCAGAGATAAAGTTTAATTATGTTAAGGGTGAGGAAATGATTGCTGATAATTTAACTAAGGGGACTACTGCTGATAAACATAATATATTGTGTAACGAAGATGGGGTTGCGTTCCAAAGGAGGGTGTTTGAATATGGAACGCAAGCAAATGTAGTTCTAGCTGTCAATCTGAATCTGTAATGTGTAACTGTTTTTTCTCTTTTTCCAATAAACTTATTTAATAACTAAATTACGTTTATTACCACAAGCACACAATTTAAAGTCCTTCAATTACTGGTGAAAAGTCACTCCTTGACTTTTACTTATATTTTTTTAATTATTTCTACAGTATCTAAATGCACTCGAAGGCATATTTTAGACAAGTAAAACTTCACTCAAATGTGTCACGTCGCAGCAACTGCTCGGCATAGACTAAATGAACTGGAGTCCACTAGCTCTACCGTGCGTTACAAAAAATCGAGTAGAGGCGTCTCCTCTAGTACGTAGTACATTATACCTCAATGCGTAATACCTCAATGGTGTTGACCGGATGATTTCTGCATTTGGTGATGAAGCCCCATCCAAAACCACAATTTATCGCTGGTTTGCTGAATTTCAACGTGGACGTGTCAAGCTCAGTGATGATCCCCGTCAAGGTCGTCCAAAAACTGCAGTCACCCAAGAAAACGTTGATGCTGTGCGTAAGCTGATTGAGGAAGATCGACATGTGACATACCGCGAAATTCATTGCGAATTCATTGTGTTGAGCAATAAATATTTGAATTTGAATTTTCAGGCAACTTTAGACATTGGCATCATGAGTCAAATACAAATAATCTTGCATGAACAATTAGGAGTAAAAAAGTTGTTTTCCCGATGGATACCGCATTCGCTCTGTGAAGAGCAAAAAGCGGTTCGCGTTACTTGGTGCGTCAGAACTCTCGAAAGATTCCACGCAGGATCCTCAAATGCTGTATATGTCGTAGGATAATTTGATACTTCGAATCTTCGCGGAAATCCTAGGGGTTTTGCGAAAACGCGGATAATTAGACATAGTTACCAAAATGGATTAATGGTCACCAAATACGTCGAAAGCAAAAGCTTTTTCAACGCGCGCTCGCTTCGCTCGCATATTAAATAACACTAATATCTTCTGTCCCCGAAGTGCCGGGCCTCCGCCGGCCTCCTTCGTCGGCCTACGGCCCGGTGCCCATGCCGCCCCTAAAAAAATGTTTCGCCTATGTCTAATTATTCGCGTTTTCGCAAAACCCCTAGGATTTCCGCGAAGATACGAAGTATCAAATTATCCTACGACATATACATACAACGTATCAGGTGACGAATCCTGGATATACGGGTACGAACCCGAAACAAAAAACCAGTCACGAGTTTGGGTGTTCGAAAATGAGTTAAACCCAACAAAAATTGTTCGTTCACGGAGTGTAACAAAAAAAATGATGGCCACGTTTGTCTCCAAAACCGGCCATGTTACGACTATTCCTCTTGAAGGACAAAGAACGGTTAATGCAGAATGGTATGCTAGCATTTGTTTGCCACAGGTCGTTTCTGAACTCCGTAAAGAGAACTGCAACCGCCGCATCATCCTCCATCACGACAATGCGAGTTCTCACACCGCGCACAGAACAAAAGAGTTTTTAGAGCAAGAAAACATAGAATTATTAGACCATCCGCCGTACAGCCCCGACCTAAGCCCTAATGATTTCTATACTTTCCCTAAAATAAAGAATAAATTGCGTGGACAGAGATTTTCATCACCTGAAGATGTGGACGCCTACAAAACGGCCATTTTGGAGACCCTAACTTCCGTATGGAATGGTTGCTTCAATGATTGGTTCCATCGTATGGAATGAAATGTGTCAAATTTCGCGGAGAATACTTCGAAAAGCAATAAATACATTTTTAAATAGTAATGTTGTGTCACTTCCTTGATTCCCGAAATTTTCAGTGCCGCCCTCGTATTTTCTACACAGTCTACACTATGGGTATAGGTAGCGAAAGCCAATTGTGTGATGTGAAACTAAAGGTCTTCTTATGGGAGGGTCCAGCAATAGCTCTGAGGATGAGCAGAAAAATAACAGCCCTAATCAAGTTATTTGGCGAGGGGAACCATCATGTCTTTCGACGGAATTACAAACATTACGAGAGTATAAGTGGCGCAGTCCGGCTAGGAGGCGTTCACCGCGCTCGTGTTATGTCAATGTGATCGTATACATTACACATTGCAAGGTCACTTTTTGTGTCGCGCTCATTGTATAAGCGCGTAAACACATCTCACGGGTCGAGCTGTGACTCATCCGACGATCACCGTTTCTTGTACATGTGGTGACAATACCTGAGGTAGGTAGTACTTTCTCAGAATTTAAAATGTTATTAAGAGATACACATGAGCTCATTACGCAATTATACTAATTACGTTTGGACTGGTTATCGTGAGTAGATCCGCGGGCCGCGGGCTACGGCGGCGGCGCGCGTGTGCTGCGGCTGCTCAAGGACGAGATTAAGAACGTGCAGATAATGAGTGTAAGTTGTCCAATATCTCGATACGAGTCGATAGCGACGATTACTCACTATCGGCCCCATCTTATCGAGCGCGATACCCAAGTACCCATGCGTGATGCAGGACATAGCAGCGCTATAACGAGCATTCGGTCAATTGAGCTCAGCTGCAGTCTCGTAGAAACGCCCCGCGAGCGAGCGACGAGTGCATCACACAGGCTGGCGGCTCGGCCCAGTAGAGGGCGGCAAATAAGGCTCTTCTGACATTGGACGTGGGCGAGGTTGATAAGGCGCTGGCAGCGTGTCTGACTCACGCCATTGTACCCACTGTCACACTGCCCGACTGGTGCAGACTCGGCGCGATACCGTGCGCTCACATAACACATTTCCTGAATGATAATATAAAAATTTCATTGATAACTTCTTCACTGTAATATTTTCTGTATTTAATAGCTTTATTCTAGACTTTCGTAAGCACATTTAGGTGAATGTATTTGTGTTGCACCTACCACAAGTTAATTGGAGGCAAAGGTAGTGAGATGATGATAGATGAAAGCTGTTTAACAGTAGCAGCAGAGTAAAACAAAGAACTGTTTTACAGTTATTGTTTTATCAAATTACTTTCTGCGGCTGAGCTGTAGTACTGTCTCAATATGGAACATTTGCGTCAATCAGTTCAGCCCCTTGCTACATTCTGCAGCATATCCAAGTCGACGGGTCCCAAGAACAAACTCGTATCTCTTCAATATTGTCTATTGAAGATACGAGTTTGTTCTTGGGACCCGTCGAAGTGCATAATGCTCTTCATCACATCTTGACATAATCAATAGCATGAGATATTTCTAATAGCAAACACTAAAACAATGTTCACAGTGTACAACTACTGGAAGTGGATACTAATGAGAGCACAGAGCATGGTATGTCACCACATCAATGTATAACAATGACAGATGTGTGCAGTAGCACATATCATGCAGCCGTGAGTGGTCACACTAATTAACAAAGTCATTGACCCACATACGGCAACTTGGACATGAATCATTGCAGCCGAGGGGCAGGCAAGTGTGAACGCCACGTGTGTGCACTACTCACACACTGCACTATATGCACCCTTTACCACATAACACTAACCACTTAGCAAATATAGATATGAATATCAACTTGAACATCAGGATAGATTTCCAAGTATGTCAAGATTAAGGAAAAACCACTAATTATGAAGGTGTTATAATGATAATAATACCTGATAGTAGCACAGGTGCCAACACATTATGTCAGCCAGAGCATAACCAAATAGTACATGAAACACTATCACAATATGAGCGTCTCAAAGTAAACAACTGAACATACAAACAATTGGTTTACTCAGTGACACACATGCCACACTCACTCACTCGTGGCCATGTCACAGACACATGAGGCACGCTAACAACTGATTAGCTGTTATCAGCTACACACAATAAATTGAGTGCATACAATAAGAGAACAAGGTGCACTACCCAACACTTCACACTAAATACAGAGCACCGTGAAACACATTTAAGGATGATAGTAACTCAACATAACTCTAATCCTTGTTGACATTTTAATATCCAAGCATGGAAAAGGTGATTCAATACTTGCAGTGTGATGCCAGAGAGGGACAGCGACACGCGTATGTTTACTAGCACTTCTCAGAGCTCTACCACTGATAGCGCACAGAACGGGGGGATCACTTACGCTTGGCGGCCTGCACCACATCCTTGACTTCTTTGATGAGACGCTTGATCTGCTGGCTGGTGCGCTCCAACTCTTTTTCGTGCCTCTGCAGGTTCTCCCGGAACTGGGGACTGTCCGCGAGGCACTCGGTGAACTCGAGCGGCTGCAGGCCCACGCCCATCGTCACCCACTCGCGCTCGCGCTTCGCTCACTCACGGTCACAACACCATGCACTTTCACCGAGCGCGCTCCGGCGCCAGCATCGCGACCAGCCGCCTCGCACTCGCCACCACTGGACGGACTCACTTGGGATCAGAGAGAACTGACCACTAGGCACTACTATCTAACACTATTGAGCAAAACGAATAAAAACGACGATTTTAGTCCCTGAGACTGACGATTGATGCGTAGCTGTCAAATTGTCAGACAAAACTGCAATGTTGCCCATTTTAAAAACATCGAAAGTCAAGAAAAGTTATTTTTTCTACTAAAAGTTTCTATGATACATTTCAATTTTATTTATAATCTTTAATTTTACGGTATCTCGGTTTACTCGTGCAAAGCGATGGCGAAATAGATCGTAGTGTAAAGTATAGAATTAGCACTGGATGGATGAAATGGCTGAAGGTCACGGGACCAATATGCGACTCCCGCATTTCCCTTAAACACAAGGGGAAGATTTATAAAACCATGGTTAGACCTGCTGTCGTGTATGGATCACAATGTTGGCCCACAAAAGGCATAAATGAAAGGCAATTGTATGTGGCTGAGATGAGAATGCTAAGGGGGATGTGTGGTGTGACGCGAATGGATAAAATAAGGAATGAGTAGTGAGTAGGTACATAAGAGGAAGTCTGAAAGTGGCGCCGGTGAATGAAAAGTTGTGTGGCAATCGATTCTCGTGGTATGGACATGTGATGCGAAGGAATGAAGCAAATCAAATGTTGTGAGAAAAATGTTGAGTGAGTATGAGAATGTAGATGGCTATTATGGCTATAAGAGTAGAGGAAGACCAAAGAAACGATGGTGAACGACTGTGTGAAGGATGATATGGCTAGAAAGGAGGCGACTTCTGACATGAAGAGAAAAAGAGAAGTATAGAAGAAAAAGACATGTTACGCCGACCCCAAATAAATTGGGATAAGGGCAGGAGAATGAATGGTGATCTATAACGTTACCTTTTAGTTTTATCGATCTGAGGTATTCTCTCATTTACCTCAAACCTCACGCAACATGTTCATGTCAGTCAAGAACTATGACATCGTTAATGTGTCCGCTAAATTCAATATTAGTCTATTGCAAAATAGAATTATTAATCAATCAAACGTCCTTTGTTTGGATAATTAATGAGTATTACAATTTATTACTATTTGTTACAAACTTTTTAGATGGCAACACATTTGTCATATGCTTGCGTTTCTTTACACTCACACCAATTTTTTTAATAACATTTTTTAGATGTTTTAAAATTGGTGGTGCAGATCCTATATAAATATACTTTGTGCAGATTTCCTGATGGGGTAGGTACATGTGTATATCCACTCCTCCACTCCTGATTATATAATATATCCGAGTAACCTCTAGTGGTATAGGCTGTTTGCATCGAAGTAATATACGTGGTGAATTGGTGATGGTGGACCTGATAAAAACAACGAACACACACCGGAATTTTGCTTTTTAAACAAAGATTTAGTAATAATATTTTAATGTCTTTGCTTTCTAGTAACTTCCTCCAAAACGCGGGAAATTGTTCTACGACAGAAGATACAAAATGAATTGTGCAGTGTCCCCTACAACATCACAAAAGAGATTTAAGTCTTTGTTTATTAGCAAAGACATTCAAATATTACTAGCTCTATGTAACTGGATGATGCCCGCGGTTTCGCCCACGCCCACGTGGATGTCAGTCAAAATATATATTTAAACCTTCCTCGAGAACCACTCTAGCCATCCTATTATTTGATCTGAGAGTGATGATATTATATTATAGTATGCGAAAATAATATTAAATAAGTCGTAGTGCCTCATTCATTGCTTTACTTGGACACAGTTAAAGTGACAGCTCCATGGTAGCCCGCGAAATTCGGATTTACTTACGTTTTTTGCAATTTGCCGGTCAGTGTCAGGTTGTATTATCTATATACACACATCAACACCGTCTAGGGATATTTTGTATAAAGTTCTTAAACTCAAAAAATACTGGCCACTTTTAAATTATTTTGAAGAAAGTATATTTTGTAAGCCTTTTTGAACGATTCTAAATTTAAATTTGAAAAAAAAATAAAACCGACTTCAAAAACACAAAAAAGTGAAAAATAACTTTAGCTTCTGAAGTCGGTGACTTTTGTTTGTTTTATTCAGTTTTTTTTGTCACCGACTTCAGAAGCTAAAGTTATTTTTCACTTTTTTGTGTTTTTGAAGTCGGTTTTATTTTTTGCAAAAAAGTTTTTTTATTTTTCCATTTTTAGTTGTAATATCCTTTACAAATATTTGATATTCATTAATTTTACGTTGTTAACAATACATGTCACGGTAATAGGCTTATCCGCAATAAAATGGAACTTAACATACCTAACTCTCGAAATCTGGGCATCCTGTACACATCTGCGTACCCCGTCAGAGCATACAGGCGTGACGGTAAGTTAAGATGTTGCGTAAACAATAAACATCCAAGCGATTGCAGCAATCACGACAGATTTGCTGTCTATTTTTGAAGAGTTCTATTGTATATCTCCGAAGATCAGAATCAGATCTTCACCAAATTTAAATGGGACCACCTCAGGAGTATACTCTTTCAAATAAAAAAAGAATTTTGAGAATCGGTTCACAAATGGAGGAGAAATCAGGTAACATACATAAAAAAAAAAATAAAAAAAAAATACATAGGTACACACGAACATATAACCTCCTCCTTTTTTGAAGTCGGTTAAAAATACATTAAAAACAAAAGATTTACGCGCCATAATGGTAGCGAAGTCCGAAGGTTTCATTTACCTACAGTACTTTGTGGCTATTTTTTTGTGTCCAATTTAAGTTTTATAACAAGTTATCGGTTAATTCCGAATTAATGTTATCGTGTGCATCATGCAGCGGCGCCATTTAACTAGAGAAGAAATGTTAAGGGCAGTAGGCATGCTCCAAGCTGGGGCTACTCAACGGAGTATTGCTGAGGAGTTTGGAACAAGACAAAACGTGATATCAAGGTTATGGTCACGTTATCGTGCTACTGGTGAAGTGGCTGAAAGACACCCAGGCGGGAAGCGCATAACCACTCAACGACAAGACCGATTTTTGCAAGTTGCCGCGAGAAGACAACTAAAATGTTACGGCCATGCAGTTGGTTCAGAGGCTCCAGTCAGAGCACCAGTTGCTTGTGAGTGACCAAACTGTGAGGAGAAGGCTGCATGAAGCTAACTTTCATGCTCGCAGACCGCTTCGTACTCCAGCACTACGCCGAGGAAATCGTGGACGACGACTAGAGTGGGCTCGTGAACATTTGCTCTGAGAAGAAAACCAGTGGTCTGTAGTGCTGTTTACCGATGAGTCCCGGTTCGGTTTCCATCCCGATACATGTAGAGTGCGTGTTTGGCGAGTTCCTGGTCGTGAGAGCCGTCTGCAACATCCTCAGGAAGTCCATTCATACCACGGCGGGACAATTATGGTTTGGGCGGGAATTCGTGTTGGTGGAAGAACAGACCTCGTTTGGATCTAAAACACCACGGCTGAAAAATACCGTAACGAGGTGCTAGTACCAATAATCTACCCCCATCGACTACAAATGGGCCAAGAATTCACGCTCATGCACGATAACGCCCGTCCGCACACAGCGAGAGTGGTGACGAGCTGGTTGCAGGAGCACGACGTATCGGTCTTAGGCTGGCCCGCTCAATCGCCTGACCTAAACCCCATAGAACACGCGTGGGACATGCTCCAAAGAAGGGCTTTGAGGAATTTCCCTGCAAACGTTGCGACGGAAGAGCAACTTTTTTTGCATCTTAGCCGGACCTGGGACAATATACCGCAGCAAGACTTGGATAACTTAATCCAAAGCATGAAAAACCGTTGCAGGACCGTTATTAACGTCATGGGTGGTTTTACTGACTACTGATTTTTCACAGAACTGTTAAAAACAAATTATTTTTTCCTTATTTGTAAATTTTTCTTGAGAAACATATTCGTTGTTAGTTATACCATTATTTCATGTTTTTTCTTTATTTGAATAAAAATTAGTTTACGCAAAAAAACATTGTTTTCTTTTATTCTGGAGTGTAGTCTGATAAATGGGCTTTATAAAAATACTAGCTGATGCCCGCGGCTTCACCCGCGTGGGTGTCGGACAAATTATATATTAAAACCTTGCTTTGGAATCACTATCTATTAAAAAAAACCCCTTCAAAATCCGTTGCGTAGTTTTAAAGATTTAAGCATACATAGGGATATAGGGACAGAGAAACCGACTTTGTTTTATACTATGTAGTGATATACATGTTGTATGCTATTTTTAATACATTTTGAGTAAATTGAGTAAATCCAAAATATCCCTAGACAGTGTTGATGTGTGTATATATTTCGGAGACTGCAGTCTCTGAACCTGGATAGAATGAAGTACTGGAATGTCAAGCAACTATTGTCGTTAAGTTCAACCTCTTTAGTAGCGCTTGGGCGTGTTTAGTTCTAAAGTATATTTATCTATGTTTAGTTCTGGCACGATTAAAGGCAATGAAAACAGCTTTCCTTTGGTGGGTTGAAATCAGGGATGTTACGGAGCTTCGACTCCGGTTCCGTTAAGTCAGAACTTCCGATTATTATTACACCTTCGGTTCCGATTTCGGCTCCGACACTTTTAAATCGAAGATTTTAATCGGAGGTCGAAGCGTAACATAGCGGTGGCGGCGGCGGCGGCCTGTGTTGACTGTTATGAACAGGTTCATGCATGTCGCGCGGGGAATCCCAAATCCCCGGGGAAACAAACATTCCTACATAAGACGTCATAGATAGATACTGTCTAGAAACTACATAAAGTATTTTGTACTTGCTTGTACCACTGTATGCGGAAATTTAATTCTTTAATATCTTTTTAATTACACACCGTCAAATTCTGATATTTGGT
The DNA here is from genome assembly GCA_949774965.1 of Diarsia brunnea. NCBI lineage: Eukaryota > Metazoa > Arthropoda > Insecta > Lepidoptera > Noctuidae > Diarsia > Diarsia brunnea. Next base: position 20,964,989 of record OX459004.1, on the reverse strand, counting down.
GTCAAATTTGGGCAGCGACAAAATATAGGAGAAAACAGAATGTAGTTCCTACATACGTCCCTCCCTTAACCTTAACAAAGAAATCCTTAAACCAACATAATCTACAACGTTAAGGGTAGGTAGTCACCATGGATGGCAAACTACTCTGCTATAAAAATAATTGGTCACCCTGTTTGAGTCCACAGTATTTGCCATGATGACGCCACGATCAAACATGCACACACTACTCTTCTGGCTTGCAGGCACTGTATCCAATTACACATACTTATTTACTAATTTACTTTTACACACACTGCTTACACACACTGCTGCACTGCAATAAAAACGAAAAACGTATTATCAATGTGATAATACGTTTTTCGTTTTTATTATATTATGTTACCTGGAGTTATTGTTATCGAGTTTACTGAGTTTCTTACAATGTTGAGGTCCTTTTATACCTAAATATTACAATAATGCTTTACTGGTTTTTATCTGCTTAGTGTTAATACCGTACTCTGAGACCGTACTTATATCTAATGTTCTACTGTCGCGGTCGTTACAATATGTCATTACAATCACTGTGCCATATTTTGCATTCTGACAGCGACACTCAACAATAGAACAAGTCCATAGAGTACCTATATGAGAAAATAAGAGAGTCCTTGGCACAAAAGGAGTATTGCTCTTCGGCCTTTATTGACATCCAGCAGGCGTTTGACAAAGTATGGCACCAGGGTCTAATTCTAAAGCTCAAAAAAGTCCTACCCCACAGCTATCTTCCTTTGCTAATTTCATATTTATCAGAAATACTTTTTCAAGTAAAAGAAGGTGAAGAGACATCTGAACTACTTGATATTAGAGCAGGAGTCCCACAGGGATCAGTGCTGGGCCCTATGCTCTATGTAATATATACAGCAGACTTACCCCTACAACCTAACATCACTACAGCTACATTTGCTGATGATACCGCTGTCTTAACCAGCAGTCCAGATCCAAAGAGGGCATCAGCAACTTTGCAAGAAGGACTCAATCAAATAAATAAATGGCTGAAAAAGTGGAGAATCAAAGCAAGTGCAAGCAAGTCTGTTCATGTGACATTTACTCTCAGACAAGGGAATTGCCCTCCAGTTCGCCTTGATGACTACACACTACCACACAGCGACAATGTCCGATATCTGGGAATGCACCTTGATAGGCAACTCACTTGGAAACGACACATTAAAGCCAAAAGAGAAGAAACGAACATTCGCTTTCGAGACTTGTACTGGTTGCTAAACAGGCACTCAACACTGTCAATAGAGAATAAGCTTCTCATCTACAAGACTGCCCTAAAGCCTGAGTGGACATATGGGATACAACTGTGGAGTAGCTCTTGCAATAGCAACTTCAGCATGTTGCAGCGACTCCAAAATGTCATATTGAGATCGGTGGCGGGAGTACCATGGTTCATAACTAATGCTGAAATCCATGAGGCATGTAACATCAACACGGTTAAGGACGAAATAACTACATACAGCACAAAGTACAAAAAAATGCTATTGACACACCCTAATAAGCTTGCAAGTGAATTAGTAAATCGGAAGTACACAAGACGCCTCAAGCAGAAAGTAATATTAGACCTAAGCGCAGAGGATCGGCTCTAACTGCCGCACTCAGAGAGCTTTAATGATTACTTAGGTCATAACTTAGTAAAGGTTTTGACAGTTTTGTCATACAAAAGTATGTCAAATCTTTACAAGTGACGGCTTAAGTAATCATTAAATTTCTCTGAGTACCGCAGTTAGTCTTAATATTTAATGGTAGCGTACTTTATTGGAAGACGCATACTACACAACAAGCCTCACAGATCAAATCCGCTTATAGTTGATGACTGATTGCGGATTCACCAGGAAAACAAAAAAAAAAAAAATATTTTGCATCACTTTCACCACAATATAAATATGGCTTTCACTGTTATTCCTTTATCCTACGCGTATGTAGCTTGCGGTATGGTAGCTTGCTGGGCCGCTTTGATTGGAGGTCCCTCTGACCACACCGATGTCAGCTCCTATCTTACCCATTTCCTAGCACTAGTAAAACATTGTCTTCCACATAGAGAAATACACAACATCAAAAAGGCAATACCGATCACCATGATAATTAGGCCAAAGCTCTCCAGCTTGTTTTCTATTTCGCAAACTTGCTTTGCGTTATTAGCCCCTTGCTGAGCAATAATGACTTCTTCATTTTCGGTGTTATAATTTCCCATTGTCTTTAATTTTAATTAAATTGTTGTTATGACTCTTGTGCAGTTGTTTCCCCAGTCAATAATAACAATCCGCAATATTTGGCACTATGATTTAATCTACGACAGCAAAAATCGTACCGTCCGTCGGCTTTACACGGCGGCCACTGCGTGTGGTCACACCTATAGGCGGAAGCGATTTATCCTCATCTTTCTTTTTTACCATGTTTTCTGAATGTTTATGCAAATAATCCGCGTCAAGATCCTGTTCATTGTCTTGTAACATATACGCTGGTTTTAATCTGTCTATTGATAAATCGCTTTCTTTATTAGGCAACTTGACTCTGAAGACCTTATCATTTAAAGTGATTTTTTCATTATGTAATTTTTATAAATACATGAGTGCACCGAGTGCACGTCTTTAAATCTTTACTTACAAAAACATTTCGTGAGTCGCTAATCGCTCGCGATGGAGGGCGCAACTTGTTTATTGCTTGACGCAGCTGTACTACATAATACGAGTATGTGCTCGGGTCGTTGTCTTGTTGGTTTTGCACGTGGAAGAAATCCCCCGGCAACCTGATTGTTTCGCCATATATCATCTCTGCGGAACTGAAACCAGAATCGCTTCTAATGGCTGCGCGGAGTCCTAGCATGACCGTTTGCAGTTCGTCTACCCAATCCATACTTTCTACCAACCGGTTGCTCTGCGGGTGGTAAGGGGTTGTCCTAATTCTTTGTATGCCTAACCATTTCATGAGTCTGTTAAAAAGGTCGCTTTCAAATTGTCTGCCCTGATCGGTCGTTATTCTACTTGGACAAGCGAGAAGGAGGTTAACGTTTTCAGTGGATTTCTAGTATTCCAAATAAATAATGAGTAACATTATTAATATTTATAAGTTATATATTTCGATATTTTCAATAGAGTGACAGACACAAATTAAAACAAAATTCAAATTAAAACTAAATCAAAAGACCTATCAAACATTATGAAGAAGGTTAGTTACAGCTACCAAATAGTTCCAACACTTCCCCTACTTCTGAATAGATAATAGACCATTATAATTAATATTAAATTAATCCTAATTCTTTTGTTAAACACAGATGTCTTTGCTTCGGTAGAAACTTAGTTAAGACATCTGCCTTCATTTCATTTGTGGGAACATATTTTATATTGATAATACCACTAGCTACAGTATCCCTTATAAAATGATGTCTTACATCAATGTGCTTTGTTCGCGAGTGATGAATGTTATTTTTAGTAAGCATTTGAGCTCCCTGATTATCACTGTAAATACAGACACCATTGTCAAAACCTAACACTTCCATCAATAAGTTTTTGAGATAAATAGATTCTTTAGAAGCATCACTAATTGCCATATATTCGGCTTCAGTTGTTGACAAGGCGACCGTTCGCTGTTTACGAGATTCCCACGAAATAGGTCCATTTAAATAAAATACATATCCAGTGTAAGATCTTCTGTCTATCTGACACGCACCATAATCTGCATCAGTATATCCCGTAAGTGCAAGTGTATTTTTCTTCTGGAATTGAAGTTTAAGATGCATTGTCCCTTTTAAGTATCGTAGAACTCTTTTTGCTGCATTCCAGTGAATTGTTCCAAAGTTACTGTTAAACTGACTTAACACACTTACAGAATGTGTAATGTCTGGCCTTGTTCCGACAGACAAATACATTAAAGATCCAATCAGTCTCTGATAAGGCAAATGTTGAGCTGCCTCTTTCTCTTCATTTGAAGGATTTACTAATTTCAGATTTGAATCAGCAGGAGTACTAGCAGGTTTTGCATCAGTCATAGCAAAATGATCTAGTACCCTTTTAATATATTCTTCTTGATCAATAGTTATTCTATTTTCCTCTTTAATTATCCTCATTCCTAAGAAATGTTTCAATTTTCCCAAATCCTTGATCTTAAAGAAATTTTGAATATTCTTTTTAAAGTTTTCTTTCATGTCAGTACTATTGCTAAGAATGCATAGATCATCAACAAAGATTGCGACAATTAATTTGCAAGTTCCTTTGTCTTTATAATGCAAAGAGGCAATGATCATGTTCAGACCTTTTCATTCCTAGTTGCATCATTGCTTCGTTAAGTTTGACATTCCACTGTCTAGGCGCTTGTTTCAGACCGTAAAGTGCTTTCTTTAACTGGCATACCTTCCCCTTGTTGCATTCTTTGGTGAAACCCTCAGGTTGTTCCATAAATATTTCTTCATTTAGATCTCCGTTAAGGAAGGCGGTTTCAACATCCATTTGATCCATTGAAATGTTCCATTGGGCTGCAAAAGCAAGTAATAATCTGACTGTTGAAAGACGTGCTACAGGTGCGAATGTTTCATCATAATCTATTCCGTAGGTTTGTGTAAAACCTTTGGCTACTAATCGCGCCTTGTATCGTACGTTTTCTCCGTTTCCATTTTTCTTGATCTTGAATACCCATTTACAACGAACTATTTTCCTATCTTTTGGTCTATCTACAAGAATCCAAGTTTCGTTATTCATAAGTGAGTCATATTCGCTTTGAAGAGCTTCATTCCATTTATTTTTATCATCACAACTCATAGCTTCCTTATAGGTTGAAGGAATTTCATCTTCTGCAGCTTTATATAGAACTGTATCTTCTGACCACTTTTTATTTATTCTATTTCTCAAAGGATATCTTCTATCAGGTTGAGAAACTTGATTGTTTGTATCATCTGGAATCTCTGCTATACTGTCATGAAATTCTTCTTCAGTGTTTTCATTTTCAGGTACATTGAGTTCTGTTTCCTGTACTAAAGGTTCAGAAAAAATTTTGATAACTTGAGTTTCCTGGATTACAGGTTCAGTAAGATTTTTGTTGACTTTTCCTTGAGTTGATATATTTTCTGAATTTTCTTGAAATATAATAGGAACAGATTCTGATAGTTGAGTTCCAACTTTATCAACCATATTGTTTTTTTCAGTTGACTTTGATTTATATAGAAAGTCATTTTCGAAAAATTTGGCATCTCTCGTTTTGATTATAATTTTTGGATGTTCAGGATCAACTACTCTGTATCCTTTCGTTTCGGTGCAATAACCTACAAATATGCACAGTTTGGCCTTAAAATCAAATTTCTTTCGAAGATTTTTAGGTATGTGAGCATATACTTTACATCCAAAAATACGAAGATGTGAAAGATTTACTTTTCTTCCAGTCCACATTTCTTCAGGAGTTTTTCCTCTAATAGCCTTTGTCGGTGAGCGATTTTTCAAGTAAGTCGCTGTATTGACGGCTTCTCCCCAGTAAGTCTTAGGTAAGCTAGATTCTGATAGCATAGATCTTGCTTTCTCAACTAAAGTTCTATTGACCCGTTCAGCTAAACCGTTTTGTTCTGGATTGTAAGGTACTGTTGTCTGGTGAACTATACCGGACTGTTTTAATATTTCTTTCATTTCTGAATTCAAATATTCAGTACCGTTGTCAGAACGTAGAACTTTGATCTTTTTATCAGTTTGGGTCTCGACTAAGTTTTTAAATTCGCAAAATTTTTCAACAACTTCCTTTTTTTGTTTCATTAGATAAGTAAATGTTTTTCTAGAAAAATCGTCTGTGAAAGTTACGAAATATGAAGCACCTCCCAAAGATTGGGTACTCATAGGTCCGCAAACATCACTATGAATAATTTCCAGTAGATTTGACGATTTTGAATCAGACATTTTAAAAGGTTGCTTTGAAAGTTTACCTTCCACGCAAGCAATGCAATTATCTTTAATAGATCCATCAGGTTTTGGATACTTAACACCAAGAGCTAAGTGAAGTCTTAGTAATTCCATGGATCTGAAGTTCAGATGACCAAGGCGTTTATGCCATAAATAAGCTGAGTTATCTGTAACTTCTGTTAAATTCACCTGATCAATAGATAAATCAAGTTTGTACATACCGTTGACGTTTGAGGCTGTTCTTATAACTTTTCCAAATACCTTACAAGTTTGACCATCAATAATTTTACCTCCAGATTTCGAAAAAAGTACGACATTTCCTTTGTTTACCAATGAGCTAACTGAAAGCAGGTTCGTTGACAGGTTCGGAACATGCAAAACATCGGTAATATTGGAAGTGTTTTGTTTTACAGTACCAATGGCATCTGAAAGAATTATTTGATCATTAGCTATTCTAATACGCTTTTGGATAGGTTTAGTATCATGTAGCCAATCACGTCTATTAGTCATGTGACTCGTAGCCCCGGAATCTATGAGCCAGTCATCACTCTTTACAGTATACGCCTTATCAAAACTAGGTTTACAAACAAAAGAGTTTACAAAAGTTTCACAAGTTTCAGAATTATCAAAATAAGTATTACTTACTGACTGATCATCAACCATAAGTGTTACCTCAGAAATATTGGCCTTTTCCTTTTGGGATTTGGCTTTGAGTATTCTGCAATTTGCTTTTATATGACCAGGTTTACGACAGTAATTGCAAAATATGTTCTTAGTGTCTCTATTTAACTTTTTGTGTAACATCACCAAAGCACTATCTTCACGCGTGTCACTACAAGCAGCTAGATCACGGCTGTCTTCTTTCAGGAGTGCAGCAATGACATTATCTGAAGTCAGTTCAGAGCCGGAATGTTCCAATGCCATGACAAGTGGCTTAAATTTCTCTGGTAGACCACATAGCAGTATAATTGCGAGAAACGAATCATCTACTTTTTGATTAATCTGTTGTAACTGTTGATGTGTTGACATAATCTCATTTACATAGCTTTCCATGTTGTCAGTATATCGAGAATTCATTAGTTTTTTCATTAATGTGAGCTTTCTTACAAGTCCGCTGTCTGCGTATGATTTTTTTAAGTTATTCCACGCTTCAAATGCAGATTTAGATCCCATTATTTTTGAGAAGACTCTCTCATGACAACACAAGCCAATTTTAGAGCGAGCTCTGTCATCACGACGAAGCGTTTCTTGTGAACTATTATCTAAAGGTGGATGCTTCACACAATCCCAAAGTCCACAATCAATCAACATCATCTCCATTGAAAATGCCCATGTTGTGTAGTTCGAACGTCCTTCTAATTTATTAAATGATGGAGTACTTACAGTCTGTGTATTTGCAATATGGGGTACTACACTAGTATTACTTCCATTCTTATTGGAAAGAAATTTTGAACAAGAATCTTCCATTTTTTATGTTCGAAGTACGTACGAAAAATAAATCACAAAATTTAGAATTCTAGAATTCTGGGCCCATAACCAGAAGGAGGTTAACGTTTTCAGTGGATTTCTAGTATTCCAAATAAATAATGAGTAACATTATTAATATTTATAAGTTATATATTTCGATATTTTCAATAGAGTGACAGACACAAATTAAAACAAAATTCAAATTAAAACTAAATCAAAAGACCTATCAAACATTATGAAGAAGGTTAGTTACAGCTACCAAATAGTTCCAACAAAGCGAACCTGCATATCCAGTGCTCGTATATAACCCTGGAGACCGTATCAGCTGAAATGTCCGAAACTGCGATAGCTTCGGGCCATCGCGTAAAACGATCTATTATAGTTATACAGTAACGATGTCCGTGTCTTGATGTGGGCAAGGGACCGACGATGTCCGTGTGTATATGTTCAAACCTGTTACATGGCGGGAAACTTGCTATATTTGAAACTGTATGTCGACTAACTTTTGCTCTTTGACACTGAATACATGCTCTTGTCCATTGATTAATTTCTTTATTCATGCCTGGCCAAAAGTACCTCTGTGCGATCATTTTTCGCGTAGTACGAACACCTGGATGACTGATATTATGAACGTTTTCAAAGGCCTTTTTCCTAAATGTGTGTGTTAAATAAAGCCTGGCCCTACCAGTTGCCACTTCGCAATATATTTGCTTATCACTTTCCGGTTTGGCCCTGCTAGGGAGACTCTCTCCAGCAGGGCCACCTATAAACCCTTATATCTTTGGAACAAGTGTCCGTCAAGTTCTGATATTTGGTGTCAAATTTGGACAAATTGGCGACAAAATATAGGAGAAAACAGATCTTCGCTAGGTGCCCTAGATTTTGAGATATAAATGTGGCCCTGCTGGGGAAACTCACTCCAGCAGGGCCACCTATAAACCCTTATATCTTTTGAACCAGTGACCGACAAATTCTGATATTTGAGGACAAATTAGCGACAAAATTTTTGTGTTATTAAAATTAAGATCACTGATGGTGGCCCTGCCAGAGTCAGGGACACTGGTTCAGCTTCGAATTTCATAAAAACGTGTTTTACTTGGGCTTTAAATTGTGGTGTTCCTTATAAAGTACATTTAGATGATACGATTATTTACAAAAAATAACATATAGAATAAAAAACCTATTTTAAAGTGATTGCCGCAAAAGTTACCTCTTATCGTAGAATCAACCAAGAAAGCTTCTGAAGTCGGTGACTTCTATTTGTTTGATTTCATGTTTTTGCCACCGACTTTAGAAACAGATTTTTCTTCCAAAGTTTATTTTTCACTTTTTTGTGTTTTATTTTTCGTTGAAGTCGGTTTTATTTTTGTAAAAAAGTTTTTATTTTTCACTTTTTAGTGATTCACATGTGTTTACCCCTTTAGAGCGTACCGGCGTGATGTTATGTTGATATCTGGTGTAAACAATAGAGTGTGCGGTGCAACCGCACAATCTGCAATTCAGCAGTTACGCCACGTTCATTTCAACTCATTGTACTTAGTTCAGTTCGCGTTGCGCTTTCAAGACAGCCGCGCATTCTCGTTACAGCCAACAAGGGCTGCGTCACTCATTTCATTTTTACACCATCAGTCCATTAAGCTCATTTTACTTTTAATACCTTTAGGACAATACAGTAGTGTTTTAGTACTTTACTTTCTTTTATTCAATTCACCCATCATCTAATAGTAATATAATGGTCCAGCAAGGGATCATACAAGACAGACATGAGATTTCAGCAATGCCCAGTCCATTTGCTATCATTTATTGAGGAGTTCCGTTGCCTATCTCCGAAGTTCTTCATCAGATCTTCACCAAATTATGATATGATATGGAACCACTCCGAGAAAGTAGTCTTCCAAAAAACTACTCAAATCACTTCAAGAGTGCCTATAAAATTTGAAGAGTTCTCTCTATTTCTTTATGATCCCATCATCGACTTGATGATCATGGGACCACTTGGAAAGTATACCCTTTAAACAAAACAAAAAAAATCTAAATCGGTCCAGCCATCTTCGAGCACTCGGGGAACACAAATATCGCCTACGAATTGAGAACATCCTCCTTTTTGAAGTCGGTTCAAAACACAAAAAAGTGAAAAATAATCTTTAGAAAAAAAACAGCTTCTGAAGACGGTGGCAAAAAAAAACGTAATCAAACAAAAGTCACCGACTTCAGAAGCTGTTTTTTTTTCTTAAGTTTATTTTTCACTTTTTTGTGTTTTATATTTTGTTGAAGTCGGTTTTATTGTGTGTCAACATACCTGACACAGGCCTGCAAATTGCAAAAAAGTAAGAAAATTTTAATTTCGCGGGCTACCTACCCTATGCCTCATTTACGGACACGCGGGGCGTCGCGCGACATGGCGATGTATGAAAACGTTAACGATTTCAAACGTCGACGATTTTACAAGAAGCGATTTTTCGCTCGTTAGTTTAAAATGCAGCGTTCGTTGCGGTGGACGTGCCTCTCAGTAAATAAATGAAAAAAAACCGACTTCAAAAACACAAAAAAGTGAAAACCACAAAAACAAAAAACATTTGATTTCCTTTTTTTGCCACCGACTTCAGAAGCTGCTTTTTCTTGTGTAGTTTATTTTTCACTTTTTTGTGTTTTTGAAGTCGTTTTTTTTTTGCAAAAAAGTTTTTTTATTTTACAATTTTTTGTTGTAATATCCTATACAAATATATACAATACATTTAACATTCAATCAAGAACCCTAACCCTTAACCTTTAATATTCCCTTTTTTTTTTTAGGGGTGGGAAATCATCAAATAACCCCTCCCGCTCTTGGGCAGAGCGAAAGGGAGTGTCAGACTGACTAAAAACCACCCATGTTCCTTCTTAGCCCTTCATGTGGAGGCAGCGGTATCTCTTGCGAACAACCCGCAGCCCCGACGGGAACCTTCAAGATTCCCTTACAATTGCTTTCAACTCGTTAGGAGTTGAAAGCAATTATAAGGGAATCTCGTTCCAGTGCTGCTAGCGAAGGAGGTGGCGGAACGTGAGAGGGAGAGAACCTCTCGTCCCAGCCACCGCGGGAGGCGCTCCGGGCGTCGGGGGCCACGTGATGGCTTCCGGCCACCGTAGACGCGGGCCTGTGGACGGTGAGTGATGGGTAAGCTCGCCGTCCGTCCGTCCTATGACGACGACAGGCCGTGTCGACGGCGCGTTTGTGTTCCACGCGCGCCTCAAAGAGATGTCAGCAACATGGAAGGGGCCCGCAAGGGCCGACGCCTGTCGAGGCTGCGGGTTGTCCGCAAGGGATACCGCGGCCTCGACATGAAGGGCGAAGAAGGAACATGGGTGGTTTTTAGTCAGTAGAAGTCTGACACTCCCTTTCGCTCTGCCCAAGAGCGGGAGGGGTTATTTGATGATTTCCCACCCCCCAAAAAAAAAAAAAAAAAAAGGGAATCTCGTTGAAAGCAATTCTAAGAGAAATCGTTTAGGAGCAGTACCTTCCATAATCAGCTCACCTAGAGAACGTAGTAACGATTCGTCTTCGTCATGTTCCTCTAGCATTCTCATCGCAGTCTTTCGTTCATATTTTTTGTGGCCCAGCATTCTGGTCCATTCGAGATAAGAAGGGTTTATAAATCTTACCCTTCTGATCTAAGAGATTGCGCGGGAGTCGCATATTGTTCCAGTGTAGCCATTTCATCCATCTAGTGTCAGTTGTGTGCTAACACTCCAACCTATTTCGGCATTGCTAGCGCTACATCGTGAACTGAGAAGAGCGCCCCATCTAGCACAGAATTTATTGTATTCAGTTTTACTTCTGCAGATTTGTAAGCCAACATTCTGCAGCTTCTGTTGCCATTTCTCAAAAAATCGTTACGATTCCTCATATATATCATAATAGGCAGTTTTGGGTTAAATTAAAACACACGACTTTGGTTGGCATTCGATAAATAAAACGCGAGAGTAGTAAAGAGCGAGATTATATTGCGAACTAGTGAGTGAACAGTACTGCACCGCGAGCGAGCGGGCGTGTCGGTCACGACTGCTTGGCGGAGGGTGCGGCGGGGGCTGCGGGAGCGCCCTCCTCTTCCTCCTCCTCCTCCGACTCGGACTCGTCGTCGTCGTCCTCGTCGTCCGACTCCGAGTAGGACGAGTAATCGCCTCCCTCTGCGCCCGCGTAGCCTGGAACACGGCACACGAGAAGTGAGTACGGTTGTGCAGTGCAGGCAGTGCAGCGAGTGCAGCGAGAGTGTGGCTCACCTGCGTCGCCGTAGCTGGTGTCGCCGTAGCTGGTGTCGCCGCCGTAGTCCTCGTCGTCGGCCAGCGCGGCGCCCTGGCGGCCGTAGCGGTGCGAGCGCGTGGACATGCTGAGGTCGGCCGTGACGTGCGTGGGGTAGGCGCAGCGCGGGCAGGGCGGGGCGGAGCGCCGGTCCGTGCGCACGCCGCGCCGCCGCACGTGCTCGTCGCAGAAGCACGTCTTGCAGCGCAGGCACGAGTACTGCCCCAGCCGGTTGCACGACTGACCTGCGGCCGCGCACTGACAGATGAGTACACACGTAGCGTGCCGGTGCTGTGGCGGTGTGGTGATGGTACTTACACTTGTAGGTCTCGGACTCCAGCACCTGGCAGGAGGCCTGGTGCTCGAACTGGTCGTCCTCGCACAGGAAGCCCTGGCAGAAGCAACAGCGGAACACGCGCCCGCCATGCTCCCACACCCCTGCGGAACAAACCGTCTAACTGTTAGCTGTCACATACATATTATATTATGTATTGCCGAGACGTAATGCCGTGTTACTACAAATGCAATGTGTACACCCCTCGTGACGCGCCGAATGGCATTCACACCATCTACATAGTATTTGTACGCATAACACGGCCGGCGCAACGCGCTTGCGCATCGGCGGGCACTTACACATTCCACTAACGTTGACCAATGCAATCCGTTTTGTCGAACTGCAAGAATGCTACACTCCATAGCTCGCACACAAACCTCCATCATGCTGAACCTCTCCTGAGCTGTCAAAGACCAGCTATGAGCGGTTTACACGCTGCTGGTCATTACCAGTATTCGTCATAGTTCCCCAGCAATAGTTTTTTGTTTTTTTTGGGTTACTTAGTGAGTCGGTTAATTGGTCACCAGATCCAACGTAATTTTTAAAGTACCCAAATGAATATTTAATTTTGCCTAAAAATTATTACTTCGGGTCAGAGAGTCGGTGGGGCAAGTGCCAAACTCTGGGTACGCCCATGGTAGCGTGTAAGTAATCCTACGCTTCATACAAAAATCTACCAACTCCTTTGAAGTTCGCCTTTTAGGACTAACTTATGAGCAATAGCTCTTTGCGGTTCTAAGAAATTTCTTTGTCTTGTCTCGCCTAGAATAAGAAAGTTTGGCCGAAGTAGATGTGCTCCGGGACAAATGCTGAGTCCACACGATCTATACACAGTTACAGTTGGGTGTTTACACAGTACCACTGGGGAGTTCTCTCGCGAGAGAGCGATTCTGACAGAATCCAGACACGTCTGTCATAAAAATGTAGGTACTGTCACCCGAACCAAAAGCAAGTGCAAAATTTCAGCTTTATTAGATGCCAATAAAGTGCTCGAAAAATGGTTAAAGTGGACACCTTACATATACATATATACAGTATACTGACAGTGCAAGTTAAATGAAAGCATGTACATTTTTTTTTTGCAAATTTTTTTTTTTACTACTTAATTTCTCGTGTGTCGTGGGTGCGTTCAAAACATTTAAAAAATCAAAAATAAAAACAAAATCAAAAGTCATTTATTCAAACTAGGCTGATAATCAGCACTTTTCGAACGTCAAAATTTACTTTACTTTACTTATTTACAAGTGACAGTCCCCCAAAACGCCCACCCTTCGACACAAACTCACATACACAAATACCCAGACCCGAAACAACTATCTGTAGGCCATACAAATAATTGTTCCGTGAGGGGATCGAACCCGCGATACGCAGCACAGCAGTCCAATCGCTCAGCCACTGCACCAACCGTGCCGTCAATCAAAAGAGTATTTTTGATATTATGATTGTAGATGCCACATTCAGCAGCAGGTTAGTTGCAAGTATAGTGTGTAACAGGCTTACCTCTCTCGCACTCGAGGCACACGGCGTCCATGAGCGGGCAGGTGCAGGCGTGCGCCGTCAGGCACTTGCGGCCGTGGCACACCCACGCCTCGCAGAAGTCGCAGATGGCACCCTGCACAAAAGCTGGCTGTGTTATTATCATAAGGTAATGGGCCAATGTTAACTGAATTATTATTACAAAATTACTTTGAAACTGTAAATGTTTTTACAGTAGGCTAAAAGACACACAGATATTATAACATAACATCACGCCTGTAATCCCCGAAGGGTTAGGCAGAGGTGTACTTAATAGTACACCCACATTTCGCCAGTTATGTTTAAGTCCCATGTAATAGGGGGCGAGCCTATTGCCATTAACCGGGCACGAATTCAGACTCCGTGGCTGTTATTGATAAATTCCTGATGGAAAAAGCCAATAACACTTTGCCCGACCCGGGAATCGAACCCAGGACCTCATGCTCAGCAGTCGCGCTTGCGACTACTAGACCAACGAGGCAAGGCAAACGAGAATCATTTATTCAAAACGTGGCCGTGGGTAATAAGTATCAGTTAGGTACATAGATGTTCTTTTATAATAAAGTCTCCCGCTCTTGGATTGAGCGGAAGGGTGTGTCAGACTTCTACTGACTAAAAACCACCAATGTTCCTTCTTAGCCCTTCATGTATCTCTTGCGAACAACCCGCAGCCCCGACGGGCGTCGGTCCTTGCGGGCCCCTTCCATGTTGCTGACATATCTTTGAGGCGCGCGTAGAACACGAACGCGCCGTCGACACGGCCTGTCGTTATCATAAGACGGACGGACGGCGACAGGTCCGCGTCTACGGTGGGCGGAAGCCGTCACGTGGCCCCGACGCCTGGAGCGTCAACCGCGGCGGTTGGGACGAAAGGTTCTTTCCCTCTCAAGTTCCGCCAAATACTTCGCTAGCATCACTGCTTCGCAGAAGGAGGCGACGGCGTACCATTCCATCTAGCTCCAGACCATGGCTTGCACCAGAGTCGGACGCGAGAGGGCGCCGTGGTGCCTCTCGAGCCACTCCTCAAAGAGGGGACTATTCTATTCTATGGGGGTTTGGGTTTCCGCACTTAGTCCCTGAAGTGGACCATTGTGCGTGAGCCATGTTGGCCGATTACTCTAGCCAGCCCACCCCCCTTCAGAAGCAGATCAGACTTCCCGGTCTCCTCAGGGCATCCGCAAGGGATCTTGGTGTTCCTTGGGTTTCCTCACGAATCTTGGTAACGCGTGTGTGTTTGATTCTGGTATCATTTCTTAGGGTGCCGGATACTTCGAGTCTGGAAGTTGCTATGGCCGCCTCCTCTCTTACGACGAGGTGTAGGGGAGGTAGCCCCAGCATCACCTGTAAGGCAGCAGTGGGGGAAGTTCTCATGCTGCCGGTGATTGCTACGCAGGCAAATCTTTGTAGTTTCTCGAGATCCTTTTGGGTTGTACTTAAGTTGGTCCTGGGCCACCAAACTAAAGAGCCGTATGTAACTCCAAATAGATGCCCAGGTACTTGGTTTCAGGCTTAGGGTAGTCCCAAAGAAGCTTGGCAATTGTAACGTTGCCAGCTTCCTTTTCTTTGTGAAGAGGACGAGTTCGGTTTTGGTTCACTGCTAGTTTGTATTCCTTGCACCAGTCTTCTACTATTCTTAGAGATTGGCGCATAAGGTTGCGTAGTGTGTTTTCGTGTGTGCCGTTTATTATTATAGTGAGATCATCAGCGTAACCCACCGTGTAGTAGCCTCTGCTATTGAGACGTTGGATGAGGCTGTCTACTACGAGGTTCCATAGAAGTGGCGAGAGGACACCACCCTGGGGGCAGCCCTTCGCCACTATGGCTGTAGTGGTGTCGTTTACTGTAACTTGTACAGCTCTCAGTCTGAGCATGTTTGTGATCCATCCTCGCAGGGTCGAGTCCACACCATATTCCTCGAGTGCTGCGTTGATGCTATGGACGATGGTTTTGTCAAAAGCGCCTTCTATGTCAATGAAGACAGCTAGTGAAGAGCATTTGTGGTTCACTGCACATTCGATATTAGAGATCACACTATACAGCGCAGTTTCTGTTGATTTTCCTGTGGAGTACGCCTCCACAGGAAAATCAACAGAAACTGCGTTGTTGTTTGTGAAGTGGTTGCTCCCGAAGAGGTCCGTCCCGGATGTGTCGGTCAAAGAGTCTCTCGAGGGTTTTCAGTAGGAAAGAGGGGACTTACCGCTACTATTGTGGCGTGCCCACTTATTTTACTGACCAAAAACCACCCATGTTCCTTCTTAGCCCTTCATGTCGAGGCCACGTATCTCTTGCGAACAACCCGCAGCCCCGACGGGACTTATTTTACCCTCACATAGGTTTGCAAATAGTAAGTTAACAATTATTGATGTAAATAAAATATGCGGCATGTCATTGGAGTTTAAAAAAAAAGATGCCAACCTGGTCAAAGTAACAAAACCATTATCAATAATGTCAAACAGAATAAAATGATGCCAACTAGAATAACAATATGTGAATTAGAGTAACAGTTTACTGATTTATAATATTATAAATCAGTCAACAAAAGTAAGTGTATAGTGTAACAGTAAGTATATTAGTAAGTGAACCATCAGTCAAATTCTATTTTGAACAGAAATTCTGAGACACTATAATGTTTTTTGCAAAAGAAACATTTTTAGATGCCGCTTGAATGTCTTGCTATCCAGCTACTTTTGCACATGAGTGTGGTTGTTGCTGGATAGACTCAATGAATGGTCATATCCTGTCTGTTATGTGGTACCACATCCTGTAGGCAAGAGTATTTACAGCAAGCCAGAATAGGAACGTTCTACTTAAAACAGCTAATACATTTCAGTTTTATTGTGAAAACTGTTAAGCACTTATGAGGGGATGGCATGACTTAATTTTTGTTTTGTTCTAGCACCCTGATTTGCATAAGTTCCTTATAATACATAGGTGAACAATATTCGAAAGATTTAGCCTTTTGTAAATAAATGACAAGTCTTTCTCATGTAAACTTTGAATGTACAAGTAGTGTAAGTACACAAGTGGGCAGACTCACCACCATGGCCAGCCCTGTGGTGTAGACGCCAGGGTGACGGACCACACAGTCCCCAGCCTTCAGCATGCACTTCACTTTGCCACAGTGAGCGCACGTCGGTAGTCTCTGCACCGCTTGGCAGAAGTAGCAGAATGCACGGTTCTTCTGCTTTCTATGACAAGGACAAAGGTTTTTATTCTATTGACTAGCTTGTGCCAGCGGCTTCGCCCGCTACAACTCGAAAATTATCCTAGGGGAAGATAAAATCGGGATAAAAACTATCCTATGTGTTAATCCAGGGTATAGCCTATCTACATACCAAATTTCAACCAAATCGGTCCAGCCGTTTATGCGTGAAAGAGTAACAAACATCCACACATCCATTCTCACAAACTTTCACATTTATAATATTAGTAGGAAGTAGGATATAATTGTCTAGTATTGGGACAGAATAAAGTAGAACATCAGGCCCCTAAGACGACCCGCTATGTTCTATATAAGTCGTATCCTGGCGACTCTACAAAAAGAAATCAACAAAATTGACGTGGCAATAAGGTGATAGGAATATTTCCAGAAGGACAAGAAGGGTGGGTCCTCGTGTGGTATATTGTGCTACGTGTTTCCGTATCTATATAGGAAGTAAGAACAGTTACTTCTGGCACTTGTCGCAATCCATGGGCACGTTGCACGGGTGCGCTGCCAGGTCCACGTTCTCTCGTGCATTGCGGATCTCTTTCTGCCGCAGTTTCTGCTTCTCTGCTTTTTTGCGCTGACCTGTCTTCTTCTTCGGCATTGTAATTCAATTAGTGTTAATAAGATTACATACAAGTATAATTAATTAAACCTAGAAATATCAGCTGATTCGAGTAAAATGAAGATTGCATTGGGAGGGAGGAATGGGAAATTGACAGCTATATTTATGTCACTTTTTTTTTTTTTTTCTGGAAATGTGCATAGACCACTGACGTATAAATATGATTTATTCGTCAGTGGCATAGACATAATATAAGTGTGGACTAGAAATACCTACAAAAAAAAGGTGCATACCTACAACCTTGAACGGTACTCAAAATGGCTCCCAATGCTAGGGTTGAGTCAATCATGGAACATAATATTACTGTAACGAATATCGAAACTGGTACTACTTAATAGTATTACGAGTATTAGTATATATCACGGTTGAATTATAATTAACAGTTCGTTGTTACAGAAAACCATGAGTAAATTTACTTTCCTTCTGATACCTGAGAATAAAATTAATTTAAAGTGGATTCTGAACAAAATTAAAGAATGCAACGTTTGCGCTTTCGGTTATATCTGCAGGGCTATTGCGTATCTTTTTAAATGTTAGTGGCTATCATTGTGTCCATCGATTAACTGTCAAATAGTTAGTTTAGTTTACCAAACCATAACCATTCGACAGCTAATCGATGGACTGTAGGTCTGTAGATTCTGGTAGGTATGCAGATCGGTTGCTGCGTCGAGTTGCGCGTCGCCGGATGTCTGCGGCGGCGAGTGCTGTGGGTGCGGCGGCGCGCGGCGGCTCGTGCTGTGGCGGTGGGTGCGCAGGGCTCCGGGTCGCGGGGTGGCGGTTGCGCGTTGCGGCGTGCATTCGTTGTTCCGTGATTTGGAGTCTCGTGCATTCGTTGCAGTGTGCGTCGCTGCGTGCTTTCGTGCTCACAGTGTTCGTTGTTGCGGGCATTCGGCGGCGTGTGGTTCGGCGTGGTGGCTTTCGGGATGACGTATTGCACTCGTAGTTTAGTTTTATGAATTGTTCTTCTGACATTCAAAAGTACCAGTAATGGTTTAATTGAAATAAATGCTTTGACTTTGACTTTGATCTTAGTGAAAAACCAATTCTTCTAATAGGAAGACGATTATGTTTCTATTATGATTAACATACTGACTGGTGGAGTAAAATAAAATAAGAATGATTTTTATTAAATCTGTTTATTGGTGTGATAATTATGATGAATGATGTTTATTTTGCAAGAGGAGCTCGTGGCTTAACAAGAACTGCCACTCGGATCGATCTTTAGGTTAAACTGCGCTTGCCTAGGTTGGTCTGTGGATGGGTGACCGCCCAGTATATGACGAGTTTCCTCCGTGCCTCGGAAAGCACGTTAAGCTGTTGATCCCGGCTGTCATATATAGATCTTTGACAGTCGTTACAGGTAGTCAGTAACCTGAAAGTCCTGACATCCAGTCTTACCAAAGGGTATCGTATTACCTAGTGTTAACTGGGTTGTGGAGGTCAGATAGGCAGTCGCTCCATGTAAAATACTGGTATTCAGCTGAATCCGGATAGACTGGAAGCCGACCCCAACATAGTTGTGAAAAGGCTAGGCAGATGATGATGATGTTTATTTTGCAAATAGGTTTTTACATACACTTTTACAAGTCACTTTTTATTAAAACTAGATGGGGTCGGTGTTTCGTTTCTGACTACTTTGAGAAGAAACTTCCGAAACAAACTCAGAGGTCATGGTCTTTTCTAAAGTCCAGACATAATCTTGGTATACACACATGAAGACTATGCAGATTAGTTTCTGAGACGGTTATTTGAAGAAAGCACCACACAGATTTTAGTGGACCCGTCCAGTCGGTGCAAGCATGCTGATGTCTTATTTTCAGATCACGTATAACCGACCGACAAATAGGAACTAGTAATTAGTATTGGAAACTATTACGGCAACGGTACAACACTATTCATGTTTGTAAACAAACGAATAAAATTAAGAAATAACAAAAAGGTCTCTGGGACGGAAATAAATCCAAACATTAACACTATATCAATAAATTAATGATCGCTTAGCATTTTTTTCATCGACAGTGTATTACTCCTAGATACTATTGCATGAAAACCGGCTTCTAACCTGTGCACCGACAATTGAGGTTGATTTTTCTGCTTTCTTGCACCACACTTCACAATAAAGCACGCAGGCATATTGAATTGCTGTTTTTTAACAAGTATATGCAGTTTTATAGGTAAACTCTTCGTAATTTTCTCACAAATCTCAATTTATCAAAAAGTAAACAACTATTTGACAGCAGAACTACCACGAAACTCGCCGCATAACATGGCGGAAACGGCACCTACCTACTATTGTGTGACTCGTAACACCAAATGTTGCCATTATGAGCAACAACTGAAATATTGTTGTCTCTTTCATCAAATACGATTACTGTATTAGAAAGAACGAAACAAAACGATATTTCACATTCTGTATTCTATTTCACTCATATTTGTATAAGAAAATGTGTCTATAGAATATCGCGGCGCCTCCATGTTTTTCCGTACTCATTGTAAATGTGTCACCATATAAACAACGTACGTGTGTTACTTTTCGTTCTGTCTGACACTGACAACCTAAATGTCAAAAGTAACGAGAAACTAAGCATGGAACACTTCGAATAACCCATTGAGTTAGGAAAAACATGGAGGCGCCGCGATATTCTATAGATACATTTGCTTATACAAATAAGAGTGAAATAGGATACAGAATGCGAAATATCGTTTTGTTTCGTTCTTTCTAATGTAGTAATCGTATTTGATGAAAGAGACAACAATATTTCAGTTGTTGCTCATAATGGCAACATTTGGTGTTACGAGTCACACAATAGTAGGTAGGTGCCGTTTCCGCCATGTTATGCGGCGAGTTTCTTGGTAGTTCTGCTGTCAAATGGTTGTTTACTTTTTGTTTTATTGAAATTTGTGAGAAAATTACGAAGAGTTTACCCTTAAAACTGCATGTACATGTTAGAAAACAGTAATTCAATATGCCTGCGTCTTGTATTGTGAAGTGTGGTGCAAGAAAGAAGGAAAATCAACCTCAATTGTCGGTGCACAGGTTAGAAGCCGGTTTTCATGCAATAGTATAGGAGTAATACACTTTCGATGAAAAAAATGCTAAGCGATCATTAATTTATCGCTTAAGTAGAACAAAACAAAAAAAAGACAACACAAAATATAACTAATAATTAAAATAATAATAATAAACAACACAACATTAAGCATAATAGAATTTTAAGAAAAGAGTAAGTACCTATTTCTCTTCCAGAAATTATTTTACCGAGTAAAAAGACTTTTGCAGTAGCCACGATTTTAATTTGTTTTTGAAAAAATGCAATGGTGTCTCCCTTATTATTTTCGGAATGTGGTTATAAATTTTAATTGACATTAGATAACTGTTTTTATAGTGTAGAGTGCTATTGCAAAATTGGTTTTTTAGCTTAGTGGGGTCCCTTTTTGTGAATCTATTGTTTTCGGTTACTGTGGAGAAAAAGTGTGAATTTTTTTTAACGAATATACCTATTTCTAAAATATAAATACAAGCTAAAGGTAAAATATTTAGCTTTTTAAATACTGGTCTGCAGCTCTCATATGGAGATATTCCAACGATTGCTCTCAAGCATTTTTTTTGCCCTATGAATGCTCTTTGGATATGTGTCGAGTTACCCCATAAGAGCAATCCGTATCTAATTACAGACGCTACATAGCCATGATAGGCGTTGAGTGCGGCTTCTTCGTTTGCTGTTTTGCGTAACTCTTTAAGCGCGTATACAAATCTGTTTATTTTTTTACATAGGTTATCAATATGGATTCCCCAATTACAATGTTGATCTAATGTTAAACCTAAAAATTTTATGTTATTTTCTTTATTAATTATTTCATTATTGTGTTCTAAATTAATTTTTGGTGGGTTTTGTTTGTGGTTTGCAAATTGAATAAATTTGGTTTTGGATAGATTTGCTTTTAGATTGTTTTCATTTAGCCAATTAATTATATCGGTAATAGTTTGTTTTATTTCTTGTTGATGTAATGTTTTATCATTCTTAGGTATTATTACTGAAACATCATCTGCAAATAGTACGCATTTATGTTTTTTTATATTGGGTAAATCATTGATGTATAAGAGGAAGAGAAGAGGCCCAAGGATACTTCCTTGAGGCACTCCTGATCCATTGTGACGAAATAAGGATCTGTATAACATTGCAACAAGTTTATCGCTGATACGGGATACTTCAACACACTGTTGTCTATCGCTGAGATAACTTTTCAGCCATTCAAGTGCAGGACCTCTAATTCCATAGCGCTCGCACTTATCAAGGAGTGTATCGTGATTAACAAGATCAAAAGCCTTGCTCATATCAAGGAAGATTACTGAAAGAGAACGTTTTTTATCTATATTATCTGTTATGGACCTTACCAGAGAGAATGCTGCCAAAGTGGTTGACTTACCTTTTTGAAACCCATTTTGTTCTTCATTAATAATTTTATTTTTGTTTATAAATTGGATTAAACGACTATGCATTATTTTCTCATAAATTTTAGAGAACATTGAAATTAGTGTGATAGGTCTATAATTAGTTTTATCTAGTGTACTCTTACTTTTATGAAGGGGTTTGACTATTGAAGATTTTAGAATATTAGGGAAGATACCCTCAAATAAAGATAAATTAATTGTGTGACACAGTATTGGTGATATAATTTTGGCGCATAGTTTCAGTACGTGGGTGGAAATCTCATCATACCCTACCGACTTTTTATTATTCAAAGATGTTATTATACGAAACACTTCAGTGTCAGAACATGGATTCAAAAATATACTGGAGTCGTTCCGTGCGGGTGCGGGTCAAACATGAATAGTGTTGTACCGTTGCCGTGTTAGTCCGGTACTAGTTCCTTCGCTGCGCTGAAACGATAACTGTTCGAATGACCGTGCTCTGGCCCGTGGTTCACAGAACCGAGATACCGTCCCACAGACTTATAAGATTGTTATACGTGATCTGAAAATAAGACATCAGCATGCTTGCACCGACTGGACGGGTCCACTAAAATCTGTGTGGTGCTTTCTTCAAATGACCATCTCAGACACTAATCTGCATATTCTTCATGTGTGTATACCAAGATTATATCTGGACTTTAAAAGAGACCATGACCTCTGAGTTTGTTTCGGAAGTTTCTTCTCAAAGTAGTCAGAAACGAAACACCGACCGCATCTAGTTTTAATAAAAAGTGACTTGTAAAAGAGTATGTAAAAACCTATTTGCAAAATAAACATCATTCATCATAATTATCACACCAATTGGAAGGAAAAGGAACTTACAGGAGGATGTAAATGATGTGTCCCTTCGATAGCAGCCTCCAGCGTGCCGGTTCAGGCGATATTTCCACCAAGTTTCACGAGAGGAGAGAGTTTGAGAATTCACCACACAGCACCGATAATTTGCCACTTTTAGAGTTTTGGCGGGAGCGCGGGCGCACAGAGATACGTGTCGCCAGTAAGCGAGCGGATTTACGAGTCATAGAGGGCGGGGGTTGTTCGAATGAACGGAACAGGAAAGAGTGGGAGTAAGAAAGGAAGCCATTTTGAATGGAAGATCCTTCTCGAATGAGCTAATGAGTGAAGTGTAACGTAGTGTTGCAAGTATGCGTCTATATGATTTCATTATTAGTTATAGATAAAATAAGAATAGATTAATTAATGCGAATGGCGCAGACACCAATAAACAGATTTAATAAAAATCATTCTTATTTTATTTTACTCCACCAGTCAGTATGTTAATCATAATAGAAACATAATCGTCTTCCTATTAGAAGAATTTGTTTTTCACTAAGATCTGCATACCTACCAGAATCTACAGACCTACAGTCCATCGATTAGCTGTCGAATGGTTATGGTTTGGTATACTAAACTAACCATTTGACAGTTAATCGATGGACACAATGATAGCCACTAACATTTAAAAAGATACGCAATAGCCCTGCAGATATTACCGAAGGCGCAAATGTAAAAAGCATTCTTTAATTTTGTTCAGAAAACCACTTTAAATTAATTTTATTCTCAGGTATCAGAAGGAAAGTAAAACTCATGGTTTTCTGTTACAACGAACTGTTAATTATAATTCAACCGTGATATATACTAATACTCGTAATACTATTAAGTAGTACCAGTTTCGATACTCGTTACAGTAATATTATGTTCCATGATTGACACAACCCTAGCATTGGCGGCAGCCATTTTGAGTACCGTTCAAGGTTGTAGGTATGCACCTTTTTTTTGTAGGTATTTCCAGTCCATACTTTTATATGTCTATGGAATAACCACATTATTTATCAGAACTAATCTGTAGGTAGGTACCATTGTTCCGAAACAATCAGTATGAATTCAGAACTGGCCAATTGAGGATAATACAACAGCTAAAAATGTAAACTTAAACGAAATTTAGTTTCTATAAATGCGTTTACCCGAAATAATGGCAAATTAATTGGCCTTATACAAAATCATCATTATTTTCGTTCTTTTTTTTTATTGACAGGAACAGTTACAATTTAATCTTACATACAATCAATTTGGTTATAAAGTAGGTACCTAACCCACAGCACTGTCCACAGTTCTTAAAATATTTTTGGGTTTAAGCTACACAAATGGAACCATTGGTTGTGGGTATTTAATTATAAAATCCTAATGTCCTTTCACTTATTTCATTCACAATCAATGGAAATGTTACCAATTTACCAAATAACAGTCAATGCAATCGTGTGTTTTGTGAAAAAAACAAACTGCAACATTATCCCGTTTCCAAACGAATATTATTATACTTCCAATTTAGGTGGAACAGCAGCGTTCATTATTTTGAAACAACACCACAGTATTTTCACTTTGTTATTACTATAGCTGCGCACTTGTTCAGCTACTTGCTCAAACAAAACAAAAATCAAAACAAACATTTTATATTTTTATTCTTGTAATCCTTCGCGTTCAGTCGCACGCTTCGCGGGGAGTCGGACGTCGCTTGTTATTTTTACTGTTCACTAGTTGATGTTTCCACTTAGTGACGCGCAGTTTGTTTATTTATGAGTTAAGAAGGAAGTACGCTACGCAGATAGGTACTATGATATCTCCCGTGGACCTGGTACGTACTTATGTTGTTCATATTGATCTTTGTTGAACACTATGTTTGCCTGTTCTAAAACGGATCAATAACTTCATTGTTCATTGTGTACCGTTGTCTGAGTTGTGAATTTGCGAAGCGTTTTAGTACTTATTACCTGTTATTATGTAGGTACCTAGTTAATCTACTTAGGTACTGTACTTTAAGAACGTAATATAAAGTGATTTATTATCTTGCTATTTAATATATGAGCTGCACCTAATTATTTCTTAGGACGACTGAGATATTATATTAATATATTTTTTAATAAGCACGCACGGTTTACATTGTTATCTTATTACCTACCTACTTTCAAAAGTTTGTGTTGCATATTACTTACTCAAATTATTTTCTGAAATAAAGTTGGAAAAGTCCAGTCAATATTTTTCCTGCGAATGATTGGTACATACCTAAGTGATGATTATCTTTAAAAAATCGTAGGTATTTGATTCTTTTTTCTCTGAGTACGTAGGTAACTAGGTATACTGTAATGTTGCCGATCATTCGGACAAAAAGGATTTGAACTAGATACCTACCTACCTTTCTCTGTTGTTCTGAATTAATCTCGATCAAGTGAATCTGCAACATGGGCACATGGGCAATAGGTATGACTCGATCGACGGCACCTTTAATGGGCAGTTGGTGGCACTCTGGCAGTCCCCGGGTGCCCGCAGTCACAGTATAAAATTAAATATTGTGCCGTTGTATGCTCGTCATGTTTCTGCGACAAATAAATATTTTTTCTTTCTTTTCTTTCTTTGCAAGTTCAACGAGCATGTTACGAACACTCGTACTTTTGTAAACACAAACCAAAATCATATTACTTAACGCTGAAGAACCATTGAAGAACGCAAATAATGGAGAATAAATGTTTTATTTAATTAACTTAGAATAATTATCAAAGTAGGTACCTATAAACAAAAACGCAACTCACTGTTTTCGTATCGAGGTCGCCTACTTCGGCACCTACTGCTAGTAGTCGGTCGGTAGTGCGCATTCCAATCCCAACCGTTCAACCAAATCTACAGTTTCGCAGGTACCGATCCATTACTTTTAGTTAACACCCGACTGCGGCGAAGCCCAAAAAGAGGGTCATGTGTTTTTTTTTTAAACTGGCAAGAGCAAGCCGGACTTGCACATGAAGGGTTCGGTATCATCATCGTTTTAGGGGAGCCCCCTTTAATTTATATTGTTACGAGCTGGGTATGGGATAAATAAAATACTACCAATTAAACACACGAAATAACTTTATTAATCGCAAAACAACACTTTGTCGCAACCTTTCGTTGTCTCGCTTTAAAAGTAGACTGACTCGCTTCGTCCTCTGTCGGACCTTTTATATCCAAACACACAAAAAAAGTTCGAGAAAATTCCCTATTACACTTGGGAGCAAATAAATCGAGCCACTACCTTTTTTCACGTAAAATGGTAAATATTTTTGGTAATATGGAACGTATCAATTCGAACTATATATCGCCTAAAAGTTTAGTTAATAACCTTTACAATGAGGGTAAATTATTGAATAATAACCTTATTGAATGATAAATTATTGGCTCTGCAAGAAAAATGGTAATTTTGATAGAAAATTTAGTAGGGCTAAAACAGTCCATAAAAACAATAAAAAACAAAATTATTGCAAAAAAAATATTCTTAATAACTGGTATTACCCCCCCGTGCCCTGATACATTCTTGTAGCCTATTAGTCATCGATCTGATCAGCGTTACGATGACATATTGTGGTATGTTCTCCCACTCTTCAAGCACAGCGACTTTAAGCTCGGGAATGGATGAAACAGCGGGAACCCTGGCTCGGACTCTCCGTTTTAGCTCGTCCCATAGGTGTTCGATCGGGTTCAAATCGGGACTTCGTGCTGGCCATACCATTTGTTGAATCCCGATCGCAGACAAGTATTCCGTAACGATCTGCGCGGTATGAGGTCTCGCATTGTCATGCATAAACAAGAAATTTTCTCCGACAAAACCAGCATACGGCATTACGTGGTTTTCAAGAATGTCAGTTATGTATCGGTCAGCTGTTAATCCACGTCTACCACTGCCATCGTTGGCGGGGTCGACGAAGACAAGTTCCGTTTTTCCGTCTAGAGAAATTCCTCCCCACACCATACAAGAACCACCACCAAAACTCACAGTTTCTCGAATGCAACATTGGGCAAATCTTTCACCAGGACGTCTATACACTCGGTTTCTCCCGTCATTGCTAAAAAGACAGATTCTTGACTCGTCAGAAAACAAAACTGACCTCCAGTCTTCTAACGTCCAATTAATGTGTTCTCGAGCAAACTCCAAGCGAGATCGGCGATGAGCTACAGTCAATTTTGGGCCAGTTGCTGGTTTGTGTGATGTTAAATTTCGTTCTTTTAGTCTTCGTCTCACTGTCCACCTACTGATTGAGACTCCTCGAACGTCACGTAACGCTTGCTGTAGCTGAACAGCATTAAGTCCACGGTCGCGCAACGAATTGGTTGCAATAAAGCGGTCGTCACGTTCTGTTGTTGCCCGTGGTCGGCCAGTTCCAGGTCGCCGAACAAAAGCACCAGTCTCCAGATACCTGCGGTATACCCGCTGTACCTTTGAACGACTCAAATGAAGTCTGCGTGCCACTTCACGTTGTCCGTGTCCAACCTCAAGTAAAGCTACAACTTGGGCAGCTTCCGTCGGTGTAGTATCCATTTTATCAGGTTATTTTGATTACACAGACACAGATAAAGACAACAATAACAAGTAATATGGGTATGATTAACAAAAACCTCAAATTTAATCTTTTCTTAACAGAGTACAATAAAAATGTCATAAGCAAATTAAATGCGATAATTTTATTCTACCCTTTAAACTTTAATTTAAATAAAAAAAAAATGAAATTTTGACAACTAACTACCCTCTTTGTAAAGGTTATTAAATACCCTTTTAGGCGATATATGTTTCGAATCGATGCGTTCCATAATACCAAAAATAATTACCATAATGCGTGAAAAAGGAAGTGGCTCGATTTATTTGCTCCCAAGTGTATTAACTAAAAATGAATAAAGCATTCACAAAGAAAAATAACTAAGAAATAAACTTAAAGATAAAATAACCAACAAGGAAGAAGTTACTTTACGCTCTCGGCATACAGTCGAAATTACTATAGCAATTATCCCGCCGACGCCCGCCGCGCTGACCAGTAGGTACCTACAAGAATGTACTCGCCTCTTGTTGGTACTTTACAGTTATTTATTAAACCTCTTATTTATTAGCGAGGTTTCCTGAAGATTCTAGATGACCGTCGTAACACTGCCCCCCCTTAGACATGCTCGTCCCGAGCATCATTGGTCCCGTAATATCGCGCCAATCGGTCTACATGCACAATCATAGGCGCACCTCGCGGACCCTTCTGTATTCGGTAGGTGACATCGTTGATCTTGGTCGATACAACTCGGTATGGTCCATTTAATTTTACTTGCAATTTCGGTGACTTTCCCTTGCTCCGCACTGGGTTATGCAACCACACCAGCGAACTTTCGTCGAAACTACTACTGTTTGCTTTCCGGTCATAACGACTCTTCATCCTCTCAGACATCTGTTGTCCTGAATGCCTGATATGCTCATACACATCATTTAACTTGTTACGCAGGTCATTCGCGTAATCCGTTACACTGCGTGGAACATCAGGGGGAGTTCCAGTGATTAAACTGCAGGCAATCGTAATTCCCTTCCAAAGTTTGCGAAGGCTGGTGTTACAGTCGTACTTTCGTGAACTGCACTCCGATAGGTCAGAAGAAACGGCTGTATGTGCTTGTCCCAATCTCTTTGCCTGCTTTCCACAACTTTTGCCACATATCTCTCCAACGTTTGGTTGAATCGTTCCACCATTCCATCAGATTGTGGGTGGTAAGAGGTGGTTCTAGTTTTGTGTGTCTGTGTACCCATCAATCGACAAGACTACTGAAAAACTTGCGATACAAAATTCCTCCCTTGATCGCTGTGAATTTCTAAGGGTACTCCAAAATGACAGAAGACTTCCTGAACCAACTTATCTGCGACTGTTGTAGTTTCTTGGTTAGGAATGGCGAAGACTTCTGGCCGCTTTGTGAAGTAGTCCATGACAACCATGAAGTACTTGTTTCTGGAAATGGTCCCGCAACGTCCAGTGCTATCCACTCCCACGGGGCTCCAACGTTGTACACTTTTAATGCACCTCTGCTTCGTGTGTGGGGTCCTTTCACAGCCACGCAGCTGGTACATTTGCGACACCAGTCCTCCACATCATCTCGACAGTGCATCCAGTAAAAGCGCTCTCTGATCTTCAGTAGAGTTCTTCTTACCCCCATATGTCCTCCTGAGCATCCATCATGGTAGAGCCGTAAAACATCCGGTACCTTAGCTTTAGGGACAACCATTTGTAGATTACTGCTATCCCCTCGAGCGTTTTCCCATTTACGGCACAAGACTCCATCCTGGATCTCCAAACTGTTCCATTGTGCCCAATAACTTTTCGTGATGGAACTCATTGAGCCACATCACTCCACTTGGGGTTCGGAGCACCAGCTTTGAACCAGTCGAAGATTGGCTTGATGTCAGAGGCATTTTGTTGAGCCCGTTGTAGGGTCTCCTTCCATTCATCGCTGAGATCCGTTCTAAGCATCCTCACGGGCACTACTTCCGTAGTCTCTTCATCTCTTGCCTGACACAGTGCTTGCAGTCTTCAGCACAAGGTTTTCTTGACAAAGCGTCTGCGTTACCGTGAGTTCTCCCACTGCGATGTTCGGTTACGAAGTCAAACTCTTGCAGTAGTTCAATCTATCTCGCCACTTGCTCCTCTGGATTCTTGAACTGTAATAGCCACTTCAATGCAGCATGGTCGGTTCGTAACTGGAATTTCCGTCCCAACAAATATTTACTCAAGTGCTGCAATGTCTTTACTACGGCGAGCAGCTCTCGTCTCGTTGCGCAATAATTTATTTCTGGTTTGGATAAAGACTTGCTGAAGTAAGCTATAATAACCTCATGATTTCCTTTCCGTTGAGATAACACGCCCTTAATTCCAGTATTACTTGCGTCTGTGTCGACTATAAAGTCATTTTCAGTGTCAGGATATCCTAAAATAGGTGTATTGAACAGACGTCCCTTCAATTCTTAAAATTCGGCGTCGTAGTTCTCGTCCCAAAATAATTGTTGCTTTTCCTGAGTGAGTTTGTGTAGAGGTTTCGCAATTTCGGCAAAATTCTTCACAAACCGTCGATAGTAGGAGCACAAACCCAAAAATGCTCTGACCTGTCTCTTGTATTTCGGCACTGGCCAATCCTTGACGGCAACTACTTTCTCTGGGCCTGTTTGAACACCTTCCCCCGAAACTATGTGTCCTAAAAAGTTCACTTGTTTTCTGAAAAACGAGCACTTTTTCGGACTCAACTTCAGATTTGCTGTTTGGATCTTTGACAGCACTCGGTTGAGGTTTTTAAGGTGATCTCTAAACGTACGACCCACAATGATTATGTCGTCTAGATAACAATCAATCCGGCAAGTACTTGCTCCATCAGCCTTTCAAACGTTGCAGGAGCATTACATAATCCGAAAGGCATAACTTTAACTTGCCACAACCCTTTTCCTCTTGAGAATGCAGTCTTCTCCTTGTCCTTGGGGTCTATTTCTACCTGCCAGTAACCACTTTTCAGGTCTAGTGTGGTAAACCACTTCATTCTCGTCAGCGTATCCAGTGTGTCATCGATCCTAGGCAGTGGGTAGCTGTCCTTTTTCGTGACGTCGTCGTTCAGTCGTCGATAGACCACAGAAGCGCATACTGCCTCATTTTTCTTTACCAGGACCACAGGAGAACACCATGGACTGGATGAAGGATCTGTAACACCGTCCTTCACCATTCCCTCAATCATGGTTTCCACTTCTTTTTCCCGTGCAACTGGCAGTCTCCTTGGTCGCTGACGGATAGGTAACTCGTTACCTGTATTAATCCTGTGCTGAACCAGTGCAGTTCTCCCTATGTCAGCATCATTCGTAGAGAAAATACCGGCGTATTGAAGTAACATCTTCTTAGCCTTGTCCATTTCTCCTTCAGTTAAATGACAGTTTTCTAAAAGCGTTGACACGTCAAATTTTGCACTTCGCGTACGAGACAATGGATGTCACCCATATTAATTAATGAATTACCTGAGGGAATGATCGATCGTGTCAAGAGTAAAAACCACCTAAAAAGTGTCCTAAGAAAACACTACCTGTCGATGTGTCCATAGTGGCTGCGGCCGATTGACGGCCTCGGTCCGCTAATGTCGTGAGCCCCCAATTATTCTTGCTTGCTCAATGATGACTATGACGAAGGGATGGTCTCATGACATTGGTTGACTGATGGCGTTGAGTAGAGTGTTTTTGATTGACCCATTGTCTTAGTCTTAGTAACGGCCTTCATTACGGCCTCAAATTGGATTTTATAGGCCGACCACGAAGATGTTCCGTCGAATGGCGGCACTTTAAACCCGCGTACCGAAGGTGCAGCAGTCACTGAAGCCACAGTCCCGTCTCCAACCTTAATTTCACTCAAAGCCTTCTTCACATCAGCAATCTGAATTTCGGCCTTTGAAATACGATTGTCGTGCTGCTGTACCTGCTCCTTCATCACATTCAGCTCTTTGCCAATTTATGCGTGAAGATCCTTTATTAGGAGCATCTGTTCTTCTTGACGGCGAACCTGCTCCTCCTTGCCTCGTTATTTATTATATCTATGATGCCCATCATTATACAGCGTTACATTTTTATGGATCCGTAGCCGAATGGCAAAAATCGGAACCCTTATACATTCGTCATATGATGGGCATGGTTTCAAGTAGGGCTACTAGATTGTCAATTTGGCACGAAATATATCTGTTTCATTCATTTTGTACACGACTATATTACTTAATAAAAATATGTATTAAATTGGGCCATGTTTGGGCACTCTAATACACAGTCACTCCGTCACTGGATTTATTTACGGAAATTCAGATTGGAAATCCCTGTCCTGCTACCTAAGTACCTACCTACACACTAATGTAGCTATCTACTTCCGGTGACCAGATAATGTCCATAACGTTGATTTTGCTCGTGTAATGGCGAATCTTAGTAACAGTGTTTCGTCAGCTTGCCTACCCCACTCCGCCAGTCATCAGTAGTCATCAGCATCAGGCGTCCTGCGGGGCTACCATCGTTTTTATGTTATTCCAGTGTGGGAAAGCGACAGAGCTATACATTTGATGATTTTCCACCCACCATAAAAAAAAAGAAAAGGGGCTGTCAGGCTGTTTCATCCAATCCAATTTATCCCTCGAAAAAAGTTACTCCAATTTCTTCGCATGCTCTACAGGTGCTATTTGAATTCCGACCGAATTCAAGTGATTGCATTTCCGGGGCGAGAGTAGCAGAAGCAGGTGCCTAATTAGTGGTGGTGACGTGTTGCAGGTGAAGCGCATGGGCGTGGGCGGGCGGCTGGTGCCGTTCTTCAAGTGCGTGTGCGTGTACTTCGTGGCGATGGGCGCGGGCGACGGCGGCTTGGGCAGCGCGGGCCCCTCACCCGGCGCCGTGGCCGCCAAGTGCGCGCCCGTGCTCTGCCTGCTGCTCGTCGTGCTGCTGCACCACGCCGCGCTGCCGTACGACAAGTACGCACACACACACACACACACACACACGAGTTTGACCGATTAGATAACACGCGAATCGCGATTTAAAAATCTTATCGACAACATTGACACTTCTTTGTTAATGTTATATATTATGTTGTATAGTCGTAGGTCATGGTCCTTTGTTATTCTTTGTTCTGTACTTAACGAAACTAAAAGCCAGATGAAAGCTAAGTAGGTAGGTATAATAAATACGCATGCATGTCGCAATTTCCGCCCAAGGTCATTGACTCATTGCATTAGCTAGAATGATTGATGTGGCCTAAAGGGTTGTTTAAGAGACACGTGTCACTCGGCAGAGGCGGGTACGCGCGGCGCGTGGCTGCCGGGCTGGCGCTGTCGGCGCTGGGCGACGCGCTGCTGCTGTGGCCGCAGCACTTCGTGGCCGGCATGGCGGCGTTCGCACTGGCGCACGTGGCCTACATCGCGGCGCTGGGCTGGCGGCGGCGCGCGGCGCTGCGGGGCGCGGCGCTGTACGCGGCCACGGCCTGCTTCCTGCGCACGGTGGCGCCGCCCGGGCCGCTGGCCGCGCTGGTGCCGGCGTACGCGCTGCTGCTGGCCACGATGGCGTGGCGCGGCGTGGCGCGCGGCGGGGCGGCGGCGCCGGGCGCGCTGCTGTTCCTGGTGTCGGACGCCATCCTGGGCTACAGTCTGTTCGGCGCGCCCGTGCCTTACGCGCGGGTGCTGGTCATGTCCACGTACTACTTGGCGCAGCTGGGCCTGGCGCTGAGCGCGCTGTGGGCCAGCCCGTGAGCGCCAGCACACTGTGTAATACTAGCAGTATGTAATGTACGCACCTAGCTCCTAGAGGTGGACATGTTCCGATGCACTGCGTCTCGAATTCTTCCTTTATTTCGTAAGCTGATTTGGGATATTGATCCTGTAGTTAGACGGACCTAGATATTTTGTTATAATGTTGGTAGATAGTTTACGTATATTTTAGAGCGTTTACAAGAGCCGCGAATCTCGGCCGCGCCGCACAAACATGCAACAAGGTTGGGTGCAACCAGTTTGTGATAGATTAGTGGTCATTTAATGTGTATTTATAAAATGCTATACATTGTATGTAAAGCAAAGTATCTCTTCCCATTCGTTTAAAGACTTAGTATTATGATTGAAACGTTGTCGGCTGCACTATTGTATTGGAGCGATGGCGGCCGCTAGGTAGGTATGTGTGCCAAAGAACTGTTATATCATCACGTTCTGAACGAAATTAATTGTAACAATGTTTGAGTATGGACAACAACAGTGTGCGACACTGTATATGGTCCCGGCCCCTGACGGTCAGCCGCCCTGATCGAGGTCGCCGAGACAACGTGTAATCGGACCCTTCGCGAACCGTCAACCAAGCATTCTGTAACTAAATAACTCTACCCAAAAGTTATTGCTGGGAAACAACATCAAGCTTTTAATAATAATAAAATCACGTTTTACTGTAAACCTTAATGTAACGCGCTCAAAACATTGTGAACGGTATACGGAACTGTGTAAACTGGTCATGGAGGTATCTATATATATATTATATATATCTTCTTCTTCATAACATCTTCTATCTATAAAAGCGAAAGGTTCACGAAATTTTGAAAAAGGATTTTAGGGTGGTCTAAAGGCCCTCGCAAGTTTGTATGAGAGTCCTTTATTTTTTGTGCTACAATCTTGATTTTTGGCAAGGTCGCAGTTTATAGTTAGTAAACGACTAGGTACTAAGAACGGATTTTACGACGAGTTTGTATGACAGTCCTTCATTTTTAGTGCTACAATCGTTAACCTTTTGAACGCCAGAGCGTAAACGCATCGGCCGCCCCTCCCACGCCAAGGGATAAAATACCTTCAAAATCATTATTTTATTTGACACTAGTTTTTATTAAACAGCAGATAAAAGTTTTTAAAAAATTACGTTTTTTTGTCGGCTATACACGGTCGCGCCGTGCAGGGGCCGTGGCGATCAAAATGTTCATTTTGGCAGGAAGGTACTTACCTATAGTTAGTAAACGTCGACGAAGGACGGATTTTGCGACATGGCCGGAATAAGGAGGTCTGAGGGGTTTCACATGTTTGTATGAAAGTACTGATTTTTTTTTGTACTAACGACCTGTTTAGCAAGTCTAGAGTTTATGAGTAGGAGACGTAAGCTAAGATTTTTTTAGGACGACCTGGACTAAGGGCTCACGTAAGTTCATATGAAATCCTTAACTTTTTGTACCTGAAAATTGGCAGATATTGAATATACTTAAGACATTTCAGGTAGGAACAGATTTTACGACAGGGCCGGTTTAGGGGAATATAATGGCTTCGATTGGCATTCGATTTGACATAGTACATCCAGAGGTAGTCCAGTTCAATTTCCACACGAACGATGTCGTGGGCAACAGCTAAATTAAATCTAAAGTCGTAGTCTTAAACTATTATTAAAAAAAAACCCGTTAACGTATTGGAACTTTGACCTCTATTATTTCCGTAACTAGACGACCGCGACGGTTCCCAGGAATGGTCGATAACAAAAAACCATCACAATTATTTTCGGCTTCGTAAAGGGTCTATTTACACTGCTTGTTTTAAAAACATTGTTTTATAAAATATGTGATAATAATGTTATGTCCAGTTATGTACCAAAACTGAAGCTGCGTGTTACGTGCAGAGGGTTCGCTAGCACTAAGACTGATGTTTTACTCCGTACAGTATGTGTTGCATTGTGCCGTGCCACAGGTCTCGGGGTATGCTCACTGTGTCAGTTCGCCTACCTATTATTATATATATTACCTACCTTACGAATGTAATCAAGGGGGGGTGGGGGCACGGGGGCACGTGCACCACCCAGACGGTTATGGAATTTCCATCACAGTACATACTTATAGGCAAATCAAATTATAAGAGAAAGAACATGAGTGAAACTCTTGCACGTAGAATAGGTTAGGATAGGATTTTTTCCGGGGAGGCACATGTAGTCTAGTCAACAAGTTCTTTTTTGGTTTAATTTTTTTTCTCTGCCTCCGAATAATATGAACGATGTGTCACTTGTTTCGGAATAGTGTGTACTTAGGTGTTTATTGAAAACAAACAAGGGCCGCTTGCAAAAATTGCAAAAGTTATAAACAATTAATCCTGAGTCCCCGTTTTCGGCCGTACTTTCAACTTTCTAGGAAACTTATAAATATTGGTGCTACAGTTCTGAAAGTCAGATCTTTTTATTACGAAATTTCCTCTTCACTTGAAATTTTTTTTTCTTTATTTATTTACAGGGTTTTTTCTATCCACTTTAAATTAAAAAAATGTCAAACTGTTTCAGAGATTGTATTATATTTGCAAAAAACCAAACCACATTTTTTTTGTTTCAGTTAACTGTTTATAACTTTTTCACGTTTTGCCTCCGGCTATTGAGTTTTTTCAAAAAATACATAGGTACACGCTATTCCGAATTAAATTACACCTCGTTCATATTTTTGGAGGCGGAGAAAAAAAATTGAAGCAAAAAGCCCTAGTTGACTAGACTAGGTACATGTGTGTGCCCCCCCAGAAAAAAATCCTGGATCCGCCCCTAAATGTAATGTTACTTACATTCCAATGCCATTTCTTTGTTAGTATGGATTAGTTATAGCGGTATTATATTGTACTAATAGCTCATCAGTAGTAGCTATGAAGTTGAGATCATTCGCTGAGCAAATAGTATCTGCTACTTGTGCTCATTTACGTATTTCAATATAAAAGCTCGCTAGAGGGCAGGCGCCATACTCGTGCGCCAGTCTGAGCAGCACGCTGCACGTAGGCGGCAACCAGACATATCCCGTAGTACGCGCCCGAGTGGGTCCGGCCAGGGACGTGGCTGAGTGGGCCCGGCCGACGCCGTTGGTGAGTGGGCCCGGCCAGTGACGTGGCTGAGCCCGGCCCGCCCGCGCTCGTATCGAAGTGATTTGTTTAATGTTAGTAACGACCGGGCGCGTGATCTCACGTCATGCGCGCTTTCTTTATTACCCGACTGCAAAGAAAAGGGTTAATATAGATGTGATTTATACACGAATCAATATTTTATTAAACGTTATATCGTTAGTTTATATTATAAGAATCTTTATGTGCAAAATAAACTATTGGAATTGACACTTGTGTTTATTAACCGACTTCCCAAAATAGTTGACCAAAAAATCTAATTAGTCCGTCAGATAGATTTCCAAAAAATATTGGACATATATTTTTTTCTTTTTTCACGTACCTAAACAAAAAATGAAGACGATACAGTGCTTCGAAAAGTCGTGTTTTTAGAAAAAAAAATCCGTAATCAATATGGAACCCTTATAGTTTCGCCATGTCCGTCTGTCTATCCGTCCGTCCGCACTATTTCTCAAAGACTTAGTACTAGAAAGCTGTAATTTGGCATGAATATGAAGTCCATTGTGTGGGATGTCGTTGGATAGGTATTTAAAAAATATTGCATGTTTGCTCAAACAGTTTTTCGATTAAGGGATTCGTTTGTGAAATATTAAGCTAAAGTGAAAATTTTAGTTAGACTCTAGTGTGCCAACCTAAACCACCTATACGGATTGTGTTTGGGCGTGTGAAGAAATTCATGGTAGTAGCATATATAACGAAAATAAAAGGGAAACTAACACAGCTAGGTAGGCTTTACAAGTTTACGAGTGTGTATAGTCGATCAACTTATAAAATGTACTTGTATGAAATATTTTCCTATTCATAATGTATGGGAGCACAGGTCTCAAAACTGCAAATGTAAGTTTGTTTTATTTTTACAATAAAATCATCCTTCGGAGGCGGATAGGCAGGGTGGTTAATCAGTTTAGTAAGTGAGTTCACATAATATATTTTGATGGGCATCTACGGAACCCTACATTGTGCGTGGTCCGACATGCACTTGGCCAGTTTTATAAAACAAAAAACACGTATCCAATATTTTTCGACAATCTGAGAGACGAACAAAACAGAATCATATTTTTTTTTGTCAGGAAACATCCGCTATTCGATTGGTATTTTTTTATGTTCCTATGTACCTAAACCGATATCTCCGATTTTCAAAATTCATTTTTATTCGAAAAAGTATACTCCCGAAGCGGTTCCATTGCTCTGTTTAGGGCGAACTGCCAATCGTTACACCCCAGCAGTCTGTGAGTAACCGTTTTACTCGCCGGGCTGCGAGTGCTCTGCGTGTGTCCAGTATAACAACGTCTTCAGAGTGCTGATGCAACTGCCTCGCTATTGTAGTGTCTGGAATATTTGCGGAGGCGCGAACGGACGGCCCTTGCGGTTATACGAAAGAAAGTAGCCTCCTTGTTGCAGCGCGTGCGAGGCAGTGGCAACGGTATCCTGCAGATTTGTGTCTCGTGCAGATTGCCCTATCCAGAACAAATGGATGCATATGATGATTGGTGTTGACTAACAGTACATAAGAATTTACTTTTTTTTTCTTTTCTGCAACATGGTAATCTGTCCTTGAACAATAAGCCACTGGGTTGACAGACTTTTAGTCCGTTATTGTTTTATAATATTATGAGAGCGGTTTCAGGGTAGCTCTCATCTCAGACTAGGGATGTCACATCTCTTCAACCTCGCATGCTGTTGTCCTCCTGTTCCACTCAGAGTCAGTACTAGTGCCAGCTCATTTGTGTGTTGTGCGAGTCTTTTCTAACATCTTAGGCTATGTTGGCTTATTTCACCAGTAATAGAAGTTTTATTTTACAAAAATATTTATTATAGTATTCTTATATAAACTTAACTAATATAACTTAACAACAATGTGTACAGGGCGATGCGCAACATACATAACATTACATATATACACCGCGTGGCACCCGTGCGAGTGGCTCGCGACTCGACACAGTAACTTTGTATAAATATGTCGAGCTAACAACCACTCGCACTCGAGGTGCTCCTCAGTGTTTATGTGAAGCGTCGTCACTCCACCGGGTGAGGTTTAGCGGTATCACGTCAAATCTTATTTCAATTATTATACAGTGGAGTAGGCCTAAGTTTTAGAGGCGTCAAAAAGGCGATCAAAAAAATAAGTTGTCGTGCAACGGAATGAGGAAGCCCGTGCTACTCGCGGCGCAAGTTGTCGAGCCGCGCCTGCAGCTCGGCGTCGGCGTCGCTCACGGGCCCGGCGCCGCCGCCCGAGCCGCCCGGCAGCGCCACGGCCGCCGTCGCCGCCGGCGTCTTGGCTGTGAACAACACGGGATATCAACAACTGCAATCACGTTACACCCCAATCTACATGCATCCGTCTAGTACGCCATATATAGTACTTGTGAGTTGCACGTATAAGTACCCCGGGCAGGTACTGTCAGCTGGTACGTACCGGTGACGGAGAGCGAGCCGGTGGCCTGCGGCAGGCCCGACAGCGTGTCGTTGAGCTGCAGTCCCAGCTCGTCCAGTATCTGCGACACCACCTGGTCGCTGCAACAGACACCACACGTCAACTTCAATACACACGCGACACGTCAACACCCACCCAGTACGCCATTCGCTCAAATATTAACAATCGAATATCGATGTCACTTCATGTTCAGTGTAGTGCCGACTTGTGTCACTGGTGCGCTGTGCTCGCAGTACTTACAGCATTAGCATAACCAGTAACGCAAATATTTCACATCATCATTTTCGGCGCGTATATTCTCGTTTTTAGGTTTCCGCCATATGGCTATGTCTAAAATAGAAATAGATTTGTCGTTTCCGCATGTCATCATCATTCACAGCTCGAATTCACCCCATGCTGGGTATAGGCATCTCTTTTTAACCGACTTCCGAAAAGGAGGAGGTTATCAATTCGTCTGTTTTTTTTTTTGTATGTTTGTTATCGCATACTTATCTCCGTCATTAATGAACCGATTTTCAAAATTCTTTTTGTGTTCGAATAGGTATACTCCCGAGGTGGTCCCATTGTCACCAAATCAGGATCTGATGATGGGATCCCAAGGAAATCAAGGGGAAACCCTCAAATTTTATAGGCACATATATTATATATGATGTTTTTCATATATTTTTTAAAGCTGTTTAAGTATTTGCGTCTGACCATCATAATATCATGTGAGTTTGCTGATGATGATGGAAGGTACAACTCCGCAATGGTTAGGAGTTGAAAGAAAATTCTTTCTTATTTATACTCACTTATGGAGCGATAATTGTATCCTTTCAGGGTATTAGGTTGACCCGAGGTGGTCCCATTGTCACCAAGTCAGGATCTGAAGATGGGATCCCAGGGAAATCGAGGGCAACCCTCAAACTTTATAGGCACTTATGACGTTTTCCATATATTTTCTAAACCTGTTCAAGTATTTGCGTGTGGTCATCATAATATCATGTGGATTCACTGATGATGATGGAAGGTACAACTCCTCAACGGTTAGGAGTTGATAGAAAATTCTTTCAGAACTATGCGTACTTATAAAGTGATAGTTGTATTCTTTCAGGCTATTAGGTTGCCCTTTTTCTTTTTTTTTCTGGGGGGTGGGAAATCATCAAATAACCCCTCCCGCTCTTGGGCAGAGCGAAAGGGAGTGTCAGACTTCTACTGACTAAAAACCACCCATGTTCCTTCTTAGCCCTTCATGTCGAGGCCGCGGTATCCCTTGCGAACAACCCGCAGCCTCGACAGGGTATTAGGTTGCCCTGATGATAGAAGGTAAAACTCATTAACCGACTTTAAAAAAGGAGGTTCTCAATCTTTTTTTTATGTATACAGGGTGTAAATCAACCTATCACACAGCCGTCAACCAAGCATTCTGTACATCAAACTAAGTACCGCTACGCAAAAATTTTTGCTGGGAAACGATTTTTTTTTGGTTCAAAAATCACGTTTTTCGGTAAAACTCAATGTAGCACTCTTAAAACATTGTGCTAGTGGACGCTTTGAATAGTAAACGGGTCATGAAGGTAATTTAAGTAAAGATAGAACCTGAAAAACTAGTATTTACAAAAACAGCTGTGAAAAATTTTGAACTTTGACCCCCAATATCTCCGTAACTAGAGAGTTCCCAGGTATGGTCTAGAACTCTAGAACAAAAAAATTATCGCAGTGGCGGGGAGAACAAGTGCAGTGAAGGGTACTTTTACACCCTATATTCACCGATTACTCGGAGGCGCCTGAACCGATATAGAAAATTCTTTTTTTTGTTGAAAAGGAGATATCCCAAGGGTGGTACCATGATAAGAAAACCAGGATCTGATAATGGCATCCCAGAGAAATCGAGGGCAACCCTCAAATTCTATAGGCATGTATCACGTGTTTCGTGCTTATTCTAAAGTTTTTTCAGTATTTGCATCTAGCAGTTATCACTTCATGTTGATGAGTTGATGATGGAAGGTATAACTCCTCAACGGTTAGGAGTTCGAGCATAATTCTTTAGTAAAATATTATGGGGACGTATATATGGTTGTAATCTTTCAAGTTCTCTAGGTGAGCTGATTATGGAAGGTACTACTCCTATCCGGTTAGGAGTTGAAAGCAATAATAAGGGAATCTTGAAGGTTAAGGGTTGGGGTTCTTGGTTGAATGTTAAATGTATAGTAACTATTTGTACTTATAGGTTATTACAACTAAAAATTGTAAAATAAGAAAACTTTTTTGCAAAAATAAAAACCGACTTCAAAAACACAAAA
This sequence comes from Diarsia brunnea, assembly GCA_949774965.1. Lineage (NCBI taxonomy): Eukaryota > Metazoa > Arthropoda > Insecta > Lepidoptera > Noctuidae > Diarsia > Diarsia brunnea. Next base: position 20,924,272 of record OX459004.1, on the reverse strand, counting down.
CAAAAAAAGAAGCTGCTTTTTCTTGTGAAGTTTATTTTTCACTTTTTTGTGTTTTTGAAGTCGGTTTTTTTTTGCAAAAAAGTGATTTTTATTTTACAATTTTTAGTTGTAATATCCTATACAAATATTTACCGTGACAAAAGGCACATAGGTGTATATTTGCATAGTGAGGTGCGCTGGTTCGTGGTACCGAACTACTGACCTCTCCTCCTCGTCGTCGTCGGCTGCCATGGCCTCGTCGATGGAGTCGCTCATCATCTCCTCCTTCATGTCCATGATCTCCGACTGCTTCTCGAACTCCTGCCAACAGTAAACAGCACACCATGTAGCGGTAATGATGTGACCACTTCCGCTGCTGTACTCCAGGCCTGGCACAACGCACCTGCAGTATCTTCTGTATCTGCGGCATGTTGAGCTGGCGGTTCATGGTGGCCATGGCGCGCGTGACGCCGCGCATGGCCTGCGCCATGGTGTTCTGCGACTTGAGCGTCTGGATCTTGAGCGACACGGCCTGGATGTTGGCCTTCATCAGCATGAACTTGCGCACGTAGCGCCGCGTGCGTACCAGGTCCTTCGCCATTATCTTCACTGCATCCTGCTCATTCACAACACATTACACTTACTTTTTTTTTACTTTTTTTTGTTTTTCATGCTTGTATGATTCATGATTAAGATAATTGGACGCAATCTAGATATTTAGATTGAAATCTATATTTGTGTTTTTAGCATTTTATTAGTAAATGATTCTTATTAGTAGTTATTGCAATTATGGGTAGAAACTGAAAGCGGAGTGAGACATGGTGCAGGTAGTGCGGGTAGCCGTGTCGACGGCGCGTTCGTGTTCCACGCGCGCCTCAAAGAGATGTCAGCAACATGGAAGGGGCCCGCTAGGGCCGACGCCTGTCGAGGCTGCGGGCTGTCCGCAAGGGAAACCGCGGCCTCGACATGAAGGGCGAAGAAGGAACATGGGTGGTTTTTAGTCAGTAGAAGTCTGACACTCCCTTTCGCTCTGCCCAAGAGTGGGAGGGGTTATTTGATGATTTCCCACCCCCAAAAAAAAAAAAAAAAAAGGTAGTGCGGGTAGCCGGGTACTGACCATCTGTCCCTCCTTGGCGAGCTTCTTGATGTCATTGATGACCTTCTTCTCCTGCTGCTCCATCTTCATGCGCTCGCGGTCGAGGTCGCGCATGGCCTTGTTGAGCGCGCGCTGGTTCTTGCGCAGCATCTCCTCCGGCGACATCCGGTGCCCGAACAGCCACTCCATGGTTACACCCGTGCTTACTGCTGAAATAATGTCATTTGTCTTTATTTTAGATTTTTTTGTTGTTTGGATGCTTAGTAACTGTGTGTACCTACACATACACGTCTACTAGAAGTATAACTGACCAGAGTATAAACACAGTATAAATATGGATAGTACGGAAACTACCTACAAACGCTCGAAACCGCACACTTTCAAAAAGAAGGAGGTTCTGAATTAGTCTGTTTGGTTTTTTTTTTGTATCATATTTGTTTCCGCATAACTCCCTCATATAAGAACCGATTTGAAAAAATATTTTTTTAATCGAAAAAGTATACTCCCGAGATGGTCCCACTGTTACCCTGTCAGGATCTGATGATGAAATCTTAGCGAAATCGAGGGCAGCCCTCAAATTTATTATGGGGACGTATATAGGGTGTAAAATAACCCTTAACGCAAACGTAGGGCACTTGTTCTCCCCACCACTGCGATAATTTTTTTGTTCTAGACCATACCTGGGAACCTCCTAGTTACGGAGATATTGGGGGTCAAAGTCCCAAATTTTTCACAGCTGTTTTTGTAAATACTAGTTTTTCAGGTTTTAACTTTACTTAAATTACCTCCATGACTCGTTTACTATTCAAAGCATTCACTAGCACAATGTTTTAACAGTGCTACATTGAGTTTTACCGTAAAATGTGATTTTTGACCCAAAAAAAAAGTCGTTTCCCAGCAAAAATTTTTGCGTAGGGGTACTTAGTTTTATGTACAGAATGCTTGGTTGACGGCTGTGTGATGGGTTGATTTACACCCTGTATATGGTTGTATTCTTTTAGGTTATCTAGGTGAGCTGATTGTGGAAGGTACAACTCCTCAACGGTTAGGAGCTAAAAGCAATTATAAGGGAATCTTGAAGGTTAAGGGTAAGGTTTCTTGGTTGAATGTTAAATGCATCGTAACTATTATTATAGCATATTACAACTAAAAATGGAAACAAGTCTTTAAAAAAACAGCTTGTGAAGTCGGTGACTTTTGTTTGTTTGATTTCCTTTTTTGCCACCGACTACTAAAGCTAATTAATCTTCTTAAGTTATTTTTTTACATTTTTGTGTTTTTAAAGTCGGTTTTATTTGTTGCATATTTTTTTTCTGTAGGTAATTAATTTGTAATAACGAAGATATTTTTTTAAATAATAAAAGTATTTTTTTATGTAATGGTTTTTTAATTCCTAGGTATCACACGCATTTTCGGGTTGAAACGCGGTACGGTTAGCAGCCGCTCATGAGCATTGCCGGCGCGCAACCTGTGCCGCAGCCGCGGATAGCGCGGGCCCACTCCAACGAGCGCACGAAACGTTATCGACTATCGTCCAACCGCGGCTCGCCAAAAGGTTTACTTTTTTGTGTCCGAAAAGGTTTACTCCCGAGGTGGTCCCATTGTCAACAAATCAGGATCTGATGATGGGATCCCAGGGAAATCGAGGGCAACCCTCAAATTTTAAAGGCACATAATTATGATGTTTTTCAAATATTTTCTAAAGCTGTTTAAGTATTTGCGTCTGACCATCATAATATCATGTGAATTCGCTGATGATGATGGAAGGTACAACTCCTCAACGGTTAGGAATTGAAAGAAAATTCTTTCTTATTTATACTCACTTATGGAGCGATAATTGTATTTTTTCAGGGTATTAGGTTGACCCGAGGTGGTCCCATTGTCACCAAGTCAGGATCTGATGATGTGATCCCAGGGAAATCGAGGGCAACCCTCAAACTTTATAGGCACTTATGACCCTTTTCCATATATTTTCTAAACCTGTTCAAGTATTTGCGTGTGGTCATCACAATATCATGTGGATTCACTGATGATGATGGAAGATACAACTCCTCAACGGCTTAACCGTTGAGGAGTTGTACCTTACTTGATAGAAAATTCTTTCAGAACTATGCATACTTATAAAGTGATAGTTGTATTCTTTCAGGGTATTAGGTTGCCCTGATGATAGAAGGTAAAACTCATTAACCGACTTTAAAAAAGGAGGTTCTCAATATTTTTTTTTATGTATTTTCACCGATTACTCGGAGGCGCCTGAACCGATATAGAAAAGTAGTTTTTTGTTGAAAAGGAGATATCCCAAGGCCACCCTTGAACCCTTTTCTTATCATGGTACCACTACCATGATAAGAAAATCAGGATCTGATGATGGCATCCTAGAGAAATCGAGGGCAACCCTCAAATCGTATAGGCATGTTTCACGTGTTTCGTGCTTTTTTTTAAGTTTTTTTAGTATTTGCATCTAGCAGTCATCACTTCATGTTGATGAGTTGATGATGGAAGGTATAACTCCTCAACGGTTAGGATTTGGAGCATAATTCTTTAGTAAAATATTATGGGGACGTATATATGGTTGTTTTCTTTCAGGTTCTCTAGGTGAGCTGATTATGGAAGCTAAAGTAAAGTAAAGTAAATTTTATTTTGCAAATATGGGTACAGTACATGGTGGAATAAAAAAGAAATGGGGCATGCAAAAGTTATAATCTTACGCTAACGCAATAAAGAAAATGAATACAAGTAATAAGTAGGTAGGTAATTAATACAGATCACTGCAGCACAACGTTATGGATCATTATTACATTGAAATTAAATTAGTAATCAATCGAATTCCAAATAATATTAATAAATTGGACAATACTAAAGCAGATTAATTATATAAGTCAAAATTCATTAATGTCAAAGATTTTAATTATGATTTAATAGGCAAAAACATTATGTCAAATATTGAGGTTTTAGCATTCTTAATAAATTGAATATTAGGTAAAAAAAAAAAAAAAAAACTGCTACTCCTAAACGGTTAGGAGTTGAAAGCAATAATAAGGGAATCTTGAAGATTAAGGGTTAGGGTTCTTGGTTGAATGTTAAATGTATAGTAAATATTTGTATAGGATATTACAACTAAAAATTGTAAAATAAAAATCACTTTACCGACTTCAAAAACACAAAAAAGTAAAGAATAAACTTTCTGTTTTTCACTTTTTTGTGTTTTTGAAGTCGGTTTTTTTTTTGCAAAAAAGTTTTTTTTCCGTGTTTAAACTACTTATGTCTTTTGTTGAGATTAACCGACGCCATAAGATAAACTATTTAGATTGTATTTGTAAACTAGTTTTTTTTAATTCGATTGATTAATCACAACTGAAAAAATTAACAATACCAAAACAAGCTTAACTTTATTGAATCAATAGTTAGCGAGAAGTTATCTGGGGACTTCAGCAACCGTGCATAAAAGAGACAACCCTATGGCTTCAATGGAGCGTAGGCAGTTATCGCATCAACTAGGCTTAGTTTCGTTACTGTCCATAATATTTATACTATGGTATAAACAAAATTCAGGACCTCATTTTTTTTTGCTTGTCCGCTTGACCTGCAATGCCCCATTATGTGAATTAATTATATACACATACATGGGTAAATCCCACACAATGATATTTAATCTAAATAATTCAACTAAAAACTATGGTTTTAGATAAATCTCACACGAGATTAGGAGGGAGTGAGCGGGTAAGTTCCAAAAATCAACAAAATTGGCTCATGTTTGGACCCCAGCCCCCTAATTTGTGCAAACTAACCACCTAAAAAATTTAATGGCAACAATGGTAGTAAATGTGGTTAAAAAAGATAGACCCGTCATAGTCAAGATAGATCTATTCATCTGATTGTCCAGAAGGAGGGCAGGTGTGTATGTTTGTATGTCTATTTCTTTGGTCTTCTTGAGAAGAAGAAGATTTCTTTGGTATGCTCAGTAGTTTTAGTAGTTTATACAGCCATACATTTTTACAAATGGAACATAATTAGATTTGTATTAATATCACTGTGGATATTACATATCATTATTTTACATAGGCTATATGGATTTTATTATTCTTGGTGGGGATTAACCACCAGAATTAAATTAAAGATGACAATGCCAAAAAGACCACAAAACTCTTCTGGCTGAAAAGCAATAAGTAATAAAAATGTAGGGGCCAATTTATTGTTTGTTTCAATAATTAATACAAAGCAACTTTGTAAAAGTACCCTTTACAAAGCCAAAAGTCACTCATCCTCACCGTCATAGTGATCATTTTATATGTTATAGCTAAATCATACCTGGGAATCTTCACTAGGAGGTCAAAGTTCCAAGTTTTTGTTAATTACACAAGTTTTTGATGTTATGACTTTTATCACTCGGCACAGTGTTTTGAGTGTTTTACATTGAGTCTTACATCAGGAAATTGAGATTTTTCACCCCAAAAATGTTACAGTAGAATAAAAATTATATGGTTATTCAATTATCCGGACTCATTGTTCACGCTGCTAATTACCGTACATTTATATCCTATTGTCTAAATGATGGATGTGAAACACTATCAATAATAAAAAGTTATTAATAGTGTTTGATTTTACTTAGAAATTGATCAGTCAGATTTTTAATTGATCTGGATATTCGGATTCTACTGTATATAAATATATCACTTGGTTGACAGTTCTTTTTGAAGGGTCCATTTATTTACTGTATCATCATAAATTCAAACCATTTTTAAGGATAAAAAGGCAGCTTGGCTATGTGAGCCACATGCATAACGGAGAATACTATTAGTGGTAGCTATTAGCTAATGTTGAATGATAATGGTGCCTGTAGTAATGCTATGCTTTTGAGATGTGTGCTGATTAGTTGTTTGGGCATGTGATGTGGAGGAATGAGCAAATTATAGTAAGGAATGTTTTGAGTATGAGTATTAATTCCCTATTACAGCCATCTAGCTGTAGATTAGGGCAAAGAAACTGGTGGCCCTTATCTATAATTATCATCTTACTATGTCATCAGTCGTCATGATCAGATGGCGACTAATTGGTATAAAGGCAGCAAAATGCTGATGATGGAAAAGGGGGAATATTTGATGCTTTTGCATTTTATCGGATTACCAATTTGTAGCGTAACGAATATATAAAGAGGAGAATTACCTGATAAAAAGTACTAAATCTAAATAACAACAACGTCCCGATATTTGGAGTGATGATTCACCATGCCCAGGTTGAGGTCACCGACTTAACTAATAAAATCGTACTGTATTTAAATCAGTGCGACTTGAACTTTCTGCTGCTTTTAAAACTTAAATATCTTCTCCAATTGAAAACGAATTATGTGGGAATACATTTAATATATTGTTTACACAATAGAAACGAGATTTTTAATACGATGACGATATTTACCTACTAGAAATGTCACTTTTTAAAAATGTCAAAGTCACACATTTGATTTTTTTTTTTTTATTTACCCCAAAGGGAAGGCTAAAGTCTTTCGACCATATTGCCTAGTCACACATTTGATCACTTAAAATATTATGGAATATTAGTAAAATACGCTACGGTATTTGTTAGTTCCTTGGTTACTAGTGAAGTACTTTGTTTGTAAAAGACTACTGGACATTCTCTTCGTTTTCCTTCCTCCTGTTTTAAACATGCGCGTACAATTTTTGATGACATGTTGTACATGACTTTGCAATTTCGGTAATGGTGGGTGACCCTTACAAGCTATTTCCTATCGTGTGCCCTTATATGGCTGGCCAGACCGAATTTGCTTTTAAATACCCGGTCACAGTTAAAGCAGTAGGGTTGACCGGCAGAGTTTGTAGGTGTAGGTGTACCTTAGGTCTCTCTTTGCGTATGAGATGGCAGAGGGAAAACGAAAGCATGGCAGTCAACATCTCCAATATAAGGATGTGCTCAAGAGGCATCATAACGCTTATGCTATTGATCCAAATGGTTGGGGGAGGCTCGCTCTGCATAGGTTGTTTTGGCGCTCTACTATTTACAAAAGTATAAAATCTTTCGAAAAACAGTGAGTCAAAACACTGCTGTGGTATAAGGTTGATGCGACAAGATAGCCTGAATCCAATTTTCTCACGTTTTTTACAATTTGCCGGTCAGTATCAAGCTGTTTGTTAAATAAAATAGAATTCGAGGCAGTAACGAATGTCTATTTACTGACTAATAATGATTAAAATCACCTATACAACCGTTTCAGTTCATATAAATCTCAAGAATGCCTTTTTCATCAAAATATTCACTCAAGAGAATTTCGCGGGCTGCCTTGTCGCATTCACCTTAGGAGAAGATCTCTATTATCTATTAATCCCACAGCAGTTCACAGCACTAATTGCCATAGAGAAAAAAGAAACGAAACTGTCAATTTGACAATAAATAAAATAACTTGCGCGCTAAGTTTTGTTTTGTGTGTTTTGTTTCTTTGTACTGTGTTATTAAGTATTTACTCTTTGTTCTTATTTTCAAAATGAGTGATGACGATGTTACAATAATGGAGGTAGACGAAGTTGAGCCGAAGGCATCAAAATCACAAGCCGGTTCCAGCAGTTCCAAACCTACTTCTCATCTACCATGGATAGAGAAGTACCGGCCGGTAACATTCAGCGATATCGTGGGCAACGAGGACACGGTGTCGCGGCTGGCGGTATTTGCGCGCACGGGAAACGCTCCTAACATAATAATCGCGGGCCCGCCCGGCGTGGGCAAGACCACTACAATCCTGTGCCTGGCTCGTGCGCTGCTGGGCGCCGCCTTCAAGGACGCTGTGCTGGAGCTCAATGCGTCCAACGACCGCGGCATCGACGTGGTGCGCAACAAGATCAAGATGTTCGCCCAGCAAAAAGTACGACAGTGACACCATTTCACTTCTATATGTTCTCAAGCCAAAATTTACCATAATATAGGATTTATTATTCAGCATACTATGAATATAGAAAATTTAAAATTGATAACCAATGTACAGACACCAGCACATCAAGCTTACTGAAACTGTTGCATTTTTCCAATCAAACTTGAACCTAATAGTGATCAAGTTGCAAATCTTAAAGCAACTTGACAGACAGCAGTAGCAGGAGCAGTGGCAGTAGCTTGATCTACTGGCATATGTAATTTTATTGTAATATTCTAAATATTATGTTGGTTTATCTATAAGAAGAGTACTGTTGCAATTTCTTGTAACTGATAAAGGAGTTATCTTTTGGGTATGGCTCTTGTTGCATGATATTTTGTACAAGAGTTCCCTAATGTCATAAATGAGTACCTACCAAAGAAATGCTTTTGAAAATTCACCCACTTTATCATATGGCTTCTTAAGGCATAATAAAGTGCAGTCACTCCCAGAACATGGACTTTGTGAGCCTGACACTGGGGCTCTGCCAGCCACTGTGTTGTACTGAACTAAAATCTTCCACCTTACAGTATATAACTACATTAGTAAAGTGAGATTGTTTTTATTGGTAAATTATGTTTTCTGAAGCTCACTACAGATTCTATTTACTTGTAGCTCTCCATTCATTTATTATTCTTTTTGTAATACCTAGTATTAGGTGAACAAGAGGGGATTAGTGATGTAACTTTCACTAATCCTCGCATGTTCACTGAAATGGAACGATCGTGATGGAACTTAACATCACTTTCAAGTCCGTGTTTACTGGACTTAACATATACAGGTTGTGATTGACTGAGGTGTTCATAGATATATATAGGTATTTATGTTGAGGTGCTACAGAACACAGAGCTTTAAGCTGCATGTGTGCAGGTGACGCTGCCGGCGGGGCGGCACAAGGTGGTGATACTGGACGAGGCAGACAGCATGACGGAAGGCGCTCAGCAGGCGCTGCGCCGCACCATGGAGCTGTACTCGCACACCACGCGGTTCGCGCTCGCCGCCAACAACTCGGAGAAGATCATCGAACCCATCCAGTCGCGCTGCGCCGTGCTGCGCTACTCGCGCCTCACCGACGCACAGATACTTGCCAAGGTAACCAACTCTCGCCGCAACATGATGCCAACTACGAAACAATATGCATTGCTCAAGGAGGGGTCAAAAAGTTTGCAGAATTAAAGAGAGGGTTGAAAATTGAAATTAAATTATTTTTCCTTTTCCACATACTGTACAACTTCAGAGGGGCAAAGTTATTTGACGTGAACAGTAGGTACAGTTTTCAGACTAATCCCTTAAAAAAAGAATTGGTCCAGACTCCCAAAAACAGCAGATATTTCCGGCTTCACCTCTTCGCCATCAGTGATTTTTTTCCACAAAGCTCATTTTCTGAATCAATATGAATAAAGAGGGGAAAAATCTGGACTATTGGAGGAGGGAGGGGGGGTCAGGTGGAAGGTGAGGCGGTTCTGAATTTTTTTTTGTGTCATTGCATGAACTCTTGTTTCATTCAGATTCATAATGATGAACCCAAGATTCATCCCTGCTGTCAGTGCTCTCACTATACCGCTTCAAAAATTCGTGCGAATACCCGACACTTGCACTGCTGTCTCAGTTTACTTTAATCAATCAGTCAGGTCAATCGGGCTAATATTTAGTATTTACAGTTAATTATGTAGTTACCAAGTAGAAAAATAAAATAGCTCTATTCCGCGATCATTGTGAGCTCTTATGTGACGAATAGTTGAGATGTGTGGGTGTGTATCCTTGCTAGGTGGTGGAGGTGTGCGAGAAGGAGCAGCTGTCGTACACGGAGGAGGGCGTGAGCGCGGTGGTGTTCACGGCGCAGGGCGACCTGCGCGCCGCGCTCAACAACCTGCAGTCCACGGCGCAGGGCTTCGCGCACGTGTCGCACGAGAACGTGTTCAAGGTGTGCGACGAGCCGCACCCCATCATGGTGCGCGGCATGCTGGAGGCCTGCATGCGCCAGGACATCCACGAGGCCTACAAGGTGACACCGCACTTACTTGTACCTCCACTTATACTACTTGCGCCTTTCCAAATATGCCGCGATTCGCGTCTCCCGCCTCGAGTCAACGGATAGCGCCACTGACTATTTAGCAAGCAATTCTTGCTTGCTATTATGCTGTATTCAGTCAGTGGCGGACTTATATCTTACTATATAATAATACAAATGCGAAACTTTGGTTGAATGTTCGTTACTCAATCACGTCTGGAATAGCACATAGACTACATTTTTTTTCACACATGTTCAGATCTTTGGACTCGTTCGTGACTGATTGGCTATAAAGGCACAACCGGGACCGGCACCGGGTGATTTGGAAACGAATGGGGCAGGCCGTTGGCCAGCAGTGTTATGTTCAGATCAAAACCACACGAACGAAGTCGGGCAACAGCGAGTTACTATTTATAAATGCGAAAGCTTATGAGGACAGTAAATGTTTGTATCTGCATGAAATAGGAAAGCATTGTATATAAAACGCACGAGGGCTTAGGAGCGACCGGACCACATCACGCCATGTGTTCGGCCACACTAAAGGCGATTGGACCCGGAAGGTTTAACGGGCGTGTGATCCAGTACCGGAACTGTGGGAAATCATCATCAGCTCCCGCGACATAGCGCGTGCAGTCCGTCCGTTGGTTTCAGAGATTGCACGCTTCTTGGCGACCCAGTCTCAATCAGCCTTACAGTCAGGGTTGCTACCCAGTTCTTGACGACAGGAATTACCCACCTGCTCCATAAATCAGGTAGTACTGCGATAAAGTTCTTACTTTATGTTGAGAGCTAAAATAAACCAATTTATTGAGAGTAACTATCATGTTTGCCTCTCAGAACGGATGTCGGAACGGGACCGCGGCACCTCATTCATATGGCTATAAGCCACAGAACAGAAAGAACATATTTTTTTTTTTTTTTTTTTTTTTTTTTTTAATTTTTTTAATATTGCCCCACACTAGGAATTTCTCCTGTATCGTGGGTGCGTTCACAAACATTTAAAGTCACATACACAAATACCCAGACCCGGAACAACTATCTGTAGGTCATACAAATATTTCTTCCGTGCGGGGATCGAACCCGCGACACGCAGCGCAGCAGTCCATTGCTTAAGCCACTGCGCCAACCGTGCCGTCAATATTGTTGTCATCATACATCACTAATTGAGTAGGGTGGAACTTTCGAGAATAAAAAAGATCGTTGTTCGAAATAACGGCACGGTTGGCGCAGTGGCTAAGCGATTGGACTGCTGCGCTGAGTGTCGCAGGTTCGATCCCCGCACGGAACAAATATTTGTATGGCCTGCAAATAGTTGTTTCGGGTCTGGGTATTTGTGTATGTGACTTTATATGTTTGTGAACGCACCCACGATACAGGAAAAAATCCTAGTGTGGGGCAACGTGTTAAAAAAAAAAAAAAAAAAATAGAATAATCAAGATTCGATCCAAAAAAAAAAATTTCAATGTCACATTTTTAGTAAATTGATATTAAATACGTTTTTACTAGGAAACAAATAAAATCGTATCGTTTTGCACTCCAAAATCGAACAAAACGGCATTGTAATGGAAAAATTAAATTGGCGGGAGACTACGCGGAACAACGCGCAGTTATCACAGGCGTGCCACGCCTACTTTGCACTTCTACTGTTCTTTCTGTTCTGCGCTATAAGCAGTGATCGGATATTCGGATGCATATTTACCTAAAGTGTAGGTGTTGGCTATTATGGAATGCACTTTTGTATCGAAAAAATCCCGGGAATTGACCGGAATCGACAAATTTAGTTTTTTTTTACTATAGAATCAAATCGGGAATCAATCTTAAACATAACTGGCGAAATGTGGGTGTACTATTAGGTACACCTCTGCCTAACCCTTCGGGGATCACAGGCGTGATGTTATGTTATGTAATCAAATCGGGTGTACGAAAATTTACTTAGTTTAAGGTAATATTATGAAATGCAGTTCTGTACCGAAAAAATCCCGGGATTTCGGAATCAACAGTGACCAAAGCACTGTGATTATAGTGATTAAAGTTGTAGTAACCGAGGTAATATTTATCAGTAGGGCTGGTTGGAAGATATCTCTTACTTCTTCACACTAGACACTTCAATAAAGGATATTTTATAGTACCTACTTAATATGTTTTGTATCGTGTACTTACGTGCAATTGTATTCATTTTTTTTAAATGAACACCTACTACCTCCTATTCCTCTTACACTCAACATAGACATAAATTGATAGGGAACTTAAAATAAACTTCAAGTAAATACACATTAATGACTATGTACCTAATGCCCTGTTTTTTTTTTATAAATAGAAGACGTTTCCTCATCATGTTACAGACTAAATTCAAATTCTTTATTGCAATCCATAATGTATGTCGCCGCGAGAGTGTCTATCTGCTGGGATCATTAGGCAATCTAATTAATAACCAGCTTATAATAATAGCTTAGCTTAGTTTTTTTATAATCATTAATGAACCTGCCATCTCTGAGATATTTGTACAGTAATTATTACGGGATCGATATTGAAAGACATGAGCGACAGTGCCATCTGTTAGCTTTTGTGTTAACTACTACAGAGATGGTTTGTAATTGAATGGTCGAGGGCTCGAATAATGATTTATTAAACAGAGGTCTTTAACTAGAACTATAGTTAAAATTAAGATAAGCTAATTGATTATGAATATTGGGATTTTAATGATTGCTCACTTGAAATTAGGCTGTATAAGAGACGTCATTGCACATTGTTGTGAAGATGGCGGCGAATACGATTTTAATGATCAATAACTCAATTTATAATCTGAAACCACGACTAAATCAGTTTCTTTATGTAATTATAAACTAAAAAGTCATAAGATTATTTTGTAGAGCAATTTATTAGTAGAAAACCTGTTCTTTGTATTAAATCCTTTAATTAGCCGGAAATGGCGTAAGTAACATTCTGTTGTAAAAAGTAATGAACCTATTAATTAGACATTAACTTAATAACACCTTCGCATTAATGTTGGTATTGTTTTATTGTTAAATAATTATTACAATCAATTGTGAACTATTTTAGTATTGTTTAATAGTTTTAACTGATTAAAAGTAATTAATAACAATACTGAGTACGTGGTACTTCGTTACGTGCTAGACGGACGAGACAAGTAGACACGCGTGTGACGAAAGATGCACATTATCTCGCGTTTAGCAAATAATGTAAATGAAAGTGGTTTTTGATGTGATTAACATTAATTAGTGCAAACGAGAATTGTAACATGATTTAAATGGAGTTTCTTCAACCCATTCTTCTCCATAGTAACAATGATTCATGTGAATGGGTCTCAACCCCTGAAAAGTTTATATGTGCCTGTAAATGGACTATTGTAAATAAACGTTTGGTGTTTGAGTCAAGTATTGTGTGTGATTTCAACTACCCATATACCCATCTACCACGAAGAGGAATCTAAGGCGAAGACAATATGGCGGAGGCCATTGATGTTTAGGAGCAGCATTCCTCAAGTGGTTTTCCCGCCGTAACATCAGAAGAAAGGGATTTTATCTGCGCTTTGCTCATGAATATGCGCCGGAACATCCAAATGATGACATACAGGAAAATATTGAACTGAAGACTGATCGTCTAAAATTTGGCTGTATTTTCATCCTAGTGGTTGACAGATACCAACATGATAATTATGGCTTAATTCAACTTGAACACACATGACCCACTAAGACAATAAGTTCACATGAAAATACTTTTTACATGGGAAAACAAACAATGAAGTTTTATGTGCCAGAAAACTTTATAGTCCAATCAAAATGACAAACATACAGTACAGCACAGAATGACCGAAGCAGCAAAATAAAAGAAACATGAACACTTGGAAAGCATATCAATAAAAATGAACCTACGGGATGAAACATCAAACCCGGGAAGTATTTTATTTTATTCATTTTAGTAACTGTAGTGCAGTTAACAATATTTTAACTTATCACATTACACACTGGCTAGGTTAATGCTACCTTAAATTGACACCCGTGGGATTAAAATATTAAGACATCTTTAATCACTTAAGGAGTGATAAAGTTATTACCCGTTCAAAGTTATGATTAAAATATAAATCAGTACTTAATGTGTCTCAAACTGAACTCATGAATCAATTGATAGTTAGTTACTTGCATTCACACATTAATTAATTAACCAAGTATTAACTAGTATTAAATCTTGTTGTGTTTTGAAATGTCATTCAGAATAAAACATTTAATAGAAATAATTCTTATTAGAAATCCCTCCTAATTGACATTCAAGTGAGGAATTACAATTAAATACATTATACAAACTTGTAAACATTTGTATTGGATAACATGTTTCAAGATTCATTAAAAACAAACAAAGTTGTCCGTCACTGGACACCCGGCAGATGTGAATCTTTGTATTGTAATGACACAATATGTCATGATAAATATTACAATAATTATTTATTTATTCAATATCTATCAATCGAATCTACATCTGACCTTACTACATCTCTAATTGATTAGCTTAAAGTTTTAAAAAAATAAATAAATAGATAAACAATTGATCCACAATAAACATTATTTTAATGGGAAAACGCAATGATAACATCATACTATTTCCCATTATAGCATACGAGTTGGATTCAATGCCAGGGTGCACATGTTTTACATTAGTAATGCTTTGTTATGTAACTGGTACTTATGTGTGTTTTATAACAAAACAATTAACGAAACATCAACGTTGTTCAACAAATTGTGACAATGAAATTCAGTGCGATAATTCAACAGAAAGCAAAGCTTTAAAGAAGTTAAATTGTGAATGTTTCACTAGTACAGTAACACAACCAATAGTGTTTTTAAAGTAGTTTTGATAAAATTAACTTTCCCATCTTAGTTTAATTACCATCTAAGTATGATAACTATTTTAAAACAATTGATTACCAAATTTTCATTACTAATTTAAACTTTTAGTCAGACTACTTTGAGGGCCTAGTAGTAATGCACCATACAATTAAAGCGTGTGGGCCTGGATTCAATTCCCGAGTCTAACAATGTTGTTGAGTTTCTCCATCAGGAATTTCTCAGTAGCAGTCCAGACAATAATATTAATGGCAAACAGTCTTGCCCTTTAACAAGAGCCTTAAGCATTACTGGCAAAGTGATGATGTGCCTAACCCTTCTGGGATAGCAGGTGTGATGTTTACATAACATCTTTTCTTGTTCTATTATTTACCTGCATGACTTTTACATTCCAGATTCGAGGCAATTATCTTATAAAAGAGGAAATGATAGTAGAGCAAATTCACTACAAATATAAACAACATCAAGTACTACAGCCCGGTGAACAAATGACCGTGTCGCCGGCTATGAAGCTAACAAATGAGAAACAGCATGAGGACAGCCAACCCAGAATGACTGTTTCAGTGTTTACACACCATAAGTTAACATAAAAGGTGAGAAGTTTTCAAACTACTTCAAACACTTCACCACTGATATCAAACAGTGTTGCATTAAAAGGCTCAATACAATCGCCAATCAACCTACCTACCTACATGATGCTCATGTGTGATGAGTATCAGGTATTCCATTTTCATTATTTTAATGTTTTTGCAATCCTGCCAGTTGTAAGCAACAACTATTAACAAAAACAAAGTATTAGTACTAACAGTAACTAATGAAGTATAAAATAATAATACTCACAAAAAGCTAATGGTATCCGTGGAGGAAACAACTAGCGCAATAAGTAATACTCACAATGAATCACACAAATAATCTATCAGCAGCCGTGGAGGCAACTGGTAAAGAACCAACACAACAAATTATCTATCAACAGCCGTGTAGGCACTTGATAATGAACCCACACAACAAATGATCTATCAGAAGCCGTGGAGGTGACTGGTAATGAACCAACACAACAAATGATCTATCAGCCGTGGAGGGAACTGATAAAATAATACTCTCATGTTATCCTGCTGGGTCCACGGCGTATTAAACGCCCAGAGCCTGGTTCCTTATATCCTGTCAAATCAAAGACTTCGTGCCTGTCACGGAGCAATGGTCCTAAACTCCTTATCCTTTAATCCTGTCAAATCAAAGACTTTGTGTCTATCACAGAGCGGTGTTCCTGATCCTATCCTTTTATCCTGTCAAATCCAAGACTTTGTGTCTATCACAGAGCATTACCTTCCCGTGAGAATGAACAAATAAAAACATACTACTCACACTACATTTACCAAATACAAATCACAATGTCTAAAGCTATCAATAATTTTATTTAAAACAAATCTAGTAGACAGTAGACCTATTATACAAGGTTGCAAAGTCAAGTCATAGTAAGCAACAATATTATCTGTTTGCTGAAAAAGCAAACAGCTAATCAAACAATATTTTATTCAACTAGTAGCTGATCAAACAATATCAATAAATTCAACTAATGTCGTTGATAATTTTGCCAACAATGTTCTATTTAGCTAGTAGCTTATCAAAAAATATTCTATTCAGCTAGTAGCTGATCAAACAACATCAATAAATTCAATTAATGTTGTTGAATAATGTTTCCAACAATATTCTATTTAGCTAGTAGCTAATCAAACAATATTCTATTTAGCTAGTAGCTAATCAAACAATATTTTATTCAACTAGTAGCTGATCAAACAATATCAATAAATTAAATTAATGTTGTTGATAATTTTGCCAACAATATTCTATTTAGCTAGTAGCAATCAAACAATATTCTATTCAGCTAGTAGCTGATCAAACATCATCAATAAATTCAATTAATGTTGTTGAATAATTTTGCCAACAATATTCTATTAAGCTAGTAGCTAATCAAACAATATTCTATTCAGCTAGTAGCTGATCAAACAATATAAAATAATTCAATTAATGTTGTTGAATAATTTTTCCAACAATATTCTATTTAGCTAGTAGCTAATCAAACAATATTCTATTCAGCTAGTAGCTGATCAAACTATCAATGAATTCAATTAATGCTGTTGAATAATTTTGCCAACAAAATTCTTGTGAGCTAGAAGTTGATCAAACAATATCAATAAACTCAATTCAATTAATGTAATTGAATCATTCAGGCAACAATTGTTTTATTAAGCTAACAGCTTAGCATCCAATAACTTGAATAAAAATTCCAAACAGCTATAAATGTCTGTAACTGTGCATGTGTGTCTAGCAAGGTGATACAAAAATGCATTGAATGTCAGATCTATTACAAGGTTTCTATGTTGAATAAACCAATGAATGAATGTTACTAAATCCTACAATTGAATAAACATTGTAGGATAATAAAAGCAACAATAATCTGCCGACAAAATTTATCTCCACTATTTCAGATAACAACCACGAGACTACACTTAGGACAACGGACGGACGAGCGGACGGCAACGGCAAGTGCAGAGCGCGCACCGCCGATCAGATTGGCCGTGTCGCCGCGAGAGTGTCTATCTGCTGGGATCATTAGGCAATCTAATTAATAACCAGCTTATAATAATAGCTTAGCTTAGTTTTTTTATAATCATTAATGAACCTGCCATCTCTGAGATATTTGTACAGTAATTATTACGGGATCGATATTGAAAGACATGAGCGACAGTGCCATCTGTTAGCTTTTGTGTTAACTACTACAGAGATGGTTTGTAATTGAATGGTCGAGGGCTCGAATAATGATTTATTAAACAGAGGTCTTTAACTAGAACTATAGTTAAAATTAAGATAAGCTAATTGATTATGAATATTGGGATTTTAATGATTGCTCACTTGAAATTAGGCTGTATAAGAGACGTCATTGCACATTGTTGTGAAGATGGCGGCGAATACGATTTTAATGATCAATAACTCAATTTATAATCTGAAACCACGACTAAATCAGTTTCTTTATGTAATTATAAACTAAAAAGTCATAAGATTATTTTGTAGAGCAATTTATTAGTAGAAAACCTGTTCTTTGTATTAAATCCTTTAATTAGCCGGAAATGGCGTAAGTAACATTCTGTTGTAAAAAGTAATGAACCTATTAATTAGACATTAACTTAATAACACCTTCGCATTAATGTTGGTATTGTTTTATTGTTAAATAATTATTACAATCAATTGTGAACTATTTTAGTATTGTTTAATAGTTTTAACTGATTAAAAGTAATTAATAACAATACTGAGTACGTGGTACTTCGTTACGTGCTAGACGGACGAGACAAGTAGACACGCGTGTGACGAAAGATGCACATTATCTCGCGTTTAGCAAATAATGTAAATGAAAGTGGTTTTTGATGTGATTAACATTAATTAGTGCAAACGAGAATTGTAACATGATTTAAATGGAGTCTCTTCAACCCATTCTTCTCCATAGTAACAATGATTCATGTGAATGGGTCTCAACCCCTGAAAAGTTTATATGTGCCTGTAAATGGACTATTGTAAATAAACGTTTGGTGTTTGAGTCAAGTATTGTGTGTGATTTCAACTACCCATATACCCATCTACCACGAAGAGGAATCTAAGGCGAAGACAATATGGCGGAGGCCATTGATGTTTAGGAGCAGCATTCCTCAAGTGGTTTTCCCGCCGTAACATGTACATTTTCTGGTAATAGGTAAAATAATTCTAGACACAATTATGGACCCTGTCGGCACAGATATTATAATACTTCGCTGTCGGGCACAGCAAATGTTTATAAGTAGAGAGAGGAAAAGCGGTTTGTTTCTTTTCATTTTTTTTTTATTTTTTTTTATTTATTATTAACTTGGTACTATTTATAATTATATCCTATTAATCTATATCGCTATTTATATTATACTTATTCTATTAATATTTTATAAGCAGTCTATCTATTATTTTATTATTTATTTAGTTATATATATTATTTAATTGCTAATTTGTTTACCTCCTTGGAATAAAACTTTTTTATTTTTTATTAGTAATGTACTATAATTATAAGTAATTATGTATTATTATTGGATTTATCAGTTAAATATTCCTGTATTGTATAATAGCTTTTTTAAATAAAGTATTGCTTTAATTTATTTACAAATATAGGGTGTAAAAGTACCCTTAACGCAAACGAAGGGCGTTTGTTCTCCCCACCACTGCGATCATTTTTTTGTTCTAGACCATAGCTGGGAACCTCCTAGTTGCGGAGATATTGGGGGTCAAAGTTCCAAATTTTTCACAGCTGTTTTTGTAAATACTAGTATTTCAGGTTTTAACTTTACTTAAATTACCTCCATGACCCGTTTACTATTCAAAACATCCACTAGCACAATGTTTTAAGAGTGCTACTTTGAGTTTTACCGTAAAATGTGATTTTTGACCCCAAAAAAAAAAGTCATTTCCGAGCAAAAATTTTTGCGCAGGGATACTTGGTTTGATGTACAGAATGCTTGGTTGTCAGATGCGTGAAGGGTTCGTTTACACCCTGTATATTGGTTTTCTTTAGTTGCTTTATGTTTTCTGGTAATTTATTATATATTTTAATGGACATGGAATATTGACTAGATTGGTGTAATTTAAGACGGGAAGGGGGCAAATTCAGTCTATTCTTATGTCGCAACGAATAATTTGTTTGTCCCCGTGTACTGTAAGAATCCGGATATTTGCGGACTAGTTTACATAATTCCAATATATAAATACTAACTAACGTGAGAATCTTGTGTTTCTGGAAATAAGGTTTGCAACTGTCTGTTGATTCTATATTACGCGTAGTATGTGGTTAATGCGGTTTGTAGTCTTTTTAATTTCGCGGAGGGCATATGAAAACTTTGAGATTTTTGATTTAACTGGCTGTATGTGTGTCTTCCAGTTTATGTTTGTATCTATTTTCTGTTGGTTAAAAGTAAAATCTGTATTTATTTGGTTTTTCTGCCAGGGGTAAAGGGGGGGGGGGGGTTAGTTTTAGTAAAATTTATTTCGAGATTATGGTCGTGCATCCAGTTTATAGTTTCCTCGAGAATAGTTGCAAGTTTTTCATTTAAATTAGCAATTGGTTGGCATGAGGTCAGGATTGAGATATCATCCGCAAAAAGAACACAAGGGCCGTCTATGGTTTTTGGGAGGTCGTTTATATATAGGGTGTAAAAGTACCCTTAACGCAAACGAAGGGCATTTGTTCTCCCCACCACTGCGGTCATTTTTTTGTTCTAGACCATACCTGGGAACCTCCTAGTTGCGGAGATATTGGGGGTCAAAGTTCCAAATTTTTCACAGCTGTTTTTGTAAATACTAGTATTTCAGGTTTTAACTTTACTTAAATTACCTCCATGACCCGTTTACTATTCAAAGCATCCACTAGCACAATGTTTTAAGAGTGCTACTTTGAGTTTTACCGTAAAATGTGATTTTTGACCCCAAAAAAAAAAGTCATTTCCCAGCAAAAATTTTTGCGTAGGGGTACTTGGTTTGATGTACAGAATGCTTGGTTGTCGGATGCGTGAAGGGTTCGTTTACACCCTGTATATTAGGAAAAGGAGGCAACCTATTACACTTCCCTGGGGAATTGAAGCGTGTACTGTTTTTACATCAAATCTAATGAGGTGTACTTCTTTTGATTATTTATTATAATATTCAATCTCGACTAATTGCTTTCTATCCTTTAGAAAAGATGCGAACCAGTCATGGGCTTTCACGCGTATTCCTATTCCAATATTGCTTATTGAATAGTATTTTAAATTGAACTTTGTCATAGGCCTTGGTCATATCGAGCAATATCCCTATTGCATATTGTTTATTATTTACAATATTGAATGCTTCTTGGATGTATTTATAAACAGCTAGCGTGGTAGATCTGTTTTTTCGAAAACCATTTTGGCAGTCATCGAAAATCTTATATTACTAGTTTTGCATTCCCGAATTTTCTGGAATCCCGAGATTTATATTAAAAAAAATATGTTTTAAGAAGCCGCTTCCATAATTTCCTAACCAAAATGAACTTTAGGTAAATATGCATCCGAATATCCGATCACTGGCTATAAGCCAACCGGTTCGCCGCTAACTTTCATTTCTTATTTACGGATAATGAATGATACAGTTTGCCGCGGCCTCTCCTGCGTGTATGTCGAAAGTTAACCGCACCGCTTCACCGAAATGTAATGCTAGGATAAAACTATCATGTGTCACAACACAGGTTATGGTTTTTCCCTGAGCCTCATTAAAACCTGGGCCCCGAGTCTGCTATTCAAGAGTGTCAGAATGGTCTATCATTGATCTCATAATTGTTGATTTTGACAACACCAAACTTGTCAAAATCAACAATTATGAGATCAATGATAGACCATTCTGACACTATTGAATAGCAGACTCGGGGCCCTGTTGAATCGTTAAGGTGTCAATAGGTAACATATTACGCTCCGATATAACTGCATCTATGGTTTCGCGAGTAGCTGTGATGAGTCTGATGATTTCATTGGCAGGTGATGGCGCAACTGTGCAAGCTAGGCTATGCGGCCGAGGATATCGTGAGCAACATCTTCCGCGTGAGCAAGACGCTGGACGCTAGCGAGGCCGTGCGTCTGTCCTTCGTGCGTGAGGTAGGCCTGACGCACATGCGCGTGGCAGACGGGCTGGCGTCGCCGCTGCAGCTGGCGGGGCTACTGGCGCGCTGCTGCCGCGCCGCCGCGCACTGAGCGCACTGCGCTACGTGGGCTCACACACGTGCGTGTGGCGGACGGGCTGGCGTCGCCGCTGCAGCTGGCGGGGCTACTGGCGCGCTGCTGCCGCGCCGCCGCGCACTAAGCGCACTGCGCTACGTGGGCTCACACACATGCGTGTGGCGGACACTGGCTCATTGGTGAAAACAGCATGAAAATCGGTGCAGTAGTTTTTGAGTTTATCGCGAACAGACAGACAGACGCGACGGAGGAGTGAGGACTTTGTTTTATAATATGTAGTGATTTTCCTAAATGGTCATTAACCGCAGTTACTATTAAGAAAGGTTCACTTTAAGCTTTTTAACGCAATTCATATTATGATCTGCTAAAGTGGCCATTCCCAACTCCCAGGCCTTGTAGCTACAGGAAAACGTAACATTGTTCTTATGAATTGCATGGGAAAAGAATATATTGCCATATCTTAATTTTCTACTACTAGGTACTTAACTTACTTTAGCCTCAGTTTTTAACCCTTAGGCTCATTTTCTTGCTGATTGTACACGTGTTTTTTTTTAATCTTTGAATTCGGATCTCCTATCCCAAAAGGTCGTCGTTTACTGACAGTCTCCGTTCACCGTTTTCCCGTAGCGACGACAGAAACCTTAGCAGTCCTTACTGCTTCATCCCATAATTTCAGTCTGTTCACTCAGTGTAACGTACCAGCGTTTCCCCATGGACATGATAAATGTGTAAATAAGTTTACTTGTAAGTTGTTTATGTAAGGATACTATTGTTGTGCCTTCATTGGTAATTCGTATAAAATTTGAGAAATCTGTAATGAATAAATAAATAAAAGAAACCAATTAATGTGCTATAAAAATGTTTTATTCAATAATATTAGGGTACACTTTAGTATAATATAAAATTCTTAACAATATATAAAATAAGGGCGCGTGTGTGGATCGCGCCCAGTGCTGTGGAATGTCCCGCACGTGGGTGGTGCCGCCACGACTCCATGAGCCATCACCACGCGGTGGGTGATGACGCCGTGAGCCATCACCACGCGGCGGGTGATGACGCCGTGAGCCATCACCGCGCGGTGATCTCGAGCAGTTTGTTGTGCTCCGCCATGAGGCTCTGCAACACAAGCGCACTTACAACGCGCCCGCTCCACACTCACCAATAACACACTGCTCTGTGCTCAGTGCTCATGTCTAACAGCACCAACTAATATTCAACATTTTTATAATAGTCCATTAAAATGTTACATTTAGCGTGCATTTGTTAGAGGATGCAATTTTATTTTTTAGATATCAAGGGGGGTCAGTTTAAAGTTAAATCCATGTTTGTGGGGTTGCAACCCTTGTCCATCGGCCGCCATCTTGGAAAAAGGGGTGGTTGAAATGTTTTTTTTCTTAAAAAGTGTTGCCCCAGTAGGAATTTCTCCTGTTTCGTGGGTGCGTTCACAAACATTATAACTCGCATACACAACCAAACACCCAGACCTGAAACAATTATCTGTAGGTCGTACAAATATTTGTTCCGTGCGGGGATCGAAAACGGTTAAAAATAAAAAACTTATGTACGAGCGAAAATCCATGAAGCTTTTGAGAATAAAAATTCTATTGGTCGATTAAATATAACTTTTTTTCTAATCATTTTACAAAAAAATTATATCAAATCGTTTTTATAGATGGTGGAATAATTTTCATTATGAACTTTTTAAATTATATTCATTAGTTCAGGTCTTACAGCGCTGCGAAACGAATACTATTTTTCGCTCGATAACTTTTTTAGCTTTGGTTCTACGACTAAAAGTTACTGAACAAAAGTTGTAGATAATTTTATTTGCAACAATAACTGCTAACAAATTTTTGTTGTGAGACCTTTAGTTCGTCAGATAAACCATAAAAACCACTTGAACCACCCCCATTTCCAAGATGGTAGGGGGGAGACAAGGGTTGCAACCCCACAAACTTGGATTTCACTTTAAACTGACCCCTCCTTGATATCTGAAAAATAAAAATTGCGTCCTCTAACAAATGCACGGTGCGGTGCGCGTTACAATGGTTTGGGAATAGTGTGGCAGGCTTGTTCCAAAAAAATAAACGCTAAATGTAACATTTCAATGGACTATTAGATATTCGGCGACAGCAGCGTTGTAGCTCGTAGTATAACAGATATGACGTAGAAGGCGTGGCGCGGCTAGTGGATGACGCGCTGCTCCTCCACGGGCACGCCCGATATCATCCGCTGGTGCTCCTCGCTCAGCGCCTGCACACACACACACTACACTCCACGCCACACGACACCTACACACACTCCACCACCAGACAGTGACTGCACATGCGCCCCCTCCGAGTCAAGCTGATTGAAGATCGTTCCAAGATCTGATAGCTAAGTTAATTAATGTTTGTAAAGACAATAGCAGCTCGGTTAGTTAGTCACGTGACCAAGCATCGGCACTGTATCGCCGAGTTGGCGCTGCGTTACGAATGTTGCGAGAGCTCACCTTGAAGTACTTGACGGTCTTGACGCGCAGCTCCAGCGTGGCGTCCTCGTCGCACACGAACAGCGTCTGCGCGTGCTGCTGGAACGCCGACACCGTCCACATGTGGTTCACGCCCTCCTCCACCGCCTTGGCCAGCGCCAGCGACTTGTGCACGCCCGTGATCAGGATCATCACCTGCAAGCATACACCCTTGTCACTCGGACCCGTCAGCCGGAGCTCGAGCGGTCGCGTCGAGCAGAGCGCGTACCTCTTTAGCGTCCATGACGGTGCCGACGCCGACGGTGAGCGCCTGGCGCGGCACCTTGCTGATGTCGTTGCCGAAGAACCGCTTGTTGGCCTCCAGCGTGTCGTAGGCGAGGGTCTTGACGCGCGTGCGCGACACGAGCGAGGAGCCGGGCTCGTTGAAGGCGATGTGTCCGTCGGGCCCGATGCCGCCCACGAACAGGTGCACGCCGCCCGCGGCCGCGATGAGCTCCTCGAACCGGCGGCACTCGGCCACCAGGTCGGGCGCGTTGCCGTCCAGCACGTGCGCGTTGCTGGGCTCGATGTCTACGTGTTTGAAGAACTCGTTCCACATGTAGTAGTGGTACGACTCCGGGTGGTCGCGCGCCAGCCCTGCCACACACAAACCATTATCATCGCAATAATTAATATCTTTATACATAATCGCATGTGACAAAAAGAGCGATGAATATAAATGTGGATGGATGGAGAGGCAGAGGAAGACAGGTACAGACAGGTGTGAGGCTGTGAGGAATGATATGGAGGAAAAAGGAATAAATGATAGCGTGACGACTGACGAGGAAGAATGGAAGAAAAAGACGTGTTGTGCTGACCCCAAATAACATGGGATAAGGGCCTGCCCTTATCCATCCAGTGAGACGTGTGTATGTGAGTGGGTGACGTATTTCCTGAAGATACATGACATATTTACTCGTATCTATACTTACAGGCTTTTCTAAATGTTAGGCTATATATTATCACGCTACTTGCTAAAGGGGGTGGGCAGTATAGCATAGCATGATGTTAGTAGCCAATAGGGTAGTTGACTGACTAAAAAAAATATGATTCTGTTTAGTCTAGTACGTCTGTTAGATTATCGAAAAATATTGAATACGTGTTTTTTAATTTATCAATTTAATAAAATTTGACGAAAATAAAACGTGTCAAAGAACGTGAGTGGTGGCTGGTTACGTCCGCGTCAGTTTCTGGTAAAAAATGTACCAAATTATATTATGACGTCGCGCGCCTTTTCGAGGCACTGT
The DNA here is from genome assembly GCA_949774965.1 of Diarsia brunnea. Classification (NCBI taxonomy): domain Eukaryota; kingdom Metazoa; phylum Arthropoda; class Insecta; order Lepidoptera; family Noctuidae; genus Diarsia; species Diarsia brunnea. The sequence continues at coordinate 20,898,906 of OX459004.1, read as the reverse complement.
ATCGTCTTCATTTATTGTTTACGTGAAAAAAGAAAAAATTGTTGTCCAATATTTTTGGAAGTCTATCTGACGGACTAATTAGATTTTTTTTTTGTCAACTGACGAGCATCAGAACAAACCGCCTGGCGGTTGTGTGGCCGCTCTGTAAACCATTATTAACAAGTTCGAACCCTAATACGCGGTTGTAACTTCTGTAGTCAATGGTCAAGTGGAGCTTTTCAATCGTACAGAAAGAGGTTCGGACCCAAAAGGTGCATATGAAGGCGATAAGCCAAACGATGGAGTATTTATGTAAGATATTTATTTATACATACATAAATTCACGCCCTTTTCCCGTGGGGGTAGGCAGAAACCACAGAACGCCACCTGCTACGATCCTTACATACTCCTTTTGCTTCGTCCACATTCATACATCTGGTCATACACGCACGCCGGTTACGAGTACTACGCACCTGTCCTTTCTGAAGAACATTACCAGTAAGTTCACTGTATGTCTTTCTAGGGCGTCCCCTCCCGGTGTTAGGTACCTACCACTCACATCTGCCTTGTAAATACCTTTCGTTAATCGACTTTCACTTATCCTCTCTACGTGACCAAATCACCTAAGCATAGGTACCCTTTTCAATTTTTGTCACTACATCTTCTTTTAAACCGCAACGTTCTCGTATAACCTCATTCCTCAATTTATCATTCAGGGTTACACCACACATGCTTCTAGATATTTATTTATGTAAGGTATTATATTATAGGGTGTAAAAGTACCCTTAACGCAAACGAAAGGCACTTGTTCTCGCCACCACTGCGATCACTTTTTTGTTCTAGACCATACCTGGGAACCTCCTAGTTACTGAGATATCGGGGGTCAAAGTTCCAAATTTTTTACAGCTGTTTTTGTAAATAGGTACTAGATTTTCAGGTTATAACTTAACTTAAATTACCTCCATGACCCGTTTACTATTCAAAGCATCCACTAGCACAATGTTATAAGAGTGCTACATTGAGTTTTACCGTAAAATGTGATTTTTGACCCCAAAAAAAAAGTCATTTCCCATTAAAAAATTTTGCGTAGGGGTACTTAGTTTGATGTACAGAATGCTTGGTTGACGGCTGTGTGATGGGTTGATTTACACCCTGTGTCAAGGATTTCTGTGGGTTCAAAGCTACAGACTTCTGGTGGACTTAAAGCATTGATGTTGGCGTTGATAGTTTCCTTTGGGTTGGCATTAGGGTTGAGATCGCTAGGTAGGGTAGTAAGTAGGATAGTAGAGAAGGTATGGTTGGTAGGTAGGGTAGTCGGTAGAGTAGTTGGTAGGTAGGGATATTTTCAAAACGATATTTGCACACATAATCTAAGGCAATGAGGGAATGTGTGCAAACTGCAAATACGTTGAGTGATAATGACAAACATTTTGAATAGATATTGGAATTGTTTACATTTTGTGTATATTGTTGTTTTTACTAGGCACATAGTATTCTTCGAAGTTTTTCTTTAAATTTGTTAGGGCAGATTTCCGCCACTTCCAGCGCGTTGTCGGTGGCAGCGCAGGTCACTGCGGCTGCATTTGTTTGGAGTAAGAGTGAAGGGATGGCAACTGGCAATATGGCGCTACTCACCGACGTACTCGTCCATGTTGAAGGTGGTGACGTACTTAAAGGAGAGGCGGCCTTCCTTGTAGAAGTCGATGAGGCGGCGGTACATGCCGAGCGGCGTGCCGCCCGTGGGCAGGCCCAGCACGAAGTGGCGGCCCGGGCCCGGCGCGAACTGCGTGATGCGCTGCAACACGAAGCGCGCCGCCCAGTCCGCCACCACGCTGGCGTCCTCTAAGATGATCAGCCGCATCGTTACCGCACAACTGGTATAGGTCACAGAGTACTTTTGTTAAATGTAGGTATATCATTTCAGCCATAAGACGTCCATTGCTGGACATAGGCCTCCCCCAGAGGGGGGGGGGGGATTTGCCATAATCGCCACGCTTGGCAGGCGGGTTGGCGATCGCAGTATGGTTGTTACAAAGGCACAGAGAACGCTGCTGCCCATTCTCTGGTAAGTCCCTTAGTCGCCTCTTACGACACCCACGGGAAGATATGGGGATGGTGCTATTCTTTACGTCCGACACCATACGGAACATGTATAGGTACATTTGGTTATATGTATAGGTTTGAAAGTGACAGTAGGCTCGTGTTTTTTGCCAGTTGGGTGTCTTTAAATTTTAACCAGCCGTTTATGAATAAATTGCTAACGTGATGAAATTCGTTGTGTATTGAGCAACTTAATGATTCAATTCAAAACTATCAGCTACAGCCCTTTAAAGCGCCAGATTTACTTTTACGAAAGTAGTATTGAAATGGGCGGGATTATTAAACCTATATGCCAAACGAAGTAGTTGCGTCATTTCAACGGCCGACACTATTTATTTGTAATAAACAAACGATTAAAGTAGCATTGGCACAAGAGATAACGTGTCGTCGCCCTAAATATCAATAAAAACAACACTCGATGGCGACAACCGTCATCTGCGAATCCTCGCATGTTATCTCCATCGACGTTATTGCGGTTTCATTTGACTTATCTAACTTATTTATTGGTAAGGACAAAGGCACTTCATCATTTTTAATAATCGGTTGCTGCACTGCTAATAAATACATGAAGAACATCTGGTTTATAATTAATAGGTACCTATATCTTGGTGTAGCGTCAGGGTACAGTACAGGATCCGAGTGACTGTACCCTGTAGCCATGGTCTATGGGGTGGGTTCAGGTGTAACTTAGTCAAAGGGAATACCATACTTGAACTTAACTAAAATCGACCTCAGTTTAAGTAAGTACCTACCTAACAGAATACGTTTGTAGTCTTTTTAATTAACTGACTTCCAAAAAGGAGGAAGTTCTCTATTCGTGTTTTTTTTTGTTTTGTCTGTTTTTTACACTTTGCTTGGCAAATTTATTACTTATGCCTAAGTAATTGGTATACTCAGAAGTGGGTACCTACCTAACTTGTACTAGTAATAACAAAGTAGTCTGAGCAGAGCTATACCTACAAGTGTTAAAGTAGACAATAACTTTGTAACTGGCGAGTTTTGGTTCAATAATTAGGTAACGATACGACATTGATGACCTGACTTAACTCTTTCCAAACTGTGTGTGCAATAATACTAGACCGGTTTGGTCGTTCGATCAGGAGGAATTTTCTCATGTTAAAGGTTAGGTCTTATTTTTCTAGCCGGTTCTGTCCCACTCTTGGGCATAGGCCTCCTCCCATTTGGCTGTGTGTATTTGATCGAATTCGAAAGACTTTTTATGTATACTAAAAGTATGATGAATCTAGTACTGGATAACGGTAAACAAATTATTCATTTCAGTATTTTCGGCAATGCGAAAATGATTGTCAACAACCTTAGGCAGGGGTCACTTACCTCTAGCGCGTGAAGGTCACACGGCGCAGTCTCTGCGTGGCACTCCTCACACTGTGCTTATTATAAAGTTGATTTTATTGTTGAGCGGCGTATGCAGTGACGATAACAAAAAGCCTGGCTTGTTTAGGACGCCACTAGCGAGTGATAACGACGATATTGCCCGCACTCGCACCCACTGACATGTGTTAACGTCACAATGCTGACAACTGACAATCGGCGACCAGTGTTGTTACCTAAGAAAAATATACAAGTAGGGGGAGAAATAAACAATAGATCCAATAAATGTGATTTATTTCTAATTCCATAATACTTATTTGGAGATTATGAATAACCCATAGACGCGTAAGTCCCCGCCGTATCAACTAGCTCTTACAACATTAACAATAATATATTCGTGAAGATGTCTAGGACTTGTACCGTCAGTGGGTTGCGCTACAACACGGTTTAACAAAAACAACAGAATTGCTAACTTTTTGACAGTGATACTTTCTGGAGCATAACTTCCTTTTAAAATAATATTTAAAACCAGGTAACTCAGAGAACAGTTTTTAAAATTACCTAATATTATAAAAATATAAAATCACATTCAGAGAGCAAATTCTGTATTATGTAGGTACCAAGTTTAAACAATTGCATAAGAATGTGCAGTGTAACCACACCATCGAGTAAGTTGTCACTGGTTAGCAGTGTTAGCACTCCACGCGTAGGTGTACCTGTGTATTCTATGTAGACATAGAAATATTGACAAAGTTCAATTAATTGTTTCAGATTCTTAGCCTACTTTATGTGATAGATCGTTACATAATTATGTTATTAAAATATTGTATCTAATATAAAAATACCTATGTCATAAAATTAACGTGTATGTAATGGTTCCTTAAGGATATCTATACAATGTGTGGGGGTAATACAAGATATACAATAAATAAAATGTACGTCGGTCGGTCTACTAACGTAAGTCACAACGTACAGCGAGCGGGCGACACGTGGCCGCAGCTCGGCCAACGCTGGGGTCGCTGTGCGCCTGCAGCCTTCACTAGCGACACTTCGACGACTGTCTCACAACGTGTAACTTCGCCAAAGTCAGCACAATGCGCTAAATATGCTCTTCTCCGTATGGTACACAATATAAATAAGTGCGAACACAATATCAATCTAACTCATCCAGATTGTCGCAAGTTATCATTTTCTGTAACTATTTTACTTAAGATATTGTGATAAAAATATAGTTATAGCCTAGAATAAAATAAGTTTATATGCGATTTGCGAGGTCGCATCATAACGTAAATAGCTACTGATGTAGAGCTAGACAATAAAATAATTATTATAATAGTTCAGTCGAGGGTGGCGCCTCGGAACAACGAACGGGAGCCGCTAGGGAACGTAACTTACGTATTATGTACTAAATAATAAAGGAGCGCGCGCCGACGGTTCGCCGCACGGCCACACTCGCAGCTCTAGTGTAACCACACTAAAAAGGAACTTTCAAGATAAGAAAACAACGTATCTAATAATATCAATAAAATATTTACAATTTCGCGGTCACTAGAGTCGCGACGTTGCGTCTTAATATTACACATCTGGTAGAGACACGTGCAGTGAGTGCAGTCAGTGCAGGAGTGCAGTCAGTGCAGTCAGTCCAGCCGGGCGCGCTTGAGCGGTGGCTCGCCCTCCCCGCTCCAGTAGGCGTAGTCGGGCAGCCACTTGAGGAGCTGCGCGTCGAAGAACTCCTCCAGCCGCTTGGCGTCCTTGTAGATGATGCTGTCGGCCTGCCCACATCGATCATTATTATTTATTGCTTCCCACAAACTGCACTTACAATATACAGATGCTACGAATATTACAGATTGAGATACATTTATTCATTAAAAACCACCCATGTATTAGCCCTTTGTGTTCCGGGGCGGCGGTATCTCTCTCGAACAGTCCCGCAGCCCCGGAAACTACGATACCCTGTGCTATGACAACTCCTGACTCCTCCACGCCGAGAGCAGAAAGCAGGCGGAGCCCATTCCATTTTCATAATTTTATATTGAAACTAGCTGTACCCGCGTGCGTTGCTATGCCCTTTTTCCTACATAATACCTGCCTACCTACCTGCTACATACCTACTACTTCCTATCCTACCTACCTACTACCTCCTATCCTACCTACTACCCTACTCACCTACTACCCTACCTAACTACTACCCTACCTACCTACTTACAACCCTACCTACCTACCTACTTACTACCCTACCCTACGTACCTACTACCCTACCTACCTACCTACTACCCGACCTACCTACCACCCTACCTACTACTCTACCTAGTCTACTATCCTACGTACTGAGTTGTGTTTTGTTATTCTGTCAGTTGCGTTTTTGGACTCGCGATATTCCGTTGCCTCATTGCATTACGGCTCCGCTGGGAAAGATTAGATCTTCTAGGACGCGGCATTGTTATTAATATTAATACTGAATGTGCACTCGCATAAAACCACATAAAACCACCAAATATAATAACAGTGCCTGAACTTTCGAGACATAGATAATAGCTCAAAGAGTATATAACCACTACGTAAAGTCCATTTCACGAAAGAAGTCCCGCGGACAATTGTGGAACTAAATTTAACAGATAGGCCATGTTGTCGTTTGTCGATGTTATCAAGGTGTGTTTGTTGTGGTAGATATTTTGTGAGTTTATTATTGGATTAGTGCGATAAAAGGTTTATTTACGATGCCAAAAGTTGTGAAACAACATTATGTCGCGCGACATACAGCGCTGCGTCTGCGGGACTTCTTTCGTGAAATGGACTTTATGAATAGCTTATCAAGAAAAATCATAGACAACCAATAAAAAGACATTTACACTTTTGTAAACCTGTAGAATAAATCTTGTATTATTTTCGGAAATTAAAAATTAAATGATTAATAAATAATTTACACAAATTAATGTCTAAAACAAACAAATATAACAGTACCTGAACTTTCGAGACATTTTACAAAAAATAAATTTCTGAACGCACACATGAATAGTTGTTACAGTATTTGACAGGATTGGACAACAATTTAATGTTTGACATGTAATAAACAAATCAGCATTTATTGAAATGATTAAGTATTCATTACACATATCGAGTTTTCATTGTTTTTAAGATGTATGCTATTCGGGGCGGAGACAAATCCAACGAATCAATAACCATAAAAATTGGTTCAGCACATTTCGAGTTATAAGTGTTGTAACAAACCCGTCTTTGTTTTATATATATAGATGCTCCCGACCGCCTATTTCCAACTTTTGTTTCATTTTAAATGTGCTTATTTCTTGCGTTTATTTGTCGGATTTTTTAGTTTTTTCAACTACACACGTTTTAAATTCTTATTCTAGACAAATCAAATATTTAGTTAATTTTACTGTAGTCTGCGAATTTTGAAATTGGAGAAAATTTAGGTAAAAGATGTTTTTATTTACGGAGTGGGTTCACAGACTTCTAAGTATCCCGTATTATACGAGCAGCTTTGGGTCGAAATACCATACAATAGGATAGGATTAGTTGGCAAAGGTATGCGTTCGAACCAGTTGTCTTGTAACACGCCTTTGATTTTTAAATATACAAGGTGGAAGACACAATGACGCTGGAACGGCTACCACGTATTCTGGAATATTTTTATTTATGTATTCCTTTTTTCCATAGGTACGTTCTAGTTTGTAAATAAATAATGTGTCGCATGTGCAACACCGACGACACGGTGTGTTGCAGTGCGGTGCGGGTGACTCACCGGATTGTACATGTAGGCGTTACGGAACAGCAGACGCACGTCGGCCACGAACTGCGCCACGTGCGTGTAGCGCTGCGGCCCGTGCGGCTGCAGCTTCAGCCGGATCATGTCCAGGCACATCGGCCGCGAGATCTGCACACAGCGCACCTTAGTAACGTTACCCTGACACGTGGAGCGGCGGCGGGAGCGCGGCGTACCTTGGCGTGGTAGTGCACGTTGTCGGGCGGCACGGGCTCGCGGAAGGGCAGGCTGGGCTCGTACTGGCAGTACAGCTCCAGCGTCAGCCGCTCCACCAGCTTGTGCGCGCGCGGCGCCAGCCCCGCGCCCGGCTCGTCGCCCGCGTGCAGCGCCAGCTCCGCGAAGTTCACGCACAGCAGGCACTGCCACGTCTCCGTCTCGCTGCGGACATCGTGCTAGCGATATCACACGTGTGACCGAATGCCATGGATGTGGGAAACAATGTTGCAAGATTCTTTCAAACGTTTCAATTATGGGAGGATAAAAAGAAATATTTTTAAATAACTTCTAAAGTTGGTCACTTACTGAACAACAGAAGTCCAAACTCAAGATTTGCCAGCGAGCAATGGAGCGCAGCATAATAGGTGTTAAGCGAACAGATCGCGTTAGAAACACCACCCTGCGCTCCATAACTCAAATAGCTGATGTTGGAGAAAAAACAGCCAGGCTGAAGTGGGAGTGGGCAGGCCACGTAGCACGGATGCACCCGGAGAGGTGGGCAAAGGTCGTCACACACTGGACGCCTGAGGCAGGACAGCGCCGTCGAGGTCGACCGCGGCGAAGGTGGCGTGACGATCTGATCATGTTTGCGGGGCTAACATGGCCAGAGATCGCACGTGATAGAAAGGTATGGAAGGAGAAAGGGGAGGCCTTTGCTCAGCAGTGGGACACAACGTAGGCTAACAAAAAAAAACTTCTAAAAGCCTAGCTTTTGTCGGTGTTTGAGGTAGCCGCGCAGTAAACTACATAATTATAAAGTAAAAGTACCCTTAACGAAGCCGTAAGACACTTGTTTTCCCCTTCATCGTTAGTGCCATATTTGTTTTGTTCTAGAATTCTAGTTAACATGCTTTTTTGACAAATTCTTTTTTTATTTGTATAAATGGTTGTATCGGGGCTGGCGGAGAATAAACACTCACTCGGGCAGCTTCTCGATGGTGGGTATGTGGCAGTACTGGTGGAAGACCTTGGGGCACTTGTCGCAGCACATGAGCTCCCCGCCGTCCATGCAGACGGCGCACCAGTCCTCGTTGGGGTCCTGCGGCGGCGCCTTGGGCTCGTCGGTGCTGGAGTGCACGGGCGGCGCGGGCGACGGCGCCTCCGCCACCACCTGCACGCCGTTGGAGTCCAGCTTGGCGATGGTGGCCATGAGGTCCTGCACCGACGCCGCGCACACCTTGTCCAGCTCCGGCACGCCGCCCTGCCAAGGAACGCGTCACTACTCACGACTAGCTCCACTCCCACTAACTTATGTCTTCAATTGTGTGCTATTCCTCAAACAATGGGGCACTTAATATCGTGCCCTGCCTGTCCTGCTAGTTGTTCACTACAGGAACTGATGGACGCTGCCGAAAGCGCCAAACTAGTAGCTCAATTCTGGGCCAACACAATTTAGATTGCCATCGACACGCTAAGAAGAAGAAGATGTCTTCAAAAACTTTAAAATTACGATTGGTGTGTAGTGTGGGTCCCATACCCATGACTGTATGTGTAAGTAGCTTAAGTCTATATATTGAATGATTTGTTAATAAACGTGAGTATTACACATCGAGTCGTCTACTCAATCACACCTATCCCTACATGGCGACCCTGCCTTCGGGCTTGCCGCGCATAATGGTCGTGTCGCGTTACAACTGGCTTCAATTTTAATTGGTGCGAAATTATTCAAGATGTGTCAATCCTACCAAACAAAAGAAGAGGTTTTTCTGGCTCAAAATGCAGCTGGTGCTGGAAATAGTGCAGATTTGCAGCAAATTGGAACACATATGAGCAAACAAAGACATAAATGAAACAACGTTATATTTAGATGATAGTTAATAAGTAAATAATTAAAGCAGGGTGGTATATTCCCGTCGGGGCTGCGGGTTGTTCGAAAGAGATATTGCGGCCTCGGCACACAGGGCTAAGAAGGAACATGGGTGGTTTTAAGTCAGTAGAAGTCTGACACTCCCTACTGCTCTACCCAGAGCGGGAGAAGTCATTTGATGATTTCCCACCCTCCAAAAAACAAAAAAGGTAGTGTAATATGAGGGCGCGCAATTCGTGTACTCACGTTGAGGCTGGGGCTGGGCGTCTTGGGGTTGGTGGAGGTGACGGCGGCGGGTAGGGCAGGCAGGGCGGGCGGGAGCCGCGCGCGACCCAAAGTGATCTTGTAGTCCGCGCCCGCGCCGCCCGCAGCCACTGCGCTGGCCTCCAGCGTGCCTGCATGCACAGCGCCGTACATTGCGAACGTTACATTATCTACGACATTTATATTGTGACGTCACTCTGTATAGGTTAGTGAGTTGTTCGTATGAATGTTGTTTGGAGTCTTACCTCATGGTGTCGGGTCGGTAATGTCGGTATCTAAGTGTGGCGCCTGCTGCGCGACCACACTGTGTCTGAGTGCGCAAGCTGGGAAGCGCTCAGTATTGGCGAAGTCACCTTAACGCACACACAAATTGTGCACGTCAATGTACTATCTAATGACGCGCTAACACTATACAACTGCAGGGTGAGCCCGAACGAGCGTAACCATTGAGTTTTATAACTAACATTACATCCGGTTTCATACATGTGGCATACGATGTGATATCATGGCACGGAACTCAGAACTCGCATCATTACACTGTTTCAACCTCACCCGTACTTTATATCACTACATAGTATAAAACAAAGTCGCTTTCTCTGTCCCTATATCCCTATGTATGCTTAAATCTTTAAAACTGCGCAACGGACTTTGAAGCGGTTTTTTTTAATAGATAGAGTGATTCAAGAGGAAGGTTTTAGTATATAATTTGACCGACATCCACGCGGGTGAAGCCGCGGGCATCAGCTAGTTTACTCTAAACTTAAGGGGTTATTGTGTTCATTGTCATGAACAACTTTTACTATGAGACTAACCCTGGAACTTTAAAATTAAATCCAGCTGTCTTATACAATCGGCGATTAAAATATATGAATTGAACTGTGAACAATAATGTATTGAACAGCAGACTATGTTTTCACAGTTTTAGTATGATGCCTTGCTAGACTAGACCATACATTACTTTTAGATGATGCGTGAATTGAATAAAAGAAAGTAAAGTACTGAAACACTACTGTATTATCTGAAAGGTACTAAAAGTAAAATGACTAATGGATTGATGGTGTGGAAATAAAGTGAGTGACGCGGCTCTTGTTGGCTGCAACGAGAACGCCTGGCTGACTTGAAAGCGCAACGCGAATTGAGCTAATTATAATGAGAGAAATGAATTGTGCGGTTGCACCGTACAAGTAGTAAAACTGGTTCGTGCAACAATTACAGCTAAGTATCGGTAGCGAGTACACTACTCACCGTTGGCGAGCCCTTGCTGCGGGATGTGCCACTTGGCGGCGGCGGGCTGGTGCTGTTGCTGGTGCTGCAGCTGCAGCTGTTGTTGCTGCTGCTGCTGGTGCTGGTGGTAGTTGGGCGGCTGGATGGGCGCGGGCGAGGGCGTGCGCGGGCCGCCGCTGCGCCGGCCGCTGCTGGCGCCGTACGCGTTGCTGGCGTACGCGCCGATCACTGCGGACACACGGAGCTAGACACGGGCCACGCACGGACGCGCGCAGGGCGGCAGTACTCACTCTGCTGGTAGGCGTGGTGCATGGCGAGCTGCGCGGGGTGCTGCGCGTGCGCGTGCGCGGGCGGCAGCGCGCGCGGGGCGGAGCGCTGGGACTGCGCGTTCAGCAGACCGCGCAGGTTCATCTCGCTCACGCCTGCGGATCACCGACATGGTGGGGCGATTCTCTCTTAATCATTTCACACTTATTTTACCTCTGACGACCCAAAAGTAACCTTTCAACTGACAATGTACTAACACTGAAAACAGGATATTTACCATGTTTAATACGTCTGTACGTGTGTCACGGTGGTTCAAAATGGTATTAAAAACGTAAAAGTGCCGGAAAATGTTCGAGACGAACTGAATCGACTTGTAAATGACAGTGGTAGCGGTACCGAACACAAAAACGAACAAGAAGAAAAACAAATGTGTCTGCTCATGAGCAGACACATTTGTTCTTCTTCTACACCCACCCGCAATAACTTCAGTTTATCCGTGATCATGGTGCAGTGGTGCTTGCATCAGTGCCGAAATATCGGGTAGAAAGTAAATACGGCAAATATATCGTTTTCAGTGTTAATGGTAGCGAAAGTAACCTTACCTATTATTTATTAGTCCGAAATATTATTTGGGCAATAAAGACCGACCATCGGTCACAATTCTGCGCTTATACTTGGGCGTCTAAACTGACCACTTTAGCAGATCATAATATGAATTGCGAAAAATAAATAAATATCATAATAGGAAAATACTATGAATTGCGTTAAAATCGTAAAATGGTCACAGACGCAGTTACTAATATGAAAGGTTCATAATAGCCCACTCCCTTTCACAGAGGAGTGTCCCAACAGTGGGAATATTTTAGGCAGATTATGGTACGATATTTCTATGGAAAAAGTTATTCAGTTTGTTAATTTATACCTCATCTTTAAATATGAGTACATGTTTCTGGTATTATTGGTAACTTGTTTCTTAACGTAACGAATTGTGACAGAATCACGAATTCAGGGTAAAAAATAACCACGGAAGGGGCCCGCAAAGGCCGACGCCCGTCCGGGCTGCGGGTGTTCGCAAGTGATACCGCAGCCTCGACATGAAGGGCTAAGAAGGAACATGGGTGGTTTTTAGTCAGTAGAAGTCTGACACTCCCTTCCGCTCTGCCCAAGAGCGGGAGGGGTCATTTGATGATTTTCCACCCACCATAAAAAAAGGGTAAAAATAACTCCGTCGGGGCTGCGGGTTGTTCGAAAGAGATACCGCGGCCTCGGCACAAAGGGCTAAGAAGGAACATGGGTGGTTTTTAGTCAGTAGAAGTCTGACACTCCCTTCCGCTCTGCCCAAGAGCGGGAGGGGTCATTTGATGATTTTCCACCCACCATAAAAAAAGGGTAAAAATAACTCCGTCGGGGCTGCGGGTTGTTCGAAAGAGATACCGCGGCCTCGGCACAAAGGGCTAAGAAGGAACATGGGTGGTTTTTAGTCAGTAGAAGTGACACTCCCTACCGCTCTGCCAAGAGCGGGAGGAGTCATTTGATGATTTCCCACCCCCAAAAAAAAAAGGGGTAAAATAACTTCGAGAGGCCGTGCGGGCTCGTCGTAGTGGAACTATGGAACCAGAGCTGTTCATATTATTAAGTACATATTGTGATGGGTGGAAATGTATTTAAAAAAGAAAAGAAAATAATAATATTGTGTGCTTGTCTGTCGCTTTCGATGTCAGCATATGATGGTGTGGGAGACGTACCGTGCAGATGGTGCGGGTGCGTGGTGGACGTGACGTGCGCGTGCCGCAGCGGCGTGCTGCGCGCGCGCAGCCCCAGCGCCCCGCCCCCCGCCCCGCCCCCCGCGCCGGCCCCGCCCCCCGCGCCCACGTACGACTGCGGGCACACTCACACTGACGCACACTCGACCGCTGCACTACGCATGCGGTCGACTGTACGGCGACATTGCTTCTAACACAGAATCAACTACCTGATAGCACTGATCTACTATGTAAAATACTATTTCGTATGCGTCCGACTTGTTCATTAAACGAACATTATATCTATCTATGTATGTTATCATACAAATAAATTAGAGAGCTCGTTAGGCAACTAGCGGTAACCCAACAATAAAGTTCTTTCGGTTTGCATCCGATTGCTAGAAACATCTTGTATCTGATTAAAATTAACCCTATCGTTACAAGAACACAAAAAACACACAAGAAAAAGGCATATCTCATTTTTGTATTAAATAAGAAATAGATTTCTTGTTTTCTTGTAACATAATTTGTGTTGCGTTACCGCTTTTTGGCTTACGATGACAACAAAAAATATTTACAAAATCCTACACCTAAATATAGACACAGAAACGTGCACAGTATTGCAACACATATTGTTTAACTAGTTGGACAGATCACCACAGTGGGTCAACGCGAGCAGTTCCAACACAGCAGTCGTGCGGACTCACTGACGAGTGAATGCTGACTAAAACCCAAAGATTTCAAAATTCAAGATGGTGGTTATTACCATGAGTAAAGATACGCTGTGGTTACAACACATAACAACTTCATGCACGTAATAAACACTAATAGAACGAAAGAAGCTAACAAGCTAATACAAAGTAAAGACCGTTAAGTTGGCAACACTACTCGTAAATGATATAAAGAGAGCGATGACGTCGCGGACGTGTTCGCTCGGCGACGGATGCGACAACATACAGACGTTCAGCAGGACGAGACGAGCTGTGGGCACTGACCTGGTAGCGAGCCAACGTCTGAGACATGGAACAACGTCGCACATCAGTTATGTTAACATCACCTCACTACTACCATTCGGAGTTACAAGTACCTGGTGCATGGCGACGTGCTGCAGCGCCACGACGGCCGAGTGCTGGCCGTGCTGTGGGTGCGGCGGGTGCGGCGGGTGGTAGGGGCCCTGCTGCACGGCCGCGCCGCCGTCCACCTTGCCGTCCACCACGATGGCCCCCAGGCCGGCCAGCACGCGCACCAGCTCGGGCAGCTTGTCCAGCGCCAGCGCGATGCGCACGGGGATCTCGGGGTTGGGGATGTCGGCGCGGCGCGACTTGATGCGCTGCAGGTGCGCGCACACGGCGTGCTTGGCGTGCAGCACGGCCGTGTCGGAGCCGTCCAGCGCGGCGTGCACGAAGCCCACGCAGTGGTCCGTGATGGCCGCCAGCTGCTCCAGCGCCTCCTTCTTCTCGTTGAGCGTGCGCTGCTTGGCGTCGCACACCTCGTTCAGGCGCAGCACCAGCTGCTTGCCGCGCGTGTTGATGGCGTTCGTCAGTCTGGAGCAGTTCCACGTGTCAACATGTGCACCAGACGTAGGTACGCCGGCGGTGGCGGCGGGTACTCACTTGACGACGGTCTGCGTGATCTCGTGCACGAGCGACTTCTTCTTGTCGGCGATGAGCTGCTGGCGGTCGCGGATGACCTTCATGGCCGAGCCCAGCAGGACGCGCTTGTAGCTCACCTCCGACAGCAGCGAGCTGATGTTGGCGCGCGCCTGCACAGTGCACACACAACACGTCTACACTAACCGACACGCTACATTTTTATCATTGAAGGAAATAATAATGGTACAATTCATTATTTATCGTGTGGTTAGCTCCTAACTTGGTGTCACAGTGTTTATGCCGCGCATGGGCAAACACGAACAATGAAACATAATGGTATAATTGAAAGAACAGTTTTGAGCTCGAGTTTGAACAACTGGGTAACCAATGGGTATTATCGAGGAAATAATCAGCTCAAACGAGGAGGTATTGCCGAGACAGAAACCTATTTGGAAGAGTTTGACAAATCGTATTTTGTGGAGGGCTTCCAAACGTGTCTGAATTGTTGAGAAAAGTGTTACTTATTGATCGATCCACATAGTCTCCAAATTTCAACTGTGTGGTACCTACTAACTAACTACCAACAGTCTCAGGATAAAATATGGACGACAGAACCAATCTGTAAAGGGTTTCATTTTTTGGGCAAAGGAGCCATATAAGGAGTAAATGATAACGTGACATTGTGCAAGGGAGAATGAAAAAAGAACATGTTCGTTGACCCCCAAGGGCCATGGGGCAAAGGCAGGCATCTTCCTGCCATGATGACGTGTCACAAAATTATGTGAAGATTTGTTAGCATCGCGATAAATATTAATGTTTCGTTTTTATTCTTGTTCTGAATTGATAACTATTATTAAACCTCGTGTATTATGAACGAATAACTTTTGCCTTTGTTATCTCTCGGCGGCACGTGAAGGTCGCCACGCTTGCTCTCGTGTAGAACAACGATTAAGTAATCGTGAGCTTGGAGATAATGTCGACAACCGCAGCAACTTGCTGCTATCACTCATGGCTGTGTATCGTGCTGTACCAGATGTGCTGTACTAACGCAGAACGAACTGAGCCTACTTTGAGCTTACCTGGCTGAACCTTACCTGAAGGAATCTGCCAAATGCTCAGTGTTCAGATAAATATGTCAATAAGTTAGCTCAGTTCGCAGTGTTTAGTTGGTGCTCTTTCATTTTATGAATACTTGTGACATAGTTAAATCAAGAACGACCGTAAACAATCCAATATCAAATAACCTATTTTCGATGTATGTCACGCCATAGCAGTCAAGAAGCTGAAAACATTTGACGTATTATAAAAGTAGACAGAGGAAAATAAAAAATGTACATGAATCTAATTAGTGGAGTGCCGTAATGCATAAATTTTGTAAAATCTCGGAATCCAGGGCCGGTCAATGAATCTTCATAAAAACTTTTGGACTGCATTTTGGTAAAAGCCCAAATAAAGAAGTTAAAAAAAAAAATTGCGCGCTCTTCTTATTTATTTTTTTAATTCAACAATTTACTGAAAAATGAGCAGGTGGCGTTTTGTGGTTTCTGCCTACCCCCATGGGAAAAGGGCATGAGTTTATGTATGTAAGATATGTATCCACAGGATTTTTTATTATTTAGAATGCTTTGGTGACAGCAGTACTAATCCTTCACCAACAATACACATCAACGATGACGACGACAGTAATAAACAATAATGTTATAATGTATAGTACCTGGATGACCGAAATTTGTTTGGTTGTTTTGGTAAATCGTGTTTTAAGCTATTGCATAGCTTCTATCGCGGGCCTTGAGCGTGGGGACCGAATCCAGAAATTCCGTAACGAAAAAAACCTAACACTCATTTATTTAATAAAAGAAAAAATATTGTTTTTTTTTATCGGTCACCACGCTCAAAGTGTAACTTGAATTAATATCAAAGAAAAAAAAAACAAACGAAAAAAAATACTGCATTAATAAAATAAATAAATAATTATAATTGCATAAGTTGATAAAAAATGCTATGCAATAGCTTTACCGCGGCAGTCTCCAGTGCCACACGTCTTTTTTTTTTAAATGAAACCTAGCTTGATCGATTTATCGCCCCCAAAACCCCCCGCATTCAAAATTTCATGAAAATCATTGGAGCCGTATCCGAGATTCAGATTATACTATATTTCAAGAATTGCTCGTATAAAGGTATTAGATAGATACGTTTTAATTTTTTTTGGTTTGTAACTCGTTATTTTCTTTTACGAAATGTTAATAAATTAACATTAAAGTTACGGTGCAAATGTTATTTATTAGCTTTAAACATTTTTTTCCCTTGTCCCTCTCATTTTTCAGTAAATTGTTGAATTAAAAAAAGAAGAGCGCGCAATTTTCTTTTTTAACTTCTTTATTTGGTCTTTTACCAATGCAGTCCAAAAGTTTTTATGAAGATTCATTGACCGGCCCTGGATTCCGAGGTATAAATCTTACGGCACTCCACTAAATGGTGCTTGGCCGAAGTCGGGGCAAATGCCGCCATCTTGTTTTTGGAGCACCAAAAGATGTATCGTATTGTGTTGAGGGGTGTGGTACCTGCGCGGCCATCTCGGTGCTGAACTGGTACTTGTGGTCGCGGTGGTGCTGCAGCTGGCAGTCGCGGCACGTGAGCCGGTCGCACGTCTCGCAGAACAGCGACAGCCGCTCCTGCGCCGCAAGATACACACCCGTTGTTACGACATCACAGTCAAATAACACATCTATACTTACAAGTATTATTTGTCATTTCTTTTAGTCGAGTTCTTGATTCCCTTTATTTATACTTTCTGCACGTCTTTTACATTAAAAAAAAAAACATCTAAAATATAAATCAACTGAGGGCTGCGGGTATCAAAAACAAGGTTCAAGTTACCGGTGGTTAGAGCTCCAGAGAGGAACACAATGCAATCCGACCGATCACCCTACGAGTTTCGTACAAAAAGTGGCGCTGCAGAAATTGTCATAGCAACCGCACATGCGACCTAAAAGCCTCGCGTGTTTGTGTTGTTCGGGGGCGAAGCTCCGTGATCATCTAAAGAAGTAAAGAATAAGTAAGACCGCTCGTAACACAATGTTGCAGGTTACCTGCACGTGCTCGGCACAGAACATATCGTGCGCACTGCGCGCGCCGGCCTGCGCCTGCAGCTCCGCCATCGCCTCCTCCTTGGACTTGATGGTGTGCTCCTTCGTGATCTTCAGCCTACGGACATCAAACACCACTCAGTGCCAATATCAGCTCCAAACATTACACTTTAGCTACATTCACATGAATAGGGTAGTTAACTAAAAAATCTAATTAGTCCGTCAGATAGATTTCTAAAAAATACGTGTATTTTTTCTTTTTTCACGTAAACAAACAATGAAGACGATACAGTGCTTCAAAAACTCGTGTGACGTTAATTTTTATTGATTTGATAAAACAAAAAATACGTATCCAATATTTTTCGACAATTTAACAGAGGGACTAATTAGAATCATATTTTTTTTAGTCAGTAAACATCCCTATTGCGCCTCTTGCCTCAGTTTCAGCCTGAAAGATTCGTTCGCCCCTCTATCGCGCGCATCATAAAACACAACACAGTAACGTGTCTGTCGCTGACATGATTCATTGATGGCTTTAGGATACCATTAACGCAAATTCTGCGACACGCCTGCGATAGTGTATACGGCATGCGTTCGGTTCGGTTCGGGTTCAGCAATATCTTATTGTATTTAACGAGATGACTATGAAAATTGGGACATTGGCGCCAGGTGAAGGTCTGCCTGCGGCCACATTATATCGGCACGTGTGTATAACGCTGAGGTGTTACCTCTGGTGCGCGTGCACGCAGTTGTCGCAGATGAACTCGGCGCAGTCGACGCAGTAGCTGGTGGCGGGCTCCGTGTCCTCGCAGCTGTTGCACTGCTGCTCGCCGCTCATGCCGCCTGCACACAGTAACACCAGCACACCTTACACTCGGGCTCCGCACACACACAGCACGGATAGGAACATGGCTTACCGTTGGAGCCGGCCTGCTCGAGCGACATCTTCTCGAGCACGAACCGCTGGTCGATCATGTTGGCTACCTGGCACTGCAGCCGGCACATCGGACACGTTACCGTCACGCGCTCCGCACCTGCTCGATACATAGTTTATTATTAACTTTACATTTAAAAAATAAAAATATTCATACTTATAGGTTATAAAAATGATTCGCGCATGTAATGCGTTGCGTAGTATTTATAGAGATATAAGAATTAAAAAAATCATGAATATAATCCTCTTGAGTTGATTTAATTCCATTGAGTGACTTTAATTGATAAATAAGGCATTCAAGGAAGTTAAATGAACTGAGAGGGTTGTATTGGTGATTTTAATTATTATTTCTCAGTATAATGTACCTTACATTTGTCATGGTTGCGAATTCTATTTTATTTAACACTAGCTGATACCCGCGTGGAATATTGTATACTTACTAAAACCTTCCTCGAGAACCACTCCATTGGTGGAAACAGCATAAAATTTGGTGCAGTAGTTTTTGAGTTTATCTGTTTATCGCGAACCAACAGACAGACAGACGCGGCAGACGACTTTGTTTTATAATATGTAGTGACAGTGACCGGCAAATTGCAAAAAACGTAAAAACTTCCAATTTCGCGGGCTACCCTGGGCCTGGAGCATCTAGCTTAAATACAGTTAATCTCGGAAACGGCTCCAACGATTTTTATGTAATTTTGTTTTTGGTTTAGAGGGCGATAAATCGATCTAGCTAGGTTTCAGTTTTCGAAAACGTCGTCAATAATACTATAATTAATTTTAACACAGCAACAAACAAGTAAGACCTTCACATGTTACATACCCAAGAAATCTCTCGAGCTGGCTTGTTTCTCTTCGAGCTTGGCGCGGATGCAGGGCTCGCAGGCGGAGTGCAGGCACTCCATGAGCTTGGGCGTGCCGTCGGCCAGCGCCAGCGCCGTGTTGCACAGCACACAGCGCGTGTCGGCCATGGGCGCCCGCGCCGCGCCGGGCGACGCCAGCGAGTCGGCCGAGCCCTTGCCCGCGTCCGCAGCGTCGCTGGGCGAGCCCGCACCCCCGCCGCCCTCCACGCCTTGCCCGCCCTCGCCGCCCCCGAGCCCCCCATCAGGCGTACTGCTCACCTGCATACATCAACATTACATTCATATTATTATCACATCATAGTATGTCATTGATGCATTGATGACAGAAACCATGACCTATTCAAAAAGCGAAAAAGTTTGTAAGTAGGTAAATAGTGTAAGTGTCAAAAGTTTGTAACTGAGAAATGTAAGTGTTAGGTATATTATTATAGTTACTAGCGACCCGCCCCTGCATAGTGCCGACAGAAGAGTGTTTTTGTTCACATTGTTGTTGTAGCTTGTTTCAAATGTTTGACACTTGGTAATTATAAATCAACTTAATTTTTTTTTCTTTTATTATCAGTGTGATATAAAATGATTGTCGACATAACGGTCCCACATGACGGGAACCTCGAAGAAGCTGAGAAAGATAAGCAAATCAAGCAACTGGACTTGGCTTGCCAGGTTGTTAACATGTGGAGTGCGCACTTAGCGATAGTTATGCCGATAGTTGTTTGAACCAATGGTTTAATTGCCAAGAACCTTTTGTGAGGCAGCTGGATCAAGGCTTACAGAAAGCGGTACTCCTGGACAGGGCTTGTTTTGTTTGAGAGGTGCCTATCTCTGGAGCCCTGATCCCCAGTAGCTTTGCTTACCCTAGTCATAATACCGGTGGGCTCCCATTTTATATATTCTTATTTTTTTAACAAATATTTAAATTTTTATTTACAAAAATTGTTACAAAATAAAAAAAGGGAACAATTAACTAATGCTTGGACCCTTGACCCTGATATTAATGGACTACAAATTTTTTATGTTTAAATATTTTATTGTAATGTATTTTTAAAAATGTTCAAGTTTAGTAAAGTTTTTTTATTTTTTATTAATTGTTTCTACAGTATACAGAATCCTGATTATCCAGATCAATTTAAACTACGGGTAATCTAAATACTTGAAAATCCGTATAATTGATTTCTAAGTAAAATCAAGCAATATTAATAACTTTTTAAAGTGTTTCACATGTAACATCAATTAGACAAAAGGATATATAATAGAACTATAGTAATAAGAGCCGTGAACAATGAATCCAGAAAAGCGGGATTTTACTGTATGTACATTGTGTGGGAACCACGGTTGACAGATGTTGGGCATGCTACCGTCCGGGAGAAAGGATGCAACACATTATTACGAGGTGATTTACTTGATTCAATTAAGATGTTTTTTTTAAATATTATTTTGTACCCTATACCGAATGCCTTGTGGCATTAAGTCTGCGTATGTACTACTATTGTATTTGTCGTTAGTGGCCCTCTCATGCAGTCATTAGAGACCCACAGGGTATAATAACAATTTTTTTGTTGTTCATAAGACTTGTCAAGTCATAGTCCATTAATATTTCCTAATTAGATGTGCAAGTAGTTAAAATGAAATCAAAATCAAAATCAAAATCAAAATCAAAACTCATTTATTCAAACTAGGCTGATAATCAGCACTTTTCGAACGTCAAAATTTACTTTACTTTACTTATTTACAAGTGACAGTCCCCCAAAACGCCCACCCTTCGACACTTCCTAGTGTTTTTGCTGGAAAGAAGAAGTGGCGGAACAAACTCTCCAGCAACACATCTGTCTGTTTGGTTAGAAGAACCAGACTCGATACAATACTATGTGTAAGTTAATATTACGATTGACTACAATCAATAATAAAAGGTATATAATAATAAAACATAAATTATATCAGTAAACTAATTTTGGAGAAAGAACATAAATTACAAACATTGTCTTGTGTTCAACTCAACGACCAGCTATTCTTATCATTTAAGTAGTCGTTAATGGAATAGTAAGCTTTTGAACAAAGATTAGATTTCACTTTGGCTTTAAATGCATTAAATGGCAAGTCTAAAAAAGAAGATGGCAGTTTGTTATAAAATGTTATACCGAGCCCTACGAATGAATTATGAACTTTGTGAAGCCGGTGAAAAGGAGCGCGTAGTTTATGCTTATTTCTGGTGTTAAAGTTGTGAAATTTTAGTGTAAAAGTCAGATGATACAATGTTGAACGATTATGTAGTCATATTACACAGATCAACCTCCAAATTGACCTGGAAAGAATAATATGAAACAAAGTTAACTCTGCAAAGAATCTCATAACATAAAGTATGAAAGTCACTCAATGAAATTTTTGAACCTGGTACCCACAAAAAAAAAAGTTGTTTCTAAGGCCATTTGAAATGCCTTTAATTTATTTTTGTAATTACAGGGATAACACGTTGGGAAAGTTGCATTATTTACAAATACATGTTGTTGTTGCGAAGTGTGTGCAGTGCGTACATTGAGTGAGACCGCGGGCACCGCGCTGCCGTCGCCCAGCTCCTCCTGCACCTCCTCCTTGATGGTGACGCCGAGCAGGGGGCCCAGGTCCATCAAGGCTCGCTCGATCTCCTCCCCGCTCGGCTGAAAGTTTACGTTTTCCATTCCACTGCCTGTCCCGTCCACTCGTCACTCATTTCACCAGCCGCTCCGACATGTTCACTCGATAGTTGGTCGCACTTTCACTCGTCAGCCCGGGGACACTGGCACGTACACATAGCTAATTGAGCATTTCGATTGCGAGATGCCGCCGTTCAACAGCGTCCTTCCAATCACAATATCTGTGTAGCGATAATTGTTTGCACTTTTTCAACTATAAGCCTATCTATGTCTTCACTACACGTTTTTTGCTACCGTGTCGTAAATAAGTTTATCAACAAAAATTATCTCGAGAAATTTTTAACATGCGTCCGTTCGACAACCATCAACGCCCATAGACAAGACAACGACAAGGAAGGATGATGTACAATCGAAACTTATAGATTTACAATAAAATACAATCACCTTTTTGCTTTTTGTTACAGAGTGCTACCGAATAACGTGAAACTATTGAATAAAAACTGAAATATACTGAAACATTTTCTAATTACAACAAACAATAAAGGTTCAGTCTGCCAGTGATCATGTCTTTCTTCAAAACAAAACAAAAAAACATTTTTCAAGCAGCCATAAAAAAGTTGTGTGGCTGGTTGAAAAATGATTTTTCAATTTTTCAAAAATTATGAACAGAAAGCCTAAATTGCAATCAGAAATTAACATTCCTCAATTTTTTGAACACATATAAACGTTTTGCGTTATATGAAACGAACGACATCATCGTTGTAAAAAGTTGACATGAGATGACAATTTGACAAACGTGACAGATTGGTAGTGACAACACGTCGAAAATGGCTGACTCTGGGCCAAGTAAAACCGATATTGAAGCAGTTTTTCAAAGATTACGTTCTATTCCTGCGAATAAAGTGCGTAGATTTCGATAGTTATGTAGTTACAGAATAATAGTTCAGTGATAATAATGCATGTTGTGTGGTGTTCAGGTATGTTTCGATTGCAACGCGAAGAACCCTACGTGGTCGTCGGTGACGTACGGAGTGTTCATCTGCCTCGACTGCTCCGCCGTGCACCGCAGCCTCGGCGTGCACCTCACGTTCGTGCGCTCCACGCAGCTCGACACCAACTGGACATGGAAGCAGCTCAGGAACATGCAGCTTGGCGGGAACTCGAACGCTGTATGTCCATCATTTTATGCCATAGTCTTTCTCTCGATTCCTTGGCCAGTCTTACTAAGCTAATATGAATTGAAATAGAGAAAGAATTTCAAGGCAAAATGTTGTGTTGTTCTTGGTTGGTGGTGTAGCATTGTATTTGATCAACCAACAGAATTTATGATAAACTAGTCCTATTAGCGGTATATATATCATTTGTAAATGGTAGATGTAAATAATTTGAAACAGCTAACATTATATTTGTCCACATGTCAGACCCAGTTCTTCCGCACGCACGGTCTGTCAACAGAGGATGCTCGACAAAAGTACAGCTCCCGAGTGGCCCAGATGTACCGTGACAAGCTGAGTGCCTTGTCGG
The DNA here is from genome assembly GCA_949774965.1 of Diarsia brunnea. Classification (NCBI taxonomy): domain Eukaryota; kingdom Metazoa; phylum Arthropoda; class Insecta; order Lepidoptera; family Noctuidae; genus Diarsia; species Diarsia brunnea. Next base: position 20,875,565 of record OX459004.1, on the reverse strand, counting down.
AGCAGGCGATGAAGACCTATGGGACCAAGGTAAGTGTTTATGTAGTTGAATAACTTTTTAGATTTGTGAAACTACAAAATATGTAGCTAACATTGTATGGCTGAGCTTAGTGTGCCTAAGGTTGACATTCAAAGGGTTTACCATAATGTATGCAAAATTTACAGATCAACAAGTCCAACAGGTTCTTTTGTGCCTTCACTTAGTAATGTCTCTAACTGAACAGTAAAGCTTGCACATTTGATTGGTTCTTATTTTGATTCTTATCTTATTCACAGATTTGGGTAAGTACTTAATGTAAGTTAACAATTTAACTGTCTATTACAAAAAAATGTTTTTAAATGACTATTGTCTTTTGCGCACATTAATTTACTTATTGAGTGCCAGAGCAAATAATTTTGACCCCTCAAGTCAGCATACTAACTGTTAAATATGTGATTCATTTAATAGTTGCTCGTTAGTGACTTTTACGATTTTTTTAACGTTGAATTATCACAAATATAAAAACATTTATAGTTTTATGTGAAAAGTAATTAAACTACTATGGTAGTGTAGATAAGTCATAAATCCTATGAATGTGTCCTGAAGTTGTAATATGCAAATGTTCCACTTTGTATAGTATATGTGATGTTTATGATGTGTGAGCGTTCGTCTTTGTGTTGTGCAGCTGCACCTGGAGGCGGCGGCGCCCGAGCCCAAGGAGGTCAAGGAGCGCGAGGTAGACTGGTTTGCGGAGCACGGCGACTCCGCCACTAACACTAGCGAGTTTGCCTTCTTTGCACAGGTAACACAAACATCTCACCCCACACTCCGCACTACTGAGCTAGTGGTTAGTGGCTCCTCACATAGCACTCACTAATGTTTCACTCTTTATGTAGGTTGCTGCTGGCTCCTTCAGCTCTTTGTGAGCCTAATCTTGCCTTCAAGTTTACACTACAAAAACCTGCCTCCCATTCACTATAATACCTTTGTAACATAGAGGAATATTATAAGAAAAGAAGTTGATTTATATGTATTTCCGAATGTGAGATTCACAGTATAAGTATGTAGAAGTGTTAGTGGCACACGCGCGTGTTGCGACACGCTGCTCCTCTGGTTATACTTACTGGATACGTTGCACGGTACATACATGTTCTGTCCTCAGGTATGTCTCAAACTAAGAGCTTGTTTCGTTTGCCGTGCTTAGTGTCGTAGTGTGACATTAAGTGGCACTACACAAACACTCCCCACATGTCGTGTTCAGTAAGGCAAGCTTGCTGTATGCTGGTGTGTTTAATATGTTTTTTACTTTTGTTTTTAAATAATACATGATCTTACATTCCAAATGTACAGTTAAATCTTTTATATGACTAGCCTTTTCTATTGTGTGTGTAGCTAGAAGTATCATAATATAAGTTTGCCCCAACACTAAATCACTGCTGATTGTGTGCTTTCTTGCAGTGAGTCATACATTACGAGTATGACACATACAAGCTAATGCCATTTCCTCATATCTTGACAATCAGTCCCATCTACAACATAAACAAATTGATACAAACTCATTACTTATCTTGTTTCCGTTTTCTTAAAATAAAGATTTGTATTGAACAGAATATTGTCTATTTTTGCCCTTTAGTGTAACTTTAAAAACGTGCGCGATATGTTCTAGTTTTTCCGCGTTCTGTTATCGGCGCGTAGCACAAGCACAGTGATAACGCGTTTTAAACTGAATCATTAGCTTTTCATAAGTTAACACATTCACAATCATGTGTTAACTAATTAATGCGTGACATCGATATTGTATTAAGGGAAAACGTAAACGAATCATTGATTTGAGTTACAGAAGAAAAATAAGTACATTTACTATACTCGTGCTCATAAGTCAGCAATAATACTGTTTGTTCACAAATAACATTAAACTTGCTGAGTGTCCTTTTGTAAATATACCTAAAAGTAGTTTTATAAGACACGTCGGCCCACTCCTCGCGCTCGTCCATCCATACACATTGCCTGACCGTTAATATGCACATCTTGATTGATAAAAAGACCTGCACACTGATAATGAAGGAAGTTTATAGAAAATTACTGAATGTTTAATGCCATATTCACGGTCGATCGAGGACGTTGTGACATTTTTTGAAGTTACGGTCGACGTGAATCGAGCTCGTTCTGGTTGCACCGTACTGTGTGTAGTGTGGCCACTGGCCAGTGTGTGACACGTGTGTGTGTGTGCAGGGTGCGCCGAAACCGGACACGGCGCTGACGTCGCAGGCGCGGCTGTGGGACGCGGGCTCCGGCGTGGCCAGCGGCGACATGGTGGCGGCCGGCGACTCGCGGCCCTCCACCATCGGCGCGCGCAAGCAGCCCGCCAAGCGCGCCGGGGTAAGTGTACCCACCTCCTGCAGCATTACTTGAACGACGGCTGACATCGGTAGTATGTCTCAACACCAGTCGGAAGGCACGTGTTCAACTTGCAGTTATACACATAATATTCATCATGATCCAGAGCCTGATAAGACTGCGCCGTAGGGGCTGCCTCTCATTAGTCGTGTCTGCAGTCTTTTCTCCAAGTTTTTTAGGGTTTCGTACCTCAAAAAGTAAAAAAAGGAACCCTTATTAGATCACTCTCTTGTCTGTCTGTCCGTGTGTCACCACCGGTATGGGTAGGTCTCAGGTATGGGTAGACCTAGCAAGGTGAAATTTATGCCAGATACTGGGGTCTATAGTCCCTATTAGGTGTATAAAAGTCAAGGTCCTGGGTCAACACGATAAAAAGATAGGGGCAAATTTAGATTTACACGAAAACCAAAATATACCTTTTTCTTTTTTTTTTTTGGCGGGTGGAAAATCATCAAATAACCCCTCCCGCTCTTGGGCAGAGCGAAAGGGAGTGTCAGACTTCTACTGACCAAAAACCACCCATGTTCCTTCTTAGCCCTTCATGTCGAGCCCAAAATACCATGTGATATTTTCGTTATCATGAATGAGCTCCTTCAGTTCTTTTGCAGCTTTATTAAAATCCGTTCTGTCCTCTTCCGATTTACTCAAATGAAGCTGCCTTCGCAATCTTCGTTTGGCCTCCAGTTTATGCTTAATCTGTAAGGGTATGTTATTTTTACAGACTAAAGGATCCAGTGTTGGGGTAGCGCGCCATGCTGCTATATGTATTAGATTGGTTATGTAGAATGTGGCAGAATCTATGTCTTCTTCAGTTTTACTTTTAGATCAACTTCTTCTTCAAGGTAATCCGCAAATGAGTCCCAGTCAGTTTTCCGATTGCACAAGGTTAGTTTTGGCTCTCTCTTGATAGCTGCAACACTAACTGTGACAATAACTGAATAGTGGTCAAATAGTGTATCGAATGATGACTCCATGCTAGAATTGATATTTTTTAGGGTTGCGCTTCTCTCGTTCATGCTCCTATTCTTTTGTAGCGTTACAGTAAGAAATAACGTTCTGCCGAAAGCGTCGACAAGGTAGCTGTTCGCGCTTTACCCTTAGTCTTTTGATACACCACTGCCTCACCCTTGAAGACAACAGTCATGTTGTTATTTTATGTTTCGCCGACATTCATAACTGGTCCTACTGTGCAATGCACTCGCAGTTAAAGCAAACGTTGTCTGTACAGTTGGGCGCACGCAAGGGCGGGCTGGGCGCGACGAAGGTGGCGGCCAACTTCGACGACATCGAGCGCGAGGCCATGCAGGCTGAGAAGCTGAAGATGGAGTCGGCCACGGCGCCGGCGAGCTCGGCCACGCTGGACCACGTGGAGGCCGAGGTGGCCTCGCTGCGCCTGGCCTACCGCGAGCCCGGCGCCGCGCCGCGTCCGCACGCCGACCGGCTCGGCATCGCGCAGGCCAGCTCCGCCAGCCGCTCGTGAGTATCCACCGCACACACCACATCACTGCCGACCTGACCCACGTGCCTACTGACAATAACCTAACTGTAATTATTCCCAATTTACAAAGCGTCGACAGGAATAACTTGTCGGTGGTTCTTCATAGAAATACATTCATTAGGACGGGCAACTTGTTTATGGAAGTACGTGTGTGTAAAAGCTTATAACGTGGTTGATATTCCAGCGGCGTGTCGCACTCGGCGACGTCCGACATGACGGTGATAGAGCAGGAGGACGCGCCGGCTACGCGCGCGCAGCTCGACGATATCGACGACTTCAGCTCTTCCTTCACCATGATCAGGTACACCGGGGACCGCGCTCGACTGCACGGTTACATGATGTGCCACGTTGATAAAATACATTCACGTAAAATTAATTAAAAACAATGTGTCATTAATTAGTAACGGTATTGGTACAGAAACGAGCCGTACGGCAACAGTCGCAACCTGGACAAGCTGTTCGGCGACAGCGGCAAGTCCTCCTCGTTCGACAACATCCCAGCGCTGGGCACGGAGCCCGCGCGCGAGTCCCCGCCGCCGCGCGCGGTGCACTCCATGTTCAGCGCGCAGCCCGCGCGGGCGGCCGAGCGGGCGGCCGAGCGGGCGCGGCCGCGGCGGGCGGACAGCGCGGACGACGACTCCGCCGTCAAGAAGTTCGGCTCGGCCAAGGCCATCAGCTCCGCGCAGTTCTTTGGTGAACAGGTCAGTTCTCTTACAAACAAGCCGATCGAATCGAATTTAATTAGCGAACCTACCACTGCAAACGTGATATCTAAAACCGATAAAATAAATAAATTGGATGGAATTATAAAGCCCTTTTTGGTATTAGCTCGCCCCCTATTACATGGGACTTAAACATAACTGGCGAAATGTGGGTGTACTATTAGGTACCTACACCTCTGCCTAACCCTTCGGGGATTACAGGCGTGATGTTATGTTATGTGTTTTTGGTATTAATCGTATTTATAAATCGATATCCCTCACGTCTGCCGAGTTCCGCTAGCTAATATTTCAGTTGGCATTCAGTCACGTGACTGAACATTACGTCACATTTCGACAAACGCCATTCAAAGTTCCCAACTCAGTAGTTTCTCCCAAACATAGGGGTGAATAAGTGAGTTGGCATTTATTTAAGAGCCTTATATTTTAAAAAAGTAAATGTAGGCAAGTAAGGTATCATTGTGTTGTAGGAGTCGCAGTGGGAGCGCGACGGCAACCTGTCGCGGTTCCAGGGCAGCACCAGCATCTCCTCGGCGGAGTACTTCGGGGGCGACGCGCGCCCGCTGCCGCGCAACTCCGCCTTCAGCGTCTCCGCGCCCGACCTCGACGAGGTGACAATTTTATTCATTATTAGCTCAACCACTGATGAAAAAAATCTAACATAAAAAATTAAAAAAACTAACTAAAAAAGCACTATCTCAGACACCATATATTATGGTTAAGTTACGGGACTACCTCGTTGTCCTAGTGGTTCCAAGCGCGACTGCTGAGCATGTGGTTCTTGGTTCGATTCCATTCAAAGTGTTATTAGGTTTTCTCATCAGGAATTTGTCAGTAGCCGCCACGGAGTCTGGCTTTGTGCTCGGTTGATGATAACATGGGACTTGACCATAACTGGCGGAATGTGGGAGTAGGACGCCTCTGTATGACGTCGTATGTTGTGCAGGTGCGCGAGTCCGTGCGCGCGGGCGTGACGCGCGTGGCGGGGCGGCTGTCGTCGCTGGCCAACGGCGTGGTGTCGTCCATACAGGAGCGCTACGGGTACTGAGCGCGCCATCTCTCACCAAACGTTCCATTGTGTGACCGACCTAGTGGCTTGACAATAATAAAAATGCCAGATTCTCCACAACAACAAGTTTTCTAACCTGACCCTTACAAATAAGTTCCTGGCCACTAATTAGGTGTATGATCCATCAGCAATCAAAATAACGTATTGTTACAATAGCTGTATGCCGCAGCCCCGCGGTGTACAATAGCTGTATGCCGCAGCCCCGTGGTGTACGCGTTATATCAGTGTGACTGACAAGCTCTTTCAATTCACTTCTAAATTATTAAAACAAACTTATTTCCTGTAAAACATGTTTTTCATAATACTAAAGTAGACAACAGGCAAATGTCAGCATGTTGTTGAAAGTTGCTTTCTCTTGACATTCGAAACAGGTTTGTACATCTTTTAGAAATTAGTTCAGCATGAGCTGTGAGAGCGCGTGAGTGCGGCCACACACACGATGAGCCAATGTTCGGATGAACAACTGACTTTTGTGATGCATATATTGTATACTTGAGTTTATATTCAAAGTTATAGGTGTCTGATGCAAGTTCATTTTGAAATGTATAATATAAATCTTTATATAAATATTGTTATTTGTGTAATATACTATTAGATAAATCTGTATGATGAGCATATCTTGACTACTTATATTTTCATAGAACTGTCCACGATTTCCTTTATTGCACTATCGTAGATGAACACAAGTCGGTTCATGAAGCGCGTCTTCATGTCCTGTACTACGACCACTACACTAGGACAGTCGCCGGGCGCCGCTCGTGCATGTAAATATTGTAACATAGTGAATTGTATAGCATCCGGTGGTGGAGCTCCACGCATACATTGCTGCACTACATGTAGCAGCAACAGACGCTTGGCGGCGTCTGCCGCACGCAAGCTTTGTACGACATCTTTATATTGTGTCCTCACTTCTATTATATCCACTATTTTTCTTTACTTTATTTATTTACAATAAAAAGTATTTATAGAATGTATATTGTAACCATATTACTATTTTTGTGAATTCTGAACGTTGTTACTCGCTACTTCGCTATCGCATTCCAAATTCGAGTGTTTTTCTTTTGTAAATTGAAGGTTGCATTATAATAAAGTGAAACCATCGGCCAGTGCCGGTCAGACTGCCCACACTATCCAACAAGCCGCACTTTACATAACATGCGTCATGCGAGTCTGCATGATAGCAATGCGCATTGACAATGTGACCACGCACGCGGAGTAGTCTGCCAGTAACGGAGCATTTATCATTTATTTATTTTTATGTAAACGTTTTTGGTGATAGATAATTATTTTTATAGTAAGTTTGGTTAAGTTGATGTTAGTACGAAAGAGTCGGCCGCTGTGTCACACAGACGTAGGAACGCGCACAGGTATCGCGCAGTGCGGCCATCTGTGCGACGAGCCTGACTTGTGTGTAAGCATGTTTATTTCTAGAGCTTGTTTTATCATCGACACGTAAACTTTGTTGCGAATTATATTAAGATAACTGTGGCCGGAAAGCCTTAGTATAACGATATGTATTGTGAAGAACCCAAATTATATGAGACAGAGAGTTGGTGTTCGATTGAGTTGACGTTCGCTTCGGACGCGACGCGGTTGCTTGCCGCTCCTAGGTTCATGGAATATCTGTATAGTAATAGAACTTTGTTTTTAGATAATAATTATTGATATAAATATACAAAATTATATTTGCTACTGTTTTATTTTATTTCCACCCGCTTTGCTTGTATTAAGATTTTTGTGGTACCTAATCAACATTTTGTTGGTAAAAAAAACAAGTTTTAAATAAATAGTTATAATCTTAATAACAATAACAGATTTCCATTATAACACGATAATACCATCAATTTTATAAAGAACATCACCAGTATAGGCAGCGCTAATCAAGCATCATTAATTAATTACATAATGTAATTAATTCACTTTTCCATTCTGTGGGAGACGGTCATTTCCTTAGAACATTGTATATGAAGACACTGCGTGTGTGCGAATATATGGTGGACCGTCAGCTGAGCTTCTTAGCGACGATACACACGTTCTCCGGGGACACGGCGGCGGGCACGAAGTAGCACAACCGGGCGTCGAACCCGCGCTCCCGCAGGTGCAGCACGCGCGCCCAGTCCAGCAGCTGCTTGGCGCGCCGCCCCACGCGCTGGCGCTCCGCCCGCGGCAGCCCCCCGCGCTCGGGCGCCGGCACCTGCCCCCCAGCGCGCGGCAGCCCCCCGCACTCGGGCGCCGGCACCTGCCCCCCAGCGCGCGGCAGCCCCCCGCACTCGGGCGCCGGCACCTGCCCCCCAGCGCGCGGCAGCCCCCCGCACTCGGGCGCCGGCACCTGCCCCCCAGCGCGCGGCTGGCGGCTGCGCCCGTCCCCGCACGTGGCCCACGACACGATGCCCAGCAACACGTTGAACTGCTCGCTACTTATGCCCATCTCCTGCAAATATTTACAAACTTTTAACATTTTCATGGTGTTGTCCCTGAGCTCGTGGCTAAATCATAAACAGCCGCTTGGGATCGATCTGCAGGTTAAACGGCGCTTGCCTAGCTTCGTCAGGGTATGATTGGCTATCCTTCAATACTGAGTTCACCGTGCAGCTGTTGATCACGGTTGCCATTTGGTAGATCTTCGATGACGGTCGTTACAGGTAATCAGTAAGAAAGTCCTGAAAGTCTGATAACCAGTCTTACCAAATCGTATTACCCAGTTGGCAACGAAGCCAACTACTCGATGATAAGTGGGCACTCCTGTCCACGAACGCTAGGAATGTTACGGGTGACGGACAAAAGCGGGAATGTAGTGTTGAATGTGAACGCACCTGCAGCTGTTGCGTGGCGACGAAGGCAGGTCGCTCGCAGCGGTGGTGGCAGCACGTGGCCAGCACCACGCCGCGCGTCTTGTGCAGCACTCCCTCTGCCGTCACGCAGCGCAGCGCGTAATCTTAACACCGGGTAACTAAATTTGAAAAGTTCTAAATGTGTAAACATTTAGAACTTTTCAAATTATTGTAAAAAGGGCATTCTGCGCCGACCCCAAAACACATTGGATTAAGTACACGCTGCTTTGTCGTGGACGATATTTAACGATAAAAAGCGCATCGGTCACAAGTGCATAAGGTAGTATGATATTATCTCAGGAAATAATCCGGATATACAGTTCTGCGCACTCACAACCCAACGCAATGGTGTCGGCGTGTCGACTGTAGCTTGTAAAAGATAGATGAGTGTGCTGTAGGTATGGGCAGATGGGCACGTATGTAAGACATAGATACCGGTGGCCACGCCGCACAGATGCTTGGCGAGCCCCACGACGTGGTCGCGCTGCGCCACGTGCGGCACGAGCTGCAGCGCCACGTGCGCCAGGTCGGCGCGCAGGCGCGTGGCGCAGCGCGTGCGCAGCTTGTTGTCGCGCTTGTGCCGCAGCGACGCGCGGTCCAGCAGCAACGCGCACGAGCGGCCCGCGCACCACGCCGTGCACAGGTAGTACGACACGTGACCTGCAGTATTGCAACGTAAATGCCTGAAGCCTTACTATTATATAGGTATGTATGTCTTTGGGTAGAAAGTAGGGTGAAGGAGCTTGTCGGGTCGATGTTTAGGTTAAGCAGTGCTTGCTTTTAGGTTGGTCCATGGATGGGTGACCACCCATTACATACCAAGTTTCTATTGTGCCTCGGAAAACATGACAGTCGTTGGTCCCGGCTGTCATATATAGATCTTTGGCAATTGTTACAGGTGGTCAGTGGCCTGAAAGTCTGACAACCAGGGAGTACTGCAGAATAATATTTTTCCATTTATTATTGGCTAAGATATTGTTAAACAAAAAACCAAAAAAAAACTGAAAATATGAAAAAAAATTGCATCATGGACCATATCCATAAAATAAAGTGTTTAAAACTAAAATGTAGCTGGATGTTAGACATCAGGGTAATACCTTTCCCTGCCCCCAGTTCCACATAGCAGGTGTTCTCAGCGACCAGTCCCTCCTCCTCAGCCAGCCACAGCAGGCTGGACACCTGGCGCAGGTGGCGCAGCGAGCTCTCGGCGCGGTCACTCTCGGAGAACTCCTCCATCACACTACTATGGATGGGGTGGTCAGGGGCTGTTGTTATGCTGTCCTTTACATGCTCTGTGTAATCATGGAATCTGTCATTAGTCATATCAGAATGATAATCTACAATGACCATCATCATTATTGTCCTACCCACAAGGGTAGAAACTCAAAATTTTAATTTAATTAAATTTTTTATTAATTTATTTTTATTTTTTTTAAGTTAATTTAATTTTAAATATTGATTTTCTACATTTCAGTATAGTAGCTATTTAGTGTATGATGTCACATGATTTTGTATAGTAAGTACTGTGCATCCAACCATGGGGGAGCTTCAACACAAACTATGTGTTATGTTTATATGTATGTGTGTTTATGTCATATCATAAAGGTGCGTGAAAATAATATATGTAATAAAATACTCACTTTCATATAAAAAGTTAACTTGGTGTATGACTTGCATGACTGTTTCCCGAGGCAGTTGACTGAGAGGCTTTCGAGGGCACGTGTCTACCTCTGTGGGAGCATTAATGTTGAGCACTATGTATGGCGGCTGCTCAGTCGCGCGGGCGTTGCAGATTTTCAGGTGCTTCTCCAGTTTACTCACATAAACAGTGCTAAAACACAACAGGTTGTGGCTGGTAATAGTATATCTTCCCAAAATACATGCTTTGGACGTGGAGTTGCAGACACCACCCCGTTTTATAACAATAGTACCTACATAATATAACTAAATTGAGAAGAAATTCAATATGTTTATTCTACTCACTGTTTAGGATCATTAGGACATGGTATTCGTTTGTCGTCCTAAAACAAAAAAGACCAATTGTGATACTTATCTTAAAAGGAACAAGCTTTATGACTTCTCATACTGAAAATGGTGCAAGTTGGTTGTGGTAGTTGCGTACCTGACCATCAGTGTTCTTCGGCTGAGGTTCATGCTCGCCGCAGTACTGTCGGCCTGGTCGGACGGTCATCCGGCACAGCCGCTTTTTCCTCATTACAAAGTATTGGCATTGAGGCTCAATTATGCCGTTTAAGGGCTGTTGTGGGGAGGAATCCGTCATTTTTGTTTTGTTTACAAATATTTGTTGTTGTAATCCAACTTTTGAGGTTATTTATGTGACGGGCGTTGACAGATAGTGTACTTTCTGGTTGATGTGATGACATGACATGACAAATGTTTTTTTTGTAACTTTCGTAATAACCATAAATGACAGCAAAATGTAGGAGAATATAATTTAAAAATTGAATGAATGGTATTAAGTAGAAAGTCAAAAATGATCAAAATTAATTAACTATTCTTTTTTGTTTTTTTAGGCTGTGCCTTACAAAAATATGCAACATCACATTTTATTTTATTTTTTAACTGGCCATTGTAATGGTTTGGACGTCAACAAAATTTTAGGTTAGGCGTCGCATCATATTGGTTTCGTTTTGTTTTTCTTTCACGTATTATGTAGTGCTGGTGGTGCAAAATGAGTTCGCCTAGTAGAGACAACGAGGAACCGTCGCCGAGCACGACGCCGGCGGACGACGGCACGGGCGCGAGCGCCGGCACCGCGGACGTCCGGCCGCCCGCCAAGCGCAGGCTCTCCAGCACAGTGATCGAGATCTCAGACACAGAGAGCGATGACTCGGACGTGTGCGCCGTTAACTCCTACCAGGCCTCAGCTGATGAGGTCAAGAGAATCCGCGGAGGTCAGTACTCATACATTTATAGTTTGCACCAGTTTGCGCGGGAAACTTGAATGTTCAATAGGAATGCAGCTACTTGGTGCATGTTTGTAAACTTTGAAAGTTTTCTGTATTTGTACTGTACGCGATAATCGATCATATTTCATTATATCATCACACAGCCCTGATGTATGAAAGTACACATAATACTGATGTCTGGTGACTTCAATGTTTACTTTTCATTAGTGCATTACTGGACACAGGCATTTCGCCAACGCTTGTTTTGGATTTATAGTTTGTTAGCTCATTTTGACCAAGTTCTTGTAGTAGTGGCATATCAAGTGTTATGATTTTATACTTAGGTACCATAGCATGCATAACATCCTTACTAATATCCTTATTATCCTTACTACCTATACAATATTAATATTATAAATGCGAAAGTAACTCTGTCTGTCTGTCACACTTTCACACCAAAACTACTGAACCGATTTAAATGAAATTTGGTACACAGATAGTCTAGACTCCTATGTCCTTACTCTGGCTCTAGTCTAGACTCTAGAGCCTGAGAAGGGAAATAAGCTACTTTTTAATGCGAAAAAAGGGTTGAAACGGGGGCGATGAAAAGATTACTTTTTTACCAACATCAATAGTGAAAACTGACATCAACCTGAGCGAAGCCGCGGGCATCAGCTAAAATAATAAAATAATTAAATTCTCACAAATCTGAGTTTATTAAATGAGCTAATGAAATTTACATATTTCTGTAAATTTCATTAGCTCACACAAAGAATTTTTTTACATGTACATTAATGTTAAAATGTTTTTTTTGCCTTTAACTTACATACATACATAATAATACGTACTTTAACATATGTACATAATAATATTGTAATACATTCAATAATATAATAATTGTAAAATAATCGTCTTTTTATAAGCTTATATTTAACTTGCTGTGTTAGATAGTTTGTTAGCATATTGGCCAAATCTTTATAATTTGTATGCCAAATGGCAAAACATAGCGCACTATGAAATTTTATAGACCTTGTATGTAATAATTACCTATGTTTACGAATAAATGATGTTGATTTTGATTTTAACTATTTGTCTCAAGTTTGGGGTAGAGTTGGTGCAAGCTATTGTCATTACATCCTGAAGATGTCCGGCAGTAAGTCCATCAATCAATCAATCTTTGTTAAAATATGAGCAGTATGTTTTGCCAATATATGGCGTACAAAATTACATTAACATATTTAATTACCATTACCATTTAAAGTGGCATGCCAACAGATCACAATAAAAAATAATTTAAAATATGTCAAATACAATAAGAAATAAATATTAAATTAAAAAATATGTCAGTAAATAAGTCATCACAATTAGAAATAAATAAACACAGTCTTCCTCAGTCAATAAAATCATATAATAGAGATAAAATTTATTTTTATCTGGATGTGTGGACCTTACACAATATTGTTCTGTTGTTGTTGTTGTTTTGTTATTGTTGTTATTGTTTGATCTACCTATCTGTAACATCATTATTGTAATTTGACCTATGTTTACAAATAAAGCATTCTGATTCTGATTCTGTTTGGCGGTCCGGATCCAGACCGCGGCGCGGTTCGCACCCCGGCTTTACAGTGTAATTGTGTTTTATAGTAATGAACATTATAATCTGTTTCCAGAGGACTACTCATCATCCTCCTCATCCTCAGACTACAGCTCCGACTCTGAAGCATCCGGGGAGGACGACTCTGTCCTGATAGAGGATGACAAGAGTCACGTGAAGGCAGTGAAAGCACAACTTAACCCTCGCGCCAACAGGATGGATGACCCAAAGTTGAACCCTAGCATTAAGGTAAAACACGACTCTATTACTGCTTCCTCATGAGATTTGCATCTTACTCATCACTAACAAAACATTTCCCCTCCAGTCCCCAGAATTAATAGAGAGACTACAGACACACTGGGCAGAACAGAAAAACTTGAAGACTCCCGAAGTGACCCTGACTTGTGAGCCATTCAGACTGTGCCTGCTACATGACTTCCTGGCCAATCCCGAGATGATCAACAACATTGTAGACGACATGAACACTCTGGACTGGTCACGTAAGAAGATGGACCTGTTTGAGTTCCACCAGACGGCTGACCTGGCCAGCCTCACCTGGCAGAGAAGTATCAGAGGCATATATGAGCTGCTCAAGACTGAAGTTATGAGTTGGGTAAGCTGCATGGAACTTCTACACTACCTGATTTATTGACAAATAAGGTTAACTAGTTCTGAGATGTCTTTCTACACTTGTATAGGAATCTCCTTATCTATCCATACTAATATTTTAAAGCTGAAGAGTTTGTTGGGTTGAAAGCACTGGAATGGCTGGTTCAAATTAAAAATTCTTATTATATCTACTACATCAAGCTACGGCCAATAGGAGTAAGTGTCAATTAAATATGTTGCAAAAATTTATACCTTTTGAGAGCTTCCATTGCATAATTGGTTAAAGTTGCTGGTTGATTGCTTCTCTTAATTTTTAAGGTTGAGTCACTATAACTTTCTTTATTGTAATCAAATCCTACTTCCTACTAAAAATATAAATGTGGAAGATCGTGAGGATGTCTGGATGTATGTTACTCTTTCATGCAAAAAAACTGACCTGATTTGGAACTCAGACTTGATTAAAACTAAATGGGTACCAGGAGTTTCATTATAATGTACAATTTACCCACCAAAAGGGCATGCCGAAATCGATGGAGTGTAGGAGCTATAGGTTGCTTATTACTCCATGCAGGCATAAGCTAGTCATAGATAATTGTGTGGTGCGGCAGGTGTCGGCGGTGACGGGGCTGGCGCTGCGCTCCGTGTCGGCGTCGTGCTCGCTGTACGGGCCCGGCGACCATCTGCTGGCGCACGACGACCTGCTGGCCGACCGGCGCGTGGCCTTCATCCTGTACCTCGCGCCCTGGCGCCAGCCCAGCGCCGGGGACGCCGCCAAGCCCGTGGAGAACGGCGACGGAGACCATCGCGAGGTATCGCAGACTGTTCCGCTCTAGTGTACACAACTCTGTTCATCTGTAGACAATGCAACTGAGATGTCTCTGGTACTCTAGAAGTCTAGATATTTTTGTACATTTTGATGTCGACTTTCATCAGACACATTACAATCTGTGTAGTTGAAGGTAGTGTAAGTATGTTAGCGAGAGTGTTTGCGGTGTCCCCAGGAGGCGGAGTGGGGCGGCTGGACGGCCAGCATGGGCGGCGCGCTGCAGCTGCTGGGGCGGGACGAGCTGGGGCCCACCGCGGTGCAGCACTCCGTCAGCCCGCGCAACAACATGCTCGCCTTCTTCAAAGTCGGCACCGATTCCTTCCACCAGGTGGGGATTAGCTCAGATTCATTTTATTTCTTTCTCTATCAAATCGAAACTCGTCGACCTCATATCTACACTAAGAACAGGACTGATGTCAAGAGTAGGCCCGTCCTATCCTACTACTACTAAGTTTGTAAGTATGGATGTTTGTTACTCTTTCACGCAAAAACTACTGAATGGATTTGAATAAAATTTGGTACACAGATAGTTTATAACCTGGATTAACACATAGGATAGCTTTTATTCCGATTTTATCTTCCCGTGGGATAATGTTCGAGTTGTAGCGGGCCAAGCCTCTGGCAACACCTAGTTTCATGTAAAAAATACTGCTGTCTTCATCGGCACCCTTTTACAAGCTGGTGTTTAGGTACTATAAACGTTTTGTCTTCGAAGAAACCAGGCGAGCTGACCGACTGACCGACTCGTGTGTCGCAGGTGGAGGAGGTGCTGTCCCTGGAGCTGCCGCGCCTGTCCATCAACGGCTGGTTCCACGGGCCCGCGCCGCCCGGGGCCGCGCCCGAGCCCGCCGCGGAGCCCGCGCCCGAACCCGAGCCCGAGCCCAACAAGCCGCACTCCGACATCGTACGTACCCGCGAACTACTCGCACAATGATTAGCGCCTTTTAAACTGAAACTACATCGCATCAAACTTTTCGTCCATGGATTGCATGTCGCGTGACGGTCGGCCGCGGAGTAGAGGTAAAGTGAAAGGCGCTCGACAGCAGCCGAGGCCAATATGGCGGCGCCTATGGTTCGCATCAGCTGGACGTGTAGTGTATAGACTATTCCTCATTTAATTTTGAGCCAGTGCTCCACGCTATTTGTTTGTTTGTATCAGTGTTTAATGTTAATGTTATAGACTCGTAACCGGCGTGCGTGTATGACCAGATGTATGAATGTGGACGAAGCAAAAGGAGTATGTAAGGATCGTAGCAAGTGGCGTTCTGTGGTTTCTGCCTACCCTCATGGGAAAAGGGCGTGAGTTTATGTATGTTGTTACTATTTTTTTTTGATTTAGTTAAATGTCTACATGCGAAAAAAGTTTCACTTATACCGTGGTTTCATAAAACCACACAATATATTTTTTTGGATACCCTCTCTCGAGTTCAAAGCAATCTACAAACAATCGAATCGAAGTCGAAGTCGACCTTTGACACTTTTTAGAGTAGCAGATTTTTGGATCGAACGATTGGCAAATGCTATTCACAGATACGATCGACATGGTAGTACATAAAAAGTCGTGTTTTATGTAGCTAATAAATTATTATCTTTAATGAGTATTTGTATTAGTTTCACTTTAGATTGTACTGAATATACGTCGAGAAACTAAAAGTATACGCAACGACTCTTGCAGTATAGTACAAAATGGCGTCGTAATTCTGATTGAATTGCACTTCCGATAGCAAATAACTGTCGCTAGGATTGATATCTTCATCTCGAATCATAATCCAATCTATGACTCGGCTTCGGTTTTGTGAATAGCGACTTTCGATAGTGAATAGCTATGCAGATCGTCACACCACCTTCACCGCGGTGTACCTCGATGTGTTCACTGGCACGGTATGTCAGTACGTGGATACAAGCGCGAGTTGTCGGCAGGTGGTGCTGAGCCAGTGGGTGGAGGCCACCTACATGTCGCCCCGCGCGCGCGGACAGATCCAGGCGCAGATAGAGCGCGAGAGCGAGGTGTGCCTGGCCGCGCTGCTGCTGCCCGACAAGCTGGCCGCGCTCGAGCGGGCGCTGCAGGAGCCAGGTACGTCTTGTGTTCAGTCAGACAGCGCGAGTGTGCCAGTTGCCAGTACTGAGTGCCCCCCCCCCGCAGAGCTGCCGTGGCAGGCCGTGGGCCCGGCCAACCAGCGCCGCTACCAGCGCGTGTGCCCCGCGTGGCTGGCGCGCGCGCCCGCCCAGCACCCCGTGCGCGGCGCGCTGGGCCTGTTCAGCAGCGCCGCCTTCGTGCGCCTGCTGGCCGACTGCACGGACCTGGCGCTGGCGGGCTACTCGCGCCTGGAGCTGCAGCGCTGGGCGCCGGGCGACTACTCGCTGCTGCCGCCGCGCGCGTGGGCCTCGGCGCGGCTGGACGCGCTGCTGCACGTGCGCGGCGCGGGCGCGGCGGGGCCCACGCTGTACGTGGAGCCCGAGGAGCTGGCGGGCGGCGCGGCGCTGGTGACGGTGCCGCCGGGCCACAACGCGCTGACGCTGGTGTACGCGGACGCGGGCACGGCTGCCTTCACGAAGTACGTCAGTCGCCTCACGCTGCAGCCCGAGCGGCGCTTCTACGTGCTGGCGGCCACCTACCACGAGTGACCGCTGGCTATGTCCGACTTTATATTTTGTTAAGAGACTCCTTCCACCCACGTCTGTCCTCAGTTCGGTTATGACAAAGAGATAGTGTACGTTATGTCGCCGTGGTCGGTCACTGCTTCCCGCGGATGAGCGGCGTTAATACGCGGTCTAACCTCAAATTTTTTTCAAAGATAGATTAGTCACTATGCGATACACGAATTATGTTAGTTTACCTTCATTATTCATCATATTCTAACTAGTAGAAAGTGTATAGTATTTATATAATGGCGAACCATGCTTAGAAACAACATTTTGTTTGCAGATAATAGTAATTAATATTCGTGTGTCCCGCTAGCGGTACTAAGTGTGTTGGCGCGCGGTTACACACCTACTGGTTTTTACTTAATTTTAAATATAATTGAGATTTATGAAATGTAGTTGAATGTATATATTATTATTAATATTTTTTATCATGTTTTGTGTGTACCGAAGCATAGTAATATCACCGATATTAATTTATCACCATAAAGTTGTATACAATTATCGACGGTAAAGCGCAGGCGACGCTAAGCATGTAGACAATTAGTATTATATACAGGAGTAGTACCGCGTGAGCGTGACGTCACGCGACAGGTCGTGACGTCACCGGGACCACGTGCCACGTGCGGTAGAGGCGACCAGTTGACTTGGTCGCGAGTACTTAGTAATGGATGATAATATATTTTTGTAATTCACTCGTCACATGTTTGTACGCGAATCAATGAATTGTTCGACACGCTAGACTTGTAAACAAATAATTAAACGTGTGTATGAGATGTGTTTATGTTCAGTTGATGTAAGTTTACAATTATTTTGAGTACTTTTAAAGTGATAAGGTAATGATAACATTGTGTTAGTTATTTTTTGTACATACTAGACATATTGATTAAAATTTAAGAGTTCCAAATCATGTTTCCTTTTTCAAATAAGTTAAAGAGCTTTCAAATGAATAATGTCAATAATCATGTCATGAGATCAATGACATAGTGCCCAATTTGTTCGATCGGGAATGTGAAAGGATACTCAATTACAGCAGATTCACGCCGACGACACGTATTTAATGAAGCAACAAGTGCACAGCGAGCTACCTAGCTCACCTGTAGTGCGGACGAATTCTAAAGGAGCCATCCCTTTCTTTTTTTTGGAGGGTGGGAAATCATCAAATGACTCCTCCCACTCTGGGCAGAGCGGTAGGGAGTGTCAGACTTCTACTGACTAAAAACCACCCATGTTCCTTCTTAGCCCTTTCTGTCGAGACTGCCGTATCTCTTTCGAACAACCCGAAGCCCCGACGGGTAGGACCTATCCCTTACAAAAACAACAAACAATCAAAATCATAACCCTCCTGCTGTAGTCGGGTAAAAATGAACATCATGTTCAACACGAAACAGTAAATCCCCAACGTAAATGACCGCGGGCCGCACGTCATGTCATTTTAAACCCAGTTATAGAACTGGGTAAGATCTACTGCACAATAGATCAGTAGCCCCTACTAATGTATTGTGCTGTCGATGTTTCTTACTAACTTATATGTAGCGCACGGCTTACGACTTAACGAATAGCAAGGTTGTGGATTGAACTAAGTTCTAACTCTCGATACGCTCACCTCTGTAGAACTTGAAACGAACAATTTTAATCTTCAGCTTTATAGCTGAAGACCTTAGTTATAAAACTAAGTTTATAGTTACATTAGTGTGTAGGCAAGTAACTACCTAAGTAAGGAAGTATGTAATTTGAAAAAAGACATGATGCATAAATTGATGAAAAAATTAGGCTTCAAATATCGTGGAAGTGTGCGTGTCATTGAAAGGCGGGCGCGGGTCAATAGCGCTGCGCTGATCCGCGGATATTGAAGTTCAACTTAATACGGACAGCTTTCACCTCCGATCCGGGCGTAATCCGATATTACGCGCCGAGGGCTACTCGCTGGCGCTCCACTTCATATTTCTTAGTTAATTTATTAGGTACCTACACACGTAGTCTGTGAGCCCAAATTAACTGGAATTTATGATCGTTGTAAGGAGGCTGCTCGACGGCGATTGGGCACTCCCGCAGGGAAAACGTTTGCTTTATAACGGTATGAGGTATGTACCTCACTTGTTTTCTGATTAAGACGCCTGTTTATCTTAAAAAATGGATTTGGTTTATTGTATGCGGAGTTCACCCGAACGTCTGACGACCAGTATTACCAAGAGGTGCCTTATCACCGCAGTACTAACCTGGTTGTTGAGGTCAGATGGGTAGGTCGCTCTATGTACAATATTATGTAAAATGTTGGTATTCAGGCTAGGCAGATGATGATAATGCGAAATGATTAGTGTTCACCTACCTAGTAAAACTACAAAGTAATTCAGCGTATGTTGAAGATGTTTCTTGTGCGGTTGTATTGCGTCACGTCCGAAGTCTCGGCGGAGCCAATCAGCGCTCGACGACACGGCGACGCGACGTGACCGCGTGACGACAGCGCGGCGGGCACGTGACGACCACGCGGGACCTACGCGCGCCGCGGAATTACATCACACGAACAATGTTCACGCGCGGCAACTTTCTGATTATTGTACACATATTGTATTGCGGAGACATTTAAAACGGTGTATCAGGTACGTAGAACATTGCCATTAAGTCGTGTCGACCACAAGTATCGACCGACATAAATGACGTGTGGTATGGTAATGGTCAAGTGGTCGCAGGCGCGACTGCTGAACATGAGATCCTGGGTTCGATTCCCGGCTCGGGCAAAGTGTTATTGGGTTTTTCCATCTGGAGTTTATCAGTAGCAGCCACGGAGTCTGGATTTGTGCCCGGTTGATGGCAACGCAATGGGCACGACCGCTACTACATGGGGCTTAAACATAACTAGCGAAATGTGTGTGTACTATTAGGTATACCTCTGCCTAACCCTTCGGGATTACAGGCGTGATGTTATGTTATGTTATGGCCTTACAGCTAAATTTCTCATTTCAAGATTTTTCGTCACCCACGCACTTTTTACCCGACTACGGCGAAGCCAAAAGGAAGGGTAATGATATTTTATTTTTACCACACGTCTTATTACATAAAAATATTTTTTTGTTGCAACTTGCCGTACCTCAATCTCTCGTCGTGTTGTACGTTCGCGTTGGTTCACCAGAGACTGTTATCGTGATCTCAGCGGGCGGCGGCTCTCAAAAGCAAGGCTCTAATAGAGCGTTACGACAGCAGACCGCAGAACAGATGCGGTCGGGCCGCGGAGATATATGCGTACACGCTAAATACTGGTATTCAGCTGCACACGATTAGACTGGAAACCGATCACAACGTAGTTAGACAAAAGCTAGGGAAATGAGGCAGATTATTGCCATTATTACATCAAGAACACATAGCTTGATCATGAAAAATGATTGTCAGTAATGAATAATGGCATGATGATTCGGCATGGAATATGGTAGATTACTAAGTACCTACCTACCTTCCTAACTTTTTTTTGGTGTTGATTAAATCATCATTTTATAATTATTTCTCCCGCTCTGGGCGGAAGGGTGTCAGACTTCTACTGATTACTGTTTCGGGGCCGCGGTACCTCTTTCGAACAACCCGCAGCCCCGGTAAAGTACCTACCTACCTAATGGTCGATAGTGTCGATGAAATAAGCAAATTTTTGTAGTGAATCAAACAACAAAGATTAATCGACGGAGCTGCTTTTGTTTATGCTATGCAACGTTCTCATGTGCTTCAGTCCGCTAGCTTTGCGGCCCTACACAAATACGTAATGTGGCTGCTGGTAAGTTGTTTAGCCGTATACGCGCGCCGGCTTCTTCAAAGACGGAAACTTTTCATATTTTAATCCGAGTCCCTGAATGTAGCTTATCCTAATTAGTTTGAGAAAGTACACCATTTTATGGAAACTTCATTCCAGTCAAAATAATTATCGCCGAAAACTACGTTTCATACTTCTACCAGTATCCCCATAGATAAGTGACAGGCTATCTCATTGCTGAAAAGACCTTATGTCAATAGAGTAATAAGAATATGTTGTTCATCATAGCAGAGACACCGGCCTTCTCTATGAGAGGGAGTAATCCATCACGCGGGCCCAGTGCGTGTTGATAAATGTCACTATTTGTCTTGGAAGTTTTTGGACTTGGGAACCAATGAAATAAATGGCTCAAAGTAATGCGCCTGCCTATAGGTTAGTAAAGTCCTCGTAAGTCGGGGCCCTGCCCGCTACCACTGCATGGGCACTGGGCTATCTCTGCTCTCGACTCGTCTGTTCCTCATACGACTACAATAATTATGATTTTTTTTAGCTACTCGTAGCTGGTGCTACGAGTCGAAATGCTATTAAGTGATTACCTACACTGTTTTTGAGCTAGGAATACCAGCTCATGATAGAATACCATATCGTAGGTTGACTTTCTTCTAAACTTTGTTTAAAACTGTTTGTGCACAGTTATTTTATATTTGCGTGGAACATGTTTGAAATAAATTAGTCTCCGTTATGAGGTCGTTCGTCAAGATTTAGTGTTTAATTAATTTAGTTGGTACAAGTAATTGATGGCGATAGTTGATGAAGTTGTCTCGCGCTATATTGTTACTGTCTGTCACAGACGTCACTTTGGAGATATTGTTTTGGAGATTGAACATTCTTTGAGCGAAGTTTTCAGAAAGTTAAGAAGAGTGGAAACTTGTAAGATTTGAAATCGTCGTAGCGTTACGTTATGTATTGTATGTCGAATATTAATATGTCATTTTTAGTAATTTGTGTCATAGTTTACCTAGTCATAAGTACTTATAGATATGTATTGACCTTTTGGTCCCTACTAATTTTCGAATGAATTATACAGTCATACTCATTTGTGAGTACCTACCAGACTTATAAGTCTGGTACATTTTATTTTTAATGGCACAGCATTTTTCGACAAACAATCAACACAAAGCTTAGTAAACGTGACCTCTGTATTTTTGTAACGTTACAAAGAAGTTAATAAACCGTTTATCTTACCTTGAATAGAACTATTACTTATTAATAATTATTTCAAGGAATATTTGAAAATATTTAGGTAGGTAAGTAGATACTTGAGTGAGTTACCTGAGATAGGTACCTACAGGTTTATTCCTACTATACAGGCTGTAAATCAACCCATCACAGCCGTCACCCAAGCATTCTGTACATCAAACTAAGTGCCCCCACGCAAAAATTTTTGCTCTGAAACGACTTTTTTTTTTAGGTCAAAAATCACATTTTACGGTAAAACTCAATGTTTGAAAAACATTGTGCTAGTGGGTGCTTTGAATAGTGAACGGATCATGTAGGTAATTTAAGTAAAGTTATATCCTGAAAAACTAGTAGGTACTTACAAAAACAGCTGTGAAAAATTTGGAAACTTTGACCCCCAATATCTCCGTAACTAGGAGGTTTCCAGGTATGGTCTAGAACAAAAAAATGATCGCAGTGGTGGGGAGAACAAGTGCCCTTCGTTTGCATTAAGGCTACTTTTACACCCTATATAAAGTTACTACCTACTTATGGTATTTAAGGCCATGTGGTAAATATTTCTTGTATTGTAATTATTTCAATAAACAGTTTCAAAGCAAAACTCAATTGGCACACGTCGCTCGTACCTATTTATGCGAATCACATTATTTCAACAATATCTAGGTACTATTATTTTGATAGCGCCTCAGCATAGCGCAGTGCCAAAGTTCTGGCAAGCCGCCGTGGTTGCGGTGCGGCGCGCGGTGCGGTTCGATGCGGTAGCGGCACAAAGTTGTCGCTTGCGGTGCGGCGCGGGCGGCACTAACTTGTCGCTGAAGTGCTCGGCTGCGGCCGCGCGCTGTCGCGTGTGCTTACCTACTTATTGACTGCAGATTATCTGTTCAGTGATTGGAGAGACAGTTATTTTAATGCTTCGATAGGTGGGATACCTAAAACTGTTGGAACACAATCCCAATCCCAATGCTCGGTAGTAAATGTGATATTTTCAGGGAGGACACAGCCTCAGATTATCATAATATATGTATTATCATGTTTTTCAAACTTTAAATAAAACATAAAGAAAATGTGGCTAAATAGAAAACGACTCTAAGATCTCTATTGAGAACTGCCAATTTCCTAATGCTATTAAAATTTTCTTTTAACAGGCATTGATTAAATATGTGGTAGCAGACAATACTTATTCCGAAATCCGAATGTATGAAGTTAGTGAAATGCTCGGTCGAGTTGTGGTCGAGTCTAGCCGCGGTCTGCCGAGTTACGCGCACTTGTACTGTCTAATGTTCGCAACTAACTCTAGTAAGTTCCATGATCACCGTTGACGGCTCACTACCCTACAACAAACCGCTATGCACAACGATGGTAAGCAGAACTGTATTGCCACTCACTAAATTCCAGCTCACAACGAAACAACAGAAGACTGTTGTATTGTTGTTGTGTTGAGCTGGAATTTAGTGAAAACTTTTTCGTGGGTCGGATTTTATCATCAGTATCTATTTGATTAGTTAACTTTAGGATTATTAAATCCTAAAGTAACACAGACAGTAGTTAGATTACTATTAAGTAATCTAGTAATTTATTGATTGTTCTGATATGTAAGTACACTTAGGTATTGAAATGTGAGTGGTGGTGTCAAGCCTTACCAATCAGGCTTTGACAAAATGTGTAGAGCTAGAGAGTAGAGACCATGTTTCAAACATATTAATAAAGCGGTTACCTACTTGACCTTGTGTCATCAGCTATCTGCCAGTAAAAGTCCCGTCAAAATTGGTCCAGCTGTTTCGGAGATTAGCCGGAACAACCGTATTACGGTTACGTACAAAAAAATAACCATGAAATTGTTAACAAAATTCAATTTAACTAAGGAAATAATATTATATGTAGATTACCCATGAACGATAGTCGCAGGCAAGAACTTAATAGAGTTTAACGTATTCTATCCCAGTCATAACTTTGGTAATTAATATTTCTGTTTTATATACGAAAGCGGCTATGAAAGGTGGTCGTCTCGCGGCTTCGTCTCCACCGAACTGTGAGCCTTCTCGCCACCTCCAAAGATTAACATTCAGATTAGCTCCGAAAACAGACTTCGCGAATAGATCATTTTAATTTTCATAACCCCGATCGTTTGGTGAATGGTACACAAAAGTTCTAGATAAACTTGGCCTGAAGAGAATCAGCTTAAATACTTTGGATTAAACTGTTTTCATGATTTGCAGTCAGCCAACCATTGTGTGAAGTCTTAATCGTTGATTGAATTACGGCGAATGTCAGTTTGATACTATGTGAATGGAATGAACCCATAGAGTTGTGCGTAGACCGATTTTGTGTTCGCTTGATAACATGTTGTTACGACGCTATTTATAATTTTTGTTTCATTCAAAGTTATGGCGTAATCTGCAGAACGTTGTTCGGTTTAGGCTCCTAAAATCAAATGTAATATTTTCGTACCAGGACCACAGTCTCTGGTGCCCGGTCCCGCCACGGGGAGCTATAACTCATCCGTCGTGTTTTGAGCCCGGGTTGGAACCCGTTTAGCTGCGTGTTGTCAATATGTCGGGGTACAGGGAGGCTGCGATATAAATCCGTCACATTTGAGGACGTCCCGCGACGTATGACCCGCTAGTCACTCACTCAGCGATCACAATTTTGTAACCTGTTAGTGGACCAATCAGCACAGCGTAACAACGGTTACATAGCAGTGTATTATTTTCTCTGAAAAAATAGTACATCTTGATATATGTGGGGAAAGTTTGTCATTGCAATTGAGGTGAAATTCACAACCGAGCCTCAGACAAGGTTGCTATAGAGCCAATAACTGCAGTATCAAATGCCCACGTACACTTAAACAACCTAATAAGTATACAGGTAGAGTTTTTTATAATTCTAGTACACTGAAAATATTGATTGCAAATTTTGTTTTATAAAGCGTTTTGCACTAAGCGACTGATGTCAAACGCTGTATCGTTTGGCATCAGACTCTAAATGTATTTGTATTATCTAAAAAGTAAATCCAAGTTAGCTGGCTGTATACTTATTAGCTTGTACACCTCATGAATCAAACGATGTTTTTCAATAAACTTACGAATGCGGTGATGCGGAGATCTCCAGAAAGGTAAGGATTTCTCCTTACCTTGCTAGGCCATTATTATTACAAGTAATGGAAATATTATATAGCTTGATATTGCGCCTTGTGTACGGTATGAATACCACAAATTAGCACTGATATAATATTCCTTATACCTGGGCATCGGAATTTTGATATCTTACTTTCAAGTTGATACCCGGATAACTAAGTAACCAATATTATGAGTTGTTGCTTAAGAAGGATTGAGGAAGACTTATTACGAGGGCCACGTGATGGCTTTCGGCCACCGTATGCGCGGGCCTGTGGACGGTGAGTAATGGGCTAGCTCGCGACTTATTATTATCTATACTTCAGATAACTAACTGTTGAGTTTACAGTCGCAAACGGAGAATATCTAATCGTGATAAAAAGTTTTAAGGGCATGGAATTTTCCTTTAGCGTCGAAAAGTTAGCTACATAGGTACATAAGAATGTGGTGAGATCTCATACGTACACAAAAAGCTTCTTACTTCTTGCTCTTTAAAGGTACATTATTTATTTTCAAAATATGAGACCATAGAACTTCACACAATACGACACAAAAAGGGACCGTTTGAGAAACAGCTCTTGATTTTATAAGGTTTGTAATAAAGTGACATATTACAGGCTTCGTTGCGAAAAAATCAGCACAAAAGAGTTATTCTTTGTATAAAAACTCCAACCGAATGTTTGATAGAAAACTTCAAAGAATGTTTAGTACAACTAGCGCTCAACAGATGGCGCTAGGTGTACACGAGGCACATTCACGTTCAAGTTTATTGTTTGTGAACGACAAAAGGGTTTCGGATTTTGTTATTTACATTCATTGTACATTTTGTGAGCGGATTCCCGCGCCTTACGCGATGGCAGATAGAGCCGAGCCGAGGTACAATACTAATAAATAGCCAATAACGTCGCCATTGAGCCCACCGTATTGACACAGGTCTTGGAAACGAAAGGGTCCCATAATATGGCTACCTACTACTACCTACTAGTCCAGTTAGGTTTTTAATAAATTGCTTTGTTGCATTAAAACCGGAAAATAATCTTTGGGCACAAATTGTCGTCTCACGATTTAACATTTTAAACTTATTGAAAAAATGTGCACGTACCTAGTTTGCTTGATCGGACAGGGAATGAATTCCTAAGTATAAGAAAGAATATCCGTGACGATGTCTCTAATCGATAAGCATTTTGAAGTGGAAGTATTTTCGTGCGGAGGTGAGTCGCGCGCCCGACGCGACGCCCGCTGGACTCAAACGTGGCCGGATATTGAAAGATCAGCACGAAGAGGTGCGGCGCGGTGCGACACCGGCGAGGAAACCGTACTGCACCGATAGGTACAGAAAGCTCACTCTCCAAAAGTTCACTATTTAAACTCAATCATAAATCAAAGTGTGCCATCATCTGCCTAGCCTTTTCCCAATTATGTTGGGGTCGGCTTCCAGTCTAACCGGATGCAGCTGAGTACCACTATTTTACATGGAGCGACTGCCTATCTGACCTCCACAACCCAGTTAATACTGGATAAAACGATACCCTTGGGTAAGACTGGTTGGGGACTTTCAGGTAAGGATAGGTAGATTGAAACGACTGTTCACTCCAAAGTTCCTTTTATTAATGTTCAACTATATTGCTAACTTAAATTACTTACTTACTAGAATATGAATGCTTAGCTTGCTAAACGCTACTTGTTATTGGATCGACGACTGTCTTAAGGTGAATGCTCCAACTAGCCCGCGAAATTCAAATTTTCTTACGTTTTTTGCAATTTGCAGGCCAGTGCTAGTTTGTATGTTGATTAAAATATAAATTGTGGCTGTAAGACGTATGTAGTTACAGAAATATAATCATCAAAATCATCAATATAAGCCTCCAAGTTCATAAAGGTGCAAAAATGACTACAAACTAGCACTGGCCTGCAAATTGCAAAAAACGTAAGAAAATTTGAATTTCGCGGGGTGGTTGGAGCATTCACCTTAATGGGGATCGGCAAAGGCATGTCCTTACAATAACATAACTTCACGTCTGAAATCCCAAAAGAGAGATTTAGGGAGGCGTATGTGTAGGTAGTTAGGTACCCTCTACTGTGTCTACTGTAACTGCCGAGATGCGGGTGGTGGTGGTTGAAGTTCCATGCAAAGAAGTCGAGTCTATTGCCACCGACTGGGCATTCATCCAGCCTTCAGGTTGCTACTGAGGAATTCTGTGTGGAAACACCCAATAACACTTCACCCTCAGTAAATCTTGACAAAGTAGGTTCTATCGTTGTAATATTTATCTACTGTTATTATCAAATAACATAATTGAGAACTGACTGCTGGAGTAGGCAAGTACCTGAGTGCTAAGTATAGACCCTTTAACCCTTATCAGATACGACTCCCACTTGAAGTAAAACAAGTTGCTATAAAGTACCTTAAGTATTTATCTACTTATTGATCTGTTAAGTTCTGTATCGGAGACTTGTGGGTTCACTTAATCTCCTATAATCGCCCGCTATTACATGGGACCTAAACATAACTGCGAAACGTGGATGTACGACAGCTACACTTCGTAAACCTTCGGGGTAATATAGGTTCGACGTTATTTTATTTTATTTTTTATTGAGAGGAACAGTAAACAGTAACAATATAAGAACTGACGGACAATGTTATGTCGTGTTATGTATCTATTTTTCTACTTACCTATATGAGTGAGTGGTGGGGGTTATAGTTGTCCTTCTTTCGATTGCCTACAGTGTGTCCGCGAAGGCTGCACAGTGTCGCGTCTGGATTAGCGCGGGGAAGCAGGAAGCCAGCTCGTTGCTATCGACACGACGGCTTTTTCTGATCCCTTTTGTTTATTCTTGGCCGTGGTTCAGATGATCTTATCATTTCTATTGATATTGCAGGAAGTGGCAAACAGAATGATTATGTTTTATTTTAACATTGCTTAATTGTATTCTTGGACGCCATTTGATGACAGCCTTAGTGAAAAGAAGTGTGGGTCGTCCAGCAGCGGCGAGATGGGCAGACGACATATTTACCATGGGGGGGGGGGAACCTGGATGAGGCTGGACCATGGAGAATGGCACAAGAGAAGGGGGCCTATACCCAGCAGTGGGTGAATTCAGGCTGGGGATGATGATCGTGATTGTATTCTGACTGATGTGTGATCGAGTGGCGTAGTTTGAAGTCGAAAATTTTGTTAAGGTTGAAGGTTAGTTATAAAGTTGAATGATGGTGTTGTGCTAAATTCCAAGGTGACATTTTAAAATGATATTTGTCGCCAAAGGCTTCTTATTGAAGATAACTAATAGCTACATTACAAGAGGAGGGACGTTCCCCTGTTCTTGCTAGTTAACTTAAGCCGCGTGCCATTTGTTTGTCCGGTGCGACGTTATCGTTATCAGTGGCGCCATCTGCCGCACTCTGCTGGACCGCTGTCACGAGCTAAGCTTGGCTCCCATCGCACACTCAGCCGCAACCCTTCGTGGTCCTAGTGTCACTACTTCACTGCTGACATGTGGTGGAACCAACAATCCTATCATAAGTACCTATAATTAGTGTAGGAGTGAATGTCATTTGGAACAAATCAGTTTCACGTTTACTGTTCAAGTTATTAGGTACCAGACCTAATAAGACGAAAGGTCAAGAAGTTTTCGTCTCAAGAAATGGCGCTTATTTCCAACGAAGGGCCTGCGATACTGGAGACATTTAACCAAAACAGTTTGAAAGTTAATTCTCAATGCATGTTAGTTGAAGGATTTTCCATGTGCGAACATAAATTAACCGTTTTTAATATTGAAAGTAGATCAGTTAATATGTTTTACGCTCATCACCAATTTGTTGATGTCGGTATAACGAAATGGGCCATAAACGTGAGCATGTCGGCCGGCGGCGGCGAGCGTTGCGGAGCGAAGATGAGCGAGTTATACTTATTTTAGCACAAGTTTACGACTTCCGTCAGTATCGCCAGTGTTGCTACTCAAACGGTACTTATTTAAATGCAATCGCTTCGTAATAACCACTCAAGAAGCTTACTTTCAATGATAGAGAACAGAAAACGTCCTTTAGTATCATCAATATTCACGAAAACGAAGACATTTTAAATACGTCTACAGGTATTATCATTACAAAATATGATATAGCGAGGAGCAGAGGTCGGTTATGGCATTTCATTTAAATAATGTTGAATGTTTAATACATAGGCCTGTGGGGAGCTGACAGTGTTGCCATTCTATAAACAAACAAGGCCTAAATAAGCTGGACACTAATAATTGTGTAGGAACCTAGCAAGGAACTGCACTACTTATCATCGATTTGTCGCTGTCTAAGCAAATTCTTGACCACACTACAAAACAGCATGACAGTGATTTGTGCAGTTTTACAGTTTACCTGTTTATAAATACTGCTGGTACTACTAGATTCTATCGTCTTACTGTAATTCATTAAGAGCGTATTTTTTTCAAATAATCAATTATTTGTGTTCTCAATGAACTATTAGGAAATTCACAATTCAAGAAATATAATTAAAACTTAACATTTACAAGAATCGGGAGTAAAAAAAACTAGGACTACAAACTAATTAATAGTTTCTGTAAACATTTACC
This sequence comes from Diarsia brunnea, assembly GCA_949774965.1. NCBI lineage: Eukaryota > Metazoa > Arthropoda > Insecta > Lepidoptera > Noctuidae > Diarsia > Diarsia brunnea. The sequence continues at coordinate 20,845,822 of OX459004.1, read as the reverse complement.
TTAGGTTATAGCCGCCCGTAACCGTTCCAGCATTGGATTAGGAAACATCCGTAAACACCAACAGCTATAAACAGTATCAATCGTCGGATCTAAGTATTATATGTTAAAAAATAAAATATACTTTCACAATGTGCCAATTAATATTTCTGAAAAGTGCAAACATGTACCCGGCGTAGTGGGTACATACTCGTTATGTATTCACTTTTTCTTTACTAATGCAGGAAGCACATTTATATTCACCGATCTGCATACATGTATGTATAATACTGTTTAAGGCTCTAAGCTTTCAATATAAAGAGAGTAAACATTGAACACGCGTTACTCTTCACATATTAGTTGATATAATTCGTTGAATATCTGCAATATCCAGGAGCGATTAGTCATAAAGGACGTAATATAAGAGACAGGGGATGCAATATATCGTCATTGATGAGAGGGCGCGCTATATATCGTCTTGTGGACAATGCCTCCCCCCGTCCGATGATGGGCACTCCACTGTGCTCGCTTGTCTGCGTAAAGTATAAAGCCGCGTCTAGGGATATCGGCGTAGGATAGCCTGGGACGAAACTTTTCACCTTGTCTTAATGAATATTATAAGAACAACTTTCTGCAAATAACATTGTAGACGATTTAAATATTTGTACATTTAAGCTGGAAGTATACATAGACTGAAAGTTGGTGTAAAACTTAACCTACAGAACGCAATATTTCAGTTACAAGTCACTACGACCCACGGAGTTCGTAGTGGCGTAGTATTGCTACGACTTGTGGGCGTGTGCGGAGTTGTAGCTGTTAACCACTCTACGACGTTTGAACCGAGTTCAGCACACAACACATATCAATTAAGCACGAACGCGAGTGTTTCATACAATTAAGCTGAGTCTGATATTTTTGATGTTCATTATAATCGAGCATTCACTTCATTTATTTAGACAACTAAGATCCTTTGGGTTATTAACAATATTCTTAACCTATGTTAGTACTTAACTAAATAATACAATAAAAAAACAACAAATATAACTTAATGTATCTCAAAACTAAAGTTATATTTACGGATTCTTTCATAATGGTAATAAGTAGAAAATAATACCACTAACTGCCAATCTTCCTATTTCTTCATTCCGTGAATGACAGTCAGATAGTTTGTCCTGCTTCCGGTCGTATGTAAATACCTAATAATTTTTGCGAAATATTCTTATGAAAATAAAAGTGGAACTTTTGCCATCGACACGATAAGAAGACTCAGATTAAAAAGTGCACTAAGTAGATCCCACGCGTCCGTTGATCAGGTTTAAGAGAAGGTCGAAGGTCGTACGTACCGCGTCTTCTACCGTGTATCTTGTATATGTCATCACAGTAGATGTCGGGCGACATGTTCCCCGGGAGCACAAGGCTTTAGGATTAATAGCGATTATGCACGATTACGTTAATATCCCCCTCCTTCCGGGACACCTACTGACTTATACTGACTGCTGACAACTTAGCGAGTCGCCTTATTGACTTGTTGCTGCTTTATTTATTACGTGTTTATATGCTAATTGATTCTTTATGTGATTGGTGGGAGGTAGGGTCCAAGGGTGGGAGAACCATTGTCACTGTCATGTGTATTTTATCCGCCTAAAGTTTTGGTCATATAATCAATAAAATATAACGAAGTTTTAATATAGTTTGTCCCGGTTGTCATTTGTAGAGTCTTCGGGAGTTGTTACAGGTAGACAGTGTTACAAGTAATCTTACCAAGGGGTATCGTATTACGTGGTACTAACTGCGTCAGATAGGCAGTCGGTTCATGTAGAATACTGACAGCTAAGACAGGAAGCCGATCCCAAAAAAGGGGCAAATGATGGTGTTTTCCTTTTTGATTTACAAATGATCGACATTGGTCATTAGTTCATTACATTATCCACGCTGATGGTGCCACAAGCTTGTTAGGAAACTTTCATTTGTTTTCAATTTACCGTGTTCCAAATAAAAGATGAATGGTGTTTTCACTTCTGATACTAGGTAAGCAGTCCCTCGATAGTGAACACGTGACGAGTGAACTTTATGATGGACATTGTTAGTGTTTATGTGCTGCAGTTACAAACAGACCGTATAATATACCGCGGCGTTGCTCGCGGCTCGCGTCGCTGATCTGAGCCTATAAACTAGTGCTCGATGCCGAGCTGCCGCCATTTATGTCCCACTATTAAACAATTATTTAGCCTCCAAACATACTACACATAGTCCACTAAAACAAGGCATTATGGACTCTATTTTGTTGCCAATAAAAACTGGGTCGAGTGCTGATTTAATGTTGTGGCTGGTTATCAATGATCGTTTAGTAAAACGGATGCCCTGGACCACAATATACGAGGCCATAACTGATTCTGGCGGTGGAATGTATTTATTGTTTGGATCAGACAAAAAATTTCAAAAACTTGGAGTTAAGTAGGTACATATGTCCTGATTTAGACGGCAGTCCCCAGCATGTAACACCTAGAACTTACCCACAGTCCAGATGGCCTCTACTTCTATACCTCGTTTACTAGTGTACTGTAAACTGCAATATCTATTTACTTTTGCTACAAAAATAAACGAACAAACACAAACAACACAAAGCTATCAAGCAACAATTTAATGCGCTCAACAAATGAGTACGCACTACTAATTCGGGATAATAGAAGCTTAGCCGACAGCGGGACACAGGCGGCGGGATACGGGACGCGGGACGCGGCGTGCGGGGCGGGCGGGATAACGAATGGCTTCATAAATACATAATTAGGCATTAATTAGCGCGCTAATTGTTATCGCCACATTAGCCACTCGTCCACAATGTCGGATTACTACAACACTGCTAGTACACTCATATGTACTCGCTCACGATTAACTTACTGGAAACGGACATGATATTATCTGATAAGTGGAATGTTCTTCACCTTCGTCCGCGTAAAATACTTCCCTTTGCCAATCGGCTTTTGCTATTTCAAGGGTTTTAATTTTTATACCTTTTCTAAAATAAAAGTAGCCTTAGAATATCAGCCATCCTTATAATATGCCAGTGAAAGTCCTGTCAAAATTGGTCCAGCCGTGTTAGATTAAAGATTATCTGGAACAAAAAAACAGACTAAAATAAAAAAAAAAACCACTAATTGTTGCAAGTACTTCATAGTGTGCTGGTCGAGCTCGCGGAAATACTTGTTTGCGCCATCATCTCCCACTGTTGTAGGCGACATGTGGCAGGCTGATGCGACTGACCGACTGACCGACTGACTGTACATGTCATTGTTAATGTGAATTGGTTTATGTTTTATATGACTGACTTAGTATAATTTAATTGAATTTAGTAAAGGAAATTGTTATTATATTTAATTTGTTGTTGTTTTTGTAATGTGACTGTAATATCGTGTTTTCTAATATGAGTCTGTGATACTCGAAATAAATGATTATTTTATTTACAGCCAGAGATCGTTCATCCCTGTATACGAGTAGGAACATGCACAGACAGACTGTCAGGTTTAATAAAGTAACGTAGGTCTGATCGTCGCGCGCTCTTACTCTATCACTTGTTTTGCATGTGTTTCGTTTAGTTGGCCAATCGGAAAAGATCCCAAACACAGTGCGCTACATACCGTAGCGCACTGTGTTAGTTCTTTTGTTCAGGGTTTTATTTAATTTAAAAAATAATTAAATTATATATTTAATCGGTAAACTAAAGCGACTTGCGATATTCCCCAGACATAATTTTTTTTCCCGTTTTCAAAATACAGGGAGTGACATCTGATAAAAACAAAACCGTTTCGTTAGATTGTGTACTCTCGGTTTAGCTCCGAAAGTTGACAATAAAACATGTCAACATGTCAGTGGCAGTACAATAGCATTGAATCGTTCGTTTAGAAATTGCTTAATTTTAGTGAACACGGTTAAATGTCTCCAACCTACGCGTGGCTAAAACTTATCATTTGAAAACGTTATCCAACAAAGTTATACTTATTAGTAAAACTTCCGTTCCGTTGTGTATCCGGCCCAACAGATTTACACAAAAAACGAGTATACGAGTATGTATAACAATACTAAGTAGCGAGTTTGTCTAATATCTTACAAATTTCCTGTGTATCAGCCCAATCTCTCCTACGCTTTAACTTTAAACAGTAAACTGTTTAACACAATACAATATAACTTCCAATTGAGTCATATGTATTGTTACAAGCTGGCTATGGTATATATTAAACACTACCCGTTAAACAACAAATAACTTAATTAATCACAAAACACTTATAACTAGTTGTTTAACTCAATCGCAAATACTCTACTGATCACATTCACTTTGATTTATTTTGTTGTTTCTCCTAAACCAGACTGATTTTCTTGCTATACTATGTGGGGAATAGTTGGGATTGGCTTCCAATTTAAGCGGATGCAGCTGAAGACCAGTCCTCTACATGTATACCTGACTTCCACAACCCACATGCTAGTACCGAGTAACACGATACCCCTGGGTATCCTATCATACTCCTGGTTGTCAGACTTACAGGTCACTGAATACCTGAAAATAAGCATGTTCTTAAACCAGTCTTAAGATCCCACAGCAGCACTAACTTAATGATACGCTACCACAACAACGTATGCGTGTATATTGTTAGTACATCAGTATACTCAGCTAGTAGCCTAACCAGCTTACCGGCCTGTAGTGGCCATTTAGCCGGCGCTCGGCGGCTATACACGACCACGCAAATTGTGGCCGCGCGGCGCTGCCTGCTAATTCAATCACATCAGCTTGCACGCTTGTCAATCATGAACTGTGGATCAATTGCATTATTAGTTAGCTGGCTAGTGAGCCGGATCAGTGGCCTGATTACCGAGCGAGCTGTGACCGCACGTCGCGTCCCGCCGGACGACCGGCCCGCACCGCAGCGCACTTCACATTTAATAGCCGCAACTTGCGAACACTTCCGACTCTAAATCAAATTGTGCTCCACCCTCCACCTGAGGGATAATTAAGCAGCTTGTATGGTCGCTAGGGGGCAGTAACTGTAACCGCATTGTATGTGAGTTGGGCCGGAGTTTCATCAAGCTCAGTGGCGAAGCTAGTGCTAACAGGGTTTTGTATCAGTTTTTTTTGGTCCCATAGAACTCAAGTGCGGCGAGGCCCAAAAAGAAGATAGCGAGATAAAGATTATTTTTAAAATAAATTAAAATAGCATCCTGAATTTCGCATAAGCTGTCATTGATTTTACTAAGAGATTGCAAGAGTGAGCGAAGTGAGATAGAACATTTTGAAAACTCGACTGTGGCTCGCACCCAAAGGTTAAGTCTTCATTGAAAAGATAGCAAAGCGACCGCGCCAAGTGAAGCCCCCACCAAAGAGCGAGCGAAGGAAGCTCAAAAAATTTAAGCTATTTCCGTGACAGAATACTTAAATGAATTACTCACAACGAGCCTCTTATCTATAAGAATTTGGGGTTGTGTGAAGATTTGTGATTACTTTTCTCTACATGTCGGTGGCCTTTTGTACACGGAGGCTCCGTATCAATGATATGAACGATACGGGGCCGTAGCTACGCCTCTGGTTAAACTGTTGCATTTCGCTGTTCACTTTGGGAACTGTGTCTTAGTTTAGTATACAGCGTATATAAGAAATATGTGGTCATATTTAAGTGTAAGGTGGAGAGCATCAAACTGAACTATTTTCTGTATGGTTCAAACATCTAAATCGCCATAATATGATGGAACAGAATAATGAAGTCCAATTATATGCGAGCCATACCGAATGCCGATAGTTGAAAGTGGTTGTAGAAGACATCAGTGAAGCAATAAGCCGTGGAAGACGGCTGCAACATGAGACCGGGCAGCCGGCTAAGTCGAGCGTTGTACAACAAACACACAGCTGACCGTGTATCTTGAAATTAAATTGTTATATAGACGATATACACTGTTGTAACTATAATAATATTCCGCCGCATCTGGTGCTACTACAAACAGAATCTAATATATTTGAGAAATTGCTAGAATAGCGGAGATGATAATTATGAAGAAAAATTCAATATATATTCCAAGAAAAATAATGGGTAGGTACTTCAACGATACACAACACTGTTTCCTGCCATGTTATACGCAATGCCTGCCGGGTGCTAATGTTTGTTTGTTCGTCTGTTTATATAACAGGTGCTTAATGCTTAATATTTTAATATCTGTAAAGTAGTGTGTGTTCAGTTTTGAGAAGGCATGCAGGCTGCAGCGCTAATTGTGTGCGGAAGTACTAACATTAGCAAATAACAGCACCACGGGGCACACTAAGCGCAGGTGGACAATGGCTCGCGGTATTTATGTTGTTCATAAACACAAAGTCATTTTAGTAAAAGTATTTAAAAGCTACGTTTGAATATAAATTACCTTCTACTTGCATTTATGAAAATTAACATTTGTACTTATGTGAATCTGATGTACTTACCTTTGTTAATGTAATGTAATTAATATTATTGTTCTATTATAATAACAAAAATAGAACTTATGTATGGACTGCAGCTCACATTGTCCGATAATGACTCCTTTGGGAACTGAAGATAAAGTCAGTAATAATGCCTCGTTTTTATACCTACAATAGAGTTATGTACTTGTATATCCAGTTTAAAATATCTAATGGACATAAAAATGTTAAACTTTTGCACATTTAAATTCCGTCCCTTAAATTAATGGCTCGCCCTGCCGCCCTTCGGCCCACAATCCACATCCACGGGTTCAAGCAGGCAACAGGCTTTACATAAAATATACCAAAATGTAAAGACAAAATGGGGAACGGAGAATTACTAAACGAAGGTAAAACAAATAAACGATATTTTTTTTTAAATTTTTTTTTATGGGACAAGCCCGCCACACTATTCCCAAACCACTGTAACTTCTGTAAGCCAGAATCAACAGTGGCGACCACAAGAAAAGCGCCGAGACAATGAAGCCCGACGAAGTCCCAGAGAAACGATTAAACTGTCTTGGATCCCGCAACGAAATTAATCAGAAAACAATAGCAGAGGAGTAGGGTAAAAGTAAAACAAATAAACGATAGCCAAAACGTGTAAATAATCTGTACACGTCTTTATAACCTAATTGTCCCGTGGTGTAGATGTCAAATTCAAATTCAAATTCAAATTCTTTATTGCAATCCATAATGTACATTTTCAGGTAATAGGTAAAATAATTCTAGACACAATTATGGACCCTGTCGGGCACAGCAAATGTTTATAAGTAGAGAGAGGAAGAGCGGTTTGTTTTTTTTTAAATTTATTATTAACTTGGTATTATTTATAATTATATATCCTATTAATCTATATCGCTTTTTATATTATACTTATTCTATTAATATTTTATATGCAGTCTATCTATTCTTTTATTATTTATTTAGTTATATTATTTAATTGCTTATTTGTTTACCTCCTTGGTACAATACTTTTTTATTTTTATTAGTATAATTATAAGTAATTATGTATTATTATTGGAATTATCAGTTAAATATTCCTGTATTGTATAATAGCTTTTTTTAATTAAGTATTGCTTTAATTTATTTACAAATATATTGGTTTTCTTTAGTTGCTTTATGTTTTCTGGTAATTTATTATATATTTTAATGGACATTGAATATGGACTAGATTGGTGTAATTTAAGACGGGAAGGGGGCAAGTTCAGTCTATTCTTATGTCGTAACGAATAATTTGTTTGTACGTCTCCCCGTGTACTGTAAGAATGTCCTAATGCTTCATCGTAGTAACCCGAGACTCGTACTATTGAGTAATACTCATTAGTCTTAGACCCATTTGTGCTTGGACTAATCCCGCGAATATACAGAGAGAGAGAGTGTAAACAGTATGTCACTTCCTTACTGTACGGTTCGGCGACATTTTGCTACGAGTGCTACGCGTGCTACGGTGCTACGCGCTACGGCGTAACATCGACAGAATATGAGATTTTTCATTTATTTGAATCCATTGTTCGCTTTTAAAAACATTGTAGGTACATGTAATTTTAAATATGTATATTCTTTGTGGTGTACAATAACGTGCTAAATAAATAAGTTAAGTGGACAAGGAATTTATGGCAATAACATTAAAATACTAGTGACGTAGTTTAAGTGGCAAATAAAGTTAAGTTTCAGGAAAGTACTTGCTTGCTTGTAGTGCAAGTAAGTATATGTGGAATATAAAAAAAACAATATTTCGTGCAGGTTAAGGTGACCTAGGTTCCTTGTGGCCTAATTGTTTGGTTATTAATTACATCAAATACCTAACACGTTCTATAAACTCACTTCGTCGCGTTAATAGTTTAGTTCAATTGTTTTCCACTTACACTGCCGTGTAAGTATATATATATATTATACACTTCTGGACAAATCTATTGGCCCACCTTGTATTTTCAGTTTCGTTTGGTCCTAGCTAAAATTTGATATTAGGTCGAGCAAAAAGTTTTTATGCAGTTTTGAACCTGGCACATTCACAATTTCATTCAATAGTCTTTTTTGAATTTCGAACACAGAATTTAAAGAAACAAAAGACAATTTGGAGCCTGTTTGTTGATATCAAACAATCGAATACTAAGAAAACTTGGTTTTATTGGTTTACTTGGATTTAATTCTTGAAAAAGTGATTGATATCTTTGGTTTTGCAACAAACATTACTTATTCTTAACATTAAGGTGAGGTTCTATCAATAATCTATGGATACTTCACCTGAAGTCGCCGCCCAAGCTGTGGCACTTATTCAGGCCGGACACAGCCAAAGAAACGTGAGTGCTCAACTTAATTTAAGTCGATCTGCGGTCCGAAATGTTTATCGGAGGTACCTAGAGACTGGCGGCTTTGTTCGTCGCCAAGGAAGGCCACGATCTCGGGTCACAACTGAAAGGCAGGATCGATTCATCGTGACGACCAGCTTGAGAAATCGTCACCTTACCTCCATTGAGATACAAAACCAACTTCGCGACTTCCACGGAGTATCTGTGAGCGCTCGAACTGTTCGGAGAAGGTTAAAAGAACGCGATATGGTACCACACAAGCCAGCTAATGGGCCCAAACTAACGCGAGCCCACCGAACAGGGCGCCTTCATTTCGAACGCAGTCATTTAAATTGGACACAGCCAGATTGGAGCCGTGTACTCTTTTCTGATGAGTCTAAAATTGTGTTACATGGCAATGATGGAAGGAAGAAGGTCTACCGACGTAAGGGAGAGCGTTTCGCACAATGCTGCTTTGAAGAGAGGGTTGCTTATGGCGGTGGCTCATGGACTGTCTGGGGCGGTATATCCGCCAGCGGCAAAACTCAACTTGAGGTTGTTACAGGACCACGGCTGCCAACATTAAATGCTGAAAGGTACATTCGTGAGTGCTTAGAACCTCACGTGATACCATACGCGGACTATGTGGGTCCAAATTTCCTTTTTATGCATGATAATGCAAGAGCCCATGCGGCCGGCATCGTCAGGGAATATCTTCGGGATGTGAACATCACAGTTATGGACTGGCCAGCCAGAAGCCCAGACATGAACCCCATTGAGCACATGTGGGACGAGCTAAAAAGACGTGTTAGGGCTCGTCAGCCAGTTGCCCAGACGATGCAGGAGTTGAAAACTGCCATAGAAGAGGAATGGGAGATGATCCCTCAAAATTTCATAGAGCGGTTGATAAACTCTATGCCTAATCGTATGAGAGCTGTGGTAGATGCCCATGGAGGCAACACGCGTTATTAAATTAAACCTTTATTTGATTAAACATGTTTTTTATTAAAAAATCAATTGCCTTTAACAAGGCGCATATCCGACTTGTTAGGCGTAGCTCCATGTCGTATGGTATTCTGAATTCAAATTTAAAACAATACGATCGAAAAAGATGGTAAAATGTATCAGGTTTAAAACTGCATTAACAGTTTTTGTTCAATCTAGCAATCATATTTCGGTAGGGGCCATCGAAACCTAAACTCTAAGGTGGGCCAATAGATGTGTCCAGAAGTGTATATCTCACACACACATACTCAAATTATGTTAACAGCAAACTTTTAGTTTCGGGAGATTCTCCCTTTATCTCGTCGCATTAAATAAACACGATATGGAAAGGGCTGGTGGCTTCACGGCAGTCACGTACTTCTGTGTGGATGTAAGCACGTTACTTCTGTGATTCTGAATAGCCCAAGTTTTATCAAATATTTTTTTATGTAAAACAACTTGATGTGTAGTCATAAAAATGCTATTAGTAGGTACTACACGATGATTCAGGAATATAAACCATTCATATTTCGGTTTACAATTAATGAAGGTAACTTGTGCGTGCTCGCAAAACGGATGTCCGATGAGTCTGCAAAGTTCTGGAGAGGTGACCGCGTACCGCGTACCGGAACAAAACACAATGTCGTACAGTGGAGCGAACTGCACGTGGCCCAGCGGGCCCAGCAGCAATACGGGTGCACCCTAGGTCTAGTGGTGGACATATTATTTTGATTATTAGTGTGTTATAATAGCCTGCAAACCTAGACAACAGGAAAGTTATGACACGATATCAGATAGGTATCCCATTATTTTGAGCAATACTAGATCCACATAAACCGGTTAGCATAGTAGTTAAAAGAGTTACGTTTTAATTTACGTCAACAGAGCCAGACATACAGAGTTATGCGGCAGCCCCCGAGCAGACTGCAAACTGTTCGCCTGGAGTTTGTCTTAAAGCACAATTTCTAAGCTTTGTAATAAACAAAGCGCTTAGATGGTTGCGATCCTGAGAACTTAGACAGAGTATTGTACTGCTTGTGGTCTACAACGTTTACTTGGTGTCTGTGTTCTTAAGCAATTAACTTATTCTCGAATCGCAATTAGATGCAACTTCATTCATTCAATTAGAAAGGTTGATTGGTCGCATTTAGGTTGATTATCGTAGAGCAGGATGTGGTGGGCGTTATTCAGCTTATTTGAGGTCTACTAATCCTGATGTACATTTGATACAACACCAATAACTCAAAAGTACTAAGATGAACCTAATTCGTAAACCCACTACTGCCCACTACTCTCAAACCGTTAAGCGAGACATGAAGACGTCAACAAAACGCTATGGATTCGCTCGCTCGTAGTGAATCCAAGTTTACTCTCTGTTGCTTATTGCTTCAGCAGTGTTACCGTTATAGGAGTATTATTCATTTATTTAATTTATTTTAAAGAAAGCTTACAGACTTATAACAGTTATAAATATCATGCATAAGTAGGGACATTTGCTAACAACAAGCGAGCGAGCGAGCGAACGAGTTAAAAGCTTCTAATTCAAAAAGAAGTACTACATAACATCCACACTCACTAGTCCGCGCCGCGACCCCGCGCTGTGTGTCGACAATAAAGCCGAGTGCTGCACATTACACCCGCGCAATGTATCGATACGACATCATATCGATACCACATGGCCGCGATATCGATACCACGTATCGTTCTATAATGGCGGCCGCGGAGTGCGCTTTCTTGTACTTAACCGCGACCTCACTACTTATGTCTTATTGACTGGACGCAGTTGTTTGTGGGTAAGCAGAGAAAGACATACAACCAATCAATATACTGATGTCTGGCACTCGTAGTATCTATGTGGGACATCTACTGTCCCATCTTAGGTGGGACTTACGCAACGGCCGTAATTTGGGTTTACTATCATATTTCACCTCTGCCTTACCTTTTGGGGAATGTAGGTGTTATGTTACGCGAGCCCAATTATTTACCTGACAGCAATTAATATTAAAATTATGTAACTATTTTGGTTTTACACTAAATAAAACAAGAAGCTTTTGTCTTAATATATGAATAAGCTTTTTCATTTTGATATTAAATGTTTTAATATTATTAACGATAAACAATATTTGAACATAATCAATATAACCAAATATGAGTACCCTGCCTGTTTGCGTACACCTGCCTGTTTGCGTACACCTGCCTGTTTGCGTGTGCCGGTTTCGTTCTAAGAATATTTCCAGTACCGTACAGTAGCTACTTGCAATAAATTACTTATTAGGGTGACTTAGTTATTGTTCAAAGACGGCCGATTTAATAACTGCTGGGAGGAGGCGCGCGGCGGTAAGACGGTGTTAACACCTCGCTGACACAGCTAAATATTAATATTACATGTCTGTAAATATTGTAGAAGGTAATTTTGTGAGTGCCTACTAAAACAGGTCAATAGAGGAACAATATTTTGCTGCGATAAGATTGTTGCACGTTGTGTAGTTCGATTTTAACTAAAGTCATTTTGTACAGTGTACCGTGAATATAAAAGACACACGTTGTATGCAAATAGATACAGTTTAAACAAGAAACTCTTTTTATTGTAGTCATCGTGGCTCACTGTCAATTCGAAAAGTGTTTGTCTACAAAATATGACATTGTCTAATAAACATTCATAGAGGTCGGTTGGTCATGGGCATTCAGACAAAAACCTTTACACCTCGTTGACAAAAAGCCCTTTAACGTTCTAGTTATAATACAGCAACGAATAAGGAAAGAAAAACAATTCACTGGTCAGATGGAAAGCTTCAGGTAACCCTTTTAGTAACCCACAGCGACCCTTACTTACTTACTTACCGGGATGTAACCCAACGACATTATATGTTTTTTCATTACATGATAAGCGTATTGCGGGTCACGTATTTCTAAACATAATCAGCCTTATTACAAACATAAGAACATATAAACTCAGACATAGGTTTAAACTATCAAATCATATTTTTATTTGGAACTTTATACTGAAAAAGTTTAAGTCCTAAATACAAAAAACTGATTTTAAATCCAAGTCTGTTGGCAATTTTGTATTTAGAACTTTATTCCTGTCATTTTAAGGGTCGTTATTCATAAAGGACTGTCAAGTTTAACTTTTTAAGCTTGAACAAGCTTGCACCAAAGTTCGAACTTATAGATTGAGTAGATGTTACTCGTGTGGGAGGCAGATTAGTATCGTGATGAGCGATATGAAACTTAGCTAATTGTTTAATAGCAATATACATGATCTAGGTAATGGGTTGGTAAGGTTATAAACGCGGCCATTAGTCCTCTCACTTAATTGATATTGTACTTTTATTAAAGTTTAGGTTTCGAGCATAACGAGTATAACTGAAATCAAGTTAGTAGCTAACAATGTAACCAAGCTGTAATGAATGATGGATTTAACAGAACTGGCGTAATTAGAGTATGCGATATAGTTCAGCTACAGTGCAGCTGATGATGGACTTCTAGAGCACTTTGTGGTCATTAAAATAGTGATAAAATAAGTAAATACACCCTTAATTCCGGTACTGCGGCTCATCGAACGTTTGAACATCACGTCGTTTGCTCGACACACGCTTGTAACACGTGACTTACAAGAGAGACGATACAGATGTTTGCGTGTTTTAATTTTTTGGGGGTGTAGTTTGTTGAAATCCTATCTATCGGAAAATCATTATCAATAAGGTTGACAAAAAAATCTAATTAGTCTGTCAGAAAGATACTGGACACATATTTTTTCTTTTTTCACGTAAACAAAAAATGAAGACGACAGTGCTTCGAAAAGTCGTGTGACGTCACAGTTTGGTACATTTTTTATCAGAAAGTGACGTCACAAGCCCCCACTCATGATCTTTGACACGTTTTATTTTCGTAAATGTTTATTAATTTGATAAAACAAAAAACACGTATCCGATATTTTTCGATAATCTAACAGACGGACTAAACAGAATCATATTTTTTTAGTCAGGAAACATCCCTATTTCCCATTAGTATCAACTGTGCTTGATTAACAAACATCTTAATATTATAAAGTTAAACTCACATGCACTAAAATCTAAAGTAACAGAGTGGCTGCTCCTTAAGGATTACTCTTACACGGAGTCTTTACTCACCTATCTTGTATAATACACTCACACACACACCTACACCTACACTCACACACCACTCACACACATAACATACAATTCTACTCTTGTATACCATACGGTGGAATGACACAGTCCACTTGAGATAAGTTTTTGTTGATGTTGACCGTAAACTACCCCTTAAAATACAGGTATACCCTAGCTTAAGAGGTAGAGTTTTATTCTTGTACAGATTTTGCAACATAAACTATAATTGTATTTCTAAGCCAAATATCAAACTGTATTTCAAACTCTGTATGTTTCGGAATAAATAAAGATTATTTATTTTTATTTGTTTGATAAAGCGTTTTGTCGCCAGTCACCACGGCTGCGTGCGGCTTGCTACCGAATGACGGCTGCGCAGTAAACATTTAAAATACTGCAAATTAATTTCGATTCGATGTAAATTTGTCTGAAATGATACATGCATGATGAAACTTCGATGAATAAAACGTAAAACCATTGCCATAAAACAAGAAAGCACACAGTTTTACGGCCATTTGAGTTTCGCCGTAAAACAATGCAGAACAAACCACAAATCAACATTATTTTGTTTTATAACAATTCGACAATATGAATAATATAAGATTTTAAACAAACAAACAAACACAAAACAAACAAACAAAAAAAAAACAAAACAAACACACACACACAAACAAACATGGTAAATATCCCGTTTTCAGTATTAATAATATGAATAATTTTGTTTGAGAGCAGAAAACTAATATTTAATCAAAATTAATTTCAGCTTACGTGTTGGGTAAAAACAGTCCATTATGGCGGTTATAATTTTTCAATTTATAGCTGTGTTATGCAAACACTCAGGTAATTTATGTTATGTTAGCTTAATAATTAAAAACATAAAGGTCCGCTATGATCGAAATAAAACCACAATATCCGATGCACACCGAATATAAATTACATTGATTCATTCCGTAGCGCATAGGGTGGTTCTACGTAGCAGCCGTAGCCGCGGTGCTACGACATGCTTAAGTAGGTTGGCTACGGCGTAGCAATAGTGCCAAGAGTAAACAGCGGGAGCCTGTTGCTTTGATTGAATGGCTTCTCACACACTTGTGAGGACTCTTTAGTAAGTGATTTAGAATTAAGTTAGCGATTTTGATTTTAATTCTGTAAACGATTTTAAGCTATTCATGGATTTCGAATCTATCTTTTATCCAATATTCTGAAAAAGAAACGATTGGCATAAAACCACACTTAATTAGGCCAATTTTATTCGCAGTCACGTATAACGAAAAGAACTCTTAGTTTCTCGCACGAGCGCCGTCTGTCCGCCCCATTGGCGAGCAACCCAGCGCGATAATACACGGAGTGCTGAGCGAAGGGAGCGAGGAGAGCGGAGCGAGCGCTGACGAGGCAGGCGTAGTGCGGGGGGGGGGGGGATCAGTCGCGTTCGCGGTACTGATGTGCAAGCTTTCAGATTAGATAATAGACTCGATACCCGATAGTGATGACTTCACTGATTACTGTAATTATTAAATTGATGACTGTCTCGGAAGGAAATGTGGAACGTTATGTTTGAACTAGTTACGTACATACCTGTATTTTGCTTATTCCTCTACTTTGGCCAATTATTGCTCAAGCGGGTTGCTAAATTTTATATTGCATACTTGTACAGTTTTTTATGTCGAGTAATGGCAAATTTTTCTATCACAAAAAAACTTGTTTGCGAAGAAAAGTTGTCTATTTAAAATTACAACCAATAATTTATCCATGTAAAATAGTATTCACTGTTTTAAAAAATCTGTTTCTATCGTTTTTTCTTGTATTGCATATTTTTAGAGGATATTTTTCTGCATTATAAAGGGTGTAAAAGTAGCCTTAACCCTTAACGAAGCCGCAAGGCACTTGTTCTCCCAGTCAATGCGATATCTTTTTTGTTCTAAACTACACCTGGGAACCCCCTAGTTACGGAGATATAGGGGGTCAAAGTTCCATAATTTTAACAGCTGTTTTTTAATACTAGTTTTACTGGTTACAACTATGCCACTCAAATCATCCACTAGCACAATGTTTTAAGAGTACTATATTGACTTTTACCGTCAAATGTGATTTTTCACCAAAAAAAAAAGTCGTTTCCCAGCAATATTTTTTGCGTAGGGGTACTTAGTTTGATGTACATAATGCTTGGTTGACGGCTGTGTGATGGGTTCTTTTACACCCTGTATAAGCGCTAACAAGAGAATGCACTTCTACTAATATCTATTCATAACTAAGTGATTCTGATTAATTACTAATACACAATTAATTACAAATGCCATTTGCCGCTAATCCAGCTAATCCAGGTCACTAACGTACTTAGCGAGTTCCATATCTTTCGGATACGCATCATTAGGGTATCTTACTGAACACGCTAAGTGCACATCTCTGTATGCAACTTAGTTATACTTAGGACTCGCTAAGTGAAACTAACCATTCACGCAAAAGTAGAACAAGTTAATAGGTGAACCAAAGATTTTACTTATTATTTTTTAAAACTTGAACTTAACTTTGAACATTGAAGTTATAGTGTTTAGTTGCATGGTTTCTTAATTTGTTTGATAATATATTAATTAGCAGGACTCATTCGGCTCATATACTTATCAAGACTAGCCGTTCACATCTCAACGCCCGTGCAGGGTAGGGTGCAGGGAGCCTGTCGGGGCTGCGAGTTGTTCGCAGATACCGCGGCCTCGACATGAAGGGCTAAGAAGGAACACGGGTGGTTTTTAGTCAGTAGAAGTCTGACACTCCCTTTCGCTCTGCCCAAGAGCGGGAGAGGTTATTTGATGATTTCCCACCCCCCCAAAAAAAAAAAAAAAGGGTAGGGTGCAGGGTAGATTCGGTGAAGGACCAAGAAATGTGACAACGAAAGCAAGTAAAGTGGTTGAAGGGACACCGACGAACCTGCCCCCCATACTGTTCCGCTATACAAGACTCAAGAGTGTATGGTGAACAATGTGGAGAGATAATAATTACTTAGACATAGCATTCTAAATTCCCCACAGTATACCATCCATGTTATTATATCCGTTCAGCACACGTTCGCAATAAAACAGTGGTAAACTGGTTGTACAATTACTTACCGCGCTTGATTCACTGCAGATACAGATGTTCAGCAAACAGCAATTCAATCCGCCGCCCGCGTCGGTGCGTGTACACTCTGTGTGTTGTGTTCTGTGTTGCGTGTGTGTGTGTACTGTGCACACACAATCTCGCGGAGTGGTCGCGGCTGTTCGTCACACCCACGCGAGCGGCGTGGATTGAGTCTCACTCTACTTACCGAGATTTATTGCTATTTCGACATTTGCATGTTGTACTATAGATAGAAACTAGAGAACCGTCTTTAAGAGGTTACGTCACAGAAGTGATTGTTTTGTGTGCTATACCCATCATCGCCGAAATAGTAGTACTTAAAGTATATCGAAAAAGGCTAAGAAAAGGGCTAAGTCAATGTAGGTATAATAGAGTTTAATATAACACTGCGGTAATGTATGGTATGCCCAGGTTTTGGTTTCAACACTTTGAAACGATTCAATTAATAACTCCTTTAAAAAAAAAAAAAATAAAATTAGCCTTAGGGATATTTGTAACATTGCAAAACTTTTTATTGAATTTTATAATAAAAAAAAACCTAAACATTCGACAAGTTATTTTTTGTACATTTTATTTATTTTGAGTGTTGAAAAGGATTTTAATTGTTAACCTGTCAACAGTTTTGGTATCAATGTGCGTAGTGGAGTTAGTATGAACTGTTTTACAGTAGACACTTTACGATGATTGGAACACCCAGCACTTGTACCATCTAATCGCTGAAGTAACTTTGCCATTGTACTGGCTAGGCACAATATTGACAGTGTTGCCGAACCAGTGGCCGCACACCACTTATAATATGAGCGGGTTCAGACAACGTATCAATCACTTAGACTGCTGCCCTTATATCAATGTTGCCAGCTCGCCCGTAGATATCGATACAGGTTCTATGAGCGGTTCCGCTGAGGTTTGCACGAGCAACAACAACACGCACACATCCTTCCATCAATTGTTTTGCGGATTACAGATCTCTGTCCGATTGTCTATTGTCTTTTTTTATTCTATTGATGTGAACGTGCTGTGTGGTACAGTAAATACATTTCACAAATTGTAACCAATAGTAATATTGTTTGGTAGCATTCCACTTTTGTAAGCACGTTTTCAGGAAAGCGTTTTAATTGTATTGTGTGGAGAATATCCTATGTTGCTTTATGATTATATCTTAGTGACTTTATACAGTCTTCTGTGAATCTGTGATGATCACAGTGTTGCATTGTTTTGCATATTGGTTGGAGAAAACCGCACGGAGAGGAGAGTGGGGACTATAGGGGGAGACATTTACCCTGCAGTGTGATAAAAGAAATAAAAATGTAAGCACTTGTGGCATGTGCCAAGTTTTTTTTTTCTAATATAATTATCTATTCATGTTAAGATCTGGACTCTAGGTTGCTACTGAGAGATGTCTGTCGCCATATCCTTCACGGGGATGTCCCCGTGGCCGTCGTGTTGTGTTTTTCTAACAATGTTCTATATTATGGGTTAGTGTGTATGAATAAAGAATAAATAAAACGAGATTCGGCTTCCGAATAAACTTTTATTGGACAAACGTGAACTTCTCGCGAAGCCGTATAGTACAATGTACATCAACTTGACTAGTAAAATACAATTAATTAACTAACTAGCAGTACATACATTATCATGATGACACTTAGTTACGACACGTCACCGGCACACGACCGGCAAACCACCGGCACACCGCCGGCGAAGCCGCTACGCTTAATATCAAATGTCGTAAAAATAAACGCTATATCTTAATGTAAATATATTATATTTCATAAATCTCGTTACACTAGAAGGTGACATAGTAAGAACTACATTTTGTACGAGTATTACTATTTAGAAAGCGGAGTGCGGGACTTACAAACCGCTAATCAATAATTAATTAAATTCAGCAAAATTAAACGACGAAAGACGAGTACTTATATAAAACAAATGTCCCGCTACTCATACTAACAATATCTGAAGTAAAACACGTGTAAACGGAACTTAGACAAGCGATAGGAACTCGACCGCCGACATAATGCGCCTCACTGGTTGGTAGTGAAGCGTATTACACGCTCCTCTATACTCTCTGGTCGAACAAATTAAAACTATAAGCTGCACTAATTAAATGGCGCGAAACCAAAATTATATCCCAGATTCTCATCGAAAAATGAAGATGTATTCAATGACAGAATAAATAAAACAAAAGTCCAAGTTTTAGTCATTTAATGAACGAATTTTGAAGAAAAATACTATTTCTCACATCATTAAGATTATAATTATCTGTTTAACAATTTGGAGTTCGCGTCATTTATTTGAGTATTATAATATAGAGATCATTAAGCTTTGGTATATGAATAGCTGCTAAACAAGTGGTTGGACAGACAGACAGTTGTACCTAAGATATGACAGTTGTTATACAATATTTAGTTTTATTAGTTATATAATATTATACACAGTTTCCGGTAGTCTAGGCCTCGTCCCTCGCACTGCTCTCTGTGGACACAAAACCAACATGTTAGAAACCAGAAATGATAGGAAACGAACGTTCTGAAACCTTTACATACAAATATTTTTACGAATACAGATGGCTGCTGTTAGTTCAAAAGAAGGTATCACCGAATGAATGGTAAAGTTGAGATAAATCCGTAGAAGAATTTTGACAGAGGCGTTAGAGGCATGAATGTCTTAAGAACTAATCGCATTACAGAGGTTCGTACCTACAAAAAGTATTAATGAACACATCTAACTACTAATTACACTCGTAGTTTTGTACGACATCGACAGGAAATGAACTCGTTCCGTCGCTCCGTGAACAGTTCATTTGTAACCGTGCCGCGCGGCGTGTAAGCACATCGCACCTCTAGCGAGGGACATCGCTCGTCTAGCGAGGCACGTCTCACCTCTAGCGAGGCACGTCGCACCTCTATGCTCAGCGCGTGAGCCGTGAGCTGGAAGCCCGCAGCTCTAATTTAATTAAACACTTATTCCGATGCTTGTCGGTAATCGTTTGATTTACTTAACGAACAGTTTCGGTTTTAACTTTTTAATAAGCGTTGGTTTTACTGAGTGAGCGCTTTGCTCGATTGATTGCACCGCTACATCGCGATTGTTCTACTAATAATACTTTGGGGGAATTTCTTAGATAATGCTGATTGGCTAAATTATTGAGATAGGCCAGTGAGTCAAGCAGGCCTGGTTGATCATTAGGAGTGGTTAAAATTGCGAATGTTGCTAAATATTTAAGTGAGCTTTTGTGAGAGAACTAAAAGCATCTTACAATAAACTGTTGGCTTCTAAAGTCCGTGTAACATTTCAATAAAATGTAAATCAGAAGCAACGCGTGTACAGTAGTAGGTCACGGAGTCGCGGGCAGTGTTCCGGACACGTGAGTTTCGCGCGCGACCAGTTCGTTTTGAACGAGTGTGTTCGAGAACTCGAGACAAACTTAACAACTGCACCGACTCACTGAACCTTTGGAATCATGGACATTTGTAAAATAATACTTATTTTTAGTAACCGTTATGTTTCTGAAACATTTTTTATCTGTGTCCAAAAATAACGTCGTGAAGTGTAATGTATTTAGTCGTAGTCGGTGGTAACGTTATCGGCGTGTAGGTCGTTACAGGCTGTTAGTTATGTCCACCAAAATTGTATGTCTTGGATGAAATTCACTCAATATTTAGTAAGCATGAGTCTAACATGAGTTCAGGAACAGAAGATGATACGATATTTGGATACACTACACATATTACACTATACATTCTCAAGTAAAGTATTTACACATTCATATTATCCACTACTATCTAACATCGACCAAAGAGAGGAAATACAGAGGAAGATAGAAGAGAGAAGAAACTAGAAGAACAAGCTCTAAGAACTACACAGAACATACAGGTAGAGGTGGAGGTGAGACAGAAGATAGACAGGGTGCTACGACAGACTAGTGTGAATGAGATAAAGCTATGTCTTCCGAGGTTCTACAACACAGGTGCATGTGCCGCTAGAAGCGCCTCGAGCGTTACCGTGGTCATCATCTACCGCGTCCGCGTCCGGCGCCGAGCGCTTGCCCCACATTCCTCTTAAGTTAGTCCAGGCGGGCTCGCGCTTCCAGTAATACTGTCCTGTTGGTTCATATCATTTATCAATGTATTTTCTCTAATATAGATTTCTACCGAATGCGTATGACTTCAATTCCTATGTCACTTTACAACTTACGTTGCAATGGTATTTAGTTAATTTTAATACCTACACGTTCTCTAAATAGTCCAGTCGATCAACCTATTAAGTTAACATTTAACATGTGTGGGTGAATTGATGTTTAAGCACACAAACACGATAAGTAAAACGAACGACGAAATATTGAATTAATAGAAATCCAGAAAAGTAATTTGACACAGTCTCCATAAATACATGAATTGTTAACATTTTTCATTAAATCTCTCATCGTTAATGCGAAATTATGAATTTGAACGCGTGAAAAACTCGGAAAAGTGCCGAGCGGCGGCCATATTGACTTGGGGGCTATTTAATTTAAAAGGCGAGCGAGGATTATTATCTAATTCTGTCGGCGGCTCGCACAAATTCCAACTTGGCTACAAATTTATTAGGGGCTTGTGGGGCGCAGTTTAAATTACACACGAAATGAACGAGCAGTTTATTACCCGCGACACCACCAGTCTCACATCGGTGTGGCGGGTTTAGCTGAGATAGGAACTATCGAGGAGGGAGACTACGCTCATGCTTGAGGAAGCATGCTCCGCAGGGAACTACAGTAGAGTCCGTTTATAATGACATCGAAAGGAATTGACAAACACGTCATAATAAGCGGACGTCATACAAAGCGTTATGTGAAATGAAAAACCTTTTTTTATGTAAACATGTATGTACTTAAGTATTTTAATACAGAAACATAGTAATTACATATGTATACGTATTTGAATTGAACGATTGCATAATGCGGTTCTTGTTTTTAAAAATCATTGAGATTGTCGAATGACCCACGCCAAATTCCTTTGCGAGAAATGAGTTAGATTCTCCATTTTCTAATCTGCATATTATTGCACCGATTGCACCTTTCTCCTCAATTGTTTTAACAAACGAAAAGCAATGCGTGATCTTCAACCGTCAATTACTCACTGAATTAAACTCACTGAGATTCAAAACAAAAACGAGCCACGTGCCGAACGTCGTCGGGAATCAACGAACATTACCGAAGGTGTAAAGAATCATGTCGGTCATTATAACCGGACATAATTTATTAAAAATGGGTCATAATAAGCGACATGTCACTGTAAGGGAAGTCATTATATCCGACTTTTTTATAAAGAATTTTATATGAAAACCAAACTTCGTAGTGCAATTACGTCATAATAACCGGTTGGTCAATATAGGCGGAGTCATAATAAACGGATTCTACTGTAGTTCTTAAACGAGTGGATGACGCAGAGGGCTGTAATCAGAGCCGAAACTTTGTCTCCGCGCGTTAACAAAGCGATCTCATTTCTAACTCTCAACGAAGTGGAGTGTTATCTTTTGACTAAAGTTTAGTTATTAATGTTGCGCTGAGGGCGCCGCGCCGTCCACGCGCTGATAAACTGAACAACGGCAACTCGAACAATTGTTCAGTTAATCAATCAATAGAACGCGCCATCAATCAGCACAAGCGATAATTACTCGCTGCTGTTAATGTTTCACCCGAATTTAACTACCGACGACTATTTATTGTTTAACTTTTATGAGCTCTCGTTATTCTCTGCGTATCGGAATAATCTGACTGATTGGTTGTCGTAACCTTAATGTAGATGTCTAGCTGGTAATTCAATTCGACTGTTTCGCTACAATAATTGAGTGTCAACTGACCGGGGTTGATGCTTAGCGCGTAATCTAATAAGAGAAGATTGCGTTCACGACCTTTATTGTAGAAAACTAAATAAGTAATGTAACCAATAGATCTACGCCAGAGAACAACAAAATCTATAGGGAGAGTCGAGAAAATTAACAAAATCTTGGTTTCAAAAGTTTCGCATCTGATCTGATGCGTTAACACATACATACATATTGTACTACTCTGCTGTGACCTGTGACTTGACAAGCTGGATGCTGTACGTACCACTGTTGTACTGCGCCTGCTTCACAGGTCGCTTGCCCCACGCGCCGTGTAACGCCGACCACGCCTTCTTCTCTGGCACTTCCAGTCGCTCGTTGTCCGATAGCTGAACAACATAAAACATGTTCAATAAGAATGTTGCAGTAATGTTTTGAAAATTCGAAGTCTCCCTTTGTCTCCCTCTGTCTATTAAAGAATTTTTGACGAAACCGGACAGGTGAAATAATTCTTGCATACAATTTGCATCTCAAGTTTCGTAAATTCGTCAAAAATATGCTAATATTCAAAACTTCTTTTACTTTAGAGAAAAGTTTTCTTAGGTAATGTTAAAATATTTTGCCAGTATAAGCTATGAAGGGAATAAGAATACATTATATGTATAGCCTCGTCTGAAGCCTTTATAGGGATAAGTGTATGTGGCACCTGTTGGGCGGGGATCAGTTGTTCAATGGCGGCATCAATCTCTTCGTAGTCGGGCTCCGCGGCGCGCTTGCCCCAGGATCCGTGGAAGTTAGCCCATTTTTCCTGTATAAAAGCAGAACATTATTAGAATTTGTACAACAGGACCTTGTGTACTGCTTAGACTTAAGATCCTTCCAAACTGTCGTAATCGCTCTAGCTATCAGATCGAGTCTCTTGTGAGAAATAATTTGCAATAAGTTGAATGTGCCGTGTTGTCCCCAGTGCTGCCACCTACCTCTATTGTTCTGTGGCCTGTCGCCGCCTCCTTCCATTTATTAATACCTATGTGTAATCAATTGAAGTCATTTTGAATAGTTTTATACTCGCCCTTGACATTTTGACATAATTATGGTAATGTAGACTAATGTTAAATGAAAGTCACCCACATATAGAATAATGGCAATATAATATACTTACAGGCGCTCGCTTGCCCCAGGCAGAGCTCATGTCGTTCCAACCGCGCTTGCCCCAGGCAGAACTCATGTCATTCCAGCCTCGCTTACCCCAAGCCGAGCTCATGTCATTCCAGCCTCGCTTGCCCCATGCGGAGCTCATGTCTTGCCAGGCTCGCTTGCCCCACGGTGACTGCGACATGTCCCTCCAGGCGCGCTTGCCCCATGCGGAGTTAAGATCCTGCCAGCCCCTCTTTCCCCAGGCTGAGTTGAGGTCTTGCCAAGCTCGCTTGCCCCAGGCCGAGCTCATGTCGTTCCAGCCGCGTTTGCCCCAGGCGGAGTTAAGGTCCTGCCAGGCGCGCTTGCCCCAGGCCGAGCTCATGTCCTGCCAGCCCCGCTTGCCCCAGCCCCCACCGCCGTGCAGGCTGGACCACGCGCGCTTATCTTCGTCAGTTAATTCTATTTCGTTGTCGTTCTGCGAACAAGCACATTTACTTTAGATTGGTGCACCACAAACGGTAGTTATGAAAGGAAATTGCTTTGAGCAGTTTTTTCTAGCGCAAAGAGCACTCATTGAACGATTTCAAAAGTACAATGAGGTAAGAAATTCTATTAGCTCTTTGTTTATTCACAGAACATATTCGTTTGGTATCGGTACAATGGCTGAAACAAAGCTCGCTTGGGGGAATTGTTCGAAAAAACTTGTCCAACATTGTGCACGCCGCGACCACGCCGCGACCACGCCGCGCGTCGCCCGCACGGCTGACTGCGCCACAAGTTGTTTTATTATTCTATTAAGAGGCGTTTGTCGCCTCACAGAATGTTAATTGAACGACGGACAAGCTTTATGCCCCACTTTTTCTTTTGCTTAGAAAACATTGTTCTCATTACCAGAACAGTTGTGTTACGACAACTTGCGGCTGGACCATTTTACTTCATTTGGAATTTCTGGTTGACCTGGACGTCTGAAGAAGGAACCTACTTTGTTTCAATTTGTTAAGATAAAGTTACATTCACACTTAAAGGTAATTAACTTGCACACTGTGCTAAGGAGTACCTATTAAACAACCTTATTTCCGCTACACGAGGTCGAAATGTGCACAAGTAATTAAAGGTGCATTAGTTAGTATATTTATAACAAGAGCGATAAGTGCGGTGCGCGGACCGCGTGGCCCCACACTGCTGGTACAGTCGCCACCCAAAGGCGATGTTGTAAGTTTTCCTTGTCGTTTAAAATAGTTGAGTTTGCGTTTGTTCCGGTTTTTACAGCGACCGCGGTAACTACGGGAATGTGCTCGAGCCGAGCGCTACACGCTGTGCTACACGCTGCGCTGGCTTGAGATTGCGAGACTTTGCGCGGCGCTATTAGTAACCCGACGTGTTGGGGGGACATAAAAATGTTGTTAAAACGAGACAAGTCTGTAATACCTGTTGGATGGTGGGGCAAAGTATTTGTTCTGTTTCAAGTATATAGTATGTTTGGGAGATTTGACACGGACCTTTGAGCAGTAAAATATCTGGCATAAAGTATGAAAATCCCAGAGACTTAATACCTACTTACATGTCAAAAGTGTTGAAGTTTCTGATAGGAGAACAATATTCAGTTATATTATGGTCGAAGATTTTAACTTTCAACAATAAGTGACGATGTTGATTCTGTTGTTAGGCACCACGTGAAAATTAATTGCTCTCGGAATTATGAAAATTTAATTATTTTACTTTATACGGCACTTAGCTTTACACTTTGTGCTTCCTTCGGTAACAAGAAATAATAAAAAACAAAGGTCTTTACTGTAGATTCTGACGTGCGGGGAGAAGAAATCAAAAGCATAATATGTATGTTTTTTTGTTATCAAAATACACGACGAGTACTATTCGAGGTTGTGGGTTCAAAATCCATTGTGACTATTTAAATTTGTCAAATTTTTCTAAGTTTATCTTGGACATTACAGACATCGGTGAAGGAAAATATCGTGAGGAAAAATGGACTTAATTCCATTTTCTGAAAGCCAACACATTTTTTGCAAGCGTGCTGATCGTGCTCGTGCCTTCTCGTCTTGTGAACCAATCTCTTTTCATGGGCTTGATGTGATGTGGTATGGTGTGGTGTGGTGTGGTGTGGTGTGGTACTGACCTGTGGAGGAGCGGCGTCCTGGTGGGCGTCGTCGGCGGCCGCCACCGCGAGGGTGGTCAGCGCGGACAGCCACAGAGCGGCCACGCAGTAACGCATCTGCGGACAAACAACACACAGCTTTAGAAACCACCAACAATAGTTATATTTTGTCTTGAGGTAATAGTGTAACCAAAGTGTCCTCCGACCGACAAGACACTAGAGAGATACCAGACGGCAGACAGGACCAACGTAATGTAATGTGCATACCATCACCTATTCTGGCTTATTCATCGCCTATGCTTACGAGTTTGGAATGCAGCCATATTTGTATTACACAGGTAATAATAACTGCTAGATGACACGAATATTATTTTGCTAAGTAACTAAAATGATTAATAATAACAGTCCGGCCAATCTTAACGGAGAATTATAGTGCACAAGTGGATGCGCAGGCACAGATGCACTCTCTGTTCCTTTTCTCTCATATTCCTCAGGGACGGCACACCGACACGACCGGAGAGAGATCAGGCGCTGGACCAACGGCTTAACATGCTTTCCGAGGCACGGGGTTACTATACCACCAACTTCCAAACTCCGGGCTACTACTGGGGGTTTGGGACATCCGACCCGGGAATCGAACCCAGGACTCCACGCTTGCGACCACAAGACCAATAAAATCATTACACTTTTGTCTGACCTTTGTGTTCTACGTATCCGAGTTCTTAACCTACATATAGAAGCCTGAACTAAAACATTTCCGCCGCGTTATGTGTTCCCAGCTTTACGTTCTCAGTCACGCAACAAGTTCATCCTTGGCTCGACACTATATGTACTAAATTAAAAAGGAAACAAGTGTTGTCTGAGATGAATGCACCGCTGTCGTTAAACAGGCGTGAACAGGCTGCAGGGGAGGGTACATTGAGGAGGACAGCGGGTGAGCTGAGCTATAGCGAGATTAATCTCAAAGCAGCCCGTGTAGCACAGTGTTGCTTCTAACGGGATACACAAAGTTGTTAGTTGAGTTGGTTGTTTTCATATTTTTAATCAAACCAAACTCTTCTAATTCTTAAACCCAACTTTCTCATTGTATGTGGCAGTGCAGTAGTCATTTAAGCATTTTTCATATTGACAGATCATTTCAGATGAAAAAATAAATGAATTTTATTTGATGCACAATGAACTGTTGTTTATTTATCAAGTAAAACTACTTTAAGTTGTGTGACGGACATTACGTGACGTATTCTGATGACGAAGCCGATAATAGAAACGTTTGTAGTATTAGAAATAATGAGCTTTATCGGGACAACGACAGTAAATCGATCTAATTACCATCATTACTAATTCATGTTTCTACGATAGACAGCGACGTATTTATGTGACGTCATATTCTAATCATGCACCGCATCACTACAGATATATACGCAGTCACGGCTACTGTCTCACTGCTAGCGATAAGCGAGGCGTTTGTAGACCAACAACTAAACACAAGTTGTTTGTTTGACTGAGTTCTCGCCGACCCCGTCACTGTTACACTCAGCGATCAACTATTTACTAGATTGGCTATTGTGATATTCAGGGTCAAATGTTGAGGCAGTAAGTACCTACGGGAACACGGTGTTACGAGTCTACATATAATTTTTAGAAAAACTTCAATGTGCGTTCACAGATTTTGGCTAAAGACCGCCGAATGCTGAATATTGGACAGCTAGCCGCGATCGCCAGCGCTGGCGGTGGGACGGGAGCCTTATTACGGCGTCATGCACCTGCGATGGCGAACTGTGGGAATAAAGGCGTGCAAATGTCACCGCGGTCTGCCGCGCGATGGGTCAGCGGTCATCGCGACGACGTGCGGCTATTTACGTGCACTTCGATAGAAATAGCGATGACTTGGCGCGAGCTCGGGTCCACACGTAGTGCCCTGTGCGGAGGCGGGGCTTCGCGTCGCTGTCTTCAAGTTATGTTGTTGTTGTTTTGAAGTCATTCATTGACATTCTCGTTTCATACACGTGACATTATCAGAAGATTTACGTAAATATATTGTTTACGAATACCTCGTAGACTTGAGATACTACAGAAAAGCTATAACTGGTTACAGAAGATACATCAAAAGAAAACTATGATCCCATGTTTCTTTGTGGCCGTTTATACCAAAGTAATATAACTGCCATGACACACACTCGTAATAGTTGTCCCCCCACCAACACCAACTTGGATGGCGCGTAGATTACGATGTTGTTCGCTTTATCTCAACCCAACTACCTATCGTAAGTATATCAAAATGTCTCTGGAATACTACTTGTCCATGTCTTCGCTGGATATTTTCTTACTTTTAAATTGTTTCTGACTTTCCTTAAGGAATAATGAAAACCGCGAGAATTTCAAAGGAGATGAGTAATCCGAGGAACTTTTATTTGTTTCACTTTGGACAACAACGAGCAACGAGCAACAGGCATGCTTTGTGTTTACAAAGCGGTTACTTGTACTACTTATTTGTCAGTTAGTGCGGGGAGAAGCATTCTCCGCAGCTTTGAGACAACTATTGTGTTTGTAAGTTCGCTGGACTTTCATAAGAAAGCTACTTCAGTTTGACGTAAGTTCTTTTGATTTGATAGCAGGGTCAAAGTGTTTCCTTCCTTCATTTTTCTTTAAATGAATTTGCGTTAGAACCAAAGAAACGACAGACAGAAGTTTTTGACAAATTAAACCAACAAATGAAAAGAAAACCTTTTGCTTCGTACAAATAGGTATGTTAAAAGGCTTAAATAGTATGATCCTAAATTTTATATTATAGATACCTAACAGAAGCAAGGGGTCTTAAATGATATCTTATCGTATGAATATGTTTTGGGAAGTTACAAATGAATCCGACCTTTAATTAATTTCCACTGCTACCTGCTCGAAGTAGCCACAATGGTCCACAATGAGCGGCCAACATTAACCATTGGGAATGGCGCCGACATTTGTTGCGACAGATTAGGGCCCGCGCCGAATGAGGGCCATTTGTCCCGCAAATCGCGCAGCCAATACGAGCCGCGCCGACCCGCGCCGACCTGCCATGTGTCATGCTCCACTCGTGAGCGGTGGCTCGGCTATCTGGACGTATTGTTACACATCGCACAAGTTGCGGTAATCCCATCTCTAATAGAGGTGTAATGGAGGTTATCGACAGAGAGAGTCATATTGTTTAGGAGAAATAGTAGCATTAGTAGCCTTTGTACAGTAGTTAGAATGGATATTTAGAAAGAACATAATATTACTATTTTCGTTATTTTTAGAATATCAAGTTTTGCCCACATTTGTATATCTTGCTGCAGGACATATTGATTAACCTGAAGACGTGATTAACGTCACTTACGAATTTATACCACTTATGAAGCCTACCGACCAGCCGGCCAGCCGACCTACTGGGCTTATTACAAAATACGATGCGTGCACAGACCATCAACGTGAACAGAAGAATACGCTAAGTTATTGCTATATATCCGCTTATTTATTTTAAAAAACTTTTCTGAACATTACGTATACTCGTACATTGAGGTGAGATAAATGTGTTTGATAACCTTCTAGATTTAACCGAAAGCGTCTGTTTGAAGTTGTACAAAAATACGTGCGCGTGTGATTTGATTATGATCGCGTCACAGACTGTGTCGGAAGGTGACGCGTGGTGGCTTCTGTCAACACAATTAGGCCGTAGAATACGATGGGACAAAATACATCTTATCCACTCGATACACGAGTTTGTAATCGTTATATCTTCGAAATGAGTACCTATTACTGGTTCATCCAACGCAAGATTCGAATATCGTGCTCCAGATTAAAGTATATCCTATCTGCACTTTTGGCTGATTAGAACAACGCCTATAAGCCTGCAATACCCGTAGCCAGCAAATAGTAGAATATACCCGTAGATGTACCGACAACACAAACAGTAGAATGAGCTAAATATCAATTGCAGAGTTAGAAATTATCTTTGAGCGTTAGCATTTGTGTCTGCAAAGTAGTGTCTGAGATTGCCACTGGGACGCAGATTGTTATTTTTATTCAAGATAAACTGGAGGTAAACGCAATACCTGCAGTTTGCAGTCTCCAGTGACGGCATGAGACTGGGTAGGTAATTGAAAATGGAGCGTGCTTGGAAGGCTTTTTTAATTTTCTCAGAAAACTTTCCTCGTGAATATTGTAGTCTTGAAATTTTATTACCAGAATTTTGGTATAAAAGCATGTTCCTATGTCTCCTTCAACACATTAGAATGTTATTTAGTTACGTCACACCGACGCGTGTCGCGTGTCGCACCGCAACTTGTCGCGCAGTTTACTTCGGCACTTCGTTAACTATTGTGAATAGTTCGCGGTGTAACGGGAGATCGCAACTATGCCTGAAGGTGATCGTCTATTGTCTCGAGTTCTTACAACATACTAACTATTAGGTGGATTATGTAGGTACTACAGTTTTCTGGGAACTATTTAGTAAAGTTTGAATTATTTGAATACTTATTTGCCATGAAAGAAATACAATTGGGGTAAATTGTTTGATTTGTAAGCAAACACTTTATGAAACCCATTATGTTTTATCAAAATTATTTGTCATGAATACTGTTCTATGTACAAACACACACACAATCCGCTTAGTCACCGACATTAAAACCCCGAAGCTCGAAACTTAATTGAATAACAAAAGTCAACTCGATAAGAGTTGAACATAAAACAGTGTCGATGTCCGGACTGGTGTCCGGTGTCCGCCGTCCGATGTCCGGCAACTGGCAGCGCTGGCTGCTCGTCCGGACAACTTACTCCAACAAAACTATTTCCCCTCTCGAGCCGTTTAACTTCTGCACTATGTGGTCAACTTTCACACTATTGTATTAGGGCTGAACTTCATAAAAATACACTTCTATTAAAAAACATCAAGATTATTTTTAGGGAGCTCCCCAACCTATCAATATTCAATGATGGAGGGCAAACTTTCATCTGATATCTGACGAAAAACAATATTCATTAAACGTACCCTAAATACATAATGAGCTACTTAATATACCGACAAGTATCTTGAAAGACTGGAACATTTTCTTAATGGGAGATTATGTAATATCGATAACTCTACGTTTTGTAGGTTTGCTATTAACTGTAAACTACAGACACTAGTCCGCCTATCGAACTAGTTGAAACAGACCGTTTCTAAGCTCTTTCATCAATAAAGGACATTAAAGTACCTTCAAATCAAGTATTAAATTTGACAATCAAATTATTACTGCCATTCACTTAACAATTTTTATCTGGAGATTATGCGTGATGCGTGATGGTTAACAATAGTGCTGCCATGATGTTGTAACAAATACCTGTTACTATGTTCTCATCTGGACAGTTATACCTCCAAGTATAACACAACAATAGAAGCGAGTGAGGAAATTGAATGATTAAATCGGTGGCATCCCTGACATCAAAACAAAAGCGGTCGCCGCACCGCGTCTATTACCGCACTATGGGGCGGCGACGTGCTATTACACGAGCATTAGAATGCGTTTTCGCTGCGAAGAGACCAGCGGAGATGAGCGGAGCGAAACTGTGGAAGGATATTTCTACTGAAGCAGAGAGAAGTGCTCTGTAAAGTTATAGAACTTTACTCTATCTTCAACTTCTCTTCGTATCACTCCATATGACAATTTGATACACATTTTTGTAGTCTTCCATAAAACAGATTCCATTTAAGTGAACCAGAAATACATGTCAGCCAATGTGATTGGTCCACTACTGTATGTCGCCTCTTGGTTCTAAATGGAAAAAGATCATCAAGTGGCTCCATGTGCGGGAAATGCGTGTGCTAGAGCGGAGTGGTACAATCGCAGGTTGAATGGAGCTGTGTGGCAGACTGACAGTAAAATAGAACTACA
Organism: Diarsia brunnea; assembly: GCA_949774965.1. Lineage (NCBI taxonomy): Eukaryota > Metazoa > Arthropoda > Insecta > Lepidoptera > Noctuidae > Diarsia > Diarsia brunnea. The sequence goes on along the minus strand of OX459004.1, from coordinate 20,813,918 downwards.
CTCGAACGAATATTTCGCTCGGTGTGAGATTAATCCGTTCGTCTATTGTTTAGCGGCTTAGCGGCTCCTGTCAGGTCACCCGGACTCACCCGGCTATTCTCATGGGAAAGGATTGCGTACCAAAGATAAAATAACATCAATTTCGGTGGCCTATTCATTGAAACAAGACATTACTTAGAAGTGTCTGACGATAGATTGGAGATAGATAAGCGACAACAAAGATAAACTATTGTAGAATAACTGTCTTCGTATGTATCAATAATGTTTATTACACAAGAAAGTGGTTACATTCCCTGACTCCTGTGCTAGATGATAAACTATGTTACTATCACAGTTTTGTATCAATGCTGATGAAAAACGAGCTTTTGCGTTACTCTGTCGTAAACCTTCTTGGCTGCGTTAAGTAGCGGTCTTCCCACAGATAATCCATCGTATATTTAGCGGTACTAATCACTGCTTTTGTCTAAGTCCACCCACACATTAATAGCGTTATTTAGTTTTAATAGCCGCACACATTAAAATAAACTAGTTTGATCCCCCGTCGCGCCAACTTTAACGCAAATCAGTGTGAATAACAAATCACGCGATTATGTTGAAAGCTTCCTCCGAATGCGGGAACTTTAAATTATTGTTAGTCAACAAAGAGCTGTTATGTTGTGTTTGAAGGTAAACGTGATTAATTGTGGTGCGATGAGTTGCCAGTTCGTGTGGCTCACAGCGCTCGATGAGCTGCCAGTTCGTGTGGCTCACAGCGCTCGGTGAGCTCAATGAGCTGGGTAAGCTCACGTGGACACCGCTATCTTAGGAGCACAATGGACTAAAGGACATTTGAATTAAACTGTACATAATTTATCACACGGATAGTTGTGTTACTCGGTATGCATTATGTATGACAGCGTGCACTTTCTCGTAATTACGGAATTATTAATGTGATGCGTTGTAAACGCGACTAAAATCATTCTTGAAATACGCAATTAAACTTTACCTTTTAGATTACTGATGTTTCGTAAAAGATGTAAAAGTAAGCAAATTAAAAACATATCGGTATAATCGGGTCGGGTTGTAGTTGGCCTACTCGGAAAATCCCAATAGTCCTCTAGAGGCTGGAATATTGGCTTTAGGGAACAAACATAATATTATAGAACTCAAACTTTTCTTAGCGAATATCTGTTGGATTAAATTAGATTGGTCTGCTCTTGCCCTCCAATTCTTCGCTAGACATGATAAACGCTGATTTTCAAATCACTCAACAAGTCAGATATCCCAGCTCAGTTTACCGCTAACCGATGGATTGAAAAAGATTGAACACTGAGCAATCTGCCGCGCTAGGGTCCCGCGTCGTACACAGAGCCCCGTCGCTATGCGTCAGCACTCTCGTGACATGACGGCTAAATGTCAACCGACATGCGACATGAGTCGCAGATCTCGTGTGAGAGTGGACATTTTTCTAAATGTCTGTATTTCTTGCCAGGACAAACAAACCTCTTTGAGGTATTTTAATCTTTTCATAGTTCGCATGGGTAATCATCGTGACCTAGTCATGGATGAATAAGGTACAGTTAAATGTGCTGAATCTCAATATTTGTTTGCTTGTTTAGTAGTATGTTCTAGATTTTGACCTTGCTCTTGGTGGTCTTGACAATTTCTTTAGGAATATATCAGCCTGCCCAACATTGTAACTTGCACTACGACACGTAGTACGCGGGCTGCGTCAGCACATTTGATACTCGTCCCGTCGGAACGCTTCGATGGTCGACAACGATGTCTACATATCGTCGAAAGCTACGCTCATACCGTATGAATAATTTAGCAAGCCAAGGAATACCTAGACTTTATTGTGGCCTCACTTTCTGAATGATTTTTTAGAAACAATATTATTGTGTAGCTTTTGAGAATAAAGAGAATCAGATGTAGGTACTGGTATTTTAGTTATATAAACTAGTCACTTAGTCTGCTGTTATATGGATTTTAAATAAACATAACCTGCGTAGTGTTCTGTTAATACACAAAACTTTTCGCAAATCCCATTATATACTATAACGCTTGTTTCGATATACCAATCCAGCGCTACCTCAATTCGGCCAACAAATGTTCCTCATGATTAGGAGTCAATCGTCCCACAACAAGACGTGGAGGGCCCTCCACAGAGAGGCACACTCAAGAGGACTATTGCGAACCTACGGCTGACTAGAAAACTATTAGACAGACTGTTAGCCACTAAGATGTCTAGATTGCGCGATCAAGTTTCATGAAACGGTATTAAAATGGTAATTTTGAACGATTACAGGAAATTATCGTTACTTTTAGCAGACGGGCATTTGATTTTATGGTACTTCGAGGTGTCGTTACATTGAAAGATAACAAGTTTTAGTAAAGATTCAGGAGGAAACATGATTGTGTTGGTGAAATGTGTCTACACATTTCACCAACCTATTTAGGTTAGTTAGTCGTGAGAATTATATCCCAAAAGGGCTGTTACCCTTTAAATTGAAGAATAAACTGTTTTGACTTAAATTCTATTTACAAATGAAGTTTGCTATTTAGTCTTTATTTGTGAAGTGTTTGTGGCTCATTAGTGAGTTTAAAGCAAAGGGATACCCTCCCCCTGAGCCCCGACCCCCGCCCGCACCCCGACCACAGTGCAACTTAACGAGACCTTTGACCAACTGCCGGAGCTTAAGACGAGTTCTGTGTTCACAAGTTTTAACTGGAGAAGAATTTACAAAAAAGTTTGGTGACAACCGGACAAATGAAAGCTTTGACATAAGTTAATTCGTAAAAGAACTTCTGTGTACGTTCATTAAAAGTTTACCTATGTACCTACTGTAGGTGCTTATTGTGTCAATGGAGAATGACTGAGTTATGAACGGGACACTTGAAATAATTATAACAAGAGTATTACGGATTCTGATCTACAGGCAGGCTGCGTGGTCTTCTCTTTGGCGGTTGAATAACATGACAGAAGGCTTTTGCCACCGAAACATTTAAAAAATTATATTGAACCATGCGCCAAAACATTTACGTACAACTTCATAATTCTTGTTTCTTATACTTGAGATTTAGAGCCCTTGTATTTGAGTTGTAGTGTAGCGTGTAACAGAAAAGGTTACATGTGAAGAGCAGCCTCTTGAAACGTAACGTTCTGACAGATACGGGCAGTGGCTATGGGCTGGTCATTGTGTAGCAATTTGTTCGTGGGCCTGACAGCGAGTATGCCTTACATTGCTTTTGTAAGAAATAACTCCCTTTTGTTGACCGACGATTTGGACTTAAAAGGTTTCAGGTTCACGAATCTACGAAATAAATTATTTAAATTTGAAAATGAAACATCGCTGTTTGTGGAAAGCTCATAAAATGCGTTTACTTAAATCCTTCAGTTTTTAATTTAAAAGATGTTGTTGAAAGTAATTGTTACTTAAAATTGTCTCCGAGACTTCAAGAACCGTCTCATCATCACATCACTCTTGACAGAACAGCACAGAGTCTCGTTTGACTTGATCCCAATTGATATCGATCAGCTTCTCACTCGACTCGATTCCTCGCTCGCGTTGTTTACGAAACATTCGATTCTATTCCGTAAGTCGAATTAAGACGGCGCGCGACGGATTTATTTTCCTTACATAACACTTTCGATGTCAAAGAAATTGCTTTTTTAGTAATCGATACTTCGCGAAAGGTTAAACGTTACCGACGTATGCCAGATCCCTGCATCATTCAGCTTTTCAGAAGTTCTTCTATTTAATTGTATTATTAAACCTGTTTAAACGTTAAATCCAGGCGAGGATTTGAATACTTAAAAGTGATTTGGGGAAAAGTTTATCCATTTTGTGGTTTCATATAGATTTATTGCAAAGTTCGGAGTAAAGATAAATACAAGTTGCTCGTTTCATTCCCCGAAGTTTGCGCTCAATGTTTAAGTTCTACGTTGATTAGTGCAAGCGGTACTCAGAACAATGAGCTATTTATATCAGTTCCAAGAGAATAGTTAACAGTTAATGTGAATGAATGAGTCAGTGAACGGTTGTCGGCGAAGCGTTCGATCTCGATCGAGTGACGCGCGTCGATACTGCAGTATAAATAGGATATTATGCGATGACCTGTACCTGCGCCCCTACCAACATAACCGGACCCTCCTCGCACTCTCTATTCAATTAAAATTTGAATAAAATCATACAACATGTGTTCTTCTCGCAGCTCAAGCTAAGCCGGTCGTCACGTAAGATTTCAATGTGGCTAAGTAGGGATTATTTGCGTCATCGTGTGCCTTTTTATACTTGGTGCTATAAAAATATTATCGACATTTAGTTTTCAACTATCTACATGCTTTATAGTCAGTATTTTATGAGCTGGAATTACGAGTATGTTGAACGAGCAAAAGTGTTTAGAAAACAACTTTACTTTTACACACATGATGATTTCGAGTTTGGCAACTATTGTTAAGAAAATTTATTTGAACTGTTTTGCTTTGCTTTAACTGATATACCTTCGGACTCTACTATTCGCTTCGGCGGATAAGTAGTGGATCCACTTACTGATCTCTTTTAGGGTTCGTTTACGGAGACGCGGGGCGTCGCGCGGCTCCGTCTCGCTCGAGCTTTTTTGTTTATTTACTGAGAGGCGCGTCCACCGCAATGAACGCTGCATTTTTAACTAACGAGCGAAAAATCGCTTCTCGTAAAATCGACGTTTGAAATCGTTAATGTTTTCATACATCGCCATGTGTTTGAATTAAAAACGCACAACGCGCCGCGCGACGCCCTGTAAATAAGGCCTTATTCTGAACAGTGTACGTACATACGGTAGGAATACACTACTTATGTGAGTTCGGAATCGAGACAATTTCCTAAAATTGCTCGCTTGTTCCGAGAGCTCACTGTTTCATGAGCCTTCACTGATCCTCCTGATTGTATTGTCACTTATAGCAACGATCTTGAGACTCAGTACCAGAATAAGTTTTAATAGTTTAAACTTAAAAGATTTCTATGAATGAGGGTAATTTGTTAATTGTATGGATTTACCTACTATTCATACAATGCAATATTATAATTGTGGAAATAAGTCTGTGTTTATGACAATTTTAACGATTAACTGCCGCACTCAGAGAGCTTTAATCATTACTTAGGCCATCACTAAGACAAAAGAATGTCAAACCTTTAGTAAGTGACGGCTTAAGTAATCATTAAATATCTCTGAGTACCGCAGTTATTTTTTATGATATTTGCTCACATAGGCTACTTGTCAACAGCTAATTCGAAAGACTACTTACTATTTGTGTAAATTAAATTCAAAGTATTGACTAACATTCAATGAAAACACCTCTAATTTAGTTTCAAATGAAGAAATATCGAGTGTAGAAAAGTATAGACTAATTTAAACTGTAATCGATACGATGACTGAAGTAGTCACGTCAATCGTGGACTCGTGGTCAGTCGTGGTGGCACTCGACGGCGCAACACTCAACTCTGACATTCGTTCATATCGATTGTTTCTCAAATGACTTTCCTGGAAGTAATCGATGGCTACTTAACTGTATCGATACTTAGTACTCGGTGATTGTTCAACTAATAAACGATGAGAGAATGACTTGACAATACTGTAAATAGATACAGAGATAGGTATGTGTTGATGCTATCTTTGAAGATTTAGAGCCCATTACTTAAGTAAGTAGGTAAGATTGGGTGTTCCCTGGAGGACAAGCCTATAGGCAGGACAGTCAGTAGTTACCTTTTACTTAAGTAGATAATTAAGGTACCTTCACTTATATAACTAATGTGGAAGGGATAAGTGGAAATTAAATTTCCAACTTTTGTCATTATCGTCTTCTACAAATCAATCATTAACTCTAATGGTACGAAAACTTTAATGTTCCCTTTATTTATGCTAATAGCAGGAACTAATAACTGTGATTAGTTCATACGAGCCTGGATATGGAAGGTTCCAATAAACGGGGCAGTTAGGGGCAGCCTAATGTGTGGCATACTCGGAAAGATGGCGATACTCATTTAATATCGATGTGGCAGTGGACTAATGGAGCCTTTACTAATGGACTGGTTAATGTAACTGCATTCATGAGAAATAATAAGAATTGTATAAGGTTCTACTGGTTTGCCTGTAAATATAATATCTAGCAGCAACAGGGTTCCTACTTTCGAAAAAGTTTTGATGGTAAACCAAGTAACATTTTGCTTGACCTTGAAATCGAAACCATGACCTCTAGATCAACTACTGCAAAATAACCAGTCTGGATAAAATACGTATCATGAACATCACCAACAAAAAAGACAATAATAATAACAGTTTTCAGAAAAGTAAACAATTTACTTCCAGGCTTTTGATATCGCGACTAGTCCGTAGTGAGTGTGTGCGCGTGCATTGTCACTTTGTGCTACTAACTCTTTTGTTTTATAACCTGAAATAAATAAACTGAGTGGCAGCCAGTCGAAGCTAGCATAGAGGACATTTTTTATTGTGATTTGTGAGTCTCGCTCCATGCAGGCAATATCATGCATATTTTCATTCATGTGCACTATTAGCACTTTTGTTCGGAAGAATTTAGATATATTAGAAAACATTACTTGCAGTTATAGGCGCGTGACGATAGTGGATACGGATTTCACGGCACTAGGTAGAAGGTGAAATTTTTAATGATTGTAATATGTGTAGTTTGTTTAGGTAAATCGGTGATATGCGGCCGTTATCGAGGTTTAAACGATTATTATTATTTAAATAGTCAAAGATTACAGTAATGACAGGTTGATGATACGTTTGGGTATTACGTTTTGATAATACCATGTTGGATGTACACAATATCATTTGCTGTTAAAAATCTATTTATTTTGCTTTACTACACCTATACATAGGTAGGTATATATACACATAGAAATAAGCAGTAAAACACGAATTAACGAGACTTTCACCAGAAGTTGAAAGTGAAACTCGTAAAGCGTGTAATATAACAGAGTTCTATTATGTGCGCCAAACTTACAGCTCATTGTGGCTTTAATTGACAGCCGCCAAAAATCCGCTTACAATGGCGGCTTCGCAAGTCGCCGACTCAGAAACAGAAGTCGGCGTCGACTTCCAAACTGTATGTCAAAGTTGAACCGTAATGTCACTGTCGGTTACTTGTTGATTTCAAACTCATTTCGGTGGGCTTTTGTCGTCAGTGGCGGTGAAATTTTAATTGATTTTTTAAATGTTTTAACCTAGGCTTGTAAGGCTTTACTTCGAAGTTTATCGTTTCGTAATTGACACTGAGGAATAGTTAAAGAAATAATTTTATATGAATAAGCTGCTTAGTTTAAAAATAATGTAATCTAGTTTGTCGAAGTGAAACCAGCCAAGAAGTTGGCATGTAATGGAAATACAATGTGTCAACGGTCGCACCCCGGGGGAGCCGCGTAATGTCGCGGGCGTTACGTGAGCACGTGAACATTCGAGAGCGGTGTCGACACCTGGGCCGCGCTCTCGGGGGTGTCCGACATCTGATCACGTTATGAGACAACTATTGAACAGTGGTTGCTTTAGATACTCAATTGCAGATCTGATATCTGCTATTTGAAAAGGAAACTTATCTTGTGGAGATTGAGATGAAAATCAATGTTAAAAGAGACAGATTAACCAACAGAGCGGTTTACTTAAAGACGGTTAAGTTATGAATAATAACGTTTATAATCCAAGTCTGCGAAGTTAAACTCATTATACCGACGGCTTCAATCATTAAGAATAAAGTTTCACTTCACCTGTTCTAATCCTATTGTGGAGATAATAAATATAGTGTTCTAATCTAAAGACGTTATCGAATCTAGATATAAGTGCGGCGGAGCGGAGCGGCTCAACCAAACTATTTGTATTCGTGTAAGACAATCGTAATCCCTGGCTAGGGCTGACACTCTAGTGGGCTGAACCTACCTGTACCTGTACCTGTAACAACTTGTAAACTACATGAGTGCAATAAATGATGATTATGATTTTTGAACTACGTGACTTACGGGGGCTAAGCAGTGTTTAAGGACGATTCTACTTGCAAGTAATTATTGATTTTATTATATTCACTAAGTGCCGCGTTGGTTCAGTGATTGCAGGCGTGACTGCTGTGCGTGAGGTGCTGGGTTCGATTCTCAGGTCGGGCAAAGTGTCATTGGGTTATTCCATCAGGAATATCCTAGTAGCAGCCACAGTGTCTATAGGCGAGCCTCCTATTACGTGGGACTTGAACATAACTGCCGAAATGTGGGTGTACTAATGGGGATGCCTCTGTCTAACCCTTCGTGAATGACAGGCGTGATGTTATGTTATGGCGTGTTGTTGTTATGTTATGTAATTCCATTCTGCTTATCAACATCACCTATGACTTATCGACCAAGTTACAAAGTACGCCTTCAGTTTTACAAACTTTGTATTGTGTAGCCCTTTATTTAATGAATTAAGGGCCTGTCCTTATTACGGTTGGGATCACTTAGCGGGGCAGCCCTGCGTGGGCCGGAGCAGCACCCGAACTAATCGCACGTTAATAGCGATCATCGAATAGACTCGAATATAATCGAATTGACTCGATTATCGGTTTACAGCGATTAGTAATCGATCCGCGCGAACAAAATTAATTAAAACAAGTTTGCTTGTTGTCGCTGGTATGCGACCCTCCTCACTCCTCGGTGAGGAGGTGGCGACGCCCTTACCCTCGGTCCCTGAGTGTTGGCGGGAGGAGAAGATGAATGGCTTACCTGAAATAGAGAGAGAACATTTGTTAAAAATAGTCACAGTACGGAAGTGGAACACGGATATATTTGGAACGGGTGCTCACTCGTATTTAAAAGTAATTTAGTATAAAACGGTACGTAACTCGGGAATTACAAAACGAAATGATTGACAGTTAGGTATATCGATATTTACATAAATATTATTTGGTAAGTTAGCATAATTATATATTTTGTGATTAGTTTCGACTCAAACAATCGTTTTTCCGTAATGGTTTTCGTGGCTTTAGTCCTGTTAGTAAAAGTTTATTAAGTCAATACAAGAATAAACTATCCAAGTTTTACTACTATCCTACTTTCTACTAACTATCCAAGTGTTTATTACTAAGTATTGAGTTTGTTACAATTTGTCAATAACAGAGGCATAACTTAAACACGAACTTTTAACGAATTAATTAAATTATACAAAGTATACTCGATCCATTATTCTCGGGAATAAAACAAATATTTCACGAAACGTTCGGCAATACGGGAAACGTTACAATTGTAGGCAGATTATGTTGTGACGGCAAAGTTCGGGAATGAGACGAACTATAACAAACTATTTTCTGACAAACAACGAGAAGCTAACTTTCATAAACTTGATAGTTTACACAAACTTCTGTTTGAAAAGTTACAGTCAGCTATTTGGTACGAAATACATGTTTACTTATAACTTATAAGGTTAATACATTGACATTTTGAAAAGAAAATCAGTTTTCTTCTTCGTTCCACCTACGTAGCATAAAGCCGGACGATAGGAACTTCTGCTTGAAATGAAAACCTAATTTAAACCTTAAACAGTTTCCCAGTAAGTAAGGTAATCAACTGCAAGCAAATAACTAATTAATGTTAGTTTATTTAAAAAACGGTTTATTTGATTGATTTAAGTGATGTTGGGGCAAGTTGCAGCCTTGCAGAAACTTACAGCAACTTGTAACGATGCTTTGATAGTTTATATCAATTATGTAAATACTTACTACTTGCAGTGTCACCAACGGCCGGTTAACTTAACGTGAACTTAACTATCTAAAGAATTCACGTCGTAGCGTAAACAAAGCTGTGCACTTTTTAAATATTCATGAACAATATTTTTAATTAACGTTTTTTTAGAGAGAGTAGCGTAATTTGTGCAGTGTTAGAGTTTATGGTAATGGGACACGATGCTGTAGATACTCCTACGATTATGATTTAAACAGCAATTTAAAAGTCTAAACCTTGCGTAATATCACGCCTGTAATTCCCAAAGGGTTAGGCAGAGGTGTACCTAATAGAACACCCAAATTTCGCCATTTTATTTTAAGGTCCCATGTACTAGGGGGCGAGCCTATTGCCATCATCAGGCATCTAGACTAAGTGGATGCTACTGCCTGATGGAAAACCCAATAACAATTTGTCCTTAATGTCCAGCAGTCGCGATAGCCACCATTAGACCGATGAGACAGGCAAAGCTGCCTTATGTGACTCTGCAAACGTAGTTTCATTCATATTTATTGCATAAAGTTTTATACCTTCACTACACGTCACCGTATAGAATTTATTATTAGCTAACTGTCAATCGATGCGCCTTGCTCACTTATTCATTGAGCACATCGATCGCCTTGGGGCAGGTAAGTGCCCACCGCGGCCCACCATGACCCACCACGGCCCACGGTGGGGACACCTCATGAACCGTAAACATTATTTACGCGATAATAGCAGCACGTCTTTAAAGGCAGTATACTAAAATACCTTAGTCATTTTCATATGACGTCACTAACAGCGCCCTCAGTGTCTTTGGAAGCGGCCATCATTGATTCTAAATATAATAATTTGAAAATTTTAAGTATTTCTAAAACTTCTTTATTTAACTATGCATCTGTGCGGTTTTGCATGTTTACCACACACGATATTTGTTGGTAGGCTAGATAAACATCAAAATGACGTATAGATCTGCATGTTCTCTAAAGATTCAACATCAGTCTGAATTTCTCCCAAAGTCTACCTGCTTTACTATCAGCTGTTGAAAGGGTCTGACGATGACATGCCCTTCAAAAGTAGTACTAATTTAAGTTAGAACTCGGCTACATTGCCACATTGTGCTCCTTCCAAGATCCTTTGGTGGTATCTTTAAGTGTCATCGTATCGTGCCAGGTGTCTACGTACTTTAAGATATTCACAAGAAAGCATTTAATTTCGTTTAAAGACAAGTATATTCCAAATGATATTGAACACGCTTGTGCACAACAGTGTGCCTAAAGTACAGCCACACTCCGCTAGTTATATGTATTTAAGTCACATCTACTAGGGGGCGAGCCTATTGCCATTACCAGGGCACACCGCGCACCGGCCTGCTAATGAGATATTCAAGAAAAATCTCATTGCCCGACCTCTTTCGACCACTGCATTGACGACGCAGTGATATTTAATAGAGAAACCATGTCAGGTTCATGCCAAAACTAGTTGTCCAATCACTTGTTCGATAGAACACTAATCTAATTCTAAGCGGCGAATTTAGTGGTAGCGTTTAAGTATTGTTATGATTTATTGACTAAAAAAATTGAAGCCCGTGACAGCTTGTGTATGCTTAGGTTTAGTTACGTTATAGCTACGTTTCTATTGATCGAACCAAATTAAAAGTCATTTACGCGAGAAGAATAAGAAGTGTCAAATACCTAAGTAGTTTAGGTAATGATTATTATATTATAAACTAGCTGATGCCCGCGGTTTCACCCGCGTGGATGTCGGTCAAATTATAAACTAACCCTTCCTCTTAAATCACTCTATCTATTTAAAAAAAATCGCTTCAAAATGCGTTGCGTAGTTTTAGAGATTTAAGCATACATAGGGACGGACAGACAGTGACAGCGACTTTGTTTTATACTATGTAGTGATGGTAGAATTTTAATAATAAGTAGGCTATAGGCGTCTAAAGATGCTGTAAAAATGAAAAGTTATCTAAGAAGATGGAAATTAGTTTCAAAGAGAGGAGTAATAGGTACCTTTATAACCCAAACATTTACATTATTCGTTGACACAAGTGCTACAATAAAGTATGTCAATATCACCGGCTTGTAATATTGTCTCAGTTAATTCCAGCCTAGTTACACAGATATGAGTACACCGTCGTTAAGTCTGTCTGTCTCAATTTGTATCGATTTAGGACTGCTTTTTATTCGAGATTTGATGTAATCAATGACTATTTATTCTGGATTCCTTAGGTTTGGTAAGACATTTACTTGAAGTGTTAAATTGTCCTAAGAAATGAGGCTATTTGTTTTTAGTATTTTATTTGATGCAGTGTATGTAGACAGTTTATACTTCTTTTTTTTAAGAGACCAACGGCACGGTAAGAACTCTGAATAGTGGGAAGTGATCGTCCTCACAGAATAAGCAAATTTTAAATAAACCACAGTTTCTTTAGATAGCTTTAGGTAACGTGTTTCCTTGAAAACATTATTTGACAGAAGTTACTGCTAAGAACTAAAGAAAAATAAATATGTATCACAGGAACAATTTAACGTGACTGCCAGTTTTCACAAAAAGCAAGTTTCAAATAAATAAATAAAAGTACAATTAAGTCATCAATATGCCGTAATATGCATCGGTCACCCGCTGATTGCCGTGAAACAATTCATGTAATGACTGTAACAATCAGTGAACTTCACACGGGAATACGAAACAGGTACAACTAGCCTATCAAAAGAACAAAGGATTAATGTAATAAATTGGATGGTCAGAGATGAACGGAAGGCTGCGTCGAGAAAATTGGTAACGCAACACTACTATTGTTAGTTTTTCATGTATTGTTAAGTTGTCTAGTTTATATTGTTTTATTGGAAACATGTTTTGTTTTATTTTTAAATTGAAATGATGCGAGCTTAGATTTTTTCTGTTGCATTGTGCACATTATATCAAATCAATAAATTGGAGATAAGTAATTAAATATCTGAATGAGTTCAAATACATTGTTGATGTTCATCAATTAGTCTTCCTGTTATGGTAAACATGGCAACATCTCGTGCCACCTACGCTATGTGGGGAAGCTGATATTAGCTGATTTGATTACAGGATATTCAAGTAACGCCGCGGGACGGATATTAGTTGACATTATATCAATATTGTTTTACATTAACACCAATTTATTTAATTGTCTGTTTAAAATTAATTATATTACCAATTGCACTAGTTTTACACGCGTGTTCGCTTACGAGTGGTTAGTAGTAATTGGAAAATGACTACATGGAAACAACTCGATGAAGAAAGTTTCTGCAAATAAATTAATTATATTAATCAAAGTTGCAGAACTTATTTAATTAAAAATATACAAATATAATGTGTATTTAACAATTGTGACTTAGAGCATGCCATTAAGTTTTAAAATGCGTTATCCGAAGGTTCATTGTTGGCCGAAGACGAAGTCGAAGCTTCGGTCGGACACTACATTACATTGACACATTATGTTGACACAGTGATCGAAATATTACTATTTGTTTTTATGTTTACTGAAAAACCAGTAAGTTTTTATATTTTACTTCTTTCTATACATACATACACAATTTCTATGTATAGGTATTTACTACTATTTATTTACCCAGATTTCCCGCTATTTGCTCAGGTGTTCACCAAATTGCTATGTAGGGCATCCACAGACAGTAGGTCACTCGCTAGTCTGTCCCGACAAGTGAAACCAGCCTGACCGCACTGATTTATACGCAGGTAATCATTTTCAGATTTTGTGTAGTCAAGACGTAGTTGACTTGACTAGAACCCGCAAACAAATCAATGAAGGGAATACATAATTTAGTAGACATACATAATTAACTGGGTAAGCTGAGAATCTAAACCTTTCTAAATTCAATTATACTGAGCGACAACTTAGACAAATGTTGCCCAAAAATGTGGTAAACATTTAAATGGGAGTAAATTCCCTTCGCCTTAACCGCTCTAATGTTTGGGATTACTGGCTCGTGGGTTTCAAATGCATTTATTTGCTTGTTGAAAAATAATTATTCCTTAAAGAGCATTTCTTCGGATGTGCAATTCAATACTTTCACGTTGCTTTCAATATTTTACACAATATGTTTTGCAGAAGGAGCAAATCTGTTGCTATCTGTAGTACAGGATTTTAAAAACAGGATATGTAAGTCCGTCATTAGTGAACAGATCACGCGTGGGCTCTCAATTACTTCAGCGTCAGATTACGGCAGATCGAGTTGGTCCTTTGTTCTGTGTGCGGTCGATGGAGCTGATAACTCGTATCACGCTGCGCTCGTAGTTCCACTGGCTACTTTGTTTGAGTTGATGCTTACGGGCTACGGCGGATATCGGTGCAGTTATGGAGAATGTTGTGTACTTTGGAGTCTTGTAGGTTCATTTACCCTTTACGTACAGTATCTAAAGCTAGACATGAGTCTTAAAATAGTAGTAGCAGTATGTAGTACTACTACAGTGCATTCACAGTTATTATGCATGTGAAGTTGTCTTGTGTGTGTGAGTTTAAAAGTGCGTCTCTTCGATTCAAAATTGGCCTACTCAAAATAAATGTTTTGATTTTGTATTTTGAGTAGGTACTGGGATAATATTGATATTATTTGATTCAGATTCATGTATTGTGTTTCAGAATTTTAGCACTTGAAGAAGCGGGATCTGCTCCACAAATAAGCTCACCAGACTACTGTTCAAAGCAAACTCAAGTGAATCCAAAGTGACAGTTATCAATAATGTTGCCAGCTTTGATTGTCATCTGGTTGTCAAGTAAGTAGCTACTGAAAAATATTGTGTAAGAAAATGTTCGTAATCAAACACTCTCTGTCACTTAGGACCAACATTTATTCACAGATGACGTAGGCGTCACTTTTCATTTATTACCGAATGACGTATCTTCACAAAACAAAGAATAACTCTTACGACGCGGTTGTGAATCATAAAACCTTCCGCACAATATTTATTGTAGATGTTTATGGTATATTCCTAAACCCTTTCGCTCCACTATTTTATTGAAGCATTTCCTCATTCGTCATAAAAGGTTTACGTGTCGTCCTCATCACGGCGATGTCATCGTGTTCACAATTCGGCGATGTGCGGAGTGATGAGGCGGACAGTAAGGTGACAGCCGACGAGTTACCGACAGTCGACGAGTTGCCGACTGTCGGTGATTGCCTACTAAGTGAAGCACTTAGCGCACGAGACTGCGGGGGTACGGGCCTTTCGGCTATAATACAACTTATTCCTTCAATACACATTTTCACAGTTATTGTAACAAAGTTATTTATGAAGTTGGACCTGACCAAAAGCAAATAATTGCTCCATTTTTAACCGACTTCCAAAAAGGAGGTGGTTCTCTATTCGTGTGTATGTAATTTTTTTTAAATTATAATTTACCAACAGTTAAAGTCAATTAAATATTTACCAGTGACAACCGAAACGCGGAACAAACTTAACTAATATTCGTGAGCTATAATTATAAAAGCAAACCCGCGCGTTACACGTTAATCACTACGTATAACATTACACACACACACACATACTCAAATAGATAGATATTATGAAAGCGATTATATTAATACTAGAGGACGGATGCAAATCTGTTAGTCGGGTAGTATTCAAATTTTCCGGATGGTTAACGGTCCGTCCGCCGTCCGTCCGGTCTGGTCGTCCGTTTGTCCGGATTATAAAGGCCGCAGCTATTATTTTGAGACACATTCGCTAATGAATGTCTATTTATACAGTTTGGAATAAATATTACGGGTATTGAGTTTGATTTGAATCATTCATGAATTCATTGTGGTCCCATTTACAGTAATTGAAGTCTCTTTTATAATTCCTGAATTATTTAAACCCGAATTCTGCCGTGACGCCATGATGTTTAATTTGGAAACGAAAAATAGGTAATTTTGTGAATTGTTTATTAAAAATAGGTAATTTTGTGAATTGTTTATTAAAAATAGGTAATTTTGTGAATTGTTTATTAAAAATAGGTAATTTTGTTTGTCACACGAGCAGACTTCAAAATACATAGTTCAACATGCAATAGTTTGAATTATACTGATTTGGGTACCTTTTTTATTTATTTTAAAAGGGAGATCAGTATTGAAAGCAAACGGGAAGTAATTAAGCCAGCCAATCACGGGTCTTCAATTCCCTGTAAGCACTGATCTCATTCATCCGTTGTTTAAAAACTTGTATTAAAAGCCCACACTAAACAAAGCCATGTAAACTCGCATACCTACTTGTTGAGACAAGCTCGTAATAAACCCTTCAGTCGGGATGAGTTCCCCTTGCTCTCAAGACGGTATACATCGGCTGCGCGGTAATAAAGTAACTTGTCTATGGCGGCGTGATTGAGCTGTCACGCTGGGGGTGGATGGCCCATCGACGGCCACCCACCGCCAGGCACTTTGTAATATCACGGAGATGCGCGACACTCTTTTTTTAGTTAGGTATTTTTTGCACAGTAGTCGTACTAACAGACGACAGTGTGTTGCCAGTAAACTTGCATTGTATAATCATTTAATTGGAAAAACTCTATCTTCCAGTATTTTTTTTGAGTTACCTACCTAACTAGTGAACTTCATAATTTTCCATTAAGTAGGTCGTTTGGTTGACTAAAAACAAATACTTTTCAAGAAAATATTTAGTGAACTCAAAGTTATTGGCCGTAGACTCATTAATCATCGTAACAGTTATTAATAGAAATAAGTAGCGTCAATATTTATTATTCACAAAGATGT
Source organism: Diarsia brunnea (assembly GCA_949774965.1). Lineage (NCBI taxonomy): Eukaryota > Metazoa > Arthropoda > Insecta > Lepidoptera > Noctuidae > Diarsia > Diarsia brunnea. The sequence goes on along the minus strand of OX459004.1, from coordinate 20,797,471 downwards.
CGGATACCCAACATGGCTGGAACTTCAACACCAGTGATTAATGACGCCCCAGTCGCCGATACAATCTCAACTTCACGCCTAAAAACTAAAACTGGCGACGGATTTACAAAGAAAATATGCTATAAATGGTCCATGGTATCAGTTTTATCAGAGTGTCATCCAAAAGATGACTTGTTTAGCGAAAGTTTAAAACAATTTAGTTTGCGTTGCGCTTGTGTCGCGAAGGTGGCTGTCGATGGCAGCCGGGGCGAGGTGATGCTATCAGCAAGATGGATGGCGCGACACTCACTTATAAACGAGCTGTCAGTGACATGTGCCACTCTATACAACTAGTCAAACTACCTTCATTGTATTGAACAGTTAGTTCAGCGAAATAATTAGTTATTTTATTTACTAGCATTGTGATTGGAGGTCAAGTAATGTAAATGGCATTTGTTGTCGATTTAGCTTTGTATTTAGTTTTTAAAACCGAATTGGAACGAACTAATAATAAATGGAAGAGGGAAACATTTCTATAAATTACGCTTGATTGGTAATTATTCTTGTCGCAATAGTTATTCAGAGCGTTACATTCATTGCACCTAACATTTCATAATGTGCGTACACATCACCACGCCGGTTAGACATTACCCTCACTATATCGGAGCCACTGCAGCCAGCACCTCACTAAGTGGTAGAGGGCAAACATAGGCAAGTTAGTACACCGCAGAGGGCGAGGCTAATGAAATCGTAATGAGCACTCGGTGGCCACGCGGCGCGGTACGATACGGTGCGGCGCGGCGCGGATAATCATAGCCATAGGTCGCGGGAAATCATGGAAATGTCTCGCGACGGAACTGTTTAGTTAGCTGTGCGGGTATTATTAGAATTATATTAGTGGTGTAGATACTTTTCTTATTATTTAGGGTATGGAAATACTAGTTTATCTGCCTATCTGACCTCCACAACTCAGAAAAGAACAAATGAATATGTACAGCCACGAGCAATAATATGTATACACTTGCCAAAGTTAAAACGCGAATTTCTCGTAAAATATCGATTGCGACTTTGAGATATGACCTTCTTTATGATAATAATATGGGTTCCAAAATATTAGCTTCGTTACGCTACAATAAAATGAAATTAATACAGTAGACAAAAATGGATTCTAAACGTTGCTAAGTGTATGCATATTGGCGCTGCTGACTGTACAAAATGAAAAGTGTCACTAAATAGACTGGACTGCTGTCAAAATGCCGAAACCTCGCGTACTGTCATGTACACTTTATGAGTTGACATTTATCTGTCCGCAGCATCCGTTCTTTCCGCGATATTTAACATCCACCGCTCGACGGCCATAACTCACGTTATTCACACAGATTGCTCAGACTCATTGAATGCGTCGCCGCGCCGCGCGCCGCCAGAGGGCGCTGTGATTCACGTTTATTACTCCGATGAGTTTTTATGGGTTGTGTACATCGTTTATTGTTGTATGGCCTGTCCTATATGGGCTCAAAATACGTGTTGTACATCATTTTGTAACATAACATCACGCCTGTAATCCTCGAAGGCGTAGGCAGAAGTTTATGTACAGTACTGTACATAAACTTCTGCCCACGCCTAGTTAAAGTTAACTATTAACGTTTCGCTAAGTTAGTTAAGTCCTACTTAATAGGGGGTGACTCTATAGTCTATTGCCATGGACACAAATGCAAACTCCGGGGTGTTTTTAGTACTATAGAGTTTAGTCCCTTCAGGAATTTCTCAGTGAGTAGATTAATTATTTTTCAACACACGTGCTCATAAAGTGGCTCTAATTTCACCGCAATTAGGCATATAATGACACCTGTAATCAAACTGTGAATTTTTCATTACCATTATTCACAAGTGAGTTATAGGTTTTTTTTTTAATTTTTTGGTTGAGTTGCTCTGTTCTTAAAAAAAGTTTCGATACTAAAAAGATTGTGTTCAATACTACAAATAAATTAATGTACCTATTCCTTGCTCATTTTATGCAACTTCGAATTTAAATAGATAATTTCAACTTATACATACGTTTTTAATAAATAAAACTTGTTTTCTCTGTAATAAAAAAAACTTCGAATTCCCCATTTTGTACGTGACTGCAACACTATCCGCGGAAAGCCAAAAAAAAAACTTAATCTTTTAGTCTATAGCCGATCGCCATTGTTAGATGCGCGCTCAGGATAATTTATTAATTTAAATAGATAATTTCAACTTGTGTATACGTTTTCAATAAATAAAACTATTGTTTTCTCTGTAATAAAAAAACTTTGAAATCCTCATTTTTTACGTAGCTAAAACACTATCCGCAAAAAGCAAAAAAAAAAAACCTCATCCTTTTAGTCTATGGACGATCGCCATTGTTGGATGCGTCATTTTAACTGTTGAAAACATGTTAAAAATGATTTTTTTGTGTTATTTTCTTCACAAGTGTGTTGAAAAACGTCGTATGATACACGTGTGTATTGATGATTACCGTCCTCGGCTCTCTTAAGACCCTCACCTAACGGCTCGGGTCTCAAAGGCGCCTCAGCGGTAATCACCAACGTTACACACTTATACCATAATGTACTATTAGGATTCTTCATTTCGCAAGAATTTGAGAAAGATGTAAGGTTACGTGAATATTTATAAACACCGACCTTAAGATAGCTTACATAGGCGGGTATTTTTAGTACATACCTGTCCCACGTTACGACCTATTCTCGTGTAGCCCGAAAGTTATCGGTAAAGATTATCTTAAAATTGTGATCACAAAGCCATAGAAAACATGAAGAAGAGAATAGAATAGGATGGAACAGAAACTAGGTATACCGTATACATCTAAAACTGACCACAAATATGTAACGATAGGTGATGTTCTTACGGGTGTATTAGACCTTTCTTCAGCACTTATATGAAACTTGGCCAACGCGACCGGGAGGCTCTTTCACAGCCAGTCGTGCAGCCGTGAGAATACTATCTCATCAGTAACTTTTTCAGTAATTGCGATGCTCATTTGTAGCTGCACAAATATCACAAGTCTGCTCGAGTCTTTTTTGAGTGCAATGTTCATGAAATGCAGTATTCAATATTTGTTTTGACTTTACACTGGTTATGTCATATAATTTTGTGTACTTTAGGACTGTGTTAGTGCCCCAGTTCAAAACAGCCAGCTATTTAATGAATTTCTTTATAAGAGTACAAATCTATCGAAAGGCAATGAAAGGGCAAATTTACCCCACGTCGCAGGCGTACCTACGTAATTCTGTATTTATAACGGACTACAATGAATCGAGCAGCTAACGTGAGCTAACGTGGGCTGGCGTGTTGTGGATTAGGATTATAGCACGAGCGCTGCAGCGAAACCCCGGCAGTGCAGCCTCAACCTGGTGACGTCACCAATACGTGGCTACCTACACCACTTACGTATGTACCTGTCACAATTGATCGCAGACATTGTTGAGTTTTAAATTCGTGTCTCGTGACCTTTTGGTAAAAGGACATTTCTTTTGCACGCGATTGAACCTACAGACAAGAGATACGCACCAATGACCAATGATACAATGTGTACATCGCACGTGTTCACCGAGGTGCTAGGCAGAGGTGTACGTTTGGGTAGAATTCCGTCAACCACCAATGTCATACCGATCAATATACCCATTGAAAAGAAAACAAATAAGACTAAGTGGGCACTTATGTTGGTCGTTTTCGGATAAGGAATACCTATTTGGTGGCTTCTCTAATAAACCTTAGCACTTGACGAACTTCAAGCGAGACAGTGACGACATAAGATTAATTGCTTCTTTTACCTTGAATAATGAAGTATAATTATCCAAAAACATGTCGAAAGTCGTACCTATAAGCAATAACGCAAGTGACTGTTGACAAATATTTTTAATAAAACGTATGTTTTATCATACGTTAAACGTGCAGCCTCAAGCTGCAGTTGAAGTAATAAAACTTTGGGATATGAACGATCCTCCTACGAGACGGGGATATTAGAAAACGGAGGTTCAAATTCGAACTGAAACTGGCGTCTGCGGAAATATTCGCAGGAAAAAGTCGACAGGGTATTAAAATGAGCTAGATTTTTTATTTAGATTAATTTAAAAAGCTTATTATTTTAGTGGTGGCTAGCTTTAAGGTCATGAGTTATATTCTTGAAACGTCGCAAATAATATCTTTTCACAGAATTGTAATTTGTATTTCATATTTCTGTGGAACTTTTGCATTTATTGAGACTAGGAAAAGTGTTAACAGTGTAGGTAGACGCTGCCGTCTACACGGAAACATTCAACTAGTGGGAATACAGGGTCAACTCGTGGGTGTAGTGGTCTAGTGGTCACAAGCGCCACTTCTCAGCATCGCACCCAGAACATATTGTATTGGTTGGATATCCAGATCATCTCAGAGAAAAAAGTGTTATAAGGTTTTTAACCGCCGAAAAAACAGGTCCTCAAGCCAGCCCCTAAGCAACAGAAATTCCTCACTAGCTGCCCGGTAACAGAATATGTTTTATTTTTATTTTATTTATTTAGGGACAATAAACAGCTACAATATGTGTGAAAGATACAAAAAATAATTTTAAAATTAACAATATTGCAGCCCACTGAAATATGGGAGTCCTACACATCTCTGTCTAATCCTCCTAGGATTACAGGCGTGATGTTCTGTATGGGGATAAAACTGTATTAAAACAAACAGTTTACCTGTACGTTTCTCGTGTTACACCAAAATAGGCAGTTGTGTGTGCAGGGCTTAATGATGATCATCGCGATCCGCCACCGGCGCCGGGAGGCACGCGCCGGTCGCCGCTACCTACCGGACAGCCGGGTAAATGTACCGGATATGTCGCTTGTTTATGAACGAACCAAACAAAATTACACCAGCAATGAACCACTTTTCATGACCGATTAGCATGGACTTTATCTGTATAAAACCACTGAGTATAATCCAGCAAAGGCGCGCGGGAGTAGTGTATATTCGTAGATGTCACAATTGTCTTCAAATACATGGTTTGAAAGCAGTTGTGACCAAAAATAATTCACACAAAGTAACGAGCTTGCCTGAATTCGAACCCACGAAGGACAACTCGCAAGTCGCTGCTCTATAATTCTCATTTAATAAACAATAGATATTGTTTCACAAACTATCAAAAATGTTCACATTCAGTACGCGGTCTCTTTCACCCTGTTCTAGTGAATGGCCAGGTGAAGTTTAGTTATCTATCTATTGGTGCAGCTCACAGCTTGAGAGCTTCCAATATGGCAGCTTATGTCATAGACGACTCCCGCGTTTTGAAGCAGCTCAGCGAGCTCAGAACCGAATTAACGATTCGGAATATCAGTCGCTGACGTAAAATGACGCTCTTTTATAATAATAAAGTTTCTTCGTCATTTTGAAAACATGCTTGGAGTTAAACGAAGCTCAGGTTACCTTATGGTATTATTCGTCCGCACTAGTAAGACATATTAATAATTAACTAACAAATCCTCATCTCACTTTCAGGGTTGAGAAAAAGATATTTACTGAAACTTGAGAATTCTCTGAAAAATGGTTATATACACAACAACAGCAAGGCATCAGATTTTGCATTCATTAATATTTAATTCCAGTATATTCCACACCACGTACGTGTGGATTAAACCCACAAGTTTAAATTTTTTTCAATCAGGCTCAAATTATTTGATAGGTAAACGTAATAATTTACAGCCATTCCGAGAGTTATCCGCGGTGTTGCCAGCGGCAATGAAATATGGCCGCGCGCTAAATTGAATGCTGACTTTTTGGTGTTGGCAACTTTGAGTTTGCCCAAATTAAGTGCGAAAATTTATGGAATGAGAGTTTTCGGCTGGGGGACACAAATTGATGACATTCTGCTAGGTGCCCACGCTTCTGAGGGAGGCGGTAGCCGGTTAATACCTGTTATGGATTTCTTCTATTTATTTTAATTATTATTGGCTTTAGTTTTCAATTGAAAGACTAAAACTTATATTGCCACTTACGGGAAATCTTACGTAATCATTGATTATTCTGAGATCCCGATATTTGGACGTTGTGTTGCAAGCGTCGTGAATGTGAGTGGATGGTAAATAAATAACAAAACGCAGACAAATCTGACAACTTAGTGATTTGTTCCAGTAATGCACAAAGTCACAGCAAAACACACTCACAATATCACTAGGTTTCGTAAAGTCCTTATTACAACGCCGCCGCGCCGGCTGCTACTTTTGAGGATACTTAAAATTGGATTACATGTACTTAACAATTTGAACGAATTATATTTACTTTTAAATTCTAGGTACCCTAATAGGGTAGAATTTATCATTGATACCGGTTGGTTTCACTTCGGTACCTCTCATTTATTGACATTAGCAACCCCTGCGGGCGATGTTCTCAACATTCAAGTCAGTAAATTCGTTTAACACAAATTCATCATACACTAAAGTTGAACGTCGTTTACACTTTCTATTAAGGGAATTCGTGTTTCCCTAATCATAAATGGTCTAGTTCAGATAATTCAAAGAAGCTGCCTTGAAATGTATTAAAAGTAAAGCCTGATGATTCAAGGACCGCTAAAATGCGAGTAAAACAGATAATATCTGTACGTCACATTACATTGAACATTATCGCGACAACATTAAAGTAAGGGGTAAGTTGTAACTCTACAAAACTCGCTATAAAAGTAAGGCCGGCTACACACGCTACACACGCGCTGCCGCTGATACGGTTTACGAGCGCAGTCGGCGGGCGCGCGGCGTATGCGGCGCGTACTTGTGCTGTTACGGCGCGTATTTACGGCGTGTCACTTATCCGACAGATCGTGTGTTTATAGCCCTTTTATCTACGAGAGTAAAGCTTTTTATATGTTAGTTGTGCTCGAGATAACAATAGCTTGTTATAATATTTATATGCTTAATCGACAAGACGTTTATGTGTTCAGTTTAAATTGTGTTGCATTTTATTTAAGTGTCATTAACTTAAATTTCATTATTTTATAATGAACCAATATTAAAATCGACTAGCTGTCAACTATCTTAATAACAGACTATTCGAATATCAATTTACGTTATGACCCGAAGGCATTAAATTAAATAAAACTTATAATTCTTGACATTTCAGTTTTAGAGTCAATAATATAACCGGTTTTACCTCAAGGCTTTAAATACCCAAATAAAAATTGGAGTCACATAAACGTAAAATCGAAACGTCAAATTAATTGGAAGCGATCGTGATGGGCGTTTAACTAAATATTGGTTGAATTTGTAACGTTGAGGTGTCGACGAGCACCGCCACGTATTACAGCACAAGTGCTTATTTCAATTTGTTTACGAAGCCGGGTAACAGCGGGTCTATGAGTCTTGAGTGCCGGGTGTCGGGCGCGAGGCACACGAATTTATATGATTATTTATGTCAACATTATGAACACGTTTCCGCGTTACCGCATGAAATTGATTGCTCATATTAATGTGACGTTAGGTACATTAAGTTATTTCTTGTGCTAGTCTTTTGTTGGTAGAAAATGAAGACGTCCACAGATTACCATTAACAGTCTACATTTTTTTTTGTCTACAGAATTAGTTTCAGTCTACAGATTATTTTTCATTTTCCAATATTAAGTGTTAAAGTTTTTTTTTCCGCACAACTTTATCCTACTAATATTATAAATGTGAAAGTTTGTGAGAATGGATGTGTGGATGTTTGTTACTCTTTCACGCGTAAACGGCTGGACCGATTTGGTTGAAATTTGGTATGTAGATAGGTTATACCCTGGATTAACACATAGGATAGTTTTTATCCCGATTTTATCTTCCCGTGGGATAATTTTCGAGTTGTAGCGGGCGAAGCCGCTGGCAACAGCTAGTTCATCTATATTATAATGTTCTACTCTATAAAAATAAAGAATTCTAAAATAGTAAAGTGAGTGAAGCCAGATAACCACATTTATTGTTTATGTACCTATTAGAAGAAAAATTTTCTCGAAGCCGAAAGATAAAATAGAATTACAAATGATCACGTTTGCATTGCGCAAAGTCGTGTTATTTCCCTTGTGAAACATTCCAGTCGTCGGTTTCATATGTTTATAACACGTAGACCTCGTTTACCGTCCGCCATTACAAGTTGCCAGGAACCACTTGGTGCGAACGCCAGTCAATTATAAATTTGAATCTGAACGAACTCGCGCTCCATGCATCGGCCGCCATTGTCTATGGTACACCTCCCGAAATAATTTCAATTAAAATTCTGTTCTATTTGCTGTAAAGTTGAACGTTCAATTTTATATTGTGCGCATGTCGAAATACTAAAAATCCTCCTTTAATTGTTGTGGACATCGGTAGAGCGGCCCGCGTCACTGCAATTTGTATGGTAATATTGGTAATCGACATAGTTGTGTACACGGCTTTATTTGTTTTGCGTTTTTATTGTTAATTGATTGAGGTAGCCTAAACTGTTACTGTCCGTTCTTTTATTATTATTGTGCATCTTAATTAACGAGTAACAGCGGTTATCAATATAATGGTCTATTGGGTTGTGACCGGTTCAAGCGAGAGCCTATTATTGAATGATGGGTGAATTCGAGTGGTTCTTGTTTGATTCATACTTTGGCGCGACGATGTGGAAACAAATAATGAACTGGGTACACGGCTGATCAGATATGCCACAAACTGAAAAATAAATGAGTAAAAAAGCCCGCTGTTTGAATTGAAAAGTGCAAAAATGTTTTTGCACTTTTTAACGAGATGCATATTTCAGGCATCAGTACATCGGTAACAGTTAATGGAACCAATTAAAATTCTCAGTTTCAATTGGAAAATTGAATATTAATTCGTTTGTTAAAAACATTCTCGTGCTATTTGAAATGAATTTCAAAGAATCGTCAAAAGAGAATCGGTATTGGATGTTGTGCACTGAAATTTGGTTTTAAATAGTTTTATATCAGCAAAGTATCGAATATTGTAGACCATGAAAGGCAAGTTACATTGAAGCAACTGTAATTAATATGTAGTTAATTGATATTTCCCGTAGCACTTTATTTAGCAGGTAGTCTGCAAGCCACGCTGCCGCCCTTGAGGCACTTATTGCGTCTCATTTGCAGCTAAATTGATAATAAAATCTTGTCTATGGAATTCTCAGTAGGACGGAACCTGGTTCCTAGTATATGATTAAGGGTTCTGTAAACAGGCTGGACCCAACTTCATGATCAGTGAAGTGGAAGGTTCAAATTGTACTACACCTTAGGGTTCTGTTCCACTGTTCCTTACTCTTTTCGTCGGGGCTTCGGGTTGCTCGAAAGAGATACCGCGGCCTCGACACAAAGGGCCAAGAAGGAACATAGGTGGTTTTAGTCAGTAGAAGCCTGACACTCCCTTCCGCTCTGCCCAGAGCGGGAGGAGTCATTTGATTATTGCCCAGACCCCAAAAAAAAAAGGTTGAGAACTGTCGACATGGCATAGAAACATGTAACAAGACCTAGCAAAAGAACCCACGAGAAAAAAAACATAAATTACGATTGATATATTTCATAAAGAAGGAGAGAACAAAATTGCACCAAAATCATAAATGTGAAAAATGGGACAAGTTCGGTCAAAAAGAACGAGCGAAATCTTCGGCTTCGACGATTAAAGTTATAAGATCTAAAAGAAGGGGAAATTTCTGCAGAAGACCGTTAAATCATTGCTACTAGAATGGACAGCGGCCTGCGATTGCTTTGAAAGAACATTTTCTATGTTTTCTTAACTACCCTCTGTAAGTACACCGGTACATCAACACACTAACTAATCAACAGAGGGAAACAGGAACATAATAATACACACATTAGTCGCGTTCAATATTTTGACAAGAGAGATAATTTGACATGACAGGCGATTTAGATCGTCATACGTGTAACACGTGTTAGCACGAATTAACTTGAGCTCTAGTGATGGCGTATATGTGCGTTTTGTGTTGTAATTTCAAATTAAATTCATTGATGTCAGATGTGTGTTCCACAAAGTTTATACCATTGCAATGTATATTGACGCAGTTTGAATCGTTTATAACCCTTCATTCGAATCCATCGACAAAAATAAACTAGTTCCTTAAATAAATCGTAATCATGCGCTAAAACAGTCGCTAGTTATTTGTCACCATTTGCACAAAACGAGAACGTCCGGGACTATCTTCTAACAAAGTGAATAAAACGCGATAATCCTCAGTATTACCCGCCTGATCCGGAACACTGCACTTTTCCCACGACAGATTACGGAACTAGACCTCTATGAATAAATCCACTCTTTGTGGGATATTATTAATGCCGGCAACACTAGTGCCACAATGAATGATGATGCAAGAGTCAAACTTAGTGCAATTCGGGACATGAAGATATCTGCAGGTGCCGCACATTGCCCGAATGTAGTTCCAGGGACCGAAAATAACCACCAAAGACATACAATGAGGAATGTTGGTTTTTACTTCATTTTGAATTCACTTACCTACTAAAAAGACTATGCATATGTTGTTGAATAAAAAAGGCCTATAATTAAAAAGTTAAGATATACCGCCTTTTTTTTTGGAGGTTGGGAAATCATCAAATGACTCCTCTCGCTCTGGGCGGGGGGAAGGGATTGTCAGACTTCTACTGACTAAAAACCACCCATGTTCCTTCTTAGCCCTTTGTGTCCGGGGCCGCGGTATCTCTTTCGAACAACCCGCAGACAGATATCAGCCTTGCAAAGATTTGTGGAACAGATGTATGTCAATATCTACGAAAGTCACAAACAGGCCATCCAACAGGAGGATACAATTCAGATTCAGTTATGTAACAGACGGAGAGACTATAAAAGAAACAGAGAATGATCCTTCTGTATGAAACTTCTAGTGTTCCAGCCCATATCTAATTATGTGTGTAGAAGATCTTTGTGCGCGATGTGGGTCAGATTGATGGCAGGCAAACAGACGCGGTCATACGGGACATCGGTTATGATCCACAAACAACATGGCGGGTACCAGGGTGACTTCATATCCTTTGTGGCGGCACAACGACCGATAACTTGGGATAACATGGGCTTTGAATGGTAATGAGTTTTTTTGCAATAAGGCGTTGGATGCAGGTTTTCAAGCTAACCTACCACTAGACTAAACAAACTTTACAATAATGTGGAAGCTTATATTTTTTGCAAACCCATCAAAGTAGCAAATAAAGACAGATTGCCAAACTATTGACACAAAAACCCTCAGTGTTCGAACCCTCGTCCATAAGCACCTGGTACGCGGAACTTTGTGTTTTTATTCAGACAACTTATGGAAATCCTCGCCAGAAGGAAATCTGTGAGGGATTATTTTGTATCAACAACGGAAGGGCGTCGAGTTTCCAGTGACTCGTTCGCTAAACAAATTACTTGATCATTTATCATTTGATATTAGATTTAATTACTGAAAAGGCCGTGGTTTTTTCAAGAGTTATTCCTATTTTTCTAAGGTTACTGTTAGTTCTAATATGTGGAAACGTCTGTAGCTCTTTGAAGCCTGAGGTGTTTTTAATAGTCATCTTAATCGTTACGTGTTCCTCAAACGATATTGCTGCTAGCTTTTACCACGGACCAATAAGTTTTCCTTTGACCAATCGTCGCCGACCATGTGGCAATTTCGATCTGAGATACCAAACAGGAAGATTCTCCGAGCCACAACATTCTCCTTTATAAAGTTCTCGAGATTACATGAAAATAGTATAGTGTGTGTACTGGTACTACTGGTAGTTCAATATGAGCAAACCTAGTTATGGGTCTGGATCCATATTAGTTAGTTAAGCAAATTATCCAGGATCGCCATTAGCAAGTGTGTCACGTAGTACCAGGCCCGCAGCCGGCTAAGGAACTAATCACCTTGTACTTTGTAGCGGTCACCAAGTTATACCACCATATTGATATTAACAATGAACGTGTGAAAGCTCTGGCGTGTGTGGTATTATTAGCAGATAGAGGGCAAGGCATTTTTAAACAAAGAGGAGGTAGTGTTCAATGATGTGCTATTTCATGCTAATGTTTTAGTACAGTAAGTTACTGACTAACTATTTACTATTAATGTTAATAAATCGTTACAACAATTTCATCGTCAAAGACTCTAAAATCACTTGTGCTTTTAAACATTCACCCACTGCTATATAACTGCGTTACATTTAACTAGGTATTTTATAATTTACACAGAATAAACCGTAATTAAGCAGCAGTTATTAAAATGTAAAACTGCTGCATAATTACTTGTTGTTAAAACCGTCCCGTGTCATCACATCACTGATATTCTGAATACATCATTTTTCGCGAATGCTGTTTTATATCCCGCAACTATCCGCGATTCCCGGCGTCCCGCGTCCCGGAGTCTCGGGGTCCCGGGGGGATGAGAAGCGGGTCCGGTATAATAACGCGTGCCCCCGAATTAATTATAAGTGTAAATTGTTCCACCATTATGAGAAGATAGCTGCCCACTGCTCAGCCGTCATCGATGGATTAAATTATCTTTTATTAAATAGTCTCTTTGTTCAAAATGGCGCTGGATTATTTTATCTTGCTGTCGCGGTACCAATATTTGTAGTGTAGTATCCACTAGTAACAGACCTAATCGGTTGATTTTACAATTAACTAAGTATCACAGGCTCACACCAGACCACCAAGCCTTAGTCCAGGATCACTTCACTTTCCCGCCATCATGTAACTGACAGATGTCATTAGTGACAGCTCCCCTGACCACTTGTGGTTGTGAGACAGTGTTTACATATCTATTAAATAGATACTCGTATACACTACATCCCTTTCTTATTATATTTGTTTTGATCAAAATGCTTTACCCAAATATACACACAATTACATTCAGTAATCAAGCAAATTCAACAACTAAAGAATATAAAATGTTCAACCATACTTGCATGTTTTTGTTATCCGATCTACCTTGTCATCTTAGACCCATTGCCACTGACCTACCAGTTCTAAATGTACAATGTACCTTATCAGGTTTTACCCAGTTCGTTCAGTTCGATCGTTTTGTTCAGTTCGTTTCTTGTCCTGTGTGAGACCAATAAATACTTTTTCTTTCTTTAGTTACTCCATTTGAACATCTCCTCCAGTAGCCTCCATTAAGTGTGGAGTAGGATTAAAGTTAATACTTAATAGGTTATTAGACTATTCCTATGAACTTCATCGTCTATTCTAACCTCTGGGGGTCTGCATGATCTCGTCTTCCTATTTCCATATTCCTTTCCTTTTCATTGTTTTTTTTTTTTCTAATGACATCTTAAGATAAGTTCTAATGATGCCTGCCCCGTAACTGATCATGGGGTTGAATTTAAACACTTTAGATATTTAGAGAGAACTTTTCCAAAAACTTTGTGGTTTAAGTGTTTTTTATCGATGACTTTGTTTAAATTATCGATGACCCCGAGAAGACCAAGGCTTCTCTCTTTCTATTACTGGCTATACCTTCGTACATAATCTGATGTAGAGAAATATTTTTAAATTTTATTTATTCATTATGATTTTTTATTACTTTTCTTGAAATGTGTTCTTTTTATCTCTCTATATATGTTCTCCAATAAAATATTTGAATTAAACTCAGTTTGTTGTAGTACCCAAACTAGCTTGGCATCAGCGATGACTTGCGTACTGTCTAAAAATCCAATTTCCTAAGCTAGTCTTCGTTTGGGTTCCAACCTAGATAAGATTGACACTGTTGCTTAATTTCAATACTCCTAGTTGTAACTTTGTGTCCTTGTTCTTATCCAAAAAGTTTCTCAACTACATTTCTTTTTATTTCTTTCTTTAGGTTCCTTTACAACGTTTATCATTATATATATTCCAAAACTTTCTTGGCAACCAATGAACAAAAGAGTTTTACTGCCCCAGACTTCAAAAGTTTTATTTGGTTCTGTACAAGTTTTATTTGTTCAACTTTCTTTGTTACTTTTGACATAATTTCCGAATTCGTCAGGTATCTAATATTTTTTTTTTCTTTCTTTTAGGCTCACATGATTAGTCATTTTAATATCGTGCACATTGAATTTAATGGCAGTCTACATACAAGTATGTCTCATTTGGTGAATGTCTAGCGTCCTATTTCATAGATGCCTAATACTTCTAATTTAATGTACGCCCATTTCTTCCAATTTAACGGATGCTCAACGACCAATTTAATGGATATTTACCATTCTTGAGCCAGCTTAACGGCTGCTCCATCCAATTTCATGGATTATCATGAGCCAATTTAACGGTTGCTTCATCCAATTGAATTGCTTATCATCAGCCAATTTAATGGATACCATCCAATTTCATGAGCCAACTCAACGGTTGCTTCATCCAATTTAATGGATTATCACGAGCCAACTTAACAGTTGCTCCATCCAATTTAATGGATTATCATGAGCCAACTCAACTGTTGCTCCATCCAATTTAATGGATTATCATGAGCCAACTCACCGGTTGCTCCATCCAATTTAATTGATTTCATGAGCCAACTCAACTGTTGCTCCATCCAATTTAATGGATTATCATGAGCCAACTCACCGGTTGCTCTATCCAATTTAATGGATTTCATGAGCCAACCTAATGGTTGCTCCATCCAATTTAATTGCTGTTCATCAGCCAATTTAATGGATTATTGTGAGCCAACTTAAAGGTTGCTCTATCCAATTTGATTGCTTCTTAAAAGCCAATTTAATGGATATTCGCCAGCCAATTTAATGGTTGCTATCTTACCACGCGTAAACAGTGCGATGGTAAATGTCACATGCCTTAGAAGTCGTGCTTCCAAGACATGCCGGTTTCCTTACAGTGTTTTCCTTCACCGTTTTAAGAGCGTTCCCTGGTGATGAGTGAATGAACACAAAATACCTGCCTGGTTTCGAACCCACGACCTAAGTCGGGCGAGGCCATCACCACTCTTACAAAATTTAACATAATATCTGAGACACATATATTTATACAAAATAATCTTCTATGTTTAACTAAACATACATAAAGGGTGTAAAAGTACCCTTAACGCAAACGAAAACCTCATATTCTGCCCATCATTAGGATACTTTTTCGCTTCTAGACTATACCTGGGAAACCACAGATTCCGGAGATATTGAAGGTCAAAGTGTCAACTTTTTTTTCTACTTTTTTACACTATCGAATACCAAGCAATATTACAAATTTTTCATCCAAACAAACATTATCATTTTTTTTTAATTTTCTTAACAAATTACGAGTTTGAAGTTACAAAATAGTCTTGGATATTAAACGCGCGCACACACGCAACGAAGTCGTACACGCACACAAGCGCGCCGTATCAGCTGAGCCCGCTGTGCGCGTAACCTCGGGTCATTCGAGTTCAACGTATGAACACAGTACGAATGCGAGCAGCCTTGTAGGAGCAGTGGGACTCAGCTGATCGGTTGAAGGACATTTATTTATTTGCAACAATGAAAAAAAAAAGGTTTATTTGCTCTGCGATATTACACACATGAGATTGGTCTGCTGATTTTTGTGATACCTACTGCAAGTTGGTTTGTGTATTAACGAAGAACACACAACAAACCGTTTAAAAAATTAATAAGTAGCTTCTTGCAGATTCAATTTAAAATGTTTCTTTTAATGACTGGATTAGCAAACGGAGTTCGCATAACTGAATTGTGGGCCAAATTTATGTAATGAAAATTTCCCATTGACACGCTAA
This sequence comes from Diarsia brunnea, assembly GCA_949774965.1. Lineage (NCBI taxonomy): Eukaryota > Metazoa > Arthropoda > Insecta > Lepidoptera > Noctuidae > Diarsia > Diarsia brunnea. The sequence continues at coordinate 20,781,805 of OX459004.1, read as the reverse complement.
GAAGAAGTTAAAGTTAAAATGTTTGACAAATTATTTTTGTAATTATTTGGGACTTCACATTGACACTATTACTTGCGAAAGGTGGGTGTACCATTCAGTACACCCCTGCCTAACGCTTCGGGGATTACAGGGGTGATGTTATGTTATCATTGAATTCTGCCAAAAGATTAATAATTGTAATTAAAAGTCATCATAACCCATCCCAAGATGAAGTCTTGAAATTAATTTTTGAAGCAGGTATTTAAATGAAATAAACTAAACTTTATTATTTCAATCAAACAGTTAACGCCTTAGTGAAAATCTTTAGCAATTTAGTCATCTCAAAGCAAGGGATATTGTAGCAATATCTACTTACCTTCTCACCGCTTACGCACTTCTACCGCGCGCTACGCGCCATAGCGATAACAAAATTTTATTCACAAAATTGTAATGATAAATCGAACTCTAAAGACATCTACATCCTATTCCACTTTTAACCCTTATAAATTTTGCAATAAAGTTGAAAATTGGTCATCAGGCATGTTTGTGAATTGGTAAAAAATAGCAGGCGTTTATCGTTAGATGTGAGGACTTCAAAGCGGCCGCCGCATACCGACTCGGCGCGTGCGGCTAGGGATGCCATCCGTCCGGGTTTCCCCGGATTTGTCCTAGCTTAGAGGACATCCGGGGAGTGTCCGGGCGGGGTTTCATTTGTAGTCCAGGTTTAAAAATTTAACAATTACAATTGAAAAATAAAACAATTTGTAACAAACTGTTAAGATAAGACTTGTTTTGTTAGGTACCTACATTCAAAATTAAATAAGATAACTAAATTAAATTTTAATATCTGAAAATAAATAAAAAGGTTTTCCATAACATCTTCAGCAGTTTTTTTACTCTGACTAAGTTTTAAAAAATCTGTTGACATGTCCGGGTTCTGGGCCGGGGTCTTGTCCTGGCTGCCAAACTTTTGAGATGGCCACCCTACGTGCGGCGGCGTGTCTTCAAAGAAAATTGTAACTAAATAAATTTTTAAGAATTTAGTTCGGTTTCATGCGTCATCGAGTTTGCATGTGCATTTTTATTACGCACTTTTTTTATTTACCTTCCTGTTTCTTTTTATTTTTGCTTTAGTTTAGGGACATTTGTTGTGATCGATTCGCAATACGCATTGCATTGTTAGACATTGTTACGCGTTGTTAGACTAATGAATAATTATCGCGGTTGTGTTGTGTTGAGTGATAGTGATAATGTGAGAGAAATGGTAGGTAGACCAATGTTGCTACTGACAATCCATGGTGTTTGTGTTGTGAGCGAGTGTGTTTTGGCTGGCCTGGTTGGTGTCGTTCTTGAACGATGCCAGCTGTTATCAGTACTCATCGCAGAAATACGTAAGTACCTACATGTTTAACTGTAGGTAGCGGTATGGCCTCTGGAAATACCATCGCGTTATTTACCTTCGTTTTTCTTTTTTTGCTTTATTTATTTAGGGGTATTTATGATCCCAATGCGTATGATCAGACTCAGTCGTGTTATGTTAGCGAAATGGTAGGTAGATCAGTGATGCTCCGATAGTACATTGTGTTTGTGATCGAGTGTGTTTTAGCTGGTTGGTCTCATTCTTGAACAATGCCGGTTATTAGAAGTCATCGTGGGAATACTAGTTCATGTTTTACTGTTGCGGTATGGGCTATGGAAATACCATTCGAGGCATGCTGACAAGAGAAATTTTAAGTCTGTTTTCACGTGCAGTGGCCATCGATGCTAGATCAGCTAGATGACAGCAAAGCGATAGACAGTAGGTAGGTACATACCTAACTAGTTTTAAACAAGTATCTTTTCTTGCAAGTAGATGAATCAAATTTAATTTACCTAATAATTTTAGCTAGGTAAGTACTCTGAGTAGCGTACCTACACCGCTACACGCTTGACCGAGGGGCGTGGCGTCGCGCCTCCAGCTGTGTGCCATGGCCGTGTAGCGTGTCCGTGAAGACGCACGCACACATGAATAGCCGATTGCGGCCGACACTATTGCGCGCGACAAAAATCAGAATATTTTTGAAGTCAAAAAAAAAAATTTCGTTTCCCAGCAATTATTTTTGCGCAGTGCTACTTAGTGGGATGTACAGAATGCCTGGTTGGCGTATGCGTGAAGGGTTCGTTTACACCCTGTATATGTGGTGTTGCTGCATATTATCTTTTTTTTTTTTTTTTTACACAAATTATTTACCTTTGATTTGTAATTACCAGAACACATATTATATTATATCGGGAAGGGATATTTTTTTAGCACTAATCGTTGGTTAACTGTGGGCCCTTTTGTCGAACTCCCACAAGCGCCCATGCAGGCCTACGCGAAATAAAACATCTTGAGTTTGATTTTGACTCCGGTGGGCCCAGTGTTGGATGAAGAAACCAGTCTCGTACACCGATACACTCAAACAATAAGACGATAGTAGAAACACAGTAGGCACGTATAACTCTGTAGGTACGAATTTCAAAACACGCGATGTTTCACCGGACGCACGCACCGCCGCGCCCTTCCACAGAGAGTGAGCGCACCAATGACTCCATCGAGCGCCACCAGATGGCACTGGCATACCGAATACGACTCGATGTCGACATTTATACATTGGCTTCATATTTAAGTTAAACCATTACACAACCACCATTACGGTTTCCTACTCAGAACTGCTACGTGTTACTATATTTATTTATGAATTATTTCAAGTTATTCCAATTCAAAACTATAATTTTGTCAAACAGCTTTAATGTTATCATTATCTGCCTTCCCCAACCATGTTGACTGGCCTCCAGTCCAACTGGATGCAACCGGACACCTGCACTCCACATGGAGCCACCGCCCATCCAACCTCCACAACTCAGTCAGCACCCGGTAGCACGACACCCCTCGGCAAAACCGGCTGTCAGATTCTCAGGCCACTGACCATTACTGACCACCTACACTGCCACGTATCCTCCGAGATATTGAGGAAAGTCTGCATGTAATGGGTGGCCACCCATACACGAATCAATCTAGGCAACACACAGTTCAATCCAATCAAATCGAACGGCAGCTCTATCAAGCCACAAGCTGCTCCTTTGTTAACTAGTGCATAAGTAGGTACCTTTATTTTTTTACTTTAATTTATGCACTTCATTTTCTTCTTCTTTTTCTGTACGAGAAGAGACTTGCCCCTCAGTCATTGGATATTTTTTTTTTTTTTTTTTTTTGTTCACTTTACATTGCACATGTTATTATTCTATTATTATTATCCTTGCATAATAATAACATAACCCTACATAACATCAAGCTTGCATTACGGGACAACCTTATTCCATTAACCATACAATAATTCCGACCCCTTGGCTTTTATTGAGTTAAACCCAACAAGCTCTCCTCAACCTGGGAATCAAAACCAGGACCGCAGAACAAGCTGCCATGCCTGCGACCAATGAGTCATAGTGTCAACATTCTCCTGCCCTTATCCCAATTTATTTGGGGTCGCCACAGCTTGTGTCTTCCTTATATACTTCTTTATACTTGTCATTTCATTCGACACATCAGGTATCTACATAACAATAATAAAGCCTTTTAATTCTGAACTACTTTCAATTTGGGTGTTTTTTCTTTTCTTATAATATCTCTCTCAGTTCGGCGTGCCTCTTGGCATTGGCCTTCTCCAGCTATCTCCATTGAACTCAGTCTTCTGCAACTCTGGTCTATATGGTCCTATGGTTAGGTTAGACTGATATCGTCACTCCATCTTGTTTTTTTTTTTTTTTTTGCACACCTTTGTTTTCTGATGTCTGCTTTTGGATACCATAAGGTTACTTGTATACTCCATTTATTTATTTTGCAACATAGCATAAGTCCTGTCCAACTCCATTTTAGATGTTCTACGAGTTATTATACCCGTTACTTTTGTCTTCCTTCTTATTTTTAAATTCCGGATTCTGTGACTAACCTGTGTTCAACATGCTTCTTTCCATTGCTCTTTAGGTTTAAATTCAAATTCAAATTCAAATTCAAATCATTTATTGTTTGTTACATGTCGATAGAGATGTTATATTTATATTTTTAGTAACAATGTAACATACCTATAAGGTGTACAATATTTATGAAGCTTTGTTGTAGTTCACTTCAATAAAAACATTATTACATTCAATTTACTCATTCTTTACATTAATTAATAAATTACTGAAAAAAATAATTTGAATTAGTCAAGTTATACATTATCGAAAGTTATTATATATTAGTCAATTTAGAAATTATTCAAATTATACATTAAAAATTACCTACACATGTCAAATTAAACTACATAAAATAAAAAAGTCATAATTATTACATTACATTCATTAGTCAAGTTATACATTAATAATAAAATGTCAATAACATTACATTCAATAGTCATTATAAAAAAGGAAAAAATTTAGATATCTACATACCTAATTTTTCTTGTATGTAAAACACACACAATGTACACAATGTTTATTTTTCTAATGAAAACACATATCAATTACCTAGGTATTTTTTAAATGAAATTAAGTTATTACTCATATTGTTTAGGAGAAGGGATCATCAAAATCAGAATACTCAAAATCAATCAAAATTACTTGAAGCTTATTCTTCAACAACTGTTGGTTATCCCATAACTGCATAGAACTGTCTGGGGCGACATGTCAAATAATAGACATTTCAAAAATAGTACATAAGTACTTCATACTTCACTTATAAGTACTTCATACAATCAAAGTTATTATTAGTCACTACAGGAAATAGAATCTTTTATTTTTATATGCTGCTTTGATGATTCAATACAAGATCTTTCTAGTAAGTCAACATGTTCACAGCTATAGGAATTAAACCATTGCTAGCAGTCTCCTGATAACAGTTAAGTGGAGTTTAAAACCAATAAAGAAATCTGTTATGAATTAAATCATTTGTCATCAACTTGTATATATTGTAGTGACAACCTAGTACTTATCTAGTTTGATGTTCAGTAAGTACTAATGAATGTGTTGTACACATGTAACATGTTGACATATTAATGTAGGTTCTTCATGATATTGAATGTCTAGACGCCATGCATCACAGAATTCATTTATTACTGTGTGATCTATCTCTTCAAATAGTGTAACAGTAACCCATTGTACAACAATTATGTAGAATGATAAAACAATAACAGAACTCTTCCTTCACCTTAAAATACTTAATGCCAGTACGTTTGGCATACAGTAATCATTAATTAGTATCAAGTATAGTCAAATAACTGTACTTACTATTGTATTTTCACATTGTTGACAGTTCCTTGCAAACTTTCACCAAGTGAAAACAGCTAGCAGCTAGTATTAATATGTACATTTCAGACCTTTATCCTCGTCGCCACTTGTAGTATCCACTAGTAACAGACCTAATCGGTTGATTTTACAATTAACTAAGTATCACAGGCTCACACCAGACCACCAAGCCTTAGTCCAGGATCACTTCACTTTCCCGCCATCATGTAACTGACAGATGTCATTAGTGACAGCTCCCCTGACCACTTGTGGTTGTGAGACAGTGTTTACATATCTATTAAATAGATACTCGTATACACTACATGTAGAATTCATGATCGTATTATTTTACATCCTAAACAGCACACGTCATCAAATTCCGTTGAGGTGGACAAGTAATAAACAAGTGAGTAAGTTCGCGGTGCCCATCACGGAGAAATTGTCTAAAATATAGGTATACTTAGTAGTGGATATAAACAGTAACGATAGGTGTTCAGAAATGTCTGAAGGTATGCGATAAAACGAAACAACTAAATATTTAAAATTTTGCATTTAAAACAAACTAAAATCCTTTTTTAATTCCCGGTTACTGGGTTAAGTACAAAAAATAAGACGGGCGTTTCTCATTACACTAGCGAGCGAAATAAAAGTTTTTTTTTTTGTGAGAGAATAAGTAAGAGATCTCAGTGCTCTGAGCTCCATAGAAATTTTAATAGTCACCGCAGGAAATAAGAAAAATACTCTAAAGAATGGTTGGCTGCGGACTGCTAATGAATCTCGCCACTTCATTAGTGAAAACGGTGTTGGCTGTACATTGCTACTTTATGAAGAGGGCTTCAAAGTTTTTAGTTGAGAGCTGTGTTCGGACGCAAAAAATACATGTCACGAAGCAAATATGGAGTTGTGAGATAAGTTGCTCTGTATCCGCCGGCTGTCGATTTTTCCCGAGAGTTTCCGCGACAAGACACGTGACACGGGACACACTACTCTTTCCTGAGCCATCACGACTGACGGTAATGTGGACCGTTCTCTCGGAACAAACATGGCGTCGGAGACAGGTTGCGAGACACGTATCTCGACTTGTGCGACAAGGTTTGTCGCGGTGTGGCGATGTGGCGATGTGGTCGCTCGCGGGCGCCATGACACCTCTCATTAGCGGCACCGTCGCTGTAAACTTTGTAAAGCCTCTCGTTTTTATGCTTAACTAAGATAAGAGTGTTACGTCTACTTGAACAGATTCTCTCCACCACATTACTTTTTGTCTTCTATTTGTAAAGCTTTTAGTGGTACTTTTTAATTAAATTTGTTATACAATTGAGGGTTAAAACCTTTTTAAGACGCTTTAGTGAAGTATTTGGTGGATCGCACCAAATAGCGGTTACTTAGGGAACAATGTGTGAACTTTAACTAGTTGTTTCCAAGAGTTTGTATTAATTTGTGAGTTTGCCCCGTATTTGTTTACAACAACATTTGTTTCGCGTCGTGTGCGCCTGTCGCCGGGTCTCACGGGAGCGCGCCGGGTCCTCGAGGTTTACCTGAACTTTACATAAGCACCCTTCGAAGGGTTTTTCCTGCTGCGACTCTCAGGACGACACTTGAAATAAATGTGATTTATCGATTACTCAATATTCTGTTCAAAATGATAAACTTGTAAAAAGGACAGATAGATTGACCAAAAGAACAATAAAACAAATGATTGAAAGTGAATTTTCTGTCAATAAAGACAATTTTTGCGTTGTTGACCAAGACATTTAAATTCTTATCCGGGTTTGAAAATGAGAAGCCAGTAAGATTGTTGCCTCACAATGTTCAAAAGATTGTCGTCCGTTAGACCGTCATTAAAAGATCTAAGCGCGGCTATATTCGAAGCACAAATAAATTATATTTCGTGTCTTAGGTCGTAATATGAAATATCGTCAAATACATAGTAAGTAAAGGGCCGACTGTCGGCTGTCGGCTGTCGGCTGTGCACACACAGCCCGCGGACATCATTTATTACAAGAAGTGGGCCGCTTTTATTGAGCCAATTGAAAAATTATTCATATCGAACTGTTCCTTCAGATTTACTTAGGTACGTCAATACTCGAACTTATTAATACTGTAGTAACTAGATTCAGGCGACATTTATTATTGTGAGGAATTGTTGTGAATAACCAGTGTTTGAAAATAATAAAATGTGTCAAGAAATAGTATTGTGGATAATTTATTAATATTTGCTTTTGTATTACTACTATTTTTAGCCCCATATTTTACTTCTAACACTAAAAACGAAACCACCTACTCGTACATGTAGACCTATATTTTTTGTATGACTATCGAACAACCAAATATACTGTGTAAAATTCATTAGCTTTCATTTGCTATGGACCGCAACGCCGTAGTCGCGCTTAAACCTGCTACGCCGTAGTCAAATCCTCCTTTGCTACGCCGTAGTCAAGTGATCAAATGCTACGCCGTAGCCGGGCAGAAAAGCGGCGGTACATTATTTTTTAAGAAATTACTGCTTGGTTTGCAAACTGGTTTTGATTGATATAATTTTGAGCAAAATAGGACGTTGCTGTATTTTCTTTTGGTATTTTTTACAATATAATCATACAAAAATGGTCTTTATAAAGTTTATCAGTATTTTGGTTTGGTTGGTGGGCGTCCGTCGTCATTGGGAACGGTTGTCGGTAAAAGACAATGCTTATCTCAGATTGAAAGTAAAAGAATTTATTGGCAGTGTTACCTTTTTCCATGTTTTACTTGATTTGGTGAAACATAATATTGTTATTATTGGACATTTCCATCTTAGATAGGTATATTTGTTTCGCTTTTTGACTATATGCCATTTGATATGTTTAATTTCTACTCTAATTATGGCGTATAGGTATTTGATATATCAATTTAATGTTTTCACGGCAGAGCTAAGGAATACCCCAATCAACATCACTGCTTACCCCCAAACAGCAATGAATCCAATTCATTTCGTTGGCAAGTCACAAAGCATCCATTGTGGGCTAGTTGCAAAGTCGTGTAAATGTATTAGATTGTGCCTCGAGTCACAATGAGCGCATGTGTGGTGCAGCGCGAACAATGCGCGATAGTGCTGTTCCGTGTCGCAGCGAGGCGCCTCGCCACCGCGAGGACAACACTACTAACTTGTACACTAGACACTTTCTACAGTGTTCTGAGAATAGGTCCAATTTAATTTAAAGACTAGATAGAAAAAAAAACTTTATTTTACCGTCACTGAGGTAATTGGTGGTGTTGTTCATAAGGGTCAAGTTCGTGTATGACCACGTGTATGAACGTGCTCGAAGTTAAAGAAGTGTGTCAGAGCCACAACAACTGGCGTTCTGTTGCTTGTGGCCAGAGTTTAGGAATGTACTTTATTTACAGCAACATTGTAACTCAGTGCTTAGTCTCATTAATTCTACCTGGCAATTATACAACTCGCATAAATATATAAAGAAAGATTTTACTGATTCGCTATATACGAGTATATCCTACTTTAAGATTATCAAAACACAGTAAGACTCCTCTGGTGCCATTTTCATTTTATAAGTAAAAAAACTTTCCCAGTTAATTGAGCAATTAAAATGGAAGTTAAAATAAAAATGTCCGCAGAATGTATTAGAGCCCGCCCACAAGCAGTGATTAATTAATTAAATTCATTTTATCTGAATTTCAAACGAGCCTCGTTACTCGACCGGACTCGAACCCCCAGCCTGCTCAATTATAAAAAAAAAAAAAAATAGCTGCTACTTCTTATTTGTAGCTATGGTTTGAAGGTTGATGGTCAAAGACTACTGAAACTTTCCTAAACAATGTGTACTTATGCTGTTTGGTTCTGAAAGTCGATAAATGATAAATGATAAATGATGTTTATTTTGCAAATAGGTTTTAACAAACACTTTTACAAGTCACTTTTTATAAACTAGATGGGGCCGGTGTTTCGTACCTGACTACTCCGAGAAGAAACATCCGAAACAAACTCAGAGGTCATAGTCTCTTTTAAGGTTCAGACATAAACTTGTTATACAGACATGAAGACTATGCAGATTGGTGTCCGAGATGGTCTTTTGATGAAAGCACCACACAGATTTGAGTGGACCCGTCCAGTCAGTGCAAGCATTTGTCATTTATCGTGGAGCTCGACTTGTAACTTAAGGAGCTCAACGTCACGACGAACAATACCAAAGAAAGGACATTTGGGTGGGTCGCTTATAGTACTCAAACTGCCAGACAAACGTTAAAACTACAGAAAGACCCACATGGTCCTCACATTTACAATATAAAAGTAATAAAATATTTATCATATTAAATATTCATGTCAAGTTATTAAATGTCAAAATACACAAAACTAAATGAAAAACAAAAAAAAAAAATATTCATCAAACAAAAATAAAAATAATATCATACTTGAAAAAGTAAATAATGTCATTGTGTATAAAGAAAATTCATAAAATGTCAAATTGTAAAAGGAAAATAAAATAGGTATAAAGTCAATTCAATTTCGAATTGGAGCAGTTCAATCCCAAGCATTTTTGTCCTCTATATAATCTTTAACAGTATAAAATCCTTTCTGGCAAAGTTTACGTTTTATAAAAGACTTGAATTTATTATGACTTAAATTTTGAATGTGGCTTGGTAGTTTATTATAAAAGCGAATACATTGGCATCTAAATGATCCACCTATTTTCTTGAGCCTTGTTGTGGGTACAATGTATTTATGTCTATTTCTTGTATTTATATTATGAATATCACTATATTTCTTAAACAGCTTTATATTTTTGTGAGCATACAAAAGATTTTCATAAATATACTGAGAAGGAACAGTCATTACATTAATTTCCTTAAATTTTTCTCTGAGAGAGTGTCTCGGACTCAATTTATAAATTGATCTAACCGCCCGTTTTTGCAAAACAAAGATGGTCTGAATATCAGCGGCATTTCCCCACAATAGAATGCCGTACGACATTACGGTATGAAAATAACTGAAGTACACTAATCGGGCTGTCTCTATATCGGTTAAATTACGAATTTTTCTAACTGCGTATGCTGCAGAGCTTAGCTTTTTTGACAATTTATCTATATGAGGCCCCCACTGAAGCTTAGCGTCTAGAGTTAAGCCCAAGAACACCGTGCTATCTTCAGGATTCAACTCTTCGCCCTACCAACACATGTAGTTGGGAAAGGCAGCTCAGATGATTACCCAATCGCGCTAAAAGATAGGTAACATCAAGCTATAATCACTATTCATCCTGTAAATCTATATAAAATTGAGTTTTATTTTATTACGGCTACGGTACCATATTCAGTGCAACTGTCTTCAGGGAGCTCTTTGTCACAAGACTAGATTCATTGATTTATTAATGTTTTGCTGAATTCCGGTTAGAAAAGGAAAATAAAGTCAAATAAGTGCAATGATATAAGTCGGTATAGTTTGTAACATTTGTATGTAGAAGGTAGTCTCTGCTACTTTATTACCGAGTGTCACAAGATATGTTACCTAAACCTGAACGCAAATAACTCATATACACATGGCACACACAGACACACACACAAACACTCAACACCCCACTCGCATACATCACACAAGTGCGCTACTTTTCGTATTTTTGTAAATTCTCTAGTTTTTCAATTGCATACATTGTTTGATATTAAGTGGAAGTGCGGAGTCATCTAACACAAGCATCTCCTTCCTTAAAAGGTGACCTCCAAATCGTGTTTCTTAAAACTCTATGTAATTGAAATAAACATTTTTTTTTTATGTTTTATTCTATTGCTATTCAAGATTCTAGATAACTTCAATGTCGCTGCACAAGCTACACCTTTGCTTAACAAAGAGATCTTTTGACTATTTGCTTATTTTTCATCTCCAAGGTCTCAATGAGATCAACTAAAGCCATGTAAAGCATACAAGCCAGTGAGCAAGTATCAGCTTTGTCCCCGGCGCCACTTGACTAATTCTCGTGTAAATGCACACTAGCACTAATACCAGTGCACAGTGGTCCCGTACAATAGCACCGCGGGGATTACGTCTCGATCGGCTGTCAATGCGTAATCCCGTTAGCTATTGTCGCTTAAGCTTGCCCTGTTTGTAGCATTGAAATGTGGGTTTAGATGCTCATATCATTGTGTAATTATAATGAGGATAGAGGAATAAATAATGAGATTATCGTGAATGGAAATTAAATTCAATTCAGGATAATAAAACTCAAAGGTGAAGAGTGAAGTGAGATGGTTATTAAAGGCAGACGCTATATCTACTGGATTGGTAATAACTGTGTTGTTACATTTGATACTGTCTATTCTGAGTTTGCATTTTTGTCTGGAGTTTGCATTATTTAGCTCGTCTTTTATAACATTCCACGTAGCTTTGAATTTGTTGTCGTTTTTAGCTATGTATTTGATATTTGCGTTTTTCTTGGAATTAAAGATGCATTTTTTAAGGAGATTAGTATATTTAAGGTATTTAGTCTTATTAATCGCAGTTTTGTTTATATAAAATTGATGGCGCAGTAACCTTTTTGTTTTACAACTTTTTCTTAAGCCTTTGCTTATCCAACTTTGTTTCTTTTTGTTATTTAAATTTACTTTTACTTTTAATTTAGGGAAACAAAGGTTGTAAACTAGGCAAAACGTTTCATGAAAATGATTGAATGCTGAGTCTGCGTTGTTAGCCGTGTGTATTTCAGACCAAGAAAGATTACCTAAGCATTCTTTAAACTTATTGATGTTATCTGAACTAAAATCTCTTTTGTATGTATACATACAAAAGAGATTTCAATTCATAGCTAATTGGCGGGTCTATAAAGATAAAAATGGCATAGCTGTGAGCTAAAGTACTATTCAAGTTACTACGTACAATTTACATTGAATAAACTATCCATGTAATAACGCAAGACACTTTAGCTAAGCAGCGAGTGCTTCTGGCTGATGAATAGTCTGAGATTGTTCTAAACACTCGTCTTTAATTACACACAACATTTTCCTTCTACCGCGATAATACTTGTCACTTCCAACTGCGGCGTTTTTCAATTGTTTCGAATCCATTGCGCGCTGTCGACGAACAAAGAAGAGGGCACAAAGGCCACGTGGTTCAAATTATACGTAATTTTGCGAATAAACCGCCGGTTCCCTAAATAAGGATTGTTCCAGACGCTAGTCACCTTTTGTGTTAAATAATGTGTTCCTTACAAACTGTGAATTGTGTTGTGTTTCTGAATTGTGTATTGTTGTGTGTTCTCGTTTGTGTATTATTTTTCGTCGTGTGGAGCGGCGCGTGAGTCGCACAATAAGTTTCATTAGAGAAATCGATTGTTCCTATTTACTCATTTAAATATTATGTAAGTTTTATTGATAAGATTGATTGAGGGGGTAGTTAGGTTTCATGTATAATACTGGTATTTATCTGCATCCTGTTCGACTGTAAGCCGGCCCCAACATAGTTAGGAATAGGCTAGGCGGATGATGATGACATAGAAAATGTTGTACGATATTGAGTCTTAAAGAATTTTCTTTGAATAGTAGCTGTTTTGAAAACCATAATTCTTGCATCAGCGCATTAAGTAATTTCCTATAACAGCTTAACTATAGACAGAACACTATCGTGTAAGTTAGATAACTCTATAAAATATAATTGGTGGTCCCTTTCTAATGAGTCACGTCGGGGTAATGAAATCCGCGGTATATCTAAACTTCGGCAGGTTTCGGCTGTTTCCGGACGTGTTCGGCTGCGAGCTCACGCACGCAACGTGTTCATAGCTTTAGTTCCACTCTGTTTAGAATGGGACTTGTACAACGTATGGAACAAACTTTGATTTGAATGTTGCCTTGACCTACGCTCAAAACAAAGATTCAAACGCATTCTTTGGAGCAAAGGCCTCAGAGGTGTAACGTTACATTTGCAATATTTTAGAGAAATCACCACAAGCCTTGACAAATAAATGTCCTGTTTTGTAATTTTCAGCTGATATCGAGTCAGCTAAGTTCGAGTGAATCATACTTGAGGTTAGGTGCACTGTTCAACACACATACATATAACATCACGCCAGTAATCCCCGAAGGGTTAGACATTCTATTAGGTACACTTCGTACCTAATAGAATACACAAATTTCTCCAATTATGTTTGAAATATGGGTGTACTATTAGGTACTAGTCTGTCTAATACTTCGGGGAATACTGGCGTGATATTATGTTATGTATTTAATATCCAAAAGCTCTCATTCCTGAAACACTTTCCTACAGACCTTTTTAAATCGTGAAAATCTCAAAACCGATAATATTATAATTATAAACCCAAGCAAAAATAATCCATTATAAATTCTCTACTATCCTAATTAAGCTGTCAGGCATACTACCTGTATATTTAAATGTGATAATAACGTTCTTGTACCTCAAAGCGTCCCCAGTCCATTTATTGTAAGACTGATAATTATGTCATTACTGAAATTACAGCTCGTTTGTAATGGTTTGTGATGGCTGGGCAGGAACACTACCACCATTGGAGCTTATTTATTGATGTTCAGCCTTTTGCTGTTTTGTTTTAAGAAAAAGGTTGATCTTTTCTGGACATGTTGTTTAAAATAAGGTAAATTAAAAATTATGGATTTAAACGGATCCAGTGGAGTAATCAATCAATTTATTAAAGTTCCAAATAACACTCAAAGAATCGAAACGCGTAATCGATTAAACAAGAAATTGATAACCCACATCGTCATAATATTGAATTGTTTTCCCATTTGTTCAATTGATTGATGTCTAATAAATACGTAATCTTGATTGATTCGCGAGTACTCCGGAGGTTTATTCACCAGAAACAAATGATGTCGATTTGTGTCGTTTGCCCAAAAATATAAATATCAAAGGAAACGGTCGGCACTTGTTTCACAAAACGTTTTACCATCTTTGTGTGTGCGCTGAATAAAATTATCACAGATGAATAAATTATACATAAGTAAGTACGAGAAATTCTTATTTCTACAAAAAACATCACTCGGTCTTTTAAACAGTTAAAAAAGATACACCAAGAAACTTCAAAAGGATTGTTGATCTCATGTAACACCAACAATTGATGCACATGAAACTGAAGTACGGTGTAATCTCTTTATCGCAGTTACTTATAGCTTAGCAAGTGATGCTGTGTCGCTGTTGTGTAGCTACGTACCGACACGCAGCGAGATCGGCGTCTAGTGGGAAATCTCTCTAAAATTCGTCAACTTGATTGATTCCTTACAAACTCGTAAATCACACGCCGTTCAATTTCTCCCGAACAGAACTTTCATAATTGTTCCGATTAATATAACTTTATTTAGTAACTTGAGTAATTTGAATTTAATCTAATTTCAAGTTGAGGTAAAAGTTTTCTAAATATCATTTATTTTTAGATTTGATAGAAAGCTTCAAGAAAGGCTGAATGAAATGTCCTTTAAAGTAGCATGTTTGTGTCAAATATCCACGGCCATGCTATCTCATTGTTGCCATTCGGTTTACAGGAAATGCCTTTCTGTATAGAAAGTTGGTTTCCTTGTATTGTGTACAAAAGTACATTGTTGGCAGTATTTGTTACAGTTGTATTCAATTTCCAATTGGACTTGTTTTAAGCTACTATATTTACGAGACGCACGGGACCGGCCAATGTGGCGATACTTAGGGGATTTATATTTTAGTCTTTAGGCTGAAATGATGATGATGACTATAATTATGGAAATAGTACAAGAATTGAGTTTTGAGAGAATTTGTATGTAGTATAAGAATAGGACTGTATCCAGAAGTGTGACAATAGTAGTTTTAATATTAGTCTATAAAGGTTCCACAAAACAAAAAAAAGGATTGAAATGAATCCATCACGTTTACAGCTGTACCATTTCTATTTGATCCACAATATATTCAGAACAGCTGTCTGATAAGCGAGTAGTGTCACAACACGAGGTATTCCTCTCCGACGTGCGCCCGTAAATAAAGAGTTCAATAAAATGTGCCTGTGACTAGGGTTACAATTACAGCATTTTAAAAGACCGACAAATAAACGGACATTTGTGAAAATAAATTCGTAGATTTTGATTAATGTCTTTTGTTCAGAATTAATTTGACTGTTCTTGTGCTTTAGAAGAAATAATCCCTTTTTTTTGTTCCCACTCTTGGGCAGAGCGAAAGGGAGTGTCAGACTTCTACTGACTAAAAACCACCCATGTTCCTTCTTAGCCTTTCATGTCGAGGCCGCGGTATCTCTTGCGAACAACCCGCAGCCCCGACGGGAAGAAATAATCCCTTTAAGAAGGTCAAAGCGGACAACGGTCAGGCTAAGTAAAGTCTTTGAAAGATGTTTCAGAACATTATCTGACAAAGTCCGCTGATCAGTACACTAGGTTTGACTGCACCATGACTCGAAAAGACCGAACACATCATAAAGTCGGATAAAGTTGGACCGATACGGACAGTTGGTAACCCTAGCCATACCTCTCACGCACACACACACACATTAGTTTGTAACTCCCGGCTACTGGCGGTATGCAGGTAACTGTTACAGTAACTTTACATTGAAACCGCGCAATAAGACTCGTAACTAACACAGTTTATTTGTGAACAAAACGGGGTGCACAGTAACTAGGCGCGATTGAAAAACACATATTTTACCGGGATAGCCAATATTCTAGGCGTAGCGAAGCGTAACTTTAAATGTTTAGAAGTTACTTGGCTTTGTAGCGCATTTTAATAAAATAATAAATTTCATAGTTTATGTAAACCAATACCAGTAGTATGTTATATTAATATATAACACTATTCGAATCGGTCTAGCGTTACTTAAATTTTGAAACATTTCCAGAGATTACCACAAAAAGTAAGCATAATTATCATGTAAGTTAAGACGGCCTAGACATCACCATAATTCCACAATTGCTTTCAAAAGCATTAAGCATTCCTATTTGTCAGCTAACGCTAACCATATTTAGATCCATATATTACATGTTAGTCTTTTCCATCATTATTACCGTTGGCAGAATATCACAGTACCTATAATAGGCCTACAAATACAAATTATTCAATTCTTCCTTTTACCAATAGGAACCTCTTGAAAACTGAGACGTCTTTAGTACAACGAAACAAAACAAAATCAGGCTACGTGTGTCGTGTCACACACCTCATTGTTGTCGTTACTGTCTTAGAACTCGCGGCGAAATTAATCACGGGGAGACAAGAGGCGTGACGAGACACAGGCCTACTCGCAGTGTACAGCCGAGATCAGCCTGAACGCGTACTAATAAATATTAGAACACCTTGTGGCAGACTTGTGTTAGCTTGCATTTGAATATTTTGTTAAGACGTTGGATAGGTACTAGTTTTGGAATATGTTGACTATTTGAGCGATGACAGCCTCAAACCAATAGCAATTGAAACGATTATAGAGATTTCTGCAATTTTGATTGATTTGTCAATGGCAGTAACCTAATAAAAACCTTTTTGAAATAAACATTATTGTGTTTTTTACAGTGTTGTAATATCAGAAATAAAATAGCTGAAAAGTCTTTAAATATCACAAGATAAACTTCACGAAGCCTTTACATAATGATTGATAAGACGACACGATTTGTTTAATTTATCAAGTTCGGAAAAAAGAAGAAGAAGATTTTCCGAGAATTTGAAGTGCCGGTTCTTCTTATTCGCGTTGAATATTATTATTTCGTCTGCAAAGGTGACGGTGATCGATTAACAGATTTTTAAATATTGTGGAATAGAAATATCGTTGATAAAATATTTATAAAAAGAGTGTCCCCGTCGGCTCCTTCCGCCGGATGTTGGTGGGCCGAGGCCGCGTATCGATCCACTGATAGAAATACACTTTTATGGTTTAAGTCACTTTTGTAACACCTTTATTTTGTAGTAACAATGCTTACTTTTACGCAAAATAATGTACTTTGGACGAGGCGTTGCGGAAAACAGCTCGATGTACAATAAAATTTGAATAACTGTTAAAATAAATAAGAAGATCATGTGTTCTTTTTGTTTCCAATTAGAAGCAATTAAATTTATTTTTTAATGACGTTTGATGTACTATCTGAGGACATGTGATACTTTCTCACACCGGAAAATTAAAACCTAATGATGCGGTCGGTGCCGCGGCGGCGACGGGTTCAGACAATACGATACTTTTATAATATGACTGCGTCAAGCATGCCTCAACAATACACATACAGGACGTAGTCATAGTGAATGGAGCCCAGGGCGCCTTACTGCGAGCCACTGGGACCACGCGGGCCCAAGCGCTTGATGTTTTCTGCTTTAATGTTTTGGCTCTAAGACACTGATTTCCCAATGATGCATCAATCACCGTTTTGAGAGGTGAGTGCATGAAGTAATTGCACAAAGTTATAATTTACTTATAGAGTTGTGTATGGGTTCTGAATTTTCCAGAAGTGAATTCAGTTTATCCTGCCCAAGCCCCAAGCGAGATTGTCTTCAGATGGAATACCTGTTATAATTTTAAAACTTAGATACACAATGTATGTTATTATTCTCGCGGCAGACTGAATTGAATCGTGTACGAAATAGAACTCAGTTTATCTTGAAGTAAGCGAACGGTCTCGAATAAATTGAAATCTAAGAAAAACATTCCTGAAATTGTATCATAGTTGTGGGTTCTGCACTAGTAGTAGACTAGTAGAATGTGTAGTAGTGGTAGTCTTAACTTAGCTAAGGTGAATTTTAAAATTCCTTGCAATGTAGAAGAAAATGAACGTTGTACCTTTTAAGGTAATAAGAAGAATTCTTGTACTTTTTTGATATTCCTTTTTCAGTACAAAAGTTAGTGCGTTTCCGTCGGCACTTACGTGAATTTAGGTGCTAGCGTTTGTCTGGATTAACTTTATTTGCCTGTAACCTGTTCACGCCTCATCAAAAGAAGAAAATTGAGAGAAATCGCAGATAAATAAGCGAAGACAAACAATTGTTTAACACTATTTTCTGTTTGTCAATCATTATTTATTGTAGAGTAACTTTCGGCGAGCTTTAGTGTTGAAAAATATAGTAAATTATGATCGTATTTCGACAACACGGCGACCATTGAT
Source organism: Diarsia brunnea (assembly GCA_949774965.1). Lineage (NCBI taxonomy): Eukaryota > Metazoa > Arthropoda > Insecta > Lepidoptera > Noctuidae > Diarsia > Diarsia brunnea. Next base: position 20,763,493 of record OX459004.1, on the reverse strand, counting down.
TAGTAGTAGTTTCTTGCCCGTTCTTCTCCATGGAGATCTGCGCTAGGGAATGGGCAACTACAGTACTTTCACAAGTTATTATGCCTTACGATATGACTGTGACTGTAGCTTCGTTTTGTGAATTGTTCTTCTGACATTCAAAAGTGCTTGTAATGGTTTAATTGAAATAAATGCTTTGGGTTTGAGACTTTGAGTAAATATAATACTCCTTATATAAGTTCCGATTGTATTTAGTTCGTGTGTCGTCATTTGTTGAAGTTCGCTGTGACACATGCCGGCGGCACGTTAAACATTGTTCGTTCAACTGTGCCAACGTGCCAGCGTGTGAACGTGAACGTCTCACTCAATGAGCGCATTACCATTCATTCATGAGGTGAATGAATTTTAAGCATTCACTGATTTGATGAGCGATTGATTGTTGATAGCGTGGTATTTTTTAATTAATTCAATATTTCTGGGAGCGCCGTGTCCCAACAGTGGGAGGTTTGCTTTCTAACTGCATTATTGAATTTAACTACATTTTTTTGTGTTAGTTAAGTTAAAACAAATCTAATATTCTGTATATCTAAAAAACGATGTCTAGTTTCTAGACATTCCTTGGTGATTGACCTGCTTACTGATTCATGCGACTATTTCTATTTACTGCATGTTCAAGTTATATTGAAATCGTTTATGAAAATGAAATTCAATCGATTTGTACTGTAAAAGTTTGAAATTATTTTGAAAAGAATCACACAATAACAAAGGAATTGAAATTGTATATTTCAAACACATTGTTCATCTTCTTATGCAATTTCCGTGTAACTAGAACTTTACTTTTAATGTCTATATTAAATAAAATCTCACTTAATCTCAGATAAGACACTCCACCATAGAACAAATTCAAGAACTTGTTCCGATTACATCCAAGAAAAGGCAATAAAACCCTTATTAATGTAGAAAAGCTTTAAGTAACAGATCTACATTAAAAGCTTGGAAATTATATTTTTCTTAATCAAGAATCTTCAAAAAAGTTTTCATTGTCAGTAAGAATATCGTTTCGTTCATAACTGGCCTGTATTATCTGCTCTTGATTAAATCGATTAACTTCGAACTTAGGAACCGTCAAAATATCGAGTTTAATTAACATTCTAACTGTCCGGTGATAAATTTAATTAATTTTAAGAAAAATCTCGAAAATAAGAGACTGGATAACTTATAACTTTGATTATTAACTGTCATCTTGTTTGACAAAAGTTTCTTTAAAATGTTACTTCCGTCGGTAAATTATTAAAACTGTGTCACTGGTTAGTTTATTGAATATTCACGCACTAAACTTAAATCGTTTTATTTTTGGGCCCTTATTACAAATTCGACAGGTATATGGTTCGAATAAGTTTAATGTGGCGAAAAACCCGCAACCAATCTCTGTGGACACTAAAGAAACATTTTATTTTAAAGCGATACTTTTTTGATACATTAATAAGTAGTAGTAGTAGTATTTATAAGTAGTCGTTCAATATACTCCGTTTTAAACAAAGGGATGTAATATTTTCCAAAACATAATATGAAGCAAGTACACTTCAGTAAATTCGCAACATGTTGCTACGCCGTAGCGCTTGCTACGGAGCTACGCGAAGCACTTCCGTAGCGCGCTCGTAGCATGTTTGGAATAATGATTCATAAAATGAAATTGTTTGTATACTGTATGAATTAAAATACCCTCAGCCAAGACAGTTTGTAATGGATTTGAATGTTTTGAAGTAACTTTAAATGTCAGATTAAATTGGTATTTGATTTACTTCAAATAGAACGGCCGGAACCAATTACCTCAATAAAAAAAGTTAATTTGTGGGTAATTAAAGAAAAATAGGCTCACGGTGGACTGATAGGTAAAGTTCATCGATTGAGTAAATCCAATGTTCTCAAAATGTTCAATTAATAATATAAATTTGTTCTTAATTGAAATTTTTATCCATTGAAAATAAAAATGTAACTTTGCTCTGAAATAATTGCTTGGGGTCGTAATTTTCGCAATAAGGTTTCCTTCGGGGAAATATAATGATTCGTTAATAGTTAAAGGGATAAACCGCGTTTCGTATAATTCCGTTTACATAACGTTGGTTAATGAGCTTTATAGGAACATTGGAACAGTTGAACAGTTCCCAGAACGAACGTTAACTTGAACGCGTTTAAGGTGAACAAGGCCTATGCTGGTTTCAATGAATTACTGAAATAATTACCTCTGGGTAATCCGGGCAATGGTAATTAAAGAGTAAAAATTATTTAATTAGGTATCTACCTACCATTTAAATCAATTATGTAAAATTATATTTTTTTAGTTATTTGTTTTTGTACAAATTATACTTTAGTTACTAATTTTACTGGTTCTAGTCACAATTTGTAATTCTACAGTATTAAACACTCTTCTTTAAAAAAAAAGTGGAATTTAAACAGAAATCCTTACTAAATTCACTTCAAGAAGAAAATTGCAGCATTTTCTACAGTTTTTGAGTCAAATAAGTCCCTACAACCTAATCATAATTATCAAAAATCCGTGCTAATAATATGAACTTACCGTGAGAACTCGACGTAAAGTTTTTCAGTTGAATCGACGAGCACCTTGCTGCGAACTGTGGTGGTGACTGACGGCCTTCCGAGGGCCGCAGGCTTTTATACTGGAGCGCGGTGCGGGGGCGGGGGGCGGGGCCAAGTTGCGCTACTCCCGAACACAACTCCTCCCCATTTTGATAGCAACCTGCTGACGTGGGCTCTGATGTCACTGAAATTCAGTGGCGAAATATATGAGGTATTGAAATCTAATAAGTAGAGAACGACCAAACCTAATTGTTCCATATTTTGGGGGAATTTAAGTTTCATAAATTATTATGAAGACATCTCTGCAAGGTAAGCAGAGTGGTGCTCTTGCTGTAGCTTTAATTAAGCTTTTAGATGTTTTTCTGGAAAATGGTTACAAAATTGAGAGACACAGAATCACTGAATGTGTTCAACACATCTAAACTACTTTCAAGAGCTGCCGTGTTATCTCTCTGTAGAACATTGACAACATTTTACAAAATACGAGTATGGTAAGAAACTAAGAAGAATACAATGGTTGACCCAACGAATCTAAGTTAAAGTGTTCTCGGGTGACAGCAGGGACCCAAAAACTTGTGGAATTCCAATCAACGTTCCTCAAAGAGTTGCCGTCATGCAGTAGCTACTTATCACGGGAGATGGCACTTTTATTGTAATATTTTCGGTGGATTACCTTTTCTAACCTAAGACAACTTAAGAAATTCGACATAAATATGTCAACTATCTCTTAGCGAAGAAGGTAGGCAGAAACTATCGCTCGCCACCTTTGGACAAAAAAATGGAGCTTGTAGGATCATAAAATTTATTATCCTACAAGCTCCATTTTTTTGTCCACGTGTATACACGTGGTCATACGCGCGCGCCGGTTTACACTTGACCATTCTTAAGAACATCATCAAGACGGTTTATCTCCGTTCGAATCTTAATTGTAAATACCATTTACCGGTACGTTTTATTAATTTTCTAATCTCTAAACCGTCTTAGCATACTGTACACCAAATAAAGTTCATATCGGTATTTAAAAATATAAACTGTTGTAGCAGTAACGCATTATAAAATGTTATTTATCTAAACATATTAAAAAGCCCGTAAACCTCCACTGCACAACATTGTCCCCACACTGGGTAGATAGAGTGTTAACAACATAACATTACGCTTGAATTTATACAAGGGGTTAGGCAGATGTGTGACCATGGTACACCCACTATTAACCGTGTAACAGGAGGCGAGTGTTTTGCTATCAAACGGACACAAATGTAGATTCCAGGTTGCTGGTGAGACATTCCTGGTAGACTACCAAGGAATTAAACTCAGGACTTCATGATAAGTAAGTGGTAATTGACGAAATAATACGGAAAGCTGGTGAAAACTGGATCACAACAAAAGCAAAGAACAGACAAGCGTAGAGCAAAATGGAGGAGGCCTTTACCCGTAGAGGGGACCATATTGAGTACTAAATGAGAATTGCAAATAATTTTTTAAAAATGAAATTTATTTATTTTTTATAAATTTATATTATTAATGTATATAAAATGATTAATCATTACGAATGATTGAATATTGGGAATTATGGATTATTTAATTATTATTTAAGAAAGAAACTTACAAACGTAATTAGTTTATTTATTATGCGAATTGTAACCTGATAATTATTATTTGAATTGTAATATTTTGTTATTTTATGCATGCACGATATATGTATTTTAAATAAGTCATTCATTATGGAAATAAAAAGGCTATATATATATAAATGATCAGCAACGACAGTAGTACAATGACAGAAATATCGGGAGACAAGACAACAAACATACGAGACAGAATGTCAGTCGCCTGTTAACTGTTTACTTGTACTGGTTTCTTCTAAAATATTTAATGTGACATGGAATAATTGGTTACGTTTCCACAAAGTTAATGTATTTCGCTATAAAATCACCAGTTTAGGAGCGTCTTGTAACGTTATACCAACTTGACTTCGTCTCAAGACGATGTTTCATGTTCGTTTGGAGTTTTAGACTTTTAAAGGTATTTATTTATCGGCCCTTGTCTGCATACTTGGGAATTGAAAGTAATGAAAAGTTAATTTTCCGTTAGTGGGGTCATTGTCTGGCAAAGTGTTCTTCCATCCAGAATTTCTTAGCATGAGCACTACAGTCTGAACTATGAATTTGTGCCCTATTGTTGGCAATGAGCACCACAGTCTGAACTATGAATTTGTGCCCTATTGTTGGCAATGAGCAAACTCATAGTCCCTATTCAATCTGCCTCGCTTTTTCCAGTCTACGTAAGGACCGGCTTTCAGTATAACCGGATGCAGTGGAATACTGGTGTGGTATATGTACATTTCAACCTAGCTTGAGTTTAGTATTGTGTCAAACTACATATAACAGTTACAGTAGGCAGTTAGTACATATTGTTATACGTAGTGAGTAGTAGTTAGTCGCGACAACTCGTAACTGTTAAACTGTTAACAGCTCGTAAACCAGTGATGAATGTCCCGCGGCGGCGGTCACACACACACATCGCACGCGGCGGCGGTCACACACACACACATCACATCACTGTTTTATGACTATTGTGTGGAAAAATATTGCTTCACTAATTACTGACAATTAAACGTTGTACGTCACTATCTATGCATATTTGTACAGAGCTGTCCCGTTGGTGTAGTGGCCGCCAGCGGGACTGCTGAGCAAGAGGTCGATTCTCAGGTCGGCCAAAGTGTTATTAGGATTTTTCCATCAGATTTTTTTCAGTAGCAACCATAGAATCTGGATTGATACCTGTTAGTTGGCAATAGGCTCGCCCTCTATTACATAGGACTTCATCATGACGGGCGACATGTGGGTGTACCTACTATTAGGTACACAACCTCTGCCTAAGCCTTCGCGGAATAAAGGCGTAATGTTATGTTATGTGTAATTTTTACAGAACTTTCTTACCATGCATGCATAAATGAATGTACCTTGACAATGATAATTTATGCAACATAGCGCATTCACTTAAGGCATCCATTCGGGACTCACCTATTATTTGTGAAAACGGGAATCGTACTTTCATGTTGAACTAATTAACATCGAAAAAATACGTAGTTTGTAACTGAAAACAGAATCATCATCATCATCATCATCATCATCTGCCTGTCCTTTCCCGACTATGTTGGGGTCGGCTACCAGTTAAATGGAATGCAGCTTAATAGCGGTATTTAGCATGTAGAATTAACACAGGAAAGAAATCAACAGACAGGTGCCATATACACCTGTGTCGTAGCAAAGTGCTACGGGCGCTACGACGTAGCCGACGGCTACGAGAGTCCGTCTGCACATTTTAAAAAAGGTACATGAAAATGTGTACGGAAGTCTTCCTATATAACATCACCCCTACCTAATCTTCGAAGGGTTACGCAGAAGTGTCTTTCTCATAAGAGTTATATTGGTGATTTTTTCTGTTACATTGCATGTACGTAATAAAACTACTAAAACTGATTTTCAACTTTTAAAAGTGAATTTCGCACACTGATTAACTTTTTACGTTTTCACGAACATAATATTTTGTGAGCATTACGAAGTAGGGCTTATCTCAGATTATAAAAGTTATATCATGAGAAAACCGCTTTAGAATTTAGCTAAGTGTTTGTGTTTTTGTGTGTGTGTGCTCGTAGCTGTATGTTTTTTTTTTCTTTTTTAAAGCGAACTAGGAATTTCTCCTGTATCGTGGGCGCGTTCGCGACCATTTAAACTCACATACACAAATACCCAGACCCGAAAGAACTATCTGTAGGCAATACAAATATTTGTTCCGTGCGGGGATCGAACCCGCGACACGTAGCGCAGTAGTCAACTGCTTGAGCCACTGTGCCATTGACCGTGTGTAATAGGTATAACATAAAAGTGCAAGCAAACTCTGGTCAATTAGTAGTGAACATAAAAGCGCCGCACATCGACACAAACTGTCGTCAATTACGGCGGCACTTAACTTTACTTTATTATTGTTTCACTTTTGGTTTACGCGATACCGCAGGGCTGCCACGCGGTAACATGTGACAAGTACTTGCCTCACGTTATAAGTATACAGTACCTATAACGTAAGACTTTAATTCATATTGAACTAGCTGATGCCCGCGGCTTTGCCCGCGTGGAAATTACCTTCCTCGAGAACCACTCTATTCATTGGTGAAAACAGCATGAAAATCGGTGTAGTAGTTTTTGAGTTTATTGCGAACAGACAGACAGACGCGGCGGAGGAATTCATTTTATAAATATGTAGTGATGTTGTCAGATCGGCAAAAGTAATCTCTAGATATGTTATATCTGAAGTTTACTCACACGTTTACAGATATAGAAAGTAGTTTATCTTTTATTGTCATAAAGGAGAAAATATTTCCCGTCGGGGCTGCGGGTTGTTCGCATGAGATACCGCGGCCTCAACATAAAGGGCTAAGAAGGAACATGGGTGGTTTTTAGTCAGTAGCAGTCTTACACTCCCTTTCGCTCTGCTCAATTGCGGGGAGGGGTTATTCTATGATTTTCCACCCGTTTTTTTTCGATATAAGCTGGATAAAAAAAATTCTGTCATAAACAACATATGTGTAGTAAGAAGCTGCGTTATACATTAGTTTATAAATATTATTCAAGGTGAGTGAAAGTAGTGTCTATTGTATCTTTTTCCTCATTAACAGCCTAATGTTGTCCAACAATTAAAGTGATAAGCTGGTTATTTAGATGATACGAGCAGATAGAAAGGATCCGTTATATCCGTGACAACCCTATTATTCGCTGACTCGGAGCGGGCAGTTAAACGCAATTGAGTCAGTTATGGGCATACGATTAAATACTTTACTTACTTATATAAGGGCTGGGCCACTGTTAGCAACCATTGTGTGGGCCATTATCGGCCAGGCGGAACGCGGTCATGGTCAGATTTAGGAAAAATTAATTTAAAAGAGAAAGTTTTTATATTAGTATTAGGCGTGGTGAGCTCGGGAGGAGCTCGTGGCTAAATCATAGCCGCATGAGTCGATCTTCATGGTTAAGCCCCACTTGACAAGGTCGATCTGTGGATGGGTGACCATCATCACATACCGACCTTCTTCCGTGTCGCGGCAAGCACGTTAAGCCGTTGTCATTTGAAGGTCTTTGATAGTCGTTACAGGTAGTCAGTGGCCCGTGCGAAAATCTGCCAATCAGGCTTACCTAGGGTGCCCGTCGGGGCTGCGTGTTGTTCGCAAGAGATACCGCGGCCTCGACATGAAGGGCTAAGAAGGAACATGGGTGGTTTTTAGTCAGTAGAAGTCTGACACTCCCTTTCGCTATGCCCAAGAGCGGGACGGGTTATTTGATGGTTTTCCACCCGCCAAAAAAAAAAGGTTTACTAAGGGTTATCTTATTACCGAATACTAATTAGGTTGTGGAGGTCAGACAGGCAGTCACTTCATGGAAAGCATTCGGATGCATCTGTTTTCCGTTAGTCCGGTTTTAAGAATTATCATGGGTTAATAATTTTAAATGTGTATCTAACGCAATACGTTTCTATTATATTTATAACTTACATAGCATCAAGTCTGTAATACTTAATAGGTTAGGCAGAGGTATAAGTGTACTCACAGATAAAAATATATATGTAAGTACGTACATCCACATTTCGCAATTAAATATTAAAATATTTTATAGCGTCAAAGAGAAACATAATAATATGAAGTTTTCTCTAAAATGTTGTACATACACAGAAAAGTAGTCTCTTTTAAGTAAATTCCTGTGGATTGAAGTAGAAAGTAATAAGTTGGGTGCTGCAACGTCGCGCGTGCGAAGCAAAAACTCTGATGTTTTCTGATGCTAATTACTTACGAGTAGCGCGAATATTTTAATTAATTTTGTTTATTAATTAATGTTTCGACTTTGCATCTACAATAAACAAGACATTTTTTAATTATATTTTATTCACTATTCATTTTCAGACGAGATGTGCCTTGGTGCACACCAAGGCACATCTCGTCTGGCATTAAGTCCGCTTGTTTACCATTAATGTTATGAAGTTTAAATAAATGAATAAGATGTAGGTTGTAAATTAGTTTCAATAGTAATTGCTAGGATAATTTCTGAATATTTATGGGGAGAGGACGTACAATCAAATTTCCGATCAAATAATTATTATGACAACGCCAATATCTTAGTGCTACGGCTAAACGTATTTAATTAAACAAATATGGCTTTACATTTTTTAAATTAAATACGTTTAGCCGTTTGACGTCACAATTAAAGTTGCTTCGTCCACTGGACATTCTCACAGTTAAAATAAATAGAAGTACATTTAACTATTTAACAAATAACTTACTCAAACACGTTAAATAATAAAAGTTGATGAAAACAGAAAGACATTAGATACTCAAAGATCTTGATTAGTAGTACCTAAGTAAGACACACTAAATACACATGCAAGTATACCAGCAACAGATTGTAACAACCAGTGTGTAAGCAAACCTGTTGACAGAGCAGATTAGACAATATGTACCGACACACATCTCACTCCCAATGTCCACTCATCTCCGTAATGAGTGCTAAAGCAAGGAGGACGTAATATCTCTGTGTTCTTAATATAACATTTAGTGACGGTAGATTGGAACCCATTTGACAGAGGTGCGTGTGCGGTTCCAGGTCATGATGTGCTAGAACTGAAAAACTTTGTAAGTTTAATTTCGTAAAGCTTTAACGCCTACATGGGTATAACTTATGTGAGTTTAATTGGCTTAATTGTATACCTACAGTTTCTTAACAATAGACTGTATTTTTCGTCATTACTGAACCAAAGTCAATTTCATTTAACATAATTTGTGGTTGCCCGCATGTGGGCCCGCGTGTGCTGTGTTCCAGCAGTAGCAACATTATAGGCTGATTATGATTATGCTATGCTATAAGTAGTTGTGGTTAATTGCAAGCCCAGTGTTATTTACTCAGACCTTGTTCAAAATGACCAAAATCTACGACATTAAACGATTTCTTCGTTGCAGCAGTAGCAGAGGTCCCAGCACTACGTGAGGTCTCCCAGCTGTTCGGCAATGCGGCGCAAACAGCGGGACAGGCGGGGCACGTGGCGGGACAAGTCACCGGCAACATTGCACGCTCCGCAGCTGACTTCGACGTATTCCCCGACATGTCCAAACAGGTTTATATTTCTCGTATTCAATTAATCTACTTCTGACTATAATCTCCTCCTCCGCACCTCTCTGTTCCTAAGAACAGAGATGAAGTCAACAACGGAACGGGATAACCTAAAAGAAGCCTTATTACAGATGTAGAAAGGCACACTACGGTACTACAAATCAAGAAATCGTAGGATAAATAGCAGCAAATACATATAAGGGTTGATAAAGTTTCCGTCCGTCTTATGACGACGACAGACTGTGTCGACGGCGCGTTAGGATCCACGCGCGCCTCAAACAGATGTCAGCAACATTGAAGTTGCCCGCTAGGGCCAACACCTGCCGGGGCTGCGGGTTGTTCAAAAGAGATACCGCGACCCCGGACACAAAAGGGCTAAGAAGGAATTCTGCTTCGCCCTGTGCGGGAGGAGTCATTTGATGATTGATAGAGTTGTACCTGAAAATACCCACACATTTCGCCATTTATTTTTGAGTCCCATGTAATATGTGCAACAAATATAAGGGTTAGGTAGAGGTGTACAGGTGTAGTAGGTACATATTTATTATATTTTTGAGTCCATCTCATGGTGAATCTACTACTATCAACGGGACACAAATCCACACCTCATCCAGGCCACTACTGAGAAGTTCTTGATGGAAAAACCCAATAACATTTAGCCCAACTACGAGTACTAGTGCGTCAAAAATAGAACTGCCTTCCGTGCAAAAATATAATCTGACTACGATCATTAATCCGGCTGACAAGCGCGGTATCGGCAATATTCTTGCTCGAGCGGTTTATAAATAACGTTCGCACTATGAATACTCAATGAGTGTATTTAATGTTAATGAAAAAATAAATAGCGTTATATCGATAACTGAAAATACTTCTTCGTTGATCACGTGCGCTGTACATGATGGGTTCGATTTCCAGGTTTGAGATTCGAAGGCAATAGCGGCTGATGGCCTCGCCACCTACTACATGGGACTTAAACATAACTGGCGAAATGTAGATATACTAATAATAATGGGTACACCTCTGCCTAACCCTTCGGGGATTACATGCGTGATGTTATGAAATTTCTGAATACCTATGTCAAAATTGATATCATATTTTGTTTGGGGACTTACTACTGCCGGTGTTCTAGTTGACTTCTGCGGAGTTCTGCTAGTGTGACTGCTACAAAGGTTACATTTTCCACAACTTACGTTAATTCACAGGAACAGCGTAACTTAACGCTAGCAGAGGTGCGGCAGTGTACCGGGCAGGACGGTGGCTGTCTGTACGTCGTGTACAAGGGACTGGTGCTCGACCTCACGGACTTCGCGCCACATGTGAGTGCTAACTACCCTCACGACTGTATTCTGAGATAAATAGGCAGAATATGCAGAGCCACATTTAATGTCGCACGAAGTAGGCTGCAAACCAATTGTCTTTAACAGTCCAAACTCCGGGCCACTACTAAGGAAACACTAACACAAACAAAACACACACACACTAAACACTTTGTCAACCTGAGGTTGTAAATTAGCCCTTCATGTCGGGGCTGCGGGTTGCTCGCAAGAGATACCGCGGCCTCGACGTGAAGGGCTAAGAAGGAACATGGGTGGTTTTTAGTCAGTAGAAGTCTGAACACCACAAAAATGTTTAATTCTCTCATAAGTGACTAATTGCTTACATTTTCATCATCACCTATATTTTCATTCTACAATTTTATGTTTACACTTGGTTACTGTGAACAAATTCGTAGTTGAAGCTACATGTATACATTTCTAAAACGCACACAAACACATAGCATTCGAAATAGACCAGTGTTTCTACCATCAACACAAACTAAATCGTTTAGGTTGTACGTTAGGAGAGCGGATTGGTTCGTGGAGCTGTTTCGGGAATATTTCCGCCGGTTTAAAGCCAAGGTTTGAAGTGACCGAGCTCATCTAATCGGAACGATCTGCATTGGTGCGCGAATGTGGGAGACCCGCAGCTAGTTTCAACCACCGTGAATAGGTAGTTTGGATCTGTAACATGAAAATGTTGTAAAACCAAATCATTTTAAAAGAATAACTATGGAGTTTCTTGACGATTTCTCTCCCTAGGATAGGAAACGACCAACCCGTACTGTGCACCTTTTTTTGACCTTTTATATAAGTGCCCATGTAGGCCTAAGTGAAATAAAATATTTTGATTTTGTGAAGGTATTGTATCCTTCGTTTCTAAGATTTCCTTTGTAAGTAAGTTTTAAAAGCCCTTGTAGTACCATGAGCTTTATACATAACATAACGCCTGTAATTCCAAAGGACAGATGCACCTAAGAGGTGTTATGGGCAGATGTATATCTATAACACCCACACCCACCCACACACCCACATTCACATTTCGTCTGTTGCGAACCTATGCCATCAACAAGACACAAATCCAACCTCCGTGGCTGCTACTGAGAAATTTCTGATAAAAAACCCAGTATAACGGTTTGTCCGACCTGGTGGTCGAACCCAGGACCACATGCTCAGCAGTCGCGCTTGCATCCACTAGACCAAGGACGTAGCCAGCCGCAGCTTTATAGACTTGCTTCAAATGACGTCACAAGTAGAAACTTTTCAAGGATGGTGAGTAAATACCGTCTTTTTGTTGCAGAATTCAGCTTTTTAGTAAAAAATAGCTTCTACTGCAAAGTTAATCTTAAACAATTTTCGAGAACTTCTGAGAAAAGATTCTCTTATTAAGGCTGAAGACGCGTTGATATAGGTCTTCCAAAGAAACACTTTTAAAATTTTCCAATCTAGCCATTTCAGCAAAAGCTCGTTAAAGGTCAGTCAGAAGCGCTGTTTTTATAAAAAGTGCAGTTGACGTAATATTCACGGCTGAAAGGCGCGTGTGGGCGGCAGCAGGAGTGTAGGCGTTCGAACCAATGATGTAGGTCGGGCCAATTCGGCTTTACGGAGAATTTATATTGTTCCAGGTAATATAACAGTTGAATTAATTGGTTTGTAAAGGTTTCATGTAACATGGGCATTCAGAGAGATGCCTAAAAAAATATTTTACTGATAAATAATTGACCGGCTTTATTTCAGCGTTAATTTTAAATTATTCCACGTGTAGCATTAATTCAAGTGTTGTCCAGCTGTTTGGATGCTGCTGCAATATTGAGAGACCAATTACTACTAGTTTTTCATATCATCTATGTTCCATGTTAGGGATTCGGTTTACGCAAGTGGAGCATAGTCCGTGTAGCGTGACATGTCGTTTCTCATATCATGTGCGTATCATCTTACGAACAAATAACATATTCTACAATTAACAGCTTAAATTCAAGCGATGATGAGGAGAACATCTTACTTGTCATACAGCATGTAGGTTGACTAATCATCTGGCTACCCACTTCACAAGAAAATCTATGCCAATCTTAATTACTGTCCATTTGCTTCACGCAGCACTTGGGTGGCTCCAGCATGCTGCAGCAGTTCGGCGGTCAAGACGCCACCGCCGCCATGCTGGCCTCCGGCATGCCGCCTCAGGTGTTCTACGTCTTGTTGAAGAGATTCGTCGTAGGCAGGCTTGTGAGTACGTAGTATGTACCAGTGTCACTTGTTGTCACACATGCTGAAGAGTAAGGCTTAAATGAAAATGATTTTTTAAATAAATCTTCAAACTGCTACGGGTGTTAAAACTCTAGACCAGATTTTTAGCAAACTTATTCAGCATGAAAACTGGATAGTTCATTAAGTAGGGCGCATTGTATCGAGTCACAAGCACTTATCTGTATACAAGCAGCAATGATTGTATTGATTGTTATCGTATGTCGAACGCAGACTATTACAAAATAGATCTTATCTTAAAGTAGAAACTGTTATTTGGCGAGAAAATTGGTTTTGAATTTCGCTGCGTGTACATAATATCAGTATTTGTAACTGTACATAATAAGGAATATCCTATTATATTCTAATATTCAGCAATTGTGCATATTCTTAAAATACACACACACTTGATATATTAGCCGTAATACATATTAGTTGCTATCAACGAATCATTCATTAAAAATGTCCACCGTTAAAGTGTTATATAATATTCAATTATTAATGATGTGTATTAAACACACGTTCATTAAGAACGCGCTTCATTTAATTAAATAGCGTAAAAACAAGTGGTTTGTGGTGATAACAATTTCAGTATTAATTAATTGTGTTCAAATAATTGTTTTCCAGATAAAAACTGAAAGAGCGACGCGAATGCAACAAGTCAACTGAAAAATGCTGATTGAAATAACGGTTTTTGGGAAATTTGGATTAATTAACTTATTACAATGTACAATTGTATAATTTTGTTTTTCTTAATGAATACAATTTATATAAGATTATTCATTTGATTTATTATCACTAAAATGAACAACAATAGCTACCTCATACTGTATTGTATTCCAACATTTCAACACAGTTCTTTTACAAAACTCCTAATACCTACTATGGCTACAATGGCGGTCTAATCGCTGATCAGGTTTCAGACAACCTTTGGATGCACTGAACTTAGAGTAAAAGGGAAGAAAAGTAAAGTAAGTCGGAAGGGGCATTACAGAAGTTACAAGTGTAGGTACAGCTAATGCTAATACTTGTCTCTTAATTGTTAGTTATTTATTACTTTTTAATTTTAAATGTGACATTATGATTATTTTTAATTTTAATTTGTTGACATGTACCAATTTAATCTGTAAATTCTAATGTAATTGTGTTTTGTCTTATTTTTCTAGTATTTTTTATTGAATGTACCTAATTGCTAATTATGATCACTTGTGATTGAAATAAATGAATTATAATTATTATTATTATTAAAGCTACAAAATAAAATAATGCTCGAAATTAATCCTACCTTTGCAGTTAGGCCGTACGATTGCATCAAGGCAATATCTAATGTGCTTCGGTTCAATGTATACGTATACAGAATGGCCATTCAAGTATTGGAACTAGTATTGAATGTAAAGCCCATCACCTTCCTTTTACAGTTACATTGTGTAACTGTTCTACGTCAAACTGATTAATTAGAAAATCCCCAGCAATACTATCTCTTTGACAAATACATGACAAGTACTGATCTTAACGAAAAAGATACTTGTGTTTGAAGAGGTAAAGATTAAAACAATGGGGCAGTAGCAACAGATATATATATATGTATGAAGATAACAAAATCCTTATTTATCTAATAATAGTCACAACAATATTTATAGTAGTGATTGTTAACGTAGTCAATAAACAATATCTGTCATACGTGCGGAGGAACATGCATTTACTATCTATCCGATAGTATCTACAACTACATACATAGATAGTAGGCAACGATCGCGTGAGAGGACGTACGTAGAGTATTCTCACGAGTGGTACCGATTGCGGGCCTAGGTTGACCGCTATAGAAATAGTCTGACAAAATGGGGTTTCCTCAATCACAAATATAATGCCGGTGTGGAGACTCTCTACAGAATATGCCTCTCCTCATTACCGACACAGGTTCCAGGATTTAAACAAGCAAACGATAAAGCCGTGCTGGCTAAATACTGGTCGGATATAATTTGAGTCCATCGTTACGTAGAGAAGGAGTATTATACGAGTATCTGCCGGAGTAGTCTTCTTGTAGTAGATTGCTATGCGGAGGTAGTAGAAAACCAAAAGCCAGTGGCTTTCGAGCCAGACACACGGGCTGTTTCTCAGCAATCTCTTTAAGAAAAGTTCAGTAATCATCCTTGGCTCCACATACATTTTTTTTAAATTTATTTATTTGGTAAACCAGCAATTGTTTGCACAATACAATTTACAAAGCATTGGTTAGTGGTACATTTATAAGTGCAACAATTAATAATAGGTTAACACCACATGCACTATTTGTGGTTATATAAATTATTTAGCAATAATGCATTAATAACGATTTATAAAAATTACAAAACTGAGTTCATCAATAAATAAGAACACATTACCATTACAATATACAAAAGAAAAAAATAAAACATAGATTGATAAATAAAATTAATAACAATCAATAAATTAAGAATATGCACTACATTTGGGATTCAATTCATTAATATGAATTGAACATGTAGGTAGAACCCCGGGACATTACCAAAATAATATCAAAAGCATTGTCTTGTCTTAAGACTACTATGATGTCTAAGCTATAGAGTACGACGTACAAATATTATATAAGACAATTCCTTTATAATTTAATTTTACCCTGGGGTCCCGGGTAGGTCCCTATAGACGCAGGTGGAGTTGCACAAGGATCAGAACAGGAAGTGAGTCATCGGACTTAGTTGTACCTGCAGCGGCCCGCCTGGCTTCGTAATCAATTTGAATGGACCATGACATTATTGGAGGCTCGCTGGGAGTTTTACGAAGGATCGATTGTAATCATCTGCTAAGGGATACTACTAAACATATTGTATCGACGTATCTATGTACCGTTTTAAGTATGAAATACATTACTCCATTCGAATATGACACGCCTGAGAACAATTAATCAATCAATCAATTAAACTAATAGCATCCATTGTGACGTCACCTGATATCTGTTATCAGCTGCATCTAACGCTGCTGATAGTATACCATTGCCGAAACTATCTTTAATCATATTATCAGTTATCACACGGAGTTGCCGATCGACAGACGTGTTCACATGTAAGTACCAAGCGTTATTAAATTAGGAAATAATTTATTATATTTTTTTTAACAAAAGGAATAAAACTCTATAATTAAAATAATAAAACAAAAAATAAAGCGATTACTTATACGGTTATTTCCTTTAACCTTTTTGGGCTAATTGTGGTTTCAGGATTTTTTTGCATTTTGTCAAGGTCAGCAATCAATGAGGCCTGCCGACTTACTTAAAGCTAACGTCAACGTAAAACTTAATTGTGTTCCTCACTGAGTAACTCGGTTATATAGGTCAAATAGCCAACCGCTCTGAGTAACATACTGGTTTTCAGCTGCATCCGGTTCGACCTGAAGCCGGTCAAAAAATAGTTTCGAAAAGAGTAGACAATGCTGTGGTAACGCATGAATTAATTAAGGTCTTATCAGACGAATTGATTCAACTGCAATGAATAATGCTTAATTTAGGCAGGATACTTAATATTAAACAAGCAAGACAAGTGGGAGTGGACAATGACAGCCGCTCGAGTCGGGATCTTTAGGTTAAGTTGTAGTCTAGGTTGGTCTGTGGATGGGTAACCGGGCATTAAAGTGACTTCTAGTTGCTTTGGAAAGCACGTTCATCCGCTGGCTGTTGACTGGCAATTATAGACGTTTGACAGTCGTTGCAGGTAGTCGGTGGACCGAAAGATTGACATCCAGTCTTACCAAGGAGTACTATGTAAAATGCGGGTATTCAGATGAATCCGGTTAGACTGGAAGCCGACCCCAATACAGTCGAAAAGGCAGGCAGATGATGATGACAATTCAAAATCAAACAAAAGTTGCTGCTAGCTAATATTATAATCATCACTTTTCGAACGTCAAAATTTACAATACAAAGCAGTCCCCCAAAACGGCTGACCTTCGCTATACTTCCTAGTATTTTAACCGGGCAGAAGAAGTAGTTGATCAAACGTCCCAGCCACACATCAGTCTGTTAGGTTAGCAGAACCCAATAGTTCGTAAAGTTAGCACAAACAAACCACCTTTATTTAACGGCGCATGTTGCAATTCAAACCCAGCTGGCACCAATGTGACTTTCTGAGTAGTTACTACTTACACACCAATGACCGACACAGTAGGGAAACATCGTGAGGATATCTGGACTTGTAATTAATATAAGTCTAAAATCGTCAACCAAGCGCTGCATTCGGCAAGCTGATAATCAAGCTAATTATTTCAAAAGTCAAAACATTTATTCCGAACCAAGTGTACATTGTGGTGTTAGGGATATTTTGGTTAGTACTTATAACTTAGCAGCCTTTTACAAGCGTTGCAATCTATTCTTTCTCTGGACGAGGAGTGGTCCAAACCCGATGATCTGGACATTACAGGGAACATGGGGTATATATACCAGAAACGGTTATTTTTAATTCTTAGGTTTTCTTACGTTCTGTTCTACGGTTTGTTCGATTTAAATAAGTTTTAGTGTTAAAATGTTGAAAAGATATTTTTTTTATTCGATCTTCTTAGTTTATTCTAGAAGCCATAATGACTGAATAAAAGTGATTACCAATTGTTAAGTTATTTATTTTATGATAGCGGAAATATCTGGAATACAATAAAATTGTATCATCGTTTAATTTGGCTGTGTCATTCAATCACAGATAATATAATCGTGATATAAAGATATATACTATTACATATTTGGCTGATAAGAGGCAAAGATATGGCGTTCTTAAAAGCATATCAGTCTACCAAACTGATTATATCTTTTGCTGACTTCCTGCAACGATTTGCACATACTTGACTATTAATTAGAACTTTTGTAGCTACGATTGTTTAGAATATAGCTTAAGTGAGAGAAATACTTGGATGTGCTTTACAACATAATCAGTAAACACTGGCAACTTGATGTAGTGGTCGCAAGCTCTACTGCTGACAGTGAGGTCAAGGGTTCGATTCCCAGGTCGGGCAACGTGTTAAATAATGGATTTGATTGATCTTATGAAAGTGTACACAGAACCCGGCGAAAAATTATTGCACATCGACCTTTGGAAAAATCAATGCAATTTATTCGTTAATTAAGTTCTTATTTTGTATTTAGCTTGCCGTTAAACATTTTCGAACCGACCTAGCTTAAGGCAGTTATATATAAAAGCACAGCGGAAAAGAGATGTCTCGAACAGTTATTTCGTATATAGTTTCTCCAAAGGTCGATGTGCAATATTTATCGCCGGGTACTGTACTTAGTATTACTTTGAATCACATCTGGTGACTTTAAATCTAAACAATTTAAATATCATGAAAGAATAAAGTTGCCCAATAACCGTCTCAAACAATACGATTTAATTGTGATAAAAAGTAATTAACTACATTTTTATCTTTCAATGATTATGAAGCTAAATTCTTATTGAATGGCGAACCTTATCGGCCCGTGCGCCAATACTTATACAATTAAGACAATCTAGTTATTATCGAAAATAAATATTAATGGGTTTTTACGGTACTCTAATAAATAGGTATTTGTTGCATATTGCAGATGTCTGGGTTTAGTATAAGCTTATCTTTATACCTACAAATGGAAATAAAATGGGTGCGACCGATAATTACTCGTGCACTTATAAAGGATAAGAAAATCCGTTTAGTAGTCAGAGGACCAGAGGCTGTCGTAGAGTTGGTCTAGTGTAGTGCGGTGTATCAATAGGATTTATACGAGGCAAGCTTATCAAAGTTTTGTAAAATTATGTATCTCATAAAATAATTACGACATAGGTAGTGTAAATGGGACCACTCCTACATTTATTCCCATCTTCTCTCGAAGCACGACCAACAGGAGAATATCTTTTGCTGCGGTAACAATGTTAGCCATTCTGCGAGCCAGTAGCCTAACCTAAGAAAGACCTCTCCGTGAGAATTGATCTCTCCCGCTCTGGACGGAGTTGAAGGGACTGTCAGACTTGTACTGACTAAAACCCACCCATGTTTCTTCTTAGCTTTGTGTCCCAAGGGTCGAGGTATCTCTTTCGGACATTCCCCTAGCAACCTAACTGACTCCTTACCGTGCACTGGACGTAATCAACATAGTCGTGGAAAACACAAAACTATTTAGAACTGTTCTTTAACGAATCACGTGAGATTGTTACCACAGTGTGCTAACAAACCTGCTGTACTCCAGAGACTCAAGAATGGGTGACGTGAAACGCTACACATTCGCGGAGGTGTCCTCGCGCGACGGCAGCAAGGACCAGCCGATCTGGATTGTCTACAAGGACTCCGTGTATGACCTCACCAAGTACATCGACGAGGTAAGCAGAGACAGTACCCACTGGTGGGACCGGACTTACTGACTGCCCTCATCCAGCCTGGACATAGGGGAGTTTCAGAGATATGTCTTCGGGAAACCAGAGGGTGTCTCAACTAAGTGCTGGCTGTCCTTAAGACAAACATGGAGTCCAATTCTATCTTAAGATCAGCTAACTTTCAGCTACCGTACACATTGAAAAGTTTGATATTGTTTCATGTCTACATCTCTATTAGCCTACGAATTCCTCCACACCAACGCATCACAATGCCCTCAGCCTTTACGTTATTTATAAATCACCACCACTACCAACCACCAGCTGCATCAAACCCCAATAATCTAATTTGAGCGATCCTTTCATCAGGTGAGCGTAATTATTTTTCTTCAGTACGTTTACGAACAGTAGGTACACCCAGGTATACATAAAGTAATGCGCCTGATTACTTTGTGTAATTTATTTCATCGCTACTGCTCTCAAAACGTTGAAGGAAAACACCGTGAGGAAACCGGCTTGTCTTAGAACTAAAATATTCGAAGACATGTGACATCTGCCACCAACCTGCGCAGGGCCCGCGTGGTGGATTATAGCCCATCCCTCTCCCAGAGAGGAGTCCTGAGTCCCTGCAGTGGGAACATATATGATGATGATGATGATGAGGTACAACATACACTCACACTACATAACCATCCATTTTCAGAAGTAACCCAACTCTATCGAATACCTTGTAATCTGTTACTTTTTGCAGCACCCTGGCGGCTATGACACCATCATGGAGGACGCTGGGAAGGACGGCACTCGCAACTTCGAAGATGTCGGACACACCTCTGACGCGCTCCGCGTTCTCGTCAAGTACAAGATCGGGGAGATCGTTGAGGTAACCACTATCAATATTACAAGCCACTTCTAAATTAGGGACATCGAAAAGTCTTTGGGGTAAAGGTACAAAGTCAGTAACTGTTAGGGAACTGACTGGACCAGTGCTGCCATCTGCAAAGGGTTAAAAAAAGATCATGTATAGTAGATAAGGAGCATAGGAAAAGTGGAAATATACATTTATATGAGTTTTTAAAGTAAAATGGTCACTAAAACTATGCTAAACACAGAAAACGGGATATTTACCATGTTTAGTTTTTGTTTCGAGCTCCCGATATTTCGGCGGATAAACTGAAGTTGTCGCGGGTGGATGTTTATGAATAGACAAAACGGTCTGCCCTTTTTCTTGTTCGTTTCTTGCGCTCGATACCGCTACCATTGTCACTCACAACTCGATTCTATGACACACGTAACTCACCGTGTCCACTCGCGAACTTCTTTCGGCACTTTTTCAGTTGTGACTGGATTTCAAGCTCTCGCTCGACAGTTGAAACCCATGCTCCCGGTTGAAGTTCTTATATTTGGTCATTTAAATGGCTTCTCTAATCAGACGATGTAATTAGTGGGCTTTCTGACAAGATGACCTGAGGGTTATGCAACTCCCATCGGGGCTGCGAGGATACGAGTCAGAGAAGAAGAGGTTCCGACTATACGTATTACACCATTCACAATAGAACACGAAAGTGATGATGTTGATCTGAATGACTGGCCCAGACTTGCTCACAATTAAACGCTAAGAGTATATTTTATTTTATCACAATCGTGATGGATAATCAATACGTGTCTGTGTTATCAACGATGATACGCGCAAATCCCACGAGCATGATTAGATTATAACTCAATTATAATCCTACTTATATTATAAAATAACTTTTGCCCGCGGCTTCACCCGCGCGGATGTCTTAAAATATCACAACATAATTTCGATTTTTTTTAAATACTTAAATCTTCCTTTAAAACCACTTTTATAGGACACACTTGAAGTGATTTGAGTAGTTTTTGGAAGAGTACTTGCTCGGAGTGGTCCCATTTGAATTTGGTGAAGATCTGATAAAGAACTTCGGAGATAGGCAACGAAACTCTTCAATAAATGGATCATATAATGGCTCACGGACCTCTGTTTCTTTATTCCGCCTATGGTCCTCTGTTTCTTTATTCCGCCCATGGACCTCTGTTTCTTTATTCCGCCCATGGACCTCTGTTTCTTTATTCCGCTCACGGACCTCTGTTTCTTTATTCCGCCCATGGACCTCTGTTTCTTTATTCCGCTCACGGACCTCTGTTTCTTTATTCCGCCCATGGTCCTCTGTTTCTTTATTCCGCCCATGGACCTCTGTTTCTTTATTCCGCTCACGGACCTCTGTTTCTTTATTCCGCCCATGGTCCTCTGTTTCTTTATTCCGCCCATGGACCTCTGTTTCTTTATTCCGCTCACGGACCTCTGTTTCTTTATTCCGCCCATGGACCTCTGTTTCTTTATTCCGCTCATGGACCTCTGTTTCTTTCTTTCTTAACCGTGTGGTTAGTGCCTATGCCGCCGGTGGGCCTCTGACTTGGCTTTACATACAATCGAGAAATTCTTATATCTCACACAAATAATCCAATAAACATACAATACGCACATGAATCCCAAATGTCAGGTGAATGCCTTTTTTTTTTGGGGGCTGGTAAATCATCAAATAACCCCTCCTGCTGGGCAGAGCGAAAGGGAGTGTCAGACTTCTACTGACTAAAAACCACCCATGTTCCTTCTTAGCCCTTTGTATCGAGGCCGCGCATGCCTTAGGTTCGAAATCGAGATCTCTAGGACTTGGCAAGAGTCCGACGAGCACACCACTAGGGTATTACCCACTGCTATTATGTAAAACATTTAAAAACAACTACAGGCACACCTAAATACTAAATTAATGAAAGATTACTGTAACAATCAGCAGCTTATCTTTTGTCAGTTGTTTATCAGCTCATTAACAATAACTGGTTAAAAGTTTAAACTGATTGCAATTCCGGATCATGGCGCGAGCACCCAACGTAATGAGGCGTGGCGGAAATGATGTGACGGGTAGATAATGTCGATGGTAATCAGCGGTATTCGGCTAGACTGGGACACAAACTCGACACAGTTGGGAAAAGTCCAGGTCCACGATGACTGCTTCTACAAAACAATCCCTACGATTATGATTAAATTACGTGGATTTCTGATAATTAGCCAAGAACCTATTGTTTATTACAATTAACTTCAAGATACGTTTCGCTAGATGAACATTGGATCTATGAGCGAAAGGCTATTTCCTCAACGATCAAAGAATTGTCACTGAACCGTCTGTGGTAGATACGAGTATTGTACTGTCTGAAGTATCTGATAGAGCAAATGTCCATGAGCTGCACTAACTATTCCTCCTTTTTTTTTTTTTTGGAAAATACTGACGGAAAGTATTGTTGAAGTAAATAGAAGAAATGAAACGAAAAATCTGCTAACACACAACCAATAAAAATTTATCACATCTCAATATTGTTATATTCGCACTCCGACAAAGTTTTCCTTTCGCCGTCGAGTACGGTTCGATGTGTCGCCGCTATCGACGGGCTATAATAAGCTATAACAGAGCTATGTGGGGCTATAATGAGGGTATTACGGGCTCCCATGTGATTATTTTAAAAGGCATGCTGGTTCGACAGTAGGAATAAATGAAAGAATTCAATTACTCCTGTTCTCATTATATTTCATTGCATTTTTTTTCATTGGGTTAATATTTATTGCCATATATACAGCTTAAGTTTGCTGCAGAATTTTCCTGAAAATCTGAAAACATCTCAGTCAAGATAGTATCAGAACAAAATACAATTATTTACTGTTCCGCGCTAAGAATGGAACAGTACAACAGAACCTACACAGTAACGACTATTGACAAATACCGTTCATTCGCAACTGAACGAAGCACAATGAGTGAACGATAAGACGCCCGACGCCTGTTTTAGTTTGATTAGTTGTTTCAAATAGTCCGTATTGTACGGAGACGTAGTATGTATCCCTTTTATTTAAGAATCTACGTTGTTAGGTAGATATTGAACGTTGTGGATAGTGTGTATTAATAGAGATCACGTCACAGATACACAATATAAAGTCGATTATGATTGCTAAGGAACGCAATCGAGCGCAATTAACCGTTGGACCTTTTGCGGCCAAATTCTTGATCGGAGCTGCAGTTAAGATAGCGACCGGTTGAGCGACCATTCTTGGTCGACGCCGCGTATTACGCGACATCCTTTAAAAGTATTTCAACAAAGGTGACCATCTTTGGAACATCAATCACATCAAAATGAATGAAATGATATGATATAGATGTATCTAGCTGTCATTTTTCTCAACATTTTATTTCTAATAGTTAAAGCACAGAACTTACTCAACAAAATTATGTTTTACATTTCAGGAGGAGAAACGCTACGACGCCAACGGCAAGAAGAAGAAGAAGGTGGTCCCCGTGAAGCCAGACGACAAGCCAACGAGCCGGAGCTGCCTCGGAGTCATCACGTGCGGCTTGCTCGGCTGACCATCCACCACTGACTAGTCTCACACTAACAGGCATAGATTACATGTACCGAGTACATAGATACAGTGTTCGGTCCAGAGCAGTGGCTCGTTTCTGTTCTCGGTTTAAATAATCTAAGCCTAATCGTATTAGGATAATGCAAAAACCTCGCAACTCGTTGTACCCTCTCGACAATAACCTAGTTACTTCGCAAACGCTTATGTGGGATAGTGAGATTGACAAAACGCGTCTGATAAGCGATGTGCTGTGAACGCTCAGTTGCAGACACGGTCAGCTTCCAAGTTCGTTTTGGAGTTTTAATAACATTGACATTAGGTGTACTCATGAACGTTCAATCGTTCGTATTGCCAAAAGAAAATATCGCCAAACATTTATGCGCTAAAAGAACCTTGATCCATCTTTCTTTGTGAAATATTCAGACAGTTTCCGAAGTCAAGCAAAGTTGCGCTTTCAACGTATCAGTGCACAAATCAACATACATGTTGCCTGGACCGGAGTATCGGGCAAACTTCAGATTAGAAGTTCTTCTAAACGCGAGTCTTTGAATGTGATAAATTAATTTAACTTTCAGTAGCTTTCGCCAACTTTCTGGGATTGAATGAGTTTTACTTAAAATGAAATACGTTTTGCTCAATACCAGTGAGTTAATATGCAAAAGATTTCTTTGAGTTTGCAGATATAACATGACGTTTGTATTTTGTTTTTAAACCAAACTGAAAATCTATTGCCAAATTAAAATTACGTTACGTTTAATATATTACTTACTGCCGCACTCAGAGAGCTTTAATGATTACTTAGGCCCTCACTTAGTAAGTAAGTGATGGCTTAAGTAATCATTAAATATCTCTGAGTACCGCAGTTAGACTTAAGATAAAATAGTATTATATAACTATTTATTTAATTTTTAGTTACATTGTAGGTTTTTGTTACGAATCGAAAATAAAATGTTTCACAAAATATTGTGTTTCAGCAAAATCGCAAAAATTCATAGTGCCCTCTGACAAATAAACATAAATACCTAACCTATCCCAGTGATACTCTCTTAATAACCATCCTATCCCTTTTCACCAGTTAATACCTGCATATTTAATCCGCACGTTCCTAATGAGATATAATTCCAATCATATTTCAATGTGATTAGGTTTTAAATCCATCACCGCGCCGCGGCGACTGATTGACACATTCATAGGATCAGGCGGGAGAGCGGAATGAGGCGGGGGAGGGGGGGGGGGTGACACGATGTGACAACTCTCGCGTCAGTTTGATCAATTAGAAATTAGAATTCTTTTTCTGAAGTTACGAACTGACGGAAACGGATTCAACATTCCTGAAGTGAATGTCTAGGTTGCCCTGCTTTTTGCCCACCGATATACTAGAGGCGTGCCGTGCCAACCTAGTAACCAACTAGTCAGGGAAGCCACATTTGTGGTTAGCAAATAGTCGACTAGTCGGCACGAGCATTTCGAAATGACACTGAAGCCTTTTATGCCGTAATAAAAAATATATTTATGCATCTTTTGATGGAAAAATAATTACATATACATTTAGAATTTGTATGATCTCCCCATACACTGAGTGACTCAGCTGTACATGATACGCTACCTTGCCGATGGCCTCTGAATGCCAGCGAAAGCATAAATGATCAGCTTGGCTGGCTAGTCAGGTAGTCTGCCAAAGTCGTAGTCGGCCCATCTCTACCATATGCATACCTACTTACAGTGATACAGTTTGATAAGGAGTTTTGCACTAGATTAGGGCACTAAGGATAGATTTTGACAAAACATTATCATTGACCCTGAGGTCCTAGTCATACTGAGTTCAGACAGAGACCGTGCTATTAATGATTGTTAAACACATCGTTACTGACTTGGCATTTCTAGGGGTCAACCGTACGGAGAGCCCATAAGACAAGCAGACAGGAACCCTGAAATAATGAAGAGTAGTAGGTCACGCCAAGCTTTTAGCCTTGTGTGACGGTGCCGCCGTTAAGTCTATCAGACAACAATGAAAGGCTTGTAAGAAATATTTCCTATGCCTGGTTTATATAAAAAGAAAGAAAATAAAGAAAGAAAAGATATTTATTTGGCACACGCCACAAGTGCACACAACAAAAAATAAAAATAAAAACTGGCCAAGTGTAAGTCGGACTTGCACATGAAGGGTTCCGTACCATTGTAGTAGATATTGCGAGATTTTCCATGTTATTTTACTTGTTATAGGTTTTCCTGTAATCTATAAGTGTTGAACTAATTTCTGTATTTTTTTAAATTTAGGTTTGTAGTTTCGGAGATAAGGGGGGGGGGGGAATCAGACAGACACACGAGTGATCCTATAAGGGTCTCCTTTTTTCCTTTTGAGGTACGGAACCCTAAAAAACTAAGATCTAAACAGTAAAATAATAACAATATTAGGCATTTTAGGCATCATCCCATCCAGACAGGATCACGATCCAGTGATTAGTTCTGAAGACTTCGATAGAGCTGTCACGATCATCGACGGAGCACTCGTCCTACGTCAGGCTACGTCGCAACACCTGGCTAATTGCAGGCCAATGACAGGCTTGAGATAAGCTAACTGAACAGCTTCCACGAATTTATCTTTTCTGGGTTGTAGTCTCACCTGGAAATAAAGACAAAAAGCGACTACTGTGTATCGTCATTAACGAGAAAATATAGATTTTCGTCTATGTATAAGCCGTTAGTTTAGTATGTACTTAGTTTTAAGCACAACTGCAACTGTGCTTTACCATGCGGTTGGTTTGTCCTCCCCTCTACGTCCAGGATTCGATTCCCACAACAGAATGTCATAAGTTATCCCCATAATAGATAGGCACGTAAAAAAATTGCATGTATCTCTATCTAAGTAATAAAAACCTCCTCCCGCGTACCCGACCAAGTAACAAAGGCAACATGTAATTTAAAACGTATATTTTCCGATATATTTCCGATTGGAAACAGCAACAATACGCGTTAAATGGCACACAATAGCAGCGGATCAGCTCTCAGCAGACAGCGGCGTGTGATGCAGCGTGGAAGGCCACAGCTGACGAGCGACGGTATAGCATTGTGCTGCCTCAATACTGCGGGCTTTCATGTAGGTACAGTTAACACTGCCAGTTAATAACTCTCGCGTTGGGTAGCGGCTGGGGACACGAAGGAGTAAGATGTTGTGAAATGAAATTACGTTTTGGATAAAACAAATAGGTTCCTTATTTATTAAAAAATCTAGACCTACTTACTATACAGGGTGTAAATCAACCCATCACACAGCCGTCAACCAAGCATTCTGTACAACAAACTAAGTAACCCTACGCAAAAATGTTTGCTGGGAAACGACTTTTTTTTTGGGTCAAAAATTACATTTTACGGTAAAACTCAATGTAGCACTGTTTAAACATTGTGTTAGTGGATGCTTTGAATAGTAAACGGGTCATGGAGGTAATTTAAGTAAAGTTATAACCTGAAAAACTAGTATTTACAAAAAAAGCTGTGAAAAATTTCGAACGTTGACCCCCAATATCTCCGTAACTAGGAGGTTCCCAGGTATGGTCTAGAACAAAAAAATGATCGCAGTGGTCGGAGAACAAGTCTTACTGCCGCACTCAGAGTGCTCTAATGCCAACTTAAGCCGTCCATTAGTGACGATTTAAAAATATTCACACTCAGAGTGAGCTAATGATTCATTAGTAGGCCTAATGAACCACTAAATTTAACTGGCGCTCTACCCTTACTTAGCTTCCTAATGAACGATTAGTTTGACGTTTGATGAATTTTGACAGATCAATTCGAAGGGTTTGGAGGTTATTTGTGTAGTTATTTACAAGGATTTCAAATTCTTCTTCTTCTTATCGTGTGGGCAGTAAGGTCTAACGACCCCACACACCCTAGTGTCCAAGTTCTAAACCGCCTCAAGGACCTCTGTCATGGTTTGACGACCGCCATTTGTCGGGCGGACCACCGACTTATTACGTGCCTTCCG
This sequence comes from Diarsia brunnea, assembly GCA_949774965.1. Taxonomy (NCBI): domain Eukaryota; kingdom Metazoa; phylum Arthropoda; class Insecta; order Lepidoptera; family Noctuidae; genus Diarsia; species Diarsia brunnea. Next base: position 20,735,471 of record OX459004.1, on the reverse strand, counting down.
AAGCACGGAATCATCTTTTTTTATCAGAGAATCAGGTGATTCAAGCCAGCAATGTCCTAGCCAAACTTTAAGCAGCTTTACAAAGTAAACCAGCAACGTTCTAGCCAAACTGGAAGCAACTTTACGAAGTATGAAATTTTGAGAAAATGTACTGATTATGAAGAGTTTGTTGATTTTGTGTACTTTCAATTTAACATTACAAGTGTTAGGTGCCTATGTCAATAGCAAATATGTCTGATCTCGTAAAATTTATCTTTTAGATTTTCTGGTAGATTTTGTTTATTATCCCCAAAGGTATAGGAGAAGTGGGGCCAAGAAAAGTATAACAGAAGCCAAATTAAAACCAGCAAGACTGTGGAAACATGTTTTGGTATTTGGAATTGATGATTTCCTTGTCTTCATGTGGGAATGGGTATCAAACTGGATACAGTTGTGGCTGTCATATGTGCATGTGCAATACTGCATAACATGGCGTTATTGGTAGAAGATTTGGTGCCAATGAACTGGGATAGCATTGATATTCAAAATGATAATGTTGTATCTAATGGTGAAAACTCCAACAGCAATGGTTTTATGGTGCAACAATCTTTGGTGGATAGGTTTCTCTCTTAATATTAATTCTTGAATGAATAAAATCCATAAAGTAATCAAATAATAATCCTTTTATTCAATACATAAAAAGAGTTAATCAGTAAGAAGGACTTGTTTTGTAATAAATTTCTTCAGTTTCTCTAATTCTATTTTAGTTTTTTTCTAATAAACATTTGTTCCTCTCTTCTTCTTCCTCTAACAATGCTGCTTTTTTTCTTATCTGTTCGATTTACTGTAAAGAAAAAGTATAATATAAGTTACATACATAAACTCACGCCCTTTTCCCATGGGGATAGGCAGAAACCACAAAACACCACTTGCTATGATCCTTACATACTCCTTTTGCCTTGTCCACATTCATACATCTGGTCATAAACGCACGCCGGTAAAGAGCCGATTAATATAAGTTAATCTGGCTATAAACGGTTCTTAACCATTACATTACATTTGACGGCACGGTTGGCGCAGTGGCTCAAGTGATTGACTGCAGCTCTGCGTGTCGCGGGTTCAATCCCAGCACAGAACAAATATCTTGTATGGCCTACAGCTACCTGTACAAATATTTGTACTGTGCGTTTTCTGGTCTGGGTATTTGTGTGTTTGACTTAATATGTTTGTGAACGCACCCACGATACAAGAAAAATTCCTAGTACGATCTACTTTTTTTTTTAAAGAAAAAAGATTGATAGTTGAAAGCCATAGTTATGTACCTTTTCAGTATTTGCATTTCCATCTTTTTCTTATTTTCTAAATTCCTTATTCTCATCACAGCCTCCCGACGAATAATCAGTACTCGGTAGGTCTACACTTCTTGATCTGTGGTTTTGATCACTGCTGCATTTTTCTTATCACTGTTATCTAAAATGTAAATAAAGATATTTAGTATGAAGATAAGATGGATGGAGTGTGTGAGGAATGATATAAAGGAAAAAGGATTATATGATAGTGTGACGACTGGCAGGGCAGTATGGAAAAAAAGACGTGTTGCGCCGACAACAAATAACATGGCATAAGGGCAGGAAGATGATGATGATGAGTGTAAAGCGAATTAAACAATGTTGTATTGTAACACAAATTTTATGTTGCGTTTTTGGGTACTTACATTAAAGAGAGAGCTTGCAGGCTTCTTATTTGTACAGCGTGCAGCGCGGGCTCCATCTTCCTTACGAACTAATACACGGCCATCACGGACCCAGACATAATTGTAGTTCTTCTCACGAGCCATTTTCCTAGCATCTGCATGTATGGCTTTAACTAATCAGAGGTGAAAGGTGCTCTGAGACGAAGACAGGTTATTTGGCGCCTCCGAAGCCCAAGTGGCTTGAAATAAGTTTATCGGACACATGAGCACGTTATGTTATAGCTGTAATTAAACTTTATAACACGAAAGATTATTTCTTGTCGGGTGAAACACAAATAATCAACCAAACAAAATTGACATTGAAATGACACTTGGACATTTTTTATTAGTGACAGTTAGCAATAAGTGATACCAAAGAAAAAATTAGTCCGGTTGCTTTATTTTATTTATATGAAAATGGCTGTTTGGCTTTGTCTTTTGTTGAAAACGATCGGTAAAAGAACTTATTTTAATTTATGTTGCTTATTTATATGCTTTCAATGTGTTTAAATAAACATTTTTTTATTTAATAATAACACATTTTCAAGTGTGGTTACACCAACTGTGTATCGATGTGCTTTTCGATAGAATGATTTGACGATACTCCGCCCTACGGATACTAACAGTTGTCATTAGCTGGTGAACCACTAATTTTTCTTTCTGGGTAGTATCGTTCATTAACGAATCTAGTGAGAATTAGATAAGGACTCATTAGAACTAATTTAATGAAGCTCTCTGAGTGCGGCAGTTAGTGCCCTTCGTTTGCGTTAAGGGTACTTTTACGCCCTATACAGGGTGTAAATCAACCCATCACACAGCCGTCAACCAGGCATTCTGTACATCATGCAAACTTAATACCCCTACGCAAAAAAATTTGCTGGAAAACAATTTTTTTTTGGGGTCAAAAATCACTTTTTACGCTAAAACTCAATGTAGCACTCTTAAAACATCGTGCTAGTGGATGCTTTGAATAGGAAACGACTCATGGAGCAAATTTAAGTAAAGTTATAAAATGAAAAACTAGTATTTACAAAAACAGCCGTGAAAAATTTGGAACTATGACCCCCAATATCTCCGTAACTAGGAGGTTCCCAGGTATGGTCTAGAACAAAAAAATAATCGCAGTGGTGGGGAGAACAAGTTAAGGGTACTTTTACACCCTATACAGCGACCCTCCCCTGCTCGCACGGCGTCTACCATTTAAGCTGGAACCAATCATACACAGTTATAAAATTTTATTTAAATTGGTTGGGTGGTTTCGGAGATAAGCGTACACGAACATACTGACACGTGCTTTTATACAGAGTGGCGCCGATAATACCCAAATTAAATAGCGAAGAAACCTCATGTCGTTCCCAGCAGTCTGCATACAAAAAACCAATCGAATATAATACACTAGTTTAGTCACAAGACATTATTTTTCAATTACAATCATTATGAATCATAATAGGCTAGCACCGTCAGGTTAACGACCCCGGCATCGGTACATAAATACTAAACACGTGTTGCCAACTCGCTACTTCTAAAACCTTTGCCAAATTCGTTCCATAACATTTATTTCCATAATTATGCGAATTAGTGCAAATTATACTTAAGGTTTGTATAAATTTATAGGAAAAAGAACACCATGTAGGTATACATGGTGTTTTTTTGTAATGCAATTTATTATTATTATTATTTTATATTTAAGTATTTGTAAAAATATACTTTTGTATTTCGATGTTACGATTTATTTTGATGGATTTCGATGAACATAGTACCGTCGCCCCTTAGGTAAATATTAAGGATACCCGCCATGGGATCTGGAGGCGATAGTCCTCGCGCGCCTGCGTGAATGGCGCGCGGAGGCGCTACACCGGGGTGTCACTCCGTTGCTGCGGCAAATTGCCGCTCAACGGACAGACCTCCGGTGCGATCTCATGGCGACATGGAGAGAGCGACTGTCGCAACCGTGCAGGGCACGCCACGATAGTGGCGGTAAGTTCCCTCTTTGAGGAGTGGCTGAAGAGCCGCCACGGCGCCCTCACCTTCCGTCTGACACAGGTCCTCATCGGACACAATTGTTTCGGGAGGTACCTGCACCGAATCAGGCGGGAGGAAACGCCCGGATGTCACCGAGGATCGGCCGGAGGACACGGTGGAGCACACCGTGGAGGTCTGCCCCGCTTGGGCGGAGCCCCGCCGCGTTCTCGTAGCGGTGCGATCGGCGGCGGCGACCTCTAGCGCCCGGCCCTGGAGCAAGCCATGACGACTTCCCAACCCCCCAAAAAAAAGGGTTAAGAATACCTACCTACTTTATGATAAGCTTAGTAGATTTCCATTGGGGTGACTCATGAGATGACGAATAAGGAATGATGACACAGAAGTATGGACGCAGAATTAGTCGCCGACCACAAATAAATTGGGATAAGTGCAGGAGAATGGTGATGATGAGTAGTTTCCCGTTGATCCTTGCAATAGTGTGAAAGTTGTAGAGATTGCAACACGGGAGGTCGGGAGTCCCAACAGACGAGGTTCGTCCCTGTCTAGGGCCACAGCAATTTCGCTTTCTTGCCTCCACGATGGAAATTTTAAAGATAAGTAAATAATTTATTAGTTAGATAAGTTTAAAGACAGTATCGTAAGGTTCCTATGGCTATAAAACTTAGGTACTCAAAGATTGACGTTTGAGCTTGGCACTTCCAGATGTTCGTTCCATCGAAGTTGGTAGGTGGAGATAGCTACTGCTATTTAGAAACTATTTAGTTACTAATTATAACGGCCCTCGAGAGATAGTGTGTAAGTACCTAACGTTTACCTATAAGGAAAGAATAAAATATCTACAAAATGCCAAAGAACTTAATGCCTTTACTTGAAGCAAAGCACCAACTCCTTACATTTTTAAACGGCCGCTCTTCAAACCCATCTTCAAAACTATTACAACTTTAAGCTGAGCGCACGAGCGTTGTCAGATGTCCACAATAAAGTGGCGTATCCTGTGTCCTTTCTTCTAAAGTTTTCCACACTCACAAATTGAAAAGAATCGGAGAGTTCATAACTCGATAGTTACAGCTATTTGACCTATCTCCAAACGACTGCCTTAGTTTATTCTGGATCACAAGCAATGAACGAAGGCATAAAACCGGCCAAGTGCATGTCGGACCACGCACAATGTAGGGTCCCGTAGTTCCCATCAAAATAAATGTAGATGTAGACTTACTAAACTGATTAACCTCTCTACCTACCTGCCTCTCCGAACGATGATTTTTATTGTAACAATAAATCAAACTTACATTAAAATTTTAAAACCTGTGCTCCCATACGTTATGTATAGGAAAATATTTCATACAAGTAGGTACATTTTATAAGGTGTTCGACTATTACTCGTAAACTTGTAAAGCCTACTTAGCTAGCTGTGATAGTTTTCCTTCTATTTTCGTTATATCTACTACCATTAATTTTGTCACACGCCCAAACACAAACCGGCAATATTTTTAAAAGACCTATCCAACGACATCCCACACAGTGGACTTCGCAGGAAAAAAAAAATCATCTCCACTTTGATTTTTTCAGCAGTTGCTCACTGCTGAAAAACTGTAAATTCGATATGATCTGAGTGACATCTTGTATCAAAGATGCAAGGAATGGATAATAATTGTAAAATAGAAATTAATTAATGATGGAAATATTAAAGAAATAAAAATAATTTTAACAAGTAGACAGATTACTTCTTTTTTTTAAAATTAATATATCTAAAAACACAGTTACAAACATGTAGGTCAGCAATTTAAATGTTTAGTTTGTGATGTGCAACGCCACCTAGCAGGAATTTACTATACTAGAGTAGGACTTAGCAAAACGTAGGTGATTGAGGTACGCCTAACTTATTATAGATGGCGCTAAACCAAATTAATATATTGCGATGTGTTACAACTTTGAATCCACCGTTGTGAAATATTTACATTTATTACTTTGAACGTTCGACATGCAGTAATAATAAAATTTCAAGTTCCACAAGTTACATTTCAAAATAATATCAATCTTTAATAAAGACACGTGCCAGTTGCATGTGTACCTACAGGTTCTAGGTTCAATTCCTAGAAATTGAGTTGTCTATTTCTGATTTCTTATTTTGTATGACCTACTAAGTTTCCCCTGACTAAACAAAAAAGATAATAATGTGTTTGTAACTGGTATTGTCATTACGCAACGATGTTATCGCCCCCAGTGGTTTGGAAATGAAAGTTGCGCTTATCCAAATCGTTTATTCAAGCAAATGAACATAATATGAACAAACTATAACATTAAATTTATCTACTTAATGATATTTACATTCCATACCTCGCTTACCTTATTATTTTATGATTATTCTACGTACGTACACCTAGGACACTTACACTAAAAAAAATACATAAAAACGCAGAACATCATTCTTACCACGAGATCAACAGTTAGATAAATATTTAACACAATAAAAAAAATATTTATATTCATGCAACTTGACACAACTCGAATAGACGTCGATCCCTTTGATTAAGAACGAATTCGCGCCAAAAAACAACATTCTGCATTTTTATTTCATAATAGTATTTTCGGAACAGTTATTGATAGCATTATCAATGAAATTGTCATAGTTTAAATGGAGGTGCCAAAGTCGTGTACACGTTAAAAATTCCCCAGTCTACCAGGCACAATTTTACCGCGTGTCACCGTCCGGTCGGCCGAGCATTTGAGTTCATTAGCTGTCTTCAGATCAACAGGGTGTCTCAAATACTGAAAATAGCCTCGGCATTTGCGAATTGAATGCAGTCAAAGATACACCATTGATCGAAGAACTTCATGTCAACAAAATGCCTTCAAAATAAACATCTGGTCATATAAAAACTTAAATAGTGCACACTACGCTGTGATTTAACTAAAACTAAGAAACAAGTCACCATGTTCCTAATGGCCGCATCGGATTATCCATTCACTTTGTGAACAATATGCGATTTAATATATGCGGCCATTACAATCAGGGGAATAATGATATAATATAAATCTATATATCATCTAGCAAGCTACATACACACAGTGTGTCCGAAATCATTTATAATTGAGGGAGGATTCTTTGGAAACTTAATAAAGCAGAAGACAGTTTGTCATTAAATCAAAATTTAATGTCTTGTACTTGCCATGTCCAATTTATAATTATATCATTCATTTAGCTCTCAGTTAATGTTAATAAACCAATGTACTGGTGGTACTTAATTATTTTAAACAACAAACCCAGAAAGTAATTTTGGAAAATAATTTGAATAACCATTTAGTTGTTTAACAAAATCCAATAACATACAAAAATAATCTAATACAAGTATTAAAACTTAAGTCTTACAATATAACGTGAATTATTTATTCTGTATATTATTAATGTGACATCGGTCTCAATCAAATTAACTCTACTTCAGAAACACCTCCCCGTACAACATCTAAGCACAAAAACTGCACAACAGGCACTTAAGTGTAAATTCCTATTCGGGCCGTCTGAACTGTACTTCATCCATTGTCTACTGTACGGTCACAGATCAGAATATCTAGGAATTGGTGCATTGTCACATACATTAATATTATTATTAATTTATAAGAGTAAATAAAATATTTTAGTAAAAACTCTATGAGGACATTTTCTACACAGACCCATTTAACATATTATAAAAGACTCATATTATACTATTTTCAATATGATTTAGAATATTATACTGTAGTCCGAGATACGCACTCAGTAGTGTTTATAAATTGAAATTTACAATCTAGAGACACCTCCGCATACTCATCAGTCACACACTGGCAGTGCCGGCGCCCCAAGGCTGCACCGCTCCGCTCACGCCGCTCACTGCGCTCACGGCTAGCTAAGGGCACTCTGAGAATAGTCGACAGTTCAGCGGAGCGCCGCTCGCGCTCACTGCTGCTGGCTGGACTGCGCCGCCTGGCTCGAGGACTTGGTGATCACGATGGTCTGCTTGCCGCCCACGCTGGACTTACCCAGCTGCAACATGTTGGACGGCAGCGTGATAATCTTGTTGCCACCCACCGTGTTCGTCGACACCAGTTTGACGATGGTAGCGCCGGGCGCGATGCTCTGCCCCTGGCCCGCCGACGAGGTCACCGAGGGCCGGTTCTGCATCATCGCCACCTTGGGCATGGTCGCCACGGTCATGCCAGTGGACGTCTTGACGAGGGTGACGTACTGAGGTTGATTGCTCGACTGTACGTTCGAGCCGGGCGTCTTCTTGATGATGACGGGGATGCCGGCGTTTCCGCCAGCTTGCCGGAGCACGGTGGCGCCGCCGGCCACCGCGCTCGTGGTGGACGTCGCCGTCTGATCGCTGGACTTGGCGGTCACGATCTTGTACACCGGCGTCTTCACCTGCTGGCCGCCGAGCGCGCTACCCGCGATCTGTATCGCGCCGCCGCTACTCGCTATGACGGGCAGGTTGCCCGCGCCTAGTTTCACGGGCACACCCGCCGCCACCTTTGTCTGTAGATTGGCGACGCCGCCTGCTGTCTTCAAAAGTACATTGCTTGTGCCGATTTTAACATTACCTCCTGGGCCAAGTTTCAAAGGCATATTAGAGCTGCCTACTTGTCCTACTTTCTGCACGCTATTTGTCGTTATCTTGCCCTGAAGGTTCGCAGTGCCTATTTTTAAAGTGTTTCCGGTGAGTTTGACAGGCATGTTGCCTGCGCCGATCTTGACGGGCATGGCGCCGCTGGTGCCAGTCTTCACTTGCACGAAGCGCGGTGTGGAGCCGCCGCCCGCAGTGGCTGAGCTTAGCACGATCTGCGCGTTGGACTGCGACGTGGAGACGCGCACCGTGCCCGGCGTGCCGACGCCGCTCACGATTCTGGTGACCCCCTGTGGCGTCACTGCCGCCACCTTGATCTGCTGCGAGGAGCCGGCAGTCGCAGTCGCTGGTGACTTCACTACTGTCTTTGCCTGGTACGTTGCTTGTTTTAGTGTTGGGGTGTTAGGTGTGACTTTGACGGAGGCCTGAGCGGGTACCTTGATTGGGGTTGGAATAATCTTTTGAGGTGTGGAGATAGGTGCTGGTGCAGGGGACGCAACCGAGGGCGTCACGCGCACGGGCTCGACTGCTGGCGGCGGCGACTGTATGCCGAACGCTTTGCTAGCGTCAGGTTGGCTGGCTACTGGCGACGCCGGCGGCGGGGCGACCAGCGGCTCGGCGGCGGCTGGGAAGCGAGCTGGTGTGACCTTGCCGCATTTCTGTACTTGAAGCAAAAAAGTTGTTACTGTGTTCATAGCGGGCCAGCACAGCTCCAGAGAGGTGGTGCCGGCACGTACAAGGGCCACACGATTGGCCTGGGGCGGCACTCCAACCTCGAGGTACCACAGATCCTTACAGCAAATCTGATTGTTCCAAGTTTTCCGGTAGCCATCTCTTCCTGACCAAATATACAATCTAGTTTGGATGGCGACAGCACTGTGACCTGCTCGAGCTCGAGGGACACATTCTTCAAATTTGTCCAGGGCTATGTTGTCCCATGTCATTGACTCCAGGTTGAGTGAGGCAAGTGTGTTGGTACATTTCCATTCCTTTTCATGAGTGGCAAGTTTAGACTCATCCGGCACAAGTGGTACCCATCCACCGTAGACATACATGTGATGGCCGATGACTGTGGCTGTGTGCAAAGAGCGGGGCAAAGGTGGTGGGCCACCTACTTCAGGGCGCGACCATGACATACTGTCCACGTCAAGCACCCACAGGTCTCCCAGGCGCGAGCCACTCATACCTCCGTAGATGATCAGGGAGGATTTACCACTGTTTTTATCCGTGTAGGAGACACCACTGTGAGATTCGCGTGGCGGTGGCGACTGTCCATAGGTCAGGGGTATGTCCCACACTGTCATTGAAGAATTTGGATACAGTTCTAAGGTATACAAATCATTGAGGTACCTCGGGATGTTATTTTTGGGGTCATCGCTCTCATTTGCCAGACCACCAAATAGGTATACCTTTCCATTCAGAAGCGTAAAGCTGTGGCCGAGGCGGGGACACGGCGGGAGCCCCTGCTTGGGTGGTAGGGGCTTGAGACGCTTCCATTCCCAACGTGAGGCTTGCAGCTCGTACAAATCGTTAGAATACTTGCCGTACTCCACCATGCCGCCAAAAACGAGGAGACGCGTTCCGTCGACCACGAAGCCGTACGCGGCGCATCCTGGGGGCACTTCTCCCTTCGTGACAGGAACGAACCATTGGTTTGTGGTGGTGTTGAAGACGTGAAGTTCATGAACTATCCCTTCGTTTCCGCCGCCGAAAACTATCATCAAATCTTTTATGGCGACCGCGCGATGGCCATGGCGAGGTCGTGGCTGCGGACCGGTGGGATTGTATACTTTTTGCCACTTAAGTACGGCGTTTTCCTTCATTTTTACTATACATTTGTCACTAAAAGCTTTACACCGTATGTATCGCTCGGGATGCGTATCTACAGCATAGACAATGAGAAACGTCGTAAATAAGCTTTGAAGAAAATATTCGGATTAATCGAAGCTACATACTACAGTCTTATTCAACTCTCTCTTTCGCACACGTTGACAATGACTATGAGTAAAAGAAAATCACCTTATGAAGCTTCGAGTGTATAACAAAAATGGCGTTAGCAACAGCGCTGCCAACATGACGGGTATCAAAAGAACGGCGTCGGACGTCAAGACGTTGTCTTTGCGGCGTTATAGTTTTAAAATATTCAGCCAGAATGTTTGCAAATATTAATTAATGGGTATTTGGCTTCTTTAAAAGATTTTACCAAAACAATGTATTTTTTTTAGAGAAACTTTTTAAATACCTATACTAATAATATTGTTTATTAAATGAGTACAAACATACGTAGTATGAGTAGCATTTTTTTCATTTCGTCAGTAAACTTTCAAAAAGATACGCAATACGCATCCATTTTTATAAAGTTTACTATTGATTTCACCTTATTTTATTTTTGTTTGTGGAGGACCGTGGAAGTGTTGATTTGAACTATGTAGGTTGTTAATCTTAAACCCCTAGCACACGGCGTATTTTAAACGCGCCGTCGACGACGCGATGATGACGTGCGTATACACGTTTCAAACGAGACTTGGACGCCACCTTGTAACCTAAGCACAGGGGGCGATCGCAAAACGCACGTCGTCGGCGCGTATACGCGCAGATATAGATGTAGTCTCTCGTGTTTTCCGCGTTTTGGGAAGCAATTAATTTTTTGTTAATCAATGTAATATAATGTAAATATTTATAGTGCGATAGGGGTCAGTTTTCAACGATGTATGTTGAAAAAATATTATTGCAACTGCGGCGCGGGCAGTGCGGTGGCGTGAGCGGCTGAGCGCGCTTCCCTTCTCGACCCCTCCTCTCCAACCCTTTGTAGGCGCTTCAAACGAGTTTCGAACGCGTTTCACACGCGCGTATGTATCGTGTTTTACGCGCGTTTGAATTTATCTAAACGCAACAACCGGCAATCTAAACGCGTTCCTGAAACGCGCGTTGTCGGTGCGTTTAATATATGCCGTGTTCTCGGGGCCTTAGATGCAGTTGGTTTCATCGTCAAATTGTTTCAATACCTGTTTTATGTCACGGGTATAGTTAAATAAACCGTTATAAACCAAAATTGGTGGTTTAAAACCCGTTTAAAAAACAGTTTAAAACCACGACCAAGTGGGCCGTACATTGATTACGTATTAGTTTTTTAGTTTAAAAAGCTACAAATTGTAATTGAAATCATTTACCATTTTCATTATTTTTTATTAATATACAGGGTGTAAACGAACCCTGTAGGAAGCCGTCAACCGAGCATTTAAGTAAAGTAATTAATTTAACTTGAAAAACTAGTACCTAATAAAAAAAATAGCTTTGAGAAATTTGGAACTTTGGCCCCCAATATCTCCGTAACTAGGGGGTTTCCACGTATGATCTAGAACAACAAAAAAATATCGTAGTGGTGGGGAGAACAAGTGCCTTTCGGCTTCGTTAAGAGTAGGTACTTTTACACACTTTGTGTGAAAGTCATAATCATAATATTAAATTACTTTTTAGAACTAGACAGACTGAGAACAATTATGCACTGCGTATAGTATTAAAATGTAACGGCAATGCCGCATTAATAATTTGCACATTTAACTACCAAAATCGTTATTTAAGTATGTGACGAGTGGGGGGACAGGGAAAAAAAGAAATTGCTTTTTTTCACTTTTGTCATTTCTGAAAAAAGTTTTCATTCATTTTTGCTTACGCACGTCGGGGGCCCCCGTGGCCCAGGGGCCCCGTAAAATTCATACGGTGGTAGCTACGCCTCTGGATAAGGACAGGAGAATGATGATGATGGCGTAAAAACATTTTAAACCATAATTAAACCTTGTCACACACAAGGTTTAATTATGGTTTAAAATGTTTTAAAAAACCAAACGGTTTAAAATCTGTTTTGCATCTATAGTCACAGGCCACCGAACATGCTCAATTTTTTAAATGAAATTTTTTTAATGTCCATTGGCGGCTTTGTCACTGCTAAGTATAGGCCTCTCTTCTGATGCAAATCTCCACGTTCCTGTTCCAGCCTCATCTAGGTTTTCCCCCAATGGCAACATCAATCAATAAAAAATTGAACTGAAGCCAACTTTCACGTGAATTGGTAGATTCTGTTCTTTCTGTTCTGTGGGTAGATTAATGAACTTTATGTTAATCTTGTTTGAGATACTAATAGAACCCGTGGCAAAAGTAGGCACTTTTCATCTCTATTTTGATTTTATTCACTGTTACAAAACATCTTGTCTATGGTACAGTCTTTATTTTGAAAGCGTATCCAAACGCTTGCTATAATTTTGTTATGTTGGTATGACAGCTACAAAACGCGGTAAACTCGGCAAACGATGGCCTTCAAAACTTCATTCTCTCTTTGTGTTCTATTTTCCCGTCCCCGTCTATTATCTGTGGTCGTTGGTTGCGGTCGGTCGTAAATACAATTACAATGTTGATGAAATGTAAAGAAAAGGCGGGAATGCGAATATTTTTATGAAAGTAATAAAATGTTACTGTTGTGTGATAAGTTATTTTAATATTATGAAGTATTCTGTAGGTATAAATATTTACGGAAAACAACCGAATAACCGGACTGTCGGCAAATGGTACACAAAAAATAAAATACCTAACACTAATGATTGACAATTAAAATAATAATTATGTAGTTATGTATTTATAGGTACCGCAATAAATGTCGTCTTATTGCGATTTTCACTTTGTTTAGGCACAATGCAATAGGTACGGTGTTTTATCTTTACCCGACTGCAGCGAAGCCCAAATGGAGGGTTATGTGTTTGATCTGTATGTATGTATGTCCGTTTCTTTGTTCCTTCATAACTCCTAATCGGATCTACGGATTTGAATAAAATATACGTCGTTAGATTCGTCCTGGTGGCGCGAGTGTCACAACAAAGAAAAACATTTTTTTCCATTACTATCGAAAACGTTTTTTTTTTTTTTTTTCCGCTTAGGACCCCCAAAATCCGCAATTTTTCTAATATCATATAATTTCTAGTATCAAAACAAAGGGTTTTAAAAAAAGATAACAATAATATAATATGCAACTTAGATGTTTAAAATAATTTCATTGTGACAAATTGTATAAAAAAGTCAAATCTTCTGCGAAGTATTTTACGTGACTAACTACCTACAACAAACAAAACAAAACTTGGAAGCAGGCGCGGTCCATTTAAATCCAAAATTACGAAAATAGAATGGGCCCCGCCTGCTTCCAAGTTTTGTTTCATTTAAAATGTGATTATGTTTTGGTTTTCAGTTTTTTCAGTCGGGTTTTTTTTAGTATAGTATTTAGTATTGATTTTTTAACTACTTTTTTTTAATTAAAGGAGATGGTTGGTACAGTGGTGCGCTCAGATGATGATTTCAATCGGTCAATCGATTTACTAAAAAAAAATAAGACAAGTAAATCCAACACAATAATAATTATATTTATTAACATTATTTATTTGTATAGTTACTTGTATTCACCAAGGGGGGAAAAATCGACTGATGTAGGTATCTAATTTAGGTATTGGGCGCTATAAGGTCATCATCATCATCATCAGCCTATAATGTTCCCACTGCAGGGACTCAGGCCTCCTCTCTAGGAGAGGGATGGGATGGGCTATTTAATCCACCACCCGGGGCCCAGTGAGAATTGGTAGGTAGATGTCACATGTCTTCGATTTTTTTTGGTTCTAAGACATGCCGGTTTCCTCACGATGTTTTGCTTCACCGTTTTGAGAGCAGCGGTGATGAAATAAATTACACAAAGTAATGCGCCTGCCTGGGTTCGAACCCACGACTTACTGTTCGTGAGTCGGGCCGCCACCACTGGGCCACCGCTCTAGGGTGCTGAGTAACATTTATAATAACAATGAGTTATTGCAGAGTAGGTATCTTCTATGACCTAATAAAAAAACTGCACACTACTAATGGCTTGCTAAAAAAAACTGATCGTCCCGTAGTAGTAGACGTCATAGGTATTTTACCAACACACCACGTGTTAGCAAAATACCTATGACGTCACAAAATAAAAATAGGAAATGAACAGACCTTGACCAGATTACTCTTAAATGAGTGAGTCATCCATCAGTAAAATGACAAGAAATATGAGTCACTAGTTGAATACTAATTTTAATCGCTTCGTCAGCAATTAGTATTGAATTGAACTGATGCGCGCTCTGTTAATTTTATAAACGCACATGAAGGGTTCTGTACTACTGCCGTCGGGATCCCTGCTAACGGTGATAGCAGTTCCCATCGGCGTCGAGTTTACTTTGAAGTACCTGGGACTCGTCCTCGACAGCCGGTGGAACTTCGTGGAGCATTTTCGACGTTTGGCACCCAGACTGGAGCGGGCCGGGGCTGCCTTCAGGTAGCTCTTGCCCAATCTGGGGGGGCCAAACGCCTTCTGCCGGAGGCTCTACACGGGGATCGTGAGTGATGGGCTAGCTCGCCGTCCGTCCGTCTTATGAGGACGACAGGCCGTGTCGACGACGGCGCGTTCGTGTTCCACGCGCGCCTCAAAGAGATACCCGGGCCTCGGCGCAAGGGCTAAGAAGGAACATGGGTGGTTTTTAGTCGGTAGAATTCTGACACTCCCTTCCGCTCTGCCCAAGAGCGATGCTATTTGATGAGCGAGCAATTTGATGATTTTCTACCCGCCAAAAAAATAAAAATAAAAGGGTTCCGTACTAACCGTGTAATTTTAACCATAAACAGTAAAAACTGATTTTAATAATACACTGAGATTTTAAAATTTTTCGGAAACGTTAACAATATTAACGTTCCTTGCTTTTTACACAGAGTGTGTGGAACAATATTGGTATTCAGCTGCATCCGGTTAGACTGGAAGCCGACCGCTGCCGACCCCAAAATAGTTGGGGAAAAAGCTAGGCAGATGAGACATAAGAAAATTATTGCTTACATTGGCAAGTCAATATGTTGATCAACATACACCCTGATGACCTGCAAATTGCAAAAAAAAAAACAATTCACACCTTTACTTAACACCTTTTTTTACGAACTTAAGTTTAACAGAAAAGTAAAAAGTAGCGTGGCAAAAATTTCAGTCTCATCGGATTTAATTAGGTACCTACCTAACCTAATGATGATCTACTAAGATTGGATAAGATGGATGGATGGATGCTCCCTAAATGTGTGATTCTCTTGACTGTGGACACGGACAGCCCCGCCCGGAGCGTGTTGCGTGCGGGCTGCATCTCATTACGTACTAAAAGTCAAAGAGTAAAGTAATTACAGTACACTGTAGGCACAGCCACTATATCGGCTAACTCGTAAGGTGACATGGGGCCTAGGGACCTTAAAGGGCTATTTAGGGCTTAGCAGAATCATAATAGGATAATAGTATAAATACGTTACTATTCGTAAAACAGTTACAAAGTAACAATTCCTGCGTCTGTGTGTGTTTTGTGAGTGTTTTTTTGTCTGGATTTGTGCACGGTTGATGGTAACGGGTCATCCCCTTATTCCAAGGGACTTAACATAACTAGCAAAATGTGGGTGTACTATTAAGGCAGGTTTTATACTTTCTAGGATTACAAGCGTGAGAAGAAAGTGATAAATGATGGTTATTTTCCAAATAAGTTTTTACAAACTCTTTTACACGTAGGTAATTATTTTTTAATAAGATGAGCGGTGTTTCGTACATGACTACTCTAAGAAGAAACATCCGAAATAAACTCAGAGGTCATAGTTTCTTTTAAAGTCCAGACATAATATTGATAAGTATACTCGCATGAGGACTATAATACAGGACTAACAGGATTGTTTTAACCGCCATTTTTTTTAGCGCTATTTGTTTTCTACACTAGAATACCATTGTAGAAAACAAATGGCGCTAGACACCTTGCATAGCTGTCGCTTTCCCCACACTGGAATAATATTAAAACAATTCTGTTAACCTCACTGTGACATAGTCCAGTCAGTGCAAGCATTTGTCAGTTATCGTGTAGGTCGACTTATAAGTCAAAGAGCTCTACGAGAAGAAGCAAACATACATACATAACGATGATGTTGTATAATACAACGTAAAATTGGTACTTGACCAGAATTTGTGTAAAAATAGTATAATACAATCTGTACTTGTAGGTACATTTATAAGGGAGACCGTACTATTTATGAAATAAAGGGCAACTAGAAAAACAACTACAATTGAAGTAACAATAACAGGAACGAAAAACCGGCCAAGTGCATGTCGGACCACACACAATGTGGGGTTCCGTAGTTACCCATTAAAATATGTGAGCCACCCTGCCTACCTGCCTCCGAACGATGATTTTTATTGTAAAAATAAAACAAACTTCCATTTGCAGTTTTGACACCTACGCTCCCATACATTATGTATAGGAAAATATTTTATTTTAAGTACATTTTATAAGTTGGTCGACTAATACTCGTAGACTATTGCTACTACCATGAATTTTTTTACACGCCCAATAGGTTAGTGTTTGGGCGTGTGTGGAGTCTAACAAAAATTTGCACTATTTCACAAACGAATCCCTTATTCGAAAAATTGTTTGAGCAAACTCGCAATATCTGAATGAATATAGACCTATCCAACAACATCCCGCACAAATTCACACAATGGATTTAGCGAGAAAAATCAACCGATATTATCCCAAAAAGAAATAATTTTGAATACCTACCTATTTTACTTTAGCACTTTGTCGGCGTGGGTAACTCATTTCTATATTTATGCCAAATTACAGGTTTCTAGTACCTACTAAGAGTTTTTGAGATACCTACCTATAGTGCGGACGGACAGACGGACATGGCGAAACTATACGGGTTCCATATTGACTACGGAACCCTAAAAATATAAGGGAGGGTGAAATGGTACGTCAATAACCCCAGAGTCCCAGACAGACTTGTGGGGTTGACACCAGACGATTCTTTAGAAATCTAACACCGGATTTCATGTAAACCCGTTACACGCACCTAACGCTTTCCAGACCAAGAGCTAACAATGAAACCTACAGAATGGAACCCTCGGAATATAAAACAGAATGAGCTAAACAAGTTCTACAACGGGTCTTGGATGGGTTTTGCTTATAGCGCAATCTGAGACTAATGTGTTCTACAGTTGACCAATAGATGGCGCTGGTGGTCTTAAATAACGCGAGAACATTACGAGTACCTATGAAGATATATAAACATTTTGTATCGCAATATTTTTTTGTTTTATTATAATTAAATCGTTATTTTTCAACTGACATGGTCACTAACGTTATTATAAGTAAACATGGTAAATATTCCCGTTACAAGTCTAAATAATAAAATCATTCTTGTCTTTTTTGTTTCGTTAATACTATTTAATGTGTTTACATTAGATTTTTTGAAAGTGAAAAAATCTAATAACCAGTACCTACCCACAAGCGCAGTGAGGATTATGTGTTAATCGAAAGATTAGGACTTCTATAACTTCTGTTCATGATAACTACCTTTTTTTTTAATTCAATTTCACGTTAAACCGCGCCTATTGAAAATTATTTATAACTCAGTGTCACAATTCTCGTTCAATCAATCATTTGGGGGCGGGCATGGGCACTTGGGCAGGCACTGTTACTGGGTGGGTAGACGGTCATCTCGGTAATTACTTTTTAATTCATCTGGATTACCTAGACGCTAGATTAGCAGTGCCAATTGTGGCGGCTCCGACTAACGAACAGTAAGTCGTGGGTTTTATATCATCACCGCTGCTCTCACAACCGTGAAGGAAAACATTGTGAGGAAACCGGCTTGTCTTAGAACCAAAATATTCGAAGACATGTGACATCTAGTGCGATTGGTGGATCATATAAGACCATCCCTCTCCTAGAGAGGAAGCCTGAGTCCCTGTGTGTGTTTAGTGATGATGACATAAATTGATGCAAGATATTTACAGGTTTTCATGACTACTAGAAATGTAGACACAGTATTTGTAGTAGATACCTACATAAGCCGCCGCAAAGTTGCATGTATGTCGGTCTTCTACAGACTACTTCGGAGAGTGTGCGCAGGAGCTCCACGGGCTGATTTCATCATCTCCTTTCTTCCATCGGGAGACTAGAAACCCATACCTGTTCGATGTTCCACACAATCGTACGAAGCGTTTGCTAAATCTTTTATTATGCGCACAGCCAAGGAGTGGAACGCCCTGCCTGCGTCGGTTTTCCCGAGTTCATATAACCCCAATCTATTTAAGTCGCGAGTAAATAGGCTTCTCCAGGGTAAGTTCATTCGACCTCATCTCTGCCCTTAGGGCAAGATTGAGGTCAAAAGTAAGCCCATTACAAATAAAAAAAAAAGCTTATAAGAAAATAATTTGTAGCAACCACTCTTGGCTCTTGATGTTGATCCAACGTTCTGCAGTTTTCGAGGTAATAAACAGGTAAACCTAATCAAAAACATCATTGATTGTGTCTTCACAAAATACTATCGGGCTCCATAATGTGGTTATTTTAGCCCACATCTCGTTGGGCATACGGTTTACATGCCAGCCCAGTCCCTCTTCAGTTTTGCGGCTTTTAGAGCAACGTTAGTAAGTTTTGGAGCGAAGTGTAGTGTTACCTTACCGAAACTGGAAAACCGAATACATATACTTGCCTTTATTTATTTAACCCCACCTACATTCACCTCCCATCTGTTCCTAGTACAACAATACACTATCGACGTACCTTCTGATTAAAAGGAACTTTGCGAACCTTCATGTTGGTGATAATAAACACAAACACAAAGTTATGAACTTGTTAGATGGCTGTGTGTGGGAAGGTTCTGTGTGTATGGAGTTATAGCCTCATAATATGTTAGTTACCGTCATGGTGCTTTGTATGCCTGTGGGTCGGGGCTGAAGTGATTCCTGAGATTCAAAAAGAACTCCATGACTAGGCATTATTTTAGGTTTGTCTTGATCAGCCTTTACCGATTTTTTGGGAGTTTAGTCTTACTATAAGTATCAATGTTATGCTCGGGGCTGTACTTACAGGGTGAAAGGTACACAGACACTGAAACTTTTATCACGTATGCAGTATATTAGTCTAGCCCACCACACAGAAATTTTTCATCGGTTATTAAAAAAATTGTAAATGATAATTTGAATTTGACACCAAAAAAGTAATGTATGTTTCAATGTTTCATTTCGGTAAATGAATATTCTCGCAAGTGGAGCAGACGGTTATTTAAAATGAAAGCATTATGTATATTCGTACTCATTCAGTTTTAATTTTGACTTTCATTAATGTCTTAAGATAGCACGTGAGGTCTCTTTAAAGCGAGCACGTAATTAATTAGTCCGGCTTAGTGGTTCGTTAGCTAATTAAGTTATCAAGACAAACGCACCAGGGGTACCAGGACTGCAGAAAACGAAGATAGCACCCGAGTAAAGACACACTGAGCAAATAATATAAAGTATTTATAAACTGTGGGACCCTTACTTTGGTAAATAGTAAGTACCTAAGCTTACTGGACCGGACTTACGAACTTGTAACTTTCTTTCGAAGTTGCGGGAAAAATAAAGAGAACAAGATTAAAACGAGTTTATTCTGTGCTTAGATATATTTTGAGTGTCCAGTTAAACTTATTTTATCTCGTGTTCTATGCTAATAGGTATAGAATTTTCCCCAGCCTTAGGGATCGACATCACACCGTTGCGGTTGCTACTTTACAGTCGTTAAACCTAGTGCTTAGAACCTTCTAGTTGGATGCCCAAAATATATAATTAGGTAAGGCAGGC
Source organism: Diarsia brunnea (assembly GCA_949774965.1). Lineage (NCBI taxonomy): Eukaryota > Metazoa > Arthropoda > Insecta > Lepidoptera > Noctuidae > Diarsia > Diarsia brunnea. Next base: position 20,715,484 of record OX459004.1, on the reverse strand, counting down.
GCCTAACGTAAAATCTTTTATTTGCGCTCAGTTTAATTACAAATTTTATTTTCTGACTTTAAATTTAATTCGTGACTACCTACAGACGCAGACTCATATTTTAACTAAATCTACCTCGATTTTTGTTGAGATTGAAGAGAGGATCACTCAATCCCCATGCACATTGATTGCCTCCAAAAAAAATACCTATATCTATGTATTACTACACAAGTGGATATAAGAGTAGAGAAAGACCAAAGAAACGATGGATGGACTGTGTAAAGGATGATATGGCTAGAGAAAGGAGGTGACTGCTGACATGACGAGAACGCGCCGACCCCAAATGAATTGGGATAAGGGCAGGAGAATGATGATGATCTATTACTACACAATAACTTAAATACTTTATATTGAAGGTAAGTCCTATGGGTGATAACCTACTTTATATACAGAAATACGAATTCAGAAAAACAAGAAGTATTTGCTGTGCCCGCGCGTGACCACGTCCCTACACAATATGTATATATAATGAATTTCACAATTTGCATACATATTGTTTTGCCTGCAGTAGATATTATAAAAACTCGTGTTTCCTGAAATAAACGTCTTTTTATACTTTTAAGGAGATCCTACATTTAAGTCAGTATTTGTGGTCTCAAGACGTCGAAACCACCAAGCCCACCTTACCTGTGTCGTCGTAAAAAATCATGGAAGGAGTCCAGAATTTGGATTTGTGGCGGTTTATGACAAAAGAGTCACTCCCCATTCATTTTATTTCATCATAATTCTCTTGCCCTTAGGTATCCCGATTCATTTGAGGTCGGTGCAGCATGTCTTCTTCTTCCATACTTCTCTATGACTTGTGACCTCATCAGACACCTCCTTACTTGCCATATCACGCTTTACAGTCCATCCATCATGTCTTTGTTGTTCCTCTACTCATATACCCACCCACATTCATACATAACTTTCCTCACAACATTTTCCTTATTTCTCTGCCCCACTTGCACCCCATACCTCACAACTTTTTAGTCACTGGCGCGGCGGCGTCACTTTCAGACTTCCTCTTATGTAGTCATTTTACGCCGTATTACACTTACAACAAAATATTGACGAAATCTAGGCGTTTACTACCTAACCCTAGTTTTACTTTTTACGGTCTAAGTTACCATTTATATTTTAAGGGGGGGGATTCATCAGATGACTCCTCCCGCTCTGGGCAGAGCGGAAGGGAGTGTCAGACTTCTACTGACTGAAAACCACCCATGTTCCTTCATAGCCCTTTGTGTCGAGACCGCGGTATCTCTTTCGAACAACTCGCAGCCCCGACGGATCTAAGTAACCCTTCAGTAGATGTTTTCTTTCTTTTTTTGCAAGAGCCATATGTTTCTAATTTAACTATAGTCTTTGATATAATTATGTAGGTATGTAAGTACGTATGAATGAACAATATTGAGTTCAAAGAAGCCTTGTTTATTTAATTTGGACTGATTGGGAATTGAGGTTTGCTTTGGGTAAAATAAGTTGTAGGTACGAGTAGGTAGGTATATTGACGCAATTATTTTTATACAGCTCAATACATGTTTGAAGGGTACGACGAGGGGAATTTGCAATTACACTCATAAAATTGGATAATGGTTTTTCAATTATTTTCACTAACTTTCCACTTTCACTTTCATCATCTCGCTTGAGAGGTAATGTATATTACACGTAATAAGTACCTTATGTTGTTATATATAAATTATTTTGAATTATTTAGACCTTTAGACTCTTAATTAAGTAATTATCCTAAACTACTATTTAAAACTAGAACATTAGATTAATATTATAAATTGTACAACTTGTTTATGCATGCGGAGTTTACTTATTTATAAGTGATTGTTGCACTGTTGCATTTAAATTTTTGCATGTCACATTTAACATAAAACCTGTGTGAACAATTGTTGGTGAACCAATAAAATAAAATAAAAAATAAATAAAAAATTATGTAACTTTTTGGTGAGATCTATACAGGTAACTACTTCGGCTATTACTATGGCGAGCGAAGCAGTACCTATGCGAGCACCTATGTGAGTGCTTCAATGATATTTTCCAAACTTGGGTATTTTTTGCGACTTAAATATTTGAAATAATGAATAACAATAACTTAAAGATATTAAATAATATTCTAAAATATTTCCAGACAACAGTTTGCATCAAATAATTGCTTCCATTAAAGAGGATATTTATAACTTATTACAACATGAATTATGTATAGATATTGTTAATTGTAAAATGTTGTTTGAACACCTACGCTACATACATTAAATTGTCTCCAAACTGAATATAATATTTATCAGTAGAATGTGAATTTATAAATAGCTGGTACTTTCAGTTTGATAGATGTAAAATGTATTTGTAAAATTACCTACGTAATGATTATTTGAAATACACAGAGGAATGAAATTCGAGAAGCCTAATTGCGTTAGAAAGTAATTAGGTAACATAACACCTATAATCCCTGAACGGGTAGGCAGAGGTGTACCTAATAGAACACCCACATTTCGAAAGTTATGTTAAGTCCCCTGTAATAGGGGGCGAGCTTATTGCCATCAACCGGGCACAATTCCAGACTCTGTGGCTGCTACTGAAAACATCCTGATGGGAAAACTCAAACACAATTTTCCCGACCCGGGAACCGAACCTCGACATTTCTTTTTCCACTGACCTTCAACGGCGGGGTATTTGCGTAACAAACTCACAATCTCAATGTTATTAATTTTGTCAACATTCATTTGGAGCAGACAAATTTTATTTTTGCTTAATTCCATCTAAATCCTTCGAACTAGGACAGAAAATGTATTACACAAAGAGGGCGCTGTTCACTGTTGCCAGAGTCCCGGTTGAAAATTAGAAAAAATCCTGGAACCACTCAATGATGAACGTGATGGTCAGGGGATCATAATAGGATCATATTAATATGAATGGCGTTAAAATTCGTAAAATGGACCATTCATAATAGTAACTGCGTCTGTGTCAATTTTACGAATTTTAACGCAAGTCATATTATTTTCCTGATTATGATCTGCTAAAGTGGCGATTTTAGACGCCCTGGTCCAATCCGCTATCCGCATCGCTCCGCTACCTCCGGCACCCTTTCCTTATACACTGCATACCTCCCACAACTTAGATATGGTTAGATATTCAGATATTGTAAACCACACATAGTTGCCAAGTCCTTATCGCCCTAAAATCAGAACATGATAGTATTATGACGAAGTTGTGAACAACGTGGGTAGTTCGATGAGTGGCCGCCATTGTTAGCTGCGGGGAACCGCCGATAGAGGGCGGTGGTCACTATAGGAATGTTTGGCGAAACTTGGTCAAGTGTATGTGAAATTGTTTAAATTATAAAGTGAACCGCGCGTCGTTGGTGGCAACGCTTTGACCGTAAAATAGATAATTATAGGCCTGACGTACTTTGATGTAGCTGACCTAGCGTAGTATGGAGCTTTAATACAATATGAGGTCAACTTCACTTCTTCGTTTTTCCAGTGGTCACAAGCGCAATTCCCGTGCGGCAAACTGTTATTGGGTGTTTTCATCAGGAATTTCTCTGCAACATGGCACACAATCAGACAATAGGCTTGCTTCCATTACATGGGAATTATCTAAACATAACTGGCGAAATGTGGGTGTACTATTAGGTACACCTCTGCCTAACCCTTCGGGTATTACAGACTTCATGTTATGTATGTATGAGGTCAGCTTATAACTGATTTACTACTAAACAAAAAGTTTAGAATTAAAGGACAAGGGACTAGTTAATTAATAATTAGTATCGTTCATAACTTCTTTATTTATTTAGTCAAAACACGTGTTAAATATTAGGTACTAATTAATAAATAAGTAGTCAAAGTTTAATCCTACCCAGAAATCCTCATCCGCCTTTTCCCAACTTTGTTGGGGTCGGCTTCCGGTCTAACTGGATGCAGCTGAAAACACGAACGGACTCTGACCCAGATGAGAGCGGAAAATGAAACATTAGGTAACTTATAATTAGACAAAAAAAATTAGGTCACTGAAGAAAACCTTGTCTAAATTAAAGCAGGCAATCCTCTTGGACCACGAGGGCGTGATATATTATTCAAAATGAGAAACTTGGAGGATAGAAACAAAGTAGACAGGCGCACTTTCTGTTTCTACTAGCTTTTTGTCTCCATTAGACGAATTGCTATTTATTTTTGGAAGGAGTTAATACACTTTAATACTAAACGTAGACGAGGTCAGTGTTTTATAACTGAATACTCTGAAAAACTCGTTGTCAATATTAATGAATACAGAAAATTATCTGGTTTCATTTGACATGCTACTCTCATCATCTGCATGCCTTATCGCAAGACGTGAGATACAGGGGTATCTCACGAAGTAAAGTCTAGCAGAATTTTATTGTCTTCAAAGGGCAAAGACCCACGCCCACGGTCTCTTGCTATTCACCGAATGTAAGACTTAAAATATTGAACTATTTAAGTCCCATACTTTCTTGTTAGGTTTTAATATTCCAAGTTAACCCGTTGCTACGTCAGTATAGCTAGTTTAATGAAAATAAAGCCATATTATCTTCTTTGTTTCTACGGTGAAAGAGCGAAAAGTTTGAGGAGCCCTACAAAGGTAGTTTGCGGGTTATTTACTCGATAAGCCGTTTCATATTTTACGTGAACAGATGACCGGATGTAAGATAATTATTATAGTGATAAACTGATTATTGTCGTGTTACCGGTACTGAGGGTGTGTGATTAGTAAACTGCTTATCAAGTAAAGTAGTTAGTTAATTAATAACACTTATAATGAGTTGAAAAACTACTGCGGTAACCATCGGTCAAGCAAGCGTGTAATGGCGATTGCGGGAGGTAATTTATTGTGACGCTACGACCGATTCAGTTTATGTTTGTTTGTTGGTTTATGTTTAGTTTGTGTTTAATTTAGTAAATAAACTGAAACACTAAGCCTTTCTATTGTAATCCCATATGTGGTGATAGTACACCCATGGTGGGCTTTAGTCTACAGCAGTCCTAATGAGGGTTATTTATAGTGTAAATGAAAAATGAACGGGAAACAACATACATCCTACCCTTACAAATCCACATAGGTACCACAGAATTATTCTAGGCTAACCGTATCTATCACAGTATCTACAGTAAATAGAACAACGTGTGTTTCAAACTATGTGTAGGGTTTCGCCAACTCATAACGGATGTGGTATCCGTAGTTTAGCGCTGCCTCATGCCGTATGCCGGAGGGAAATGATACCAGTGTTTCATAGGATGGGTATCGGTTTCGGCCTAACAATATCTAGAGTTAGTTCTTTTTTTAGCGAATGAAGCATCTTACTTTTAATTCGGTTTTTGTATGGCTTCAAACATTTACGTTGACCTTTACGTTTTGCATATTCGAATATGAAAACATACGTATTTAAATAGCAAATATGAAAATTGATAATATTCCAATTTATGACAATTTTATTAAGTTTCATTTTGATAGCTATGTAACTATTTGTAAGAGCTCTCAAAGTTCAAAGTTACGGTCGAACTCCTAAACTATAATAATTTGGTGTCGGTTGCTTGCTAAAGTTGGTACTGGTACCGGTATCTAAAGGAACTTAACGTCGTCGCCTCAGTGTACACGTGTCCGTGACGTTAGTGGAACTTATTAAAAACAGGATGTGCTATGTTTGACGTCTGTTATGCCTGCGATATTAAACCTGCTGGTTTAATATCTATTGCACCAGAAACATAATACTACCGTATAAGCTGCCATTTACTGAAATAATCATCATCATCAGCATTTCACCTAAAAGATGTCCACTGCTGGACATCGGCCTCACCAAATGTCGCCACATTGACCGGTCCCGTGCGTCTCGCATCCATCGGATCCCCGCAACTTTCACCAGGTGCACGGTCCACCTAGTGGGAGGCCTTCCAACGCAACGTCTTCAGGTTCGCGGTCGTCACTCCAGAACTTTTCGGCCCCATCGGCCACCCGTTCTGCGAACAATGTGCCCTGCCCATTGCCACTTAAGTCTGGCGATTCCTCGGGCTACGTCGGTAACTTTGTCTTAATTTCTGATTAAATAATAGGTACTAAAATAATTCAGTCGTAATGTACAAAGTGGAAGGGAGACACCGGCGCTGAAAACGTTACTTACATTATCTACTATTGATTTTATGATTATTTGGTCATTTTACCATCATAATACGTCGGGTAGAGGTACTACGCACATTACGGCACCAACGTCGTCCATTCACCATTAGTGTCAACCAAAATAACACGCAGCCGGTCACTATCCACTTATGAACCTCTTTTTAACTGACTTGAAAAAAGGAGAAGGTTCTTAATTCGACTGTATGTTTTATTTTAAATGTGGATCTCATTACTCCGTCATTTATGAACAGATCTGAAAAATCTTGGATATTTATACATATACTACTACATTGGATTGTGGAAATTTCATCAAAATCGGTTCATCACTTTAGTTTTTGTTTTTCCTGGCCTTTTTTGACAGAATGTCCTTAATAACTTCTGGTTACAGTGTAAAATTGATTCATGATGAAAAAACTTTTTGTAAAACAAAGTCACCGACTTTTTTAGTATTTTTTGAAAGTTGGTTCTTTTTTGGAAAATGTTTTCTCTTTACCATGGATGGTTTTTCCTATGGCAAGGATCCCATGTTGTGTTTGACCGAAGCCTCACCGAATTAAATCCACAAAGGGCTCTCTAATTAAAGAATTAATTAAGGGATAAAGACAAAGCTTACTGTGAAGCACAGGCCGTGTTCATAATTCTAATTGACATTGCATGCCCTCTGCACGTTGTTCGAGAATTATTGGCTTTTCTTATAATCCTATAATAATAGCCAGTGTTTAATTAAAAGAGACTATGACCTCTGAGTTTGTTTCGGATGTTTCTTGCCAGAGTTGTCAGGTACAAAACACCGACCCAATATAGTTTTAATAAAGTGACTTGAACTTTATTAAAACTATACAAACACTTTTAGTGTTTGTAAAACCTATTTGCAAATAATCATCAGTTATCATTGACTTTGCACGATTTGCGCGCGTTTGATAAGGATTTCTGAAAGCCTGAACAAGTGATCACCACTCTTACCAATACATAATTGGGTTGTGGAGGTCAGATAGGCAGTCGCTCCATGTGAAATACTTGAAATTATCTGCATCCAGTAAGTCTGAAAGTCGATCCCAACATAGTTAGGAAAAGGCTAGGCAGATGATGAACGATTTCGGCGGTTAGTGACATTATTTGAGGGTTAATTTGGAAGACAGTGTTCACTTTAATTATTGTTTTCTGTTCTTGTCAATGAAGGGAGTATGTCACATGCATATTCTACGAATACTTCCAGTCTCGCAGACATCCTAAAATAGTTGTAAACTTAAACCAACCACGGTTGTAAACTCAGTAAACTTTAAACTGTTCCTAGAAAGCGAATCCTGACTTGGTGAACAAAGTGCCGACATCGAGCCACTTATATCGCGTTTACCTACTGTGTTTATTCATATACATATACCTACCAAGTTAGAAGTCCTGGATTCGATTCGAAAAACCTGATAACACTGCCCCACCACCAGGTGGTTTCAAGTGTTATTAGGTTTACACATCAGGAATTTCTGAGGAGCAGCCATAGACAAGAGGCTCTCAACCTTTTGTCACCGAGCGGCGAAATATAGGTTTACTTTAGGTACACCTCTGAGATTTCAGTCTGATGTCGACATAGGCTTTATTATCACTTGACAATAATCGAATGGCTATATTCTTGTATTCGAATTTGATTTGTTTCTGTTGCTGGTTTTAAAAAGTTGGTTAAATAAAAAGAAACATCACTATAACACAATTAAAGGGTTTTTATTAAGATTTACAAAAAGAGAGCTCTTACTTTGCTGCTCATATAATTTACTACAATTGGATATTTAATAAACGATAAATTCTGATAAATCTACAAACAATGTCGGAGGCGAGACATAGTTTATTCAGTTGCTGTTATTTCAATGGTTCTCTTTTCGAACGGCAAGCATGGAGCGTCGGCTATCACACAATGGCCATAGTCGTTCGTATTCTCAATCGTTACTTTATAACTTCTAGTGTCAATCACAGTCATGTGTTTGGGAAGCATCACCACGCCGAGATCACCTATGAGGTAGATGTCTTGGGCACTTGTAGGATGACAATGCAACAGGGAAATGTCCCACTTTTCACCCATAATTGTATAAGCAGGAATAGTTCCTTGTGGTATGTTTGTAAATTCTTCTGTTGGTCTTATTTCAATAATTCTTCTTGTTCTTAATGTCGGCACACAATCATCAGCTTCACATCCGTCTTTGACGAAGACATTTTGAATAGTAATGTTATAACGATTAATATTATTGTAAAACGTTTGTCCATGTCTATGTCCTTGGTCTGGCTGTGGTGGTATTACATCAGTTGTACTGTCCCGTACGTAGAGATTCTGGTTCACTGGTTCAGTTGGAGCTTTAGGATCTGTATTTCTATAACTCAGTGTTTGAGTTCTCACTTCTCCGGGTTTGATAGCACTTAAATAACAATCCGAAATGTAAATGTTGCCGTTTTTCTTGATTTCACTCTCACGTTTAGTGGTGCCTATGGCTCCCGCAGTGCTGAGGAGAATCAGACACAGTGCACTGGTTGCTCGCATTGTGATAAGATGGTTAATAGAATAATAATTGATTTACTTACTTACTATTAACTAGTCGCAGTCAGTGAGTGCTCTCAATGTCGTAATATCGCCCTTATGTACTAGTTCACTTACAATGTTTACCACATATATACTATCAGTAAGTACCTATTACCGTAGGTTATCTTTGTACATCTAAAATAAGTTACGCTTCGTTAAGCACAAATAGTGCCTACATTATTAAATCGAACGATTATTGAAAAGTGAAGTGTTCCGTAGACGGGATGTATCATTAAATATTTTGTCCGTTTAGTTGTAATTCCCATGCATTTGTTACGGGAAAATCTGTTTTTCAACTGCACATGTAAGTCTGTTTATAATGTTGAGTGATGTTGTACGTAATATAACAAATTAACAACTTTTTTTATCTTTTCATGGTGCTTGCAACAGTACCGAAATATCGGGAACTCAATACATTAGTAAACATGGCAAATGTCCTGTTCTCGGTGGTAATGATAATGTTAGTAAACATATCAGTTTAAAATCATATTATACATCATAATATGGCATGTAATACTTAAATTATTTTACATACATTTCAAAAATGGTACCTGCACGCGTTCCAACGAAAAAGTGTACTGACGCATTTACAAACAAAAAAAGAATAAAACAGAGAAAGACAGACAGCGAAGTTACATCTTCCACTTGAGTCTGGACACAGTTTAAGGACTTTCAGGCACGGAAGGTGGGTACCAAGTAAAGGCGATTTATAAAGGATACCACGAATGTACAGTTGACTATACCATAAACCACGATGACAAACCCTGCGTGTTGATCAATCGATTTTGTCACCACTAAGGGCTCAAAAACGTAAACAAATTATATGACATTGAAGAGTCGGTGTCATCAATGTGATGAATGACATACCTTCGTCATCCATCATTGTCACATGGGTGGATTAATAAAAAGCAAATCGCTTTTTATTATCCTTTTAACGATCACACTGAACATTTAAAACGTTTTGGGTTTTTAAGTAAAAAAGGAATTAAAGTTATTTTGGTGACGACAATTTACTATTTTACCGCAAAATTATTATTAATGAGCCATTATAAGATTAATGAGCACCTCGTTGGTTTTACGGTCGCAGGTGCTTGCTGGGGAGAGGGTCCAGAGTCCTCTTATCAGTTCGAGTAAAGTATTGTTGGATTTTTCGGATTTTTCCATCAAACTTTACTTACACAATACAACGCGCAACATATAAGTGTACTATTATTAGATACACTGCCTCCGTGGTCGAGTGGTTTAGGCCTTTGCCTTGTGACCCAGGTTGTGGGTTCCCACGGGAAGCACACTTTGTAAAGTTGTTTCCAGTTTGGATAGGACATTGCAGCCTTGAAGCACTGATCTGATAGGAAGAGGATTCCGTGCTTCGGAAGGGACGTATAAGCCGGTGGTCCCGGCCGCCAAATGGCGGTCGTAAAACCATGTCAGAGGCCCTTGAAGTGATTTAGAAACTCTGACACAAGGGTGTGTGGGGGGACGTTAGACCTTACTGCCCACACGATAAGAAGAAGAAGATAAGATATACCTCTAACACTTCGGGAATTATGTTTATATTTAAGTAATTTTCAGTTTTTATTGGTTTTGTTTAAATTAAGAAAGAAAGAGAAAAGAAACTTCGTAAGCGAAAGGAGTGTGTAAGGATCATAACAGGCGGAGTTCTCTAGTGTCTGCCTACCCCCATGGGAAAATGGCGTGAGTTTATGCACATTTTATGCTTGTACGTTACAACTGACAAGCGGTCTGTCGAACCAGGCAACCGAAATTGTAGTTAGCTATGCGGTCGCAGGAAACTCAATATGGCTAAAAATTAGTTTTTTTTAATCTCGTCGATCAGCCGTTACCCGTCAGTTACGGGAACCGGTGGAGTGAACTGGTTCGTGCTTTAGTGGTTTATACGTATTCGGCTCGGATTTTTTTTGAATACGTTGCCCCACACTTGGAATTTCTCCTGTATCGTGGGAGCGTTTACAAACACTGAAACTCACATACGCAAACACACCCACACCCGAAACAACTGTCTGCATATTTGCCATACAAATATTTGTTTTAACATTTCGCATTAGTCTAATCGCTCAGCCACTGCGCCAACCGTGCCGTAATACCTAAAGGAGAAGTTGCAAAAATGCCCCACTTCCGACTGCAAAGATAAGTATCTCAAAAAATAGCTAAAAAGAAGTATAAATAAATGATATACTTCCGGTGATCATCCTTAAAAATTGCTCTAAACATTAATTCAGGGGCAGAATGCCTATAATTTATACAACTTATAATTTTAGTTTCAGAATAGGATTGAAAAACAATTAAACACTGTATTAATTACTCATTGCGATTTTTTGAAAATAGTTTTTATACCTACTAGGTTAAAAATAACATATTTAAAAATATTATTTAAAGTAACGCTTACTGCGGCCCTGCCTCAGGTTACCATCGTAGTTTCGCTAAACAAAAATAACCTTCTTTGTTACAAGAAAGCAATAGTTTAACATATTAGTGATCATTATTTCACTTTTTTATGATCGGTATAGTAGTAGGTTCAAAGTAAAATATTTTTAAGCTAAAAAATACTGCGCCTGAAAGAATATTTGGAGCAATTTTTAAGTATGATAGCCAGTAAGGACTACAATCGGAAGTATGCAATTTATCAATACCTATTTTAAACTATTTTTTTAGATATTTTTCTCAGCTGTCGGACGTGGGGTAATTTTCTATGGAAGCTGCAACTTCTCCTTTGTTTGCAACTCGTCTGATGGGAATTAAGTATAAGCCGGGCTAACTGTTATTATTAAAATTCCGTACACAGCCAGACTAAATCCAGATCAGAGGGGCTAAAACCTTTGTTTGGAATAAAAAACGATGACATGTTATATGAGCAAAAAATATGTAAATAACAACGCACTTGTTTCATATTTTTTTCGTTCGTTATCTACCGCGGAATTCAATCAAAAAGTTATGTTCACAACGAAAAAGGGAATACATATTTTGCGATACCCGAAACTTTTATAATTAGGTACATAACATGCCTGTGACCGAGACAGTAACCTCTGTTTAAGTAGGTATGTCATTGTACAAGCCACAAAGGCAGTCGCGCCATGGAAAGTACTAAAATTCAGCTCCAATCCGGTTAAACTGGAAGCCGACCGTAACATAGCTGGTACATGATGATGATTATAAAAATAATTAACTAAGTCAAATGTCTACCTTTCAACGGGCTTATACTAATAATACATAAGTCTAGCTAGAGTTTACTCTATACCTGGGTTCAAACTAACCACCTACAAATCGCGAGACCGGACAACTACCACTGCGCCACCACTGCACTATTGCTCTTTGAAAGAATCATCAGAGGTTTTCGTTGCATTCGCATTCAAAAGATAAAACATAAGTCTATAAAATACTCGTAAAATGTCTCGAACATTAACGTCACAAACACACTCGCGCAATTCATAAAAGCTTCAGAATTTATTTGCGTAAATTAATGGAAAATGTTACCTTCCCTGTTCCATTGAATCATTAAATATATTTCTTTCTTTACCTTTTTCATTTCGATGTAATTGACAGAAAAAAGAGAGATCTCAAGGAGTGCTAGATTAAAGGCGGCGCAGGTAATAATTATTCGTTAATAATTAATTATCTCCGCAATGACCAGTGCCTCGTTTATTAGGGATCCGTAACCTAATGGCAAAAAACGGAACCCTTATAGATTCGTCATGTCTGTCCGTAGTGTCCATATGTCACAGCCACTTTATACCCAAATTAAGAAAAATAAAAGATTAAGGGGGATAAATCCCCTCTTTGAAGAGTGGCTGGAGAGGCACCACGGCTTCCTCACTTTCTGTCTGACGCAGGTCCTCACCGGACACGGTTGATTCGGGAGGTACCTGCACTGAACCAGGCTGGAGGCCACTGCGAGGATCGGCCAGAGGACACGGTGGAACACACCGTGGAGGTCTGCTCCGCTTTGGCGGAGCCATGTCTAAGACGCTCCGGGACGTCGGGGACCACGTGATGGCTTCTGGCCACCGTTGGTGTGGGCCTGTGGAAGGTGAGCAATGGGCTAGCTCACCATCCGTTTGCCTATGAAGATAACAAGCCGTGTCGACTGTGCGTTCGTGTTCCACGCGTGCCTCAAAGAGATGTCAGCAACATTGCAGGGGTTCTTCGAACGAGATACCGCGGCTTCAACACAAGGGGCTAAGAAGGAACATGGGTGGTTTTTAGTCAGTAGAAGTCTGACACTCCCTACCGCTCCGCCCGGAGCGGGAGGAGTCATTAATTTGATGGTTACCCACCCTTCAAAAAAAAAAATCGATACATGGAACTGTGGGGTGTCCAAAGACAGGTCTTTAAAATTGTCATTGAGGTTCCAAAAACGATTCATTAAGATATTTTACATATAATATATTAAAAAGAAATTGGTACGACCGACCCCATATAACCGTATTGTAATAACAATGGAAACCCAGACGAAAAACGTTAGTATAATATAATGTAATCCCGAAAATGTTTTGCAATTTATTGAAATCTACCAATTTTGCTAGATCGCTGAACTATATTTGATTTTATAATGTCCATACTTTGCAATAACAAAACAAAGTGCGTAACATTTAACTACAAAACGTTCCAATCCAGATATAAATCAGTGAAGGTCATTATTATAAAGCGGGGCCATTGAGGAGGCCTATACGCCACGGTGGGTGGAACTAGGCTATAAGGAACAATTATGATGATGATTTATTGTTTATATGATGAACGAGACGAAATAAATATGTAATGCTAAAAATTCAGGATTCTATTTATCAACAACGAAGTTATAGGAGGTCAAAAATGGCCTGAACTGTTTCAAGAAAGGATGGTACGGCCCGTGCCTCTTTATTGCTCGACTTGGCGGGGGCAATGCCATGGCCCCAGAACATCGTAGTAGGTAGTATTCTGTAGTTTCTGCCTACCTCCGCGGGAAAAGGCGTGAGTTTATGAATGTATGATATAGGAACCCTCCATCATATAAAATACTGTTTGGATTCAAACTATAACAATATATGAAAGAAATCATTATAACTAAGTAAGTAGATATTTCTCTTTTGGTCCTCAAGTAGATATAATGTATGTCGGTCCACTCCGCACTGGACCACTCCTGGTCGGCTCGTTTTATCTCTGCCGTCGCCACGACGCCAGCTGACCGCACTTCACACCTTGTAGGATTTATTTCTCAACGACCCTCTGCTATATCTGTGATATCCGACGGTTTTTGCTAGCAGTAAGTAAAAGATTTTTTTTATAAATTATAAAAACATCGTATTCCTACTACGTTCAGGATGGATTTAAGAATAATAGTTTTATTGTAGGTAGCTACAACAGCTGTCCCGTCTCGTAAAGTTCATTCTGTATAATATAATTGTCCTTCATGACTTTTCATTCTTCACCATAGTTTTTAGAACGCAATCATCATGTGCCTAGCCTTTTCCCAACTAAGTTGGGGTCGGCTTCCAGTCAAACCGGATTCAGCTGAATACCAGTATTTTACATGGAGCGACGGCCTATCTAACTCCACAACCCAGTTAACACTAAGTAATACGATACCCTTTGGTAAGACAGAACGCAATATTGTATGTCAATGAATGATGTTTCAATAAAGTTGCGTCACGGCCCGCAATAGATTTGATAGAAGCTTTATAGAAAATGTTCATTCATGGGCGTGACCGCATCACCTTCCTAAACCGCTTTGTGGTTTGGGCCTAAAACCACCGCCACCGTGAACCCTGTAGAACCTCACTTGCATTGAATTACAAGTATCTAATAACCTACTTTCCTGTCATACTAATATTTTAGATGAGGAAGTAACTCTGCCAATTTGTTTGTCTGCTGTCTACCTATTTCGGAAGTTGACCGGGACCTGGGTTAGGGTAGTTGACAAAAAAATCTAATTAGTCCGTCAGATAAACCAAAAACTATTAGACACAATGTTTTTTCTTTTTTCACGCAAACCTAAACAAACAATGAAGACGACACAGTGCTTTGCAAACTCGGGTGACGTTATATTGTAAGACATTAGTATGTCATTTTTTACGTACATGAGTGACGTCACAAGCCCCCACTCAAATATTTGACGCGTTTTATCTTTGTGATTTTTATTGATTTGATAAAACAAAAAATACGTTTCAAATATTTTTGATAATCTAACGGACGGACGGACTAATTAGAAACATATTTTTTAGTCAGGAAACATCCCTATTCTCTTCAATTTTTTTTCACTAGGCCTCCATGTGCACTTATAACGTCAAGAAAAGTGCACGTGTCTTTATCCCGGGGCAGTCCCTTTAGGTTGATTGCCGATCTCCAAGCGGACGAATCCGCGGGAAAAAGCTAGTCATCATCATCTGTCAACCTTATCCGAAAGTTATCCGTCTGACTGCCATTACTCAGTTGCAGGGTAATACGATACCCCTCACTAAGACTGCTTATTAGACTATCGGCATGAATAAAAGCTCGTAAATAGCATAAAAGTTTAAGATAAAAGTAATTCTCACTATAATGAAGTCGAAGGTAGTTAACTCCGCAGCTCCGTGAACAGGGAGCCAATGGAACGAAGAGACACTCGGAGATAGCGCCAATGTATGGGAGACAAGGGTCGCATTTAATATGTTGAGATCTTGGGTTCCGTGAATATGATAAATGGAAAAAAAAAACATTTTAAAACTAGTTGGGGTCGGTTTCCTATGTGACTCTGAGTCTGAGTCTCTTTCAAATTCCAGGCATAAGACATAATAAATTATGTACTACATATGAGAAGTTTGGCCCATAGAGATTATTGTGGAATGGTATTTTGAGGAAAGAACGTCACAGATATGACTGAGCTACGTTTTGCCTCGCCAGTAGACTCACATATTGTTTTACTCCACCTGTGAATCGAAGCCAGGACCTCTGGTGCAGCAGTAACTGTAGCATTTGCGACCATTAGTCGAACAACGAAGCAGTTGTATTGAAAGTCAAATCTACTCTTGTTGTTAAGTCTAATCTTGTTTTTGATTTACTTGGATACCAAACTAAGGGAGTCATTGAGTTGGGCTTCGGGTTGTTCGCAAGAGATACCGCGGCCTCGACATAAAGGGCTAAGGAGGAAAATGGTTGGTTTTTAGTCAGTAGATGGCATCTCTCAGATCAACCTATGAGGCTTCTCGTCCCAGCCGTCGTGGGAGACGCTCCGGACGTCGGGGGCCACGTGCTGGCTTCCCAGACGCGGGCCTGTGGACGGTGAGTAACGGGCTAGCTCACCGTCCGTCCGTCTTGCTGCGGTCATCGCCACAACGGCTAATCAGGGCAGTACTGTGCATCGCACAATGGCCTTACGGAAACATCTGTATGACCATAGACCTATCCACACCCATTTTTATCATCATTTTTATTGTATTTAATATATTTAAGTAACTAGAAATTCGTCCAATAACCGTTGCGGGAACATTTAATATTTCACTTGTTGCCCGAACACCAATCACTTCACTTATCACTGACTATCTTTGTCACTTACTGCGGTTTCTGGCCTCTGGTACCCGCTTCCTGGCGAGTCTCCTGGCGCTGCTCCTGGCGTTGCTGGCGGCACTCGTAACAGACACGAGTCTCGGTGTGTGGTCGTCGAAATGATCGTGCTAGGTTTTGAGCGAGAACCTCATTCCTTATCCAGGAATAATGACATTTTTAAGCTTGTATACTGCATATAGTCCGGCGATTCCTAATATGGTGCAGATAATGAACATCACGATACTAATGTTTGATAAATGGTACTCCTGCATAGACGCCGAATTTGAACCACCCGATGCACTTTGTGATATGATAACGTCTTCTTTTTCTATATTCGACCGGCACATTTTAACCAATATAATATTAGTCCACTTTTAAACTCAAAAGAATGTCACTTGTACCATACTATGCGACCGCACTCGGCACCCGTCTCAGATGGCAGGGTCGCCATGTAAGGTTGTCGGTTCGGGAAGATGATTGAAACAAGTGCCTTCATTGGTGTATTGTATATTACTGCGCTTAGCGTACGTTCAGTCCTTATAATATGTATGATACTTAATATTAAGATACAGATGTGCACACACACATTAGTCTTACACACTACAATGTAGACGTGGTCACGTGGTCTTATTCTAATAACCTGCGCCACGTAAACCCTTTCCGTCACACCCTTCATAAAAAAGTCTCACTGCCGGACAATCCCGTTAGTGCTTTGAGTGTTAGGGTTCCAGACAGAAGCCATGGTCCGGGGCGAGGAGGAATGGGACGCCGTCGCCTCCTTCTGCGAAGCAGTGATGCTAGTGAAGGAGGTGGCGGAACGTGAGAGGGAGAGAACCTCTCGTCCCAGCCGCCGCGGGAGGCGCTCCGGGCGTCGGGGGCCACGTGATGTCTTCCGGCCACCGTAGACGCGGGCCTGTGGACGGTGAGTGATGGGTAAGCTCGCCGTCCGTCCGTCTTATGACGACGACAGGCCGTGTCGACGGCGCGTTCGTGTTCCACGCGCGCAAGGGCCGACGCCTGTCGAGGCTGCGGGTTGTCCGCAAGGGATACCGCGGCCTCGACATGAAGGGTGTTAACGCCTAGCATGTGTGCGCACTGACATCTCACGCACACACGCAAACAACGTAGACTTACACACGCGCGCGAGCTGCGCGACTCCGCCGCGGGGCGCCGCGCGCGCCACTCGTCCAAAGACCGCGTCGGAGTCACCATACGCTCATTTTTAATTCATAATTTCATATTGTAAGCGTTAATAAACGTGCTAAAATCAACTTATTCGCATCATTCTTCCACCCTGACCAATATCCACAAAAAGCAAAGTACCGGCGTTCACAATTTTGGTCCTACGAGCCTGGATAATATCAACCACACCCAGCAACAAGAACAAAGGAAATACTGCGCTGCGTGGATGGCGGCCATTAGGAAGATTCCAACGGGTTCAAGATTTCAAGTTTCAACGAGTCGAGTCATACCTCATCATACAACATGATATTTCTACAAGGAATCTCATCATTGAAGAACAATTACGTGGACATGGAGCTATAGATAAAATACCTATTTGGAGTTGGGAGAAGCCGAGACAAAGAGGACTACCTACATCTACAAGGAAGGTCACACGTGAGTCCTAAGGGAAGCTTTACTGTGAGTTCGTTCCAATTTGTCTAATTGCCCCGTAAATCTGTTAATTACCGCCACAATTCTTTCAATTTTTGAGCCTTGAATCATTTCACAAATCCCTCATTTTGTGAGCCCTATAACATAGTCACAAATCCTTCATTTTGTGATTCTTGTACCAATTCTTATGAAAACAATCACTAATCCTTTATTTAGTGATAAATTAATCATTGAATATTCACAAATCCTTCATTTTGTGAACCATTTCGTAGGTAAGTTAAAGATCCGTTATTCTTTAACAAGCCACTTATTATTGCATTACGCAATAAACATCCCGTTGCTCTTATTATACCCATTACTCATATATTACGCTCAGTAAAATCTCACTTATTGTACCTACATGTAAACTTATTTCGTAATAAAATAAAACTGAAGCGTTTATTCGTAACCTAACGTCAGTTTCATTTCAGAGGTTCTAGGCATTTCAGATTCCATTGGTGTGTACGAGAACTGTATAATATCGCTTAAGTAATTAACCATTGCTATTTCGCATGTTCTAGTGCATTCGATTGACCGCTGCCTGTCGCCTGCGCTGAGAACGGGTTCGGGTCGGACCAGCGAGCTGCGCGCTGTTGCTCGCTTGCTGCTTGCGCACCACCCGCTCCTTGATTGATGCACATTTTACGCGTACCCTCACTCTGCTTAACATAATAATCATTTAAGTAATCGTTCCATTTCTTATCTAAAAATTAACTGTATTGCATTTTTGTTTGTGATTCTTTCTAGCAACTCATTTCATCGCATTGTTTGGTGTAATATACATACAATCTATTCTCATTTTGGCTTAGACTTAGCTTTCATTGTCATAAATAGTCGCCTTTGGACATTAACTTCAATTCTTACTTAAAAATATCCTTATACCTACTTCACCATGGAAGATAAAACTTTAATTAAAAGGCGTGCATCATGCAAAGCTAAGCTTACAATATTCGAAAATTATTTGCTAACGGTTGAGAGTTGTGACAACTTAAGTAAATTACAGATAAATGAATTGAACATCCGTTTATCAAAAATTGAAGAAATCTATACCGAGTTTGATTCAATTCAGTGTGATATAGAAAATTGTATGGATATTCCAGATGAGCAGTACAAGGAACGCGAGGCTTTCGAGAACAAGTACTTCGGGACGATCGCTCGTGCTCGTGGTCTGCTGGCTCCAGCCGGCCCTGCGGGCAGCGACAGGTCCGTGACGGGTTCTTGTTGTACTGCGCAGGAAGGTGGGCCAAAACTTGCACTTCCTACTATTCATTTGCCTAGTTTTTCGGGTCAGTATCATGACTGGTTGGAATTCCGTGACACGTTTAGCAGTCTCATTCACTCGGACAAGTCAATTCCCAATATTAATAAATTTCATTATTTACGGGCTGCATTGAAAGACAGTGCCGCTGTAGTTATTCAGTCTTTAGATTTCTCAAGTAGTAATTATGAAGTAGCTTGGGAACTACTCTGTGACCGCTATAATAATGAAAGGTCATTGGTCAATAATCACTCTCAAGCCATTGTTAATTTGGAACCGTTGGCAAAAGAATCACCTAAAGCATTACATAACTTAATCGATACAGTCAATAGGAACCTCAGAGCACTCAAAACACTTAACCTCCCTACTGAACACTGGGATGTACTATTAATTCAAATCCTGACAAACAAGCTTGACATAGTCACAAGCAGTAAGTGGGAATCTTATCGTAATAAGGTGAAAGAGTTCCCTACACTTAAAATGTTTAATAACTTTCTAAAAGATCGTGCTGACTTTTTGGAAACAATGGAGAATACTCATAAAAAACGTAGGTCAAGTGATCCTACACATGTTCGTCAAAAAACATTTGTGGGCAACTCAGAAACTCAACCCGCTCGCAGGTACCTTTGTCCACATTGCAAAGGCAATCATGCTCTTTATGTTTGTCAAAAATTCAAATCATTACCCTTAGCAACCAGGGTTGAAAAGGCTAAGGCACTTAAATTATGTTTAAATTGTTTACGTCAAAGTCATGCTGACAATGTATGCAAGTTAGGGCCATGTCGCTTGTGCGGCCTGCGGTGCAACAGCTTATTACACGAGCATGGAGCTCCTGCACTGTCTGCGCCTGTACCTTCAACAAATAATGTCATGTTACACTCTTTGCCACAGCCTGAGGGTCAAGGACAACCTCCCAGTCCTCCTCAGGACATTGCTTTGTCAGCCACTCAAAACAACTGTGTTCTACTATCCACGGCCTTAGTCCATGTGACAGACAATCATGGTATATGCCATAAAGTGCGTGCCATACTTGACAGTGGAAGTACCTCCAGTTTTATAACTGAAAGCCTACGTGCCAAACTTAACTTACCTACATTTTCCACTTCAACCGTAGTTGAAGGGTTAAATTCTCAAATATCTTGCTTGTCAAAGCGTTGTGACGTACTCATATCGTCATTATTTAATAATTATAGCGAGAGCATCTACTGTTATGTCGTTCCGCGCATCACTCAGTTATTGCCAACTACAAAAGTTGACCGTACAACACTAAATATACCGCCTCACATAACGTTGGCGGACCCCAAATTCCACATACCTGCTCCAGTCGATATGCTACTTGGCGCTGATATTTTCTGGACCATACTAGGTTCCCAAAACATATCACTGGGTAAAAATAAACCAACTCTAAATAAATCTAAACTGGGTTACTTAATCTCAGGCCCAGTGCCAACACAACATACAAAATTCATTAATACAGTCCACTGCAATCATATTACCTTACAAAACAACGACGATCAATTACATAATAAATTATCTCAATTCTTTGAACTAGAAACAGTAGCTACACGTAAACAAATATCTAGAGAAGAGCTTGAATGTGAACAAAGTTTTATAAACAATACCACTCGGTTGCCTGATGGGCGATTCGAAGTGACGATTCCATTAAAGGATGCGCCTGATAAGCTGGGCGACTCTTATGAACAAGCTTTGTCCAGGTTCCTATCCTTAGAACGCAGATTCAAACGCGAACCACATTTCAAAGAGCAATATTGTAATTTCATCAAAGAGTACATTTCATTGAATCATATGTCATTAAATGAAAATCCGGAAAATGATACTCTCACTTATATTTTACCACACCACGGTGTGTTACGTGACTCAAGCTTATCGACAAAATTACGGGTAGTATATGACGCGTCTGCAGTGACGACCTCTGGTGTCTCATTCAATCAAATTCAAATGGTAGGTCCAACCGTCCAAGATGACCTAATTAGTATCTTAACTAGAATGCGCCAGCATAGGTTTCTCGTGACTGCAGATGTCGAGAAAATGTACAGAATGGTGAATGTCAAACCATCACAACAAATGCTTCAACAAATCCTATGGCGATTCGAACCTCACGAACAACTGAGGCAGTATAAACTACACACAGTTACGTACGGAACCGCGTCTGCTCCTTATCTCGCGACAAGGTGTTTGACGCAGCTTGGTAACGAATGCCTAGACCAAACCGTCTCGGAAGTCATCTTACATGACTTTTATGTCGACGACTTAATCACAGGTGCCGCTACTGAATCGCAACTCATAGACACATGTAAGGGTGTTGTCAGACAGTTAGAAAAAGGGAAATTCCATTTACGTAAATTCCATTCAAATAGTGCTCATGTTGTCACTGAAGTCGTTGGTGAAAGTACTAGCGACGAATTACTTAACTTATGTAATAATGACTACTCAAAAACATTAGGTTTATTTTGGTCGTCCAAAGAGGACAATTTACTATACTCAGTCAATCTTGATGAAGACAAAATTCTAACTAAACGTACGATATTATCTCTTATGTCACAAATATTTGATCCACTTGGCCTAATAAGCCCATGCATACTGCTAGCTAAGAATATTTTACAAAAACTATGGTCTTCACAGATAACGTGGGATGAATCTGTGCCTTTGGACATAGTAAACATGTGGTCTAAATTTATAATGTCACTTGCTCACATAAATAATATTCGAATCCCTAGATGTATTTTGGGTGATAGTCCGATATCAATCGAACTTCATGTGTTTAGTGATGCAAGTACACAAGCTTATGCGGCGTGCGTATATATAAAAAGTGTCAATAATAATAATCGTGTGTCTGTTCACTTAGTGACTGCAAAGGGCAGAGTGGCTCCCCTGAAGCCCATGACAGTGCCCCGCCTAGAGCTGTGCGGTGCTCTCCTCGCCGTCCGCTTGGCAGATAAAGTGAAATCATCACTTAGATTAAACATAAAAAGAAGTGTCTACTGGTGTGACTCCACTATTGTCCTCGGTTGGATACATTCACCTAAAGCACACCTTCTTAAACCGTTTGTATTTAACAGAATCAGTGAAATATCTGAGAAAACTGAATCATGCAGATGGCGTTATGTGCCCACTAAAAATAACCCAGCTGATATTGGGTCACGTGGGGCAGATGCCAAACAGTTACAAAATTGTAGTTTATGGTGGTCAGGGCCACCATTCCTTCAACATGACGAACAGTCATGGCCTAACCAACCGTCACACCCTCAAGAGCCTGACTTACCAGAGTTCAAGGTTAAATGCAACTTGACTGCTGACTGTACCGATTATGTTACTTATTACTCTGCCTTCATAAAGAGTTCCTCTAATTTTAGTAAATTACAACGTGTAATTGTATATGTGCATCGGTTCATTCACAATTGTTTACACCCACAACACAAACGTACTGGGTTCTTAAAAATCTATGAATTAAATTCATCATTAATTTCACTGTGCAGATTTGTACAACTTGAAATGTTCAACTCAGAATACAACTTATTAAAAAACAATAAACAATTATCAGTTAAAAATAAACTACTTCAATTAAATCCATTTTATAATGAAAATGACACATTATTACGAGTAGGTGGTCGCCTTAAAAATTCATTTTATGATTTTGACACAAAACACCCCATCCTACTTGATTCACGGCATCATTTGGCCACATTAATATTTAGGCATTATCATATAATTTTATTGCATGCGCCTCCGCAATTATTACTTTTTACACTTCGTCATAAATTCTGGTTTATTAATGGTCGAAACCTTGCCAGACAGATAGTTAAAAAATGCATTAAATGTTGTCGCTTTGCAGGAAAAAGCATTCAACCGATCATGGGCAACCTTCCTTCCAGTCGCCTGCATACAGAGTATGTGTTTGCCAACACAGCGGTCGACTATGCCGGTCCCGTCATGATACTGAACCGAAAGGGCAGAGGAGGCACACTCATAAAGTCCTATCTATGTATATTCGTTTGTCTTGCCATTAAAGCAGTACATATAGAACTTGTCACTGACTTGAGCAGCACAACATTTTTAGCTGCATTAAACCGGTTCGTTGCCCGTAGAGGACGACCACGAACCATCTACTCTGATAATGGTACTTGTTTTGTCGGCGCATGTAATGAGTTGGCTAGATTTTTAAAGTCAAATTCTAACGAAATAAGCTCTCAAGCGTCTAATTCGCAAATCAACTTCAAATTTTCACCAGCGTATAGTCCACATTTTAACGGATTAGCAGAGGGTTCCGTAAAATCTGTAAAATATCATTTAAAGAGGGTTTTAGGTTTAGCTAACTTAACTTATGAAGAGATGAATACAGTTCTTGTACAGATCGAAGGTGTTCTGAATTCTAGGCCTCTCACTCCTTTATCATCAGACCCTTCTGATCTCACGGCGCTTACCCCATCACATTTCTTAATTGGACGACCACTTACAGCTTTGCCTTCTCCTCAGGACACTGACCCTGCGGCGATACCTTCTCTCTCACGATACATGAGAGTCCAACAACTGAAAGCCCATTTCTGGAAACGTTATTATATAGAATATATTACAGAACTCCAGAAACGACAGAAATGGCGCAAACAAGGAGATCAACTCCGGCTTGGAGAAATGGTGCTGGTGAAAGATGACCGGCTGCCTCCCACCCGGTGGCTGCTAGGGCGCATAGTGCGCCTGTACCCCGGCTCCGACGGCGTGACCCGCGTGGCCGACGTGCTCACCACTTCGGGGACTCTTCGACGAGCCTTCAACCGATTGTGCCCGCTACCAGTCATGGACCAGAACTGCGTTCCTGGGGCGGCAACATGTTAACGCCTAGCATGTGTGCGCACTGACATCTCACGCACACACGCAAACAACGTAGACTTACACACGCGCGCGAGCTGCGCGACTCCGCCGCGGGGCGCCGCGCGCGCCACTCGTCCAAAGACCGCGTCGGAGTCACCATACGCTCATTTTTAATTCATAATTTCATATTGTAAGCGTTAATAAACGTGCTAAAATCAACTTATTCGCATCATTCTTCCACCCTGACCAATATCCACAAAAAGCAAAGTACCGGCGTTCACAAAGGGCGAAGAAGGAACATGGGTGGTTTTTAGTCAGTAGAAGTCTGACACTCCCTTTCGCTCTGCCCAAGAGCGGGAGGGGTTATTTGATGATTTCCCACCCCCCAAAAAAAAAAAAAAAAAAGGCTTCCAGACAGGGGTCGAGGTCTCTTGGGTATGAATGGTGTAATCCCTACCCGAAACCGAAAAGCACCGGTTCTCCCAGTTATTGCGATATTTTTTTTTGTTCTAGACCCTATTTATGGGAACCTTAAGATATTGGGGGTCAAAATTATTTTCACAAGTTTTTTTTTTATTTGTACTTGTTTTTAAGGTTAAAGCTTTACTATATTTACTGTGTCCAGTTCGACCGCGCGGCCATAGCGTTTTTTCTTTAAAAAAACCATGTCAATTTTTTGTAAAAATTTGTCAAAGTTGATTCCCAAAACCATAAATTTGTCAAAGATACGGTTAAAAAGTTATAAGGGTTTGAACATGGCCGCGCCATTGAAACGCGGCGAACCGCGCGGCCACTGAGATCTTTAAAACTAAGCCTTGTAGAGACCTGAAATTTACGCAAATGCAAGATTTAATTTGTAAAAAATTTGTAAAAATATAAAAAAAATACTCAGGTTTATAGTTTAAGAGCTATAACACTAAAACCGAATGGCCGCGCCATTGAAACGGTGGAGAAAACGCTATCGCCTGTATCTCGCTGAAAAAAAATCGCAGAGGTGTGTAGTTTATTGTAATTACCCAGATTTGAATTTGTCGAAACTAGGAAAAATACAACAAAAATTCCTAGGTTTATATTTCAGGAGCTATAAGACTAAAACGATATGGCCACGCCATCGAAACGGTGAATAAAACGTTATTTCGCCTGTATCTCGCTGAAAAAGCATCGCAGAGGTCTGGAGTTTTTTGTAATACCTAGATTTTAATTTGTCAAAACTAGTAAAAATACAATAAAAATTCTTAAGGTTATATTTCAGAAGCTGTAGAACATTATCAGTATGTGGTGCGATAGGGTGACCATGTCTTATTGTTTATTTACAGAATACTTTCTACTTATTGTTACAGAAATTATAATTCAAGGATTCTAAATAAAATTAAAATGAAACCATAAATATAAAAACAATTATGTTTATTGCTTGAAAAGTCAATAATACAGTTACAGTCCGCGTGGACTTACGAAAAACTAGCCCTAAGATTGGTTTAAATGACGCAACTCCGCCCCTAAGCTATGTGATTGGTAATGCACACTATTGCATCTCACACGCGCCACCCCCGCGCGCCTCCGCAGGTCAGTGCGACGCGTACAGCCGTTAGTACTTATTATTCTGTGGTACAGCGACGTAAGCGTAAGAGTTTCGTTATCAGTGTGTCGTTGTGATGTTAACACGATAAAAAAGTGATCTACTGATTATTAAAATGTTCAGTTCGTGTGTAATTACGATTAAGTGTTGTACTGTGGTGTAACGTCAGTTCGGTAAATTATGTAAACAATTCAGCAGAAGTGATTAAGGTATGTTGCATTTAAATAATATTTTATGATTATGTTAGAGCTCTCTCTTTATTTGTATGGATGACCGTGTAGTTAAGATATTTTACTATGAAATATTTACAATCTTATGTATATGAACTTATATGAAATACTAAAAACTATCTAATAACTAACAAAAATAATAATAATATATAATGTTAATGTAAGTAAACATCTTAGTGTAAGTAAACAATCTGTGATTTTTGAGTTTTTTTTTTTAATTTGTAACATTCTGTGATTTATGTGACTTTTAAACCAATAAACATAATTGTTTTTATATTTATGGTTTCATTTTAATTTTATTTAGAATCCTTGAATTATAATTTCTGTAACAATAAGTAGAAAGTATTCTGTAAACAATAAGACATGGTCACCCTATCGCACCACATACTGATAATGTTCTACAGCTTCTGAAATATAACCTTAAGAATTTTTATTGTATTTTTACTAGTTTTGACAAATTAAAATCTAGGTATTACAAAAAACTCCAGACCTCTGCGATGCTTTTTCAGCGAGATACAGGCGAAATAACGTTTTATTCACCGTTTCGATGGCGTGGCCATATCGTTTTAGTCTTATAGCTCCTGAAATATAAACCTAGGAATTTTTGTTGTATTTTTCCTAGTTTCGACAAATTCAAATCTGGGTAATTACAATAAACTACACACCTCTGCGATTTTTTTTCAGCGAGATACAGGCGATAGCGTTTTCTCCACCGTTTCAATGGCGCGGCCATTCGGTTTTAGTGTTATAGCTCTTAAACTATAAACCTGAGTATTTTTTTTATATTTTTACAAATTTTTTACAAATTAAATCTTGCATTTGCGTAAATTTCAGGTCTCTACAAGGCTTAGTTTTAAAGATCTCAGTGGCCGCGCGGTTCGCCGCGTTTCAATGGCGCGGCCATGTTCAAACCCTTATAACTTTTTAACCGTATCTTTGACAAATTTATGGTTTTGGGAATCAACTTTGACAAATTTTTACAAAAAATTGACATGGTTTTTTTAAAGAAAAAACGCTATGGCCGCGCGGTCGAACTGGACACTATTTACTTCGATGACCCGTTTACTGTTTAAAGCATCCATCAGAATATTGTTTTGTGTGTGTTATGTTTAGTTTTACCGTAAAACTTGATTTTTCGCCCCAAAAGAAAAAGTCGTATCCCAGCAATATTTTTAGCGCAGTTTGATGTACATAATGCTTGGTTGAAGGCCACGTGAAGGGTCCATTTACACACTGTATAACAGAACAGCAAATCGGTTACGAATATATTTATCAATTCAAGCGTTTTGCTGGTTAGTGGTTCCGAACAACACTCTAGGGAACCATTCATTTTTCTAAACGAATTCAATTGTTAAACTAAATATTGATTCGATAGCCGTTGGGAGATTCGTGCCTGACTTTCGGAATATAATATTAATTTTAACAATTATTCAGCCATTTCAATTGAAACTCTCTGGTGTAAAACTCAGTGGTCTTTTTCATTTTCAATTCTTTGAAGATATTTTGCAGACATATTTTGACAAGGTTATTGTAGGTATTAAAGTACATAGCGTAGGAAAATAGGTGCTTTTATCCAAAAACAATAAATCAATCATTGTTTGAGTGTGATGTTGGTGGTCTCGACTAAATAGAACTACTTTTCGACATGAAGACTATAATTTATTTTGACTGGGGAGTATTAGCCCGGAGTTAGGAAGTTAGCTGTATGATACCCCCGCGGCCCTGTGCCTTGGACAGCAAGTTAAGCCGTTCATCCTGCGCCTGATATATCTT
The DNA here is from genome assembly GCA_949774965.1 of Diarsia brunnea. NCBI lineage: Eukaryota > Metazoa > Arthropoda > Insecta > Lepidoptera > Noctuidae > Diarsia > Diarsia brunnea. Next base: position 20,687,930 of record OX459004.1, on the reverse strand, counting down.
CGGCCGTATCGAATTGCCGGCCCATCGGACTTTGAGAGTAAAGGAACAGAGATTGCACCTTTGTCTGCACACACACTTGTACACTATTTATATCTTCTTCGCTGATGAATAAATAATCTACGCTAAGATTGGCTGCCGTCACCAAAAATGGTCAGGAAGACTATTTACTGTACCCAAATATCATCATCATCAGACCAAATTCACCCACTGCTGGGTATAGGCCTCTCTAATCAGGTGCCAATCGCCACCTTCTTGTGCCAGTCTCATCCAGGTTTTTCCCTCGATGGTAACTATATTGTATCCAAGTATAGTTACGATCATTGTCAAAGGAAGTAACCTATATATTTAGAAGGTTTACAAGTACACCAGTAGATAACTTATATTCAACCTAGTGGTACATTGCTACTATTTGCTTCTTAGTGATATTTTCCATTCTTCATTTGATAAATATTCAATTGATATCACACACGTATCAAAGGGCCTCACAAAGGACTTTCCTCGTCGCTTACTACGACACCGGCTACTTTTTCATCTGACCAATTTCCCTGAGGATTCCTATAATATTTACAGATGGACTAGGGTCCCGCCCCTGCTTCGTATAGTTGGTATGGCTTAACCAAACATCGATTTAACAAAGTTAGAATTATGAAAGGTCAATATTCATTATTATTAGTATATACGTAATATTTCACAATAAATTCTCCAATTAATGATATAAACTGGACTCACAAAGAAATACAAAAAGCAACTTTAATTAATATAACTTGGATCAAATAATGAGAAAAATACACAAATATTGAAAAATACACATACACAGAAATTAACACATTTCGAGTCCACCATATACCTTATCACCTCTTGGGGACTGGAATACAAATATCAACCCCCAGATACAGACTGTCTTATTTGGGACTCACTGGCAACCATAGATTACTAGTTTTATATAACCCTCCGCTTGCCACAGACGGAGGAGAGGGTACGAATGAGGAATTTCTCACAAAAAAAAGGTTATTTTAAACCACTCATAACATCTCTTGTGTATAAATTGTACCTGCTTATGTATTACCTGGATAATAAACAATTTTCTATTTGAAATACCTATTAATGTAAATAAAATATATTAGCTATGTAGCCATTCTCGCCCCCACGCCACGGTTGAATAATTTCATCCAATTTTCGTATATTCGGCAATTTGCGACTTGTTAAAATATAATTTGACACTTTTTCTGCCATATCCTTATTTATAGCCCTTGCTGCCCCGCCCTTTGGGTGTTAAGTTGAGCTCCAAGGTCGAGACAAGTGTTTGAATTAAAGTATCAGCATTCAGTCTGAGATTTGCTTCTATAAACTTCTTACAATATTTAGGCAGGTGGGTTACTGCCAGCCTGCATCGATCTGCTGCTGGGCAGAGGCCTCTCCCAGCTCTTGCTGTTTAGGTTGAAAGTGGACCACTGCCGTCTGTTTGGTCCTGTTCATTACGTTATCCTCTATGGGATCTGGGCTCATCTGGGCCCCTTCTGATTGTTTTTGGACTCTGCATGTGGTAGACACAGAACAAATAAAAAAAAAAAAAACATTAGTAATTATAATTTTAAAATCCTGTTCTGTTTTACTTAAAGGTGGATTTGCAGAGAAAACTGGTTCAATGTTACAGGAAGTATAAATAAAGAAATTGTTTTACCTACTGTAACTTAACGGTTGGTTTTCAAAAGTATTAACACGTCGAGAATATCACCCGTGCCGGGCGACCGCGGGCGGGAGCTGATATTCTCGACACCATCCTACGTCTATATAACATTTTTACATCTGGCAGATGGACAGTGGACTACCACGTATTTTATTGATATCAGTTGTCAAGCACCCTTTGAAGTTACACAAGTTTACACATCAATTAATTAAACACAATCCTTAAAAAGCTTTAATTTTAAATGAGTACACACTGGACGAGCTGAATGATGTTAATGAGTTTCTGTGCAAACGTGAAGTGCAAACAAATCAGCGATTCCACGTCGACAGGTATAAATATATTTGTGAAGGCCGTGCGTGTAGCCCTTTCTGAACTTATGACGTGATGAGTGAAGAAAACATGAAATGAAACAAAAAATGACCACTAGTTGTCATAGCGAGTGTATAAAGCATGTTGCTACTTACCACACCGGTTCAACTCACGTGAAGGATACAAAGAACTTGCTCATGGTTCTCCACGCAGGTCGTGTCGCGAGTATCCCTGGACGCAAGAGGAATCTCCTGAACCGGTGTAGTCGTTTGTCAGTAGTGGTTTGAGGATCTATTTCAAATTGACTACTTATCATCTTCCTGCACTTTTCCCATTTATTTGTGGTCGGCGCAATACGTTTTTTTCTTTCATTCTGTCCTGTCAGTCGTCACGCTATCATTTATTCCTTTTGCCTTCATATCATTCCTCACACATTCCATCCATCTTTTCTTTGTTCTTCCTTGTAACTAATAACAATCAGTTTTACCGTCTTGTGTGGTATTGGTATGTTCTGCTAGGGACTGAAACTGACGCCTTCGTCGGGTCACAAGCGTGACTGCTGAGAAGAGGACCTGGAAGTGTAGTTGGGTTTTTTTATAAGGAATTTATCAGTAGCAGTGAGTCTGGATTTGTGCCTGGTTAATGGCAATAGGCTCGTCCCCTATAATATGGGCCTTAACCTTTCGTATGCCGTGTAATGAGACACAATTAAAAAGCCATAGTGTCTCGCGTAGATCTACGTTCGGCATACGAAAGGTTAAACATAACTGGCGCAATGTGGGTGTACTGTAGGTACAGCTCTGCCTAACTCTTCGGGGATTACAGGTATTATGTTATCTATCAACATAAATATAAAAGGAAAAGCTGACTGACTGAGGACCAACACACAGGGCAAACCCTTAGGGCTAGAAACTTCAAATTTGGCACACGTATTCCTCTTATGACGGAGGCACTCAATAAGGAAGGATTTCTTAAAATTTAACCCCCAAGGGGGTGAAAGGGGGGGAAAACTTTGTATGGAAAATCGTCAAAAGAAAGCTGTCTACCAAGGTTCAGTTAAACAGTTTTAGATACCGCCCTTTTCATCAGACCCAGCTAAAACCCAATAAATTCAGGCAGCTGTCACAATGTTTCACATTCCCTTAGTCGGTCGTTAAACGTTGACCGATCAGTGAAAACCTTTCCGTACTGTAATGGAACACTTCACTTTCACAATCCACAATCGAATTCCTTTCCCTCAAATGTAGGTAGTAAAATAATATTTTAGGCACGTTTCGTGTGAAACCCTTTGCGGACCTTTTGATACCCTATACGAGTATAGGTCGTCCTTTAAAGCTTTGTTTTCCTAAAAATATAATTGGAACGGTTCACAAAGGATTCGAGAATTGTGTTCGCAAGATGGTGAGAAGGAAATTGGGAGATTTCTGAGAATATTTTTGCAATATCAAATATTTGTAGGAATTCGAGGCTTTGAGACAATGTGCGTGAATGTTTGATTTTGTTCCGGAACCTGATGACTTTATTTCTGTAAATGTGAACGAGGAAAAACAAAAACTCAGAAACGTTTTTATTTTTCTTAAACAGAGAAATCAAGGAAAAGTACTCGTACTCTAGGAGATTGTGAAATATTAACGTTTAAAATAAAACCGACTTCAAAAACACAAAAAAGTGAAAAACACAAAAAAGTGAAAAATAAACTTCACAAGAAAAAGCAGCTTCTGAAGTCGGTGACATTTTGTTTGTTTGATTTCGTTTTTATTATTCGGTTTTATTTTTTGCAAAAAAGTTTTTTATTTTTCCATTTTTAGTTGTTCCCAAACAAATAATAGGTTTAATTTATCCCCAATAAATGGAACATTACATAATATCTTACTGTCCAAATCTGGGTGTACACATCTGCGTACCCCCTCAGATCATACAGGCGTGATGTTACGTCATGATGTTGTATAAACAATAAACATCCAAGCGATTGCAGCAATCACGACAGATTTGCCGTCTATTTTTTAAGAGTTCTATTGTATATCTCCGAAGATCAGGATCAGATCTTCACCAAATTTAAATGGGACCACCTCAGGAGTATACTCTTTCAAATAAAAAAAGAATTTTGAGAATCGGTTCACAAATGGAGGAGAAATCAGGTAACATACATAAAAAAAAAAAAAAAATACATACACACGAACATATAACCTCCTCCTTTTTTGAAGTCGGTTAAAAATCCAAGTTACTCAGTGTTTCTACATAGGGATCTGGTGAATGTAATGCGTTTTTCCTTTAGCAGTGTACATTTCCTGCGTTCATATAACTATGTATGTGTAGAAGTATACAGGATTTAAAAAAAATTATGTATAATAATACTGTAATACATGAAATGGAACTGAAGGAATTCATATATTTTACATGCCTCACGATATGAGATGCAATATGCGGTTCCTGCAGCCGTCTACACAACATAATTAACCTCATACAAAATCTCAAGTGGGAAGGCAGCCAGACATACAAAATCTAAATCAAAATCAAAAGTCATTTATTCAAACTAGGCTGATAATCAGCACTTTTCGAACGTCAGAATTTACTTTACTTTACTTATTTACAAGTGACAGTCCCGCAAAACGGCCACCCTTCGACACTTCCTAGTGTTTTTGCTGGAAAGAAGAAGTGGAGGAACAAACTCCCCAGCAACACATCTGTCTGTTTGGGTAGAAGAATCAGACTCGATACAATACACTATATAATATCAAAACACGCGTGTTTGGTGAATACAACACGTTTCAGACTTCCAACAGACATGCAAAGCAGGCCAAATTGGTTATTCCACGAGTTCAAGTCTATCAAACAGTTAAACATCAACAAATAACAGAACATCATCACTCAATCAAGCTGTGCCTATAGATATACACCCGCAGTTTTAAAGTTAATATAAGCGAGCCTATTGTCATCAATCATAAATAAAGGAACGCAATAACACTTTGCCCGAACTAGAAATCATACTTTATGCACAGAAGTTACTGGGCATAGATACGATGGGGCACATGATATCGTGGCCTTCACTGCAGGAGTTGATATAAGTTATTGATAGCGCCAAGCTCGTACCTATGTTTTCATGAGATAAAAGTAACAGTAAAGCTCCGCGCAAACGGGCCACCGACTAGACCCACCGGTGGCTGTCGCGCGCCACGTCCTTTGGTACCGCGCTGACGAAGGTGGTCAGTGGCTGCCACAAGTAGTCGGTGGCCGCCACAAGTACGTAAGCGGACGGTGAAGGGGCGTGTCGGCATTTTTAAGTGGCAAGTGGCCGCCACCGGTGGTGGCGAGTCGCCGCCGCTGATGGGGTGTCGGGGACACTGAGTCGCTAGTGGACGGCACTCGCTACACGTGTGCGGCGATTTCATACAAAACGTTTTAAAAAACATGTAAACCGCTTGTCGCCAGCCTGCACAGATGGCTGTGGAAAATGGCTCGCGGAGCCTAACAGTGGATAAGATTGCTCAATGTAATGGTAGCAGTTTCGTGTTTTACAACCCAGAGAATTCCATTTTATTGAATTCGGCCCCCCGCGACGGTTTTATTTATTTCTTTTAGCCCAATGTGATTATTGTAGCAAACTCATTTATACGTCGTAATGTTGACGACACATGTGCGCGTTTTATATTACAATTACATGCCTGTCGAATCCATGACTGATAGGGTTATATATAAAATAGAATAGAAAGTATATTGCAGTTCGATAGAAAAAAAAAAATTGTAGAAAATTGCTGATAAATTGAATCGAAAATGTATTAAGTGCGATAGTTTTGATGGAGGCCTTTTACTCATCATCAAGGTGTCCCTTTCAGAGACTAGTTAACAATACAGACTGACTGCGGTACTCAGAGATATTTAATGATTACTGAAGAGAAGTGGGCTAATATCCTCCAGGTGTTACGAGGAATGAAAGACGGTGGCTTCAATTAGTGTGGACTGTATTTTAAGAGGTTGTACAGGAAGGTAAAACAAACGGTTTTCTAAAACTTGATTAGGCGAGAATTGAAGATGCGCTCGGTGGCAAGGACGTTGACGCAGTGGCGAGCCGGCCGGTGCGCGCTCGCAGCTGGAGTCCCGCTCCGCGCCTCAGCTCCCGCCCGCGGTCGCCCGGCACGGCTGATATTCTCGACATGCTCCCGGCGTTGAAGACTGGTCTTCAATGGTTAGACTGGAAGAGGACAGATGGTGTTGAAAGCACGTCGGACTATGCCCCTTTTCGTCCGTACGTCTGCGACTCTGCTTATCCCGTCTCTCCCAGTTATGAGACGCACGATGCGACCGAGTGGCCACATCAGTGGTGGTGATTGTTGCTCTTTGAGCACCACCAAGGCTCCCTCTTCAAGCACCCCATCGGAGTCCGTCCATTTGGTTCTCTGTTGGAGGTAAAAGATATACTCGTTAGAGAATCTATTCCAGAACTGTTGCTTCAGGTGCTCAATCCGCTGGAAACGTTTCAGGCTGGATATGTTCTGGTTGATGACTTGTGGATGCGGCAGGGATGTGAGAGATCTCCCAATAAGGAAGTGGGCAGGAGTTAACGGGTATAGGTCTGATGGATCAGTGGAAAGTGGAGTGAGGGGACGAGAGTTTAGAATTGCCTCGACCTGAATCAGACACGTAGACATCTCTTCGTAAGTGAGATGTGCGAGGCCTAATATACGTCTGAGGTGATGTTTGGTGGATTTTACGGCAGACTCCCATAAGCCACCGAAGTGCGGGGTGTAAGCCGGAATAAAATTAAAATTGATACCTGTTTCTGCCATTTCTGAAGAAAAGTCCTGTTTTAGTATGCCAGCTATTTCGTTACAGGTGCCAATAAAGGTTGTACCATTGTCTGAGTAAATGGTATTTGGTTTACCACGACGAGCAATAAACCTATTCAGTGCTGCAATAAAGGCATGTTTTGTTAGATCTGAGACAAGCTCCAGATGAACCGCCTTCGTGGCTAGACAAACAAAAACACATATGTATGATTTTACTAATCTACATCCTCTACCTTTGCGGTCAGCTAGGAGGATGGGTCCGGCATAGTCTGTGCCCGTCTCTAAGAAAGGAAACTCTAATTGAACTCGTTCCTTCGGTAAGTTACCCATGATGGGTTGGACAGTTCTACCGTTGAAACGCTGACACTTGACACATTTATGAGAGGTTAATTTGGCAAGATTTCTTCCACCCAAAGGCCAATACTCATGTCGTATTGTGGCTAAGAGTAACTGTGGACCAGCATGGAACAGGCGTAGGTGATAGGTATTGAAAATAAGCTTACTGTAGTTATGTTTACTGCAAATAATGATTGGGTGCCTAACATTATAGTCGTAGCAAGAATTGTCTAATCTGCCTCCGACTCGTATAATACCAGAGTCCATAAAGGGTGATAATTTCTTAAGGCGATTCTTATTCGGTAATGGTTTACCTGATGAAAGTAGCTCGTACTCTTCAGGGAACATTTCCCTTTGAACTGTTTTAATTATGAAATCAGTGCTGTAGGCCAATTCTGAATTAGTGAGAGCAACACTACGATTATGTACTCTTTTAGCACGATTTATGAATCTAAATACGTATGCTAATAGGCGTTGTAAATGTGAATAATTAGACGAATTATGAATTAAAGTTTGAAATGAATTATTATGTATATTATTAGGATTAGAAGTAAGTAATGATTGATTATGTATGTTAGTGGAATGTGATTTTAATAGTTCAGGTAATATTTTGTTCACATCTGTGTTGGGCATTGAAGGCCAAAGAGCTGGATCTGTAAGTAAGAACGAAGGCCCTGACCACCACATGGAGGATTGACCTATGAGGTCAGCGCTCAGACCACGGGAGACAAGATCCGCAGGGTTGTCTTTGGTCGGCACATAGCGCCAGGTGTAATCACCAAAGCCTTCCCGTATCTCCGAAACTCGATTCCTAACAAACGGCTTAAGCGTGCTAGGAGAAGCAGACAGCCAACCTAAGACAATCATAGAATCACACCAAAATATGCATTTGTCAGGTTTAAGTGTTAATGATTCTAGTACCTTTGCACACAACCTAGTTCCTAATAGGGCCCCACAAAGCTCTAGTCTTGGGATTGTGGTCGACTTAATTGGTGCAACCTTACTTTTGGACGTGAGCAGATGTGTATGAACGGTGCCGCTACTGGCTACTGAACGAATATATATGCAGGCTCCGTATGCCTTTTCCGATGCATCTGTAAAAATATGTACTTCCACAGATATAGGGCTGTCACACACCACCCACCGTGGTATGCTGAGAAGATTAAGCTGTGGTAAAGTCTGTATGAACTTCAGCCATAACTTTTTAATGTCTGCATTGACCTCATCGTCCCAAGCACACTGGTCTACCCATAATCTCTGCATTATTACCTTGACCTCGATAATACACGGACAGACAAGACCTAAAGGATCGAATACTTGCGCTATTGTGGAAAGTATGTGTCGTTTTGTGATTGTAGTATCTGTATATTTCGGTATATGAATGGAGAATGTAAGACAGTCGGTATGACAACGCCAATTAAGACCGAGGGTTTTACTTGGTTCATCAATACTTAAACTGACTGTGTTAGGTATGTCTGAATGTGTGGATGATGTGGTATGCGTGGTTGAATCCTGTGTGTGTGTAGTGACTGCCTGAAGTATTTGTGTGTTGTTAGACTGCCACTTGCGAAGATTGAGTTGTGCAGTCCTAAGTATGTTGGTGACATCCCTACAAAGTGCTATAGTGCTTTCTATAGAGTCACCTCCAGACAGGTAGTCGTCGACGTAAAAGTCGCGTTGTATTGATTGTTGTGTACGTGTGTGTGTTGCCTCCTTTGCCAGCTGAGACAAACATCGTGTTGTTATGAACGGAGCTGATGCTGTACCGTAAGTAACAGTGTTTAATGTGTATGTTTTAAGAGGTAATGATGGATCAGAGCGCCACAATATCTGTTGTAGATGTCGCTGCGATTCGTCAACTACGATTTGACGAAAGAACTTCTCGATGTCTGACGATATGACGTATTTATGCTGCCGAAACCTTAACAGTATGGATATTAAGTCATCCTGTACTGTTGGTCCTATGCCTTGAATGTCGTTGAACGACTTACCAGAAGTTGTGACGGCTGATGCGTCGAAGACAACTCGAAGCTTGGTCGTTGTGCTGGCCTCTCTGAAAACGCCATGATGTGGAAGATAATATGAAAGAGATGAATAAGGTTGAGATACTTCGCTCATATGACCTAATGCTTCATACTCCTGCAAGAATTCTACGTAGCGTTGCTTAAGAGTTGGGTCCCTATCAAGCCTACGCTCTAGAGAAAGAAAGCGACGTTTAGCCATCTCAAAGGAGTTACCTAATGCTTCAGCAGGTTCCTTTAAGGGGATGGTGACTACGAAACGACCATCAGCATTACGCCTAGTAGTGTTTATGAAGTTCTGTTCACATGCTCGCTCCTCGGATGTGAAATTAAACTTAGGTGGAATGGAATCAAGCTCCCAGAATCTGGAAAGATCCATTGGTGTTTGTACGTGTGGGGTGTGCCTGTCATGCGCGAACATACACACTGATGAGTAAGTGCTGTTAGGTTGAGGCATGACACCTGATAAGAGCCATCCGAGCTTGGTCTCGAAGAGCGTCGGCATATGTCTACCTAACTGAATACGATTGCGACCAATCACACTCCAAAAGATGTCGGCTCCAACAAGTATGTCGATGGAGGAAGGGACATTGAAAGATGGATCGGCCAGACTTACACCTTCTGGTAGTTGCAAGTCAGTTATGTCTAAGTATGTATGAGGTATATGAGTGGTTATGTCGGGCAAGACAAAACAATCAATGTCTATGTGATGCGACCCATCACACGACTGTATATGTAGCGCACAAGATTGCGTAATGGTAGACACTTGACTGTTTATGCCTGCAACGTGTGAGCTTACATTACGAATAGGTAAATGTAGCTTACCACAAAGGTCCTTGGTAACAAAGTTTGCCGTGCTCCCATTGTCAAGTAAGACTCTGGCGCTATGCGGCATCCCGGATTGGTCCGTGACTCTTACCAAAGCTGTGGAAAGCAATACATGACGAGATGAAAAATCGTGATTAGTACCAGCTAAAGTTATGTGCTCCTTACTAGAGCTAGGATCATCATCATGCGAATGCAACATTGTATTATGCCTCTTTGTACAATACTTGCAGTGACCAAGTTTACAAGTAGCCTCTAAATGACCTGGACGTAAACAATTCAAACAAAGTTTAAAGTCTTTTACCTTAGATAAGCGTGCAGCGACTGTGAGCGCCTTAAATTGATCACAACTAAATATGTAGTGACTTTGTTTACAAAGAGGGCATGAAATATTAAATTTTCCCTTACTTGATGATACAGCAAAGCTTTTTGGCTTACTGTGCGATGATTCTGGCTTAGGTTTTAAGTTTCTAGCCTCCTCAAGCGTTTCTAGAAGATTGCAGCGGTTAGAAATAAGTCTAGTGAACATGTCTAAGGATGGATACTCATTCATAGAGTTCCTATATTCCTCCCACTGTCTGCTAGAAATAGGGTCCAACTTAGATGCCATTAAATGAACAACCATTTCACCCCAATGCTGTACGTGCAACCCTAGTGTTGCCAGTGACCGCAGGTTTTTGCTGGTTACATCAATAATCTGTCGTAAACCTTGGCTACATTCCTTTTGAAGTGGTTCTACGTTAAATAAAGCTTGCATATGATTATTGATTAGTAATTGCTTATTGTCGTACCTTTCACACAACAATTGCCATGCGTTGTCGTAGTTGTCCCCTCTGAAATCTAAACTTTTAATGACTAGTGCTGCGCTGCCATTAAGTGACGAACGTAGGTAGTGAAATTTATTGATGTTATCTATACTTTTCTCCTCATGAATCAATGAAATATAAATATCTTTAAACTCTAACCAATCCTTATAGCCGCCGCTAAAGTGAGGTAAATTTATTTTAGGAAGTCTAACATTATTATGTCTAGTAACCACAGAAAGTTGCTCATTGGAGCTTACCTTAGACGCCAGTTGAGCGCGATGCTTTGACAGTAGCGCGCGAGCAGATGCAAGCTGCTTGTAGTAGTTGCTCTCGAATTGCTCACGTTCAGAAAATTGCTCGTCGGGCTTGGTAGACAGGTACTCCAATTGACTCTGAAATTGATCATAGGTGGCATATAAGGTAACTATTTTCTCAATTCTTATCTCTAACTCGACAAGCTGTTCCTCACTAAGCTGTTCGCAAGACTTAGTGGTACTTATAAAAGTTGTGAATTGAGTAAGCTGTGATTTAACTGAGGCACGCTTTTTTGTAAGCTCTTTAATCTTCATTTCCTCGGCCATGGCTAAATAAGAAGGTAGCAGTAAGCGCTAAAGGAAATGCAAATAGAAAGGAAAAAATACTAATTAAAGAATAGATGCTAAAAGCACTGAAAAGTACAGTTATGATGCGCCTGTTAAAACTAAGACACAGCTGATCGAAGAATGTGTTGCTACTAAAAACCAGTAGGCGGTTAAGAAAAAATATTTGAATTCAAATCGAACTGTCAGTGTCAAACTGTGAAGAGAAAAGAAGAAAAAAAACCGAAGATGCTTACAGAACTATGTTAATTGCTATTACTAGATTAATAAGCACTAATTATGTTCCAACTATTAATGTGTAGGGTTCTGCTGTAATGGGAAATACACTAAACTACAATATTAAAGGAAATAACTCGGACTAAGAGTGTATGATTGTTTCTACTATGTAAACTAATTATTAACTATATTGGAATGGAATGGGATAATCACTAATACGGATAGATACTACTTTGCATGATTCACTGGTCTAAAGCACTATCTAATACTCTAGTGGAATGAAAGTTAGTATGTGAATTATGTACAATGTTAGTATGAATATGGAAAGATCTCACGAAATCCGTTGACTGCGTGTCCAAAACCAAACGTTTTCTTGATTTAAACGATGGATTGCGATGTTCTTGGGCACTGCTTGGGCTGCTACGCTGCGATGACCCAGCTATGATGACCACTGAAGAACTGCTTGCTCCAACGAATACTCCTCTTCACAAGGGCGATGATGATGACCGAAGACTCGAACCAGGCTCGCACGAAGGGCGAGAGAAGTCGTCTTGATTTGGTTTCCAACGGCCGTTTTCAAATTTTGAAAATCTTCTGCTACTCCCAGTAACTGGTCATTTCACGTCGAAGGACCATGAAGAGAAGTTAGTGTGGACTGTATTTTAAGAGGTTACAGGAAGGTAAAACAAACGGTTTTCTAAAACTTGATTAGGCGAGAATTGAAGATGCGCTCGGTGGCAAGGACGTTGACGCAGTGGCGAGCCGGCCGGTGCGCGCTCGCAGCTGGAGTCCCGCTCCGCGCCTCAGCTCCCGCCCGCGGTCGCCCGGCACGGCTGATATTCTCGACAATTACTTATGCCGGCCGTCACTTAGTGAAGATTTCACATACTTTTGTATGACAAAACTGTCAAAACCTTTACTAAGTGATGGCCTAAGTAATCATTAAAGGTCTCTGAGTGCGGCAGTTATTGTTTTATCAGAATGAAATACTTATCATCGTATGTTCTAACGTTACCATGAAAGCTAGCTTCTATTTACAGCGCGGAGGTCGGGAGTTATCCCTTGGGAACGTAACTGGATATAAAAATCCTTATCATAAGTGTCATGGTCTACCTGTAAGCCATATTTCATCGGAATGAGTTGGTTTGGTGAGAATAGGGAATAGACAGTTATTTCGGCATTTAAAATATTAGTTTGGATGACACATGTGTGTACTAAACTCACTATAATGTATAATTTTTTTTCTTACTATTCCACTGCTGGGCAAAGCCATTGCCGTCTACTCTTCTCTCCTTGCGGTTTTCACCGGCCAATCTCTCACAAACGCATCTTATGCCAACTTTGGTATTATTTCAAAAGGTACACTAATCATTTCTAATTTATTTCAACAGGAAGTTTTCTACGAAGAAATGCCTATTTACTATATATTCCCGTGAGTCGCATAAAAAAGGTTTACTTATGTAAACCTTCGTAATCTTATAAGTGAACACCTTTCATTTGTCGGGAGTTGCGAAGGTCGGGTCTTGTTCAGCCATTTGCTAATTAAACATACGACGCGGAAAAGTTCTATAAAATATTTTTTATTTGGTGTGGTACTAGTTTAGTGTTCGAAATATAACATTACAATTGAATGTAACATCACGCCTATATTTTACAGAAGGCTTAGGTAGAAGTGTCCCTTAAAGCCCATCCACCAGGCAGACCTCCCATTTACGGGTAACAAAGACCTTTAGATAAAATACATTTGTGTCATACATGAAAATTAACTAACGATAATAAAACGATAATTATGTTAATGCCTCCGTGTGTTTAAGTCCCATGTAATGGAAGTGAATCAATTACCATTATATGGGTACAAGTCTAGTGTGTGATGAAAAAAAACAAATAAATACTTTATAAACTTGGGAATCGAATCTAGGACTTCATGCATGACAGTCATAAAGTCAGGCATAAATCTTAACAATTCATACAATGCAATTGTTGCTTTTTTACCAATTTACTTCTTGAAATAGGCGTCTACCAATACCCAGATGTCAGCTTAGGCTGGGCCTCATAAATTAATTAGCCAAAATGTGCTATTGTCAGCTTTTATCGGCCCTCGGTTTGCACAACCGAGGGCCGATAAAAGCTGACAATACTTTCCATTGTAATTAATGAAAATCAAGCATCGAATTCCTGTATATTTCCCCTTTTGCACGAAACCCTCAGAGAGTTTTTATCCGTGTACAAATCAACTCATTTAGAAGCCAACGTTTTAGAGCAAAAGACGGAACATTTTTAGAAAAAGTACACGTTTGAGAATACAAAGAGTTTTGAGCGAAATCGAGACGTTTTAACCAAATGAGAATAATTTGGAATGTTCTGACATTTGAATTGTTGATTATATAAAGGTTTATACTTGTTCACGTATACGACAATAAATATGGATGACAACATACATAGCCGGGTAGTCCACTGCTACGTATATGTAGGATGTGTTCGAAGCGGTTTGCCAGCCGTGGAGCTAGATTCGCAAGTAATAGTTGAAATACTATCTGTAAATACCTATGTTTGACAAAATAAATGATTGATTCATTGAAATTAAAGTCAAGCGAAAGAATTGTTATTATTTATTTTAGGTATGGTAGGATACAATGAGCTAAGGGTTAGGAGGGAGCTTGCACTCGCCTCATATATATATAAATTATTGAGAGGAAAGGTGTACAATGCTCTTATTTTAAGCCAAGTGTGTTCCGGACAGGTACGTGTGGCGACGACGACAGCCACGACTGCTAGTGGAGCCGCGGTCTCGGACCAACCTTTTACAGGAGGCGCCGCTGACGCGTGCACTCCGAACGCTCAATCTCATAGCCAGTGAGACGGACTTATTCTGTTGTTCTCTAAGTGAATTCACAAGGAATGCTTTATTTGTTATTAGTTATAAGTAGCAATTAGCCTAGTATTAACTGGGTTGTGGAGGTCAGATAGGCAGTCGCTCCATGTAAAATACTGGTATTCAGCTGCATCCGGTTAGACTGGAAGCCGACCCCAACATAGTTGGGAAAAGGCTAGGCAGATGATGATGATGAGTTATAAGTAGCAATTAAGTTAGGATTATGTTATTAAGGCGCATTTATCGCATTGGGGTTGCCCTGTAATGATAGATGTAAGTTGATAGATAAATAAAAATAAATAAATTGTTGCAGTCATTGGTTGGTTCGGGTCGGTTCGTCGTCGTTGTCGGTTTAAATACAAATGGAGCAAAACCCCACAAGTTTTTCTAGGAATGTACATCTAGAATTCTAGGCATTCAAAAGACAATGTCGATGGATAGATGAATAAATGGAATCCCGTACCGAGCTGCGTCAAAATTTGTTATTCATGGTCTACACATATCATATTAACTGCCACAAGAGTTGTTTTTGTAAACAAAATACGTGTTTTTGTTTGGGAAATAGGTTCAAAATTAAGTCCGATCTCATGGAAAGTTACTTTTCAGAGTTTAGTTTCAAGTTGACAACTAGTGCTGCTTTTTTTTTTTTTTTTTTTTTATTTATTTATTTTTAAACATAACAGTATAATTACCTGCCTACCGCCCTGCAGTCCTCGAAAGTGTAAGCTGAGATGTAGTAGACACCCGTCGGGGCTGCGGGTTGTTCGCAAGAGATACCGCGGCCTCGACTTGAAGGGCTAAGAAGGAACATGGGTGGTTTTTAGTCAGTAGAAGTCTGACACTACCTTTCGCTCTGCCCAAGAGCGGGAGGGGTTATTTGATGATTTCCCACCCCCAAAAAACAAAAAAAAGATGTAGTAAACACATATTTCGACAGGAGGAGTGTATCTATTCCTATCGACTGGGTAACCCCTGACTTGTCAGCTGGGCTGCTCTGACAAGCCATCATCATCTGCCTAGCCTTTACCCAACTATGTTGGGATTATATTCTGATACGTTCATAGCACTTCCATGGTATGGTACAGTGTAGTGGCCAGACTCCCTTATACATAACAAAGCACAGCGCACAGTAGGTTTAATTAGCATTTGATTAAGTCACCTGTAAGTAAACTTAATAAAATAAGTGAGGTGTAAGTAACCGGTTACATTACTTACACCACGCTTAACTTATTACGGCGTATTATTACTAAGAAGGGGATAATAATAAGGTAAATTTCGCAGTATATATTTATACTTAATTGGTTATTTGTCTACTGTTAAAAAATCACGATAATGCTATGTTATTTCAAAGAACTAACAGAAATAACACGATGTGTGAAAAAAGTAATAAAATCGATCAAAAAATGGAGTAGCTACATGCTTTAGAAGTTTTTGGGGGGGGCACTTTCTATCCTTAATTGTCGCGCGAAACAGCCATTTGTACTACGTAACTATGGCGGTATGAAAGATGACGTCACGTTTCACATTTTTTGATCGATTTTATTACTTTTTTCACACATCTTGTTATTTCTGTTAGTTCTTTGAAATAACATAACATTTTCTTGAATTTTTACCAGTAGTCAAATAGTCAATTCACTGGTTCCGCGTAGTCGATATGGCTACGTCGTCGCTACTACGGCGTAGCTCATTTCCCCGCTACGCCGTAGTGGCTGCTACGTGATCGTTCAATATCAGCACGGGAAAATTTAGAATATTGGTTTTTCTGCGAAATTGTTATTTATGTACAAGCTCGTGTGTGTTTAAGAGGAAGCGACGTAAATATGGGTTGTATTTATGAACTGATCTGACATTCATAGCTCATCCGAGTTGATGTCACTTACGTAACTGTACATTTTCTATAGAAATAAATAAAATGTAAGAGTCAATTGAGGTCAGCTTCCAGTCCAACAGTATGCAACCTATCTGACCTTCATATACCCAAGTATCTCGACACCCCTTGATAAGACCGGTTGTCAGATTTTTGGGCTCATAAACACAATAAATTGAGTATAATACCAAGACCCCTAGTATAAATTAATTCGGCTCAATTTTACATTAAACCAATTAGTGCGGATAATAATATTATATTTAAAGTTTGTAAAATGCGTGTTCTGTTAGCCCGCCGTTTCATTACATACATTACCGTGCATGAGTGACGCCTTGATTGCTTGGGGGAGCCACTAAAACCGTTTATTATTTTATTATCGAAATCAAAATCAATCAAAAGTCAAATTAGGCTGATAATCAGCACTTTTCGAACGTCAAAATTTACTTTACTTTATTTATTTACAAGTGACAGTTCCCCAAAACCCCCACCCTTCGACACTTCCTTTTATAATATTATTGTTTATTTTTTAATACAGCTCTCTAATAATTAAATATTTTTACTACAATAATACAACGCAACAACGCGTAGGCTTAATGCCGTGGAAATGCGTTATTTACGATGCATGTGGTGGAACTCTGAACGATAACTTGAGGAATGAGGTTAAACGAGAACGTTGCGGTTTAAAAGAAGATGTAGTGACAAAAATTGGAAAGGGTATGCTAAGATGGTTTGGTCATTTTGGAGGTCAAGGCAGATGTGAGTGGTGACGCCGGTATTAGGGGATGCCCTGGAAAGACATACATCCTATAGGTGACGTTCTTCAGAAAGGACAGGTGCGTAGTACTCGTAACTGGCGTGCGTGTATGCGTTGTGTGGTTTCTGCGTACCCCCATTGGAAAAGGGCGTGAGTTTATGTATGTTTCTATGGACAGCGGTTATTAATTACTAGTTTTGCTTATTGTGTCATTACGTCCGGGTTTCTTCACAATGTTTCCTTATACACAATACGATATCCCTTGGTGAGAGTGGTTGTACTGTAAGACTTTCGGACCACTGATTACATGTAACGAATGTCAAAGATTGACAAATGACAGCCGGGACCATCTGCTTCACCGGCTTTATGAGGCACGGAGGAAACTCGATATGAATCAGATCGGCACGTGCGCCTGTTATTTGGAGCAACAAGCCAAATTAGTTTATATTCCATTAATTACTGAACTGAACACAAAAAAATTTGGAACTCTTGCATGTTCAAAATTAGTTTATATTTATCCTCTTTTACCCTTACAAATAGTATAATAATGCTAATAGTACGCGGCCACTACAGTAACGGGAGCTATACAGTGAGGGCACCTGTTTCGCTCCCGCTACTCTCATGGCCGCGTACTGATGCTCGTCGGGTGTTTAATTTCACTAATCTTAATTGAATAACTGGCGAAGCACTAAATCTCATTAATTGATGTCTGTCGCTGAGCACTGCACGTGGCGCGAGGCGTGGCCAGCACGACAAACACACTGCTATCGATGTGAGCAGATTTAACTAAAGAAGTTTCCATGAACGTATCTCGGAAGTATGCATGTGTGTATCTATGTTCCCGTCACTTCATGTAAAATATTGGTATTCAGCTGCATGCGGTTAGGCTGGAAGAAAACCAACTTAGTTGATGAAAGGCAGATGATGTTGATAAGACAAAGGGAGAAGGCGTGAGCATTGATCGCCACGCTTGTTAAATGCAGACTGGTCATTTCAAATTGATAAAAAAAATATAATATCAGGTTTATCCAAGACGTTTCCCTTCATCGATATCAGTGATGTTCAAGATAGAATTAGAAAGTACATCTGAATTCAAAGTTACATTGGTACTGGTCCGGATTTCAAAATGTTTATAAAATATTGTCTAATAAAAAGATCGAATATCTATTAAAGCTTTTGATATCGATGAATATATAAGTTATTACAGTTTGAATAAAGCCCAAAAATTTATTCCAGAACGTTACAATATTTTATTAAAGTGTCGTATCAATCAAATTACAAGATCAGTGTTGGGCCCAACTCGCCCCTTTACATAATATTATGAACGGTCAAAAGTAATTCTCTCTTATGAAAAGTTCAACCCATTTAATGTATATTTTTTTATCAGTATTTATGGACTTAATAAAACTTGCTGATAAAGTTAATATTTATGTTCGTATCTCAAAGTATGAAAGTAGTAAGACATGGATTTAGTAGCTACTGCTTGTTTTTACTAGTAAAAATGAATGTCTATATAGTACGAGTATTCTAGGTAAACATTAAATTATGAAAAACTTTGACTTTGTCTATGCGGTCAAAGGGCTCAAGTAATATAATACGTAGACGTACGTAGAGGAGTGCAAATGATTTTTTAATTAAAAATTTAAGTCAAAAGAAAAAGTTGAACGTAAAACTTAAATTAAGTTTAGTGCCCCAACACCATCCTGAACGTGCTCAGTCACAAGGTGGACAACCCCCTTCTGGGGCATTGGGTTCAAGCACAAGTGCGTGTGCCCGGAGCCCCAGCGCAGAGCAAATACTTAAATTGAACGTAATTTTATTTTTGCATAATTTTTTTAATGTAATATAAGATGTAACTTCAAAATTTTTAAATGTAATTATTTTAAAGTAAAGTTTTAATTTAATATATATATTTTTTTAATGCATTTTTTTTAATGTAAAGTTTTAATTTTGAAATGTATTTATTTTAAAGTAAAGTTTCAATTTTTTTTTTAATGTAACGTTTTAATTTTTGAATGTATTTATTTTAAAGTAAAGTTTTAATTTTTGAATGCAATTATTTAATGTAAAGTTTATTTTTTATAAGGTTATCTTCTATTTTTTTAAATGTAACATAGTTTTTAAGTCGCTACTAGCAAATGCTAAGGACCAAAATGTCTGAAATAAAAAGTTTTTTTTATAGTGTTTAATACAGTATCAATGTTTCGTAGAGTCCCAGCTGTTAGTAAAGTGCTGATGCAGGGTGCGTTAATGAAGATTCAAGTCCTAAATATGTGCTTCCATCGTCTTCATACTTACGAAGGATAACAAACGCATATACCACTGCTAAGTGTTGAGTGTAGAACCAGCCTTATCACTAAACGTTATTGCAGAGAGCAATATGCATCAATATCTATTGGCAGTAACATCGTAAATATTATTCCAATAGCGAAATTCAAGTTCAGCATTGAAGTTAATGGTTCTTCTTGGAATTCTAGAATATTCAATTCAGTTAAGTTAGAGTACAGCTTTCCAACATTATTGAGTTACATTCATTATTTTTTTATTTCGATTTGAAAACGTTTCAGTCCAGTTGGTTTACCGCGAACGCTCAGATTAAATGCAACGTGAATTGGAATCATAATAAAATAGTTTACTTTCGTCCTCACTTTTAATAAATTTCATATCTATTCAGAAACTAATATATAACCGAATGCTGAATTCATTATCAAAATGAAATCATATTTTCGAATGAGCGAGTTTAAATCATACTAAATGTAGGAGGAGCTGATAACTTTATTTTTTTTACAATTCTTTGTTGTCCTCTTCCAAAAAGCGCTCCAACCGTTGATTGGATTCTCCCTTTGAGTTTCTATTTATTTAAAAAGATCAAGGTTTTGATACTTGATAAGGGTCTCTCTTTTGACAAGCTAGGATTGGTCAGAAATTATATTTTTCTTTGTTTGTAAATTGAGACATCTAAATAACAATACCCTCCTAGAGCAAGATCTTGTAAAGTGTATAATCAATGCAATATCGTTTTTTTGAAAGCCATAATATAAATAGAAACACATCAAACATGCAATAAAATTCTCAAAATATTCAAAGCGCTTATGTTTTGATCAAAAAAGTGCTCAAAAATAATAGAGCTCGTGAGTCCGTAACTTCATGACCGTACGCTGCCGAGTACTAACCACTACAAAGGCTCGCCCCGTTTTTATTAAAAAGCTCAAAACTGCTGTGAAAATGTTGTGGAGTTTTTCATACTTTGCAGAGCTCTGACGTTTCAGACTCACCATTACAGTGAGAGAACGAAATCTAGAATTTAGCGTGTTTTGTATGAGATTCAAATTGTACGAGTAAATAAAGGATATAAAAACACATAACATCTCGCCTGTAATCATGGAAGAGTTAGACAAAGGTTTGCCTTAAAAAAAAAACTGATTTTAATGACAGGGAGAACAAGACTGCTTTTCAATTTCGTTACGGGTCTTACCCGACTGCAAAGGAAAGGTAATAAGAATAAAATTAATTTATCTATGAAAAAGTAATACAAAAGGTATACATTTAGGCACAATATTGTTGCTTCTAAGTAAACTATTACCAAAATAGTGCTTATAAGTAAACTATTACCAAAATATATTTAAAAATTTTGCAAGTAGTGATAATTTTATAATTCAAATGTATGGTAGCGACCTGCCCGATGTAGGTTTATGTAAACCTGTGTTTCAGGCCATCACTTTACGTAGCACAATTTTATTAGGACAGTAAAATTATAAAATAAAAATAATATAATAACTACTATTATAAGAACAGTCAAATAGGTACAAACAACAATAAAACTAGCTTAAATAAAAAATACATGTAAAATTAGATAATGTATAATTAGATTAATGTATAATTAGATAATAGGTAAAACATAATTAAACCACAGTGTTACGGAAAATTTTGATTAGAGTCAATAGTGACACCTAGAAAAATGTAGAATGTTTTTACACCCGTTAAATCCGTTTAATCCATATCAATAAGCTTCTCCATTGTAAAGTCAAGAATACGCGACAGCGAAGAATCATACTCGTAACTTGTACTACGTTATGGCACACTCAGCATATTGCGATACACTAAGCTGCAGTGTAAGCTCCTAGTGTTACGTGCACACACAAGACAGACACCAAAATATATGCAAGAGGATTCTGCATACGTTGTGTGACATACACTCTGTGTTTTGTCACCTGAATTTTAGGAGCTCTGCATAGATACTGTTGTTTGTTTATTTTACTGTGGTCTTGACAAAGTTAAAAGTCATTAGCTTTTGCCCGCGGCTTCGCCCACGTGAAAAGGATGATTTTGCATACAAATATTGCCCCCCTTTTCCCCCTCTTGGGGGTTGAATTTAGAAAAATGCTTCCTTAGTAGATGCCTGGGTCATAGGAATACGTGTGCGGAATTTTAAATTTGTAGCCTTAAGGGTTTGGCTCGTGCGTTGATCCTCAGTCAGTCAGTTTTGATTTTTATACAGGGTGTAAACGAACCCTTCACGCATCCGTCAACGAAGCATTCTGTACATCAAACTAAGTACCCCTACGCAAAAATTTTTGCTGGGAAATGACTTTTTTTTTGGGGTCAAAAATCATATTTTACGATAAAACTCAATGTAGCACTGTTAAAACATTGTACTAGTGGATGCTTTGAATAGTAAACAGGTCATTGAAGTAATTTAAGTCCTCGAGCGTCCTTATGAGCACCCGGTGGATCATAAGACATTCAAGCAATGTTAGCGGACGTTCAACAGGTTAAGTAAACTTATAACCTGAAAAACTAGTATTTACAAAAACAGCTGTGAAAAATTTGGAACTTTGATCCCCAATACCTCCGTAACTAGGAGGCTCCCAGGTACGGTCTAAAAAAAAAAAGATCGCAGTGGTGGGGAGAACAAATACCTTTCGTTTGCGTTAAGGGTACTTTTACACCCTATAGTATATAGATAGATAGATTTATGCGTATGTGTCGTATTTAAAATGTCGTGTATTCGTGACTGTCTCGTCGGTCTAGTGGGCGTAAGCGCGGCTGCTGAGCATGAGGCCCTGGGTTCGATTCCCAGGTCGGACAAATCGTTATTGAGTTTTCCTTCATTCATTTCTCAGTAGCAGCTACGGAATCTGGATTAGTGCCTGATTACTGGCAAAAGGCTCACCCCGTATTACATGGGACTTAAACATAGCCGGCAAAATGTGAGTGTACCATTAGGTACACCTCTGCCTAACCCTGTTAACTGGTGTTATGTTATGTAAGTATGCTATTTGTATTTGGCTGATTTACAAAAAACCTCAGACAGTCTAACTTCCTAGTGTTTAATCTGGGGGAACCAAGTTGTTATTAAGACAAAATCCTCAGCAATATATCTGTCGGTAACGTTAAGAAAAATTGATATCACAAAGTAGAAGCATAAAATCGACAGTCATTTAAAACTATAAAAAAAATCTATAAATACCGCGCATAGCTTGGCCAGTTTGTTAGAGAGATTAATCCTAATTCTGAATGTTGTCAAAACCTACCTACCAATTTATTGGTAAATCAGCAACAATACGAATAATTATATCGTATTCGGGATTCAATATCAGTGTGGTAAAGTGGTATTAATTAATTTGAGATGTTAAGCCGAATGACCAACGTTTATAATATTATTTGGGTCGGCCATATTTACGTCAAAGGCTTGTGGCTGACGACACACAGAATATGGAATTATAGCACTAATGTAATGCTATTTACATGATGTTGCAAATGTGTACGTTTTCGCGTTCAGCTTGTCTTATAAATCGTGCATTATGTTTTTGTATCTTTAATTTATGAGCCCCGCTATTCTCGGAGCTGTGTTCATTCCGCCTCTGAGTTTACGGATCTTCGCATATCTTTACATTTAATTTGATCTGTATTAGGTTACACTGCAAAGATGGTCTCCTTATTTTTAGGGTTTTATTCCCGAAGGCTAACTAACGCGACCCTATCACTAAACCTCCGATGTCCGTCTGGCTCACGAGCTGTATCTCATGACCCGTAATAGGTAGACAGTTGACGTTTTCACAGAATGTGTTTATATTTATTTGTCGCTATAACAACAAATAAATTTAAAAAGTACCTGCCGTTTCTGTAATTATTCCATTCGACATATTTTTTCACATAAAAATACATTAAAGCAGTACCATTAAAAAAATGGTAAAATTACACGAAACATAGATGGCTGCTTCATTTCCTAACTCGATTAAAACGTTAAATACAGCGTTATAAATCACCCTAAAAATGTCCGATACACATATTTATGTTTAACGAAGGGCGGTGAGAAAAAATGGGCAAATCACGATACGGAAGAGAAAGGGTCGTTACGGACACGATAAATACAAAGTTGTTCAGAATACAAATGACTTGTTCATATTTTGACCAACATTTATAGATAGAAAATTTGCCTTGAAGATAGTGACGAGTAAAATGTGCTATTTCATTTTGAATTTTATTGTTTGTGTTTTTCTTCAATCCTTTTCCCTATTCGTGTGGGATCGGCGCAGCATGTATGGGTTCTGGTTCCATACTTCTCTGTTAGTAGTGATCTCATGCAGTCACCCATGTCTAGGTATATCATCGGTAACACATTCTATCTATAGCTATTTTGGGCTACCGCTATTCTTATTGCCATCATTAATTAATTTCATTATTTGTGTACAGAGTTGAAATTCTGATAACCTGCCTTATCAGCCAGCTTAGGAGTATCGGGTTACCCAGTAACGTTGTGGAGTCAGCTGTGGAGGTCGTACATATGGCTATCGTATTACCCAGTACTAACTGGGTTGTGGAGTTCATATAGGCAATTGCTTCATGTTAAATAGCGGTATTCAGCGACATCCAGTTAGACTGGAAGTCGACCTCAACAAACAAAAGATAAACACACTTTAACTGGTCAAAATCCAATACAATCAGATAAGGCTGACAACATAAAGAAAATCGTTTTCAACATAAGAAATGAGTATTTTATTTTTAACCATTTACCTTGATTTAACCAGTGACAGCAGAATAACATTCAGAACATTTCACGTGTTTTCGTGATTGGTGATTTTACTAAAAGGGTTTGGACGCAAATCAGTTGAGAGGAACGAATGGTCCAGTGAATGAACTAACCGGATTGAATGGATGTACGGATTTATGAGTGAGAAATTCTTTGCACAATATTACTTTCGTAGGTAATATTGCGCAGAGAATTTCAAAGCGAAAACAGGAATTAATATTACGACATTTTTACTTATTCAAAAGGTGCAAAATATAGGGTGTAATAGTACCCTTAACGCAAACGAAAGGCACTTGTTCTCCCTACCACTGCGATCATATTTGATTATGTGATGGGTTGATTTACACCCTGTATGAAGGTACACGCGGAGACACATCAAAAACTACATACATTTCCAGTATAAAATGGCATTGCTTTGTATATATTTCCCGTACAGTGAGAGATCGGCCATACACTGGTTTAGTATTGCTTGATTGGTCGCCGTATTTACAAAGAAATAAAATATAAACAATTGTAAGTAAAACAGGAACCCCGTCAACTTTTCAATATTAGTAAATTAAGTCAGTAAGATAATAACAAATAAAATAATAACTGTGCCACCAGCAACTTCATAAGTTAAACTCAAAAGCACCGAGTTTGAAAACTTTTAAGTTGCTCAGTTAATTTGGTTTTCAAACAAGTCAACGTAACACCAAGGTCCAAACCACGAGATTTTGGTCATAATTACGAGTTGTCAAAATATTTCCACTCAGCTGTTGCAAAAGGAAATAGGGATGTTTCCTGACACAAAACATCTGTTAAGTCTGTCAGATAGATTATCGAAAAATATTGGATACGTGTTTTATCTTTTTTCACGAAAACAAAAGATGAAAACGATACAGTGCTTCGAAAACTCGTGTGGCGTCAGATTCCAGTACATTTTTACCGGCAAGTAACGTCACAAGACCCCACACATGATCTTTGACGCGTTTTATCTTCGTCAGTTTTTATTAATTTGACAAAACAAAAAGCACGTATCCAATATTTTTCGATAATCTATCTACTTACTATTTTTCACGACTAAACAGATTTTTTATTTTTTGTCAGAAAACATCCTTATTACAAGAAATACACTTAAATTGCCATGCTATGGGAATATCACACTTATAAATGTGCTTATAACAGCTTCAGTTTGTTGAAAAAGACGTCTCCTACCTTTTAATTCCGGCAACGTGACTTCACATCACGTCGGACTATTTGCTTTTCCAATCAACGCAAACCGATTCTATGCCGAAAGATGTGGTCACTCCCTTAGGCTCTCACAGCTGCCCCGGTGTGGGCGAGTGCTTTGAGAAAGCGGGCCGCCCACTACCTGAACGCGCCCCAAAAGGTGACGGCCGTAAGGCTAGTCCGTGGGTACCGCACGATCTCCCGCGAGGCGGCGAACCTCCTTGCCGGATTGCCGCCATGGGATCTGGAGGCGATAGTTCTCGCGCGCCTGCATGAATGGCGCGCGGAGGCGCTGCACCGGGGGGTCACTCCGTTGCTGCGGCTAATTGCTGCGCAGCGGTCAGACCTCCCCGGTGCGATCTCATGGCGGCATGGAGAGAGCGACTGTCGCAACCCCGTGCAAGGCACGCCACAATAGTGGCGGTAAGCCCCTCTTTGAGGAGTGGCTGGAGAGGCGCTACGGCGCCCTCACCTTCCGTCTGACGCAGGTACTCACCGGACACGGTTGTTTCGGGAGGTCCTGCACCGAATCAGGCGGGAGGAAACGCCCGGATGCCACTATTGCGAGGATCGGCTGGAGGACACGGTGGAGCACACCGTGGAGGTGTGTCCAGCTTGGTCCGTCGAAAGAGATGTCAGCAACATGGAAGGGACCCGCAAGGGCTGACGCCCGTCGGGGCTGCGGGTTGTTCGCAGATACCGTGGCCTCGACATGAAGGGCTAAGAAGGAACATGGGTGGTTTTTAGTCAGTAGAAGTCTGACACTCCCTTTCGCTCTGCCCAAGAGCGGGAGGGGTTATTTGATGATTTCCCACCCCACAAAAAAAAAAGGCTCTCACAGCTCAGAGAAGTTTTCGGCTGTATGCCACGGAGTTAGCCGTCATTATATAGTAGAACTAAGCACCAGTTTAGTTTTCTAACTAGCTGTAGTTACTAACATACTGACACTTTGGGGAAACTTTGCTCTACAAACGTACTATACCCATGTGAATGACTATAGTGTACTTTATATATACAGGGTGTAATCGAAGGCTTCGGGTTGTTCGCAAGAGATACCGCGGCCTTGACATGAAGGGTTAAGAAGGAACATGGGTGGTTTTTAGTCAGTAGAAGTCTGACACTCCCTTTCGCTGTGCCCAAGAGCGGGAACCCCTCCCGCTCTTGGGCACATATATATCATATTTGATGATTTTCCACCCGCCAACAAAAAAAAAAGGTTGTAATCGAACCCTTCACGATACAAGCATTATGTACTCGTACATCAAACTAAGTACCCCTATGCAAAAATTATTGCTGGAAAACGACTTTTTTTTGGGTGAAAACTCACTTTTACGGTAAAACTCAATGTAAAACATTGTGCTAGTGGATGCTTTGAATAGGAAACAGGTCATGGAGTTAGTTTAAGTAAAGTTATAACCTGAAAAACTAGTATTAAAAAACAGCTGTGAAAAATTTACACTTTTACCCCCAATATCTCCGTAACTAAGGGGCTCCCGTCGGGGCTGCGGGTTGTTCGAAAGAGATACTGCCTCGGCGCAAGGGCTAAGAAGGAACATGGGTGGTTTTTAGTCAGTAGAAGCCTGACACTCTCTTTCGCTCTGCCCAGGAGCGGGAGGGGTTATTTACAACACGCCAAAAAAGAAAGAAAAAAAAGAGGTTCCCAGGTATGGTCTAGGACAAAAGAATATCGCAGTGACGGGGAGAACAAGTGCCTTTGGACTTCGTTAAGGGTGATTTTACACCCTTTATGCGGTAGTCTATGCTAAACAATTAATCCCAAAATAATGAAACTAGACTCACTGATGACCATACACTATGACCTGGTTTAGAACATTTTCATGCTAGTTCGTAGCGGAGGGTAATTTCTGACTACCTCCCGAAAGAAACCGCGGACAAAAGAAAAAGAAAATATTATTATTATTATTTATTATTATATAGGTTAAGTTAGTTAAGACATAAACACAGAATTCTTTTCCGCTTCTCACACACTATTGTCTACATTTCTTTTTTCATTTCTCCTTTTGCAGGTCTGCTGGCAGAAATTTCTTGAGAAATAAGCAGTACCTTTGTACTCATATGTTGTATTATGATATTTTTCCTGTGCTGTGTGTACATAAATAGTAAAATAAATAAATAAATTTTAGCAAGGCACCGTGGTTGCGGGACTGCGTAGCAAGAGCCAGCAGTGGAAGGACTCATTTAAATGCACCTTTTTTGACTGGTAAACATAATTGTTATGCTGCTCGTTCCCTTGATGAGTTGTAATTCCGTCCTTCTGTGGTTGGACACGAAATAATAAGGAAAATGTCACTCCTTCCTTCCGTTTTTTATCCGGAACCATATTTTTCACGAAAATCAACATTTGTTTTGCGTATGTAATTAATCGTTTTGTAATTATTACTTAAAGTTAACTGAAATAAAAAGGCCTTGAAAATTAAATATAGCGTCTTTATCTAAAGTAGCGTCAAGCGATTCTATCCTTAAAAGGAAAATGTAAATGTATTGTAAATTCAAAGCAAAAACCTGAGTAGAAATAACGAATTCTAAAGCAGTGTCGTACTATAGGTACCAAGCCAATGTAAAAAGTGCCACCCGTTGAAACTGAATAGGCTTTCAAAACGCTGACGATAATTCGAAAAAAATCTTTAAAAAATTGAGTTTGATAAAGGTATTGGAACTAGTACACAAATATTATGAAATCTAATTTTTTCCCGGGGTTTCGCTCGCGTGGAGGTCGGGAATATCTTCCGTGAAGATCTTACCTGGATTAAAATCATGGTATTGTTGTTATTAGGTCTTTCTCAGTAAGCTACGGGGTCTGGATCTGTGCCCGGTTGATGGCAATAGGCTCATCCTCTGTTATATGGAACTTAAACATAACTGGTGAAAAGTGGAGTAATATTTTGATACACCTCTACCTATAACTCTTTGGGGATTTAAGCTGTGATGTTATGCCCTAAACCAGGTAATGGTTTATCCGTTAGCCATCTCCTCGAAATCCAGTAAAAAAACCCAGTTTCACATAGATTAGTTCGATAACATACACATTTATGCTATTCTATGGAATACGTCAACGTTTGACGTATTCCACTGAATATATTACCTTCTCGACAGGGTATCAAAAATATGGTAATAACTACCTTCACTACTCCCACACTCTACATACCCTTGAGCCGTAGGCGTTACGGGGTAAAGTGGAGCGACATAATTGCTAGTTACTCAATTAAAAGCCTTCAGGCATACGTATCAAGGTGGTTGACTCAATAACTAGTGGAATTTTTGGGAAAACTTTTATTTTATAAATTGGGATAAGGGCAGGAGAATGATTTTCTTTACATGTTTCGTTTATCTAGCGGTCACAAGCTCTTCGGATAAATTTTGTTTGATGCACTGGGTGCGCAAGTGGTCTGGGTCCTTTCCATCAGGAACTTCCCGATAGTAAACCGGTTGCCTCGTTGATTATAATGAGCTCGCTCAACAAAAACATATAAACTGGCAAAACAATTGTGTACCCACCTACGAGAGGTACATTTATCTCTGCCTAGCCCTTTGGATCCACATCACACATGTTACGTTTACATTGAAGTGCTCTCAGAATAATTAGTGATGATAAAATATTGTTAACATTTTATTTCAAAAACACTAGACCTACCGTTTATTCAAGCACTTAACAGAATCATGTAAATATTTCTACAATTCAAATGTTATCACAAGTTGTTCAGCGGTTGTTCGGAATCGAGTGTAAAATAGAGTGCACTTTTATTTTTGTTTTTATTATTGAACAATAGTTTTAATCAAAAGCTTTCGTTGACTTGTTTAATTAATGCATCTGTAAAACACAGGTGTTGTTTTAACACTTTATATTGATTTATTATACGAGTAAACTACCATGCTGCATGCCCTGACACCTGCACACTTGACGACCTTATGACAGCATCAGCGAGTGGAGTCCGCATAGCTGAATTTTGGGCCAAAACGATTTGATCGTATAGAAATTTGCCATCGACACGCTAAGAAGAACAAGTAAACTACCAACACGCCCGTATTCGCTTGGTTTTTACAACTTCATAAGACTTCTAAAGAAGTGAGTTTAACTTACATGTCCAGGACCTTCCGGAATAAGTTATTCAAATGGTGGTGAAAGTGCATCAAAAACTATGGCGTTGTTTAAATAAAAAACGGTCACAAAGACATACAGACAAGAAAACCATATTATTATCATTATACATACGATTACATAAAATCTTTCACTAATCGATAGCAACAGTATCCCCGAACACGCTATATTTAAAATCTTCTCGTGGAATAAAATTTGCAACCATAACGCGAGTGAAGTCGCGGGCAAAATCTAGTGAATTATGTCTATTATTATAGTGAAACAATGTTGAATACCGTTTGTCACCGTCCTTTGGAATGTAAATACAAGCGGTACAAAGGGAGTACACCTAAATCTTTGCACCAAATTCCACGAATATTCATCACCAAAACATAGCAATGCAGTGATGAATATGAAAACTTTTGCATATAAATATAATACTAATGTAAATAAGTCTTGTTCTATAACTCCAGCACGGCTGCATGAATGCACAACTTTTAATTAGGCCCCCAAACCACAGTTCACTTATCATTAGTAAAATACAGTTCTACAACTTAGAACGAGTGGTCGGAATCGACTCGCACACACATGCATATCGTTTACATGAAGTCTAAGTAGAAATCAATTTGAGCTGCAACTGTCTCACTCGCACTATCGCACTCTACGAGGCAGTCTTGTCTTGTCTCTTTCTTCAAATACCTACCTATTTTTTGGCATTGCTCCCTGTTAAGGTACCTAACAATCTACTCGTGAGTACGTCGGTGTTATCGCATAGATCCAAGTGGTTATGTTTTATTGTTGCAAAGCATATTTTAATCATTCATTGCGGTGCTTACATTTACCAATTGCCAAGTGGACCATGATGCAATACTATACGTGTGTAGTGCAGCAAAACAAAAGTGTAGTCGAGAACCCTGACACTCACTGTCGTACTCAGACACGTTTAATGATTACTTTCACCGTCTCTAAGTAAACCGGTTTTGTATGTCAAATCTTTACTAACTGCCGCACTCAGAGGGCTTTAACCCTTAAATTGGCAGTGTACTCCACCAAAGACATAGACTTTTATAAAATCGATTGTAGTACTAATCTAAAAAAACGTACCATTTATTATTATTTTTAGCTTGCAATAGTTGTATATTTTGGTAGAAAAAATATTTGGATGAGGTAACATCGAAAAATATCTGTCAAATTCAAAATGTCTTCGAAGCGGTCTGGTGTATCTGCGTCACGGGTAAGTTTTTTCAGTTTTTCTACACTTTTTTGGATGGGACTTGCGGTTATTAGGCTTTATATTGCATAGGAACATTATAAATTATATCAATCGTTCGGAATTTTATGTGTAAATAATGTAATCGCAATTTTATAAGATCATAACTTTGTATGTACTCCCTGAATACCGTTGCCAAGTACGTAGTAAAGAATACAAAATAAACTTTGGTATACACGAAGTACATTGCCTATTACTTAGAAATGCAAACTAGCTTTTTATTTGTTGGTTTTTTATATAAAATAACTTCGGTTGCGGTGTGGATTGTATGTCATACAGCATGTTCTTTTTCTTTTTCTGCAGTGCTTGAACCTGACACGATCGCATAAGATTTTAGCTTTGATCCCGAAAGAAAATGCATGTTCCGATGACAGTTCTAGTTCTGATGACGAATCACACATCCTTCCACCATCTTCACCTAAGCTCAGCTCTGACCCACCTTCATTAGACTCCTCATTTGAAAGACTGAACATTCTAGAAGACGACCACAACGACTCTGATAACGTATTTGACTGTAACATTGATGATGTACCACTAACACCAACATTTCAAGAGGTTTTTCCGTCTCCGTCAACTAATAATTACGCTGCCATCCCAACATTGAATTCAATTCAATCATTACCCACTCCATCTGTAGAACTTCTGCAGTCACCAGTTCCTAGCACGTCAAAAGCTTCGCCTGTGCCGATCACTAGATCTAAACGTAAAAAGCCTTCAATAGTAGTCAAAAAGGTTAAGAAAACTAAATTTTCACTGATTTACAGCTGGAAAAAAACTTATTTACGCCATAGGGGCTACGTGGATGAAGGAATACACGAACTTCATGAAACGCAAAACAAAACGGTATTGGAATACTTTCGCTGTTTCTTTTCACCAGACATCATTTCAGATATCGTTCACAATACAAACTTATATTCGGTTCAACAACATGGCAAGTCTATACAGTTGACAAATGAAGAGTTAGAACGTTTTCTTGCTATTGAAATGATAATGGGTGTGGTTCACATGCCAGCATACACTGATTATTGGGCAAGAAAAACTCGATATCCTCTAATAGCTGATGAAATGCCCCTAAAGCGTTATCAACAAATACGCCGCAACATTCACTTTGTGGATAATAGCATGGAGAATTCAGATCGCTATTACAAAATACGCCCTGTTATGGAGAAGATCAGACAAAATTGTTTGAAGATAGAGGAAGAAGGGCAGTACTCAATAGATGAAATGATGATCCCATACAAAGGCACGAAAGCTGGGAAAAGAAGGCAGTATATAAAGAACAAGCCGAAAAAATGGGGCTTCAAAAATTTTGTACGCGCCGGGGTTTCAGGCATAATATATGATTTCATCATGTACGGTGGAGATGACACGTTCCGTGAACACACTTTTACAGCCAAAGAAGCTTCACTTGGGGTTGGTGGCATGGTGGTAATAGCATTATGCAAAACAATAAAAAAGAAGCCATCTATCATATACGCGGACAACTTCTTTACTTCTCCAGAGCTTATTTACTTATTGCGAGAAGAATATGGAATATTTAGCCTGGGAACAATACGAACAAACCGGCTCAGGGGTTGTCAAGATCTGTTACCCTCTGAAAAAGAAATAAAAAAGAGAAGGAGAGGATACAGTGCCCAAGTTGTATGCAATAACAATAAGTTAGCTATCGTAAAGTGGAACGATAACAAGGTGGTAACACTTATTAGTTCCCACGTGGATTCTCATCCTATAGAAAAGATAAGGAGATACTCGAAGGAAGAC
Source organism: Diarsia brunnea (assembly GCA_949774965.1). NCBI lineage: Eukaryota > Metazoa > Arthropoda > Insecta > Lepidoptera > Noctuidae > Diarsia > Diarsia brunnea. Next base: position 20,655,485 of record OX459004.1, on the reverse strand, counting down.
AAACGCAAGGTCGATGTTGACTGCCCTCAACTTGTGAAGCAGTACAACAAGCATATGGGGGGCGTAGACTTAGCAGATATGCTTATATCTTTGTACAGGACCCCTTTCAAGAGCCGACGGTGGTATTTGGGTATATTTTCGCAATTGCTAGATATATGCATAAATAACGCTTGGCTTCTTTACAGGCGAGATGGGAGAATTAAAAAGTCTCTAAAAGAGTTTAGGCTTGATTTATTTGAAGGACTTTGTCGGGCTGGAAAAATTGCCAGGTCAAGTGGAAGTATCGAGAAGGTGAAGGGGAAAATAATTCAGAAACCTACACTTGAACGGCCAGTGGACAGTGTCAGGTACGATGCTGTCGGACATTTTCCAGAATCAGCAAATAAGCAATCACGCTGTAGGTTTTGCAAAGAGGGAAGAACCAAAGTTTTTTGCGTGAAATGCAATATGCATCTGTGTTTTGTGGTAGGAGTAAGGAACAAAAGAAATTGCTTCCGCCAATTTCACACCCAATAAATACATACCTATACTTTGATAAGAATTATGATAAATAAAGTGAAGATTTAACTAAGATTTGTGTTTCATTCATATTTTGGCAACGTGCTCCACGCAGTACAAACAGAAGAAGACGTACTTTACACTACAGTTGGCAATGTACTCCCCGGAGTACATAGATTTTCGCGAAAACTGTAATAGGAAGATTTTTTTCACATTTTTTTTCAGTCATCTGGCATCATAATGAACCAGGAAATAACAAAAAATCATTTAATTTTAGAAGTCAATTCATTTGCCAATTTAAGGGTTAATGATTACCTAAGCCGTCACTAAGTAAAGATTTGACATACTTTTGTATGACAAAACTGTCAAAACCTTTACTAAGTGATGGCCTAAGTAATCATTAAAGCCCTCTGAGTGCGGCAGTTAGTGACGGGTTGAGTAATCATTAAACATCTCTGAGTGCGGCAGTCAGCACCGTGTTGGTTTACTGGTTAGTACACTATGGCGGAACTAAGCAAAGCGGTGGTAGATTCAGTCGACTTATTAAAACTTAACTTGTTATGCAATGCGACTCACAGCTCCAACTGGGAGGGTGTGCAGTGCGGGTGTTTGCATGGCGAGCTTTCACTTTGTTTTGTTTAATTTACAGATTAGTCGCTAATTACGGAATGCTCGTATTTTCTCAGGCGGGTTGTGCAGTTCGGCAAAATGTGATGCTGTTATAATAAAGTCACTTGTGTAGTTTTTTGCCGTGATTAATAATGAATTCGAACCTAAACAGGCCTATAACTCTGTGCCATTTATTTTCTCACCACTGGTCTTTAAATTGTGAAGGAAGCATCCTAAGGAAACTGGTGTACATTGCCGTTGTAACCTTAAACTCAAAGACATAATTATCACTATCTTTCTTCCCGCACTGGCCCGGTGGATTTGAGGAATATTACTCACACAGTGATTATTGGTTTATTTCACGCTCACGCAGGAGGCTGTGTACAGATTGAGAGTGGCACAGAGAGCCATGGAGCGTTCCATGCTCGGCATAAAACTAATAGATCGAGTTCCTAACGTCGAAATCCGAAGACGCACAAAAGTTTTCGATATTGGGAATCGCGTTACGGAACTCAAATGGAGTTGGGCAGGACACCTAGCAAGGCGCAGTGATGACAGGTGGACTAGGGCTGTCACCGAATGGCGTCCAAGAACTGGCAAAAGAAGTGTGGGTCGTCCGGCGGTAAGATGGGCAGACGACATAGTTGCCATCGGGGGCAAAACCTGGATGAGGATTGCACAGGACCGTGGAGATTGGCACAAGAAAAGAGAGGCCTATACCCAGCAGTGGGTGAGTTCGGGCTGTGGATGATGATGATGATGATGATTATTGGTTGATTCAGCTGATTAGTACACTTTACCCTAAGTGATGTTTTGAGAATATGTTCCAACAAGAACAAGCTTACATAAATACAACCCCAATTTAAGGATAGTTCCCAAATTACTGCAATTAATAAATAGTGCAGTATTGTTCAAGTCTGCGCGGTAAGTTCAAAGGGAATGGGAGAACAAAGGCGCGCGAGATAATCTAGCGAGATATCTATCTAGGTATTCATAGTTAACTTTACGTTTGTTCTGGAAACGACTACGTCTTTCACTTGTTGAGTTTATGAAGAGGATTTTGTAAGGTATTAACCAGCCTCGGCGCATTTGTGTTCCACGCGCGCCTCAAAGAGATGTCAGCAACATGGAAGGGGCCCGCTAGGGCCGACACCTGTCGAGGCTGCGGGCTGTCCGCAAGGGAAACCGCGGCCTCGACATGAAGGGCGAAGAAGGAACATGGGTGGTTTTTAGTCAGTAGAAGTCTGACACTCCCTTTCGCTCTGCCCAAGAGCGGGAGGGGTTATTTGATGATTTCCCACCCCCAAAAAAAAAAAAAAAAAGGTATTAACCAGCCTTTAACACGTCAACGAACTTACGGTGTCCATATCTAATAGGTAACAAGGAGAAATTTAAATGCGTTCTCGGTTTTACTGCATAAATGACCCTGTGTTGAATGCGTTTGAGTGTTCGACTACATAAGATCACGCATGTAATCCCCTAAAGGTTGAAATAGGCAGAGAAAAAAAATTGTATACATTTCGCCAATTATATATTTTTAGTCCCATGTAATAGAAGGCGAGCCTATTGCCATCAACCGGGCACAAATCCCGGCCCCAGGACCCCCGTTCAGTTGTTAGTCATACTAACAGTGGCTCTAAATTTTAAATACAGCTGTGTAAGCTCACCGCAGACGTTCAGGCTATGGAACTCTATAAACGCAATTCTGTAGATGGCATTGACAGCCGGCTGTTACTTTCTGATTAAGTTACTTGGATTCCAATAGTCTCCGCGTACCATCATAGCGAAAGGCTTTGTTTTGGTCCCTTGCGTCAATATTTGTTGGCGACAAAACAGTCCACCACGATACGTTAAACGTAAGTACATAAAATCACGCCGTTTTCCTTTGGTGGTAGGCAGACACCACAGCACCTGCTACGATCCTAACATACTCCTTTAGCCTCATCCACTTTCATATATCTGGAAATATACGCTCGTCGGTTGCGAGGACTACCCACCTGTTCTTTCTGAAGAATCTCGAACCTGTCTTCGAGATTCTAAGACGTGATTTGAAACGTCTTTCTAGGACGTCTCCTCCACGTTGCCACTCACATCTGCCTTGTATATATTATGCGTTGTATTGTATCTATAAGTCCATAGAGCAAAACAAAGCAAACACGGTTTAATATTAAGCGATCCCTATGTACATAGAAGATACCTACGCGTCCTTTGACGCAGCGATGTTGCTCGGTGACCAGTTGTCTGGTATTTGCTGGGAATCTCGGGAATATTACAGACTTTACGCACAGGCACGCGCTAGTCCCTTTGCTCAGTAAACAATAGAGACCTAACTGTACACGGGTCATCTGAGGGCCGGATTACACCAGATCTTATCTTAAAATATTCTGTAGAATGAGAACGCTAATTACGCAAGATGCACTGTCAAACATCGGCGTACTTAGTTATGTTTTTACTAAATCGCATTTATATGTAACTGATGCCCGCGGCATCGCCCGCGTGGATTTCGGTTATCGGGACCAAAAGTAATCATGAAATTTTGATCCCGTTTCCGCAACCCATGGGAACCTACAATGAAAACAGCATAAAAATCGGTGCAGCAGTTTTTGAGTTTATTGCGAACAGACCAACAGACTGGACCGGACTTTGTTTTATAATATGTAGTGATTTTTCATGCTTATTAGTTCAACCGGACAGCTTATTAATTAAATATAAGTTTATGAATCCCCATGAAATCTCATGAAAATTATGGTAACACTGCAATAGAATAATATTTTACGCTGCAAGATAAATATTGAGGAGAAGTGTGTTTGTGCTGCACTTGTGGAGGTTTCATCATATCACTGGGTTGTTTATTGTGCGGCTGATGGTTCCTACCGCTGCTGGAGGGTTGCAGAAGGGTTGGAACACACACGTATAATAGTGTGCAATGTTTAAGTTCTATGATAAAATCCTTTGGAGGTTTTTCAATAATTTTTATGCAATAAATTATAAAACTTCAAAATAAAAACACATACAGATGGACTTTATATAGGACATTTTGTCCTATTCTGCGTTTGTAATCACTCTAAAACTCACACATAAAGTTCAGTAAGTCGTAACTTGTTCTAAAATCTAGTTAATTTAAATACCAGAAAATTTATGATTTTTATCGAAATTACATAAAGTTCGAAACACACTTTAATATTGAACATATAATATATAAACTGAGGAGTTATAGAAACTCTTTCAAATGTATACGTTCCTAGATTGAAAGCTGGAAGTTTCTTGTTTATATTTAACAAAGTACATAATATGTGGTGAAAACTATGAATAGTGTATTGTTGAAAGTATCTAATTGTTTAGAGTAGCTGTCTAGTAGCAAAGTCGCAGTATGAGGGTTAGCGGTATTAAGTTCATAAGTTTGTAACTCCTTGACGTACTCATATGACACGCGAATAATTACCTGTTGTGGCTTACATATTATTATATTCTACAGACATACACTAGTATGTTTCTCGGAAACTCTATTTTAGGACCCGTCTGGGGTTCATTAACCTACTAAGTTTTAGCTTACCAACATTGAGGTATAATGTACTACATACAACGAACTAAAGCCAACCACTGTGTAAGCCACCACATTCGTGTCGCTTCCAGACGGAATGCAAATCTAACAATAGCAGTAACTTAGCACAAAATAAGGCAGTACCAGGCAGTTACGACACAGATTTGGCGATTCGTAAGGTGAATGCGACACTGTCGGGGCTGCGGTGGATTCGTCGGATTTTGGTGATAACGTAACCAAGTCCCAAACAAAATCAAAGGGTCAAGTACATGCTTTCCTAATATCGGAGACATGTCACATCTTGTCATCCACATAAGGGTAGCTTAATTACGACCCTCTGTCACCCCCTCCTTTCGATACCCGCGTACTTCGCTCCTATCTGCGGTCGTCCTGCTGAAGGGATGATTGCGTTGTTGAACACCCTTTCGAACTTCGAATATGTGAGAGAATGGATCGATGGATATAATAGGTAATTAATTGGTGATAGTAGTTGCCGCAAACGGTTAGAATGACCTTGAAATTGTCCTTTTTTATCTTTATTAGCAATGGGCACACGTTCACTAGGTTCACGTGAAGATGGAATTTATGACCTTTACCTTACCAGCGCCAAGTCTGCGTTATGGTAATACACAATTAATTACGACTTATCATTTACACTGAAAACGGGATATTACAACAACCCCAAAATATCGAGAACTCAAAACAAAAAAAAAGTAGGTGAAAATCTCAACAAAATCATCAAGTAATCAATCGTGGTCGTACAAACATAATTATACGGTTTTATGCCAAATTGTAAAAAAAAAAATTGGAACTCTGAATATGAACCACATCATGTTTTATTGCTAGACCCACAATTTGTTGATGAACTCGCAGCCCGTGCCGTCACACTGAAACAAGTTTATTTTATGAAATTATCTCACACAACTGCAGGTTATCACCCATACCTTGTCGATGTTCCACACAATCGAACGAAGCGCTTTGCTAAATCTTTTATTATGCGCACAGCCAAGGAGTGGAACTCCCTGCCTGCGTCGGTCCTGCCTATGTCGCGAGTAAATAGGCTTCTTCTGGGTAAGCTCGTTCCATCACCGACCTCATCTCTGCCGTTAGGGCAAGATTGAGGTCAAGAGAAACTTCATTTCAAATAAGAAACTAAAAAACACACACATTATATTATTGTAAGGTTCTTTAGAAAGGTCCGGTGGCCTACCATGACGTCTTAAAGCAGGATTGTTTTAATCTTATTCCAGTGTGGGAAAGAGATGACGTTAGTCATCCTGTATAGCTCTGTGGCAGTTACAGTTGGGATAAAATGCGATTTTTTTTTTTTGCTTTAAGGTACTGCTAGTGTCACTTACAAATGCATTACAGTTGAATCCGATACACTGGAAATAATGAACAAGATTAATATTTTCAAAACATGAGATAGAGGCGTTATGAATTATCATGTACTTACACAAATTTAACAACAGGCCTTTCTTATATTTTAGGTTTCAGTTTAGACGTTTATAAATTGGATGTAATTCGCGGACAAAGGCGCGATTAAAACGCGCTCGTATTTTTTTTTATTCGCGCGAGTACCGTCGCATCAACTCGTCACGCGTCGAATACAGTTTTCATGGGTCAATGGTAAACTTTAAAAATTCATATCTCGAAAAATATTAACTTAATTGTGAAAAGTCATGGAACTTCTTTTATTTGTATTTTAATAAAACAATTGTCCTGTTGGAAAATAACAGTTCCTTGCAATTGTTTAAACAATTTCGGTTTAAACAATGTGGCACAGGGTTGCCCCAACATTTATTTATATCGTCAGTGGGGCTATTTAAAGAAGATCGCATAAAAAATTTGAGGTGGAATAGGTTCCGGTAATCATGCGCCAATTTCTTCTAGACTAACAAGTCTTTTCGTATATCTTCTCACATCGCGTGTCACGTGAGCGCGTGTCGTAGAGCGCATGGCCGGGCGGGTAGGATACTCACTATTGCGCGGCAATTGACACCAGTACACTGAAATATATTTTTTACATTAATTTAATTGTTAACCTGTGTTAGACATTGGTGCTAAACTTTAGAAAAAAAATCCCTTAATTTTTACAAGTAGGTAAAAATTTAAGCAGTTTTTTACCACATCTGGGTTTAGATAACTGACTGAAAATGTGTTCATGGGTTCGATTGCCAGGCAAAGTGTATAAATAATAAAATTTACAGTAGGTATCAGCATGGAGTTTGGATGCGAGATCGGGTGACAACAATAGGCATGTTTCTATTAGATCGGAATTAAACATAAGTGTCGAAATGTAAACCTGTACTATAACTACTAATTTTGGGGTAAACAGGTCTGATATGTATTATGTTAATATGTTGATACAAAATAATAGAACATACTGAAAAAGTGCAGTCGCTTGAAAGTTTCCATTCAATTAATTACTTACACATAATTGTGTAGTGTGTTAAAAATTATTATGTGTAGTAACGTAGTAGTGAATTACTCGCCGTTTGAACACAATTTTATATGCAAAACTGTGTAATAGAATTTTTGCTCAGTGAGAGGCAAAACCGATGATATGTGAAGAGCGTTGTCGATCAAGAAATCGGTACGTGAGAAACAAAAAGCCTCAGAAAAAAACCATGTGTTATTCAGTGTTCTGTTATTTGTCTTTTTTATTTCTACTTATCATAATTACGATGTCTGGATATTCTTATCTACGAGAGTTAAGTCTAATATGTAAATGATTTTGCTAATATTTTAATGGAAATCATTGGTTGCACAGTGCTTTATAATTTGCCCGGGGTTTACGTGGCTGCTACGGCGTAGCACTGGCTACGCGTGCTTCGAGTTCGTAGCATCTCTAAACTTGAGACCAAAAACGCAAAAGAACGAGATCAATCAAATATTCATCGGGATAACTTTAAGCTAAAGCCACTAACAGCACGTCGTCATTAGCTTCGCCTAGTACTCTACTTGTATAAGCTAATTAAAGTTACAACTCTTAATAATTCAATATACTCGTATTATATATTAACGGCACGGTTGGCGCAGTGGCTGAGCGATTGGACTGCTGAGCGTGTCGCGGGTTCGATCCCCGCACGGAACAAATATTTTTACGACTTGCAGGTAGTAGTTCCGGGTCTGGGTATTTGTGTAATGTGAGTTTAAGTGTTTGTAAACGTGCCCACGATACAGGAAACATTCCTAGTGTGGGGCAAAGTTTTTTTTTTTAAAGAGATAAAACGAGTATGTGAGGATATGTGGCGTTCTGTGTTTTCTTTCTATATCAAAGGCATCTCAAATTTCTATCTCGGTATGAATTTATTTAATGTGTATGTGAAAACACCCTCTGAAAGTTTCGCAAAATTGTGTTTTTTTATCTGATGCGTTGTCTACTACCACACCCTAATCTAGCATCATCCACACCCTAATTAACCAGCAGGTGTCTACATTTAGCTAATTAATTATAGAACATATTACCATTAAATACAACGCCATGTAAATGTAAAATGATAATAATTTTGACGGTCATTAATTAGTGTTGTGAAAAAGAGGTTCCATTTAGCTAAGGGTAAATAATTTAATAGACTAATTATGTTTGTAACGAGCGCATTGTGTTTTGAAGGGTGATGGCAATTAGGCTTCGTTACTCTTGTAATATTTTCGAAGTAAAAGGCAAATTATGTTGATTGACGCTTTGTAGGCATAGCTTAAATACAGAGTGGTGCCGACAATACGACAATAAATGAAACCACTGGTAGTTCTAGTTCATAGGAACATTTTTAAACTATCAAATAAATCCTAACACCGTCGTGGTGACGACGATACGACAATAACCTACCTAAATGTCTTTGCCAAATTCGTTTGTTACATTTTATTTCCACACGTTAATCTGTGAAAATTATTCCTAAGGTTAGTAAACCAATATTTGTTTATAAATTGTATTGTATTTCGTTTACAGTTTTATGCTACTTAGTTTTATTGTTTTTTTTTATTTATTTTTTTATTTTGGTGTTAAGATTTATTTGAGTTTAATAATGTTTCTATGAACTAGAACTACCAGTGGATTCATTTATTGTCGTATTGCCGGCACCAACCTGTATATTATTCTGTTTGATTTTCCCTAGCAATGGAACAGAGTATTTATTTGTAACTTATCGTATTTTTATTAGACATCTTATCTGTTCTTGTTTCCTCGAAGGATAAGTTCTAAATTATGTTTTTCACTTATAATAGAGGATTGCCATCAAGGGGTGTTTCCTAACAACAAAAAAACGCTTCAGTCCATTAGTTAAATTATCGAATAATATTGGAAACGTGTTTTTTGTTTTATCAAATTAATAAAAAATCACGAAGATAAAACGCGACAAAGAGCGCTGGGGTCTGTGACGTCACTTTACGGGAAAAAGGTACTGAAATGTGATGTTACACGAGTTTTCAAAGCACTGTATCTTCTTAATTTTTTGTTTACTTGAAAAAAGATAAAATATGAGTCCAATGTTTTTCGAGAATCTAAATAACAGAATAAACAGATTTCAGGAATATCCCTATTATTGATGAACCTGGCCATTGGTAGTCCTTACTCCTTTGAAAACGTTTCTTTAAATAAATAACTTTGGCTTTAGTTGGTTTTGTGTAACAACAACCAACCTGTACAATATACATAAGTAACTACACATACCCTGTATAATCATGCTTACTATATAATATTATAAATGCGAAAGTAACTCTGTCTGTTTGTCACGCCAAAACTACAGAACCGATTTAAATGACATTTGGTACACAGATAGTCTAGAGCCTGAGAATGGACATAGGATACTTTTTAATGCGAAAAAAGGGATGTAAGGGATTGAAAGCTGGGGATAAAAAGGTTACTTTTGTTCGCGATAACCGAATTCCACGCGGGCGATGCCGCGGGCATGAGCTAGTGCTGTATAATTCCAATGACAATATTTCATGAGAGTCACCACTCAACTTAGATATTTAATAAGCACTAGACTCGGTCTAGTCGCTGCAGTATTTAATAAAAATGTAATAAACGCCACTCACGTGTCCAATAAACCTCTTGTCCATAGCAACCGAGATGACTCGGGTTCATTTCTTTACGTAAGTGGACCAGAATACGCTGGCTATGGCTATCTTATGTTGTTGTGACTTCATGCTACGCTGGGTCAGCTCAGATGGACGTGTTACCACCAACTTGTGGTCCTACTTTACTCCGAAAAGACAGTTTAAATGGCCTGACAACTACAAACAAACATTATGTATGTGGCCTAAATGTGTACCATTTTTCATAGAAGTCTCAATGGATAAAGCTAAAATAATATAACATGACGCCTATATCCCCAATAGGTTAGGCAGACTTGTACTTACCTGGTAGTACACCCACATTTAGTTTAACTACCAGTTAAACTAAATGTGGGTGCCAGTTATGTTTAACTACCTTGTAATAGACCATGACTACGTGGATGCTACTGAGAAATTCCGGATGGAAAAACACTTTACTCGATACGGGAATCGAACCCAGAACCTCATGTGCAGCAGTCGCGCTTGGAACCACTAGTCCAACGCGTCAGATAGCTAAGATACTCTTCAATTAAATACAGCATACAAATTACAGGTTTCAAAAGTAAACATTTAACACAGGGAGACACAGCTGGCGGTCTTATAGCTAAAAGTAATATTTACAAGACCTTACCAAACACCACATGAAGAGGGTAAACATTATTTGTGTATGATAGTGTTACAAGTATACAAACTCACTCCCGCTGAGCACTTGAGTCCTTTACACTGTAATTTAAAACATTATACCATAGTATCCACTTATTTGGTACGATCGACAAAGCTAAGCGTAAATGTTTATAAAATAATTGTGTGTACTTACTGTTGAAATGCAATTTTCTCCGATACACTGTAATACATTTAAGTTTACATTTTATAACATAACAATGTACAGTCATGAACAAAACTATGTATTCAATTGGCGAAGTTCAAACGCGAATTTCTCGTGAAATTAAGATTGCATCTTTGAGATACGACCTTCTTTATGACAATATGAGTTCCAGAATATATAGTTCTGTCATCCGTCATTATTATTCCAATATCGGAAAGGAGCTGGAGAATGATTATGATCAATCCAAAATGGGCCTCAAATAAAAATACTCAAACAATGTTTTAAAATAGATTGAAGTCGGTTTCCTACAATACAAGTCCAACTCCGGGTGACATCAAAATCTTGTCGACTAGCGGGAATAGATGGTCACATGGGCATCCTATATCATCAGTCAGGTTCAGGTTATATTATATTATATAGGTTATTACCAGGTATATAATATTAGCAATGTAGGTAAGAAATTGCTTTTAGCTAGCTATAGGCGCGGCTTTGTCAGCATAATAATACCACTTTTTGCGCAATATCTGAACAAATTATAGCCCGCGTTAATCTGACGTATAAGCTATTTATTATTGTAAAGTCCTGTAGTTTTTGTATAAAAAGAGTAACAAAATTCAGACTCGTTTAAATTGTAGTAAGAGCTGAGATACGATGTATTTTGTGTCAAAATGAACAGATGAACTAATCAGAAAGATTTCCAGCTTGGCTTACTACCTAAGGCGCGCCGGCTGTACCTAAGTATCCGAACTTGCTAATATATCTTCTAATACAGCTCTAGTAAAGTCTAGGCCACGCAGAGAGAACTCATGCGGACGAATGAGGTGCGATCTTATTTCCCAAGCGGTACCTATGTTATTAGTCAGGCGAATGGCAAATGTTTCACAGCGGTGTATCGCACTGTATACAGTGTCTGTGTATGTGTGTATTCACGACTGCAAGCAACACGGCTGGTATGAGGCTGATATATATATACAGGGTGTAAACGAACCCTTCACGCATCCGTCAACCAAGCATTCTGTACTATCGTGGACACTCCCGCCTGACCACCACTAAGCTCATATTTGCTTGCACTTACAACATGAAGCGCTCTCTAGCTCCGCCCCGCCTTTGTATAGAAATAATGAATGAAATACAATACCGTTCCACCGCACTGACGAGTCCGACGCACGCCGAACGAGAGTTATTGTTATTTTCAAACTGCCATTATTAGAAAAAAAACTTAAACTGAATTTGACTTTCGTTACTAATGGTGCGTGTGTGTTGGTTTGGTAATTGTAAAAAAAAAACTCAATGATTTCTGTGAGTAATTTTAAATTTATTATAAGAATCTTATGAAATCCCATGCTATTTAACAGGCAATTGTAAGCGTGTTCTCTAAATCGGCTTTAACGATTTCGATAAAATTTGAAATAATGGGGCTTTAGGGGGGTGAAACGTTGATCTAGCCAGCGGGCCTAAAATAGCCGCTTTTGCAGAACATAATATAAATCACGTTAAAAATTTAAAATTCTTAAAATGGACTTTATGGTTATGACTATAAAGTCCATTTTAAGAATTTAAACATTTTAACGTGATTCATATTGTTTTTTTTTTATTTTGGGACTCAGCTCAGCGATTTGACTGATGTTAAATCCTTGTCCATGCAAAATTATAATTTCATTTTGTTCTTCGTGTATGAGATTTCTGGAAGACATTATGCACAAAATATTCTAGCACAGGTTCTCAGGAGTCCAATATTATTGCACAGGTTAACGTTTAGTCAATCAAAGGTCAGGTAAGCAGAGCAATGGTCAATGTTCAAAAGGTCCGGTAAGCGCGCCAAAGTTCGTCCGTAAAATTCGCAAAAGGTGTACAGAGGACACGTCACTAAGCTGCGCAGTGCAGATTGCAACTAATTACGTTGACGCTTCTCTAATAGGCCTAAACTTTGAGGGGGCGGGGTTTGGCGCCTACGCATGATTTATGCGAAAAAAATTTTAACTGGGCAGGCGGAAAAGACCGCGACTGTACATCAAACTAAGTACCCCTACGCAAAAATTTTTGCTGGGAAATGACTTTTTTTTTTGGGGTCAAAAATCACATTTTACGGTAAAACTCAAAGTAGCACTCTTAAAACATTGTGCTAGTGGATGCTTTGAATAGTAAACGGGTCATGGAGGTAATTTAAGTAAAGTTAAAACCTGAAATACTAGTATTTACAAAAAATTTGGAACTTTGACCCCCAATATCTCCGTAACTAGGAGGTTCCCAGGTATGGTCTAAAACAAAAAAATGATCGCAGTGGTGGGGAGAACAAGTGCTCTTCGTTTGCATTAAGGGTACTTTTACACCCTATATATATATAATTATATATATATATATATATATCCTTTAGACCAACTCTACTGAACCACAACCGCATTGTCCTCTTAGGAGATCCACCAGACATAGGAGACTTCCTAATTACCTAAGAGATTATGCTACTAATGAGGAAGATATTTTAACGGAGGGTGAATGATATGAGGTTGCTTACGCCTCTGATCTACATTTTACAAATGTAATGTATGTTAAATGTAGATACAGAATACAGAGAAAGAGAGGAAATTCTCTCTCTGTATTCTGTATCTATAGAATTTATTTATAAACACTTCTAGTCGCTGCTTAGCTTTGGTGGAAATGGTTGAGGGCAAGGACGTGTTATTTTTGAACGCCAACCTCCGCTCTCGGCAGCAGCACACAGCAGAGACGAGAAGAGACGTGATCAGCATGTCTCGAGCGGTGTACGGCGGCTGTTAAACTGGGTGAGAGTAACCTATATACTCATCTTCTCTGTTCCGTTATGTTTGTTTACTGGCTGTAAACAAACAGACAGCCAGTACGCTTATTTTCATAGCTTCGGTGGAAACACTCAAGCTCCTAAGCATCTTCTCTCTTCTCCGCTTTACATTATCTCCATTTTGATGGAGTCCTATGTCATTTAATGTCATGTGCAGTGGGCCTTATGCTCTTAGCTGTTGTTTGCTGTGTTGTTACAATGACTGCTCGCTGTTCCGCTGTTCAAGATTGTTTTAAAATTGCAGTGTTATTGTAAAATGAAGGAAAATAATTGACATTTTAAGTTGAATCAGAACGAAAAAGAACAACAACAGGTCTATGTAATCAAATTGATCTTGAAATTCAAAGTAATTGCGGTTTCATTAGGTGATGTAATTAATAACATTGAAACCTTATGTAATACGACGAAGTTATTAAAATGTTATAACTGTTCTCAAAGGTTAATTTTATTGCTCCAGTCTACTTTCAACTAGCGATAACGTTGATTACTTTTGAACTGCGACACATTTTTGATGTTGCCATTACTATAAATCGCATCGTATAATCTTATGAGATACTAGCTGTTACCCGCGAATTCGTAAGCGCCAGGTTCGCGATTTGCTTAAAGTAAGATTTTGATATGTTAGTGATTTGACTACATTTTTGTTGCATTTCATGTTGTTTATCTCGCGGGGTAACCTATGAGGCTGGCTTCTGCTTAACCAGACTATCCTGTAGGTGCCTTCAGTGTGAGAAATCCAGGCTTTTTTTCTTATATAACTTCACAAGAATGATCGGTTAGCTGAAATGTTATCTTAATCAAAACGGCAGTATTTTTCAACAGATTAGCGTTTGTAGCTGCTGTTAAGTACCTTATAGCTGTGTAATGAATGACTATCCATTAGTGAAGTCGGGTGCACAGAGTGCGGAGATGCCTCGCCGGCTATGGCTGGCGTTGCTTCTGGCACCACTTGCCATAAACCAGAAAACTGGCGACCCGTGTCAATTCTGAAAATGCCTGTCAGAATGTGGAGGGTACCTTCGGTAGCGCGTCTTTCGGTGACCACACATTAAAATCACAAAAAGCTCGTTTAGCAGTTGCTCCTGGTTGTCATTCGTAGGTAGATCTTTGATAGACAATCATAATTCTAAATGAAGAACAACCAGTCTCTCTAACAACACGTCTAGGTAACACGAATGTCGTCATTGTGTGTTAGTTGTATATTGGTATTCAGCTACAAAATCACAGCATTTATTTCAACTAGGCCAGTTACAGGCACTTTTGAATAGTCGAAAAAAAAAAAAAAAAAACTACAGTCCCAGTCACAAGGCATTATAACTGTAACTACACTGTAGTTGCCCATTCCAAAGCGTAAATCTCAAAGGAGAAGAACGTACATACGAACGTTAGACTAGTCAACTTCAAAACATGGTGGGCTGACTCTGTGCTCTGTGGTCGAATAAAATGAATATCGTTCAAGTTCGGCATTTAAGTACTATTAGCTTTATCTTAGTAGTCGGATGTTAGAACAGTCGTTTGTTAAATGTTGGAACGGATCATTAAAGCTACGGTAGACACAGAACAGTGGTGGCCCAGAGGTTGCGGCCCCGACTTGCGTACAGTGAGCCGTGGGTTCGAACCCAGGCAGACACATTACTCTGTGTAATTTATTTCATCACCACTGCTCTCAAAACGGTGAAGGAAAACATCGTGAGGAAACCGGCATGTCTTAGAACCAAAAAATTCGAAGACTTGTGACATCTGCCAATACGCACTGGGCACGCGTGGTGGATTATAGCCCATCCCTCTCCTAGAGAGGAGGCCTGAGTCCCTGCAGTGGGAACATTATAGGCTGATGATGATGATGATGATGAGACACAGAAGCTCTAGATGGCGAAACCAGTGCGATGAGTCTGGCGGGGTACATAGACAATTCGTAGTTTGACTTCGAACAATCATGCTGGGGTGTTTTACACATAAACACGGTAAAATAAAGTAAACTATAATTTATTTGCATGGATTGTAAACCGTACATAAAATAGGTGCGACTTGCATTCACCACGCGGGCTCAGCGAGGACCGGTGGATCTCCTCGGTTTTTTGGTTCACTGACATGACGGTTTCCACACGATGTTTTCCTTCACCGTTTTGACAGCAGTGGTGATGAAAGTACTCAAGGTGAGTTATTTATTGTCAAATTAATTTCTTCACCATGGTTAGCGCAGCTTATAGCTTCACAACTGCTAATATTTAACCGCATTAAAGTTCTCAATATAAATATTATTCTTCAAATCGAGGGTGATGACCCCGTGTTGGCTTGTTTTGAAAGCCCATTAATAGCCATCAATCACGTTATGGGGTCCTTACTAATTCATAATGGAGCTTTACGCGAAATTAAGTAATAATTACAAAATTGGCAATCAGTCTCACTGTCTTCAGTTTTGTAATTTATTTTTTATAAGTTTGGCAAATTACGTAAAAATATCTTTGCACCTATTACTACGAGTACTACCTGCCTCCTGTTTCATACTGGTAAGGTTGTATAAGAAGCAACCTGAAATGATGAAGGTTAGCAGAATAATGTTACACTATTTGTACATTGAAATTACGCACAAAGAATAAATCGTTGATTTTATTTCGGTTTAGATTTGTTTTCATGAAGATATATATATACGAGTATACCTTCTCTGTAAGAAGTAAATGGTAACGAGTTTATGCGAATATTTTATTTAACACGTAATTGATCCTACGTTTTACAGTAGATACCTATTATGCGTAATGGCAATCCACTGATGTAGCGACATATTACCAAAACATCGAGAATTCTTTCAATAAAATGTTTATGACAATACAGACGATAGTGTAGCTAGAATAACTAAGCGGATGAACAAATAAATTCAATAGCGTTGCATTGTTTCATATTCATACGACCAATCAAACACATAAGTAAGGAGTTATTTAGTAAGTACTTACTCCCGCCGAACACTGCGTCCCCTCGCACTGAAAATAACGCAATATTTTTTTTTTCTATAGGTTTTCACAAACCACATCTGGGAAAGAGTAGAATGCTATGTGGGGGACAATATACACATATTAAACAATTTTGTGAAATTTATTGTAATTTTCTGGGTTTTGCCTGTCAGAAGAAGCAAGAATTGATTTAATTCGTCATGTTTTTAGGTGTTTTGAATTTGCCATGTTTAATATTCTATGTTTGATACTTACTGTAGAAATACACCTTGTTCCACTATACTAGAATAAAACCGAAAATATAATGCTATATTCGTCGTCTTACTGAATGACTGGGGAGTCTCAGGTAGTCAGGATAAGCACGGCGCCTATATCGATTTGTGTCCAGTAAATAATAATAAAATAAATCTTTATTCAGAATACCAAAAAGACAAAATACAATATGAATCTTAAAACTAAAAATATAGGTAAAATAACGCTGATAAGATAACTTACTCCCGCGTAACATGGCTCACCCGCACACTGGAAATGTAGTATCGACACGTTTAGTATTTATCTCAAAGCGATTTACACACATTTTATGCGTAGCCCATTGTACACAAATGGCGAACCATCAGTTATTATTGATGTTTGATGTAAAGTGAAAAGTACAGCTTGATGTATGATGATTCTGCTATGATGACTGCCTACCTACGACCTATTTTATGTAGGTTTGCCCTGTAATGTCAGTTCCACACTAACTGATTGGTTACAACTTAGCTTAGTTACCGTGCGTACTAACACCGTAGGGGTGAAAGTTATGTTTATTTCTAAAATATTTTTATTAAATAAAGAACGTGTTTGGAAACACTTAGGTATACACGTTAAAGAAAGAATGTTATGTTTTAAAACTAACTAACTATGGAGTCAGAGTTTCCTATCGACATTTTGTGACAACAAAACCAAGACGTAATCGTAGCCAGCTCCAATATACTTTAAAAATAAATAAAATAAAATATCTTTATTTCAGACCTTAGTCCATACGTAGTTAGTGGAACTACGTATGGACTAAGGTCTGAAATTAGTGGTTAGTGGTTATAAACAGACTGTACTTACATGCTATGTTAAACTTAACTTAACAACTTCAGCAGAAGGTCTAGTCTAAATACTTACCCTGGTGTCACAAGAACACCATATTGTCTGAAAAGAAAAAGCAGAGAGATAAACGAGGTTAATTTTGTGAGTATTACATTATGTTTACGGAAACAAACTCATAAGGAAATGTAAAAAACGCAGTTAATTTCTCAAAGTTGCGCCTAGGGACGCCTAGGGACTGCTTAAAAGGTCATTAAACTGAAAATATAGCAAAGTGATCCGAGGAGGCTTGCTTTTCTTCTTTATTTAATACTTTGACGAGCCACGAAGCAACTTAATAGCAAGTCGTAAGGCTAGCATAAACATTATAATTTATTTATTTATTTAAACTTCATGTACAAAAGTGGTACATAGGCGGACTTAATGCCACAAGGCATTCTCTACCAGTCAACCTTTGGGTCAAATAGGACAGCACTGTGGTAGAGTACAAAAAAAAGAAAATAATAAAGATAAAACCATTTAGTAAAGATAATACATAAACAGGTGCATACCAGTACATATATATACAGATAGAATTAAATAAACTAATAGATATTTTAATATATTCACCTTATTTCTTATTTTGACTTTATCATAAAACTATTTGTATTTGTAGTATAATGATTAGGTAGGTACATTTTATAATAATTTTAATGACATTGCATTTAGCAAAATTTTATACAGTGCTCTGTAGGCACAAAATAATCGTGACCTGTTTTTTGTGTAATGTTTCATTGTTAAAATAATGGAATGTCGTATGTATTAAATGTAATTATTATGTTACCTATTATTATTTATTATTATGAGCCTATACTGTCCCACTGCAGGGCAAAGGCCTCCCTTCCCTCCTTCCACTGTTTTTTTATGTTACCTATGTATTATATTTATTGATAAGTCATATACTAAGTATTTCTTTAAGGAATCTTAGATATTATGATGTATAAGCACTAGAGTGAGTTACCTGAGATGCAGGTTTATTCCTAGTTCAGGTAGAATCCAATAAACTGTATACCTATAGTTGTTAAGGCCATATTGTAAATATTTTTCAATAAACAATTTCAAATTTCAAACTTCGTGTCAGCTACAAAACTTCTCAGTTTTCCTAGGAAGTACCTTACACTTAAACTAAAGTAGTTACTTAAGTTCAAAGTTAAAGCTCTAGTTCTAAACTTTGTTACACTTTATTAATTCTTCTTCTTCTTGAATCAAAAGAAGTTTATAGATCAGTATCGGAAGTAACTTTAAGATGAGTAGTGTCTATAAATCTGCCACCTGAACTGCCACCTAGCTGTCTTGGATAATTTGGAATTCGTTTAACAGAGTGCGAAATTGATGACGGCCAAAGCAAGGGAAATAAAAATGGTGCTGTCCCACAAACGATGGGATACTTATTATCGTGTCTTGTTTGCTCATTATAGGAACTGATGGACGCTATTGAAGGCGCCAACGTCGTAGCTTTTTAAACTAAACACAGGCTTGTGATTGGCCACACACAACTCGCCTGACGCAAAGCGATGATGCGGTCAATGGTGGATCACGCTTACCCAGAAGGAATCGATACACTCGAACTTAGAAAATTTAAATAATCATGTTGATAAATTGGAATAGGACTATAGTTCTATTTCTGTTGTTTTAAAGTTTAGCTTTCAAAGCGTCTCATTAATGACTTTTAAAATAACTAAGAGACATAATTTCTTTGGAAGCCGATTGTCGCGCATATCACTTAGTAATAACAAATTTATTTACATCTAGATAGTTGTGGAATGTAGGTACAGTCGAATAATCTAACAAGTATACAGGCAGAAATCTTTATAATTATAGTACACTAAAAATATGGATTGCAATAATTTTGTTTTATAAAGCGTTTCGCATTAAACGCTGTATCGTTTGACTTCAGTCTCTAAATGCATCTGTGTAATCTTAAAAGTAAATGCAAGTTAGCTGGTATACTTAATAGCTTGTTCGACTGTACCTAACCAATGCGATTGGACTCGAACCTACCTGCTCGTCCAATTTCCTGGATGCAGCTCCGTATTATACACATGTGCTAATATAATCACAGTACGTCTATGTAGGGGCGGAATCGTTGGGAAATGTGTGTGAGATATGAATGTGTGATGAACTGATGACACGATTCGGAGTTCTTTTGATTGGTAGTCATTGCCTTTTTATTTACATTATTGTGTCTACTCTGTATCAAACAAAGTAATATGTGGAAACGTCGTGGATTGTACCTACATTAGCCTACTTCTAAGATGTTATACTATTTTCTGTAACAAATATTGTATAATTGTTTGTTTTCCCTAAATAAATAATTATATCTGTGTACTATTTCTCGACTATGCATTATGTTGAGATTGTCTTTAATCTTAATGTTGGATGACATGATTTTATTAACTTTAAATCTCTCCAAGAAGAGTTATAGTTGGCTGCGGTACTGTTCGAAAGAGGTACCGCGGCCCTGAAACACAAAGGGTTAAGGAGGAACATGGGTGGGTTTTAGTTAGTACAAGTCTGACACTCAGCAAATGACCCCTCCCGCTCTACCTCGCCCGTACCAGATAGCGTTCTATAATTTCTACCTATCCCCATGGGAAAATGACGTGACTATATGTATGTGTATCAAATCATTATAAGGTTACCTTGATGTGAATGAGGCACACAATGAGGCAGCAGCCAATCAGGCGGGACATTGTGATGAGACACACAATGCACATCATTTCACGCAGTAATCTGGTTATCTCAATCATTCACGGATGGTCTACTATTCATTAGTTCTTGTTGCGGTGGCTGTAATTCAGTTACCTACTCTATGGCTGTTTCGTGTATTAATTACGAACAGTAACAGAATATGATAGAGTAAAAAATCAAAGGCTTTAAGTAGAGTAAACTGACTAAATACATTATAAATTAAAAAAATATTAAATAAACTAACACAAAACTATAAAAGGGCATAAAAAAACTGCTCCTCAACGCTGTCAGTTGGTAATATGCCCAAGAGACTGGCGGCATTGCCATGTTGTATGGCAACACTTAGCCTCTTCTCAATACTTAGCCTCTGGCCAAAGTGTCTTACTCAAAACATTATGAGATTGATTCTCACTTGGACCGTCTGTATTACATAAATACTGTAATACGCTTTTCACGATTTGCTAGCGTTTTAGAAGAGAAAAGATTTATTATTTTATTAGTTAGATATGAGAAATAGAACTAGTAGATATGGCGATCCATGAGGGAGGTATGTCTATCGCTGTAGACGTCTTTTGGTTGAATGATAAGATGGTAATTACAAGATCAAGGTAGAATATTTTGATATCAGTTATAAATTATCTATCTATATAAATATAAGAAAAGTCCTGACTGGCTGACTTATCAACGCCCAGCCCAAGCCCTTGGACCTAGAAAGCTGAAATTTTGCACAGAGATTTCCTTTATACTGTAGTCAAGGAATAAGGAAGGATTTTTTGAAATTGAACCGCTAAGGCAGTTAAATAGGGGATGCAAGTTTGTATGGAAAATCGTCATTTTCGCGCGGGCGATGCCGCGGGCAAAAGATAGTGGTTTATTAACGTATGTTCTTATGAAACATATTTCAGTTTAGATATTTTGCACGTTAAAAGTCACAGAATTAAAGATATTTCGACTGGATCGTTTTCCGGAAAATCTTAAAGTTAAATGAAGCGAAACATTAACTTTGAGAGAACCGTTTTATGCAGAACTGCTTAAATATTTCAAAGTTGCTGAACTTATTTAAATTTAAATGTAACAGAGTCCTTTAATGGACAATATTAAGTTGATTTTCGTTAATAAAATCGTTTCTAGCAACATTTTTAGCGTAGGGTCACTTAGTTTGATGAAAATAATACTTGGTGTTAACCAAGCATTATTTTCAGGGTTCAGGAAGAATACGTTTACACCCTGTATAATCGTACATTACTTACAACACGGACCTAAACTATAATTTAAAAAGTATTTCCACAATACAACTTAGAATAAAAATAGAAAACTAATTGTTGTGTAATGTACAGCGATTAACAAATAACAAATTTACACACGGGCGCCATATCCTTATTGGAATCCTGAAAGTTTCTGTACGATAGGATGATCCGTAAGTGTCAAAGAAGGCGTTTTTGTATCGACTTTTCAACGCAACACTTAATAGCGAACGATTCAACAATGTCTTTAATTCTTTATTTTCCTGTTTAAACTATTTTCGTGAAAACGCTCGCAGTCGACTTAGATAAATTAAATCCTATTTTTATCTCACTTCACGGACGACAGAGTTACATTCACAATGTGTTCTAGTTGCATCTGATTGTGAATCCTGGAAATTATAATATCTTTTATTCAGTTTCTTATGCATGGCGGATGACAGCAGACAAATTGAAGAGTTGCTGCTTAATGATAATAATCATATTCTAGAAATAGTTCTTTCTGCTGAATTATTTACGTCAGAATGGATGTGAAAGGGAATTCATATGAATGGTTGGGTCATATACACTTGTAGCCATGCAGTGCGGGTTGTTAGATGTCACGACGTTTTTCTTCACCCTTTTGAGAGCCGTCGTGATGAAATATACCGTGTACCTATAAGAACTTTATTTCAGACCATCATATTAAAAAAAACACAGATCCATATTTGTGTTATGGGCCTACCACACGCTCATGCTTTACCACAGTCCCGGACTGCGCGAGCTTCTCGCACGAACACACTGAACACGGACGGCGCTACCACACGCTCAGTTAAGTACGCGCAGGCCTCATTCTTGTCGAAATCGTCGACGTGTAAACAATGTTTCCCAGTGAAGAACTATTTCTTTAATCTTTCGATTAAATTTTTCAAATTGCAAGCAGAGACTTATAGACTTAAAAATTTAGTCAAAAAGTCGCCATCATACATACGTAAGGCTGCCATTTTTTTTATGACGAACGACCACGTACGACAAAACGTACCTCAACGACCGACGACTACGCTCGACTGCGGTGTGAACACTGAACGCCCAACCACACGCACAGACAAGTACGCGCAGGCCGGGCTTGCGCAGGTAAAATTTCTAGCAAGTCGAATAATGCGCAGGCCGCTCCATGGGGTGTACAAGCCAGTTTGCGCAGGCAAGACTGTGGTGAAGCATGAGCGTGTGGTAGGCGCATAAGAATACTGTTGAAGCTTACCCATAATACTGAGGCCGCCCTCCTACAAAAAATGGAAATAAACAAATATAATATATTTTCTTTTCCTATAGTTTTTCAGACTTACCAACCTTTATCACGAGAACAAGTTACTCGCAATTTTGCGAAGTGTTACAGAAAATAAGCCACAATCCAGTTCCGGCTTATCCTGTATTGTCGAATATAACAAGATCCGGGATTGACCGGGATGTAACAAGACACAACATTGTTGTCGTGTATCCCGTGGGATTCGACGTGTTCGTCTGATTGCACCGACCGGTGTCTAATATGCATAACAAATATTTGTATAAGATAAAGAGTTTTTTTTTAATTATTAGTTGTTATATTATACCTAACAACTAATAATTTAAAAAAAACTCTTTTGCGAAATATAAAAATCTGATTTCAACAACATAAAAAAGTGAAAAAATATACTATAGCTTCAGAAGTCAGTGGTAAAAAACTAAAATAAACAAACGAAAGTCATCACCTTTATTAACGTTAAAACTGCTGATTCTCAGCCTTATTTCAATTAATGACCTATATATTAGAATTACTATATCGTTCCCTGTCCGGGAAGGATTAACCGGGAAGGTTATTGAATGCTGTATCATGCTGTCACTGACTACTTCCACACCGTGCTACGAGTGTACGCCGTGCTACGAGTGTACGCCGTGCTACGAGTGTACGCCGTGCTACGAGTCTACGCCGTGCTACGAGTGTACGCCGTGCTACGAGTGTACGCCGTGCTACGAGTGTACGCCGTGCTACGAGTGTACGCCGTGCTACGAGTGTACGCCGTGCTACGAGTGTACGCCGTGCTACGAGTGTACGCCGTGCTACGAGTGTACGCCGTGCTACGAGTGTACGCCGTGCTACGAGTCTACGCCGTGCTACGAGTGTACGCCGTGCTACGAGTGTACGCCGTGCTACGAGTCTACGCCGTGCTACGAGTGTACGCCGTGCTACGAGTGTACGCCGTGCTACGAGTTTACGCCGTGCTACGAGTCAACACCGAGCTACGGGTCTACGCCAGTAAAATTTAAAAACCTCTGATTTGTGCCGATATGCTGAATGTCTGTGAACGCATTTGCGTAAAATATGGAATTTGAAGAGCAGACCAATTCAGAAGCAATTTCTTAGAACCAAATCAGGTGCCATCAATTGATTTTTTGTAAAAATATAGTATATGTATGAATGAAATGAATTCTACGCAGCTGTTGTTCCGTCCGGGCGTCCTAACTGAAAACATTGCCAATCCATCTCTTACGATACTGTAACTTATTGTCTACAAGACAAAGTTCAAAATAGCTATTGCCTGGAGACGATTTACAATTCATTACAGATTTAAGGATTCCATAAAATGCGACGTACAGTGCTCGTTATGTGGGTTTATATTATTGTTATTAGTCTAACTCTTGGTTTATACGACTTGGCTTTTGATTAACCCTGTGTTATACAACAGTGGATAAGGTAACAGTGACCAGGCGCCTTCTGCGCCTGGACAGAGATAGCCTGCGTCTGGTGGCGGGGACCATCACTGGACACTGTTCACTGATTATGCACCTCCACACCCTAGGTATCACAGACAGTCCCCTGTGCAGAGCATGCATGGAGGCGGAGGAAACGGTGGCGCATGTGCTCCTTGAGTGCACAGGCGTTACCAAGATTCGTGAGGAAACACTAGGAACACCAAGATCCCTAGCGGATGCCCTGAGGAGACCGGGAAGTCTGATCTGCTTCTGGAGGGAGGTGGGCTGGCTAGAGTAATCGGCCAACATGGCTCACGCACAATGGTCTACTTCAAGGTTCAAGTGCGGAAACCCAAACCCCTAATAATAATAAAGGTAACAGTGACGAAGCGTCAATAATACAAAACGGCAAGCCGAAGAAACAAACTGGTTTTTTTTCTATTATTTATTTAGTATGTTTTAGTTTTTTTTTTCTGTTTGTTTTAACCTCATTTTCGATATCAGTGGCTCCTAAAACCACGAAATTGACACTCATGTCGAAAAATCCGAAAATTTTCGTCGGTGCCATATCGAATTTTAATTTTTGATGGTTGAGGAGTTCGGAATCGCTCACCTAGATAACCCGAAAGAATAAAACTATATATACGTCCCCATAACATTTTATAAAATAATTATTTACCTACTCCTAACCGTTAAGGAGTTATACCTTCCATAATCAGCTCAACAACATGGGGTGATGACTGCCAGATGCAAATACATGAATAACTTTATACAAAACACGAAACACGTAATACGTGCCTATAAAATTTGACGGTCCCTCGATTCCCCTGACATTCCATCATCACATCCTGACATGGAGCAATTGGACCACCTCGGCAGTATATTCTTTCGAAATAAAAAATAATTTTGAAAATCGGTCGATAAATGACGGAGTTTTAACGTTTCTCCTCTCTATGTAGGGGAGAAACGTTATAACTCCGTCATTTATCCCCTTATATTATATCCCGTTATAGCCCCTTACTTCATGGAGATTGACTATCCAGTGGATATTTTTTGTTTTATTACATTTTTTGTGTGAAAGCTATCGTTTTTGGAACGATATTTATCTTTCTATATAAATATTGAAAAGACTTAATACATGCATTTATTCTGATCCTTCATTTGCAGTTAGGGTTTAGTGATTATAATAAAATAGTTTGAAGATTTTTATACTAAATTGGAGGTTAGCTAAGTGCCACTTTGTACCCCGCATATTAAATTAGCTCCGTTTTGCCACAATTTACTTTAAAATGTTATCTTTTTGACTTTAATTTTGAAGCTTTTCATTTATTAAAGAAAATGAAACACAGCAATTTATTTAAGGATTCATTCAGTTTATTTTCTTACATTGATGTGTTTAATACAAATTAACAGTAGTTGTTACAATGATAAATAATTATAAAACCATTACAATTAATGTTTTTAGTAAGTTACTCAGATTAGTAACTTAATCATAAGTTATCTACCTATTTGTACAAAATTTATTTCAATTTATAATAAACTTGTTTATAGCATTTTTACTTAAATGATAATAATAATTGTAAATGTATAATTTACACAATAATAAAATAGATGTATTATAGTTTTGTAGACCAAAGGTTTCAAAGACCCCTATTACATGGGACTAAAACAAAATGGTACTATTAAGTACACCCCTGCCTAATCTTGCGCGGATAACAGGCGTGATGCTATGTTAGACCAATGCAAGTACTGAACAAAACATATTGTACCCATTAGCCAGTTAACTTTATATAACAGTAGAATCATTCGCCCTGTCACTATTGGGTCCCAAATACTAATTAAAAAATACCTTATAATATACGCTATGCCAAAAACCAACTATTTAACAAAAAAGGGTGTTTTTTGTTAAATAGTAGAAAACATTTAGAAGTTTCATAAAATTGCATAGTCATATTTAATAACATACAAATTAGTAATAACATAGATAGCCCACGAGTACCTACTATAATACAACTCCAAGATAAGGGTGTAATTACACGCACATTATCGAACTTACATCGATGTTGGTTGTTCAATAGTGGCCGACAGACCACGATCATGTATTATAACGTCCAAAAACTACATTCCATTGAAATTCAATTTAGAGAATTTAGGTAGGTACAGTCATGAGCACGAATGTATACAAAAATAATACAATTGAAGTGTTTGTTTATAATTTCAGATAACAGCTTGTTACTGCAACGGAACTCATTTCATAGGAAAGTGTTTGTGTGATGTGACTTTTACTGGCAGATAACTGATGTTATAAAGATAAACTAAGGCTACTTATTACTTGCCGCGGGAGACGCCACGTGACGGCTTCCGGCCACCGTAGACGCGGGCCTGTGGACGGTGAGTAATGGGCTAGCTCGCCGTCGGTCCGTCTTATGACGAAGACAGGCCGTGTCGACGGCGCGTTCGTGTTGAACATGGGTGGTTTTTAGTCAGTAGAAGTCTGACAATCCCTTCCGCTCTGCAAAGATCGGGAGGGGTTAATTGATGACTGCGGGACTGACATGCGGTTTATAACCAATACCTAATAATATTGTAAAAGAAACAATACCACAGTTTAAAGTGTATTGAAATGGTAATTAGATCGAATACTTATTAGCCGTTGCGATTAGATTAGGCTAATATGTAGTTTAGTCGGTTAACTTAATGTTTAACACCCCTTTATTTTATTTTTTTAGCGGGTGGGAAATCATTAAATAACCCCTCCCACTCTTGGGCAGAGCGAAAGGGAGTGTCAGACTTCTACTGACAAAAAACCACCCATGTTCCTTCTTAGCCCTTGCGCCGAGGCCGCGGTATCTCTTTCGAACAACACGCAGCTCCGACGGGAAGTTTATCACCCCAACATACACATATTGATGATCGTGACTGTACTCGTTCCCTTCATAACAAAACCATAAGCAATCACAAACATGTATGAACATCAATCAGCCCTTCATATTACAACCTTGCGCCTTATTCCCTTGGGATAGCGAACAAATTGGAACGGACTTACCGAGCCAATTTGTTCGCTATCTCACGCAATAATAGTATTTGTAGTAACAGATAATAATAGACTTATAGTAGAGTTGTATTTTAGTAACGAAAGTGGATATCGAATAGTAGATTATTCAGGCTTCAAGGGAGTCCATTCATCAAATTATTATGAGCCTTTTGAAGAAGTCTTTCGCTGTTCGTCATTATTAACTAAATCTTATTATCTTATTCTTCTTACGTAATGAAGAATAATCAGAATTTGATTGAAAGGGAGTTGTGGCGTGTTTACCAAGTAAAATTAGAGGAACTACGCAGGCTATACCCATTTTATAAAGGATGTTTGACATGTAAACTGATTTTGATTGATGACATAGTAATACTTTTTTGATTTTTTTGTTTACTTTAAATTAGATTTTTTTGTTTATTTTATATTTGTTCTATTTTGTACGCTTTATATTTGATTCTATTGCCACTGTTATGATTTGATTTATGTAATTGTTTTGTAAAATTCTAACACAATAAAAATTGTTTGATGAATAAATAAATGAAATGTTTATAAACATCATAAAACATGAAAAAATAAACATAGCAGTGCACAGATCAGTGGTGGCCTAGTGATTACCCCAACTTACTAGGTAAAGGTCGTGGGTTCGATCCTAGACAGGTTTATTAAAACATCGCGAAGAAGCCGATATTTCCTAGAACCATAAAAATCTTGGCAAATGACCAACCTCTACCTTTCTGCATTGGGCCTGCGTACTTTTGTGGGCTGGGGCTTATTACAGATGTCATGTATAGTTGCACTAATCTGCGGAGTTTCGCCATTTTTAATTAGTACTTGTCTTTTGCACGAAGTTACTTCTTATGAATATCTTAATCAACGGCTAACAGTACTAACTGAACTTATTAGACAAGAAAACTGGAAAGAGCCCTTAAAATATACATATTATATTTTTTTTGTAATATTACGTATGTACAATCAATTTTTATCACAATATATCCGCCGACAAATCTGCGTTTTCCCCATACTTATTCACCTATAAGTTTATGTGACGTCACCGTCTTTCTTGAAATCGCTATACAGTAGCTGACTATCATTGTTATTACATAACGTCGACGTCACACTGTTCCTATCATTGATAAGGATGCTGTTCATCTTTTTAGGCGTATCCTGTCTCCATTTTTCGCTGCAGAGGCTGGTGGTTTCCGTGCCGTAGTAGCTGCACCTCCTGTTTCTCCTGTCAAGCCGGTTCCTCTTGTCCTGGACCTCGGAGCGGACTCTCACGAGGTGGGTTCCGTCGGAAGTGTGGTTGACCGTGGTCTCCCGGATGCTGGAGTGTTCGCGGCATCTGCTCTTCTTACCAACCACCTTGCCGCAGCAAAGGGTTTCTGTGAAGGCGATGCGGTACCTGTGAAGATGAGTTACTTAGAATATTTTGTAAAGAACAAATTGGAAAAACAGATACATCTATTGTATGACGCACTAGCCTTACATACTCTAAAAATATATTTCCCTCTGTTCTCTTACTTGGAATCTTTTGTATCATCCAATCGACATATATTATTTAGGGACTGTTTTTGCTTCCATGTCATTCCTCACAAACCCTGCCATATTTCTTTGGTCTTCCTCTACTTTTCTGTTCATCAACATTTACATTCTATTCTAGACCGTACTGTAAAAAAGCTCCAACTTTATTATGCAAATAAGAACTTGTGTTAACAAAGCTCGGGATCGTGGCTAAGTCGATATTTATGTACCTAATGCATTTTTAATGGACAAAGTAACCTTTATCGTTACAGAGAAGCACTTAATCTTTATTCTAGAGTCGAATTATTTTGCTAGAACCTTTACCTTCAACAATATTTTTTAATTTAAACTTCTAAACTAATATTATAAAGAAAGGTTGATTTGATTTTCTGTTTGTTACAATTTAAATCAAATACTTCTCGGCCGATTTAAAAAAATCTTTTACCATTACAAAGCTACATCTTTACTTTAGATTAGATTCCAGATTTAATTTTATAGTTAGTTGATGGCAATAGGTTCGCCCTCTATAACATAACACGCAAAGTACAGATAAACCTACATATCTAGTGAGTGAGTGAACTTTTGCTAAAAACGATGAGAAAAAGCGTGATGTTATGTAGCAATACAGGGCATCTCTAGTACAACACCTCACGCACACATTCGTACACACATTTAGATTTATACGTACCTATGTATATATCTATGTACACTTACACCACCTTACTATCTCACTCACACACACACATAACACCTTCCACATCACACTCACACTAACGCTAACAAACACACACGCATCTTATTAATTTTTTTGTTTTTCTTTAATTCGACCTTGTTTTGTTGTCTTTTACTTACAATAGTCCTACGTTTTATAGGTGTGATAATTCAAATCTCGGTGAGGGGATCGGATTCCAAAGCACAGGGTATCCTAGTAGCCTGTCGAGGCTGCGGGTTGTTCGCAAGGGATACCGCGGCCTCGACATGAAGGGCTAAGAAGGAACATGGGTGGTTTTTAGTCAGTAGAAGTCTGACACTCCCTTTCGCTCTCCCAAGAGCGGGAGGGGTTATTTGATGATTTCCCACCCCCCCAAAAAAAAAAAAAGGGTATCCTAGTTTGGAATCCTGACTCCGACAAACCTTGATACCTCCAATATTATTTTATAACACTTTTATATTGTAATTGCACTTTGTGGGAGAAAATCTTACCGATGGCTCATAACGTTGTACAGTATGGGGTTCACAGTGGCTGAGATGTAGTAGAAGGCACCAGCGACGTAGAACAGGTACTCGTTGATGGTGTGGTAGTGCCTCGCAGACGTGCCGTAGATGAAGAACAGCCTCTGGAAGTGGAACGGTGCCCAGCACACGAAGAAGGCTACCACCACCGCCGCTGGAACAAGATAAGTAGATGAGCAACTCCTGGCTGACTTGTTGGTGTAATGGTCGCAAGCGCGACTGTTGAGGATGACGTAATGGGTTCGAATTCAAGGTCGGGCAAAGTGTTATTAGGCTAAATTGTCAGTAGCAGCAGAAGTATGGGTTTGTGTCCAATTAATGGCAATAGGCTCGCCCTCTATTAGATGGGAGTTGACATAACTGGCGAAGAGTGGGTGTACTGTTGTGGGTATTTGTGTATGTGAGTTTATATGTTTGTGAACGCACCCACAATACTGGACGAATTCCTAGTGTGGGGCAACGTTTTTTATTTAAAATGAATGATGAATGAATGACTATTTGGTACACCTCTGTCTTCAAACCCATCAGGGATTACAAACGTTCAGTTCATTCTTAGAGCAAACACTGTTATTACATTTTTCGGCTCTCAGAGGTTCGGAATCTAATGCCGTTTTGGAGCCCAATGCCGTTTAAGTTGACATATTATGTCTAAATAGCATTTTAATTCATTCCAAGCGTTGCAAGTCATATATTTTGCATTATGAAGGCCTTTTTTACCTGACTGCGGCGAAGCCCAAAAGGAGGATTCTAACTTTAGATAATGTTCACACACGTGATATCGCGTTAAACACTAAAACCTAATAAAATATGATCCAGGTCCGGGAACCCATCACACGAGCATCCAAGTGTTAGCATGAACCACGTGTTTATATTAAAAGCCTTCGAATGCAAAACAAAAATTAAAGAAAAACACAGCTTTCCTGTTTACATTTTATTATTACAGTTTATTCATTTAGTCTCATAATTTCGCAGAACGTGTGTCAAAACTATGTCCAAACTAAGTACTCAGAAACTCAACCGCTTCATTAGATACAACTACATGAGAATCGCATTAGTCTAGCGCTAATTGAACTTAGACCGAGCCATTCCGTCTGAATAGTTTCCTGGCATTTACATAACTGTTTGCTTCACTGTATTCACGTTAAAAGCTCTTTATAATAAACCACTTAAAACTGCAGTGGTGCGTTGTTATATGGAAAACGCTTAAGGTGCAGCAATCCTGTGAATTATTTACAGCTGCAACCCACCTGTAATCGTATTTATTTCAAAGAGGATAAAAATCACTGTCATTTTTACAGATTTGTCTGTGTCAAACAAACTAAAACCTTACAGTAGTAGCAATAAAGATAGCTAGCTTTTTTTTTAATCGCTAAATACCACCCATGTTAGCTAGCTGGCTGGATAGTTTGTTGATGGGTCACCGTTATACGTACGAATTTATGTTCGCAGTTTATTAAAAAAAATATTCCTGAACAGCGAGTTTAAAGCACACAACACAATAGAGGAGAAACATCTACGAGTATCTATATTTATATGCACCCAAGATAATCATTAGAGCTCGTCTAGCGTGGTCTATCATTGTAACAGGTTTTAAGTTGAATGATCACTGACATACGGCCCGTTTTAATCCTATGGTATCGGCGTGTAAGGCACCTGTCCCATAGCTGACGAAGCGGCGAGCTGTCGAGTATTATCTCGCTCAAGAAACGAGTCAAAAAATGGTAGGTTCCGTATCAATAAAACGGGATGCATATAATCGCTTCACACTGGCAGCGAGAAATCTCTTTCCAGTAGTTCATTGTAATATCCGGAGCTTACCAAGATATTATTTTTAACGAAATGTACTCGTGACTTCGATCACATCACACCTGATTGAAAGCCATGGATGAGGTCTATGGAATGACGGCTTAAATGTGGGAGGGAACTGAGTAGAGAGTCCGTTCAGCTCATATCTACTCGCTTGGCGAGGAGAACACTCATTTGGCAGGAATTATACTAGCAAGTGATTGTAGTAATCCCCCGAATTGCATCCAGTCTGAACCAGCTACTTTGAGGTCGCTATTCACTCAGGCCCCAGCGAAAAAAATATTCAAACACACATTCTTCTCGTTTGTAATTGCTGCCCGCTTTTCGCCAACTGTGGGACAGATGCCTGGACTCCCCCTACCTGGCGTGACATACGCAGAGAGATTTGACCAGACACCGTCTGAAATTGGCTAATGGGGGGTACACAGATTAATCTGCGAACGTTGTTAGCCTTAATTGCAGGAATGTCAACATCAGTTTGCCAGACTGTAAGTCAATGAGAAAGGTTTATGTCCCAGTTAAGCTTTGGGTATTTGATGTTAGTCAAAACAAAAAATAATGTCGCAAAAACAATATAAATAGTGATTTTTTCCCTATAATTCACTTCTTGTTGGAACTTTTATATTTAAAAAGTTCTTACCAAAACGGTCTTGCTTTTAAATAAATCATCGTGGATTCACACTTTGAAAGCACGTTTAAAAAAATGGTGCTATGTATAGATTCCACCGCTGCTTTGTTCAGCGGGTACCTTTGCGTTTCACCTAACATGGCTGACAAACACATTTATTTATAATTCGGATAGAATGTTACTCGTACGTTTAATTCACGGGTAAATTCGTGGAAACTCATTTGAATACAGTGAAGAACTCTGTATACCAACCCACACTGGGCTCGCGTGATAGTGGGAATATTATCTGTTGATTGTACTACTACGCTTACTCTGTATGGTGACTATTGTTTTGATTTGAGCACAAAGACTTTGACATTATTAAGCTATTTAGGATCTTGTCTATTTCATACATTGAACTATTCAGTAGTTTGTCTATTCCATGCATTGAGAAGGAGTTGGTTGTCTATGGCATACATTAAGGTATACGATAGCTGGTATATTCCATATTTTTCAACACACTTGCTCATAAAGTGGCTCTAATTTCACCGCAATTAGACACATAATTGACACCTATAATCATACTGTGAATTTTTCATTGCCATTATTCACAAGTGAGTTATAGGTTTTTTTTACTTTATTGGTTGAGTTGTTTTGTTCTTAAAAAAGTTTCGATACTAAAAAGATTGTGTTCAATAGTACAAAAAAATTAATGTACCTATTGCTTGCTCATTAATGCAACTTCGAATTTAAATAGTTAATTTCAACTTGTATATATACGGTTTTAATAAATAAAACTTTTGTTTTCTCTGTAATAAAAAAAAACTTTGAATTCCCCATTTTATGCGTGGCTAAAACGCTATTCGCAAAAAGCTATTCTTTTAGTATAGACTAAAAGACTAGCTTCGGCCATAGGGCCGATCGCCATTGTTAGATGCAAACTGATTCATTTTTCCCGCCATTGCGAAATTTTTTTCACAACTCGTTTTAACTGTTGAAAATGTTTTTTTTGTGTTTCTTCACAAGTGTGTTGGAAAACGTCGTATGATACACGTGTGTATTGATGATTACCGTCCTCGGCTCTCTTAAGACCCTCACCTAACGGATCGGGTCTCAATGGCGCCTCAGCGGTAATCACCAACGTTACACACTTGTACCATAATGCTATTCTACTTTTTTAACATCGTTATCGCTCATAGAATGTCAAAGAAGGGTCTTCTCTAAGCGATGTCGACTACCATACAAGTAGGTAAAGATAAAAATGTAAAATAAATGAAGAATGGGATTATTTTCCCTAACATTAACGTGTTGCGTCCCTCAGCTTTGTCACCGCGACAATGACAAAACACGCGGGCTTTGTGTATTTACATGTAAAAGGGATATACCGGAGATTTGGATCTCTGTGTTTGGGTGGAAAAGAAACCCCAGTTCAGTGAAGAGGAAGTTACATATTGTAGGCATATTTTGTAGTTATGGCGACGGCGATAACAGGAAGACTTATTGGTATCATTACGTGTTATCACACAAGAATGAACAGGGCTTAGAGGAGGAGGAAAGAGGTTGAAAATTGACCTACGGGAACATACTAACGGTATAAAAAGCATCCTACGTCCTAAAACGGGAGTGATATGAAATTTCGAATGACGTTATTGCGACGCACGCTATTTCGAACATTTTTACGAGTGGTACGCCAGTTCGAAATAGCGGTTTTCGATTTAATAAGTTTTTGAATTGGCGTACCACTCGTAAATTTTTTTTAATGACGTCATTCGAAATTTCATATCACTCCCTTCTAAAACATGTCAAAAATTGTGTTTGAAATTTTGTCCAAATCCGTTAAGCCGTTAAGCTATGGTAGGCAGACGGTGAGGCGGACGTCAGTCTGTGAAATTATAAATGCGAGAGGCTGTCTAGACAGAGTTAGGTTCGCAATTATCAAACAAGTATGGATGAGAGATACCATATTTTTGATATTGAAGGAGCTCGTGGCTCATGGTTTTTGTATTGGGGCCTTAGGAAACATAAATTAATGTAGGGCTTTAATATTGTTTCTGCATATATAAATAAATACAATTCCTATGTCCCAATTACCGTTTTAGCCGAATTTCGGTTAATTGTCAAAGCCTTCTACAAATTGACGTCAGTAAACAAAACCGCGATTCATTATTGCATCAATAACCACAAATTCCTGCTAAAACGTCAGAATATGATTAGTTCGCCGTTCGTATAATGTAATAGTCCGCCATAAGATGTCCTATGTGACAACAAAATGTACCTTAATTTTCACACGGTAAGTTTTGTCGTAGCAAATTTTATGATAAAACTTATCGTTTTGCTGAAAATCGCGAATAACCGTTTTTGTGACCTGGAATATTTTTTTTTCCAGGTGTCGGATCGATAAGGGCTTTTTACATTTAATTTATAATGGTGTTTTGAACAATCCTACCAATTTTCAGCAAGGTGGGAATTAGTGTAACCTTGGATGTCTAAATTGACCGGATTTTTTTTTTTTTAAAGCTTTGCCCCACACTAGGAATTTTTCCCGTGTCGTGGGTGCGTTTACAAACATTTAAACTCACATACACTAACACCCAAGCCTGAAACAACTATCTGTAGGCCATACAAATATTTGTTCCGTGCGGGGATCGAACCCGCGACACGCAGCGCAGCAGTCGAATGGCTCCGCCACTGCGCCAAACGTGTTATCGAGATAATGGTACGGAACTCTTCGTGCACGAGTACGACTCGCATTTCACCGGTTTTTTTGCATAAAACTACTGAGGAGCGCTTTCCCAACATTTGAGGAGTGCTTACCCAACATCCGGATGATGGTCTTCTTAGACTGCGCTTGTCTTGCCTCGCCGTGCACGCTGCCGTTGACGCCGTTCAACGTGCCCGGGCTCCCCGGCTTGCTGGCGTGCGTTGTTCTGAAAGTTTCAGAGATATTAGTACGGGAAACTTGATTAACCACCAGCACTACTGATGGCTGTGTACTGTTAGAATGTACAGATTTAATCATCATCATCTGCCTAACCTTTACCCAACTATGTTGGGGTCTAATCTCAATATTTGACATGGAGCGACTGCCTATCTGACCTCCACAACCCAGTTTTTACTAGGTAATACTATACCCTTTGGTAAGACTGGTTGTCAGACTTTCAGGTCACTGATGTCGTACTGAATTAATGTAGGTAATAATTATGTCGTAGGGAGGTATTTTGAGATGATGATAGCTGGAAAATTCCTTATCTCGGTTGCTTTTACTAAGGGCAGGGCTTGTACAAAAATAACGCTTTATAGCAAAACGTCGTATTGTCTCTATACCGTCTTCAAACGGATGACATGAAATGAAACGCTTTGAGTAATTCGTCGTGGAAACGGATCTAAGAATAAGATCAGATACAGAGTTCAGCTGAACTTGGTACCGACCGCCAAGCTAACCCGCGCGTGTGTCCCAGACAGTTGTCTGGGTTGGCTGTGCGAATCAGCGAGTTGATCATCCGTGTGTGGTAAAATAATAAACATGGTAAATATCAAGATCCAAGTGTAATACTAATATTAATTTAAAATTTTTACTTTACTATTGTTTTTACGTAAACTCAATGCCTAGTGTTGGTAAAAACGGGCTTAAAGATCGTATTTTGAAGCAGTAATGGCACGTCTCGTTTGTATTGGAATACAATATAAACCTAACGGTGTACTAAGGTATACAAATAGAAAATTTATCGCCGTCGTATCACGTTTTAGCTCTTTTGTTAAAAAAACCGACTCCAACCGAATGAGCGCCATTACGCAAATAAATTCACATTTGAAATTCATTGAATAAAATATATTGTGTTAAAAGGCAGAGTTAAGGTATGGAAAATAACCAGCAAAGGTTGACAAATGAAGTAAATAGTCTCAATAAAAGAGTAAATAAAGCCTTATAGCGAATCAAAATAATAGGTTTTATATTTCTCTCAACTATATTGTGACATAAAATCACTTATTTATACACTCTTAAAAGGTTTATTGCTTTTTGCAAAGCAGGACACGAGACGCTATCTGCAGATGATAAATTCCGCGGTTTCACTGTTTTTGATCAGAAAGTCACGCAACGAATCAAATCAAATCAAATCAATACTCATTTATTCAAACTAGGCTGATAATCAGCACTTTTCGAACGTCAAAATTTACTTTACTTTACTCATTTACAAGTGACAGTCCCCCAAAACGCCCACCCTTCGACACTTCCTAGTGTTTTTGCTGGAAAGAAGAAGTGGCGGAACAAACTCTCCAGCAACACATCTGTCTGTTTGGTTAGAAGAACCAGACTCGATACAATACTATGGTGTAAGTTAATATTACGATTGACTACAATCAATAATAAAAGGTATATAATAATAAAACATAAAAAAGACATAACATAATATTATCAGTAAACTAATTTTGGAGAAATAACATAAATTACAAACATTGTCTTGTGTTCAACTCAACGACCACTATTCTTATCATTTAACGTTTGGCGTCATTTTAAACACCTTACATACTACTTAATTAAACATCTTCATCTATTTAAAGTAAATCCTACTTTCCATTCCAAATGATACAACGGAATTCAACTCCCCCTCCACCGCATTCCGCACACCAACAAACACGCCATCACCGACAATATCTGACATCCGCACACAATTAATCGAACACCCCGAATAACAAAACAACTATCAAACGGTAATAACCTCAACCATTACTCTTCGATTCCGGAGCTCCGTAGATCCGGAATTCCGCGGAACATAGGAACCGCTCTAAATCACGCGAAGCAATCCCGCGTGTCATTTGACTCGATTACTTTTTGCTATATTTGGAAAGGGTGCGACTTGCGACATTTTTCTTACTGATAGTGATCGCAACGTTTGGAAAGACGTCAATGCGATAGAGGAGTATTTGAAGAGGCAGAGTTAAAAAAACTTTTTTGCAAAAAATAAAACCGACTTCAAAAACACAAAAAAGTGAAAAATAACTTTAGCTTCTGAAGTCGGTGACTTTTATTTGTTTTATTCAGTTTTTTTGTCACCGACTTCAGAAGCTAAAGTTATTTTTCACTTTTTTGTGTTTTTGAAGTCGGTTTTATTTTTTGCAAAAAAGTTTTTTTATTTTTCCATTTTTAGTTGTAATATCCTTTACAAATATTTGATATTCATTAATTTTACGTTGATAACAATACATGTCACGGTACTATTACCGTGACATGTATTGTTATCAACGTCAAGCCTATGCTTATCCGCAATAAAATGGAACTTAACATACCTAACTCTCGAAATCTGGGCGTCCTGTACACATCTGCGTACCCCGTCAGAGCATACAGGCGTGATGGTAAGTTAAGATGTTGCGTAATCAATAAACATCCAAGCGATTGCAGCAATCACGACAGATTTGCCGTCTATTTTTGAAGAGTTCTATTGTATATCTCCGAAGATCAGAATCAGATCTTCACCAAATTTAAATGGGACCACCTCAGGAGTATACTCTTTCAAATAAAAAAAGAATTTTGAGAATCGGTTCACAAATGGAGGAGAAATCAGGTAACATACATAAAAAAAAATATACATACACACGAACATATAACCTCCTCCTTTTTTGAAGTCGGTTAAAAATGCGTAGGTTTATAAATGAGAGGAAAAAGTAAATATATTGTTTGTAAGCGTTTTCAGAAAAGACACTTTGATAAAGCGTTTCTGAATCTCAAACAACTCTGTGAACGACTTTTGTATCTATCTTTGCTTTTATTTTATAGCCTCAGTCATTTTATTTGTTTGGCATACGATGATTTTAACATAACACCACGCCTAGTAATCCGCAAAAGGTTAGGCAGAGATGTTCCTTTTAGTATAGGTACTAACATTTCGTCAGTTATGTTCAAGTCCTATGTAATAGGGGGCGAGTCTATTGCCATTACCTGGGCACAAATTCAGACTCCGTCGCCACGCTGAGAACTTTCTGATAGAAAAACCCAATAACACATTAAAAGACATATTCACGCTCCTCATGCAGCTACGTAATCATATTTAAAACCCACTAAAACACCGACCCTACCTCGTGACAAAACCCTCTCACTACAGCCCCACCTCACTGGAGTCACCTATTTGCAGCCAGCTCCCATCCACCACCACCGTCTTCCGGAATACTGTGCGGTAATGGCGCGATAATGGCCTCCTAATGCATTCATTACTCATCATTCAATTTACTCTGATAGCACCCACGGGACCGGAGAGAATGGCATAAGCATTCATTAGAATAAAATGAGTTTCATGCTCGTTCATCTGCATTAGGTTCTGAATCTACTGTTTTCCAAAGAGTATAACACATTCTATAAATAGTTTAGCATTTGATGCTGATTGCCTTTTAAATGGCAGGAGTCGTGTTCTCGGCAGCCATTTGTAGGCTTTTGATACTCGTTATGAGTAGTCGAATGCTCGAATGTCTGCCAACCATCTTATGAAGCATCACATTACCCATACACTTGGTTTAGGAAGGTTTGAGAATTCACTCCATCTAAAAGAGAAGAGAACCTCAAAATAATAACAAGAAGGCTAGGCGGATGATGATGGCAAGAGAATGGGAAATGCTAAATATTATTGAAGGATAGCCAGATGGACGAAGTTTATTGCTTTAAAGTAGCAGTTACAAGGATGCTTTAAGTATTCCTCTAGAATACAGGCATTTGTAAACTCCATTTAAGAGCCATCATATTCAAAACGTGACCGTAAAAATTCTTAGTACGGTTTTTCGAGTAGGTGTTAGCTTCTTAGATACATCTAATTCATGGCACGTCTATTATAAGGGAGGCTGGCTCATTCCGATGAATTATTGATCCCTAGTTAATTCCGTGACCTTCAATAAGTCCAAGGTGTCCTAATAGAGATTGTGAAAGTGAAAATATTAAATACTGGTCATGCCTAGAGCTTAGCTTGCGTGCAGAGCTTTTAATTTTACGGATCATAACTTTTAACACATGCGTTTTTAACTAGGAATAAAATATGAATAAAAAGTTAAGTGTGAAATATCTATGGTGTGAAATTAACTACATAATTTCATGCTAATATGGTTAGATAGGCAGCCATATAAAATACTGGTACTCAGCAGCATCCGGTTAGACTGGAAGCCGACCCCAACATAGTTGAGAAAAGGCTGGGCAGATGATGATTGTATATTTCTCAGTGTGTCTATTTTGCTTGGCTATCTTTATAATTGTAGATTTTCATCTACTGCCTTGCCTTTTCCCAACTATGTTGTGGTCGCTTTCTAGTCTAACCGGATGCAGCTGAATACCAGTATTTTAAATGGTGCGACTGCCTGTTTGACCTACACAACCAGTTAATACTGAATAATACGATACATTTTTGTAAGACTGGTTGTCAGACCTGTAACGACTGCCAAAGATCTTTAAAGGTATGGCAGCCGTGACCAACGGGTTAACGTGGTTTGTAGGTACGGAGAAAACTCAGTATGTAACGGGTGGTCACCCATCCACAGACCAAGCTAGGCAAGCGCGGCTTAACCTAAAGATCGACCCGAGTGGCAGTTATTATTAAGCCATGAGCTCCTATGCTATCATATCCTATATCTAATGTATTTCTAAGTTGTACTAATTTAAGAATCTTTAGTTAAGCTTAGCATGTAACTGTTTTTTGTCCCTAATAAATAAAATAAAATAAAAAAATATCCGCAAGTAATATAAAATGAGATTTCTTCATTAATAAGCGGTACCTTTGTGATCTTGTAACTATTGTTATTTTTGTAAATATGTTTTCTGTGTACAAAACACATTCAGGAAAATAAACCAGTAGGGTAGTTAACTAAAAAAATCGAATTAGTCCGTCAGATAGATTTTCAAGAAATATTGAACACGTATTTTTTCTTTTTGCACGTAAACAAACAATGAAGACGATACTGTGCTTTGAAAACTCGTGTGACGTCATATTCTAAGACATTAGTATGACATTTTTTACCGGTGAGTGACGTCACAACCCCACTCAAATCTTTGCTGCTTTTTATCTTCGTCAATTTTTAATGATTTCATAAAACAAAAAATCGTATCTAACATTTTTCGATAATCTAACAGACGGACTAATTAGTAATTAATTATATTTTTTTTGTCAGGAAA
Source organism: Diarsia brunnea (assembly GCA_949774965.1). NCBI lineage: Eukaryota > Metazoa > Arthropoda > Insecta > Lepidoptera > Noctuidae > Diarsia > Diarsia brunnea. Next base: position 20,615,092 of record OX459004.1, on the reverse strand, counting down.
TATCCCTATTGTTATGTCTGACTGTCTGTTATTTGTTTCGCATCAACAGGTGAACCCACGCAGGTAGACCATGATCTACTACTAGTAAGTTAAGTCATAGTATAGTTTTTATGGCGACACTTTTCCGTCCGTACATGTATTTGTACTCTCTACCGATATCTATGTTCCCCCCCACATTGAACCCATCTTACTTTAAAGCAAGAGTGAACAAGCATCTCCTTGGCACGCTAACTTCATCCTCATCCATCGCTTTCCATCAGTCTCGATCGAGGTCAACAGCAGACCTAATAAGCCGCAATAAAAAAATTAAAAACTAATCATCACTACACACAACAACGTCCTCCAACGCGTCTGTCTGTCTGTTTGCGATAAAATCAAAAACTACCGCACTGATTTTCATGCTGTTTTCACCAATGAATAGAGTGGTTCTCGAGGAAGGTTTTAGTATATAATGTGACCAAAAGTCACTCGGGCGAAGGCGCTGGCATCAGCTACTAAAAAATATATTACCAAGAAAATATTATGAAGTACCTTAATAGGTTGAATTGTTTCAGTTTGTGTAATGTAATATAATACACTGTATACTTTCCCAAACACCTTACTTACGTATAACTCGCACGCCAAACAAATCAGTCTACTAGCTGCGCTGCTGATGACAGAAACCTAATTAGCGTTATCTCTACTCGCAGCTATAAGGAGGACGCAATGTATGTCCGCACGTAAACTCACGTTTATAAAGAAGACAGGCGTTATTTATGAGTATTATCGCACACAACACGACATCGCTAACGTAGCTGCGGTGAGCTCTCATCGCGTGTACATACAACTTGGTATTGCGATTGGCTTTTCAATTCTTTGTTTAGAGTCGAGCAGGCTGCTGCCTTCGGGTCACAAAAGGATGAACTAATGGGTATTACTTATGTGACTGAGATGAGAATGCTGAGAGAGATGTGTGGTGTTACGCGAGTGGTAAACGGTTATTCAGGTATGAGCATGTGATATGATACGCAGGAGTGAGGGAAACGTCGTCGTGAGGAAAGTTTTGAGTATAAATGTAAGAGGAAGAACAAAGAAACGATGGATGGACGGTGTGAAATATGATATGGATAGAAAAGACTAAACTGATGGTTAGACTGTAATGTTTAACTGCAGATATTTATAGTATTAGAGCAGTTTGTAAGATGACATGTAGCGTCGCACCGAACGCCGAACTGCCTCCGTGGTCGAGTGATTTGGGCGTTTGCTTTGTGACCCGGTGGTCGTGGGTTTGATTTCCACGGGAAGCAAGTATGCAAAGTATTGTAAAGCTGTTTCCAGTTTAGCTAGGACATTGCAGGCTTGAATCACCTTATTGACTGATAAAAAGATGAACTAGTGCTTCGGAAGGCACGTATAAGCCGGTGTTTGGTCTCGGCCACCAAATGGTGGTCGTCAAAACCATGTCAGAGGCCCTTGGGCCGGTTTAGATACTCTGACACTAGGGTGTGTGGGGTCGTTAGACCTTACTGCCTACTACAATAAGAAAAAGAAACGCCGACCCCACATAAATTGGGATAAGGGCAGGAGAATGACGATTGTTATAAGTCAAGCATGGAGTTCCCATCGGGGTTGCGGGTTGTTCGCAAGAGATACAGCGACTTCGACATGAAGGGCTAAGAAGGAACATGGGTGGTTTTTAGTTAGTAGAAGTCTGACACTCCCTTTTGCTCTGCCCAAGAGCGGGAGGGGTTATTTGATGATGTTCCACCCGCCATAAAAAAAAATCCACGGAGCATCTAATAACGCCCATCCCATCAAAAAAGCGTACTGTTGTTTTTCTAACTTTTAATACTAAGCAGGTAGCTGAAAATAATTTACGCAATAAAAAATCATCAATTTTGATTACTGAAAACGTTATAAACTTTAAAAAAGTAATGTGTTTTATTACAAAGTTAACGTAATTTGGTAAACATTTCTCATCTGAATTAACTGACAAACCATTTAGGTACTGTCTTTACTTTTATTTCATGTAAATAAAATGTATTCAATGAATCGATATTTTTTATTAATCAAAAGAAAAAAAGCCAACATTTTTGTTACCTACTAAAATATAATGTTTACAGTATATACAGGCATCTAATTAATTCGTTGAAGCCTCATCTGCAATTTCATTTGTTAGCATTCCTGAGCGCTTATTAATTTCACTTTATTTATAGTAAATGGATACGAATTGTTTTTGACTATTGAAATGTTTAATTTTGTAATTCAAATACCTATTAAATTCAAACGCAAAGCATTTTGTTTCAACCTAACTGTACCCCGCCGTAACCTTCGTGCGCGTGTAATTGTAAACAATTTCAAGGGTTTCAACTGTTTTGCACAGAACCCTAATCGTTTTTCTAAAATAAAAATACTGTCTAAATCTTTAAAACGGCTGGACCGAATTCATCCAGACTTTTATTGGCAGATAGCTGATGTCAGTTATAAGTCGAGCTATCCGATAAATGACAAATGCTTGCATCCCCCCCCCCAAATCCCCCTATTTTTTTTTTTAATTTATCCGAATTCAGTGCGGCAAGAGAGATTGCACACAGCCGCTTGCGCATGACATCGCGTCACTACATCTCACACACTACTACGTTTAGTACATTATATACCATTATAATAGCGTGGCGATGCGTCGCCACGGCCTGTATCGCCATGCCAACAATCAAGTTTACCCTCGCCAATATAGATGTTTCATATCAAAAAAACCATTTTAATACTAGTTTAAGTTAGTTAGTTTAGAATATTAATTTTTAAGAAGGGGGGCGCACCCCTGTTTGCACCTAAACGAGTACTTGCGCCTTGTATTTCCTGATTTTAACCTCCGCTAAGATTGGTCGCTATGATAGTAAAAGTTCAGGAGGATTTCTGCAACTCCAAATGAGGTCGGGGCTACCTTTATTCGTTTACAAATAACAAAGAAGAATTATAAGAGCTAATTTTGTCAAAAAAAGTTATCTATCAGCAACCATATCAGATTAAACATGCCGTAAGTTATCTTAGGTAAATTGAATCAAAATGGTCGGATATTATTTTGTTGGAAACCAACAAGTCGTAACATACAAGTTAATTCGACCGAGAATTTTTAATTAAATTGAAAACCGAAGCGCGTTTCATCTAACTTATTGGAATATTTCAAATGAATCTAATAGAATTTGTCTAAATTATATTTTAATCGGATTGCTACGTAAATGGTTTAAGCTCGGATTCAATAATAAAGAAGGGATATTATAGTATGACAGTAAAACTTATAATATTAGTTTGAACTCCGCCAATAGTACATTATGGTACAAGTGTGTAATGTTGGTGATTACCACTGAGGCGCCATTGAGACCCGAGCCGTCAGGTGAGGGTCTTAAAAGACCCGAGGACGGTAATCATCAATACACACGTGTATCATACGAGGTTTTTCAACACACTTGTGAAGAAAATAATACAAAAAAATCATTTTCAATAGTGAAAACGAGTTGTGAAAAAATGTTCGCAATGAGGGGAAAGAATATTCACTTGTCCTGTGCGCGCATCTAACAATGGCAATCGGCCATAGACTAAAATTATGGTATTTTTTTTGGCTTTTCGCGGATAGCATAAAAGTTTTCTTTAATAAAGAGAAAACAAAAGTTATTTTTGAGTGAAAGTTTTATTTATTAAAAACGTACATTTGAAATTATCTATTTAAATACAAAGTTGCATGAAGTGAGCAAATAATAGGTACATTAATTTATTTGTACTATTGAACACTATCTTTTTTTTGTATCGTTATTTTTTTTAATAACAAAGTAACTCAACCAATAAAAAAAACCTATAACTCATATAGCAATGAAAAAGTCACAGTTTGATTACAGGTATCATTATGTGTGTTGAAAAAACCTTAGCGATATAAAAGCTTTTAGAGCTTATAGATATAGAATACAGCACCGCCCACAAAATATATGCACAAGCAGAAGGTGCGATACACTATAATGCGTCATATCTCGACACACTTTTCAGGAAATGTAAGCGGGCCGAATATTTTGTCACTATCTTATGTTTTTAAGGCAGACCCCAGGCGCGTCGACTGAATGTTTGCTGTCAAAATTGTAAATTACATACATTCTCATGGGGGTCGGAGGAAACCACAGAACGTCACCTGCGACGATCCTTACATACTCCGACTTATGTTACATTACTCTAACATAAAATTCTCATTAGCAAACTAATATTATTTTATAATTGAGAATTCTCTTACTCAACTCATACGAGTACTTCACTCACGTGTATGGTAAATAAAAAAGGTAATTAAAAAACTCCTTTCAAACAGTTTGTTTGCAAACGTTTCCTTTTATATTTTTTGACATGGGAGTTGCTTTGCCGTGCTTTGAAAAGCGTAGTGCAAGGTAATGAATATTGAGTTTCTGAGCTAGATTAAGCTTGCCAAAAGTTCTTGTTTTTTGTTACAAAATCTTGCTCAAAATGTTCTAAAGTCAATGTCATCTGCCTAGACTTTACTATTTTGGAGGTGGCTTCTAGTCTAACCGGATAACCAGTATTTTAAGTGAGTTATGTTGAACCAGTTCAGTACTCAGCACTAATTATAAAAGAGGCTGTTTCCTCGTTATCTTGTTACATAACTTTCACGTTATATAAAGGTTTAGCTTGTAGTTCATAATATTATGAAAACAGAATGAATATCGAAACACTTGCAAACGCTGTCAACACTTGCATATGTGCCCAAGGGATTGGCAGCATTGCCACGTTGTATGGCAACAGTTTTAAACTTATTGCTTACACGTTGTCTAGGCAGTTTTATCTGTTTCAGTAATAGATTTTCACATTTAAATCACTAAAAATACTATGCAGCAGTTTGTATACCAATTTATACTTGGGACATTTTGAACAAGCGCACCACTCATTATTTTGAGTTAATTAAGAAATTATTTAATTGTTTTTATATCAGTAGAGTATTTTAATAGGAGGAACACAACATAACATCACGCCTGTAAACCCCATATTGTGTGTATATATGTGTTAGGATGTTCTCAGTACCAGCCTGGAGTCTCCATTTGTGTCGATTTTAATGACTTGCCCCATGTTAAATTTGACTTAAGTATAGGTACTTAATTGACAATTTGTCAGTGCAGTTATATATGTACATGTAAACTGTCGTGTTACTTACCCCTAACAAGTAAAAGAGGGTAAGTAATTTAACAATTGAATTTAATTTAGAGGTAAGAGGTAAAAAATACAAATAAATCTATAAAAACACGAACCTTCCTAACTCACGCTTTGCACAGAATAGAACAGCTCCAGGGCAGGTAAATCTCGAAGCCAGGCCAGCAGATTACGGGCAAGTCCTTTAGGGAGGCCCGGAGAATACGTTGGAGGTACTTCGCGTCGCGAGGATCACGGGCGACTCCTTTAGGGAGGTCCGGAGGATACGTTGGAGGTACTTCGCGTCGCGAGGATCACGGGCGAGTCCTTTAGGGAGGCCCGGAGGATACGTTGGAGGTACTTCGCGATGGTTCTTCTTAAGAACTCAGATAATAACTTGTAGACGTGATCATTCTTCTTTAAAAACCAGATCTCAACTGGAGGGCATCCTTCAGAAATCCCTTTTTATAAAACCATCTCTCCGTTTTTTCCACCCAATTGTCTTTTAATTCTTTCCAGAATTTAAGTTCTTGAAATCAAAAATTGTGAGTTGCCTGTATTTAAAACGGCCTGTATTATTCAGTCAAAAACTTCCTCAAAGAATTTCTGTGAGCGTGTTAATTAATTTTATAAGCGTGAGATAAGTTACAGTAAATATAAATTATCAATAAATTACATTATTTGAGCTAATATATTAATAAAAATAAATTAAATTATATAAATCAAATGTAACCTTCATAGTTCTAACCACTAAGAAAAACTATGACACAAATTAAATGAAAAAGTAAATGACATATTGACAACTGACGTTATGTCACACGAAAAGTAAACAATGAAAAATTATAAGATTTAATATTTTAAAACAGTAAAAACAACGTTAATAAATCGAATAAGATCGATTATAAGACTGCCAACAAAAATAGTTGTCGCCAAGGCGCGAAATGAGACGTAAAAAGGACATTTTATGAAAGATGAGGATGATTAGTAAAAGTGTAAATATAAATCTCAATAAATACTATAAAACCTAACACTAAGAGATTCACAAGCGTGTTAAACGATGTTAATAGTTTAAAGTAAAATACTCACCAAGCAAACCTTTAACCTTCCTTCAAGCCAATAAAACCAGAAAGAATTCAGCGAGAGGATTATGTACTGAAGCTTTTTGTAACTTGGATGCAGCGAGAGGGGTAGTTTTTGTTGCTTTTGTTTCCGCAAAGAAAACCCTTTAAATGAAAGAGAGCTTACGTATTCAGATTTCGCCATTTTAACATTTTCGGGTAAGCTTAAAATAGAAAAACCTTTTTAACTAAGCTTTAAGAACGATTTTAATGAGATTTGGGAGGGTAGTACTTTGATACAGCTAATCTAGGTTTGAGCGGATCATATTCTTGGTTAGTTATTTTTTTAATAACGTTACATAAATTAAATTATAATTTATATCATATACATTTTTATTAGAAATGTGAACTTACTGAGTTTGCGTATGACTTTGAAGTTTTCAGCAAAGCGGGTAAACTTTTAATAGGTATGAGCGGAATTTTAGCCGTTCCAGATTAACTAAATAGTAATTTGACGTATGCTCCTGTTTGGTCTGGTGGTCAAAAACGCAATTAAACATGAGCTCTGGGGTTCGATTACGGGACGTAGTCCACGAACAGCACCCGTCCGAATAGCACCGACGCGAATAGCACCGAGCCTAGTCCACGAACAGCACCTATCAATATTTTTGGCAGGTGCTATTCGTGGATACAAATCTATTTTATTATTTGTGTCCACGAACAGCACCTACGGCTCGGCAGCCTAGTGCTGGGATGCATTTGTTTAACAGGACATTATTAAATGAAACATATCGATAAAAATCACTAGAACGTTTATTAAGAAATATGTCTAGGCGACATTTAAATATAAGAAAAAACAATAAAAAGCCTTATGATAATAATTATTAATCTTACAAAATAATAAATCTGTAACACTTTCTTAATTTTTAATGTATCACAATCAGTCTTTTCAGATCACCTCACCTTTATTGCAAAATTAGACTTAGTTTAATCTTACTAAATAATATCACTTTCTTATTTTATAATATATCACAATCAGTCTCCACATATCACATTTATTGAAAAATCAGCAAATACAAATATTTCGGTCTAGGCGACATTTAAATATAAGAAAAAACAATAAAAAGTCTTATGATAATAATTACTAATCTTACAAAATTATAAATCTGTAACACTTTCTTAATTTTTAATGTATCACAATCAGTCTATTCACATCAAAGGTGATGAGAGTAGCGATACTGTGTAACGTGCAAAGACACGTGACACAGTATCGCTACTCTGCAATTCTTATAGGGTGCAGCTTGTCGTACCCTTGCGCATTGCGAGCAAGCAATTTTCGACCGATTCCACCCATCGGACGCCATACATTGGACCTTTGGCTGATAGTGCGTTAAGACTGTTTATCGTGTAGCCGTGATTTCTTGTCACTGTTCTAGCGACGCGACAATGCGCCGGAGCACACGAAAGTATGACGAATTTAACCGAACGCTTCCGGAGCTTGTTTACGTAAAATTGCAAATAATATTATTAGTTCGGATAGCTCGGCAGGGCACAAAGGGACGTCACAAGAATAGTTTATAATAGTTTGTATCTGTATGTTCCGTGCTAACAAAAGGTGTAGTAGATTTATTAGTGAGTATCTATAAAACACAATAATAGAGCCTGTTGCCGGTAGAAGTGATAAAAATAGTAACATTAGCTACATTTCCAGTAGAAAAGGAGCGCCATTACTAATACATAGTGATAGACAGTACAGAAAATTCAAAACATATAAAAATAATGCTAATGTGTTATGGCGGTGCATAAAAATATCGTGTAGAGGGTTCCTGACGCTTGATGGCAATGAAGATGTAATAAAAATTACAGAACACACCTGTGAACCCATGAGCAGTGCCCAGACAGAAATAAAGAAAAGTATGGATGAACTTCGACAAGAAGCTGCAGCCACCGATGGTCCTATTCCTACGTTATACAAGAGCAAAATAAATAAACTACTCGATGAAGGTCTCAACTTAGTAGCCGATTGCCCAAATTATAAAAACATTAAGTCTAGTCTTTATAACATAAGAAATAGGGCTTGTGGAGTTAGCCGACTAAATGCAAAAACCGCGGGCGAGGTACAAGTAAGTAATCTTCTAGCCGCCATCCTATTAATATTATTATATTATATTATTATTCTTTTATTTTTTTATTCACAATATAAAAAATTGCAATTTGAAATATATAAATTTAATCAGTAGGTAGTAGTTCACATAGACTATGAAGTAAAAAAATTAAAACAACTATTTTTTTATTTTGCTAAAACTGTACGTTGAAAGTTAGTGTTTTAATTTTTTTCTAGATCCGTGATTTTGTTACACACAATGATATATCTACCTAATTTGTCTATTTATGAACACCTTTTCTAGGTACTTTCCCCATATTATTAAATATTTTTTTTAAATATTATTTGTTTTTTATAATTATATTTATTAAAAATGTAATTTTATGATATTGCTTATGGATTATAGGAGTATAATAGTAATAATGTTTGGACATCTATATACAGCACCATTTAATCCTAAACTAAGCTAATCTATTTATTTTAAGGTACCCAAACAATATTTGGACTTCTTGTTAGCTGATTACTACGATGGGAAAAATCGAATTCTACTATTCGCCACGTCAAGAAGCAAAGAAGAACTTGCCAAAACACGTCATCTGTATTGTGATGGAACTTTTAAATCTGCGCCGAAACCTTTTCTGCAGATTTATAGTATCCATGGTGATATCGATGGTGTCGTTAAGCCGTTAGCATATGCTATGCTTCTAAATAAAAAAATGTCTACATATAAAACATTATTTCAATTATTAAAATCTTCGATACCAGCAATGACTGTAGATTTTTTCACGAGTGACTTTGAAGAAGCCGCAGTGAGAGGAATACTGTCTGTATTTCCCAACGTAGCAGTAAAGGGATGTTACTTTCACTTTAAGAAGGCGTTAAAAAAAAAACAGAAGGAGCTAGGTCTTAACGACAATAGTATATATAGAAAGCACGTTGCTCTATGTACAGTGCTCCCTTATTTGCCACCGAATGATTTAGATGACGCTTGGCTTTACATTATGAGTGAGAGTCCTCAAGATAGTAATATAACAAAATTTAACGACTACATGATCACACAATGGATTGACCACAAATTTTGGTCAAACAAATGGTGTTGTTATGGCCAGACTCACAAAACGAACAATTATACTGAGACTCATTATTCGGTCATTAACAAATCAATTAATAAAAATAATAAGAACTTACTTAATGTTTTAAGAGTCTTACAGGAAAATTGTAAGAATTTCACTGACATACGAAAAAAATTTGCTACTTCTAATTCACAAAAAAATGCCGCAAAAAGAAACCAACTAATAGACAATATTATAAAAGAATATAAAAGTGGATTTATTTCTCTTGGCCACTGCATGGAAAAGCTGCGATTTTAAGGCTTTCTATTTTTAAATTTAAATTAGAATAATGTAACACCTGCGCAATCGACGGATAGTGAAGGACAATATACAAAATGTTCACGGAGCGCTGTTATTAGTACATCAATAAGGATCTAAGGCTGATTTTGCTGATTTTTCAATAAATGTGATATGTGGAGACTGATTGTGATACATTAAAAATTAAGAAAGTGTTACAGATTTATAATTTTGTAAGATTAGTAATTATTATCATAAGACTTTTTATTGTTTTTTCTTATATTTAAATGTCGCCTAGACCGAAATATTTGTATTTGCTGATTTTTCAATAAATGTGATATGTGGAGACTGATTGTGATACATTAAAAATTAAGAAAGTGTTACAGATTTATAATTTTGTAAGATTAGTAATTATTATCATAAGACTTTTTATTGTTTTTTCTTATATTTAAATGTCGCCTAGACCGAAATATTTGTATTTGCTGATTTTTCAATAAATGTGATATGTGGAGACTGATTGTGATATATTATAAAATAAGAAAGTGATATTATTTAGTAAGATTAAACTAAGTCTAATTTTGCAATAAAGGTGAGGTGATCTGAAAAGACTGATTGTGATACATTAAAAATTAAGAAAGTGTTACAGATTTATTATTTTGTAAGATTAATAATTATTATCATAAGGCTTTTTATTGTTTTTTCTTATATTTAAATGTCGCCTAGACATATTTCTTAATAAACGTTCTAGTGATTTTTATCGATATGTTTCATTTAATAATGTCCTGTTAAACAAATGCATCCCAGCACTAGGCTGCCGAGCCGTAGGTGCTGTTCGTGGACACAAATAATAAAATAGATTTGTATCCACGAATAGCACCTGCCAAAAATATTGATAGGTGCTGTTCGTGGACTAGGCTCGGTGCTATTCGCGCCGGTGCTATTCGGACGGGTGCTGTTCGTGGACTACGTCGATTACGGGCAGTCCGAATGTCGGACAAAGTGTAAAGTGGTGTGTGTGTGTGTAGTTTCGGAGTATAAGTTTTTGAGTATTTCTGTCAGGAATTTCTGCACTGCCTGGCCTGGAATCTGCATTTGTGTCGCACCCCATTACATACATGAATACATAGGACTACAACATAACTAGTGAAATGTGGGTTAAAATGACTACAGGCATCTATAAATAACCCATTAGGGATTACAGGCGTTTTAATATGTAGTCAATAGTAAACAATATAAATATATCTCGCTAGTTCGTGCCTCAAGAGCTCGCCATAGCCGTTTCTACAATATTATTAATTTTGTTTCAATCTGCATCTTTTATGAGACTTAAAACAACGTATTTAAAACAACTTACCAACTTTAAAAGCACAAAAGAGCAATCAATTTGAATTTACACTGGCAACAATAGCCAAACTTTTTGATTGTGCATACAATAACGAAATAAATCCATAATAAACCGCATACAATGCGAAACTTTATCGCTGAATTTATAAAATTTTACTTAAAATTAAGTAACAAGTACCACAATAGGTACTTGTTACTGAACAAAATAAACGAAAAGTTGAAAAAGTCAAATATTTTATGAATTGTTATATAATTCCATTAAAATACCATCATGCTGGCCAGCATGATGGTGTTTTAATTTTATTGAATTGTATTTACAATACAATATTATATTATTATACCTACTACTCGGGCCTACCATAGAGTAAGCGGACCTGCGACCCCTGTGCGAGTCTAATAAATACTTATTATTTCTTTCAATGGTCACCGCTAGAGGCGACTCTGTCAACACTCTCCACATTTATTTACCTCCACAGACAGACCTGTCCACATTTATTTGTCCTACGACACAAATGATTAATAGTAACCGCCGCGCGCCGGGAGGTACGACGCGCAATAAGTTTGTATATGTATTGTAATCATTTTTAATTTCTCCGTCTTAGTACCATTAAAACAGGGTTTACCGAAGCGATTATTTGTGTTAACTTTAAACAAACAAAACTTGTTTTATAAGAAAGTTCTACACGCTACAGGGGAATCTGAAAATAAAACATGAAACATATTTTCGAGGGAAACCAACAAGCAAACAGGTCTATAATTACCGAGTTCTTATTATAAAGCGAAGACGAAGTTGAATAATAGACGAATATATTAAGTGAAGTATATTAATATTTCATCGTCTCAGCTCTTACCCTACGTGTATTTATTTTACTGGGAAGTGTGAGGCCTCTTCAAATAGACCAGAATAAACACGTCAATTTTCCCTAAAATAATAAATTAAACCTTTTATATTATTAACGTTAAGTGGTTAGTCGTGTTGGGGAGGCTTTCAACTTGCATGTAGGGATTATCGAGTGGTTTATTAAGGCGTGGATATACGTGAATTATTGGTCTTTTTTTAGGATACATTAAAACCTTTTTTCCGCAACCATCACCGGTTTTCTTTTCAAAAATATATATATTAATCTACACAATCTAGCTAGAGCATGTCCTCTTTCAAAACAATTTTAAAATAAATTTAAAAACATCATAAATAATATGCAAAGTAACCTTTGTTTTTGTAACTAACTACCATTTTATTCCTAAACTATCAATTATCATCAGCCATAAAACGTCCACTGCTGGACATAGGCCTCCCCCAGATGGGGGGATTTGCCATGATTGCCACGCTTGCAACGGTTGGCGATCGCAGTATGGTTGTTACGAAGGCACAGAGAACGCTGTTGCGCATTCTCTTGTAAGTCCCTTAGTCGCCTCTTACGACACCCACGGGAAGATATGGGATGGTGCTATTCTTTACGTCCGACACCACACGGGCAACTATCAATTATAGGATCTATTTATTGCCATCAATATATTAAATAAAGTCATGCCGAGGGGACGTTCAGTTTATTTTTGTCAATAACTTTCATAATTATTTATATGGATTTTTTTGCGTACCTAATCGCTATTCGCAAATCGCGTAGCTACTACCCCTCTGGCGCCTAATAAGTCGGATGCGGGAGGGTGAATTGTCTTACATCACTTAGTAAAGATTTGACATACTTTTGTATGACAAAACTGTCAAAACCTTTACTAAGTCATGGCCTAAGTAATCATTAAATATCTCTGAGTACCGCAGTAAGTCTGATGATCTGAGTATGTCATATTTACATCGAACTATTTACATTTTAATGACTAAAGCTATATTGAGGTCGGCTTCTAGTCTAACTGGATGCAGCTGAACACCAGTATTTTACATAAAAGGACTGCCTATCAGAATCAGAACTTTATTAGCTAGGAGTGTAGGTATCTGACGTTGTTGAGTATTGTGCAAAATGATACCCCTTGGTAAGATTGGTTGTTAGACTTTCAGGCTAGCTGTAACGAATGTCTAAGATCTTCAAATTTTAGCCGGGACCGACGCGACGGCTTAACGTGCTTTCCACAGTATGGGCCACCTATCACCACAGTCACCTATCCACGGACTAACCCAGGCAAGGGTAGCTTAACATGAGGATCGACCCGAGGACGAGGGCGGAGGGGTCGCGTTTTAACAGCTCGTAAAAACCATGTCGACTGATTCCTGGTGCACCTAGCCTATTCTGGAGACCACTATATGCTGCTGTGATACAGTACCTACCTTATAGAGAGTATCTACAAACATTCACGTCTTTTTCCCATGGGGATGGGCAGAAACTACAGAATGCCAAATGGCGCTACGATCCTTATTACATATTACTCCAGTTTCCTAGCTCATGTTAAAAAAGGGGAGAATAAGAGTTGACAAAAGTTATCGATCCACTTGAATATTTTATTTTTCCACGAATCATTTATCTGAAAGCTTAAAATATTGGACGTTTAAAACTTACCGAGAACACAAATAAAGAGATGAGAATGTCTCGAACAAAAGTTCTTTCACAAACAATTTATTGTTAAAAATTGACAAAGTGTTTGAAAGAAATGTCCAACGCAGATAAGTTGAGTTTACACGACTTCTATGTGACTGCCAGTGTTACTGGCATTGTTAATAAATGACTCAAATAAACATGGTAAAATACCAATGTGTGTTTTCGAAACTTTCATTTATATTTTGGACTTCTCCTAAGTTCTCCAAAGCGTTTCCAATATAGCCTCTATTGTCTCGTAAGGATTGCTGAAACAGAACTCGGTTGAGCATAGCGTAAGAGACCTCTTTTCAACGCCTGATTTACTCAAACAAGAGCAAGTTTTACGAACTAAAAAAGTACTTGAAAAATAATAAAATAAATATAATTTTTCATTAATAAATAATTTAAATAAATCAATAACTTTAGTAAACAAGAAGCATTGGAAACCTGCGCGTATATTTCGATGAGTCATCTGTTTTTGGTACTCCTACAACCCTTCAGTTTCTGGTAAGCACAGGTAAACCACTACCCCACCACACACAACTAGTACACCCACCACTTCAGCTTGAGTTTAAAACTAATATAATAATAAATTGCCCAAGTTTTGAGTTACTTTAGAGTTGACCTTTTAGGCTGAAAGTTAGTTCACACCAAGTATTACAGTTATTTCAGCTTTCAGTATTATGTTAAGGCCTACCTACCTTTACGCTCTACCTTTAGCTTCACATATTTAAGTGTTCATTTCTCACAAAGGGCTACCTACGCCTAAGTAAATAATTGTAATTACAAAGTAGAACGTTGACATAAAACTATATAGACCTAATTCGTATAAAACAAAGAATTACTTTTGACTATTTCTTTTTCAACCGACTTCCAAAAAGGAGGAGGTTCTCAATTCGTCTGTATGTTTTTTTTCACAGACAGTCTTGGTGAACGATAAAAAACGGTAAATCAGTGAACTAATTGTATATTTAACGAGACACTTTTGACTCTTTAACAGACATAAGTTACTTCTTAGCCATTGGCACGACGATATCGTCGTTGCAAGAATATTCTTAAAAATATAAGTGTCATCGGTAAGATACAGAATGTGGACCCCACAGACAAAGTCCCAGCTTCCATTTTGCACCGCATCTTGAGCATTTGATGATGTTTTTACTGCATCAATGAGCAGTGTTTGAATTTTGAACATACACATTTGAACTTTTGCCATGTAAGTATACAAGTACAACATCATATAATTACAAAATAATCAGAAGATACGTACCCCAGCACGTACCTAATGCGCAGCCCCATGCGAACGTACAGGCCGAGTATGATGAGCCCCGGCAGGATGAAGAACAGTAGGCTGCTGAGCTCACACAGGTACCAGGAAGGCATCTCCAGCATGGCGCAGAATGCTGACTCCAGGGACGCGTTGCCAGAACCTTTGGGACATGGAGACAGACATATGAATAGTAATAGATAAATAAATATATAATAAATATAAAAATGACTCCGTGGCTGCTCCTGAGAAATCCCTGACGGAAAAATAACACATTGCCTGACCAGAGGAACGCCAACGGACACACACACTTTAATATATTGCTTTATTTAGGAAACCTATGAATTGACATCTGAAACTGACGTAGTAACGCAAATAAATCATTCAATCAACACAGTCTATCGATATCGATTTACATCGAGATATTAACCCTTCCCAAGCTGCGCCACAACACCGTTCTGACTCATTGGTCCCAAAACTAAAAGCATTACCTACTTACATATTTAGAGGATTTTGATAAACCGAGATCTATCTTTCAAACAATTTTTCCTACCTATGCATTTACATATATTTTAAACCAGGCTGTTTTAGTTTTGCCTACAAAACAAATATCTACAAAAAGAATAAAATAATAACATTATGATGATACATGACACTTTTCTAAACAAACTTTTAGGCCTCAAACACTAAAACAAGGTCTACTTTTCAGCATAATTCCTCTATCCCGTCGACATGAGCGATCTGTGGATAACTTTAGCATAAAAAGTCCTTGAAATAAAATAGATCGGTGACACAAATACCCGTGTCAAAACTTGCCGAAAGAAATGAAACAATGTTTTAGTTTTGACCTTGGGATTCGTTACACAAGGCCACTAGAACGCAGTAGAAAATAAAAAAGAATGATGAGTCATCCGTTACGATTGTCACTGCAGATATCGAAAATGTGAGGATCCGAAATATCACTGTCACACGTTCAGTTTGCAATATTTCCTTTCGATGGCACGTGGGAAAGTTCGTTATTCTTTTCAGTTTGTAGTTGAGAGTTCTTTGTGAGATTTCTAGGAAAACTCTTTCAAAAGTTTCAGCCGTCATTTGTCATTGCCGATTGTTCCGCTTTGACGGGTTTTGATATCGGTGAAAACGAAACAATAATAATACTGTTTCATTTTTCGCAATTTCTCTATACCCATTGTTGTTTTTCCTTATACAAAACACTATTTTTGTCCGTTGGTTTTTTGTAAACCGAACAACGGCTATCATGAGACGCAACAGCATAATAATGAGACACATTTTCAGTATCTCAGAAAACGGGAGATTTTTTCGCAAATTTCAGCTCTCATAAATAAGAGCATTTTCTTTATCTTGTTGGTGTAATGTAACTCAATATTTCATACCACATTTTTCTTTCTTTAACAAATGCCAGTTAAAGGAATCCGAGTGTCTCAAGGGAACTATCTAGCAGTTCTTGTGGTAAGAAGAAGTAGAAAGACGATCCCGTTATCTGGAATAAGTGGTAAAGTTATGGAAGTACTAGACGACCATTTATTCTTCAAGGACCGTAAACGCCTACACGAAATAGGGAAAATAGAGCGATGGACGAGATGATAGACCGTTATGTGTGCGACTACTAAGCAGTAAAATAACGTTCGTTCACACTGTGTCGGCCACAGTCGGTACAGGCAGCCGGGTAACGTTCCAAAAACAAGTGCTTTTTGTGTTTTTGAAGTCGGTTTTTTTTTGCAAAAAAGTTTTTTTATTTTACAATTTTTAGTTGTAATTTCCTACTAAAGGGGAAGATTTATAAAACAATGGTTAGACCTGCTGTCTTGTATGGATCAGAATGTTGGGCCACAAAAGGGATGAATGAAAGGCATTTGCATGTGGCTGAGATGAGAATGCTTAGGGGGATGTGCGGTGTTACGCGAATGGATAAAATAAGGAATGAGTACATAAGAGGAAGTCTGAAAGTGGCGCCGGTGACTGAAAAGTTGTGTGGAAATCGGTTGTCGTGGTATGGGCATGTGATGCGGAGGAATGAGGAAAATGTTGTGAGGAAGGTTTTAAATATGAATGTGGAAGGATATACGAGTAGAGGAAGACCAAAGAAACGATGGATGGACTGTGTTAAAAATGATATGGTAAAAAAGGAGGTGTCTCATGAGATGACGAGAAACAGAGAAGTATGGAAGAGGAAGACATGCTGCGCCGACCCCAAATGAATTGGGATAAGGGCAAGAGAATGATGATGAGTTGTAATTTCCTATACAAATATTTACTATACATTTAACATTCAACCAAGAACCCTAACCCTTAACCTTCAAGATTCCCTTATTATTGCTTTCAACTCCTAACCGTTTAGAAGTAGTACTTTCCATAATCAGCTTACCTAGATAACCTGAAAGAATACAACCATAATATATACGTCCCCATAATATTTTACTAAAGAATTATGCTCCAACTCCTAAACGTTGAGGAGTTATACCTTCCATCATCATCAGCGAATTGACATGATATTATAATGGTCACACGCAAATACTTAAGGCTGGGTGGACCCGAATTTAAGTTTTTTAAAACAATCTGAGACAAAAAATACAGTGTTTTAGATTTAATAAAAAATATATGTATTAGTTAAGGATCTTATCTAGTCAAAATCGCATTCAGTTGCAAGACCTGATGAACTTCACTCGGTAGAAAAAAATCGCAAAGTTACCCCTTTTTAGATCGTTTTTTCAATATTATGACTATATTACTGATTTTTTACATTTAATTTTTGTACTATAATTAAGAAACTAATTAGTTTAAGACAAATTCGCAGAGTTTGAATTGATAAAATGATTTTCTCAATTACTATGTTTAAATAAGAATTAAAAGCGATCGCGGCGGCTCGGACAGGTCCGTTCAGTCGCGTGTTGGCGCTTATGGACGACGGACCTGTGTCAGTTTGACAACTACGCGCACCATACTATCTCTTTTTGAGAATTTGTTGCTTGTTAGTTATAAATTATAATGGGCAATAAACAACGCAGGCGAAAAAAGTCGTGTAAAGCAATAAAAGACACAAATAGAAAGAATGCACTCCAAAGATATGTGAAGAAGTAAGTACCTACGTAAATGTTTTATTTGCATTGTAATGTAATTTGGTCTCAAAATTAATTTTTATTTTACTTCAGTCTCTGATTGGTAAATGTCTAAAACTTACGATCATCGTACATTAGTACCGAGGATCGCTACGATTTTTGATAATTCATATTTTGTCTTTTCGTTCGGTATCCTGCCTGGCGAGTGGCGAGCCACAATATAAAAATATCAGTAGTACTAGAGAACGCTAAGATTTTTGATAAAATTAAATCATATTTTGTCTATTTCGATATCTCAACCTGGCGTTTGCTAACGAACAGTAAATTACTATATCTACCTATCAATTTCATCTGTGAAATAGGTACTCCATTTACTTTTTGTTATAGGTTAGTTGGGCAGCCTGAAGAAACTAACATGAACACTGCCACAGCAACAAATCTGATACCCGAGGATTCAAACGAAAATAGGTATGTAATTATCTTTTTTTTTATCGTGTGGTAAAATCATCAAATGAGTCCTGCCGCTCTGAGTGGAGCGGAAGGGACTGTCAGACTTGTACTAATTAAAATCCACCCTGTTCCTTCGGTTGCCCTTTGCGTTCCAGGGCCACGGTATCCTGGTAAGACATATTCGTGGCCCCGGCAGGCATCCCTATTTGGGCCCCGTCAGTTTGCTGCCCTGGCCTGCTCAGTCGCCAGACTTGAACCCGATTGAGCATGCATGGGATATGCTACAGAGAAGAGCTCTGCCGAATATGGAGGGTATCCAGTCGCAAGAAGACCTTTTTTTGTTGTTGCAACGAACATGGGCGGCCATTCCACAGCGTGATTTGGATGAACTCATTTTGAGTATGCCAAACCGATGTTCTTGTGTTGTTAGTGTTCGCGGTAGAAACACGGATTATTAATTGTTTAAGTTACCCAATAAAATTTTAAAGAAAACTGTTATTTCAGTCTTTTTTTCGAACTTTAATGTTAGTGGTTCAAATGTCAAAAATCCCTTTATTAGGAAAATGGCAAATTTCTTTATTAATGCAAAGGTGACTTGGTTTATCGTTACTGTGACAAACGAAAACACTTTATTTGATGAATCCTTAAAGAAAATTTTAATTAATATCAATCAGGAGAAAAGTTATTGCAAAAATATATGTTGATCCCTAGACACTTTTGATGTGTGTATTATCGTTGTTGTATTAAAAAATATACGATTTTCCATTCAAATATCGAGTTCTTTTTTAATATTTTTTTTTTAATTTTTCGTATTTGTTCTTTTAGAGGCAACAGAGACACACATTCTGTGAAAAATTCAATCGTCTACTTATTATAGATCATGAGATACAGACCGCTGACAGACGGACAACGAAGGCTTATTAATAGGGTACCCCCCCCGGTTCCCGTTGGTTACCCTTCGGGTACGGAACCCTAAACAAGGTCGACTAAAAAGCTACGATGATCACCCTAATCTGTTCCGTAAATGATAATAATGACGCGATCTTTGCGGCATTGTCGTCCTTGCGTTACCTATTGCATTTGGAACACCCGACCTAGAAACTAAAACATCAATTAATGTAATAAGTATAGTTCAGAGTTTATTCCATTTAAAATATCTACTCAAATTAATTTATTACAAAAAAACGAAAGACTTCGCTATTACTACAAATTATAATAAAACGAGTTTTTAATTAATCAAATCTCTTATTTTAATTTAAAAATAAATCAATAAGACAAGTTGACCTACTGCCTGCTTATCTGTAATGTGACACAGGTGACACTCCTCGCGACGTAAGCGCACGGCTCGCTTTGCGGCAATCGCGGGCAACTCTTGGTAGCGTTAAATGCCTATTTCGCTTGGTCTACCTGCCCTTAAACAGCTTTAGAAAATATATGAAAAACATCATATGTGCCTATCAAATTTGAGGGTTGCCCTCAATTTCCCTGGGATCCCATCATCAGATCCTGATTTGGTGACAATGGGGCCATCTTGGGATTATATCTATTCGAACACAAAAAAGATTTTTGAAAACGGTTCATTAATGACAGAGATATGCGATAACAAACACACAAAAAATAATAATAAGCTAATAAGCCTGATATAGGGTGGTGGATCGATCAGAGCGGCGCGCAATGATTGTTGACATAACCGTTCCGTATGACGAGAACCTCGTGAAAGCCGAGAAAGATAAGCAAATCAAGTATCTTGACTTGGCTCGCGAGGTTGTTGACATGTGGAGTGTGGACTCAGCGATCATTGTGCCGATAGTCGTTACAGCCTGTTACAATTAATGGCTTAATTGCCAAGAGCCTCGATCAACACCTGAGGAGGCTCTCGTTGGGCAGCTGGATCAAGGGCTTTGATGCAGAGAGCGGTACTACTGGACACGGCTCGCATTGTTAGGAGGTTCCTTTCTCTGGAGCCCTGACTGCCGGTAGCTTGGACCCTGTTCCCGATACCGGTGGGCTACAATTTTTTTATATTTTTAAATGTTTCGTTTATATTATTTGATATAGGATTGTTTAAAAATGTACAAAATTGGTTAAAAAGTTAATAAAGGGAATACTAATAAAAAAAAAACATACTCCTCCTTTTCGGAAGTCGGTTGAAAATAGTGACAAGTCACCGGGATGGTTATTCAAATTCAAAACATTTATTTCAGACTTTTCGTCCGTCAGCCTACAGTATGTGCAGCCCAATCCATTGCCTCCAAATAGGACTATATTTTTTTTTTGACCACGCAACGGACCGCATACCGCATCATCCGGGGAGACGGCGCGGCGTGGTTATGTGGGGCTTGCACCCTCTAAAAAAGGCGCCACTCCAAGCTCCTTTGGCGATGTACGCGCTCACCTAACCTAACAAGAATAGATGTCTTACCTGGCGGATAATCATGGTAGCTGACAGTAGTGTACAGCGCAAACGGCGACGCGGCCAGTAAAGACAGCAGCCAGAGTGCCGCCACTATGCGCAGTGCCCGGCGTAGTCCCGCCATGGCGTACAAGTGCAGCGGGTGGCAGATGGCGAGGTACCGCTCCAGGGAGAACGCCACTATTGTCAGCACTGACACGTAGGACGCTCTGGAACAATGGAAACAGGAATTAGGAAGTACAGCGGTATTAGGTAGTGCGTCAAACAACAGCTTTTTCCTGCAAAAGTGCAATAGCAACACGAAATGTATAAACAGCTGTTTCGTTTTCGCATCGGTGTTTTTTACACCGTGTATATATTACATACGATTTGAAAAAAAAATCCGATTATAAATAAAAATAAAATTTGTCTGTCATGGGAATGCCAAATCTTTTGCTCCAAAATACGTGCGTTAATATTATACTACTACTAGGTAAATCTTACTAAAAGCGCCAGCCCATTACAACCAAATCCAACACAAATTCCCAAATGAAATGTCAGAAACAAGTTACGAACCTTTCAAAATCGGAAACGTACCGCTTGTATTTCTTTTATTTATTAATGAAATCCGTACAAAACGTAATCCGGTGGATACAGGCAATTTCGTCCCGGTTGGGGGACACCTTACATGCTCTGTGGGGGACACCGCGCACCGAACTCACACTCAACTCAAATTGAATGTCGCCCGAAAGTTTACAACTGAAAGTGTTGCCGGCTATACACATCTTTTATTAATTTCATGTGGACTGTGGACTTACCGCGTGAAATACCTACTTATATCATTTGCGTTACTAACTGCCGCACTCAGAGAGCTTTAATGATTACTTAGGCCATCACATAAAGTAAAGGTTTTGACAGTTATGTCATACAAAAGTATGTCAAATCTGTACCTAGTGACGGCTTAAGTAATCATTAAATATCTCTGAGTAACGCAGTTTGAAAATTAAAATTAAAAGTGACAAATTGGTACGTAACGGATCTACTGTGTATAATTTTACGGATCTAGTGTGTTATTGACTTTGCAATTAGGGATTTCGATTTTTTGTTCGGTGTACAGTTTTTGGTTTAGGCGTTTGCCTTTTGAACCGGGGGAAACATACATTGTAAAGTTATTTCCAGTTTGACTAGGACGATGCAGGCTTGATTCACCTGATTGTCTAATAAAAAGATGATTCTGTGTTTCGGAAGGCACGGTTGTCAAACCATGTCAGAGGCCCTTTTTTTTTGGGGGGTAGGGAAATCATCAAATGACTCCTCCCGCTCTGGGCAGAGCGGTAGGGAGTGTCAGACTTCTACTGACTAAAAACCACCCAAGTTCCTTCTTAGCCCTTCATGTCGAGGCCGCGGTATCTCTTGCCAACAACCCGCAGCCTCGACGGACGTTGGCCCTTGTGGGCCCCTTTCGTGTTGCTGACATCTCTTAGAGGCGCGCGTGGAACACGAGCGCGCCGTCGACACGGCCTGTCATCGTCATAAGACGGACGGACGGCCAGCTAGCCCATCACTCACCGTCCACAGGCCTGCGTCTACGGTGGCCGGAAGCCATCACGTGGCCCCCGACGCCCAGAGCGCCTCCCGCGGCGGCTGGGATGAGAGGTTCTCGCCCTCTCACGTTCCGCCACCTCCTTCGCTAGTATCGAAGAAGGAGGCGACGGCGTCCCATTCCTCCTCGCCCCGGACCATGGCTTGCACCAGGGCCGGACGCGAGAGGTCGCCGCCGCCGACCGCGGCTACGAGAACACGGTGGGGCTCCGCCCAAGCGGAACACACCTCCATGATGTGCTTCACCGTGTCCTCCGGCCGATCCTCACAATGGTGACATCCGGGCGTTTCCTCCCGCCTGATTCGGTGCAGGTACCTCCCTAAACAACTGTGTCTGGTGAGTACCTGCGTCGGACGGAAGGTGAGGGCGCCGTGGCGCCTCTCCAGCCACTCCTCAAAGAGGGGACTTACCGCCACTATCGTGGCGTGCCCTATGTCAGACGCCCTTTTTTTTTTTTTTTTTGGGGGGTGGGAAATCATCAAATAACCCCTCCCGCTCTTGGGCAGAGCGAAAGAGAGTGTCAGACTTCTACTGACTAAAAACCACCCATATTCCTTCTTCGCCCTTCATGTCGAGGCCTCGGTATTCCTTGCGGACAACCCGCAGCCTCGACAGGCGTCGGCCCTTGCGGGCCCCTTCCATGTTGCTGACATCTCTTTGAGGCGCGCCTGGAACACGAACGCGCCGTCGACACGGCCTGTCGTCGTCATAAGACGGACGGACGGTGAGCTTACCCATCACTCACCGTCCACAGGCCCGCGTCTACGGTGGCCGGAAGCCATCACGTGGCCCCCGACGCCCGGAGCGCCTCCCGCGGCGGCTGGGACGAGAAGTTCTCTCCCTCTCACGTTCCGCCACCTCCTTCGCTAGCATCACTGCTTCGCAGAAGGAGGCGACGGCGTCCCATTCCTCCTCGCCCCGGACCATGGCTTGCACCAGGGCCGGACGCGAGAGGTCGCCGCCGCCGATCGCCGCTACGAGAACACGGCGGGGCTCCGCCCAAGCGGGACACACCTCCACAGTGTGCTCCACCGTGTCCTCCGGCCGATCCTCGCAATGGTGGCATCCGGGCGTTTCCTCCCGCCTGATTCGGTGCAGGTACCTCCCGAAACAACCGCGTCCGGTGAGTACCTGCGTCAGGCGGAAGGTGAGGGCGCCGTGGCGCCTCTCCAGCCACTCCTCAAAGAGGGGACTTACCGCCACTATCGTGGCGTGCCCTGCACGGGGTTGCGACAGTCGCTCTCTTCATGCCGCCATGAGATCGCACCGGAGGATGTCAGACGCCCTTGAGGCGGTTTAGAAACTGTGGAACTACGGGTGTGTGGGGTCGTTGGACCATACTGCCCACTTGCCCAGGCCCACACAATAAGAAGAAGAATAATTTCTATGTACGGAACCCAACGTGGCCCGACACGTACTTAGCCGTTTTTTAATTTATTCGATAAGTAATAGCTATTTGGACACCGTGAAACAGGCCTTACAAAACACATACACAACTATATGCACAAGTCAATTTTTATTTAGCTAACTAGTCTTTACTCTGAAAATATTATCCCAAGACCCATTATTTTGAAACTCACCCCCTTTTTAGAGTTTGGGACTCACTGTTAAATAATTCTATCCATGTAAGTAAACCAGCAGATATACTGCTGTATACGTTACCTGGATAATAAACAATTATCTATTTCTTACTTTAATTATCCGCTCCTTTGAAATGAATTTATCTAATGAGGTACCAAACCCTTTCTATCTTTAGAAACTAATTATCCCAGAAACTTGAATTTGTGCCATTTGTGCTAGAAACGTAATACTACTTTGAGGTATAATTATATATCAAAGGATCACAATGTTCAAATTATTGTTCGTTTTAACTGTCTTTTATGTCTCGTGTTATTGTTCCTAAATAAACTTTTATTATTTTTTTTATTTATCTTACTACTATTATAATTACAGCACATTCCATTGTCAAATTAATAGTACTAAGTTGTTTCTGAAAAATAAATTATTATTAATTATTCATAAATTATCTATATCTATCTATCTATATATATAAAAATGAAACCCGTTTTCCGTTGTCACGACTTGGCATGAAAACGGCTTGACCGATTTGGCTGATTTTTTTTTTAAATGTTCGTTGAAGTTCAAGGATGGTTCTTACGGCGAGAAAAATTCGAATAATGGCCGGAAAAGCCCTAAAAACAGCCCTTTTCTTTTTCCCATACAAACGTTTTCTAACTAAAACGTAAAATCAATTTGAGCTTTAATACCGTACCCATAAAGTTCAAGTGTTAGTGGAGAGGTTCCGGGAAGGCAAAACAATTGAGTGACGTTCAGTTGTTCAGTCAACTAATGACAACTTTAAACAGACCATACGACATTATCACAATAATCACAAATAATTACTGTTTCTTTCCCAATAGAAAAACGATTTTTCAAATGGTGTTTGCGTATAATATAAAAATTAATTGCTGTTCGTTAGTCTCGCTAAAACTCGAGAACGGCTGGACCGATTTGGCTAATTATAGTGTTGAATTATTCGTGGAAGTCCAGGGAAGGTTTTAAAGGTGAGAAAGTGGTAGGTAGGTAGGCAGGGTAGTAGGTAGAGTAGTAGGTAGAGTAGTAGGTAGGGTAGTAAGTAGGATAGTAGAGTAGGTAGGGTAGTCGGTAGAGTAGTAGGTAGGGTAGTAAGTAGGTAGGGTAGTAGGTAGGTCGGGTAGTAGGTAGGTAGGTAGGGTAGTAGGTAGGTAGGTAGGGTAGTAGGTAGGTAGGTAGGGTAGTAGGTAGGTAGGTAGGGTAGTAGGTAGGTAGGGTAGTAGGTAGGTAGGGTAGTCGGTAGGTAGGGTAGTAGGTAGGTAGGTAGGGTAGTAGGTAGGTAGGGTAGGAGGTAGTAGGTAGGTAGGTAGTTGGTACACAGGCAGGTAGTAGGTAGGAAAAAGGGCATTGCAACGCATGCCGGGAACAGCTAGTTATTAATAAATGTGAAAGTTTATGGATGTCTGTTACAGTTTCACGTAAAATCTGTTGAAAGGATTTGCTTGTTTGGCACACAGAAAGTTTATACCTGCATTCGCATAGGATCCTTTTTTTTTATCTATAGTACAATTCTATGGGAACTTATTTCCGTAAACTTCGTGGGTGAAGCCGTGGGTATGAGCTAGGAATTTTGTAAATATGAGTTTGTATGTCGCGTCACAGGTCTTCACGTTTTAATAAAATTAAGCATTTGGATACACTTGGAGTAGAATAGAACATAGGATTCGTTTTTTATTCCAGTTGACCTTTCTCGTGGGATAATGTTGACTTCTATGTAAGCGAAGTCACGGGAAATGCCCGTACAAAAATATAATTGGCAAACAAACAAGTCGCTGGACATGTAAGGATAACAAAAAGCCATGATAAAGAAAGATGATGGCCTCATTAGTGATGTCCTGGTTGTAACGTTATTGTAGCTGTAACAATATGTTACAATAACAATATTTTGTTACAACAATATAATTATGTTCCTAATCACTTATTTGGTACGTGGAAACGATTTATTTGGTTTTTCGGTTTTTGTGCTTATTACTTGTGTTTATTTACTAACACAACAACAACACTACGTTCATCTTAATACGTTTGACGATATCTATTTTCAGAAGAATTAAAAATTCGTTTATGAAAAAAATATTATAGATAAAAATATACACTAAAACGTGGCCATAATTTGTGGGTTATTATATTAGGTAAGAAATGATTGTTATTTTAGGAAATCAAATTCCTATTCGTAATTTGTGCATGTCATGTAGTGGGTTTGACCTCGAGGTACAACAGAATAGCACACAATAGCCACTGCCACTTCACTCAACCGGTAACACAATTTCGGTTGAAGCGCTTCAACCGAAAACCGAAAGCTAAGTACAGCTTGCTCTAATAATGTTTGAGTAGCTCGCGGCTAAATAACAGCAGTCCCTCGAGTCGATATTTAGGTTTAATCGTGCTTGTCTAGGTTGGTCTATGGATGGGTAACGGACCACCCATTGCATACCGAGTTTTCTCCGTACTTTAGGGAGCTCCTTAACCCGTTGGTCCCGGCAGTCATGTGGAGATCTTTGATAGTTGTGACAGGTAGTCAGTGGACCAAGAAGTGGGACAACCAGTCGTATCACTTGGTAAGGTATTACCTAGGTACTAACTGGGTTAAGGGTGGAGATCCTATAGGCAGTCCGTGTTTAATACTGGTATTCAGCTGCTTCCTGTTATTCCTGACTGGAGGTCGACCCCAACATAGTTGAGAAAAGGATATTAGTAGAGGATATTTTGTTTATTCAGAGGATATTTAGTTTGATGTTTTGCCATGTACTTTCTTAATATTATTATGTTTTATACAATTTGGTTTTTCCGACTATCATTTAATTATTTATTTAAACTTCATGTACAAAAGTGGTACATAGGCGGACTTAATGCCACAAGGCATCATTGTTGACTGCTTGTGCTTATATTGAAAACGAACAATAATTCAAAGAATAAATCCCAACATTCAATATTCGTATGGCAGTTTGCCAGCATCCGCGCCACCTGTTAGCAGTAACTCATACGACACACAATAATACTTCCTTTTTGTACCGATTTTTGTTTAAAACAGAAAAATCTAATACGCATGTGTTCCCCGAACTGATAGACAGAGGACAGGTGTTTAATAAAACCTTCACTTCTCTACTAGTCTGTCTGCCTAGTGAGTATGACCAACATACTAGCATAATAACAATAGTAGTCCAAATTCGTATCCCCAATAGAACGATGAGCATTGCTAGCTTTTCCAAATTCCTTATGAAAAAAACCCTACAAATGTTCCCGACCCAGAGACATCAAACTCTTTATTTTTCAACCCAGTAAAACGATGCGAGTATAATACTACTTTAAGAATATTCCAAAATTCAAGTAAAATACTGTGACACGGTTGGAAATCAAACATTTTTAACCTAACGAAAAAAGGTTCTCAAACAATTTTTTTTTGATTTATGACCTCGCAAACCGATTTACAGGGAAGTTCAATTTGAATAATTATGTTTAAAACATATAAAGTTAAAAACTAATGCATACAAGCGAAGATCAGTCAAGCCACCATCATTTTACGGTTAACGTAATTTATTTGTTTGTCGCTGACTGAAAATTAAATACTTACTATAACTAACTGCTTGTAAATACTGATGTCAATATGTTACATTTTTAAGGAGAAATAAATTTATTATTATTATTATTAACTTTTATAGTCGTGGTTTCGTCGGATTAATATTTTTTTTAAATTTCTTTTGACTATAAAAGTTACAAAAGACAGCCCCCAAATTGAGACAATCTCCATGGTACAAGTCTTTAATCTAAGAAGGAAAGATAAATGCCAGACCGATCTCAGTGACATGGTCAATGCGGTCCATTTATATTACATCAGCTAAAGCCTTTGCGTCGAGTTAATCATGCATTACTTGATTGATTCATTGAATTGCCGTTAATTAGACCCATACGTTTGGCTTTTACCGAGTAAATACGGAATTTGAGTTCAATGTTCAGGATTGCGGGGAAATAAAACACCGAATTCCCAAAAAAATAAAAGTAAGAGAAATTATAATATATTTCTAACAAAATAAAATTATATTTTATAACATCAATAGTATTAATGTTAAGATCAATTCCTAATAAATTTGGGGAGTGATTTCTTTAATATGTATTTAAATTTTAGTTATTTCACCTTTCACTTTTAATAAAAAAAACCAGTCAAGTGCATGTCGGACCACGCACAATGTAGGGTCCCGTAGTTTCCCATTAAAATATGTGAACTTACTAAACTGATTAACCACCCTGCCTACCTGCCTCCGAATGATGAGTTTTATTGTAAAAATAAAACAAACTTACTTTTGCAGTTTTGAGACCTGCACTCCCATACCTACATTATGTATAGGAAAATATTTTATAAGTTGGTCGACTACATATTACTAGTAAACTTATAAAGCCTACTTAGCTGTGTTAGTTTCCCTTTTATTTTCGTTATATATGCTACTACTATGAATTTTTTCACACGCCCAAACACAATCCGTATCGGTGGTTTAGGTTGGGACACTTGAATCTAACAAAAATTTACACTTTTTAAAGCTGAATATTTCACAAACGAATCCCTTAATCGAAAAACTGCTTGAGCAAACTCACAATATTTTTTTAAGACCTATCCAAAGACATCCCACATAATGGACTTCGCGAGAGAAAAAAATTCATCCCCACTTTAACTGGAGATACCCTAAAAAATAACAATATTTTATTTTAGAACTTTGTCGGCGTAACTCATTTGTACATTCATGCCAAATTGCAGCTTTATAGTACCAAGAGTCTTTGAGATATAGTGCGGATGGACGGACAGACAGACGATATTGACTACGGAACCCTAAAAATCAATGTGAACAGCATCTATTACTCATATTTTAAGCAAACGATAACGTGTTCCTGAAAAAAAAACGCATTTTAAGAGCACTAAGATACCACGATACCACGTAATTCCAGGGAAAGAGAAGTCAGGATTCATTTTCATTTGTCTGGAATTTTCTTCGGACAACTTTTGTACAGATCTGGGAATCCTACACGTGTCTGGCTTTGTGTAAAAGCAGTATTAATTGTCTCTCCAAACTTTGTCAGGTACTCTTGGAAGTCGTGGTTGTAATGGCACGTGTTTATCTGGAATTCCACCAGTGGCGTGTGAAGCACAGCTTACCTTGTAAACGCATTCCGCCTCTAACTTAAGCAAAATGGGTACCTACTTATAAGGAAGTTTGAAAGTGGCACCGGTGACCTAAAAAGTTATGTGGTAATCGTTTGTCTTGGGGCATGCCGAGGAATGAGGAAATCGTCGTAAGGAAAGTTTTGAGATTGAATGATCTGAGTGTGAAGTAAGGGCTAAGAGTAGACCCGTCGAGGCTGCGTGTTGTTCGCAAGAGATACCGCGGCCTCAACATGAAGGGCTAAGAAGTAAAATGGGAGGTTTTTAGTCAGTAGAAGTCTGACACTCCCTTTCGCTCTGCCCAAGAGCGGGAGGGACTTTTTGATGATTTTCCACCCGCCAAAAAAAAAAAAAGGTCTAAGAGTAGAGAAATATTAAAGAAACGATGGATGGACTGTGTAAAGAATGATATGGCCAGAAAGATAATGAGATGACGTGTAATAGAGAAGTTGGAAAAAGAAAACATGCTGCGGCGACCACAAATAAATCGGGATTATGGCAGGAAAATGATGATGATGTCTTACGCGTTTGGTTTTAAATTAAGTTGTAAAATTTTGTATGCTTGTCATGTGTTTTTAGAAATGATCCTAAGAAAAGGTACAAACGTGATATAAATATCATAATACCCTTGCCTGCCCCACGCCATGGTCCAAGGCCAAGTTGGGATCCACTCAGCCGTTTCGGCTCGTGGAGGTGATTTTGGACGTAGAGTTGCGGATACAAGCCCGTTATACAATACAATACTTCCTTCTCCGTCATGTCGATGATTCTTTTAAACCAGTACTCTGCCACTTCGATAACGTTATAGTGATTTTAGACAGGTTCCGTTTATAAGTACTACGAGTAATACTAATACTATGATTATATAAAGCTGAAGAGTTTGTTTGTTTGGTTGAACGCGCTTATCCCAGGAACTACAAGTTGAAATTGAAAAAATATTTTTGTGTTGGATAGTCTTTTTATTGAGGAATAAGGCTAGGCTATATTCCACGCGGAAGAAGTCGCGGGCAAAAGCTACTATAATTTAAATATGGATTTTTTCCTCAGCGTCGCAGTTAACGTCCTTGCGTTAACTGCGACGCTGAGGAAAAAATTAGAAGTGCTAACTTGGAGTCCATTGTTTAATGCGTTAGCAAGAGATGCTTTGAAGTTTAGCAGCTCATCATACTTGTGTATAAAGTTATGAGTGCTCAAAACTCAAACGACAAACACAGTCTGTTTGGAAACTGTTGCATGACCCATATTGCATTCGAGGAAAACTTTTACTTGAGCTTATATTTTGCAACTTTTCTCTGTGTTTCATTTGGGGTCGCATCCTTCTAGTTTGTCTTGGTGTATTATAAAGCTTGTTGTATCTCTTTATGGTTTTTTTTTTCAAATCTTGGTTTTGGTTTATAGAGATATCTTCTTATAATCTATAGGAGGGTTAAAAGTGCAGATTCTCAAGTTTTTCCAGTCGAAATGAACGTACCTGTATACCAGTATGTTAAATGGACTGGCAACTGACCTCCACAATCCAGGAAGTAGTGTTTTTACCATATACTTTGGTAAGATTGGTTGTCAGACTTTTGTGCCACTTACTACTTACAACGATTGAAACAGATACACAAATACTAGCCGGGACTAACGACCTCACTGCTTTCTGAGGCAAGATAGAAACTGGGTATGTAATGGAATAGGATATTGGTCACTTATCCACATATCACATTAAGCAAACGCAGCTTTTTTTTTTGGAAAGTGGCAAATCATCAAATGACTCCTCCCGCTCTGGGCAGAGTTATAGGGAGTGTCAGACTTTTTTTTACTAAAAACCACTCATATTCCTTCTTAACCCTTTGTGTCGAGGCCGCGGTATATCTTTCCAACAACCCGCAGCCCTGAAAGCAGCTTGAATCTCAACCTAATTTGAGTAGGTACCTAGATATATTACGCAAGAGGAATCAAACCGCTGCAATTCACCAACCTGAAACAGACATCAAAAACAAAGTGTTCGATAACACTCAACTGTTAAACACCGCAATATGGCGTCTCCTAAGTACGTCATACAGTTCAAAGCCTCGCCAATAAACGCTAATGACGAGTCTAATCCGTGCGGTTAACTTCACTCGCTGTTGTGAAGTGTAAGGGTGCAGCCAGACTGTTGCGGTTGATTGACGTAGATGCCGCGATAGTGATCACTTCGAAATCATATTTGATACCTATTCCATATTCGATTGCCGGTCGACCGCTTGTCCGATGAACGATTTGTCAATCGATTAGTATCCGTACATGATGGGTCTGGAACTCCGGACTAACCGTTCAGTTGCTTAGGCGTGAAAAAGCAAGAGACAGGCAGATAGAGCTTCCCAGACTGGAGCGGGCGGCGGCTGCCTTCAGGTGGCTCCTGCCCAATCTGGGGGGGCCAAACGCCTCCTGCCGGAGGCTCTATGCGGGGATCGTGCGGTCCATGGCCCTTTACGGGGCCCCGGTGTGGGCGAGTGCTTTGAGGAAGCGGGCCGCCCACTACCTGAACGCGCCCCAAAAGGTGATGGCCGTAAGGCTAGTCCGTGGGTACCGCACGATCTCCCGCGAGGCGGCGAACCTCCTTGCCGGATTGCCGCCGTGGGATCTGGAGGCGATAGTCCTCGCGCGCCTGCATGAATGGCGCGCTGAGGCGCTGCACCGGGGGGTCACTCCGTTGCCGCGGCAAATTGCTGCGCAGCGGACAGACCTCCGGTGCGATCTCATGGCGGCATGGAGACAGCGACTGTCGCAACCCCGTGCAGGGCACGCCACGATAGTGGCGGTAAGTCCCCTCTTTGAGGAGTGGCTGGAGAGGCGCCACGGCGCCCTCACCTTCCGTCTGACGCAGGTACTCACCGGACACGGTTGTTTCGGGAGGTACCTGCACCGAATCAGGCGGGAGGAAACGCCCGGTTGTCACCATTGTGAGGATCGGCCGGAGGACACGGTGGAGCACACCGTGGAGGTGTGTCCCGCTTGGGCAGAGCCCCGCCGTGTTCTCGTAGCGGCGATCGGCGGCGGCGACCTCTCGCGTCCGGCCCTGGTGCAAGCCATGGTCCGGGGCGAGGAGGAATGGGACGCCGTCGCCTCCTTCTGCGAAGCAGTGATGCTAGCGAAGGAGGTGGCGGAACGTGAGAGGGAGAGAACCTCTCGTCCCAGCCGCCGCGGTAGGCGATCCGGGCGTCGGGGGCCACGTGATGGCTTCCGGCCACCGTAGACGCGGGCCTGTGGACGGTGAGTGATGGGTAAGCTCGCCGTCCGTCCGTCTAATGACGACGACAGGCCGTGTCGACGGCGCGTTCGTGTTCCACGCGCGCCTCAAAGAGATGTCAGCAACATGGAAGGGGCCCGCAAGGGCCGACGCCTGTCGAGGCTGCGGGATGTCCGCAAGGGATACCGAGGCCTCGACATGAAGGGCGAAGAAGGAACATGGGTGGTTTTTAGTCAGTAGAAGTCTGACACTCCCTTTCGCTCTGCCCAAGAGCGGAAGGGGTTATTTGATGATTTCCCACCCCCCAAAAAAAAAAAAAAAAAAAAAAGGCAGATAGAGCTACTTTCTAATTTTGTAATATTACAAATTGGGCATGCAGAACCCGGTTACGGTCCATGCAGAAACCGGGTTCCGTAATTACAAATTAGAAAGTAATTCTATCTGTCTCTTGCTTTTTGACGCCTAAGAACGATTAGTTACTGTAGATGAAATGTAGCACAGCCTAGGTAGATAGTAGGTGACCAGCAGGGCTATTCCGTATCTTTTTAAATGTCAGTGGCTATCATAGTGTCCATTGATTAACTGTCAATTGGTTATGGTTTGGGACCAATTGACAGTTAATCGATGGACAATATGATAGCCAGTGACATTTAAAAAGGTATGCAATAGCCCTGCAGACCTGGTGTAGGACAAAACAGTCTTTGTTATCCCTGCCGTATGATCCCTTAGGATAATTTCCGACCTCGCCGCGAGTAATAAATTTCTCTGGACAATGAATTATAACAAGTATCTAGATTCTACCATCATCATTCACTTACACTTATCCCAATTAAGTTGGTCGGCGCAGCCTTTTTTTTTATGGTGGGTGGAAAATCATCAAATAACCCCTCCCGCTCTTGGGCAGAGCGGAAGGGAGTATCAGACTTCTACTGACTAAAAACCACCCATGTTCCTTCTTAGCCCTTCATGTCGAGGCCGCGGTATCTCTTGCGAACAACCCGCAGCCCCGACGGGACCCGCAGCCCCGACGGAGGTCGGCGCAGCCTGTTTTCTTCTTCCATACTTATCTATTACTCGTCATCCCATCAGACCCCTACCTATATTTAAATTCTACAAATTGTATCAAAAAGCTTCGATCGTCATCTGGCAGCCATTCACCACACTGGATCAGAGAGAATTCTCTCTTTGATCCAGTGTCTCTCTTATTGATACAATTTGTTGATCCGTGTCGTCGATCAACCGCGCCTGTCTGACACCACCTTAAGTGTGATTCCATCCATGCGATACTGATTATGTTTTGTATGTTGGTGGGAGACACTGATTATTTCGGTTTAATCAGTGTGGAATCTTAGGGTAGCAGAGTAGCTTAGATTAAAGCAAATAAGCTAATGTAATCCTACGTAAATTAGTTACTGAATAAAAAGATTTGAATAAGTTCTCTAGGCGAAGAAAAACATAGAAATCTTTCTGAAACGTTTCTTATTTTTTCGTTTTCAGTCGCTTTATTGCGATACTTAGAATAAATTAAATTATGAGTGAATATTTCTTTCCTTAATTTTTAAGACTTTTTTGGCACTTTACACACCTTTGAAGGCTTTCATCCCTCATTTTCGTGTTAGTTTTAACTGTTAGATAATGTTAACTGCCTCTTTGGTCTAGTAGTCGTAAGGGTTACTGCTGTGGATAAGGTCTTGGATTTGATTCCCAGGTCGGATAAAGATTCAATAAGTTTCATTATGAATTTCTTCGAACTACACCGGTTGATTAGGTAGTTAGTCGTGGGTTCGAACCCAGGCAGGCGCATTATTTTATGTAATTTATTTCATCACCACTGCTCTCAAAACGGTGAAGGAAATCATCGTGATGAAACCGGCATGTCATAGAACCAAAAAAATCGAAGACATGCGACATCTACCAACCCGCACTGGGCACGCGTGGTGAATTATAACCCATCCCTCTCCTAGAGAGGAGCCCTGAGTCCCTGCAGTGGGAACATTATAGGCTGATGATGATGATGACACCGGTTGTTCCCATTTGTGCCCGGTTTATAGAAATATGTTCGTCCCCAGTTAGAGCTAGGGGAATAAAACATAACTACCGAAATGTGGGTTTACTCATTGTTGGGAAATCTTTGCATAATCCTAAGGGAATAATAGGCATAATTTAATGTTTATTGCATAAGATTTACTGTTTCATTAAACAGCAGTCTATCACGACAATACCGAACATCTGTGTCGTAAATCGCCATAATCACGCCACTTATCAAATTAATGGTGAGTAGTATTGTTAGTTTGGCACAGAACAAACATTACTCATCACGCTTGTTAGGCTCGTGAGTATCAGCAATAACGTCACTTCAGTCTGCTATCACGGTCGTTACAAGCGCTTTATAACGCTATTAATTATATAAAACGCTAAGTGGCACGTTTTATACAATGTTGGCAAATTGATACAGTTTTATCGATTTTAAATTGCGTTTTTATGAAGAAACGAGTGTTCACGTTGTCTTGTTTGTTTGTTAGTTGAATATGTTTATGAAGACATACATTGTAGCTAAACTTTTAGGTTTAAGGTATTTTTTTCAATGTATGACATTAAATAGTGAGAAAAGCTATAATTTCCAGAACATTGACAGTCATTACAGGAGGGGTACTGAAAGTTTCACAACAAGTATTTCCAAGGGATACCGTTTACCCAGTACTAACTGGGTTGTGGAGTTCAGATACGCAGCAGCTTCAAGTAGAATAGTTCAGCTAGCGGACTAAATAGGGGTTCCAGATAGTTGGGAAAAGGCTGGGCAGGTGATAGCAATTTATTCCCTGAAAGATTACCTCTATAAGTGTCCTAAAAGATTATAACTACATAAAATGTGTATAAAGCAGGAAGCAGAAGTGGCGGTAGTTTTTCTAAATACATATGTATCTGGTTTAGTCTGTAGAGTATTCTGTAATTATAGTAAGTGCATCTGTTATTATAGTAAGTCTATACGTGAGAATTTGTAATTGGCTTTGTGGTGACTCTGGTTTCCTTTTTGTTGGTTTTTACAAGCTTTTACTCCTCGATTTACTTAAATAAATAAATTATATTTGGATAAATTCAACTCATTTTGAACAAAGTTACGTAATGCTACACTTATCGGCCGCACAAACAGCCCTAAAATAACGTAAATACGCAATAATTAATTGGGGTTGGCTAAAGTGGATGTCAGACACAATCTGTACCAGCAGTGGCGGTATTCCGGTATGTCACACAACAACAATAATACTTGTCAACGATTCCATTGTTGTGTCTACAATAGCTACGAAAGGGGATGAAAGAACCCTTGTAATGCCTGTTAGCAGACATAACATTACGGGCATTTTCCACAAAAGGGTTATGCAGTGGTGTACCCTATAGGTAGTAAAGTCGTTTCAGCGAATAGTTTAATTGGCAAGAGCTTCGACTAATATCTAGCCAGGCTCTCGTTATGCAGCTGGATCATGAACTTGATTCAGAAAACGGTACACCTTGACATGGCTTGTATTGTTAGGAAGTATCTTTCTCTGGCGCCCAAACCTCTGATAGTTTGGAACCAGTTCCCGATACCCGTAGGCTACTATTTTTATACGTATTTTATAAAGATAATTGAGTGAAAAGAAAAATAAATAAACGAATATTGGTATGAGCACATTAAAGGGAGCGTTTACACGGCGGCGATGTCTGTTATTCAAATTATGTACCGCGTAGGTATACGAGAATTTGACAAAGCGTGAGATTTGCTCTTAGAGTGTCACTCACTGGAAGTGAGGAGAGCCTTTACACGTCAAATATTCACGGGTTATGCGTAAATATTGTGTATTTACAAGGACATCCTTATAAATGAAACTCTGGTGTGGAGAACCGTACAAGTTTTATTTTAACGATTGCTGAAATGCTCGTTACTGAATGCTCATGCCTTTGTAGTTCCCACTGTTGGGACACGGGACTAGTAGAGCTTAGTCATCAGTCACCTGCCCTAATCTTTTTCGGTTCTCCAAATTTCGAATGTGTGCTGTAGGCACAGCCGGTGGGCAGGCTGATAGAAAGACGGACAGTACGATTGTATAAGGGTTCCGATGTTTGATGATCTAAGTCAGATATGAGGTACTAGGTACACCTATTCTATTACACCCTTTTCTTTTTTTTGCGGGTGGGAAATCATCAAATAACCCCTCCCGCTCTTGGGCAGAGCGAAAGGGAGTGTCAGACTTCTACTGACTAAAAACCACCCATGTTCCTTCTTCGCCCTTTATGTCGAGGCCGCGGTATCCCTTGCGAACAACCCGCAGCCTGGACAGGACCCGCAGCCTCGACAGGACCCGCAGCCTCGACAGGGCCTGCCCTAATCTCAATTTATGACGTCGCAACATGTCTTCTTCTTCCATACTTCTCTGTTACTCGTCCTCTGAACAGACACCTTACTAGCCATATCATACTTCACACAGTCCATGTTACAGTGTCTTCGAATATTTAGTTCTGGACAAACTATAAAAACCATTGTACTGTACTTATGTGCCTCTGTACCAGCACTGCTGGTCATGTGTACCGACGGTGGTTTTATGTAAAAATGGTATATCTAAGTCAGTTGTGAATTTGTACGGCTATAACAGTAAATTTCACCAACTTTGCGTAGTAATGAAGTAAAAGCTGCCCTGTCTAAGTAACCGACAACAGCTGAAGTAACGAGCAGTAACTACGTTATATGTATATGAAATTCTGTAACTAAGTCGTTTTATGGACTAAATTCTTCGCAATAAATGGCATTAAACTTATTTCTTCCCTCACCGCCGCGCGCCGGTCAGTAGAGCGCCCTCTGTGGGGCGTGACCTGAATCTATTTTCCGCCGCTTGCTTCCACGGTCGTGACATTGAAATTGAAATGGTTTGCTTGAACTTTCTTGATGCCACTTGTGCGTTATTTAATTCACAAATGTAACTAGTATTAGAAAAATTAAGTTTTAGAACCTTTTGAGGTAAATAAGAATAAATATATCTAAATTATTATTAGGTAATATATTTTTAATAATAATAAAAATATATCTAATTACGACCTTTATCATCCTTAATGTTGCCGAAAATATTATAGGTACGTACCCCTTTTCAATAACACTAAGCGATACCTGGATCCTGGATCTTAAGGAGGAAACTCCAGGGTACCCCCGAAAAGTTACTGTCGTGTTGTATGGTAATTAAAATAAGATACGAGACCGTATCAAATATGGCTTTATGATGATCTGAGTTTTATAACATTCACTACGGTACTCAGAGATATTTAATGATTACTTTAGTCGTCACTTAGTAAAGATTTGACATACTTTTGTATGACAAAACTGACAAAACTGTCAAAACCTTTACTAAGTGATGACCTAAGTAATCATTAAAACTCTCTGAGTGCGGCGGTGAGTGACTTTTTCATGAAATACTCATTGAATAGGATTTAATGAGCACAGAGGGATGTATTGATGATTGTAATTTAGTAACGAATACGTGAGACGATCGCAAATCATACTTTAATCCAACCAAATTATGGATCAATGTTGTCTGAAATAAATAAATAATAATTATTATTATTATTTAATCAACAAACAACCCGACACTGACTCGCAAATTGCAAAAAGGTTAGAATTTCGTGAGCTACCCTAGAGCTTTCACCTAAATTGCTGAAGCTATGTCTACGTGTGTGATTGTGGCTCATTATGTAGGAGAAAGCCCACCCCACGTAAGTTTCACTTCGGATCCTCAACAATCCGAATTGATTAAAGCAGAACCTAATATCACAATTACTGAACCAGCATTAATCTTAATACGATGAACTTACTTAAAAAATACGAAAGTTTGTAAGGATTTTTTTTAATCCCGGTAGTACAATCCGATAAAACTACGAGTATAAATCCGAACTCCACGCAGGCAAAACCACGGGCAAAAGATAGTGCTAAAATATTTTTTTTTTTTTTTTTAAAAAACGTTGCCCCACACTAGGAATTTCTCTTGTATCGTGGGTGCGTTTACAAACATTTAAACTCACATACACAAATACCCAGACCCGAAACAGCTATCTGTAGGTCATACAAATATTTGTTCCGTGCGGGAATCGAACCCGCGACACGCAGCGCAGCAGTCCAATCGCTCAGCCACTGCGCCAACCGTGCCGTCAAGTTTTTAATAAAATTAATACTACTTATTTGCTTAAAAGCATTACCGTATCATCGCAATAACATCTTCTTAGAATCTCTGCTCCCTTACCGCCCGTGCAAACACATTATACACCACAAGTGAAGCAGACAGATATACGCTGTCAATGTCTTAGGTACTTATACCAATTACCTCGGTTCTATCACTGAATTCTCGGAACATGTCATAGCAAATGCTTTGATACGATTAGGTTATTGATAACGGATCGCAAATCTAAGCTCCGGCGCACATAAGACGATTATTGACTGCCACGTGTGACATCAACTTGGTAATAGTCAATATTATTAATTATTACTTGTTTTGGTGAAGGAAAAGATCTTGTGAAAACCAGCATGCCTGAAAGCTATTTCTTTCTTGTAAAGCCAAGTTAGAGGCCCATCATCATTTCAGCCAAAAGACGTCCACTCTGGACATAGGCTCTCAGAGGCCCATGGGCGGTATAAAAACTCCCTGGTAACACCAGGAGGGCTATACTGCGTATGTTTCTAAATGTCAGTGGCTATCATAGTGTCTATCGATTAACTGTCAGTTTGGTACAAAATGGAACCATTTGATAGTTAATCGATGGACACTATGATAGCCACTGACATTTAAAAAGATACGCAATAGCCGCAGGTTAGACACTTATCATACGATCAAGAAGAAGAAAATTATTAGTGCTTGACTCTCAATAAAACATTGTAATAGTCCACTTATTTTGTAAGTTTCTCGTAATTTAAACAAAGTTTTCAGTTTAAAATATATATAAAAATCGACCAAGTGCGAGTTGGACTCGCGCATGAAGAATTACGTACCAGTTCCGGCAGCAACAGAAATCCCAATATTTATGATAGGTTGGTTTTTCATAGTAATTGTATGAATGAAAAAGTTATGTGAAATGTGCTATATCTCATAAAACTGCTAGTTGCATTGATATAAAAACTAAAGATACGGTCGTCCGAACATTTGCTCGACGCGTTCGCCATACAGAGAATCGGTGTAGTCTGCTCGTTAACGTAACCTTGTATAAGCGGCGTGGCATTTTCGAGGTATAAAGAACATAAATAAAGCTTTTAATAAAATTTACGGACGCACCCGAAGAGAGCCGATCGTGGACTAGTTCACTTCGCCTTAGGAAAGACCTTATTGGGACCACGTTTGTGGCGTCATTTTAACATGCCGTCCGCCCAGTCCTTACGCAGTAATATATAAGTCAATGGCTAGTTGTTATTTTCATACCAATTTCGGTTGAAAGTGTTTAGTAGGATCTACAGCACATTTTTTTAAGTTAGGTAGGGGGACACAAATTTTACCACTTTGGAAGAGTTGACTTTGAGAAAAAATAGTTTTAGGCACCACAATGTCATTGTTAAAGACCTATTTATAAACCTAAACAGGTTTCTGCGTGAAGGAGTTACAAAAATCCAAACACACAACAACAAACTTTATCGATTGTAATCGTAGTGGGATTTAATTTTAATAAAATTGCCATACTTTGGAGGGCTTCCTTGGTCTAGCCAGTGGACGCGACCGCGACTGCTGAGGATGAGGTTCTGGGTTCGAATTCCAGGATGGGCAAATTGTTATTAGGTTTTACCATCAGGGATTTTCAGTAGCAGTCACTGAGTGTAGATTTGTACCCTGTAGATGGCAATAGGCTCGCCTCCTGTTACATGTGAATTAAAAAAAATTGGCCAAAATGTGGGTGTACTAGTAGGTACACCTTTACCTAGCCCCTTGGGGAATACAGGCGTTATATTATGTTATGCCTATTCTTTGACGAGACGTCCCATAAAGTGATTGTCAGATACAGTAAAGTGAATTAGCCATTTTGAGAATTGGGCATTATGCGAATTAGGCTTTTTGAGAATTGGGCATTCAGAGAACTAGGCTTTTTGAGAATTGGCCATTTAGAGAATTAGGCTTTTTGAGAATTGGCCATTTTGAGAACTAATCCTTTTGCGACTCTGTTGCCATTTTGAGAATTAGGCATTTTGCCCCTAAACCTCTCTAGCAACTGTCGCAGAGTGTGCAGGTGTTACCTGGGGTTAGTTGCAACCACTCGACCGCTAGCTATATATCTAGTTTGAGTTCACGTGTAACATGGGTCAAGGTTACTGTAACCTGAGAATTCGTAGAAATTATAATAGGTACCTATGTCTAAAGGGTGTAAAAGTACTCCTAACGCAAACTAAAGGCACTTGTTCTGCCCACCACTGCGATCATTTTTTTGTTCTAGACCATACCTGGGAACCCCCTAGTTACGGAAATATTGGGGGTCAAAGTTCCAAATTTTTCACAGCTGTTTTTGTAAATACTAGTTTTTTAGGTTCTTATCTTTACATAAATTACCTCCATGACCCGTTTACTATTCAAAGCATCCAATAGCATAATGTTTTAAGAGTGCTACATTGAGTTTTACCGTAAAATGTGATTTTTGACCCCAAAAAAAAAAATCGTTTCCCAGCAAAAATTTTTGCGTAGGGGTACTTAGTTTGATGTACAGAATGCTTGGTTAACGGGTGTGTGATGGGTTGATTTACACCCTGTATACATAAATTACCTCCATGACCCGTTTACTATTCAAAGCATCTACCAGCACAATGTTTTAAGATTGCTACATTGAGTTTTACCGAAAAAAGTAATTTTTTACCCCAAAAAAAGTCGTTCCCAGCAATTTTTTTTGCGTAGAGGTACTTAGTTTGATGTACAGAATGCTTGGTTGACGGCTGTGTGATGGGTTGATTTACACCCTGTATACCTATGTCTTGTAATTGATAGTCAGAAATCCGAATCGGGCAATAAGTATTTCCGAGGAGTATTGTGTTCTAAAGGGTTGTGAAGGTCAGATGCGGTCGTTTCAGATATCATATTGTTACTCAGCGCAGATTCAGCAGAAGCTGACCTCAATATCGTTTGGAATAGGAAATTGATGATATGAATTGTGATTTGAGCATAGATCAAACAGTAGTCACTTAGTTTGTGACGATATTTGAATAAGGTGACGTTTATTTATATTATTATACGTACTTTTTTTTTTAAACTCTGGCCCACAGTAGGAATTTCTCCTGTATCGTGGGTGCATTTATAAACAATTTAAACTCACTATAAGTAATGGAACACTAACCCATTATAGGCTGATGACGTTTGTGACCTAAGTACCTAATTACGTGTTACTAAATCATCAATCAATCAGCATTGACATCAAAGCCGTCGTTTATAATCCTAATGAATAGATCTACATCGTTTACAATACCTCTATTGAACATACCGCGGCCATCTTCCAATCAGCCAAAGTGACTGAACGTAATGCAAACGAATGGAAATCCAGCGTTTAATAAATGATCCTTCAGCCATTCATTGTTATTATCGATGTTTTCACATCACTACGTAGCTCTACATTGGATTTAATACCCGGAATGCCCTGCTCACGACATTGGACGACGCGCCTTGCGTCAAGCGACACGCGGGTGCAATTTGTTTTCTTGTCGCTCCACAGGTCACCGCGGCGAAGTCAATCTTTTGTTTGTTCGTCGCTGTCTCTACTACGTCAACTTTGAGACGTTTGTGGTGCAAATACTACTCGTCTTGAAAGAGAAGTTTGTGCTGCAGGGCGTTGTGTTCCGTCGCTTCCACGGGCCTTGAACTTGAACACACCGCGAAATAATGTGCAACAGAAATCTGTAGGCTAAACTTGCCTGAAAATTAATAAATGCAACACCTATGTCGTTTGAGCGCGTAGTGTGGCCAAATGGTAACAATATCCCCCTTTAGTAATTACAGATTTAATTAGTAGATAGTATTCCGATTTTGTTATGCACGTTCCTGTCATATGGTTTAAAACAAAGCGTTTAATCAACCATGTGCTTTGTAGGCACAGCTACAGCTTGTCTCACTGTTACCTACGCTTTTGTTAAGGATATAGGTCAGTCCTACATCGCACCAGCCTCACAGGACAGACACGGAAGTGTAACCCTAAATCAACGTACATTGAGCTACTCTGTAGCCTCGCTTGAATATATTTAAGCTTCCCAGCCTTATCCCAACTATGTGGAACCCGGCTTCTGGTCTAACTGGATACAGCGGAATAGCAGTAGGTTACTTAGAGCGATTGCGCATCTTAGTATTGATGTTTAATGTATTACTAGTTATTATACCTAGTAATTTATTGTAACGATTACAAAAAAAAACAGTTTGAAGTGATTTCGTTATGGATTGTCCCTCATTCAGACCGACTTCAGTAAGCGTTGATTTACCATAAAGCTGTTTCGACATAAGATGAGCGACGATGCGTAGCGAGGGATGTGTCTGAAATTAACCAATAGTAAAGTTTCTTTGTAAAATTTTCAGCTAAGCTAGCATGTAATTGGTTAGTTTTATACACATCTCTCGCTGCACTTCCTCGCACATCTCTGGTGGAAACACAGCCTTAGGATCGACTTGTGCGGCTTTATTAACCACGAGCTTGAACATAAACGAATCTATACATGATGGTCGCAGTATATTAGACGTCTCTAGCAGGGTGCCGTACGTGCCGCGGAAGTGAATCGACTTAACTTAGTATAAATCTTATTATAATGGTGCGGTAGGAAATAAGATGTCCATGTTAATTTCATGCGAGTTGAAATTACTTGGAAATTGCTACTTAGATGGCACGTATTTTGTGCCCAAGTATGTAGTAAGTAGTGTATATATTATAATGTTTTGACGGCACGGTTGGCGCAGTGGCTAAGCGATTGGACTGCTGCGCTGCGTGTCGCGGGTTCGATCCCCGCACGGAACAAATACTTGTATGACCTACAGATAGTTGTTTCGGGTCTGGGTATTTGTGTATGTGACTTTATATGTTTGTGAACGCACCCACGATACAGGAGAAATTCCTAGTGTGGGGCAACGTTTTTTCAAAAAAAAAAAAAAAAAAAAAAAATGTTAAAGTAAAGAAAGTAATGTTCATCAGCTTGGTTTTGTCTGTCAGGACATGCTTCACACAATGGGAGTTGTAAAGCATCGCGCGTTACATTGATCTCATTCTTCTTGGCGAATTTACTGCATTTTAAATTCCATTAATGGACCAAACACGGTCCAAAATTTAGCTACATGAACTCCTATCACTGATATTAGGCCATCAAGTTCACAGCAACAATAGTCGTGTGGAAGGTTCCAAGTATAAATAGCGTAAGACGCGCAATGGTGATTCGAGCAATGGTGAATACAGAAACAGGTATTTTTGTTTGATTTCCCTTGGGCAGGGCCTTTACGGCAACCTTGCAATTCTCATACCTACTTTAAAAACGAACAAGCCTAGGTAGGCTTGTTCGTTTTTAAAGTAGGCACCTGCCTAATCTATTGATCTGCCTACAATGTTAGGGGAATATCTTGCAGTGTGAGATACTACAAATTAATTACATGCTCGATAGAATTAACCACCTTTAGTCGGGACATATGTTTTACCTTTGTAGGTATGTAGTCATATTTTAAACAGGCTTTCATATTTAGAAGTGTTAGACAGAAGTGCGCCCTATAATACACACTCATTTCTCCTGGAAATCTATTACTATCAACTAGGCGGAACTCTAGACTCCTTAGCTGACAGTGAGAAAACTCCTGGTGAAAAGTATACCTGACCTCCCAAAAACAGCATGCGTGACCTGGAGGGAATGGACTCCTCTTGCTCAACAGCATGAGATTAGCAATTAACGACCACTAAGCCTATCGAGGAAATCAACAGTATAAAGGGTGGTGCCGACAATCCGACAATAAATGAAACCACTGGTAGTTCTAGGGCATAGGAACATTATTAAACTATCAAATAAATCTTAACACCAAACTAAAAAAAAAACAATAAAACTAAGTAGCATAAAACTGTAAACGAAAAACATTACAATTTACAAACAAATATTGGTTTACTAATCTTAGAAATAATT
This sequence comes from Diarsia brunnea, assembly GCA_949774965.1. Taxonomy (NCBI): domain Eukaryota; kingdom Metazoa; phylum Arthropoda; class Insecta; order Lepidoptera; family Noctuidae; genus Diarsia; species Diarsia brunnea. The sequence goes on along the minus strand of OX459004.1, from coordinate 20,570,704 downwards.
TGCACCGATTAACGTGTGGAAATAAAATATAACAAATGAATTTGGCAAAGACATTTAGGTAGTTTATTGTCGTATCGTCGGCACCAAGACGCCGACGGTGTTAGGATTTATTTGATAGCTTAAAAATGTTCCTATGAACTAGAACTACCAGTGGTTTCATTTATTGTCGTATTATCGGGACCATCCTGTATTTCTAAATAACAATCCTTAACCGTATCACTTACTAGCTGAGCCTACGGTTCGACCCGGCTGCACGTGTACAATTTGAGTCCGAAACAAAGGTCCTTTCAAAATCCTCGTGGAAGCTACATGACGAAGGTAACTTCATAGTTTCTAGTGTCATGCACGATACAATTACGTGCATTACTACACTCGCACGTGCCACGTAAGCTTTTGTCCCACGGAGCATAACTGCTCAACTTGTTCAAAGTTTAATGAATAAATGTAACATTTATTTGCAAGAATAGTATCCACCCTATAATGGGTAGTACCCACCCTTTTTTGATTTATGTTTTGGGTAGTGGGAAATCATCAAATAACCCCTCCCGCTCTCTTTCCGAAAGGGAGTGTCAGACTTCTACTGACTAAAAACCACCCTTTTGTGTCGAGGCCGCGGTATCTCTTTCGAACAACGTTCAAAATTTTTCACAGCTGATTTTTGTATGGTGTTTACTGTTCAAAGCATCCACTAGCACAATATTTTAAGGGCCTTATCATACTAGCAGATTGCGAGCGTCTTCAAAGCGGAACGGGCGCGCAACGAACACGCCGCGCATGCGCAGCGAATTCATTGCGGACGCGCAACGAATTATATTACTACAAACACGTAATATATATATACTATTTACTTTATTACTACAAACACGTGACGAACACGTTGCAAAGTTGCCGCACGTCCGCGACGTCTTCGCTGAGCAGCCGCGGCGTGTTCGCGACGCATTCGCTGCGCGCCCGCTCCGCTTTGAAGACGCTCGCAATCCGCTAGTATGATAAGGCCCTTAGAGTGCTACATTGAGTTTTACCGTAAAAGAATTGTCGTTCGTTCAATGTATAAAGCTTGGTTGACGGGTTCGTAAAGGGTTTGTTTACACCTGTGTAGGTAGTTAACACCCTTTTGTTGATTACTGCATGAAGAGAGTTCTTTATATAATTCGTATATCATCTCGGATTAAGCCAGACCTATCGCATTTTGTTTCCTACATGAAATCGCGAGTCGACATCAAGAAAAAGTAAAGAATGAAAAATCAAATAAATAATTTCATTAAAAAGTTTAGTATCTAGGGAGTCACAATCTGGTCAAGTAGAGGAATATAGGTCCCTTTTTTTACCCAGAGTGACCAGATCAGACCAAATGATGACCTACTTATTAAAGGGTCCTTAAAGAATTTTCGCTATGCTGTATTTTCCACAGTATTCACTTTTTCTTATCCAGTTTGAGTAATATTACAAAAATCTTTTTTCAATTTCATTTCGTACTGCCCGCAGTGCCCACCCATTAAAAGCGTCGCCCTTTAAATAACCTGTAGCTATTTACAGATTTTAATCTCCAAGAAAACTAAGCCAAAAACATTTTGTTTACTCAGAAATCTTAATAGACCTTTCATGAAATCGTTTAAAAGCTACAGAAATAGATTCATCTATGCTATGCTATCTTATCTTTCGGCCGTTTATCTGAAAGTAATCAACAAAAACAGGCCGTTTTTAAATTGGAACGAGCTTCAAAGAATTCAGGTTAAGAGGTCCGTAATGAAATAAGGAACCCATCGAGTGACTCACTGGTTCATAACTCATTTTCTTCTGGATTTCTGAAAAATAGGTCAGTAGTTAGCCTTTACATTGAGTCGGCCTAGAATTTAGTTAGACGATTTCTGTGGCTTCCTGTCAATTCACATCCAATCTATTCTTGCCATAGTAATTGCAAGAATAACCATTTTTTGGCACGTATTTTCACTTATGGAGTATTATGTATATTTGAATATTAAGCAAAATTCTATGGAACCTAATAATAACAGCACCATAGATATAAGTACACAGAACACGCTTGACTGTTTTCATTTAAAATGGGGAGTCCATTTAATATTCTATAACATCTTTTAAACGATATTTTCCATGTTTTCATAATTGTATGAAGCTAATTGGGAGTAATCTTAAAATTACCCTCGAGGCCTTAAGAAGGGCTCGAGGAAAGTATTCAAGTACCCTTAAATTATTAGATGACTTTCCTGAGAAAAAAGTATATTTTTCTAGCAACTTCTAAGAAGATACGGACGTACGCGGCGCGGACACGTATGGGCGAGGTTGACGCGCGTAAACGCATTGCAAACGTAAACAATGCTGACTTGTTCGAAGTCTACGCAGATAACGTTGACGCACAGACTACGCGTTGGTTGGAAGCCGTATTTGGTCATTACAATTCAGACTTTCTGAGCATACTACGATAGTAGAAAATCGTGACTACGCGATATTTAAGGACTTATGTTTTTGGCACTAAAATGAAATTAAATCCTGATTAAACTTAAGATATAGCAAAAATAGATTGATTATATAACAGAATTACGACTAAGTAAGCAAACATCGTGAAGACTACTACTACACAAGCTTATTAAATGGACTGCAATTCATCTCACATGACATTGAACTTAAGTCTAAAATTTTACTCACATCCATAATCAGCATACATAATATATCTCCACTGTTACGGCACAGCCTCCCTATCTATGAGAGTACTACAATCCACCACGCCAGCTCAGTGCGGCTTGGTAGACGTCTGATGTCTGCGAATAATTTGGTCATCACCGGTTTTAGAGCTGGGTAGCGATGAGTGATTACGCAGAGTACTGGCACTGCAACTTGTAAGTCAGGGCACTGATCATACACAGACTCAAATTCATCATCATTCTCTATTTTTTTTATTTCGCATCGGCGCAATTTCATTATTTTTTCTAGCTATATCATCCTTTACACAGTCTATCCATCGTGTCTTTGGTATTCCTCTACTCTTATAGCCATCCACATTCATACTCAACATTTTTCTTCATTCCTCCGCTCCACAAATGTCAATACCACGGTAACCGATTACCACACAAGTTACACAAAGAGACCCAATTATATTGGAATAATTTATAAAGGGAGCCTTTTTGTCCCTCGGTCGGACATAACTAAGAGAATCGAAGCCGCTCAACTTTTTCCTCAAAGGATCTTAAACGAAAAACTTTTAAACGACCAATTTTAGTCATCATAAAGTTTGTACCTAAAGGCCAATTACAGAAGTGTCCCGATTAATCTAGGTACTTATATTAACGATGTCTATAACTCTGAACTTTGAAAAAGATAAAATATTTTTGTTGTAAGGGGACAGCTGGGGATCACTATTGGATTACAATTTAATAATATTGATATTCTAGCGCATCGAGTAAGAATGAAAGCCAGTCTTACCTAATAGTACACCCACATACATACATACACATAAATAAACTCACGCCCTTTTCCCATGGGGGTAAGCAGAAACCACAGAACGCTACCCACATCCACATTTCGCCAGTTATTTTATAAAAAAGCCTATTACCGTCACCTGGGACTTTTTGACATAAAAGTATCGAACCCTGGACTTTATGTTTACCTGTAGCGCTGTCGATCAATAGACTAATGACGCAGTTACTATTTATGGATAAACAAAGAACGGCAAACAAAACCATTTTATAAAAGAAAAAAAACTTGAGAGGTGTCAAGGAACACCCGGATGGAACGAAGTTATTGTTATTATTTTTTATTAAGTTAAAAAAAAAAAAAAAAAACAATTTTGAAATGAAAATATCTGGCTTGCTTTCTACAATAGCTTACTATAGCAAAAAGTGTCGTGACAACTTTTCGTAAGAATTTTTACCGTCTAGCCCCCTTTCACAACGCGCGATAAGGAACTTCGTTCCAAAACTTCGTTCCAAAAATAAAGCCTATGACATAGAGTTCTCATCATACATAATTCAGAGTACTGACAGGGTTCAAACGTTTCCTAAACCAATTTTAGTTTCCGTAAGAAAACATTTCTTCTCTCATACCGCTATTGCTTAACGAGAATAGCGTCAAGCTCTTTCAAAGTATATCCAATAACAAGCTTATTCGATAAATACCGACCAAAATAAACCTCTCAAAGGAATTCCACCCATACCTTAAAGTCGAGCAACATCCATAAGACTCACATCCTCCCCTATCGCATACGTTCGCAGGTATTCAAATTATTATTACATGCACCCTTTCAAAACGATTGAGGTGTGCGAAGGAGCGATAGTCTGTCGTTTTACAGTCGGAAGCGCTCGAAAGCGCTTTACAGCGTTAAAAATGCTGCTACGCGGATGCAAGCGCTGCAAAGCTGCAATCACGTGGAAAGTTCATTGTGCAATGTACATGTGTGCGCAGGATACGGACGATTGAATGTGAATGGACTTTAATATTTAGGTAGAATATCAGATAGATTTCCTTAAAATATTGGACACGTATTTTTTCTTTTTTCACGTAAACAAACAATGAAAACGATACAGTGCTGCAGTCATATTCTAAGACATTAGTATGACATTTTTTACCGGTGAGTGACGTCACAACCCTCCACTCAAATCTTTGATGCGTTTTATCTTCGTAATTTTTTATTGATTTGATAAAACAAAAAATACGTATTCAATATTTTTCGATAATCTAACAGACGGACTAATTAGAATCACATTTTTTTTAGTCAGTAAACATCCCTACTTTGTGTAGTCAATCGATCGTAGTAGTCAATTTAAATCTTACCTTTTGCCGCGTTATCATATAATGTTTTCTAATGCCTACGCTGCTAACTATTAGAGAAAAACACAATGATAATAATCTATCGTTATATTGTCTGCCTCGTGGTCGTGTCGTAGCCGCGACCACGAGGCAGACAATATATGAGCAGGAGGTTCTGGGTTCGACTCCCAGATTAGGCAAAGTGTTGTTGAGTTTTTCCAACAGGAATTTCTCAGTAACAGGTACAGCGTCTGGATTATGCCCGGTTGATGGCAATAGGCTTACCCCCTATTACCTGGGAGCTTAACATAACTGGTGAAATGTGTAGGTATACTAATGGGTACCTCTGCCTAACCCTTCGGGGATTACAGGCGTGATTTTATGCTGTGATTATTATTTACTACACTTTCGGGAAAACATCGTAAAGATCTCTCATTGAAACTTTTAGGTGTAAATTACACAACCAGACGTTAAATTAATCAAAAGCTTACCGTTATTGAATTCCTGAAAGTTATAATAGCAGCGTTTTTCCGGTAATTGGAAATAGCTGTGATCGTTGCGGAATCCATAATAAGTACTTAGGTAATTATTGATTTGAATCTAAAATTACATAACCTGTCATTCATCATCATCATCATCAGCCTATAATGTTCCCACTGCTGGGACACAGGCCTCCTCTCATTGGGAGGGAAAGGGCTAGCTAGCCTTAGCTAGTCTAAGCTTTCCGCGGACGGATCCATAAGGCGCTTAAAGAGTTTTTCTGCAAAAACTTTCAACAGAATAGCATAATAAACCTTTCGTCGTTAAATATCTCTGACAAAATGTCACTTTTTCTAAGTCATCTGTGTACGAAACAATCATAAACACAATTCATAAACCCGAACTAAAATATCATGGACTATTATCCTCACTTTATTTTTAAAAAATCCGTCAAAGACTGCTAGTATTAACAAAGCGTTTAATAAATGTCAAGATATTTTTAAACAAGGGGAAGATTTTAGAATCTGTAAGCCTTGTAGTAGATATTTTAGGAGAACAATAGGATAAAGACAGGCTCTGTACAAAGAGATGTTGTGGAATTACTGAGAAAAATGAGAGATTTTCATTGTGCTAGGTACTTGTTTGACATCCTCTATTGTCGGTTGAGCAAGCCATTTGACATTTTGGGAGTTAGGAAGGCGATAAGACGCCATTCAATTTAATTACATAATCAGTAGAACTACAGTATATCTCTGCTAGACCTATTAGTATATTGCTACATGAATCTCTTGTTGCTCGCTGTTGGAAAAATAAGATTCGGCCTCGAGAATTCCAATTTTGGGCACACTCGATAATTATTATGCATTACTATATTCTAGTTACGTAACCTTATACGCTGTGGTAGCCTGGGGGTATAAAATGGCCAATTTAGCAGATCATAATATGAATTGCATTAAAAAGCGTAAAACTGTGTCTGTGACCATTTTACGAATTTTAACGTAATTCATATTATTTTCCTATTATGATCCATTTTTCTAAATGGTCACAGACACAGTTACTGTTATGAATGGTCCATTTTACACTTTTTGACGCAATTAATATTATGATCTGCTAAAGTGGGTATTTTAGACCCCCTGGTCTTTCCACTTAAGCTAGAAGTGGAACGTTTAATTTTTACCAGACCAGAGGTTCTAGACATTGTTCCAGCAATAGTGGCTTTGGAAAGTCATAAATGAATTGGATTGACATAAAATAGGTACTGATGTCGTAACATATAATGATTATTGTCTAAAAACTCTATTGACAGGCACATTGTGCTCTCCTACATACATTTTGACACACCCTTTTCCGTGGTTGTAAAGGTTTGTCAATCGAATTTTTGTACCTATGTACAGACAGATGCTACTTATGTACAATTCATCACACCATACACACAGTACCTACCTAAATTACCACCTCCTCGGGCTTCGCAAGCATCCACACAAGCCGACCGACGAACGTCTTTGAGGTAAGACAATCCATTCAATTTGTTCACAAATGACATCCATTCGCTCCGACAGGCACTCTTAATTGGGTCGTTAACACCTGTCTTTGATCGATAACAATTGAAGACTTTTTCATTAACTCAAAGTCTTTGAAAATGAAAGGGATGACATGAACACACAGTGTTTGGCAAACACGTTTTTAATTAAGAGCTCTTCTACACAAAGAACTAAGATTTGTACAATACATTCTGTAATCCTGGAGTGAGCCCGTGTGCTGGTAATGGGAACGGGATAGGTTGATTTTGCTACATCTATTTAGCCTAACAAAATTGTATAGAGTCCAGATATAAATACACATGCAACTTAATAGGTACACTAAATGTACACATAGATAGCTTGATAAACATAGACTTCGATAAATAACACGTTAGCCGTTGCTGGCAAAAAAAAATATTATTAAAAATATTGCTTCCGGATTTTATTACCAATTACAAAAGTTTTTTCCACGGTGCCCTAATTATCATTCTAAAAGTCCCATGAAATCGTTGGTGAGATTGAGATTAGTAAGAAGAAACCTTTTTGGAACGAAGTTCCTTATCGCGCGTTGTGAAAGGGGACTAGACGGAAAAAAATCTTACGAAAAGTTGTCACGACACTTTTTGCTATAGTAAGCTATTGTAAGCTGTGCGGCGTCGCATGTTTCTCTGTCTGTCTCTCTCTCTCTTATAGAAAGCAAGCCAGATATTTTCATTTCTACATTTTTTTTTTTTTTACATAATAAAAAATAATAACAATAACTTCGTTCCATCCGGGTGTTCCTTGACACCTCTCAAGTTTTTTGTTATAATGTGCCGTATAATTAATATCAGTTGAATTCAGTAAAAAGCTCTTTTGATATCACACACACGTGCGTCACAGAGGTCTCTCACCGTACACATTTATGTGTTCCCAAATTGGTACAGTGGTCAAGAATGAGTTAAAGTTCTTAACTTTGAAATCCACAAGTAAGCCTGTTCATTTCTTGAATCGTCATCTATCGTGATCTTCAACATTTTTTCTAATAAAAATCGATATATGGTTCATTTGTTTTGGTTCGTACGAAGAGATATTAGAGAAAGGGCAATGACCGCTATTGACATCTTAACTGGCAGCAAGTATAGTAGATAGCTATATTATGTCTTCAGCGGTTAAACCGCCTAGCTAACATGTAGTCGCACACAAATATCGCTCATCGCTGTCTTCCTATATCAGCGTAGTCGGAGAGGTCGGCTAATATTGTGCGCCCTAAGTATTTTTTTTAGAACCGCTGCCCCATTCTAGGAATTTCTTCTGTATTGTGGGTGCGTTTACCGACCCGAAACAACTATCTGTAGGCCACACAAATATTCTCCTCGACCTCGTCGACCTTCTCGAGCGACGTAAAGTTCAAGTGGCGGCAGATCCGGCCGATTGTTCGGGCTTTCAAACGCAATATAACACAATTCAAAATCCATGATCCGTAACTTGGAAGCAAATTGCTCAACCACTGTTCCGATAAATCTTCGTTCCTCAGTCTCATCATAATCCTTGACGAATCATAAGGTCCTGAATTAGTTAGTTATTCTGTACATTAAACTAAGTATCACTGCGAATTTGTTGCTCGGCTCGACTTTTTTTGCACGGTCTATGGTAACGCGGTTAGTGTAGGGTGGGGGAATTTAAAATGAAGTAACATCATTTAAATTTGTATTTGTAAAAAACGTGTAAAAAGTTGGACCTTTGACCTTCAGTATGCTCATTGATCGCAATAATGTAAAGAACAAAGCTGTCGGCTTCTCGCTAGGGGTATAACACACTTTATAGCTGTGCAATTTTTTAAGGATCATTTGGCGCGTGATCGAAATCAACTATTATGCTATTGCGGGCTTTGACGGCATGGCTGGTGTCCAAGTGATAGGCAGCTGCGCTCCGTATCGCAGGTTCGATCCCCGCGGAACCAATATTTATGTGACCTACAGGTAGTTGTTCCAGATCTGACTGTTTTTGTATGTGACTTCAAATGTGTGTGAACCACCAACGATATGGGAGAAATTCCTAGTGTGTAGTAAAATTATATTTGAAAAAAACCAAACTGACTCCGCCATGTTGTTTCACAAATTTTAATCTTCAACAGCTTCCCTCTACTGACATCATTCGACCACCCAATGTAACACTAAACGTGTCTTCTTTTGAAGTAATTGTAATATTTCATTAAATAAACAACGAGGTATCAATTCGGCATAGTCCTACATGATGGAATGACACGGAGCGGCGCGAAAGAATAATGGCATTGTATATTACTACGTCGATGCTATTACTGGCTAGGGATGCCACCAGTTTTGGCTCCTCGATATTCAAAATATTCGTGCATATAAAGGGTGTGAAAATACACTTAACGAAGTCGAAATCGCTTGTTTTCCCCGTTATTTCGATCAATGTTTTTGTTCTGGACCATACCTGGAAAGAAGCAGCTAGCTACGGAGTCTAAAGTGCCACTTGATGGCAATAGGCTCGCCCACTATTGAAATGGATGGATGTGCAAGGTTTTGGTTGAGGTTTAGGTTATGATAAAATTATTTAGTTCTCAACTGATTAAAAAGGCGAAACTAGTGAAGCAATTCCAAAAGTTTCCAAGCTCGTAATCATTTAATTTTACTATACCAACATTATCACAATGTAATTTAACTTGACCAGGGATTTTTTTTTCTTAAATAACTCAGTGCAGATTGGTATTATATCGTCTGCTGGCAACCCTAACGTTAACGTGTTGCGTGTCCAAACACTTCATTCATTTATAAACTGAGTACAGACGAAGCCTTACATAAATAACCCTTAAATACGCACGCAACTCAGAAACAAACACGTTAAATATATCGTTTGTGTACTTGTTAGTCAGTTGTTACAGAAAATTATGGGTGTGAATAATTTATTGCAAAGAAAACATAAATTCATGGCATTTCTCCACGGAGGTAGAGAGAAACTAGGGCATTTTTTATCGTGTCGTTATCACCTAACCTGCTTTCAGACTTTTATGCCGCCTTTGGGTCGCAAAAACCAAAATCAAAACATTTATTTCAAGTAGGCCAGTTACAGGCACTTTTAAATCGTCGAACAAATCACTATCACTTCACTACATAGTATAAAACAAAGTCGCTTTCTCTGTCCCTATATCCCTATGTATGCTTAAATCTTTAAAACTACGCAACGGATTTTGAAGCGGTTTTTTTTAATAGATAGAGTGATTCAAGAGGAAGGTTTTAGTATATAATTTGACCAACATCCACGCGGGTGAAGCCGCGGGCATCAGCTAGTACTAAATAAACTAAGCTACAGTCCCAGTCACAAGTCATAATAACTGTGAGTGTACTGTAGTTGCCCATTCCACATCGTTGATCTCAGGAGAAGAAGGGCAAGAAACTCCATGACTCTCTGCCTTGACTTAAACTAAAGATGGTCATCGGAAATTGAAGAATGAGGTTATACGAGAACGTTGCGGTCTGAAAGAAGATGTAGTAACAAAAATTGAAAAGAGTATGCTAAGGTGGTTCGGTTATGTAGAGAGGATGAATGAAAGTCGATTAACAAAAGGTATTTACAAGGCAGATGTGAGTGGCAACGCCGGGAGGAGACGCCCTAGACATACGCTGATCTTATTGGTGCCGTTCTTCAGAAAGGACAGGTGCGTAGTACTCGTAACCGGCGTGCATGTATGACCAGATGTATGAATGTGGACGAGGCAAAAGGACTATGTAAGGATCGTAGCAGGTGGCGTTCTGTGGTTTCTGCCTCCCCCGTGGGAAAAGGGCGTGAGTTTATGTATGTATGGTCACCGGTTTCGATCCTAACATATCTTTTGTTTGTCCACGTTCAAACAACTGGTCATACACGTACGATGGTTATGCCTAATACGCACCCTGATCTTTCTGAAGTACCTCACTAAAAAGGTCAATGTATAGCATTTCGTTACTATTTCTTAGAAAAGAAACGAACGAAAAAGAGATCGTTACATTTTAAATTTATAATTGCTTGTCTTGTAAATGTCTTCCACAAAACATTATTATAATTAGGCGGTAACAATCAACTCGCTGTTAGTTGTAAAACAAAGATAAGTTAAAATTAACTACAATCAGTTCTTAGAAAGCCCGTTTCATCTTTATCTTAACTATCGGTCCAAAACTGAAGTTTCAGTGTTGAAGAACTCGACAACTCAATAGTTGTTAGTGAAAGTTTGCAAGTTCTTTACTCGATGGCTTCTTCTAAAGTTTGGAGCAGTTTGTCAGTTGTCAGAATTGTACTGGATTAAATTAATGTTTTACAAATGGTTTGTTATTAATTGTATTTAGAAAAGTGAAATAGTGGTAATGAGTTTGATTCTTGAGTCGTGTAATGTTGTTTCGTGAAGAAACTGAACACGTCTCACATTGAGTATTGTTACTTTAAATGGTAATAATATAACATCACGCCTGTAATCCCCGAAGGGTTAGGCAGAGGTGTACCTAAAAGTACACCCACATTTCGCCAGTTATGTTTAAGTCCCATGTAATAGGCGGTGAGTCTATTGTCATCAACCAGGCCCAAATCCAGCCACCTTGGCTGCCAACGAGAAGTTCCTGAATAGTAATGAATGGAAGGAATTGTAATATTTCTTGAAAATATGTTACCTAATAAAATATTGATCAACATACAAAAGTTTTGTCATCGTTGTCCGCTATCAGAGAATCAAATCCTGGTATTCCATTATAAATGCCACAATCTAAAATGATACAACTCATCTATCTAATCTAATTAATACCTTTAAACGAGCAATTCTTGTATATGACCTGAAAGTCTGACATCCAGTCTTACCAAAGAGTATCGTATAACCTAGTATTAACTGGGTTGTGTAGGTCAGATAGGCAATTGCTCCTTGTAAAATACTAGTATTTATCTGCATCCGGTTAGACTGGAAGCCGACCCCAACATAGTTGGGAAAAGGCTAGGCAGATGATGATGCATTTTTTTTAGTAGCGCAGGCCGAGATTACGTAGGTATCCTATGATCAGTATACGAATAGATATCTCCTCCGACTGTACAGCATGACTTCTGCGTCTTTGGAGTTGAGTTGTGTTTACAATCTACCTGTTTATTTCTTTAATAAGAATAAATAAATGTTACTTACGCTTCAGATATGAGTGCCCTCAGCTTACAGAACACGATGCCCAAACTGTAAGGGTACTGGTGCCAGGAGACTGACAGATCGTTGGGAAGACCTGCAACAAAGGAGTTTCTGATTTTATCTTCTTATTTAGCGCAAAGTACATACTTAAGAGAACAGGCTTTTGCAGGAATTCATCCAGTTGACTGGGGACCCCAGACATAGCTGGCACAAGGCAAATCATCGTCAGCCTATAATGTTCCCACAGGGACTCAGGCTTCCTCTCTAGGAGAGGGATGGACTATAATCCTGGTGGACTGGTGGATTCCGCGGGCCCAGTGCGGGTTGGTAGATGTCACATGTCTTCGAATTCTTTGGTTCTAAGACATGCCGGTTTCCTCATGATGTTTTCCTTCACCGTTTTGAGAGCAACAGTGATGAAATAAATTACACGAAGTAATGTGCCTGCCTGGGTTCGAACCCACGACCTATTGTTCGTAAGTTGGGGTCGACACCACTAGGCCACCACTGCTCTCCAAGGCAAATACGATACTGTAATACAATGTTTGTCAAAGAGTTTATATGGCCCCGCCATTCAGTCTAGTAGAGTTACTATTTTTGTTCCAAAACATCATCATTCTCCTGCCCTTATCCCAATTTATTTGGGGTCGGCGCAACATATCTTCTTCTTCTTCCATACTTCTCTATTTCTCGTCATGTCAGCAGTCACTTCCTTTCTAGCCATGTCGTCCTTCACACAGTCCATCCATCGTTTCTTTGGTCTTCCTCTACTCTTATAGCCGTCTACATTCATATTCAACATTTTTCTCAAAACATTTTCTTTTCTTTCGCATCACATGTCCATACCACGACAATCGATTACCACACAACTTTTAATTTTTATTTAATTTTTCTTATTGATCGGCGCCACTTTCAGACTTCGTCTTATGTACTAATTTTTGTTCCAAAACGATGAAGGAAAACCTCTCTCGGTAACCAAAAATTCGAAGACGTGTGAATATGACCCACCCGCAGTGAGCGCGTATAGTTCCCACCATACGCGCTCACTGCGGGAACATTATCGGCTGATAATATCATTTTGTCCCTACCCTTAGTAGTTGAAGGCAGTAAATATTTAATTACTCTTATTTTTGATGTATTTTGCCTGAGTGCCTAGATCGGAAACCTGTTTTATGAGTGCTACCACACTACCGCCAAAGGTTTACAGTTTGTAGATACGATTCTAAAGCACTGGGTTATGGTGTGTGTGTGCGCGAATGTTCCAGTACCATTGCAGGTTCTCAATTTATGTAATACACTGTTTAATTATACAAGGTGTAAACCGACCCTTCTCGAAGTTGTCGACCAAGCATTTTGTACAACAAACTAAGTAAGAAATAATGCGGAAAAATAATTGTTAGGTAACGTTTTTTTGGTGGGAGACGATTTGGTGTAGCGCTCAATGTAACACTCGCAAAACAGGATGCTGATGGATGCATTGAATAGTAGGGGGTCATCAGCAAAAACTAATATTTTTTAAACGTGTGAAAAAGGGGGATGTTATAACTCTGATATTTCCAAAACTAGAAGTTTTCCAGGTATAGTCCAGTACTGAAAAACAATATCTTTATGACGAGTACAACACGTGCCTCTCAGCTTGCTCTCTCAAAATGTTTTTACGCCTTTTGTCAACAAATTTCAAAACGTAAACGTAAAAACAAAAAGTTATTTTGTCTTTTATGATTGTGCGGGAGTAACACCAAAACCTGTTTTATTAAACTTTTTAATGTGCGACATTTAGTTCAGTATAGGAAAACATCGAGTGGAAACCAGCATGCCTAAGACATATTTTTCGACAGCATTAAAGCCAATTCAGAGGCCTATGGGCGACATAACAAATAAAAAGAAGAAGATTAAACTGAAAATCTAAATAAATATTATTAATATAAATAATAACTTTATACTCAAAGCTCTTTGGCCTTTTCCATAATAAAGCTCGACTGGAATATTGTTGGACCTTACAAACTTAGTAATAATATATATTACTTACTCGGAGATATTTTCTGTAAGATTAATGTTATTTTTTGTTGGAGAAATGAATGGCTATTTTTTATGATTACTTGCCATGTGTAAGTAAGCGTGGCGTATTGTAAAGTATTCCTATTCGTCCATTCAAACTGTCTACTTGTGAAGACTAATCTGAGTTAATTATGGAATATGTCTACCGTTAACTTAAGGGGATCACAGCAGTGGATGACTTTGACGATTTGACCTCTGTACTGGCTTTTGTTTATTTTTCGGCCCCTACCGGCAAACGACTGTACTACAGAAAAACGTAACAAAGAACAGAAATGTGTCGCAGAGTGGTCATCGTATTTGCCTAACATATTTTGTTTCTCTTGGAGTACATCATAATGTATGAATAAAATATTTAATAATAAATTATACACTTTGACTAATGAAGTAATAACCTAGCTTTCATTAGTTATTTCACTGAGCACAGGTACTCCTACGATACATTCTTAGGGTCTGATAAAGACCAGGTAACTGCTTATCGCTTCTCAGTCACGGAAATAGTCAGAATGCTCCAGCTTTCAGCTAACTGAGCACGAATGCTACTACTTGATACATTTTGAAGGTCTGACGATGACCACCTAAGTGCTTATCGGTTCTCAGTGACTGATGTAGTTAGAATGACCTAGCTTTCAAATTTTATCTGTCTGAGCACGGATGCTACTACTTAATACATTTTGAAGGTCTGATGATGACCAGCTAAGTGCTTATCGGTTCTCAGTGACGGATGTAGTTAGAATGACCTAGCTTTCAAATTTTATCTATCTGAGCACGTATTCTACTACATGATACATTATGAAGGTCTGATGATGACCAGCTAAGTGATTATCGGTTCTCAGTGACGGATGTAGTTAGAATGACCTAGCTTTCAGATTTTATCTTATTGAGCACGGATGCTACTACATGATACATTTTGAAGGTATGATGATGATCAGCTAAGTGCTTATCGGTTCTCAGTGACGGATGTAGTTAGAATGACTTAGCTTTCAGATTTTATCTTATTGAGCACGGATGCTACTACATGATACATTTTGAAGGTCTGATGATGACCAGCTAAGTGCTTATCGGTTCACAGTGACGGATATAGCTAGAATGACCACCGTCAGGTAAATGGCACCATCAGTCTCCAAGGCCTCCTCGAGCTCTTTCAAATGAGTCCAAACACGACGATTCTACGCAGTGCCGTCAATGAGATCCTTTACTTACCTTTGGAGTCCACCATCAGGTAAATGACATTATCAGTCTCCAAGGCGTCCTCGAGGTCTCAACACCAAAATAATAAGATACATAACATAACATCACGCCTACTATTAGGTACACCTCTGCCTAACCCTTCGGGGATTACAGGCGTGATGTTATGTATAGTATGTTATTATTTAAATGGTGTTAATTGTTTTATCGCTTTTAATTATTTTGTCTTGAGAATTTCGTTTGATGGAAGATGAAGATCTGGATGACTGATGATGTCTCGCACCTGATGGTAAACTCCGAAGGTGGGTATAGGATCTCATTGACGGCACTGAGTAGAACCATCGTGTTTGGACTCATTTGAAAGAGCTTGAGGGGGCCTTGCAGACTGATGATACCAGCTACCTGATGGTAGACTCCAAAGGTGGGTATAGGATCTCATTGACGGCACTGAGTAGCGTCGTGTGTGGACTCAATTGAAAGAGCTCGAAGAGGCCTTGGAGACTGATGGTGCCATTTACCTGATGGTGGTCATTCTAGCTATATCCGTCACTGTGAACCGATAAGCACTTAGCTGGTCATCATCAGACCTTCAAAATGTATCATGTAGTAGCATCCGTGCTCAATAAGATAAAATCTGAAAGCTAGGTCATACTAACTACATCCGTCACTGAGAACCGATAAGCACTTAGCTGGTCATTATCAGACCTTCAAAATGTATCATGTAGTAGCATCCGTGCTCAATAAGATAAAATCTGAAAGCTAAGTCATTCTAACTACATCCGTCACTGAGAACCGATAAGCACTTAGCTGATCATCATCAGACCTTCAAAATGTATCATGTAGTAGCATCCGTGCTCAGATCGAAAAAAATTTAAAGCTAGGTCATTCTAGCTATATCCGTCACTGAGAACCAATTAGCACTTAGTTGGTCATCATCAGACCTTCAAAATGTATCATGTAGTAGCATCCGTGCTCAAATCGATAAAATTTGAAAGCTAGGTCATTCTAGCTATATCCATCACTGAGAACCAATTAGCACTTAGCTGGTCATCATCAGACCTTCAAAATGTATCATGTAGTAGCATCCGTGCTCAATAAGATAAAAGCAGAAAGCTGTAGCATCATAACTGTATCCGTCACTGAGAACCGATAAGCACTTAGCTGATCATCATCAGACCTTCAAAATGTAGTAGCATCCGTGCTACAAGAACGACTACAATTGTTCTTTGCTACAATTGTTTTATCGCTGAAAGCGATAAAACAATTAAAATCATTAAAATAATGACATACATAACATAACATCACGCCTACTATTAGGTACACCTCTGCCTAACCCTTTGGGGATTACAGGCGCGATGTTATGTAATGTATGTTATTGTTTTAATGGTGTTCATTGTTTTATCGTTTTAATTATTTTGTCTTGAGAATTTCGTTTGATGGAAGATGGAGATCTGGATTACTGATGATGTCTCGCACCTGATGGTAAACTCCGAAGGTGGGTATAGGATCTCATTGACGGCACCACGTAGAACCGTCGTGTCCACACACGACTCATTTGAAAGAGCTCGAAGAGGCCTTGGAGACTGATGGTGCCATTTACCTGATGGTGGTCATTCTAGCTATATCCGTCACTGAGAACCAATTAGCACTTAGCTGGTCATCATCAGACCTTCAAAATATATCATGTAGTAGCATCCGTGCTCAATAAGATAAAATCTGAAAGCTAGGTCATTCTAACTACATCCATCACTGAAAACCGATAAGCACTTAGGTGATCATCATCAGACCTTCAAAATGTATCATGTAGTAGCATCCGTGCTCAATAAGATAAAATCTGAAAGCTAGGTCATTCTAACTACATCCGTCACTGAGAACCGATAAGCACTTGGCTGATCATCATCAGACCTTCAAAATGTATCATGTAGTAGCATCCGTGCTCAATGAGATAAAAGCTGAAAGTTGGAGCATTCTGACTATTTCCGTGACTGAGAACCGATAAGCAGTTACCTGGTCTTCATCAGACCTTCAAAATGTATCATGTAGTATGAGAGACCATCATTAGGTACGAGACATCATCAGTCATCTAGATCTCCATCTTCCATCAAACGAAAATCTCAAGACAAAATAGTTAGATAACATAACATCACGCCTGTAATCCCCGAAGGGTTAGGCAGAGGTGTACCTAATAGTACACCCACATTTCGCCAGTTATGTTTAAGTCCCATATAATAGGGGCGAGCCTATTGCCATCAACCGGGCACAAATCTAGACTCCGTGGCTGTTACTTATAATTTCCTGATGGAAAAACCCAATAGCACTTTGCCCGACCCGGGAATCGAACCCAGGACCTCATGCTCAGCATCGTGCTTACGACCACTAGACCAACGAGGCAGTCCAAAATTAAAATAATATCATAGATATATCTATATACCAACAAAATATCTACTAAGAAACGTAGGTAATTTACCAATAGTTTTGGAGAGCTCGGCCACGCGCGTCACTTTACGTTTATTATGCATAGTCAGCTTAGTCTATGATAGGTGCAAACAACAAAACGAAATTACAAACTACTTTAAATATATTTACAAACTTATTTTCTGTTCTTATTTTACGAAATATTGATAACCATACAATTTACAATAATAATATGTTTTAATTCAGAAAACATTAAAAACGTGAACTTTTGAATTTTATTTGTGAAGTAATGACATGCGTGCAGTCCACCCGTGACAACAGTCATCGAGACACTGGCGCAGCGCGTTCCGAGTATGCGCGACGGGTCTCGCGCCGCATTTGCCTCAAAATGTCGGGAATTAATTTATTATTTTAAAATTTTATTAAAAATCAGAAAAAATAAACAATACGGATTGATAAATACATCACTACGTATTTTTGGGTATAAAATTCATACCGAACTATTCAGCCGTTACAGAGACAAAATTCGATTTAGGTTAAGACATACTACGATTTTTATTAAATAATGTGAAGGTTTATTAAAATTTTAAACAATACGAATTATTTGTGATGACTTTAAGTATAACATATATTTTTTATATGGAAATCGTACGGAAGGATTCCTCAACAAATTTCTTTAAACATACGTCGTTTTTGGGATTTTAGCAACGCAACGGCCTTAATGTCGTTTTCGGTTACACATTTTTGGATTAGTCCGTCTCTTTTTTTAGATACGTAAGAAAGTGTAAGAACCCTGGGCCCCAGAGTGCATAAAAATTGCGACTTCTTCTTTGCTTAAAAATAAAAAATAAAGGGGTTTGAACTTTTTTGTATGGAAGCTGGCATATCGACCCACCGCCATTGTGATTTTTTTTTTAAATCGCAGCCCACGATGAAAGTGGTATGTATGGATAAAGGACATATAGACGAACAAAAAATGACATGAAATATGGTACCGCAAAGTGTCACGTTATCGAGATATTTGAAGGTAAAGATCGAAAAAAAAAAACAAAATGGCGGACAGGTTGATATACCACATCGGTTCTATCCCCTTTAATTTTAGATTTAAAGACCTAAATTGTAATAAAATATATACAAGTATCAAAAAGGGAAGAATTACAGGGCGTTAAAAATAATACGTCCACATCGCTTTCAACAGGAAAAGTGCCCAGAAATGTGCAGCATTCCCACGTTGGATGGCAATGCTGATTCTTTGCCCGAAAAATAGGCTAGCCTTCTGGTTCACGTGAAGATTCGACTAACCGTTTAGCAATTTCCTGAAATATTAAGGGGACACTCGGACCCCATGGCCCAAGTGGTTCATGTTAGATTAGTTCTTGGGATCCATATTATTCACAGAACCCTTCAGTGTACGTGTCCCGACATGTTCAATTTATTACACAGTTAAATATATCATAATACAACAATAGTGATATTAATCACATAGAAGAGCTGAAACACAATGTTTTATTTTAATTCTTTATCCCTACATAATGAAGAAGTCGACCAGTAAAATATGCAAATAAATAATTATGCAAATATCAATACCTCTAATAACATATAAGAGGTTATTAGAATATTGATAAAATAATATATTATTGGTTTTGTTGCGTTTTAATTTACTGGGCAGCTGTTAATTAGACAAAATCGATAGAAATAAATAAAACAGAAGCGTATGTTTGTAATTTGAAATAACAACATTTTACTGAATACTTTTCAATAAGATTAATATTTTATTATTCACAGTACCTACATAAATAAGTAATTTTGTTACCCGACTATTTACGGTTGTTATTTACGGTTGTGCACCGTAAATAATTTCTTATTATAAGAAAATAAACTTAAAAAAAAATTGTATGTCGGTCTATCTATCTGTTTGTTCCGGTAAAGCTTCAAAACGGCTGTTTTGACGGGAAACAAAAAACTCTTTTAATTAAAAGAGTTTTTTGTTAAAAAAATCCGATTCACAATTTTTTACGATCATTCATGGTGTTCCACTGCTTATCCTCCTCCTTCCTTTCTTTTTCATTTATGTGCGATATCTAGTCATGTTAGCCCCACAAACATGAACAGCTCATCACGCCACCTTCGCCGCGGTTGACCTCGACGACGCTGTCCTTCTTCAGGCGTCCAGTGTGTGACGACCTTTGACCATCTCTCCGGGAGCATCCGTACTACTTGGCCTACCCACGTCCACTTCACCCTGGCAATTTAATCTCCAACACCAACTATTTGACTTGTGCTATTTCTGAGCGATCTGTTCGCCTCACACCTATTATGCTGTACTCCATTGCTCGCTGGCAAATCTTTAGTTTGAATCCAATTCACATAGAGAAGCAGCCTCCGTGGTCGAGGGTCTTAGGCATTTGCCTTGTTAGAAAGTTATATTTTTATAATAATTCCACGTGAACGAAGATCGCGGGGCACAGTTAGTCTCAAATATTATTTGAAGTATGTCCAACTAAATAATCATAAATATTGAATTTATGCTTGGTTTAATATTCAAAGAGCTATAAATATAGATGGACATTAATATGTTGTCAGTGTAGAACGAGTTTGTGTGTCATCATGAGGTTCTTGCAAGTAGCGCTGTTGTTCATGTTCGTGATGATGATTGCTGTTGGAGCAAATGCGCAGTCACCAAGTAAGTAAAGAGCGCGTTTCTAGGGGCAGAAAACTTTAATTTTGAATAAAAAAAAAGTGAACCTTTTTTTTATTTTTCCATTTTTAGTTGTAATATCCTAAACAAATATTTACTATGCATATAACATTCAACCAAGAACCCTAACCCTTAACCTTCCAAAAATTCCCTTATTTTTGCTTTTTAAACTCCTAACCGTTAAGGAGTAGTACCGTCCATAATCAGCTCACCTAGATAACCTGAAAAAATACAATAAATTTTTGTTCGTGTAGGTGTCCTCCCTCTACCCATACATACCAA
The DNA here is from genome assembly GCA_949774965.1 of Diarsia brunnea. Lineage (NCBI taxonomy): Eukaryota > Metazoa > Arthropoda > Insecta > Lepidoptera > Noctuidae > Diarsia > Diarsia brunnea. Next base: position 20,550,171 of record OX459004.1, on the reverse strand, counting down.
TTTCACCGCGGGCCGTGATTTAAATAAAAAATCAAAATGGCGGTGGGTCGATATGTCAGCTTCCATACAAAATGTTCAAACCCCTTACAACTTGCTAATAGAAGAGTCTGAGCTATAGCACCCGGACAGACGGACAGACATGACAGGACGGACATGGCGAAACTATAAGGGTACCTTGTTGACTACGGGTTTCTTCGGATGTCCAGTCTATTGAACGTCCACAACCCAGTTTCCGGGTAATACGATACGTCTTTGTAATACTGATAGTCAGCCTTTCTGGCTTCCGCTTTCTGGCTATTTGCTACGACTGTCAAAGATGTACAAATAACAACCGAGACGAACCACTTAACTTTCTATCTGAGGTACGGAGGGAACTCGACACGTGACCCAAATTGTCACCCTTCCACAGTTTGACCTCGGCGGAAATTGCTTAAATTTAAAGTTTTACCGGCTGTTATTAATTCCTTACTTGAGCAGGAGGAGCAGTGGTGGCCCAGTGGTGGCAGCCCCAATTTACGGACAGTAAGTCGTGGGTTCGAACCCAGGCAAGCGCATGACTTTGTGTAATTTATTTAATCACCACTGCTTTCAAAATGGTGAAGGAAAACATAACAAAACCGGCATGTCTTAGAACCTAAAAATTCGTAGACATGTGACACAACCCGCACTGGGCCCGCGTGGTGGATTATAGCCCATCTCTCTCCTAGAGACGAGGCCTGAGTCCCTGCAGTGGGAACATTATAGGCTGATGATGATTAATTCCTTACTTATGTGTTCCAAAATTAATAATTGCTGTATCTATTTTCCAGTTGGCCGCTGCGATTCAAACCAGGACTGTTACCAAGCAGCCGTTGACTGTTTCTGCATTGGCCAAGCACAAGGTTTACCAGGTCGATGTGTATGCACTGGACTAGGGTCCAAAAGAACGGGGTAGCCGTGAGTGCAATGACCTTTATTTTCTCTTCGCAGTTTTCAACAAAATATTTTCTTAAAAATATTAACAATGGCATGAAAAATAAGGGGCAAGAGAAAATATGATCTAAACTGGAATAATAAATTACATATTTAATACTATTACGAATTTGTTTTAATTCCAATCAATACAATTACGCCCTGCGTCCCGGAAAAATACCCAAACACGTAAGAAAGAAAGAAACAAAATTGTGTTTTGTTGGCAAAAATACCTTAAAAACTATACAAAACATTAACACTAATAATGCCAAAAGGGCCTCAGCTCAGCATAATGCCAATGGCAACACAATGTGCACCACCTGACGCTGATTTTTAGCTGCTGCGCTGCTGAAAATATAAACAAATTCTTAAAAAAAATCTAAAATATTTTGCACAAATACCTACTAAAATAAAGTTTAACGTAATGTCTAAGACCCGAGCCGCGGGCTGCATCCAGCCGAGGCCATCTCAATACGGCCCATGATTTTCAGACCTAGAACTCCATTGTGACAATATTATCATACACTTTAAAATACTGTCACACTGTATAACATAACGTATTTTTTTGGTCTGGCCCGCCAACAAACCCTAAAATTAATAAGCCCCACCCCGACCTAGGCGTCGGCTCGAGTGGAACTCGAACGCGCCGTCGACACCGCCTGTCATCGTCGTAGGACGGACGAACGGTAAACTCAGCTCTAGAGCCTTTTTTTTTTTTTTTTTTTTGGGGGGGTGGGAAATCATCAAATAACCCCTCCCGCTCTTGGGCAGAGCGAAAGGGAGTGTCATACTTCTACTGACTAAAAACCACCCATGTTCCTTCTTCGCCCTTCATGTCGAGGCCGCGGTATCCCTTGCGAACAACCCGCAGCCTCGACAGGAGCTCTAGAGCCTTAAATGAACTTCTTGTAAGAAAAGTATGCTTTATTTAAGTGTATACTTTATAATTATCACTTGCTTCGGTGAAGGAAATCCTTGTGAGGAAACCAGCATGCCTTAGTGATATTTGTTGACTGCCCCTGGGCGACATTAACAGTCTGATACCTGGTCAGGGACTAATTTCGGGAGGTACCTGCACTGAATTGTGGGGGAGGAAACGCCCCTGTGTTTGTGTGAGGATCGGCCGGAGGACACGGTGGCGCGCACACCATGGAGACGTAAATAAACACCATATTCATCGCTTATAAATAAATCACTCAAAAGCATGACCTATGACGTTTGTCACATGACAGACGACCTTTATAAAGCCTCTCACCAACACGATCCCTTTGTAAGGGTCTACAGAGAGCCGTGTCGACGGCGCGTTCGTGTTCCACGCGCGCCTCAAAGAGATGTCAGCAACACGGAAGGGGCCCACAAGGGCCGACGCCTGTCGAGGCTGCGGGATGTCCGCAAGGGATACCGAGGCCTCGACATGAAGGGCGAAGAAGGAACATGGGTGGTTTTTAGTCAGTAGAAGTCTGACACTCCCTCTCGCTCTGCCCAAGAGCGGGAGGGGTTATTTGATGATTTCCCACCCCCCAAAAAAAAAAAAAAAAAACAAAGGGTCTACAGAGAATAGGCCTCACTCATACCAACAACCAAGTCAGCAGGGCCTCGTTACCTGATATAAGGACGGTCCTAATCATTCCCAATTTGGGTTCAAGGGAATCGAGATGTATTTTGGGAGGGATGTATTATAATAATTATTGTCAGTAATCGAAATTAAACCCATTGTGAAAGGGTTCCGTGAATAAACGTTGCGTGCGTATATCTTCTGTTTTGTGACAACACAAACATTAGGCATTTAGTCTCTGGTTTCCATGGATCTGTAGTCGTTTTGTTTTAAATCTGTTTTATTTTGAATTGATATTATCAGAAGTTTCGTCAACTTTGCAATTTAAGAGTACCCACGACGACCAGCCGACGACGCAGCCACGACCAGATTAAGCGAATATCTAATTGTACGAGAAATGTATACTAAGTAAAGACAGGTTATGCAGGAAACCTAGTTTGGTTTTCGCTACAAAATAAAGAACGGGGCTCGAACTCGAACCCACGAGTTCATCGTCAGACTGAGAATATAATTATTTTTACGGTAACAAAGTCATGTTATTAAATTATATCTCTTTCATCCGTGATTCATTTCTCATAACTTACGAAAGTCTAATTTAAAAGTAATAAAAGATTTAGATTTTGCCCAGAATCCACTTCACTTTAAGATAATCTACTTTTAACTTCTACGAAACAAGACAGGAATACTAAAAGACTTAAGGATATCCTATCTTGAAGACATTGACCTTTAAGTTATTTTCTCAGCTATGTTCACGAGAGAGTATTATCTGTATTAGGGTGATGTTGAGTTGAACTGTTTTGTATTACGTAGATTCGGCTTTGATGCCTCGAACGTGTCTCTAAGACAGCCAATTTCCGACGTTATTGTCGTTCAATTGTAGAAAATAGTGTTATACAGGTAATGCATATAAAGCATAGTCTTCCGGGAAACTGTGCGTTTGTGAGTTGTGTTTATAATACCACTAGCGTTTCACGTCTTTACTATGAATATTATAGTATGGTCGTATTTTTTTCCGTGAGAACGTACTACCACGACAGAAAGTATTTTCTACCCCGGCCTCGAAATGAAGGGCTAAGAAGGAACATGGGTGGTTTTTAGTAAGTAGAAATCTGACACTCCCTTTCGCTCTGCCCAAGAGCGGGAGGGGTTATTTGATGATTTCCAACCACCTAAAAAAAAAAAAAGCTATCACTGCTAAGTATAGATAAATAAAACACTACAACAAGGGCTATGCGTAAAATCCAAAATATCGTCCTTACGACCGACACAAGTGCTTCAATAAAACCCTCATTTGATACTCATAGGTATGGTTATCCACACTTCAGTTTTGACACTTACACCGTGAGCTGGCCTAGCGAAGTACGGAGTTTCAATAGAACAGGGGGCCAGCTTATACTGGTCTTGTTACGACTATAGACTCAATACAAGACTTACAGCGACATTCGGTGATCCCTCTGTTACCGTTGTCTCTATAGGTAATGCCCAAATAATTGGCAACTTGTAAAGCCACAGACAAAGGATATTGTAACGAAAATAACAAGAATAATATAACAAAAAGCCCGCAAGCAATGGAATCTGGACCAACATATTTTTATTTCAGTAATCTTTTACACGAGATGATAGCGGTACCTACAGACTAGCAGTAGTTGTCTCATCATTATCATTTCAGCCGAAAGACGTCCACTGCTGGACATAGGCCTCCCCCGAGTATCACCTCATTGACCAGTCCCGTACGTCTCGCATCCAGAAGATCCCCACAACCTTCACCAGGTTGTCTAACTGAAGTGTCATCCTGGGCAGGTCCACTCAAAGTGTGATTCGTTCTTCAAAAGACCGTCTCAAATTAGTAATCTGCATAGTCCTCATGTCCTTAAAAGAGAGAAGAACCTCTGAGTTTGTTTCTTCTCAGAGTAGTCAGGTACGAAACAACGGTCCCATCTGATTTTAAAAAATACGTGAAAAAGTGTTTCTTTCTTTCTTTAAAAAACGTTGCCCCACACTACAAATTTTCGCCTGTATCGTGGGTACAAAACATATTTCTAAAATAAATATAATTTATCATTTAAATTCTCTGGTTTTGCCCCATCTCGATCATAAAATCATCTCTGGTTCGTTAACATTTGAACAGTATTTTACCGCTTACTGAAATCGTATCCATTATTCGAAGAGGGATGTGCGATATCACACGTCTGTGCGTTTAAACTTTTTAATTGCGGTGGGAACACGTGTAACTATTGAATTTGTCAGCTTCTGATTTGTGTATTTGAATGGAAAACTAGTCTCGCTCTATATATCGTGATTCCTTTCATTAGAAACTCAATATTGTTACAAACTTCAATTATTTAAAGGGGATTGTCCTGTCGGGGAATGGGATTTCATTTATTTCTCGTTAAAAAACAAAAATACTCTATATTAATTAATGTTTTAGAAGACATGTGGTAAACTCCGACCTTCAAAGACGTTCTGTCAAGAAGGAATATCGTGAAACCTGCGTTCAGATATGGATATGGCAATCGCGCGGGTACTGCGTGTCTGAACGATCCCTTAGCTTTATGTGGATGCCATTAAAAAATACTTTCAATAGACTGTCACTCATGTATTACATTAAACCGTAACATGTATTACATTAAACTGTAACATGAGCAAAGGAATCCTTTCCAGTGGTTATATTTTTCCCATTCACAAATATTCTTTGGTCGAAGTCAGGGTTCGCCGATATTATATCAATTGATTTTTATGTTGATATACTCGTATAGCAATGTAACGGCACGGTTGGCGCAGTGGCTGAACGATTGGACTGCTGCGCTCCGTGTCATGGGTTCGATCCCCGCACGGAACAAATATTTGTATGACGTACAGATAGTTGTTTCGGGTGTTTAGTTTGTGTATGTGAGTTTAAATGTTTGTAAACGTACCCACGATACAGGAGAAATTCATAGTGTGGGACAACGTTTTTAAAAAGAAAAAAATAAATCCTGTCTTCAGAACTAATAAACATTTTGAAATTTATTGTTTACCCTGGCAAGACGTAGCGAAAAACTACAATTCTGAATAATTTTGATTGTTTCCCAAAGTAGCAACCTCATTTAAAGTCGGGGAAATCCCCTTTAACTTACCTTTACGTGGTAATTAATAAATTCTTTCTCAAATAAGCACTAATTATTTTGTTACTTTTTAAATAAAAGTGTGGTAGTTTGACACTTATATTAATTAACAAATTCCTTTCACATTTTTTAGTGTTTAATCCCCTTACATAATTAAATTCCCTTATTTTTCTTTTTTAATCCAATTTATGATATTTATTATAAACATCGGATTTTTTCGAACCCTGGTCAAAGTACAATATTTAACTACTTTGGTACCTACCCAAAAACCAACATTTCTAAACGATTACCACTATCAGATCTCCACAATCTTTCTCTAGACAAATCTCTAATTTCCAAGAATAGACCAGTCCTTTAGCCTAGATCTAATCTTAGGTTGAATGATTAAATATTCAATTGTGGTCTTTGCTTTAAGTGCTCAGTGCGGGTTTGTAAATGTCCTCATTCCTCTTTAAGTGTTTTCGGTCGTAAGAGTTAACGGTTTGGTCATAATGTTTGTCACAAATGAAAGTATGTCTGAACTTATGTCACCACTAGGTTACCACTGCTCGACTTAAATGCGTTAACAATTTTAAATTGTTACCACTCATAATAAACCAAGCAATGATAGATACTAGTATATCATTGCCCGTTCTTCTTAGTTCGAGTGACTTATCTGCTGATCCACTATACGTCTGGCGCACCCTAAACCTCTCAACACGATGACAATCCCAAGTCCTACCTACGCACAAAGTCGGTGTTAAACCGGCTTTGTGCGTAGTCTCGATTAACATCAAAGGGTTCTCTCAAGATAAATCGGAAATTCTTTCTAATTTATGCCGCAAAACTCGCTGCGATATTCTTTGCGTACAAGAGACCCATCGAGATGAAACCCAAAGCCGGCCACACATCGATGGATTCGCGCTTATCGCCGAGATCTGTCACCCAAAGTACGGTAACGCAGTGTTTGCTGCTCCCGGCGTTACCATACTTTCCACCAAATGCTCAATGTGACCTGTCTGCCACTGAATTTTTAGGATTCTCTTGCGTATTGTATAATAATAGTACCACTTGCTTCGGTGAAGGAAAACATCGTGAGGAAACCAGCATGGCTAAGAGGTAATTATCAACGGCCATTGTAAAGCGAGTTAAATACCCATGAGCGGCATAGGAACTCTGGCACAAAGTGAAGCACTAACCACACGATTAAAAGAGAAGACCTAACAAATTATCACTGAACTGAAAAACAAGGGTCAGGGCCATAATATGAACCTGTCCTGTCGCGTTGAAAAGGGTACAATATATCACATTTAAATATTTGGTTTGAAATAAAGATGACGTGTGATTATGATATGTGGAAACAGACCAAAACACGCGCTAGATATTTTTTTGTTTTTGTATTTAGAATTTTTACAGTTTGCAAAAGCTTTATTTTTCGGTAAAATAATCAAGGAATGAACAAAAATGTCTTTTTCTACATACGTACATAACGACACGCCTGTAATCCCGGAAGGGTTAGGCAGAGGTGTACCTAAGTCTCACATAATAGGGGGCGAGCCTATTGCCATCAACCGTGCACAAATCCAGGTTCTTATGGATTTGTACTACTGAGAAATTTCAGTTGGAAAAACCAAATAAGACTGCCCAAGCCGGGAACCCAGGACCTCATACTCAGCAGTCGCGCTTGCAACCACTCGACCAATGACGCTACTTTATTACGTTTAAAAAAATCCGCATACAACCAAAACTTCGATAGTACATAATTTATTAAACAGGGTTTATACATACTGTATGATATTGCTAACAACATCACGAGTAAAACAAAAAACGAAACCCACAAATATTATAAAACACTTTATTCAGCCAAGTATCGAACGGTTTACTAACAAACAAAATAGAATACTGTGTGTAACCAACGGAACACGTTTTATACATGTTATCGATAAAATCTGAACGTTTTGAATAATAATTGGCAAACAAAAATAAAAATAGAAATGTGTTGGAAAAAGGCTCTATGATACTAATACTGTTAGCTTTAGCAACGCGTACAGTGAAATATTCAACCAAAGGGTGTAATAGAATCCCGTCGGGGCTGCGGGTTGTTCGCAAGAGATACCGCGGCATCGACATAAAGGGCTAAGAAGGAACATGGGTGGTTTTTAGTCAGTAGAAGTCTGACACTACCTTTCGCTCTGCCCAAGAGCGGGAGAGGTTATTTGATGATTTTCCACCAAAAAAAAAGGGTGTAACAGAATAGGTGTATCTAGTACCTTAACACACATCAGAAACATCGGAACCCTTATACATTCGTACTGTCCGTCTGTCAACCAGCCTGCCCACCGGCTGAGCCTACAGCACACATTCGAAATTTGGAGAACCGAGGTCTTCTTTGGACCGCTACACAAAACTGATGTGAAATTACTTTAAAATAAAAATATAGGGGCGACTCTCCATACATGTTACAGAAAAAAAATATCTACATACGTATAAACGATAACTTTGTGGGGTACCTACCAAGCAAAGAAGGGCGGGGTTGCTAGTATGTTCAGCTGTTCATAGTTAGGTACTGTGTGTATGTGTACATATATGTTATAACGCGTTACTTAATAGCGAATATTTAATATGAATAGGCGCGCCACGAATTTTAATAAAATCATAACAATTTTCTGACGCTAGGGATGGCAGAAGGTCGCGTCCTTTGTCCCTCCTAGACACTAGTAAATTACTTCTTTCTTAGTCATAACAAATTATCATTTTTCGTGTGGCCTTTTTTACATCAAGCTTTTTCTTCGGACGGACAATTGCTGGAAAAGATAGATAATACATAAATTCTATTAGAAATTGGGGTAAATGTCGCTTAAACAGATGCCTTTTAAGAATTGGCGAAATATGGATGGACTACATTAGGTTCCCCGATATGGCTAAACCCTTCAGGAAATATTAGACAGGTACAGGTGTGATTGTATGCTATTTTCAAAAACTGTTGTTGATCAACACAACAACTGGGTGTACTATTAGGTACACCTCTGCCTAACCCTTCGGGGATTACAGGCGTGATGTTATGTTATGTTGTTGATCAACCACATTACACTTTGCATGTCTGAGATGAGATGGACCACATAATTTGGGTTTTCATCTCTGAGCTAAGTATTCTTGTTACACATATTGTTTATGGACATTATACATAGTATTATTAGGCATTTAAAACAATATAGACATTTTTTAATACCTATTTGAAGTAGTATAACAAACATATAACATTCCACATTAACATATAACATTAAACACATATTAACATTCTTTTATTTTGTGTCATCATCTGCCTAGCCTTTTCCCAACTATGTTGGGGTCGGCTTCCAGTCTAACCGGCTGAATATCAGTATTTTACATGGAGCGACTGCCTATCTGACCTCCACAACCCAGTTCATACTAGATAATTCTTTTATTTTGTGTAGTCATGTAAAAAGGGCATCCCTGCAAAATGTTTCCGCAAGCAGTTAGCGGATTTATTACATTGTGCTGTAAATATGGAGCGAATCCAAACATTTGTTTCAAAAGCTGAGATGGAGATAAATTGTTGTATGACCCAAGAACTGGGTAACCTGGCTACAGAATTCCGAACGTATTCTTCTCTCGTTTGGCATAGTTTATCTTTAAATAAATTTCCACCACCATGCAAAAACCTGTGATAAAGGAAATAATGAGATCTGTAATTCATTAATTACCTTTCATAATGTCAGTAGTCGAAAGGTTGGTGATGGGTCTAACTACAACAAAAGTAGGACACAACTGTTTGTGCCATTTTCCAAAGTAAAACCTCTGTTTTGAACTTCTTTAAAGAAACGTTTAAGAATCGAGTTGTATAAACCTATTGCCACAGCTACACTGAATGCCTTCACTGTTTATGCACCGTTTTATAATGAGATTGCAAAAATATCGAAATCGTTATTCAGGAATTTCAGCGTCATATTTAATTTTCTGCGCCCGCTTGGATGTCGAGTAATAAACTTTCATCCTCTGTTTAACTCTCTTAGGGCTTGAATTTAGAAAAAAAATACATACTATAATCTTCCTCGAGAACCACTCTATCCGTTGGTAAAAACAGCATGAAAATTGGTGCAGTAGTTTTTGAGTTTATTGCGGACAGACAGACAGACGCTGCGGAGGACTTTGTTTTACAGTATTGATGTACAGCTAAACGCCTATGTCCAGCAATGAACGTCTTTCAGCTGAAATGATGAACATCTAAATCAAGTTGTAAAGATTAGATGGCTGTACGCGAGACTTGTAGAAAAACGTGAATATAAGTAGATAAGAAAACATGTCAGATACAACGTCAATAGATTTATTATAAGTACATGTTTATGTATGAACATAAGAAATAATGCCTGATAATTATGTTCTGGTTTTGTCATAGATTACTGTCCCCCAGTGTTCTTCACTATGTGCCATTAGTTGATACACTCGGAATCGCAAAAACAGGATTCGTAGTGACTATTTGGCTAATTACTGGCGAGCAGTAACGGTCCTAATTACAACACATGGGCACGACAGCTAAAGAGGTATTGTCCTTTCCTGTTGCCGTTTTTGTAGAGGACCCTTTGTCTTACAGTGTATATAATTTACTTGTGTTTGCTGTGACTGGTTCTAGTAAACAAAATTGAAGAAATTACAAAACATCATGCCTGCAATTCACGAAGAATTAGTCACCCACATTTTACCACTTATATTTAAGTCCCTTGTAATGTAATAGAGGGCGAGCCTATTGCCATCAACCGGGAACAAATCCAGACTACGCGGCTCTTACTGAGAAACTTCAAATGATTCCTCCCGCTCTGGGCAGAGCGGTAGAGATTGTCAGACTTCTACTGACTAAAAACCACCCATGTTCCTTCTTAGCCCTTTGTGTCGAGGCCGCGGTATCTCTTTCGAACAAAACGCAGACGGGCGTTTAAAAAGTTCTAACATAGAACTGTGTTCATCCAAAAACACCTAGGTATAGTACAAATACATGGTGTCCCTGAATAGATGAAAGGGTGCGGTCTTAATTCAACGATCTTCAATATTGTCAGCGGCTCATGGGGTAACGATAACATACAATGGGGTTTTATCTAAGCCCTCCCACTGTGCGATCGCTATCAAATGCGAGATGTAAGATGAAGTCCTCATTTAATAAAAGGAAATGTCGTTTTACTTAGAGGTTACTAAATATAGGCCATCCCTTCATAAGAGGTAACTATAAAGAACCAGTTCATTAGTTATTAAACCAGTTCATTAGTCAGTTAAACAGCCAGTGGCACGGGTCGATCTTCGGGTTAGAATATCATTGGATTTATTAAAATAAATTAAAATCGTTTATTGCAATATTTGCAATCAATAATGTACATTTTCAGGTGATAGGTAAAATAATTCTGGACACAATTATGGACCCTGTGGGGCACAGCAAATGTTTATATAAGTAGAGAGAGGAAGAGCGGTTTGTTTAATTTATTATTGAGTTGGTATTATTTCTATATCTATCTTATAATTAAATCCTATTAATATATATCTCCATTCATGTTCTATTAATATTTTATATGCAGTCTATTTATTCTTTTATTATTTATTTAGAAATAATTGGTATGTTCAACAATCGTAAAATTTGGAAGTCATGGGGGGAGGTCTTTGCCCAGCAGTGGGATGAGACAGGCAAACTTGATTCGTATATTGAACAACAATACAAGAACATACTGTTACATGTTCATCAATTAACCCGCCTTGCTGTTGATTCAACATACGAATCAAAGTTATGTATCTTTGTTTGTTCAACTCATAGCGCGACATAATTTTTTGAAGCTCGAAAATAGAAAGAACTGAGTGCCTACTGTAGGTACTCACTCTTATAATCAACGCAAAAAGCCTTTCTACGAAAAGTACCTAATGAATAAAAATCTTGTGTACTCATCTAATATCTAAGAGACACTTTGTTTGTAAATAAGCCAAACAGAGCGTGTAAATATACAAACAAAAGTATACTCGAGAACACAAAAAACTGAAAAAGTCCGTATTTACCTGCCTGAGTCGAATATTTTACACAGTTCCCTAAGTAGGAAAATAAAGCCGGCTCTTTGCCATAGCATAGGTGTTTTAATCTGCAAATAACATGCACAAAATTATACATGTGACATTTAAGTATTTGCACAGATAAACAATTAAAAATACTTATTACAATAAGGAATTTTACAACATGGAAAATTAATTTTGGACAACACAGTTAGTGGAGTAGCCGACCGATCAACTACTGCGCTGCGTGTCGCAGCGCGGGTTCGAATCCCGCACCTAGCAAATATTTGTATGGCTTTGCAGACTGAACTTTGTATGGACAAAGTTCAGTCTTTCTATCTGAAGACAGAGAGATGTTCCTATTGTTTGATCGCGCTAATCTCTGCTACCTAAAACTAAGCTGTAACTCGTCTTGTTACAGCTTAATTTTAGATAGCAGAGATTGCGATTGATAGTGAAGACTACTATTAGTTCCAGTTTAGTTATACGTAACATCACGCTACGCCCATTAGGAGCTGCGAACTGCTGAACCACGGAACAAAGCAAATCTTTAAATAAAAGCCCGTTAAAACGAACCAACACATTGTGTTGTTTGTTACAAACTCCAACAAAGTTGGTCTAGTTCGCTTCGCGTTCGATTCCAAGTTGCTCGGCTATCGAATCGCGAAATACACAAAACAACGGTTTCCTCTGACACAGTTCCAGTCTTCCCGAAGTAGATCTACGTACAAAACTTGCTTATCTCTGTGTGGTTACTGTACTTCAACTGGATTTGTTTTTCGTTTCGTAATATCTGTGAGGCATCGATTTTAGAGGACCAAATTCAGTAGTAAAAACCCATTTAAACCACTTTTTTATGATCATCAATACTTCAGCCGAGCCCAATGCGGCTGTAATTTACGTTGTTCACAATAAATCACAAACGATATTTTAAAAGTCGAATAAGTGTAAATTTATTTTCGTGTGGTTAGTCCTAAACTCCTAACGTGGTGTCAGAAAGTATTCATAGTGCTAAAGTAGACATCGTGCTACGAAATCTATATAAATAATGTAGCATTTCGTAGTTCCAACTTATAAGATTTAAATTTTAGTTCTGATTCTAGCGCGAAACACGTAGTTTATCAACTAAGGATAGAAAGCAAATTTAGCTTTCTTACCACAGACCAAACACGGTCTTACACAGGGTATATCGGTATACCCTGTGTAACACCGTGTTTGATCTTTGGCAAGTAAGCTAAATTGGCTTTCTATCCTTAGAATCAGTACTAAAATTTAACCGTGGAATTAATTTATTCATGAAACGTCAATGTATTTCTAATATAATCATACGCTACGTGTGGATAACATAATGTATTTATTGAAGTACACACAGGATAAATTGCAAAATTTATTCCTAAATAATTTTATATGACTGAAGAGAAGAAAGACGGTATGCGAAGGCTGCTCTCGATAGTCAACAACAGACCTTGCCTAACCTACTTCATATTTTCATTGCGTCGAGATACAAATTTATTTCATACGATTTTCTCAGCATGGCGGTCGATGGCAATCTAAATTCAGTCAACCCAATATTGACCGATGATTTGGGCACTTCAGTAGCCTTCATCAGTTCTTGTTGTTGGTTAAGTGTTCCATCGTTTGTGAAACCACCTAAGATTATATACCACACTCCAGGGTACAGTCACTACAATCATTTTAGTTCACACGGTAAGAATTATAAATCTATTATTGTGTTACATTCATTTAATATGTAAGTTTAATCAGTATTTAACGTTCCCACAGCTGGGACACAGCGTGCCTCTCTGTGAGAAGGTTTGGGTTATAATCCACCACGTGGGATTAATGCAGATTGGTGGACGTCAACGTGTAAATGAGACAAATAAATGTGCCTGCCTGGGTTCGAACCCTTGACCTTCATACTCCCAGGCTACCACGGCTCTTATCGCTAAACTGTGTGAAAAAAACACACACACACACACAATATACCCAGAATAAAACCTACGTATAAAAGTAAGTCTTAAGAGATTCGTACGATATTTGTTCCGATACAAAAAGAAAACAATGTACCTATGTAAGCAAGTTCCCGAAACTTGCAGGATTTATTATCCATATGAAAGTATGAAATTATATTTCATAAAATATTGGTTGGCTGCTTGTAACATTATAAGAATTACAAGAAAAGGCAAGGAAAAGTTACCAGAAGTTATATTATTAATGTTTACGCGTTATTTATTACTAAATATATAATGTACATTACATTATATTGGAATAGCATATTCGAATAACCCTAACATAATAACCGCGCAAAACAATGTACAATCTATCATCAGTGGTAACAATAACAATAAAGTTAAATAAAAAAATAAAATGTGTTTATTTCAGACTAGGTAATGTCCATAATTTTGTTAGTAACAAATTAATTAAACTTAAGACTGTGTTAGTAGCATTGTATTAGTAACGTAGGTGGTCCAGATGTACAATAATTAAAATTTAAAATAACTTAATTGAAAATAAATTAAATTAAACCTTACTGCTACGACATAAAGATATTGTCAATGACAAACTGATGTGGCGTCCTGCCTGACCTGTTGCTTACACCTCACAGGAGCTGATGGAGGCTACTGAAAGCAGGGACTGAAAGCGGTTACGTTTAAAGGTTAAGATACCTCAAAAATATACCGGTACCGGTTTAAAATAAAGGTTGAACTATACCGGTACCTTTATAAATAAAGGTTGGGCTAAACCGATAATTAACCCTAACACGATTTCGGTACCAAAATGCATGCGAGACGGCGCACTATGGGAAAATCGCGTATGTTTCGTCTCAAAACTCCGTATCTCAGTTATTTCAAAACTAAATTATCTGTAATTTTGCACACATATACGTGAAAGTATAAGGTTTAATAGAAAAAATAATAATTTTGAAAATTATGTTTATTAATTTATTTAAAAAATAAAACTTAAAAAAATACATGCATTTATAAGAAAAAATACTTTTTTTTTTGTAATTTACTTACATAAAATAGAATTTAATATCATTGTATCAACAGTGTCTAACGAGAAAAAATAATGTACAAAATTCAACAAGCTCCTGCAGATTTTCGTTGACAGCAAGAAGGGACTTGGCTTCATCGAAAAGTTCTTTCGATATTGTTTCTGAGGTATTTCTCAAACTTGATTTAAATGGATCAGAAGTATACAATAAGGTATGGAACACGTATGTATTGGTAGCCGCTCTTGAACACTTTCTAGAATGATGAAGTCTAAACTTTTTGTAATCCTTGTTGCGGGATTCTTGAGCGTCTTCGGACAATTGTCCGATAGGTAAAATAGCATAGTACTCAATGATTTTTTCTCCGTGAATAAGTATTTTATGTACGGAGGAAGGCATATAATACCAATTATAAATATTTACGTACAGTTGGTTGAATGTAGGAGACCACAGTAGCCATATCCTCTGGTGGCAAATTGAAATTTGCTTGCAAGTAGTCTTCTATATTATTCCCATTTATCAACAAATTGCACCACTCTCGTTTACTACAAACAAATTCACCCATTATTTTCAAATCAGATAACTTCTGTGAATATTTAAAAATAGGTATTCACTGCTTTTTTAAGGCAACTGAATTTCTGACGAACAACTGTGGATGTTTCAGGGTTAGCCTTTCTTTTATAGGCCAATGAAATAGTGCTATGTGCAAAAAGATGAGAAACTAATATTTGCACTCTTCCCATAACCAACCTGTTTTTAATTTGACCCTAATAGATAAAGTGACCATATTTTATCAAATAAGGTGGTCAAAACTATATCAAAATCACAAATAACTATTTATATTACTAATCACTGTAATGACCATTTTATCAATTTAACCTTAATAGATAACAGATGATTATGTGAGAAGTAAAAAGATATTGGAAAAAAATATTTTTTTATCTCGCGATATGTTTTGGCACCGTGTCAGAAAAGGCGCAAGTATGCGCAACTTTTTTTTCTCTCCTTGTGTAAACTAATGTATAAAGATCGTAATACAACAAATATCTCGACATCGGCAAACAGCGGCAACGGGTAACAGTCTCGTTAAAAAAAAAGTAACCCGAAAATTATACCATCTTAAACTATATTGGTTAATTTTAATTTATTTATTTATTATACATAATATTATTTAAGAAACGTTATGAGGAGATTATAAGCATTTCAAAAATGTATAATACTTATACATTTATATCAAAAACTTTCGAGTAATGTGGCGTTGAATTGTAGTAATGTATTGTGCCAAAATCACATCATTGAACATGAGTTAGCTTTGATGCCTTTTTATATACATTATGGTTAGCAAAAAATAACTAAAAAAATATAGAAAAGAAAGCTTATTTATAAGACTAAATTAATTAATTAGTTTTACTCCAAAACAACGACTTTCACGTTAAACGGTTTTGAGACGGCCTTGTATTGGGCTTTCCCATAGTGCGGCGTGGCGCGCGTGTGCGCGTTGGAAAACGTTAGAACTTGTGTATTTTGTACATTTTGTTTGCTACTCTTTTACTTATCTCTTTGTTGTGTGTGTGAGTGGCGAGGCGGTGCGTCAAAGAAAACCCCTATTTAATAAGGTTTAGGTACCGCTACCGATACATTTATTACGGTTACGGTACTTCTACCGAAATATACCGGTATGCATTTCCAACCTCAAAATACCGCTACCGAAAAAAATAACGGTATCGAAATATTTCGGTAACCCTTATATAACGGTATGACGTCATACCCAAATTTGAAGGTACCGTAATTTTTGGGTAATTCAGTCCCTGACTGAAAGTGCGAAACCCGTCACCAAATGGGCCGACCCAATTTAAATTGAAACAGTTTGACATTCTTTTTCTTAGCGTGTCGATGACAATTTAAACACAGAGAAAGGTATTTATTTCTGTGAAGTACCTTTTTGTGGCATAAACTCCCATGGATTAGGGACCAATTTAGATTCACCTGCGTCCAATAATTTCAAGGTGCGGTCTGCTATTGAAATCTCCCCTAAATGAAAAACTTCGGGGTTATTAATTGCCCGGTACCCACGGGAATTGAACAAGTTCAATAGGTTTTTTTATTCTTTTGTATTTTTACTTACAAAGTAACCTACATAAATGGTTTTCGAGTTATAAAACACAGAGAGACGTTTACGTTTTAAACAAAGATTGTTTGCAAGTATTACAATCATCACCTTTTTGTGTATTAATTTATATTTTCGAGCGTATGGCATCCGTGAGCAGCAGCTGAAAATCAGCGTCAGATGGTACACACACTGTGTTGCCGTCTGGCTTTATGCTGAGCTGAGGCCCTTTTGGTATTATCAGCTTGTTTCTTTTGTAAAAAATAAGGAGTTTTTGTGAATAATGTCAAATAAACACAATTTTCTTTCTTTCTTTCTTTCTATCATCTGCTTAGCTTTTTCCCAAACATGTTGGGTTCGGTTTTCAGTCTGATGAGACAGCTAATTAGCAGTATTTTTCATGGAGCGGCTACTTACCCGACCTCCACAACCCAGTTCTGGGTAATAAGATACCCCTTAGCTGGTCTGGTTATTGTCTGTTTCCCTAAAACTCTGTAGACCTGTGACAGACGTTACAGGTGTGCAACAACTGTCAAAAATTTGCAAATAACAGCCTCCAAAGCATGGAGACAACTTTAAATGTAATGGATGGTCATCCATCCACAGACCAACCTTGACAAGCGCCGCTTAACCTTGAACATCGACCCGTGTAGCTGTATTATTTCGCCACACGCCATTATTTTTGAGTTACGAAATAGTGCTATTAGATTAAAGGGAGGATCCATATATCATGAAATCTACTCATTCCAATAATTGTCTATGCCACATGATGGTATACTTATAAACTCACGAGCTTCCAGTAGAGAAATATTCAACAAATTATCATCGCAATTTAAAATCCAATATAGGTAAGTAAGTCATAATAAAAACATGGCACTTTCATCTCGGTTCAGTACCGCATAAACCAACGACAATAGGTAGACAATATCCAATAGCCAGCTATCTCGTTAATATGCAGGAGTTAATTTTTATGAGATAGCCAATTATCATTTCAAAGATCTCATCTGGTTTCAAATTATTGGCCTGTTATGAGCTCTGCTGAAGTGGAACTGGCGAGATCGAATATTTTAGAGATCCTGCGTCTGTCCGTTCATCTGTCTTGTTTGCTTTAACAAAATAATCGAGAAACCAATAATTATTCACAGAACCTGTTTTATTATATATTTACCTAACATAATACACAAAGAGAGGATCACACCAAACACCACACCACTATTAAAATAAAGGTTTAGTTACGAGTATGTAATATTCAAAGTAATTTTAAAATGCAAGCTTAAAAGAACCTTAATATTTATGTTCTGTAACTTGAGGGGGTTGGCGCTGTAAGCCAAAACACAAGTTCTTCCTAGTTCGGCTATAGAGGCTAAAACTTTTGTACATAACTACAGCTATTAATAGCATTTTATTTGTAATTTACTTGTACTTTTTTTTGTGAAAGTTATAAATTATTATTAATATTTTAATATACATACACTATACTGTCTCTTTGTCTAGTGTTAACAAACGAGAAAGCTGAGCATGAGATCGTAGGTTCGATTCCCGGGTCGTAAAAACTGTTAATGGGATTTTTCATCAGGAATTTTTTAGTAGTAGTCTCGTAGTTTAGATTAGCGCTTGGTTGATGGCAATGAGCTCGCCTTCCATTACTTGGGTCTTTACATAACCAACAAAATGTGGCTGTAACTCCTCTGCCTAACCCTTTGGGGATTACAGGCTCAATGTTATGTGATACTCAAAATCTTTGTACATTTACGAAAAAAGATATAGCTAATTTTTTATAGATAATTTTTTTTTGTGTGCAAAATGAAAATTTAAGAAAGATTTTCTGCATGTTGTGATGAAATTAAAACATCGTGAACAAACCTAAACATAATGATCAGAAAATGTTAAACACTGCCTGTCAGCGGTATGATTAATGTTAGTTTCTACTCCAGCTCGTAGCTTAATTAATTACTGTATTTTTACAATACATAACATAACATCACGCCTGTAATCCCCGAAGGGTTAGGCAGAGGTGTACCTAATAGTACACCAACATTTCGCCGGTTATGTTTAAGTCATGTAATAGGGGGCGAGTCTATTGCCATCAACCGGGCACAAATCCAGACTCCGTAGCTATTACTGATAAATTCCTGATGGAAAAAGCCAATAACACTTTGCCCGACCCGGGAATCGAACCCAGGACCTCATGCTCAGCAGTCGCGCTTGCGACCACTAGACCAACGAGGCAGTTTTTACAATACCTACTTTATATACGTCCGTGTTGCATTTCATTAATAGATAAGGTTATTTAAAAAGTTGGATTAGGGAATCGTGGGTTTAATAATAGCAGCCACATGAGTCGCAGTCACACTTTGCAAGACCCGTGTCGTTTGAGCGTGTAAGTCGTGGCCTAGTAGTTTATCGTCATCATCATCATCACAGCTTTCAGCATCATCCACAGCTTTCAGCCGATTTCACCAACTGCTGGATAAGTCTCTCTTTATTTAAGCCCGCTAGCTAGCGGTTAGGTAAATGAATTACCATTAAAACTTTACCCGGAACAATCAAAACAAATTGTAATAATAAAATTAGGAAACAGTACACGTGTGTTAAGCACCGGTTTTGTTCTGTACTTACTGTTACAGAGTTCGACAAAATTCCTCCGTTCGGCGGCACGTTTCGACCGAGTTGTTTCGTTTAAACAAGTTAACTTTTGGTTGAGCTTTGCGTTCCTGCATGCTAGGTTTCTAACATTAAACTGGACTGGGGTAAGGCCACGTGACGGTAAGCGACACGCGACTAGAATAACTAGCAATTTGATTTAATATAAACCTACATAGACAGATAAATTGTTTCTCTGGGACTTCATCGAGCTTCATTGGCGCTTTTCTGGTGGTCGCCACAGTTGGTCCTGACGTTTAGAAGGTGCAGTGGCAGCTCAGGAATAATTTGGGGGCTTGTATATGTTGATGGGACATAAGAAATATCAAAAGAAAAGTGCAAAGTCCGGGTTAGTCGTTTGAGTACTCTACTCTACTACTCTTTTAAAAATAAATACTTGGTAGTACAGTGTCAATAATGAAGTTGATTGTTAGTGTGTAGTAGTGTACAAAATAATGGAGAGAGATTTCTCGCGAGACTTTTTGTGATGGCATCCGGCCACCGCAGATGCGGGTCTGTGGACGGTGAGTAATGGGCTAACTCGCCGTCCGTCCGTCTTATGACAACGACAGGCCGTGTCGACGGTGCGTTCGTGTTCCACGCGCGCCTCAAAGACATGTCAGCAACATGGAAGGGGCCCGCAATGGCCGACGCCCGTCGAGATCGGGGCTGAGGGTTGTTCGAAACAGATACTGCGGCCTCGGCACAAAGGGCTAAGAAGTCATTTGATGATTTCCCACACCCAAAAAAAAAAAAAAGAATGGACAGAGATGATTTCGACGATGAACGAGCTTACCTTACATTTATTTTAAGTCACGTTTACTCGCGACTTAATATCTCTTTACTAACACTGAACACACATACTTTTATACATACATACTTTTATATGTATCTTGAATAAGAAAAACGGTGAACAGCTAGTCGCTTCCTCGTCGCGTGGGACCAGTGCCTTAACCTATACTTGCGTGTGGAGGACAGTTTAGAGGGGACTGAAACAATAAGTTGATGTTACCGTTCCACTGTTGACAAAATCGGTCCCGCAAACTCTATTTGAGCAAGAGCATGAGGGCTGGGGGAAGCCGTTGTATTTTATCTTCAAGATTTTCTCAGTAGCATTTTGAAATATTTATAGGAATAAGTAGAGATGTTTATATCTCACGTGTTCATAGGCGATGTTTTATAATATGTCGACATAAGGCACAGCTGGCATGGTTCTACTGGACTTCCTAATTAAACCTAAAAAGACCCCTCGAAGATAATTATTTGCGTAATTAAACTATAATAATAGCATTAATAGCATGAGTACTATCGAAGCTCCCACTGGTGGGACACAATCATCCTCTCGGCGTCGAAGTCAGTTCAGTCAGTCTGCAATATAAGTTTTAACAAGTATTTAAAAAACATCTGAGAAACGGGATGCAGCCGATTCATCGTCCGTTATCTTGTATACTGCCTATATACAAGATAAACTAAAAGTAAAGACAAAATGGTTTTATTAACAAAACTATCTGCCGGTTAAGTTAACCAACAAATTCGGGGATAACAAAACACTTGACTTAGCCATCAACAATGGCTAAGTCGCTGTATGTAAAACCAAAGGTCAGTTTGTGAGTGGTCTTCGTAAAGGTCACAAAGTCAGTCAAAAGGCAGAGATTTACAATGTAGGTCACAGACAGGACAGCCATATTGTTCCAAAGGTCACTTACTGCCAGAGAACCAAGCCAAAGAACTACTCTATCCTAATTAATCTTTTCTTCGGCAATGTTTTTAAGTCTTTTGTTCTCAGAGGGTACTTTGTAAGTTTTTCGAAAGCGATACCGCGGCCTCGGCACAAGGGCTAAGAAGGAACATGGGTGCTTTTTAGTTAATAGAAATCTGACACTGCCTTCCGCTCTGCCCAAGAGCGGGAGAGGTTATTTGATGATTTCCCACACCCAAAAATAAAAAGGGTACTTTGTAACCCGTCGGGGCTGCGGGTATCCCGTCGGGGCTGCGAGCTCCGTCGGGCTACTGATTGTTCGAAAGAAATACCGCGGCGTCATCGGCACAAGGGCTAAGAAGGAACATGGGAGGTTTTTTGTCAGTGGAAGTCTAACACCTACCGCTTTGCCCAGCGCGGAAGGAGTCATTTGATGATTTCCCACCCATAAAAAAGGGTACTTTGTAACTGAATTGTCAAATAGGCAGGCGCTGTCATACTGATGTTCAGCTGCATTTTCCAGTCTAACCCCTCAGCCCGCAAACAAATCAGAAAGATAACCCGCGATAAGGAACTCCGTTCCAAAAATGTACCTACACATGGCACAATAGTCACATAAGCTTTTTATTGAAGAGGAAAATCACGTGTATCGATCACTAATTGTCACTCACTCTAAGATAAGATAATTTTAATGTGTCCAAAACATGAGTATGAACAAACATGGCCGAGATATGTCATCAAATTATATCACAGTAATATTTTGCCTAAACGGCGTACAAATATTAAAGGTAGAATGTTACAAGCAGTGATAGCCTAGTGGTATAAACAATGGGACACGCACCACTGATTTTTCAGATTCATGTGCGTCATCATCTGCCTAGCCTTTTCCCAACTATGTTGGGGTCGGCTTCCAGTCTAACCAGATGCAGCAGAATATCAGTATTTTACAAAGTCAAAGTCAAAGCACTTATTTCAATTAAACCATTACTGGTACTTTTGAATGTCAGAAGAACAATTCATAAAACTAAACTACGAGTGCAATACGTCATCCCGAAAGGGACTACGCCGAACCACACGCCGCCGAATGCCCGCAACAACGAACACTGCGAGCACGAAAGCACGAGACTCCAAATCACGGCACAACGAATGCACGCCGCAACGCGCAACCGCCACCCCGCGACCTGGAGCCCCGCGCACCCACCGCCACGGCACGCGCCGCATGAAGCGACTGCCTATCTGACCTCCACAACCCAGTTAATACTAGGTAATACGATACCCCTTGGTAAGAGTGGTTGTCAGACTTTTAGGTCACGCCAAAGACTGCCAAAGATACGGCAACCGGGACCAACAGCTTAACGTGCTTTCCGAGGCACTGAAGAAACTCGGTATGTAATGGGTGGTCACCCATCCACAGACCAACCTAGGCAAGCGCGGCTTAACCTAGAAATCGACCCGAGTGGCAGTTATTATTAAGCCACGAGCTCCTCGGATTCATGTGCTTATTGTATAATTATCACTTGCTTCGGTGAAGGAAAACATCGTGAGGAAACGTACATGCCTGACAGATATTTCTCTCCAGCATGTAACGCAAACTCAGAGGCCCAAGAGCGGCATAAAAACTCTGAGACCAGGATATGCACTAACCACACGATAAAGAAGAGGCATCAAGTAATTTTAAATTGATCCGTTACACAAATCAATCAATCATCAATCAATCAATTTGCGGTGTGCGTCGCTGCGTGCTTTCGTGCTCGCAGTGTTCGTTGTTGCGGGCATTCGGCGGCGTGTGGTTCGGCGTGGTGGCTTTCGGGATGACGTATTGCACTCGTAGTTTAGTTTTATGAATTGTTCTTCTGACATTCAAAAGTACCAGTAATGGTTTAATTGAAATAAATGCTTTGACTTTGACTTTGAATCAATCCAATATAAAACATCATCATTCTCCTGCCCTTATCTAAATTCATTAGGGCTCGGCGCAACATGTCTTCTTCCATACTTCCCTATTTCTCGTCATCTCAGCAGTCACCTCCTTTCTAGCCATATCATCCTTCACACAGTCTATCCATCGTTTCTTTGGTCTTCCTCTACTCTTATCTACATTCATACTCAACATTTTCCTCACAACATTATCTTCATTCCTTCGCATCACATGTCCATACCACGACAATCGATTACCACACAACTTTTTATTCACCGGCGCCACTCTGAGACTTCCTCTTAAGTACTCATTCCTTAATTATTCATTCGCGTCACACCACACTTCCCCCTTAGCATTCTCATCTCAGCCACCATGCAATTGCCTTTCATTTATCCCTTTTGTGGCCCAACATTCTGATCCATACACGACAGCAGGTCTAACCATGGTCTTATAAATCTTCCCCTTGAGTTTCAGGGGAATGCGGGAGTCGCATATTGTTCCCGTGACCTGCTGCCATTTCATCCATCCAGTGCTAATTCTGTGCTTTATAAAATGTGCAATTTAAAACATGACTCTATATAAAGTGTGTTCATCCCAAGCATGTCTTTAAGTCAAAGAGTTCTTCCACAAACTACATCTCTGTTACTTTGTGGCAACA
This sequence comes from Diarsia brunnea, assembly GCA_949774965.1. Lineage (NCBI taxonomy): Eukaryota > Metazoa > Arthropoda > Insecta > Lepidoptera > Noctuidae > Diarsia > Diarsia brunnea. The sequence goes on along the minus strand of OX459004.1, from coordinate 20,526,523 downwards.
CACTCACTTTAGCTAAGCGAGTTAAGCGACTCGACCTCGTAGTTCAAAGGTTTTAGAAGCCACAGTTAAAGTCGTGCAGTAATCGTGTAAAAGGTCCAAATACCAGCAACTCTTGCAAAGTGCTCGTTTGTCAGAAAATTTAAGGAGGTTGCACCGTCGGACAAGCTGTTTGATGTACTTGTACAGTCTACAAACTTGGAATTACTTTTAAACGGGATTGTACCTAAGTGTGGTGTGCAGTCAAATATTTTAGGTCACAGTCACTTTGAGACTTGATACCTATTATTAATGCATATTAGGTACACTATAGAATCAGTTTGCTGACTCAGTATTATAATGCCACTAGCTCTTTCCCGCGGCTTCACCCACGTGGAATAACGATTTTCCATACAAACTTTCATTCCCTATTTAACTCCCTAAGGGGTTGAATTTCGAAAAAAAATATGAAGGAAACCTCAGCTTTCAGCTTTTTAGATCCAAAGGTTTGGGCGGGGCGTTGATGAGTCAGTCAGTACTTCTCTTTTTAACCGACTTCCCAAAAAGGAGGAGGTTCTCAATTCGATCGGTATGTTTTTTTTTATTTTTTTATTTATATAGATGGAGTCATAACCAATACGCAGAATGACATTCAACCATCTTCATATTATATATTTATTAATGAAGCCTAGGCTTCTCCAGTTTAACCAGTATTTTACATGAAGCGATTGCCTATCTGACCTGCCGTAACGTCTGACTGGTGAAAATGGAAGAAGATAATTAGTCGCACCGACCCCAATTAGAGTGGGACAGAAATATATCTGACCGACACAACCCAGTTAGAACTGAATTGTACCCTCCAAATGACTAAAATAATCTAATTAGTCCGTCAGATAGATTTCCAAAAAATATTGGACGCGTATTTTTTCTATTTTCACGTAAACAAACTATGAAGACGATACCGTGCTTTGAAAACTCGTATAACGTCATATTCTAAGATATTAGTATGACATTTTTTACCGGTGAGTGACGTCACAACCCCCACTCAAATCATTGACGCGTTTTATCTTCGTCAATTTCTATTGATTTGATAAAACAAAAAATACGTATCCAATATTTTTCGATAATCTATCAGACGGACTAATTAGAATCGTATTGTTTTTAGTCAGTAAACATCCCTATTATACCAAAAAGAACTGCCATCTTCATAGGTATTAGACAAAAATAAAAATGAGTCACGTACACACAATTTGGTTTTAAAAAATTTACTGTCATAAAATTCCCAGGCCATTAAAAAGGTTTTAATCACGCCATGATAGCGTCATGCCAAGTTTTAGTACCTAGGCGCGCAATATAGATGTTTCACATAAAAAACTTGACAATACATAATTTTCAAGTATATAACAGTAATAGCAAGTAGGTATAACAGTTATGAAGACAAGTGAATAGTGGAAATTTCAAACGAATAAGTATTTTTGTTAGTTTGTTCAGTAGTGTATGTGAGTACCGACCACTTTAATAGATAAAGGTCAAGAATATCTTGTTTCAAGTACCCAATGCTACGTCTAATGAAAGAATGTTAAAAGTATGCAAAATATACAAATTGGAATGTATTCATGCAGACATTTTTCATCGGAATCATTAAAGAAACAACTGTTCCGTAAATTACCATAAATTAGTAGGTATAGCTATTGCAGATTTGTGGGAAAGAGTTGCTGTTTTTTAATAACAGATGAAAAAAATCTATGTAGGGGGTGGAGAATGATGTACTGACTACGTTACAAACGTTTTAGCGTCGGTGAGTCTTCCACATACCTGGTGAATGTGTACCTTTGCCTAACCCACCGGGAATTAAAATTGTGTTATCCTGTCAAACATAATATTATGAAATAATTTCACTTAACAGTCAGTATGTTCGCTTTGATCGTTTAAACCCCACAACAGATTTCGATAAACGATTTTGACCAATATCAAAAAAGTCGAGGTTTTGAAGGTCGCTAGTAAAGTTTTAGCTTGATTTATATACAGGCACAGCAAGCTATAAAAAACTGAATGCATGATAAAACTTTAGACCACGGTCCTCGATAGTATTTTGCATCGTAAAATCAGTTGCGCGAGCCATAAAACCTCTTTTTCCGTCGATATCGGCACTCTATCAGCATTACATTAGTATCGAGCTAAAGGCAATAACCTACTAATGGTCCTTTATAGTACTAACTTCCTGTATAAGTGTCCTATATACTGCTAATGCTCTTATTTTATACCTTTGTCCTATATGAATATCCTATGCAATATGTTGATTTAGGCGACGTAAAGCGCACAGGGTTTTTTTAAAACAATATCGGTATTTTACGTGGAACGACTGCCTGTCAGACCTTCCCAACCCAGTTAAAACTGGTTAGTACTGGGTAATATGATACCCCCATTTTTTTTTTTGGCGGGTGGAAAATCATCAAATAACCCCTTCCGCTCTTGGGCAGAGCGAAAGGGAGTGTCAGACTTCTACTGACTAAAAACCACCAATGTTCCTTCTTAGCCCTTCATGTCGAGGCCGCGGTATATCTTGCGAACAACCTGCAGCCCCGACGGGAATATGATACCCCTTGGTTGTCAGACTTTCGGGCCCCTAATTATTGGTCATAACTGTATATTACTTAATGTCCATTCACCCGCTCTACAGCACTCACCTACGTTCATGATAATCGCATTAAAACTTTCCACAAGTCATATTAATTGTAGGTGGAAACTGTTCAAGCTTCCAACAAAGCGCTGTAGGGAGCTAATTAATTGGTAAACTAAGCCAGGTTTAAAAGACAGCGAGAACAGTTAGATCCACTGCAATACGGGTGAGTTTGAAAACGTTTAACTCACTGATTTGTTTGAACTGTTTTGTACTTTTTCTTCCAACTAATTGTTTTAAAGAGGAAGTTTGGAGTGAGATTTTTAACTCTGGCGAGCGTAGCTTAACATAACACTCTTAATTACTGGGGGTAGGTAGAGACGACACAATAGTCTTTCAACAGTTTTATTTTTTCCTTCCATTGTCGCAGTTGCTATTGCAGGTTATGAGGTCTCTGGTTCACAAAGTGTGATTGGGTTTTGCCATCAGGAAATGCTCAAGGGCAGGCACTGTGTCTGGATTTGTGCCTGGATGGCAAAAAGCTGGGCACTTTAGACACGGGGCTGTGTTACATGGTAGTCTAACATAACTAACGAAATGTGGGTTGTAGGTCCTGAAGGTACACTTCACCAATACCTTCTGGGTGCACAAGTGTGTTGTTTAAAATTACGAAAATACTAAATCGTTATACATTTGTTAGGAGTGTAAACGAGAGATTTTTCATCTGCCCAGCCTTTTCCCAACTATGTTAGGGTCAGCTTCCAGTCAACCGGATGCAGCTGAGTACCAGTATTTTACATGGAGCAATTGCCTATCGGACCTCCACAACCCAGTTAATACTGGGTAAAACGATACCCTTTGGTAAGACTGGTTGTCAGACTTTCAGTTTTACTGACTACCTGTAACGACTGCCAAAGATCTTTATATGGCAGCCGGGACCAACAGCTTAACGTGCTTTCCGAGGCACGGAGGAAACTCGGTATGTCGGGCAGTCACCCATCAACAGACCGACCTAGGCAAGCACAGCTTTACCTAAAGATCGACCCGAGTGGCAGTTCTTATTAAGCCACGAGCTCCTCTTATTCATTCTTTCATTTTCCATTGTTATTAAAACTTATTAGCAGATCATCCACATCAACATTTATAAGAAAAAATATGTATAACGAATATATCTCATAAACAACACAAGCAACTTGGTAACGGGGTTTGCCACTCTAATAAAATTAAATTAGCATACTCGTCTCAAAGTAAAAAAATGTATAGCAGGCAGTGTATCTGGTCGTCAAAGCTCTGTGTACCGCGTTAGTGTGTGGATGTGTGAACTGATGCGCTACGGGTATCATGGCCGACAATGAGACCACTGTTGACGTCGCTCCATCACACAACACCTGCATACCAGGGACATATCTCCTCATCTTTGCCACCATCATTGTAGCGCTGAGCCTCACTGGCTTCATTTACGGAGGCACTTCCTGGTTTATCATCTCCAAGTTTCGCAATTTCAAAAACTATGTGCTCCTCAACATCATGTTTGCGAACGGACTACGTCTGGGAGTGTTCCTGTATCTGGAAGCAAACTGTTTTGATTACGAAGTGTTTGTTTTACGAATTGAAACCTTTCTCTATATTTTTGAGTATTGTGCACTTAGTTTCAAATGTTGGCTGCTTGTGTTGAGCTATATCTTTTATGCGGATTTTGTGAACGTTTTCAAGATGTGTATTCATAGGATATTTCTCAGGAGTTTTCTGTTTGCGTGGGGTGTACCATTTATAACAGTGCTTTTATATTGTTTTGTTGCTTGTTTAATTTGTAAGTTAGAATCGAGGGATATACATATAATGCCTGTTGTCGTGTCTCTGCAGATGGTACCTGTGGCTATAAATTTGATTATTTATGCTGTGGTTGTGTATTCTCTGTTCCGAGGTAGTCAAGCGAGTATTTCTGCCAACAAATGGCGTCGCATGTACGCTGCGACGATGATATTCGTCCTCAACGATGTTGTAGTGCTATACCTCGTTCAAGAAATATTTGAAACGAGGAATTTAGTCGTTGAAGTAATTGGCGAATGTGGAGAATTGTTGAATGCAGTCGGATTGCTTGTGTATTTTATTTTAGGAAGGAGTAATCGGGCATTGTGGGGAGGATTTATTAAAATGAGATCAATACAAACATTGTTAGAAATAAGGTGATGTCATAAACATTTATGTGGCCAAAGAATCTTGTTTGACCGCTAGTGGACTACCTCCAATTATAAACAAGTTCTGTAAACCAGTTAACCTTACAAATTATACAAAGAAACACTTTCAAAAAAATAAAAAATGTAAAAAAAACTTGAGAGGTGTCAAGGAACACCCGGATGGAACGAAGTTATTGTTATTATTTTTTATTATGTAAAAAAAAAAAAAGTAGAAATGAAAATATCTGGCTTGCTTTCTATAAGAGAGAGAGAGACAGACAGAGAAACATGCAACGCCGCACAGCTTACAATAGCTTACTATAGCAAAAAGTGTCGTGACAACTTTTCGTAAGAATTTTTTCCGTCTAGCCCCCTTTCACAACGCGCGATAAGGAACTTCGTTCCAAAACCTGTCTGTCTCGTCGGCCTAGTGGTCGCAAGTGACTGCTAAGTATGAGGTCCTGGGTTCAATTCCCGGGTCGGACAAACTGTTTTTATTTTTTTTTCTATCAGGAATTTCTCGGCTGATGGCAATAGGTTCACCCACTATTACATGGGACTTCAACATAACTGGCGAAATGTGAGAGTATTAGGTACAACTCTGCTTGCCCTTCGGGGATTAATGGCGCGATGTTATACGTGTACGAAGAAAAACAGCACTCGTGTTTATATTCAAGTTTCGTTTTTATTAAACTCTTTATTTTAGCAGTTGGTTTAAAAGGATCGTTTAGCATACCGGTCGCACTTATTTAAATTTTCTAACTTGACTGGCCAATTTTAAAAGTCTCTTGGGACCATTTTATCCTGAAATGCTTTTAAAAATGAAGGGGTCGCTAGACAACGCCAAACTTTTAAATGTGGATCAAGCGCAGCTTAGCTTTAGAGCGAACGGAAGTAGGTAATACCTGTTGCTTCTCATATTTGTGCTCGGTTGATGGCAATAGGCTCGCCCCCTAATGCATATTGAAATGTGGGTGCACAACTCTGCGTAACCCTTCCGGAATTATAGGCGTGATGTTACGTTATGCCTCTTACTTATTTAGTTGGCTACTAAATATTATTTTACTGTTGGAATTTCAACTCTCTGTTTATAATAATAATAAATTTGATAGGTAGGTAGCTTAGATAGGTAGGTAGGTAGGTAGATAGGTAGGTAGGTACCTCGGACCCTGTTCCCAATGCCGGTGGGCTACTACTTTTTATATTTTTAAATGTTTTTTATATCTTTATTTTAAGAAATATTTAAAAATTAATTTAGTATGTAAGAAAATGAATAAATATAACAATAATTTATTAAATTCAGATTACTGTGATCCATATTTTTGTTAGTAGGTATACTTAAAGAATGATGTTAGTATATTAATGCATAATCAAGGTTTGTCGCTTATAGTTGGTAAAACGGGCACGAAGTCAGGATCTGTATACTTCGTGGATACTGATAAAATTCCTAGAATCCCAGTAACAATTTTCTTGAACAGTGCACATAATCTCAAGTATATGCTTCACCCTGCAGTTCGAACACGACTAACGTATGCGTGGCCGCGTCCTAAACAAAGCGAAAATCGTTCATTAATTTGTTTCAGCCTATCTGGAACGCGTGGTTGCGCCGACAGGAGGGAGACCGAAAAATTTTGTGGTGTATGAAGGTGAAGATTGTGAATTCGAGCAATCGATCGCTTTAGTTAGGACACGAGGTAACTGTTCGGGAGCCATATTGATGTTATGCTGAGTCTTGGTAACATAAACCGACGGTTTAACAAAACATTAACCTAGATTCGACGTTTTAAAATAGAATTTACATTCAAAGAAACCTGGGTTTTATTCGTGGTTTGAAATCGCAGTCGTAGTTATCTTTGCATTTTTATTCCTGTTTCTGTATGATTATGCAAAGAGGTGTTTGTCTGCAGGGACGATTACTGGGTGCTCCTGTCCGGGTATGTATGTCATTCCGCATAATCTTAGTTCTCTCAAAGAACAAAATGTATTGAGTTTTAGTGTTTATTTGAGATCGTAAAACACTTAGGTAAATACGTTAAACTGCTGTCTAGTGGTCGCTATACTGACTGCTGGGCATCAGGTCCCCGATTCGAGTCCCGAGTAAAGCAAATTGTTATTAGATTTTTCCCTCAGGAATTTCTCAGTAGCAGCCACGGACCATGGAAGTGTGACATGGCAATAGGCTCGCCCCCTTTTAAATTCGCGTGAGTGCCGTCCCAAGTCGCGTCGCAGTGATTCGTGGCTTGTCCGAAACAGCGTTTGTCATTTGTTGTCTCTGCATTTACTGTCGCAAGATATTGTGTTGTCGTTTCACGTGTGGCTCGTGGTACGGATGCACGAAACAGTTATATTACAGAAACGCGACGATTACAACACACTACACAAAAAGCCCTTTCAAGGCCCTTTATATTGCTTCCCTACGGAAATGACCTACATAGGTAATATTGTATCCATTCTCCAAATTAACGGAATGAGGTTGTGTTTTTTGCATTTCCTTTCACGACGCATAATGGATGAAACACCTTGGTTATTTGTGGCAAGTTGAATCAGTTACTGATGGCGTGATTTTATTCGGCTGTAGCTTGACTAATTGAAATTATCCTAATCATAGGTCATCGTTTTTTTTCTTTATTTATACAGATTCTATTAACAAAAACGATTATGAAAAAGTAAAAAAATATGAAATTTATTTATTTACACACGAAATCCTTAATAGGACGTTACACTGAGATAGGCACAGAGGTATTTAGCTGCCGAACATATTTGAGGTATTTGTCAAAACTGAAAAGCTCTTGCTCTTAAGCTTAGGAGTCATTGACAGTTCTCAGGTGGTTCAATTTTAAACACACTAAGTTTCAGAAAATTTTACTGTATGAATTAATAGTTAGACTTTCTGCATCTTCTATTTTGTTTAATGAACTGCATTCCTTTCCATCTATCGTTTGAAAATGCAACTCTATTATACTTTTAGTTTCAAAAGCTTTATACGTTTAATATTTATTTAGATGACATTTGAATACATCGGTATTGCCCTTTGTTTGAGGCTACAAAACCATAATTTATTGTTCCGTGGCTTCGGTTGTGGACAATCTATTTCAAAATGTTCAGAAGCTTCTACGGATGCGATATAACCGGATACAAATGCCGCATGCAAACGGGTAAATAATGGCTGACTGAGTTTAATCCGTCTTTCTATCGGAACAAAACACTCATGTTCTATTTCATATTATTATCTATAATAAATTATAGTCTGTTATTTCCAGCTAGAAGTACCTAATGCTACTGCTATAAAAGATCGGGATCGGGTCGGTCCCCGATCCTAGGCAAACTAATCTCATAACAATAGGTGGAGTGGTTTGGGCGTGAAAAATAACCGACAGACAAATAGAGTAGGTAACTTTCGCAGGCATTATTTCAGCTGATATAGATGTATCTACTACACACCTCTACCTAGAACCTTTTGGCGAATACCAGCGCAATATCACGTCATGAAACATGACCACTTTTTCTAAGCATTCATTATTTTGATTGAAAAAGAAACACGTTTTTCGATATCGATATCAAAGTAGGTACCAAAGATCAGCGCTTCGGTCAAAGAATCATTTGTTTGTAATAGAATACGTGGCAGGGATATCAATCGCCCGCTATCCACGAGCTCTAACGATGACCACGATACTGAATAGAACAACTAACATTATTTTATTTCTTTCTAAGACATTTTTGAAACTATACCCTTTACCATTTTTCTTGTCTTATTTGGAAACCACAGATGACGCAAGAATCACGATACGTATGTGAACATAAGGGCATAAAACCGTTGTGGCATATCAACCTGTCCGCCACTTCGTTTTATTTTCGAAATCGTGGCCCACGTTGAAAGTGATATGTATGGATAGAGGACATTTAAACGAACAAAAAATGTCCAGTAATACGGTACCCCAAAGTGTCACGTTACCGAGATATATGAAGGTAAGGGTCGATAAATGAGTACAACGACAATCATTAAAAATAGACTAATTACGTGTATAGGCGCCGAATTGTAGCCAAATAATAGTTCCCAGGTTGAATATTATTATGCGTACGAGAAAATCGCTTCGCATCGTAATGAAACGCCATGTTATGTCAAATAATAGTTTTCTCGTGCTCCTAGTAGTACGAAATGTACCTACTCTCTTTCAATAAACAGTAATAATAATAATCAACGCCCACGTAAAAGGTCTATTTATGTGGTCATTGTATTCATATGTCGATCTTTACCATCAAATACTTATCCCGATAACGTGACACTTTGGGGTACCTTGTCACATGACATTTTTTGTTCGTCTAGGTGTCCTCTACCCCTACATGCCAATTTCATCGTGAGCCGTAATTTCTAAAAAAAATTAATGGCGGTGGGTCGATATGCCAGCTTCCATACAAAAAAGTTCAAACCCCTTTCCTATGGTCCACTCAGGTGAACTACGGGCAAAAATCATTTCACACCCAGCTGGGTTCGGTGGGTGGACTACGGACAACACATGTAGCAAGCGTGCCGTTTTAGGACTTCTAGTTTCTTACTATTTAGTTACTACACAAAGATATTGTGAAGTTCTTGAGTTGTAATAGTGTAACGTTGTTGTTCTGAACAAGTTAGTTTGCTCGACAGTAAGTAAATACTTAAGCGAAGTAGGTGCTCGTGGGTTACTTAGGTAGCCTACGAGTATATATCTATCTCTGTGGGTACATCAAATTCTGATAGAAACTGTTAGTTTAATATTCTGGTTTTATATTTTCTTTCTTTCCATGTTTGTATACCCTAGGGGTGTATTGCAGAGATTTTTTATTTGTTATCCACAACAATATTATTTTTTAATTCAAATTCATAACATCAATATATACACGATATATTACAAAAAATAGAATTTAAGCAGTTTTACAACATAAAATCATACATAACTCGAGGGTTAAAGCAGAGATGCCTATAAGTACATCTAAATTTCACCAGTTATGTTTAAGCTCCACGTATTAGTGGGCGAGCCTATTGCCATCAACCGGGCACAAATCCAATGTTTCAACTTTCGCCACAGAAACATTATTGTATTCAATTCTAAGCTATATTCTCTGCCCCGTCGGGGCTGCGGGTTGTTCGCAAGAGATACTGCGGCCTCGACATGAAGGGCTAAAAAGGAACATGGGTGGTTTTTAGTCAATAAAAGTCTGACACTCCCTTTCGCTCTGCCCAAGAGCGGGAGGGGTTATTTGATGATTTTCCACCCGCCCAAAAAATAGAAAAAAGCTATATTCTCTGTCCCAGTTCTTCCCCACGAGCTACACCTCAACGGGGTCGGAGCCTAAAGACAAAACATGTAAGTAGTTGTTTAGAGCATACAACACGCGTGTGACAAATGCGCGAGTCGCTTAACGCAAGGTTTATCACCTGAAATCGTGATCGGGGCGCATATATATATTACGGTTAGCGCTGTGGCTGCGCGATTGGACTGCTGCGCTGCTTGTCGTGGGTTCGATCCCGGGTAATTGGTTTGTGAGTTTAAATGTTTGTAAACGCACCCACGGTACAGGAGAAATTCCTAGGGTGGGGCAACGTTTTTTTTTAAACATAGTAAACACACTAAATAGACACACAAAATAGTCTACAAGCTTGATGATCAATTTTACTCGTTCCTTATTTATAGGAAGTCTTTTCAACACTGATTGGATCGCAGCTAAGATTGCGGAGTCAACAACATATAGACAGCATCAAAAGGCAGCAGGACCCGCCGTGATAGCATTAGCGAGGATCCTGATTGAGGGTAGAGTACGTGAGCGCATTACTGTAAAGTGACGGAGGAAAAATATCTACTGCGTGATTTGGTGGACAGACTTCCTTAAGCGGCTGTAAGGGTGCGTTCTTACCAGAGTTCTGCGAGAACGTGTAGCGATAGATATGTGTGATAGTAACCAATCATATCTCTTCTTCTTCACAGATTGAGCTCGGCTAGCTATGTGATTGGTCACATCGCTTGCTGCACTTCTTTGGTGACAACACAGGTTAGGGTTGCGCGCAGACCACACCCTGTACCATGACCACCATCACGTGGAAAAGAGAAAATGCTAAACGGACGTGTGGCTACACGTTCTGACCTAGAGATGTACAGTAATAAGATTATAATAATATTGAACTGAGACTGTCGACAGACAATCATTTTACGTAAACACCGCATTATTGCAACAAAATTATCAAAACTACGGTGACCAAAGTTTTAACCCAATTATTGATGATGATCGAAAGAGTGAGTGAGTCACATTTCCCGCATGGAATGGTAGACAGATCTTGAGTTTAACTGAGCGAGAAAGTACCATTCAAACAAAACCGAAACGTCATAATTTTAACTCGAATTTAACTATTGAATCTAGATGATATGGCTAGGAAGGGAGAGGGAATTCCATCTCAAAAATAAACAAAACTAATTTCAGTCGATAGTGTGCGCGCTGACCTACCCTAGGGCGAGCAATAGTAAGTTCAACCTGCTCGAACCCGGCAGCCCTTAACTTTACTAATATAGTTAACTCTGTTTACTTACTTACTAGTACTAGTTACTTAGTAGTCACTTAGTTTGAGAGGTTGTTGGGAAAACGAAGAAACAAATTGAAACTATCCTAAAAACCATCTGGAGTTAAGCCGGCAACGGTCGTATTTGTGAAACTGTTTTATATTAGGATCTTTGTACCACCATAGATAAACTCAGAAATAAATAATATTCTATTCTATTCTTCTAAATTTTAAGTGATGTTGATGAAACATTATACGATGCGATGAGGGGCCTATTTCCAGTTGTTTCTCATAACCTAACATCACGCCTGTAATCCCCAGTGGGTTAGGAAGAGATGTATTAAAGTATACCCACATTTAGCAATCTTTTTGAAGTGTTGTGTAACAACAGATGAACATATTTTCAACAACTGCTCATAATTCCTGCGTCCAGAATGCTACTGATACATTTTTGAAGGAAAAATCCCACAACACTTTGTCCGGCCTGGGCATTGAATCTAGGACTTCATATTCAGCAGTAATGCTTGCGACCACTAAACTTGACCAACGAAGGCGGTCTATTGTTCGCATTTTTTTTTAAACCAGCCAATTGCGAGTCGGATTTGCGCACCGAGGGTTCCGTATTAAAAATATTTTTATTATATGATGTAACTAAAAATTTACGGTTTTCGCAAATTTTCCTTTATCCGTGCTATAAGACGTTGCTTCGTACCAAATTTCAAGATTCTGAGTTCACGGGAAGTACCCTCTGTAGGTTTTGATTCCCTAGCGAGTGTTGAAAATTTGCAGCATAAACGGCTGTATCTTTTGATTGCGCTGGTTTAGAAATTTGATTTCCTCACAGCTTTAAGGAACAGTAGACTTGAGTATTTGATATAAATTTCAGCTTAATATCTCCACGCATTTGTGAGAAAAAGGGTCTTGACAGACAGACAGACGAACGGACAACTAAGTTATTCTGTAAGAGTTCCGTTTTTTCCTTTCGAGGTACGGAACCCCAAAAATAAGCGTAATTACCACGTTAGCTTTACTAACTACAGACAGTAAATAACAACAATTTATTTACAAAAGTGTAATAAAATTGCAATTTGCAAAGTAATTAGTTTTGATTACCTGTCACCGACAAACTTATTTATCATGTCCATTAGAAAATGCTTTAATTAAAGTTTCATGAAAAAAAACCCACATTTTTCTATTTTGATTCTAACAACACAAACTTAAGGCATAGGTACTCCAACTCAACACGATAGCCATTAAAAGTAACCGCATACAGGGCCTTTTTTTATTAAAACTCTAAATTGGAAACTATTAATTCTTAATAGACCATTAGTATGAGTTATGCGATCAATTACACCTTTCATATCATATTTTTGAGGGGTTCGTCGAAATGATAATAATAGTAGATATATAGATTCAGTTTCATAGATAGGTTCGTCAGATAGATTTCCAAAAAATATTGGACACGTATTTTTTCTTTTTTCACGTAAACAAACAATGAAGACGATACAGTGCTTTGAAAACTCGTGTGACGTCGTATTCTAAGACATTAGTATGACATTTTTTACAAGTGAGTGACGTCACTCAAATCTTTGACGCGTTTTATCTTCGTCAATTTTCATTGATTTGATAAAACAAAAAATACGTATCCAATATTTTTCGATAATCTACCAGACGGACTAATTAGAATCATATTTTATTTAGTCAGTAAACATCCCTATTATAATCTAGCTAAATTGGGGAGCCAGAAATATAAGGTATGAGGTGGTGTATCGTAAGTTAGAACCCTAGAAACATCTCGTTTATCTATGAGACTAGGCTAGACGACTGCTAAGCAATGTTTCCAAAAGTGAATTCTCAAACTCAAACTTCAAAGTAACCTCAAAGCATTAATTTAATTAGACCATTACAGGCATTATGTCATGTTAGGTAAGGCACTTGTCAGAAAAACAAGAAAGTGAAGCTGCAGTCACAGTCACAAGGCATAATAACTTGTGAAAGTAGGTACTGTAGTCGCTCATTCCAAAGAGTAAGCAACCATGGAATGAATGGACACGAAACGACATGGACACTACTCTATTAAGTCAAAATATTATTACAAAATCTTGGTTAAATCATTCATTTTGGCTCAGCGGCAGGTACAGCCTCTGGTTTTATTTGCCCTCATAAATTAGGCATAAATCAAAATGAAACTGATTTATTTCGCATAGACCTACATGGCCATGGGTGATGGATTGTGTGAGAATAATATGAAAGAGACAGGAGCAAATGATGACCTGAAGTCTTACAGGCGAGAATGGGAGATGAAAACATGGTGCGACCCCAAGTACAGCAAGAGACAGGAGATAATAAGAATAGGCCTACATAGGAACTCATAAAACATCGACAAAAATTTCGAATTGGTCCTTTCCAATGGAGAAGAACCGGTAAGAAACTCCAACTTTTAAAAATACATGTCAAAAAAAAAAGAACTTGTGTACCTCTACTTGCCCTCATTAATTTGGAAACCATGTCGTAGGACATTATACCTAGAAGTAAGATGTTGTTAAATTACAAACAACGCGACCCTCGTTATAGTTAATTATCTAATCATATAATACGTCTCTAGCAGAAATATTGGCCGGTTATTAATGTCATACTCGTACTAGCAACGCGCCCCTGCTTCGGACGATTTGTACCTACAATAAACCTTACGGTAGAAATTGTCTATATAATATGATGTAGAAAACTGCAACAATATCCGTTGCTTTGTTTAACATAGCAATTTAACGTACTCACTTCATCGTCATCTTCTTATCGTGTGAGCAGTAAAGTCATAACGACCCCGCACACCCTAGTGTCAGAGTTTCTAAACCACCTCAATGGCCTCTGACATGGTTTCACGACCGTCATTTGGCGGCCGGGACCACCGGCTTATACGTGTCTTCCGAAGCACGGAATCATCTTTTGTCAGACAATCAGGAGATTCAAGACGGCAATGTCCTAGCAAACTGGACACAACTTTACAAAGTTTGCTTCCCGTGAGAATCGAACCCACAACCACCGGGGCACAAGGCAAACGCCTAAATCACTTGACCACGGAGGCAGTTCACTCACACAGACACTATAGTCATCACTAAATAACACTTTCACACTAGTCCTTGGGTGGGAGCTAATAACTGCGACACAGTTACTAATCCAACGCAGTGTTAACGTTCATGTAACACATTAGTAAAACAACATTGTAATATGTGTTTGTTCCAATAAAATGTTTGCATAATAAGTGTTACAAATTGTAAATAAAAGAGTAGAATAATGTCAAAACATTCATAGATTGTGACAAGAAGAAGCGGGCTTATAAGCTTTAACTGTGAAGGCAGTTCCCAGTTTTGTTTATGTCAGAACCGAGACAGTAGAATAAACTTGTTCTATAACTAAACAAATAAATAAAAAGACACTTTCACCTTAAGGAGAAAGAGAGTAATAGGTACTTATAATATTTCCAGACACAGATAAATCTGCCGAATTTATTCAAATCCTGAGATCCGCCAGCGTTAAATTTTGCGACATTAAAAGTGATACTCGTATTATCCTGTTCTTCAGGTTTCAAGTCTCAAGTACTACGCTACCGAATTTAATCAAGATTTTCACAATTTAAGTGGCGAAACTGACCCGAATCTCTTGTCCCTTTAAATTAAAGACATTATTTAAGGTTCTTCAAACTAAAGATAGTTTTATAATTCGCCTTTTTTTTATGGTGGGTGGAAAATCATCAAATGACCCCTACCGCTCTTGGGCAGAGCGAAAGGGAGTGTCAGACTTCTACTGACTAAAAACTTCTTAGCCCTTCATGTCGAGGCGGCGGTATCTCTTTCGAACACCCGCAGCCCCGACGAGTTCATGATTCGTCTCAAGAGACATTAGACTACTTTAGAAATAATGTTAATCAAAGACTAGTTTTGACTGCCTCGTTGGTATAGTGGTCGCAAGCGCGACTGGGTTCGTCCTGGGTTCAATTCCAAGGTCGGTTAAAGTGTTATTAGGTTTTCCGATCAGTAATATCTCAGTAGCAGCCATGGAATCTGTGTCCTGACGCAAATTCGTAAGACGGTGCAGACATAAACTTTTTAATGTAAAATAATTGTAATCGTTCGAGAGAATTGTTAGTGTAATTTTTTTTATGTAATATAAATTGTCATGTTTGTGTACGATAGCGTAATAAATGAATATTATATTTAACCACATCGATTATGGTACTGTTATGTTGATAACTAAAGCAATTCGTGCGAAATTATTCCCTAACCATTCCAAAACATTCAAAAATGCTCCCGGAGTGCTACCCGTTGTTTTTTTATATAATGTACAGAACCTTCAGACCGCGAGTCTGCCTTGCACTTGACGGATTTTTTTTCATTTTATTGTTTCGCAATTAGTTCGTATCTGAACATAATAACATTATTGTGAGATTATTATGTTCAGATACCGATTACCGATGAAACCAATATAATGTCAAACCTGAATACACACACTTTGTCCTATTATTGGACTGATTGACGGTAAAAGAATTTTCCTTAGACGATGTTTTTCTAGTGAAAACCATAGCTATAATATCCAACCATGGTCTAAGGGAAATTATTTTATTTACTCTCCTAAATAAATAAGGTATTATTTGAAAGGATATGAGAAAAGGCCAATCACATCCTAGTGTTATCGTTTTATGTACGTACAACTACAGAGCCTTCAGAACGAAATCTTTTGAACGTATTTTACACATTTCCTTGGCCTCCAATAGGGTAGTTGACAAAAATCGAATTAGTACGTCAGATATATTTCCAAAAAGTATTGGACACAAATATTTTCTTTTTTCACGTAAACAAACAATGAAGACGATACAGTGCTTTGAAAACTCGTGTGACATTTTTTACCGGTGAGTGACGTCACAAGCCCCCACTCAAATCTTTGACGCGTTTTATATTCGTAAATTTTCATTGATTTGATAAAACAAAGAATAAGTATGCAATATTATTCGATAATCTAACAGACGGACTAATTAGAATCATATTTTTTTTAGTTAGGAAACATCCCTATTGCATAGGATTTTAAAGAGCTTGTTTTAGGTATTTTTAGTGAAAATTCATCTATGGGAGACAATACTTAGTGTCCCTAGTACTAAACATGATAAATCTCTCAAAGTTTCCGTTATTTTACCGAGATAGCAATTATCTTTGTTCTCACTGACAGCGGTCAACGATAAGATCATAAGGCCCGAGTTCACCAACTACATCATAACCATTGATTACATAACCGCCCCGTTAACATTTAACAGATGTTTAAACGAACCGCGTTTTTTTAATGTTCACCATCCATTTGTAACCAACGGTTAACTAAACAAACGTTTTTGAACGATTGGGTCGTAAATGATTGAATGGTATAACATTGTTTTGTAAAGATGGTCATGTACCTGCATAACTTTGCCTTTAGGCGACTGACATCGAGAAATTGCAGCGTAACATTATTATACTACGAAATGAAATGCTTACTATGTCAACGCAATGTCTGTTATTGTGAACGTCTTTATTATTTAGCACCCTTTTTCTTCTCGCCCGCATCTGTTATGTCAATGTCATGTCGTGTTATTATTTTATTGTCGTCGAAGTGATTCAAGTTATTTTCGGGCCAGAATTAATTAATTAGTGATGGAAGCTATACGTAAGCGTACAACAAATTTCACCCAAGATGAGAAGTCAGTTTTAATGGAACTTGTAGCAAAGTACAAGGACCTTAGAAAATAAAAAATCAGACGCTACAATGAATGCCGAAAAAGTCAAGGGTTGGAAGCGTCTGACTCAAGAATTTAACGCTCACAGTACATACTGTGGACGTACGAAAGTTTGAAGACTTGCTGGGAGAATATTAAACGCAATTCAAAGGCACTATGTTTGTATTTAAACGAAATCCTAGACCGAAAACTTTCTCGCCATATTCGTCGAAATAATTGCGCCGTGTTTGAATCAAACGGGGTGAGCGTAAAATTCGCTCAATAGCTTCGAAATCATCTAACACATTATTTTCTTCAAAAATGTAGTGCAAAGCGTCTTGCATTTTTATTTTTATTTTTTCAAAACGAATGAATAACGTTGGGGAGCAACTAACCGATCGTTAAACTATGTCCGATACTTCGTTTAAGTAAAACAGGCGTTTAACAGTCGTAATCAATGGTTAGTGCTTTGTGAACAGCAAAATATTGTTAAACAGGCGTTTAAGGTTTAAACATTGGTTAAAAATTTAAACATCTGTTGGTGAACTCGGGTCTAAGACTCAACTCATAATTAACTTGGGACAGATTAATTAGTACATTATTGTAGTAAAGTAAAAAATTAGATGCTTCAGTTTTTTACTGAAAGTCGTTTTATACATGATGAAAAATAAAGGAACCATCAAAATAATAAAATGTTAGTATGGTCAAATGTTTTATTTGTAGATTTTTCCGAAGAAACCACACAGACAATGGTTTTTAAGGTGTATTGTATTTAAAAAAAAATATTAATAAATATCTATACTAATATTATAAAGCTGAAGAGTTTGTTTGTTTGTTTGTTTGTTTGTTTGTTTGTTTGAACGCGGTAAACTCTGGGACTACTGGTTGGAATAGAAAAACTCTTTTTGTGTCGGATAGACCATTTATCGAGGAAGGCTTTAGGCTATATAACATCACGCTACGACCAATAGGAGCGGAGCATAAATGAAAAATGTTGCAAAAACGGGAAAAGATATTCCTTTTTGAGAGCTTCCGTTGCGTGCGCTGCGAAAACGGTTTAAGTTACGCAAATACCATGTATGAAAGAATTGTTTCTCTTTAAAAGTTCTAAAAAAAAGTCCGCGACAGCATATGTCTATCTTTTAAGATTGACTCACTGTAACCATTTTTTACTATTAAAATGTTAGGTTAAAAAGAATGATATTTTGCGAAGCTTATTTAACCCATATGGTATTAATCTATATCTAAATAAATGTGTTTGTTAGCACAGAAATTTAATATAGAATATTTGTGCCCTTTACTCTATAAAGTTTAAACAAATATCTTAGAAGATATCGCAATGTAAAAATATCCGCGCGACAAAATAATTAAGCGCGCGGCAGTCATTCGGTCCGGTGCGGTAGGTTAGTGAGGATTCTGGCCTCCGGGGACTCCGGAGAAATTCATATTCAAAATATTTACTGCACCATAATGTTTACAAGGTGTTACTGTATATTTAACAGTAAGAGATACCAATAGTAATTCACACTTTAATATAATCTAAACTAATATTATAAAGAGGAAAGATACGATTTTTTGTTTGTTACGATTTAACTCAATTTATGTTGACATTTTGTTATAAGCTATATTATGTGACGCAGACGAAGTTGCATGGGTCAGCTAGTTTAATATATAATCGATAGCGCACATAATCTAGAATTATAGATTGAGCGTTATTGTTACTGTATTTTTTTAATTAATGAATGCCTGATGTAATAAATAGTTTCAAATTTTTATTTTTATTTTTTTACATAAACGTTTTTGTAGATGAAGTAGAAAGTCATCGATAGTAAGAGATTTCATTAAAATTTCAGGATTAAAATTAACACGTTTTACATCACCTACCCCGTAGATGAAGATATTCCCAAACTTAAACAGATTGATTGTAAATAAAAACAAACTAAAATCCACTCACCAAAAAGCAGTAGCAGCAGATCGCTCAACGCCAAACTGAACAGATAGTAGTTGGTGGCGGTATGCATGGCAGGATGCTTCACTATCACCACGCAGACAGCCACATTGCCCACCACGCCAGTCAGGAAGATCACCAGGAGGAGCACGGAGATCGGCACTATCTTCTGAAGAGGCAGGGTCCGGGGACCCATCATCAGCCAGAGCATCTCTTCTTCGGAACAGTCGAAGTAGGACAAGTTGGTGCATCGCTGGAAGAACTGGCTGGAGGTCTCGTTGGCGCGGAAGAAATCCGCCATCTTGGAGTTTTTGTACTGTTTTGTTTTTAGAAGATGTTGTCAGTTGTGGGCATTTTTTTGGATGAGTTTTTTTGTTTATTTATTACGTGTCTGTTTTCTTGAACTTTAGATGTTTTGGCTCCTGTTTTATTAGTAGAATACTTATTTCTTTGTTTTATTTTAAAACTGTCCACTCTTGAAGTTAAACTTTTTTTTATATTTTTTTATTTACTTCTAAATTAATAAACACTATTGATTTCTTTTCTAATTTTATGGGTTTATCTACTTAAATTAAACTTTAAAATTATATTAGTTTAAAAGTTAGCCTAACTTTCAACCACAATTTTATTACAACAGTTATAAATATCGTCGATATTTAATACATTACGTTAAAATATTCTACAAAAAAAACTTATCACCAAACTCCACCTCTACGAAATGACTTGTAAAGTTGGGGTCTACGCGATCGTAGCTCTACGCGGCTACAGGGCTACGGGGCTACGAGCGTAGCGCGCGGTGTCCCGAACGATACTGACGGATGAACTCGATGCAACTCTGAAAGGCAATTCAATTTGTTCAGAGCTTGGTATTATGAACTTTTTATGACTTCAGCTTAGCTCTTTAAATTAGCTTTTTTTTAAAGGATTCGTTTATTGAAATTGAGAAGGGTAAACGTTTCATGAAACTAAGTAAATAAAGAAATGATGGATGATAGAAATGTATGGAAAAAGACACGCTGGACGGACCCCAAATAAACTTCGATAAGGACAGGGTAATCAAAATCAAAATCAAAATCAAAATTCATTTATTCAAACTAGGCTGATAATCAGCACTTTTCGAACGTCAAAATTTACTTTACTTTACTTTACTCATTTACAAGTGACAGTCCCCCAAAACGCCCACCCTTCGACACTTCCTAGTGTTTTTTGCTGGAAAGAA
Source organism: Diarsia brunnea (assembly GCA_949774965.1). Lineage (NCBI taxonomy): Eukaryota > Metazoa > Arthropoda > Insecta > Lepidoptera > Noctuidae > Diarsia > Diarsia brunnea. Next base: position 20,506,323 of record OX459004.1, on the reverse strand, counting down.
GAAGTGGCGGAACAAACTCCCCAGCAACACATCTGTCTGTTTGGTTAGAAGAACCAGACTCGATACAATAGAAAGGTGTAACTTAATATTACGATTGATTACAGACACAAGTCAAAAATAAAAAATGTATATAATAATAAAAACATAAAAAAGACATAACATGTCAGTAAACTAATTTTGGAGAAAGAACATAAATAACAAACAAACATTGTCTTGTGTTCAACTCAGCGACCAACTATTCCTATCATTTAAGTAGTCGTTAATGGAATAGTAAGCTTTTAAACAAAGATTAGATTTTACTTTGGCTTTAAATGCATTAAATGGCAAGTCTAGAAAAGAAGATGGCAATTTGTTATAAAATGTTATACCGAGCCCTACGAATGAATTATGAACTTTGTGAAGCCGGTGAAAAGGAGCGCGTAGTTTATGCTTATTTCTAGTGTTAAAATTGTGAATATCACTGTTTTTAGTGTACAGGTGAATATTTTGTCTAATATATAAAATGTTGGCAAAGATGAACTGAGAAGCAACCGTGAGAATACCAATCTCCTTAAAAATATCTCTAAGAGAAACTCGGGCACCCAGCTGATAAATTGCACGAACTGCTCGCTTCTGCAGAACAAATATATTTTGAATATCAGCAGCTTTGCCCCACAGCAGAATACCGTAGGACATAACGCTGTGAAAATAACTAAAGTAGACTAACCGTGCTGTATCAACGTCAGTGAATTGTCTTACTTTTCTGACGGCGTATGCGGCCGAACTTAGCCTTCCCGCTAGGCTTGATATGTGTAAGCCCCATTGTAATTTTGAATCTACTGTTATGCCCAGAAATACAGCAGAGTCGACAGTTTCCAGCTCTTGATTGGCGAGGATAATATTGGGACCTAGATTTCTAACATTGGGTAAAGCGAACTTAATTATTTTAGTTTTCTTAGCATTAAGAACAAGGTTGTTTGTTGTGAACCAATCCGTGACCATTGACAGCGTGCTGTTTACGTCGTCAAAATCGTGTCTATTCCTATCTACTTTAAAGATAAGAGAGGTATCATCTGCAAATAGCACAACGTCACAAAAACCTTTTAAATAATATGGTAGGTCATTAATATAAACCAAGAATAAAAACGGACCCAGTATTGAACCTTGAGGTACACCAAGCCGAACCGGTAGTCCGGAAGATTTGGCGCCATTTACGTCTACACATTGGAATCTATTTTGTAAATACGAATCTATCACATTTAGGGCCTCATTTTGAACACCGTAATGACGCAGTTTCCGTAAAAGCGTGTCGTGATGTACGCAATCAAAAGCTTTAGAGAGGTCGCAGAAAACACCGACTGCATTTTGTGCGTTCTCCCATGCGTTAAATATGTGTTTTAGCAAAGCAACACCTGCATCCGTAGTCGAACGACCCTTTGTAAAGCCATATTGATCATTGTGAAGGAGATTATTTAAATTAAAATGTACTAACAACTGTTTGAGAATTAGTTTTTCAAAAATTTTGCTAAATGCGGGTAATATAGAAATTGGTCTAAAGTTACCAATATCATTTTTGCTGCCAGATTTAAATAGAGGGATGACTTTACTGCTTTTCATAAGATCAGGGAAAGTCCCCAAATCAACGCATTTATTGAAAGTGACAGCAAGACAGGGGGCTACAATGTCGATTATGTTACTTAATAGTTTAATAGAAATGCCCCAAAAATCACCTGTGTTTTTAGACTTAAGTGAATTAAAAACGTTAACCACATCAATAGGTGTTACATGTTCGAAACTAAATACGTTACCACATTTAGACACGCTGCTATGCAAAAGATCTTCGGCTTTAGACGGCGACGAACTTAGGGAACGAGTCGTCGCTATAGGTATGCTGGCAAAATACTCATTAAAAGCCTCGGCTACGTCGGCTGCTTTATTAACTAATTTGTTACCCACCATGATCTCAAGGTGATTATCTTGTTTAACAGATTTACCCGTTTCATTGTTAATGATTTTCCAAGTGGCTTTAACTTTATTATTAGAATTTTTAATGGTCTCGCTTAAGAATTTAGATTTTGCAATAATACAAATCTTTTTAAATAATTTAGAATAATTTTTAACATAGTCTAGAAAAGTTGTATCAAACCGGTATTGTTTAAGACCATACAACTCGTATAATCGGGTTCGACTTTTGTAAATACCTGGTGTGGCCCATTGGTTGAAGCCCACAGAAGGTCCCTTAATGTTAACAGTTTTCGACTTAAAAATAGATTGGTATTCATTTTGAACAACATCAAAAAGGGCTTTATAAATTTCATTAGGAGTTTCGTGTTCTACTATTGACGGTGTTACTTTAAGTGCTACATTATTTTTAAATTTATTGCAACGACTAACTGTATGAGGCCTGCATTCTATTGTGCGCGGCTTTTTTTTTAATGGCATAGGGAAGCTAGCTTTTAAGCCACAGTGATCAGACGATAAGTCACTTAACACTAATTTGTCCTCGGCAACACAATCACTGAACATATTATCAAGGCAAGTTGATGAAGAAGCCGTGATCCTTGTTGGTTCAAAAAACAGGTTAACTAAATTAAACGATCTAAACAGATTGAGAAACCTGATACTTAATGGAGTAACATCTAAAATATTAACATTAAAATCTCCACATAAAATTATAGATTTATTACTTGATTTTAATTTATTAAGTGAATCCTCCATTACAGTTTCGAAACGAGTAAAGTCCCCAGAAGGGGGTCTATAAACACAAATTATTAAGTATCGCTCGAGTTCAACGCAAGACAACTCAATAATGCGCTCAATGGAAAGATTAACTAAGTCTAAACGTTGTTTACATTTTAATTTGTTTGATACAAGAATTAAAGATCCACCGCGAATAGCATTTTTTCTCACAAATGCACTCTGTACGGTATAGAAATCATCATTGATAAATGCTACTTCATGTTCCTTCAACCAATGTTCAGTTAGGCATAATGATGATGATGTAGCCATGATACCGTACTAAGTAATACGTATGTATTTTACTAAGAAATGTCATTTTGTTTGTTGAAATTTTTAATTAAAACAACAAATAATTCAGAGGAAGTAAAATAAAAGAAATAACTGTAACTTCTCAAAGAAAAACCATTAAATCTCCGGCGAATGCTGCGGGTGTCCAATTAATTCATTCAATTAAGATTTTCATTGCGAATCGCTTTAAACGGTAATAAATTCATTCATTACAAGAATCGTGCTAATCTCACAATTTCGCGAATCATTATTGAAAAAGGATACTTGTGTTTCTTTAACATTAAATATTAACTGTTAAGGGAGATAGAAATATTAAGATCAAATCGCACACAAACATGTGACAACCCTTAAATAACTATTTTGGTAAAATGTACGACCTCGTTGATCCAGTAGCCGCAATCGTGACTACTGAGCACGAGGTCCTGGGTTCTATTCCCGGGTCGGGCAAAGTGTTCTTGAGTTTCCCGTCTGAAATTTCTCAGTAGCAACCACGGAGGCTGGATTAGTGCCCGGTTGATGGCAATAGGCTCGCCTAGGTACATGGAACTTAAACGTTACTGGCGAAATGTGGATATACTATTAAGTACTCCTCTGCTTAATACTTCTTGGAAAATAGTCGTGATGTTATGTATGATGATATTTGTCGTAATATTATTATTTTTTAGAGAGATTTCTACTTTATTCCGATCTAAATTCCAGACAGAAGGTAGGATGGTGGTGGTGGTGGGTGGAAGGTAGGTAGGATGTGTGATGTATAAACTATTGGCAATTACTTTTTGAATAAAAAACTTCGTTCCAAAAAATAAACCAACTCGAAATACAACCAAAAAACCTGTCCTTTTTAGTAGTAGCGCAGTTTAATATTGTCGGAAACGTGTTTCTACTTTTTAAACTGTATTTTTCAGAGCGCGAAACTGCCGCTCCGTTAAATATATATTCTGTGGGCTTCCCTTTCTGTTGCAATTTCCTGGAATCGTTTGAAACACACAATGCCGAGATCCGGAGAATCAGACTATTGTTCAAACGAAACTTCTCTTAGTTGGTGCACGAGAAATGCGTTGTTTGTAACTAGTTATATAAATTAATATTGTTATTGTATATGTCGCATTATGTAAGCTTGTAATTATAGTCGTAAGACGGAATAATAAAAAAAAAACAACGGGAGCGCGCAGAAGTGAAAACTTGAACATTAACGTTGTGCATTTTTGAAAATTTTGGAATGGTTAGGGAATAATTTCGCACGAATTGCTTTATTTATCAGCATAAAAGTACTATAATTAAGAGCTCGAGGAGGAGCTCGTGGCTTAATAAGAACTGCCACTCGGGTCGATCTTTAGGTAAAGCTGTGCTTGCCTAGGTCGGTCTGTGGATGGGTGACCGCCCGACATACCGAGTTTTCTCCGTGCCTCGGAAGGCACGTTAAGCTGTTGGTCCCGGCTGCCATATATAGATCTTTGGCAGTCGTTACAGTTAGTCAGTGACCTGAAATTCTGACAACCAGTCTTACCAAAGGGTATCGTATTACCCATTATTAACTGGGTTGTGGAGGTCAGATAGGCAGTCGCTCCATGTAAAATACTGATATTCAGCTGCAACCGGTTAGACTGGAAGCTGACCCCAACATAGTTGGGAAAAGGCTAGGCAGATGATGATAAAAGTACTATAATTGATGTGGTTAAATACAATATTCATTTATTGCGCTATCGTACACAAACATGACCATTTATATTACATAAAATGTAACACTTCAGAACTATTACAATTATGCTAGTAATTACCTTAGGTTATATCCTTTTTTTAAAACTTATCGATTTTGCTCATTTTGACAATCTGACGTTCCGTAGCCGAATGGCAAAAAACGGAATCCTTATAGATTCGTCATGTCTGTCTGTCCGTCCGTATGTCACAGCCACTTTATTTGAAAACTATTAAGACTATACAATTGAAATTTGGTAAGTAGATGTATTCTGTGAACCGCTTTACGATTTTTATATAACAATAAAAAAATAAAAGACTAAGGGGCCCAGACATAGAACTGAAACTAAATAAAACTTGTTTCATCAAACCTTTACGTGGGGTGTCTACAGACAAGTCTTTAAATTAAAATTGAGAATCCTAAAATATTTTTTTCTAAAAGTCAATCGTTTGAAAGATTAGACACTTCCAAAGTGGTAAAATAGTTAAAAATTAAAAATAAATATAAGTACTGTAGATCGCAGTGAAAACTTTTAACCAAAATTGGTTTCAACGATATATAGTGAACAGGTTTTGAGATATAGCACATTTAAAAAACCCCAAAAATAACTTTGTCATTCATACAAACACTATGAAAGACAAACTTATCACAAAATATGTTTTTCTGTTGCCGCTTTAACAAGAAATAATACAAATTAAAGAGGTCTTCCCTACTACAATGGTACGGAACCCTCATGTGCAAGTCCGACTTGCACTTGGCTAGTTTTTTTCAAATAGCAATGTTTGACGGAATTTCTATACCCGTCAATGTCAATATTGCCTAACATACAACACGTGCAGAACATAACAACAATATGCATAACCTAATCAATTAGGATGTTTCTACTTAAATAATAACTGCCGCTCACGTCTTCAGGTTAAGCCGCGCTTGCCTCGGTTGATCCGTGGATGGGTAACCATCCATTACATACATGCATGCATGCCATAGCACGCTAAGCCCATGGTCCCCACTGTCATTTGTAGATCGTTGGTAGCAACAGGTAGACCAGTCTTACCAAGGGGTTTTGTGTTACATACCTGTAACGGCGCGACCACCCCACCACACTCAGCCAACTCCAACGTACCTAGGATAAGGAAATATTATGAGTCTGACAGCTCTTGAACCCGGTTCAGTGTACCGTTTGTATGGTGTAGGTACATTATCAAGAATATTATGGAGCTTGTGGCTTAATAATAACTGCCGGTCGGATCGACCACGATAAAGTTATTTTTTATTTTATTTATTTAGGTAACCAACAGCTATACATTAAAATATATTACAAAAAAAATTGTTACAGTTTCTATGGCCAATTAGAGGCTACCCTGTATAACTAGATATAATGTAAGACATGCGAACGTTAGGAAAGTTAAGCTGTGCCTGCCTTGGTTGGTCTGTGGGTGGGTGACCACCCACAGACCGAGTTTCTTCCGTGCCACCTGCCATATATAGATCTTGGGCAGTCGTTACGTGTAGTCAAAATGGTGGTATTCTGCAACATTTTTTTTTTTGGCGGGTGGAAAATCATCAAATAACCCCTCCCGCTCTTGGGCACAGCTAAAGGGAGTGTCAGATTTCTACTGACTAAAAACCACCCATGTTCCTTCTTAGCCCTTTATTTCGAGGCCGCGGTATCTCTTACGAATAACCCGCAGCCCCGACGGGATTCTGCTGCATCCGATTAGACTGGAAGCCGACCCCAACATGGTTGAAAAGGCTAGGTTAGAAGAAAACATAATAAAGAAAATACTATCTGATCGCGTTCACTCTGAAATAACTATCAGTAAATAAAGAGTTTTTTTATCTAGCTGCTGATAAAATAATAACAAAAGAATTTATATTAATACTGTCAGTCCACTCAAATAAAACAATATTGGTCTGTCCACAAATAGAGTGGTAGGTAACGTTAGCAGACTTACAAAGAAAATAGTTATTTGTGAGTGAAATAATGATTAGCTTGCAAACAGTTCATCGACAGCTTTCTGTAATATCGATGTTGAAATGTGTCAGAATTGGACCTCAGCGTCTGGTCAATAGTTTAGTTTTAGTGAAATATTTTTATGAACAATCTGTCATCTGCTCATAGCCTGTTTAAGGAAGAAAAACGCTTAGTTGACGCTTCTCGTGACCCAAGGGCTGGCTTTTATCTTGGCCAGAGGCTAAGTGTTGCCAAACAACGTGGCAATGCCGCCAGTCTTTTGGGCACATTACCGGCTGACAGCGTTGAGGAGCAGTATCTTAATGCCTTTTTATATTTTCTTGATAGTTTATTTAATAGTTTTAAACTAATGTATATAGTTAATTTTCTCTTATAATCATTAATTACAATCGTTGTACAATAATATAAGAAATCATCTGTCAATGCATTTGAGTTACTCTTAGTTTTCACAATATTAGTTGCATGGGAAAGGTCCCATAAACAACATAACATCACGCCTATAATTTAGGGTTAAACAGAGTTAGTAAGGGTTAGGCAGAGGTGCTTGGTGCAGAGGGGCGTTCCGTATGGTGTCGGACGTAAAGAATAGCACCATCCCATATATTCCCGTGGGTGTCGTACGAGGCGACTAAGGGACTTACCAGAGAATGGGCAGCAGCGTTCTCAGTGCCTTTCTTACAACCATACTGCGATCGCCAACCCGCCTGCCAAGCGTAGCGATTTTAGCAAAACCCCCCCTATTTGGGGGAGGCCTATAATTATCCAGTAGTGGACGTCTTTTGGCTGAAATGATGAATGATGAGGCAGAGGTGTGGCCGTTGGTACACGCACATTGTTTTAAGCCCCAAGTAATAGGATGTCAGCCAATTGCCATCAACCGGGTATAAATCTAGAATGCGTTGTAGCTACTAGGAAATTCAGATAGAAAAACTCAACAAGAAAACAAAACGTCACTTTCTGGTAAAAATGTACCAAAGTGTGACGTCACGCGACTTTTCGAAGCACTGTATCGTCTTCATTTTTTTGTTTACGTGCAAAAAGAAACAATATGAGTCCAATATTTTTTAGAAATCTATCTGACAGACTAATTAGATTTTAAGTCAACTTACCAACGAGGCAGTTAATGCGTTATGATATGAGAATATTAATATCAGTTGAATGAAAAACTTCTATAAAGAAAAAGCTGGTAATAAGAATACCAGTCTATTACTGACCCACTGCAGACCTCTTCTCCTACAGATAAGTCACGAGTGCTGATTACCACGCTTGCTTGAGGCGGATTGACGAAGCGAGTACAAGACGATATTACTTGCCAAAGAAGTTTAGTTTAATAATCTCTCAAAGGGGCTTTGTACTGGGCTGCGGGTTGTTCGAAAAAGATACTGCGGCCCCGAACACAAAGGGCTAAGAAGGAATATGGGTGGTTTTTAATCAGTAGAAGTCTGACACTCACTTCCGCTCGCCCAGAGCGGGAGGAGTCATTTGATGATTTCCCACCCTCCAAAAACAAAAAAAAACTCGCCAAGTGCGAGTCGGACACGAAGGATACCAAAATGAAAAATTTCGTTTGTTGTATGGGAGCCCCCCTTTTTTTTATGTTGGGTGGAAAATCATCAAATAACCCCTCCCGCTGTTGGACAGAGCGGAAGGGAGTGTCAGACTTCTACTGACTAAAAACCACCCATGTTCCTTCTAAGCCCTTCATGTCGAGGCCGCGGTATCTCTTGCGAATACCCGCAGCCCCGACGGGATGGGAGCCCCTATTAAATATTAATTTTATTTTGTTTTTAGTATTTGTTGTTGTAGCGGCAATAGAAATGCCTAAATAATTTGTGAAAATTTCAACTGTCTAGCTATATATCGCAGTTCTTTAGATACAGCCTGGTGACAGACAGACGGACGAACAGACAGTGAAGTCTTAGGACTTCACTGTCTACTGCCTATTACTAATAATAGGGTCCCGTTTTTACTCTTTGGGTACGGTTCCTTAAAAAGGGGGCATTGTACTCATTAATAAGAGTTAAAAAAACAGCTGTTCGATCCCCGCACGGAACAAATATTTGTATGGCCTACAGATAGTTGTTCCGGGACTAAGTATTTGAGGTATGTGAGTTTAAACTTTAATGTTTGTGAACGCACCCACGATACAGGAGAAATTCCTTTACTAAGTGACGGCTAAAGTAATCATTAAATATCTCTGAGTACAGTGATTAGTGTACGAACAGATAGACTTACTCGTAGTATATTAATAAAATGTTTATTTTCTTATCACAAACGTTACAGTGAACAATAATTATTTAATCTAATACACAGGGTAAACATTTGTGAGAAACTGGTGCCTGAAATAGGCAGACAATACCTGTGATACGACTCACCAAGCTTTAATTATAAGCTCAGCCCCCGTATTCAGAAATACTGTGGTTCGAAATCAAGTTGTATGTCTATCTTTTTTTGGCATTACGAGAGCGAGCGAGATAGTCATACGACTTTCCGAATCGAAATCGAATCAAACCGTTTGGGAATAAGGGGCCTGGTTTTGCAAACGTGTAACCAATAAGCCGGCCATTCTATTATTAAGTTATTTGTATGACAAAAGCTTGACCTGACATACATCGTTATAATTGAATCATAAAGGTTCTATTCACAAAAAGAGTGTTACAGAGTGTTTGTTGGATAAATCGTGCCCCAATTTTCATATTATACATTATTTTTAATTTCGTACATTGACTCAAACCCTCCAAACTAGCCACTCTACGTAATAACGTCACGCGTGAAACCCCTGTAAGGCTATGTTGTACCCCGTCGGGGCTGTGGGTTGTTCGCAAGAGATACCGCGGCCTCGACATAAAGGGCTAAGAAGGAACATGGGTGGTTTTTAGTCAGTAGAAGTCTGACACTCCCTTTCGCTCTGCCCAAGAGCGGGATATTTAATGATTTTCCACCCGCCAAAAAAAAAAGGCAATGTTGTGCGACTGCTGAGCAAAAGGTTTTGGGTTAGATTCCCGGGCTGGAAAAACTGTTATTGGTTTCAGCTCAGTAGCAAGAGCGGAGTCTGGAACTGAGCCTGGGTGATGGCAAAAGGCTAGCACTCTATTACTGTGTTAGTATTTATACGTACCTACAGAAAGTATTGCTGGGAAACGACTTTATTCTAGAGGTGACAATTAAAACGTTTTACAGCAGAGCTTAATGTAACGCACTCGAAACATTGTGCTTATGAAAGCATTGAATAGTACGGGGGTACTTAAAGTAAAGTTTTATACAACATGTATTAAAAAAAGGATACAAAAAAAAATCCGCAATGAATGAGGTGAACTAGTGCCTTTCGGCGTCGTTAGGGGTCTAAAGTTACACCCTTTATATGATATTTTTATCCCATGTAATCCGAGCGTGCCTATTGTCGTGAAACAGGCACAAAGATCCAGACGTCGGAATGAAAAACTTTAAGGTTTTTAAAACATGACCCTAACAGAACTGCCATTTACAAAAAGAAACAGAGCGTAAAAAATTGTGCCATTTTTCACACACAATAAGACTCAACTCCTCAAACTACCCACATAATGATCACCTAAATATATAATATGTCAGACGTCAGATATGTAAGATGGACGCCGCTCTGAGCATGAATGGAGAGACAGGCATTGAAGGTGACTGACATTCGATTAGCATGGCGGCCAAGCAAAGGATACTGGGTCAGACGTGTCTATACAAATGAAGGTGTACTAACAGGTGTGCACAGCTACGATAACAATTAGTACACATTTAGCAAAATTCAAAAGCGAGCTTTACTGTGTTTTGTCGTATGGTGTCGGACGTAAAGAATAGCACCATCCCATATCTTCCCGTGGGTGTCGTAAGAGGCGACTAAGGGACTCACCAGAGAATGGGCAGCAGCGTTCTCTGTGTCTTTGTAACAACCATACTGCGATCGCCAACCCGCCTGCCAAGCGTGGCAATTATGGCAAATCCCCCCATCTGGGGGAGGCCTATGTCCAGTAGTAGACGTCTTTTGGCTGAGATGACGGTGTTTACAATTTTTTTAGAGTTCCCCATTTTTGGCGCTGTTTTAAGCAACATTATCACAGATAAATTGAAGTTATTGCGGGATGTTTATGAACAGTCTAACCCTCTTTCTTGTCCTTGCTTGCGTACTTGTTTTTTGCGCTCGGTACCGTTACCATTGTCACTCACAACTCGATTCCTACACACGAAACTCACTGTGTCGACTCGCGATCTATTTTTGCCACATTTTTTGACCATATCAGTTTGAAAACTTATTCAGTGATTTTTTTTTTTAAATGTCGATTTCAAGATACGGTCTACTTCATAATAATAACATTATCATTTCAAGAATACTATATTTGAAACACCACAAAATTTAATTAATAATTTCGTAGTAAATCGCTGTTGAATGTTGCGTATATGTAAGTTATTTATGTTCATGACTGTACTCGAGCCTTTCACTCCGTGTGTGTATATACCCGTGTATTATACACTCGTGGAATGAAAGGCCTGAGCTATATTGAATTGTCTGAATTCCCAGCCTACGTTGTGGCTTGGTGAATAGGTCCAGGTCACCTTTGTGAATTGTTGTCTGCATTATTAATGTTGGCAAAATGTAGCGTAGATTATAGTAACAGTCAAACTCAAACTCGAAACTCGATGCATTTATTTAAATTAAACCATTACAGGCACTTTTGAATGTCAGAAAAACAAATAAAACTAAGCTACAGTCCCAGTCACAAGGCATAATAACTGTGAGTGTACTGTAGTTGCCCATTCCCTAGCGTAGATCTCTATCGAGAAGAACGGGCAAGAAACTTCATGGACACTGTTTTAAAACAGAATATTGTTACAAAATCTTGGTACAAAGTCTTGTGATAATACTTTTTGATTCATATATGTTTTTTGGTTACATCCGAACTTCAGTAGTAATCTTATAGTATTAGTACTATTTGAATTATAAGCGCAAAACTTTGAGATAGAAGATAAAGTCCATTTCACGAAAGAAGTCCCGCGGACAATTGTGGAACTAAATTTAACAGATCGGCCATGTTGGCGTTTGTCGATGTTATCAAGGTGCGTTTGTTGTGGTAGATATTTTGTGAGTTTATTATTGGATTAGTGCGTTATAAGGTTTAAGTATTTACGATGCCAAAAGTTGTGAAACAACATTATGTCGCGCGACATACAGCGCTGTGTCTGCGGGACTTCTTTCGTGAAATGGACTTTAGATGGCTGTTTTCTCACACGAAACTACGGAAAGAATAGGGTAGTTAACAAAAAAATCTAATTAATCCGTCAGTTAGATTTCCAAAAAAATTTGGTATTTTTTCTTTTTTCACGTTAACAAACAATGAAGACGATACAGGGCTTTGAAAACTCGTGTGACGTCATATTCTAAGACATTAGTATGACATTTTTTACCGGTGAGTGACGTCACAACCTCAACTCAAATCTTTGACACGTTTTATCTTCGTCAATTTTTATTGATTTGATAAAACAAAAAATCCGTATACAACTTTTTTCGATAATCTAACAGACGGAGTAATTAGAATCATATTTTTCTAGTCAGTAAACACCCTATTTTGATGAAATTCTACTTTACAGTATTATACATCAGAATAGTCTTTAATTTATAAAAATACACGGGTTAAGCTAGCAATAAGTTTAATTTTATGATAATGCATCTTATAAACACAGATTACCATCGATATCGGTCTGGCTGACTATTTAGTATGCACGAGCGACTGCTGATGACGTCAGCTGACACAATTGCTACGCCGTAGTATCAGCTACGCCGTAGCCAGGCGTAGGCACTTTCATGCCAGACGCAGATGATAAATTAATTCGTCTTTCGCGTGGCGTGACAAACTGCTGTAAACAAGTACCTATTACAACAAAAAGCGACGATTTGTAATAAAAAAAATCGGTCTAAAACACAGATTTAAACCGTCGGATTCGCCCAAACATATCAATGTTAAATTTTTCGTACGTGAAGGTCTACACGCACGTGTTTTCGCAATTTTCTCGTAAATAAACGAGACCTACGAAACCTATTGATTTGAAAGGCCTATTTCGTAATTATATAGTATGTTCCAAAATACTATGTTTGTGAAAACGTAAAACGTTAACCAAAATGGGAAGATTTCTTTTTTCTTACCGTTGCTGCTTTTAATTGTTCGTGACACTACGATGAGCGTGCACCAAATCAAAAATCAAATAACTTGATTTGCAGAAAACAGTGTTACAATGATGTTATTGTTTTATTATTACGTGTATCAAGTGTACCGCTAAGTTCCCGTAAGGCTTGCAAAATGTGGGCTGCGGGTTGTTCGAGATACCGAGGCCTCGGCACAAGGCCTAAGAAGGAACATGGGTGCTTTTTAGTCAGTAGAAGTCTGACACTCCCTTCCACTCTACTCAGAGCGGGAGGGGTTATTAGATGATTTCCCACACCCCAAAAAAAAAAGGCTTGCAAAATGTATACAATCACACACACACACACATATGACGCACATGAAACAAACACAAACGCACAACCCGTCGAACATGTGAAACGATTTCAATCTTTGACTAACAATAATATTTAGTGTGGCATGCAACATTTGTGTCGCTACTATTGCGCCATCACATCTTCCAAGCTCATCGTGCTGCGTAGCCGCTGCGGCTGCAGAGAACCTCAAGCGGCGTAAATATTTGTGGAAACTATATTTTTGAGCCGTTTGGGGTTGAAACTCTGGGGCCGTGGGGTCCGAGTGCTTATAGCCCGTTCAAGGAAATTTAAATTTCACAACGCTTAGTTGACGCTTCTCGTGACTCAAGGGCTGGCTTTTACCTTGGCCAGACGCCGGCTGACAGCGTTGAGGAGGAGTTTTTTGTTGCCCTTTCATAGTGTCTTGTTCGTTTATTTAATAGTTTTTAGGGTTCCGTAGTCAACAGACGGACATGGCGAAACTATAAGGGTTCCATACCCTTATAGTTTCGCCATGTCCGTCTGTCTGTCTGTTTGTCCGTCCGTCTGTCCGCACTACATCTCAAAGACTCTTGGGATGTACTAGAAAGCTGTAATTTGAGTGTGAATGAGTTACGCCGACAAAGTAACAAAATAAAATTTTGAAAATTATTACTCTATAGTATGTTAGTCATAAACATCCACCCGCAATGACTTCAGTTTATCCGTGATCATGGTGCTTGTAACAGCTCCGAAATATCGGGAACTCGAAACAATCAGTAAACATGGTAAATATCCCGTTTTCAGTGTAAATAATAGTCTACAAGAAGTCTTGGTTTGCCAAAAAACCATCTGCGACGTGTTCCTATTGTCGTTCGTGTATAGTTTGATTGATGAGCTGACTTTGTGCTCGTAACAGACGTCTTTAGATATAAATGGTCTCCGCAAAGGAGGTCTACCGAGTAGGGCAGCCATTTTAAAATGTCTAACGAGTCTAGGAAAAACTTTAGAAATTACTTTTATAGTTCGGTGTCTTTGCGAATATTGGAATAGTTTTCATATTGTTATTAAAGTTAAAAGGGATTTTATGGTACGAGATGGATGGTTTATTGATGAACGGAATTCTATGTTGTGGATGTTTTCATTTTAAATAGGTCATCTGTTACTATCTTAATGAATCCCTATCATCATCATCATCAGCCTATAATGTCCCCACTGCAGGGACTCAGGCCTCCTCTCTAGGAGAGGGATGGGCTATAATCCACCACATGTCTTCGAATTTTTTGGTTCTAAGACATGCCGGTTTCCTCACGATGTTTTCCTTCACCGTTTTGAGAGCAGTGGTGATGAAATAAATTACACAAAGTAATGTGCCTGCCTGGGTTCGAACCCACGACTCACTGTTCGTAAGTCGGGGCTGCAACCACTGGGCTACCTCTGCTCCCCACTGAATGAATCCCCATTTTCTCATATTGAGGAGTTATAAGCATTGTAGTTTCTATTACCAAATGTAGGCAAGTACAGACAATTTCCTAGTTTTTTTAGATTTAGCCAGTAGTCGTTTTTACACGGAGCTCATAGCTAGATAATAACAGCCGCTTGGGCTGATTTTCAAGTTAAGCGGCGCTTACCTAGGCTTTTCTGTTAATGGGTGACCACCCAGTCCCGGTTGGCCCATTTCTAGATCTTTGACAGTCGTTACAGGTTGTCAGTGATTCGTAAAAATGACGGCTAGTCTTATCATGGATATGGATGGTTGTGGAGGGCAGATAGGCAGTCGCTTCATGTAAAATCATACTGGTATTCCCCTGCATCCGGTTAGACTAAAAGCTGACAACACATAGTTGGAGAAATGCAGGAAAATGTTGATGATAATAATATAATGCCATTAGTAGTTTTTTTCATATTATATTTATTACAGACCGGATTTTGCTGACAAATGTCTGGTCATACTAGTTAGAACATTCGTGCTGTTTTTAGCACATATACTTAAATTCAACGATTCTGGAACACCTGCGTATGAATTGATGTTACATTTGAAAACAACTTTTATTCTTACATTTTTAGAATTTATTAGTCTTGATTCATTCATGAAAGCTACCCAGATAACTGCCTAAAATATGTTTTATGCTCCATATAATTTAATTTTATCTTATTACAATAATTGACTTGAAATAACAGCTACGCTGGTCTAGTGGTCCTACGCGTTGGGATTTTTCATCAGGAATACCTCAGAAGCAGCCACGGATTCTAGATTTGTGCCCGGTTAGTGGCAATAGCTGGCGTAATGTAGGGGTACCGTTAAGTACACCTCTGCCTAACCCTTCGGAGATTACAGGCGTGATATTTTGTGACTTGACATAAACCCAAATTGTATGATTAAGGTATAGGTTTGTGCCTAAATGTAATTTGTGAAACAAAACTATGAAGGTGTTTTATACCTCCGTTCAATTCACGCCTGTAAGCCCAAAGAGCTAGGCAGAGCTTTACCTATATTATGAATATGTTTAAGTCCTATGCGGTGATCCTATTGCCATACAACAGGCCACATATCCAGAGTTCGGGTTACTAGAAAAATCCAATAAAACTTTGTCCGACTTGGGAATCAAACGCAAAACCTGCCCAGCTCAGCAATAGCACTCACGACCACTAAACCAACAATGCTTTTATAAAATAAATGTTGTCTACATTACAAAATAAATACTTGAAATAAGTAACTTCTAAATTAAAGTCTATAATTAATATAGACCACAAAATATCTATAATGGCTGTAACCAACAACTATTTGAAATTACCGACTTTCCATCGTCAAGCTGAAATACTTTCTAAGTACACTTTAAGTTACAATTATCTTTGAAACTTGTATTAGTAGAACTTTTAAGTCTAAACTTCTTAACTTTTACTTAGTCTAATAGTGCCTCTTAAACTTTGAAAGTTGCTCTTTTTGGGACAACGCGATGAAATAACGAGTTTTAGAACAATTTGCTAAAGATTATAATGATTTTTTACTTATGTAGTTGGCTGGAAATTTTTAGTAGTGGGTCGAGACCAGGTTTTATGCCCGGTTGATGACAATTTAGCCCCCCCCCCCCCCCCTATTACATGGGGCTTAAATAACTAGATGCGGGTGAACTTATAGATGCACCTGTCCCTAACTCTTTGGGGATTAAAGATGTGATGATAGTTACTTGAAATCGATATCTTATCCTAATCGATATCTAATCGGCAGCCATAGATGTTGTATTAAATCCGTTTTTGAATTGTTTTATTAAGTAGGCAGAAAAGAAACCATTTTGCACACCCGTCGTAACTTTGAAAGAGTCCCAGCTGGACCTTTGAAAAGATTCAGGAGGCAATTAGTTTTACAAACTTGCGGTCGGATAACTGGAGGTAAGGTGTTTTTTTGAGGTACGGCTCTAAAAAGAGAATAAATAATAGCGTGAAGACTGACATCGGAGAATGAAAAAAAAAACGTGTTGCACCGACCCGTGTGAACGTGCTGGACAGAACCAACGAGCAGAGGTTCCTCGTTAGCTCTGCATAAAAAAATCAGCAGTGCTATAATGACGCGAACAGTGATAGCAACAATATCACGCCTATTGTCCCCAACGGGTTAGGCTGAGGTGTACTTATTAGCACCGAGGTACTACTCCCACATTTCACCAGTAATGTTTAAGTTCCATGTAATTGGGTGGAATTCCAAACCCTGGCTCCGTGACTGCTACTGATAGGAAATCCCAATAACACTTTTCCCGAGCCGGGAATCGAACCCACGACCTTATACTCAGCAACCGAGCTTGCACCCACTAGACCAATGAAGCAGTGCATTAAAACAGGATTTTAAATTAATTCATGTTTTGTGACCACATTATGAATGAGGAAAACTCCTCAGGTCGCATCACGTACCACAAACCTATTCTTCGAAATTAGTTGTCTAGCTTTATACAAAAAATCGTATTTTTATTTGCTAGAATTAACTAACTATGTACATTAATTAAAAACTAATAAATAAACTAACAATAAACTATAAAAGGGCATCAAAAAACTGCTCCTCAACGCTGTCAGCCGGTAATGTGCCCAAAAGACTGGCGGCATTCCCACGTTGTATGGCAACACTTAGCCTCTGGCCAAGATAAAAGCCAGCCCTTGGGTCACGAGAAGCGTCAACTAAGCGTTTAGAAATTTCCTTAAACAGGCTTTGAGCACTCGGACCCCACGGCCCCAGAGTTTCAACCCCAAACGGCTCGAAAATATAGTTTCCACAAAGGTTACTATATTTACGCCGCTTGAGGTTCTCTGCAGCCGCAGCGGCACCACCTGCGCAGCACGATGAACTTGGAAGATGTGATGGCGCAAGAGTATCGACACATGTTGCGTCCCACACTAAAGGCCTACCCATCTTCCAAGGAAATAAAGACATGCCGTCCGGTCTCTTGCCATCGTCGCGTGCCAAGCCATTGGGTTCTAAAACAGCTGGCACGCCGACGGCGACAAGAGCACGTCGGATGATGTCGTTTAAGTTCGCGTGCCGCGCAAAACGGCCAGCACTACGGCTGCATGACAGGCCGTGGTGACCGAGGCTGTTGACAGCTTCACCACATTGACAGCGATGAGGAGAACAGCAGGCGGCACCAAGACGCAAAGAAGCAGCGAGGCGGAAGGTCGTGTCGTCGAACAAAGTGCCTATGTTCGACGACGGCAGTGTGTGAAGCCAAAGACCCGACTCCCATTCACCCACAGCCAGCAGGCGCGCACGCTCAGCAGTAGTAGCAGACGTGTTCAATAAATTGTTTTGAACTACTCTGCAAAGCGGCTCATCCCACCGTCTCTGGGAAAACGGATGGTCGGGTGCTTCAGTGTTTGAGCAAGCGAGTTTCCAAGCCTCGATAGCCTCAGAGAAGCACGGCACATCAAAATTAATCAGTGTGGAAGCCAGGATATTCCTGATTAACTTCTCAGTGCCGTGGACCGAGGATATGAAAGCCGGTAAGCTTAAACTGGAAATTTTGCGGACGCCGAGTCCTCCCATACGTATGGGAAGAGTAGCTTGTGCCCAAGCTCGGTCATCCAATGCCACATTTAAAATAGATGTTAAAGTATGTCTGATAATTTGATCCATTCTGTCCAAAAGGTGAGTGTGTCTCCATAAAGGGGAAGCACGAAGGAAATATGTTAATTTAGGTCCGAAACAGCAGTAACGAATTATGGTGATGGCCGAATGCATATTAATTTGGAGTAGTCTTTCCGAAACATCACTGAAATTTTGAATTTTTTCCTCGATGAAATCGGGAAAAGAATTTTCAAAGATTGGAGACCCAAGGAAACGAAGAGAGTTTTTTTCTTTAAATTTGATGCCAGGAGCTGCTGCGTTAAATTTTGAATAAGTTAGTTGTCTGTCAGTACTGTCTGTTACAAAAATTTCGCATTTAGAAATATTGAGGTCGAGGCCAATGTGATGCAGTTCATTTTTTAAGAAATGTAGGTCTTGTAAAACAGAATCTACATCGCCTCCCAAGGTTCCGTCATCAAGATACCAAACGTTAAATTTTGAATTTAGTTGTCGAATAATTGGGTGGATAGCTAAACTAAAAATTACTGGCCCAAGGGGGTCACCTTGTTGACAGCCAACAGCAGATTCCAAAAGTTTGTCCCGATATAATAATTTAGATGGGTGTCTGTAACATTGCCAAAGAAAACTATAAATTTGAGGTAATTCCTTTTTAGCTTCTGTCAACAAGGTGTCCCTGTTCACTGAATTGAAGGCGTTCTTTATATCAACCTTCAGGATGACCTCACCTTTACCAGAATTTAGGTAGGTCGACAAAGCGTGTACGGCAGCCTCGCAGCCCCCCTTAGAGCCATAACCTAGCTGCAGGGGCTGGAATTTTTTCGAAACAGCCTCACCATAAAATTTACAGCAAATCTTGGCTGCCATACGACGGTAGGTGGTTCCCACGGCAATGAAGCTTTATACTGGATTAACCTACTGCAGTTTATTAGCATTCTATAGCCAAAGCCAAGACAGAGCTTGTTATTGTGAAATAACAGTCGTGGCCTAGCATACTAACTACCAAGTAAGGCGCGGACGGCATTCAGTATCGAAGCTATTGTTCAGCTAAGCAAGTCCTAGGACTTACCACTACTAGTGTAAAAATCCTTCATCATTCAAATTAGGCCTGCTTTTACAATTTAACGAGTAATAGTCGACCAACTTATGAAATGTATGGGAGCGCAGGTCTCAAAACTGCAAATGTAAATTTGTTTTATTTTCACAATAAAAATCATCGTTCGGAGGCAGGTAGGCAGGGTGGTTAATTAGTTTAGTAAGGTCACATATTTTCATGGGCAACTACGGAACCCTACATTGTGCGTGGTCCGACATGCACTTTGTCGGTTTTCTTTTTATAGACACCACACAAATTCTTGTCATGAATCAATTTTACATTGTAACTGAAGATTGTAACACCTCATTTTCATAACTATCGCTTATTTACCGATCTACTGACTGTGTTTCCCGTAATTCTCCGATAACTCGATTAACTCCCGTGGATGACAGCGCGCCTTCATATATATGTAAACAGGTTGTACCCGAACGCGAGCCTTACGCTATATACAGGCTGTTCATTTGCATCTTTACAAGGCTGTTTGTTTTGACAAAGAATTAGACCGTCATTACTTATTCTGTCGCTGTCTTGTAAAATGGTTGAGGGATTATATTGTGAGGCAAGGCTAGATAAATGACTTCAATTTGTTGTTCTTTTGAACCTATTTAATGGTTTTTAATCAAGAATATTATACAGGATATTAGAAAAAAACAAGAGTTAAATGGGACGACAAGGTTGGTGCAGTGGCTGAGCGATTGGACTGTTGCGCTGCGTGTTGCGTGTTTGATCCCCGCACGGAACAAATATTTGTATGACCTACAGATAGTTGTTTCGGCTCTGGGTGTTTGGTTTGTGTAGGTGAGTTTAAATGTTTGTAAACGCAGCCGCGATACAGGAGAAATTACTAGTGTGGCCCAACGTTTTTAAAAAAAAAACTAAAAAATTCACAGTAGCAGCCACGGAGTCGGCATTTGTGTCTGGCTGATGGCAATAGATTCGCCCCCTATTACATGGGATAAAAACATAACTGTTGAAATAGGTACGTACACCTATGCCAAATCCTTCGCGGAGTATCATAAGCGTGATGTTAAGGAATGTTATTTTTTATCAATTCATAGGCCGGGTTTTGTTTTTCTTATGGCTTTTGTTGTCCGGCAGTGAATGCCTAAAGTAGTTCACATTATACCTACATTTCATGTGAGTAGTTTATATAATAAAATAAAAAAACGGCAACAAACACATTTTAAATTAAATAAAAAATGGCTCAGGCGAGGCCCATTCGAATATGCACAAAATTTTAAAAATGATGCTGTTCTTCAAAACAAAGTTATTTAAAAACCTCCCATCTAAGATTCAAAATATAACAAACACCAAAATTGAACACCCAATTCAAAGACCTTTATTCCCAACCAAACTAAATGTTCTCAAAGATCTTCTTGATGGAGTTCAGGTAAAAGCTAGCATTCCTGCCGGCGTCGGCGAACCCCACATTCCTCCTCGATGAGTGTTTCGGCTTCACTCGGATAGTCTCCTCTGACAATTCGCTCGAGTAATGCGATGTGCTTCCGTGAAGTTCTGCATCTAAAGCTCGCGAAAGAACATTTTAGATTAGATTCTGGTTAACTATTCCTCTTGTACCGCACGTCAGTCGTCTAAACCACGGCACGATCAACCAGTAACAACCCTTGTGCTGGGGCACAGGCTTCTCGTGAGACGGGCCACCACGTCGCCGCGTTGGCTAAATGCGGGTTGCTAGATGTCACATGCCGTTGTCGTTTTCGGTTTACTGACGACGTTTTCCGTTTTGACAGCAGCCATAAAATTATAAAATATTTATTACGCTTTGTGAATTCTCTAGACATCATCACCAAAACCAATTAATTGTACCTAAATTTACAAATTACCGTTCTGGTCAGGTTTCCAGACTTCAAAATCAGATGTCGTATCTGGAGTAGAATTTCAATTAAAAATAACGTTAAGTGTATTAAGTATACGTCCCTATTTATAAGTATGTGCCTTTTAGTACATTACTATCATTTCTATAATCAATTCAAATCCACTCCTGGACATACGCCTTCCCAAACTGCACCACAGCACCCTCTTTCTTTTTTGGAGCGTCGGAAATCACCAATCGACTCCTCCCGCTGTGGGCAGAGCGGTAGAGAGTGTCAGACTTCTAAAACCACCCATGTTCCTTCTTAGCCCTTTGTGTCGAAGCCGGGGTATCTCTTTCGAATATCCCGCAGCCCCGACAGGCGTCGGTCCTTGTGGGCCCTTTCCATGTTGCTGACATCTCTTTGAGGCGCGACGAGAGGTTCTCACCCTCCCACGTTCCGCCACCTCTTTCCTCTATCACTGCTTCGCAGAAGTAGGCGACCACGGCCACGACCACGGCCTGCACCAGGGCTGGACACCACAGGACCCTGTCCTCTGCTTTTTACATGCATTCTGTCGGAGCCACCTTGTTAAGGTCGTAGGCCCATCACTTTGGGGGGGTTCCCACACTAGGTGTCGCTTGATCTTCAATTTCGAATACCGAAAGGGTCTTGAATACGTACCAGTGTTGCCTGCCCTTTTTTGTCCCTCTGTTGATATCGACTGATTTTGGTCAATTTTTTCCGCCTTTTCCTGCTTCTCATTTGATTGTCGCTGCCCTTCATTTGTTTGTGGCTGTGCTCCATTTCTTTGTGGCTGTTCTTTATTTGTTCGTTCCTGTCCTTCATTTGTTTGTGGCTGTGCTCTATTTCTTTGTAACTTGCGGCTTGTGTTCTTGGCTAAAACTCGGTTTTCTTTTATAATAGTAGCGGCACGCCGAATGATGTCGTTGATCTCATTGGCTACTTGCGACTCGGCAATCTGCTTGGCTAACGTCTGCATATCATCCAGATTCGCAGTAAGCAGGATGTAGGAGTTCACTGCGTGGACTGACAGCAGGACCGCTGCAAAAAAAGGCGTTTTTAACTAAATGTTCCCCGCTATGTTGACGTCTGCTTCTATTCGAACCAGACTGCTTATCCGATCGCGATACCTGGATACCTACTCGATTACCGAATACACTTTGGAAAAACGGGATGTTATTTTGTCTGTCCGTATTTTTTGCTGAGCATTTACTGAAACACTTGTAACTTGTTTGGATAGGCAGTAAGTAGGTTGAACTCAGTTTATTTTAAAAGTCCATCCTCCAAACAAAGAAACACAAAATACTAAATCCCTCAAATCGGGTCTCCCAAAACAAACATAGTAGAATGGGTTGCCAGGAAGTAGATATCACACGAAGTAGCTTATGAAAGAAAGACTACAGACGAATTGAGAACCTCCTCCTCTTTGCTAAGTTGGTTAAAAACCAAAAAGCCAAGTATGCACGACGACCAATCAAAAGTTATATACCAGTTTATGCGGATGTCTCATTGTACGAAACATATATACACAAAAGAAGGCCACGTTATACTAGAGATGTGTAGCTTTATGTGTCGCCGTATGTACTTGTAGCCTTTGACAACTTCAGGCGTAAATTGAGTCACGAACACGAAAATAAAATATATATTTTTTTTTTTTATAAAAACGTTGCCCCACACTAGGAATTTCTCCTGTATCGTGGGTGCGTTCACAAACATATAAAGTCACATACACAAATACCCAGACCCGAAACAACTTTCTGCAGGTCATACAAATATTTGTTCCGTGCGGGGATCGAACCCGCGACACGCAGCGCAGCAGTCCAATCGCTTAGCCACTGCGCCAACCGTGCCGTCATCATCATCATCATTCTCCTGCCCTTATCCCAATTTATTTGGGGTCGGCGCAACATGTCTTCTTCTTCCATACTTCTCTATTTCTCGTCATGTCAGCAGTCACCTCCTTTCTAGCCATATCATCCTTCACACAGTCCATCCATCGTTTCTTTGGTCTTCCTCTACTCTTATAGCCATCTACATTCATACTCAACATTTTTCTCACAACATTTTCTTCATTCCTTCGCATCACATGTCCATACCACGACAATCGATTACCACACAACTTTTCATTTACCGGCGCCACTTTCAGACTTCCTCTTATGTACTCATTCCTTATTTTATCCATTCGCGTCACACCACACATCCCCCTTAGCATTCTCATCTCAGCCACATGCAATTGCCTTACATTTATCCCTTTTGTGGCCCAACATTCTGATCCATATACGACAGCAGGTCTAACCATGGTTTTATAAATCTTCCCCTTGAGTTTAAGGGGAATGCGGGAGTCGCAAATTGTTCCCGTGACCTGCCGCCATTTCATCCATCCAGTGCTAATTCTATGCTTTACACTACGATCTATTTCGCCATCGCTTTGCACGAGAGAACCGAGATACCGAAAGTCGGAGCAAACTGGAAGAAGCACGCCATCTAGCGCTATGGCTCCAGAACTGGAGAGACCGCCGAAATCGCAAAACATGTATTCGGTTTTACTTCTGCTGATTTTCAGGCCAACATTCTCCAGCTTCTGTTGCCATTTCTCCAATCTGCTCTGGATCTCAGGTCCATCTTCACCGACAAGAACAATGTCGTCGGCAAACAGCATGCACCAGGGTGCCTCTTCTTGTATGTCCGACGTCAGAGCATCCATAATCAACAAGAAGAGGTAAGGGCTTAAAGCCGACCCTTGGTGCAAGCCTACAGCCACACTGAACTCATCGGTGTTGCCAGCAGCTGACCGAACGTAGGTACGAGATTTACTGTACATAGCTCGAATTAACTCTACATACTTCCCTGGTATACCTTTCTCTTTCAAGGCCCACCACAACACATCCCGAGGTACCCTATCGTACGCTTTCTCTAGATCAATGAACACCATGTGCAAGTTCTTGTGTGCACGTCTGTACTTCTCGCACAATTGGCGGAGTGCAAAAGTGGCGTCCGTTGTTCCTCGACCTGGCATAAACCCAAACTGATTACCTAACCCAACCGTGCCGTCATAATTATGGTAATACTAAGTCCTACTCGAAATTAACAAGACTTAACCAAAGAACATGCAAATTAATAGAAACATTTTGCTTACGATTTTTTCTTTTGTCTCGGAAAGTTTTTTAGCTTCACTAAAATGTTGAGACTAGGATAGTAATTCATTACCTTAACTAGTTTTTTATTTAGATTTTAGACTTTACTGCGAGTAATTAAGTAGTAGACTTAATTAAGCAAATAAAAGGTCTGGATCTGGAAGCGCCTAATTAGTATGCATAAGTTAGGTCAGTTTATTTTTTTTCTTGTTATTACGGTGTGTTAGAAGAACCGTCACAAGGCCATCATTTATTGGACATCAAACTAAGTAACGTTGCATATAAAACTTACACAAATACTTGCTGGAATTCAATGATTTTTAGGGTTCCGTTTCTCAAAAGGAAAAAACGGAACCGTTATAGGATTTCTCACACACCACAGAAACACACCGCTTATCTCCGGCACTACTGAGCTCAAAATGTTGAAAAAAAATACAGAAAATAGTTTAACACGTCTTATAGATTACATCAAATCCTATATATATATAGAGATTTTCCATGTTATTTTAGCACTATAGACTTCTATGGTGCTAAAATAACATGGAAAATCTCTCAAGATCTGCTACCAATGTAGTACAATGTACGGAACCCTTCATGTGCAAGTTCGACTTGCACTTGCCCAGTTTTTACCCGACTGCGACAAAGCCCAAAAGGAGGTATATCTGTTTGACCTGTATGTATGTATGTATGTCCATTTCTTTGTTTCCTCATAATTTATTATCGTTGTCAAGAACTGAGTGATTACGGGTTAATGAGCAATGAGCATTGTACATTGCTACATGCTGCTATGAATAGTATGAATATATAGGTACCTAAGTCAAGAAAAGTTAACAAAGTAGAAATACCTAATGGATGGATGAATAAAATTACCTACTTATTAAAATTGTGATAAGGATAGAATTACAGTACCTTCCTTTGGGTTCTTTACGACAGGACAAGTCTCAGAGTGATATTGAGAGTAGGTAGGTAGTTATAGGTACCGACCTAAGATTTTACCGGAATTAGTTAAATATTTTATGAAAGAAAGAAACTCATATCGCTCCAATTCCGTACTGGAATTATATGGATTTTTGAAGCAGATTCCTTCGCTCGGTGACAATATTATTCTCAAAACAATTTCGTTCTGACTTCTCCAGGTAAGGCGGCAGGCGGGTGACTGAACTCAAATCAAATAAATAACATTTGAAGACACCTTTCTGAGAAAAAAAGAAGGAAATATTTTATGGATAAATGGATAAGGTAAACTAAATAAAATACAGTACCTACGTAATTAAGGATCAATTTTATTAGGGCGTGACCACACTATATCGACGCGAAATCGCTTGAACCAGTCAGAATAAGTGTAAAATCAGATTTGCTCGCACAGATCAGCATTTTTGAGTATCTTATTCTGTCACAATAAAATAACGCGTCATTTGGTAGAGCGAGAAGTCCGATCGCAAGCTTCCGCATTCATGTAGGTACAGCGGAATCACTATAACGTGCGATTAGACCTTTCACTTTAGTCAAATGCAATTTTAATCGCCAGAAAGAGAAAAAGATGGAAGAAAATGCTGATCTGAGCCTGCCGTTATTGCTTCGCCCACGTCGACTATTTGAATTTGCATCCCACTTAATGCATGCGGCAGTGAGTCGTGCTCCATTTCTTTCGAGGCAGCTCTAACTCTAAACGCGACAAATGTGTGGGGATCCCCGTCTAACCTAATCTAGATACCTAACATTATGATGCTTGGTTGACTGCTTCGAGAACGGTATGTTTACACCCTGGGTACTTACTAAATAAAGGTAATGGCACCCACGTGGGATCATAATTTTATCTACCTACTTAGTAAACTCCGGAATTAGCAATAGGAAACGAAGAACAGATGAGAATAACACATCAGGGTAAAGATGGTGTTAATTAGGTTCTTAAGTACACGAGAATAGTTGATTAATTAAACGTTATTTAAATGTTTGCACAGTATCGTAGCCTCGTAGGTACTATAATTATGATCACTCGCGCTTACAGTAAATATTATGTTTGCTATGTAACGTTTATGAAGGTAAGTTTTAGTTGGTTTCGATAACGCGTACCGGCCACGGCGACAAACCATTTAAACCTGACCTCGCTTTTTATGAGCACCCCGTTCAACGAGAGATCAGCTTAATTTGGTTTGTATAGCTTGATTGATGGTCGTGTAAGCTACACAGTGGTTCGGTGCGGGTTTCATAATTATGTCCGATTTTTTGGTTCTATGACATGCTGGTTGGTCGCGATGTGAAACGGCTTAAAACGGTGTAGGGATCATAGACTTGAGAGCAGTGGTAAACTGGTGATGAATAAATTATGCGACACCTAAATGAATATTTTTAGTTTTTGAATTTATAGGTAAACTAGCTGATGCCCGCGCGGTTTCGCTCGCGTGAATGTCGGTTATCACGACCGATGACGGTTATCGCGACCGATGTTGGTTATCACGACCGATTTCGGTTATCGCGACCGATTTCGGTTATCGCGACCGATGTCGGTTATCACGACCGATTTCGGTTATCACGACCGATTTCGGTTATCACGACCGATTTCGGTTATCGCGACCGATGTCGGTTATCACGACCGATGTTGGTTATCACGACCGATTTCGGTTATCGCGACCAAAAGTTATCTATTCACCCCCCTTTTTTCGAATTATTAAGTAGTCTAAATGTCCTTTCTCAGGCTCTACACTATCTGTGTACCTTTAATTGAAATCGGTTCAGTAGTTTTGGAATAACCCAATAACACTTTCCCCAACCTGGCAAAGACGGAACATGGCAGGCGTGACGACCCCGAGAGAATTCCGATACCGAAGTACCCATATCCTCGTAAGTCCCAATGTACAATGTACTGAACAAAGTAACATGCAGTATTCCGGCCCAGCACTAAAAACAAAATTTTCTCCTTAACGCCCAATGTACATTACAATGTACATTTAGTTTAAATGCATGAATCTTTTAAATTATAGCGCCGACGTTAATTTGCCGTGAATGGTATGATTGGTTGTTACTTTAGGAGGAATTTTCACAGCTGACATAACCTACCTACCTGCACAGCATTAGTGATAGTCCAGACAGTGGTATTAACCCCGACTTGGTCGTGGGTTTGAACACAGTCAGAGGCGTTGCTTTGTCTAATTTTGTTTATTCCATCAACCATCAACCCATCGTGAGACCATCCACGTCCGGAAGATTATTCAGTAGATATACCGAAAGTGGCTAAACACCCTTTTCCTGGTCCATCAGTACATACCAACATTATGTAAACGACTGAGTTTCCCTCAATACTTCCTCTACTTAATTCAGTATTCAAAACTTACTTGCCAAACAAATCTTGCTTTTAAACATGGTTCAAAATTAAAACTGTCAACATTTATTGTAATTGGAAATGAATACTAGCTCTAAATAATTTTCCTAGGTACTAAATTAAAACGAGTTATCGAGATTTATTAAGTGTGGCTTAATTAATGGCAGCACTTAAATACCATAGATTATGTAGGATAAATACCAATTAAAAATATTCGCAATCATTTTACCTACTGGTAAACCGAATGTCCTCCATCAGCTGAGATAAGACCTACCTACACAGACCTCATCATCATCTCCCTAGGCTTTTCCCAACTATGTTGGGGTCGGCTTCCAGTCTATCCGGATGCAACTGAATACCAGTATTTTACATGGAGCGACTGCCTATCTGACCTCCACAACCCAGTTAATACTAGGTAATACGAAACTCTTTGGTAAGACTGGATGTCAGAATTTCCGATCACTGACTACCTGTAACGACTGCCAAAGATATATATATGGCAGCCGGGACGGGAGCTTAACGTGCTTTCCGAGGCACGGAGGAAACGCGGTATGTCGGGCGGTCACCCATCCACAGACCGACCTAGGCAAGCACAGCTTTACCTAAAGATCTTATTAAGCCACGAGCTACCTACACAGACCTACTTAGTCTTATTTATAGGTAAAATTTGTTTATATGTTTTTATGTAAGTTTGTATGTAGCTATGGGGTAATCTCGAAACTAATGATAAATCCTAAAATTTCTTTCACTGGCGGAAAGCTACATTATTCGTGGGTGTATCGTGCACATTAGCCGAGTAGTAGTAGGTATTATATTATCTGTGCGAAGTGCTAGTGTAAAATAGAAGAAAAGTCTTTTAACCCCTTAACAAAAAATAAAACAGACTTTAAAAACACAAAAAAGTGAAAAATAAACTTTAGAAGAAAAATCAGCTTCTGAAGTCGGTGGCAAAAAAACGAAATCAAACAAACAAATGTCACCGACTTCAGAAGCTGATTTTTCTTCTAAAGTTTATTTTTCACTTTTTTGTGTTTTTTAAAGTCTGTTTTATTTTCTGTTAAAAAGTTTTTATTTTTAGTGGTTGCCAAGTGCTTACCCCTTCACCGGCGCGCGTGATGTTATGTTATGAACTGGTGCAATAGACAGACATGGATTTCAGCAATCCCAGTCCATTTGTTATCATTCATTGAGGAGTTCCATTGCCTATCTCCGAAATTCTTCATCAGGTCTTCACCAAATTGAAATGGGACCACTCCGTGAAAGTACTTACTCTTTCAAAAACCACCCCAATTGCTTCAAGTGAGCCAATAAAATATGAAGAGTTCTCTCTATTTCTCCAGGATCCCATTATCAGATCTTGACTTGATGATCATGGGACCATCTGTGAAGTAGGTATACAAAACTTACCCTTTCAAACAAAAAAAATATATCCAAATCGGTCCAGCCATTTTCGAGTAATCGGGGAACATACATAAAAAAAAAAATATCCGACGAATTGAAAACCTCCTCCTTTTAGAAGTCGGTTAAAAACGGTAAATGAATAGTGAAAACCTTAAAAATTATAAGTATTCTATTTTTGGCCTGATAACTTGGCTATTTGTATAAATCACCATGTACTGTACCCATATTTGCAAAATAAACACTTAGTTACCTACTTACTTGATGATTCCGCTTTTGACTGTCCTGCACTTCTGAGGTCCCGAGAAACAATGGCCAAAATAATCAAGTATCTAGGGTTTTCAATGATTTTGGATTGCAAAATAAAATGATGCGCCATTTGTAATTCTTAAAATACTTACAATCACGCATATTTCTACATTAACGGTAGGCAGAAACGACGAAACGCCAACTGCACCTTTTATATAATTAACCACCTACTTACGAAGGAGTATCGTAGCTATGTAGCACGGGGCGTTGCTTTTACATTAATTAACATACACATTACATGTAGGTAGTGCATAAATAGTACCTATTTCATTAATTCCTTTCTTCGTAATAAAGACATCATCAACAAACAAATTGTTAAGTTCAATCCTATTGAATTTCTGCGTGAATCGAACAGCATGAGTTTCATCTTTTCGTTTCTGTCAATGTCAGTTGTGCTGTCAAAAACAGAAGGTAAATTTCGTGAAAAATTGATGGTTTGTTTTGTTTTTCTTGCGAATCATCATCATTGATTGTCTCTCTAAAAATGGAGAATAATCTCCAACATGAAGATTTATTGATAAAACTAAGAGCTAAATTGAACGAGGAAAAGGTGAAATTATGGGAAGCACCTTTTATTTCTGCGGATGAAATCACGCAAAATTTCAAGGTACGTAAATACATAAACACAATTCTTCTTTGATATCGACTTTTTAAGTATTTTGTGTACGGTAGAAAGGAAACAATTTCTAAATTGCATCCATGTTTTTATTATAAATCAAAACAAGCCTTATGTAGTTTAAACTGAATGAAACTCATTCAAAACTAATTAAATATTATTATTTTACAATGATAACAAAGTAGGTAAGTAGTGGTCATCCTGTTTATTTCTAAAGTTAGGGTTTGTTATTGAATCCAAATTTAATCATAGAAACAAATAACTTGCCAGACATGATTCAGCAGTTTTCTGAAGATAGGTGAATCACTGACCTATTTTGAAGCATCCAGGGGGTCTAAAATGGCTAAAAATGCGTAAAATGGACCTTTCATATTAGTAACTGCGTCTGTGACCATTTAGGAAAATAGATTAAAATAGGAATTGCGTTAAAATCCGTAAAATGGTCTCAGACGCAGTTACTATTATGAAAGTTTCATTTTACGCTTTAAAATGCAATTCATATTATAATCTACTAAAGTGGCCATTTTAGACGCCCAGAACTGTTTGTGTGTATTTATTTTTTAAATATATAACGTAATAATATGATCTACGCCATTACATATACATATTACTCTTTCTTTAATATCTCACTGTTGAGGAAAGGCCTCTACCATATATTTTTAGGTGCTCTTCTCTAGCACCAACAACATACATCATCATTGTCATTTCAGCCAAGAGACGTCCACTGCTGGACATAGGCCTCCCCTAAGTGTCGTCACATTGAACGGTCCCATGGGTCTTGCATCCAGGGGTTCCCCGCAACCTTTACCAGGTTATCAGTCCGACTTGTGGGAGGCCTTCCAACACAACCAAAATAATATGTCATAATATATGTCTGTGTAGACAAAGAAAGTTAGCATTATGGATAATAATTATGTCAGTCCCCCCATCCCAAACAGTTAAAAGAATTTTGTTCTTTCTGGCATTTCTTCATTGAATGTATAGAACATTGATAAAAATTACATCAGAATAAGTTTATATATCAATGCTATATCAACCTCTACTTTTCACGCAGGATCTCGTTGCAAAATACACACAAGAGCTGTCAGTAGATAATGATTTAATATTCCAAGCATTACGTGAACTGCAACTCCATTCCATTGAGAGGTCCAGAGACAATGCAGAGTTCAAGGAGACAGGGTTTGCAACCCTCAGGGTCAGAGCTACGATACCGGGTGAGAAGCCGAGGATGCTTAAGATGCAGAAGAAATTGGAGGACATGGGAGAGGTGCTGATCACTGCCATTGCTGAAGAGATTGGGGTGGCTGGAAATAGGTTTGTAGTGCTGCTTAACTAACATTATGCTAAGTGATGGCCAGCTGCCTTCATTATTAATTTTCATGTTTTTGAGTTAGTAATCTCCACAAACAGAATTAAATGCATTACATTGTCAATGCACTTTAATTATATATATGGGGCCAAAAAGGCCATCTTTCTTTCTATTTGTTAGTTGAAATATTTGGTGGTGTCAAACAGTTACTTGATTGTCGCGTGTGCCACCACTGATGGAGGATTCCACTAATTTATGTGTCATCTGTGATCACTGTGATCAGTGAAACCACAGACACACAACGAAATCAGAATCTGATTTCGTTTTATTTGCTTATACCTCTGATAACCACCACCAGTCGTGATAGATGTGAAAAGTGGTTGTAACTATCACTAGTGTGGGCAGATCTAAATACCTTATCGATGACGAGTCCTACGAATACTGTTTAAGTGCAAAAACACAACACTACAGGAGAGCAGTTTAAAGGTTGCTGCGTTGCTTAAATGATGTGTTTTACAAAGTTTACGAGGTGTAACTCTGAAATTATTTGTTAAATTACTATAATTTTAACAGGATACAAAGAAAAGGTAATTTTAAGGCATTTGATGCGAAAAAACGGTTTTCGCTGTTTTGCGGGTTACACCAGTATACGTAGGACCCGTCGTTATTATACTTGGTTGAAAACAGTAATCTATGGTAGTGTTTGAGAGGAATGTTCCATGTAGTTATGCTTTTCTAAAAACCCAAGTGCCACACTATCTTTTCTTTAATAAAAAAGTGTGTTTTGAATAAAGATTGAGATGATTGCATAAAATCGTCAATACAATGACACATAATACAGATTTTATTCCTTTCAGGGTGAAGTTAATATTCAATGGCAAAGTTATAAAACCATCTCCGAGCCTAGAGGAACAGGGTTTGAAGAATGGTGCCACACTGATGGCACTTGTAATGGCAGGTTAGTACGAAGCTGTTAATATGGCAACAGCTGTGAAATGATTGTTGTCAATTCTAAAGCTTAGAGCTCTATGTGAAAAAATAGTCGTTTTAAATCAAAATGGTCTGACAATGAAACATCGACAGAAGTGGCACAGATCAATCTACAAGGTGGAACTTTATCTAGAGGTAACTGCTGGTCAACTCAAAGATAGCGCTGGTAGATGTCCATTTAGCCCAATTTTGCACCTGTTGGGCAGTTACACAGACACTTAATTTGCCATATCAACATACCTAGAGGTATGGCAAATTGAGACTAATGGCTCCTATCCAATACCATTCATTTTAAATTGAAGCTTTGACTACATAGTCTACACATATATCCTCAACAGAAACTCCCGAGGAGGTTAAGAAAGAGGACACCATGTACATGGAGATGAAGACGGTCCGTGATGATGCCACGCTGCTGTCTGAGTATGTGGATGAACTCGCTGAGGATGATGAATATATGAAGGTAAATGATACATTTCATTATTTAATCAATCGCTGAAACTCTTTAAACTTGTTTTCATTGTATCCACAATTTGGACACATTATAAACACGTCCATGATGCGTTCTTGACCGCAACCATAACGTGGTATGGTTTGCCAAATGTGGGTGAAAGGAGCTGATCTTTAATGGTTGGTGATTCGGAAGGCCCTATTGCAGTGATTTAACTCAGCTTAACCACTAGGTCACTTCCTACACCACGAGGTTGGATAAAGTAAAATTTATTTGCATGCATTTTATATTAGACATGCAATCATATCAGCCCGGAATCACCCACTGCTGGGTATAGGCCTCCCCTTTCTTCCGCCACATGTCTCGATCCTGTGCGTCTCTCATCCAGGTGTTTCCCGCGACTTTGACGATGTCGTCAACCCAACGAGCTTTAGGACGGCCCTGGTTCCTATGGCCTAACCTTGGCCACCACTCGGTCAAAGCCTTGCTCCATCGGCCATCTCCGCGTCTAGCCAGATGTCCTGCCCAGGTCCACTTGAGGCGCACCGCCCGGTCCCCGACATCGTAGACTTTCGTCCGACGGCGGATTTCGGTGTTACGCACTCGATCTAATAGGGTTATGCCGAGCATGGCTCGCTCCATGGCCCTTTGTGCCACTCGTTAATGTGCCACTCGTTAGACATGCAAACATTAGTGAAATTGTGAAGGTTAGGTTTTTTACAGAACTGTCTTTTATGTTTTTTATATTATTTTAAGAAAACTTACAACTAGGTAGACACAATAATTAGGTTTATAAAAACAATATATATATTAATGCGGCCATTGTGTCGATTCAATGCTCTGTAGACGCGACAGACTTGAATACCCCCAACACATAACCGTTAAGGAGTTATACCTTCCATCATCAGCTCATTAAGACATGAGGTGATGACTACCAGATGCGTATACTTGAATAGCTTAAAAAAAAAACACGTAATACGTGCCAATACAATTTGAGGGTTGCCCTCGATTTCCCTGAGATTCAATCATCAGATCCTGACAATGGGACCACCCTGGGAGTATTACTAGGTACTCTTTCGAAAGAAATAATAATTTTGAAAATCGGTTCTTAAATGATGACGTCATGATATAACGTAACATACATACAAAAAAAAGACTTACAGTCGAATCGAGTCGAGATCCTCCTCCTTTTAGGAAGTCAGTTGAAAAAGCAGCCACAATATATTTTTTCTGCTTGTCATTTTCGAGTTTATTTAAAGTTTTTAAAAGTCGCACAATATTATGTAAAATATTTACTGATTTATATTTATTTGTCATACAAACAATTTAAAATAGAATCTGATTTGTATTATTTATGAATGCCCATTTTCAATTTTTTTATCCATTATCAAGTTTCCGCTTAGATACAAATTCAGTTACCTGAAGAAAAACTTGATGCCAGTTTTAAATTAAAACGCATCCAATAACTGATTTATTCGTATGCTAATTTTTACTTATTATAACTGATTTATTCGTATGCTAATTTTTACTTATTAGCTGCCAGCTACTTGTTAGCTGTCAACCCATTATAAATGGTACCCAGTCTAATATTTTTTAACACCCATATTCGTTTTACTTAGTCGCCGCGTTAAATACATTCCTTTATTTAATATGACTAACATTCAAAAAGTGATGTTTCTTAGTGTAATTATTATTTTTGATTACTTTAATAATTAAACGGTCCTCAGCTTGAAGACCAATCAGGCAAGGCGGTGGAGCTGCCAGCCGCAGAGCGTCGCTCGCTCCTGGTGGGGTTGGCGCTGCACGAGCGCGGGCGCGCGGCTGCCAAGCAGCACGACTACCCGCTGGCGCTAGTGCTGCTACTCGAAGCCGACAGGCAGCTCAGGTGAGACTCTCACTCAGATGTAGCGATGTTACGGAGCTGCGACTCCGATTCCGATAGGTCGGAACTTCCGGCTGATATTAAACCTCCGATTCCGACTTCGGTTCCGATAAAACCACCTCCGTTACATCCCTACTCAGATGTTAATACAACTCAACGTCGTCATAAAACCAATTTGGACACATGGGATATAATAAGATGGGTTTAATATTTATTGATAAGGATGAATATTTATTATTCCCCAACAGTCCTATTAGGTGTGTTTGTAATCGGTAGATAATCCAAAACTCGACACAGCTTCATTGTAGATGACGAAGGAAGTTCCAATAGGGGAACGGTCAATTTCGTCAAATATATTTAATTTGATAAAACAAAAAACACGTACTTATACAATATTATTCCATTATCTAGCGGACGGACTAAACAGAATCATATATTTTTTAGTCAGTCAACTACCCTATTTAATTGGGGTCGGCGCAGCATAATATGTCTTCTATTTAAGTTGCCAGTTAATAGTCTTCTTTTGGGTCAGCTGGTTCCATCGTCTGTCCTCAGGACAAGCTTGATGTCAAGAGAAGGCCCATTTAATTTACAAAAATATTGTATCAGTGGTCATCTCAGCACCTCGTTTCAAGCCATCTACATTCGTACTCAATACTTTCATCACTACATTACACTACAGGGGGATATTTATTTTTGGAGGGTGGGAAATCATCAAATGACTTCTCCCGTGTGTCAGACATCTACTGACTAAAAACCACCCATGTTCCTTCTTAGCCCTTTGTGTCTCTTTCGAACAACCGGCAGCCCAAGACAAGACATCAAATAACGTTTATAATTCAAAGCAAAAACTCTTTTCTGTTCGTCTAAAATTCTATTCGGATCCAGCCAATGTGTCACACCAGACCACCAACTATTAACTGACCATAATTCCGCCGTGTCTCCACAGTGAATGCCGGTCCTCAATCCTGCAGACAGTGGACAACTGGGCAGTGCTCCAGCTGGACGTGTCGTGGTGCTACCTGTGCCTGCGCAGCATGGCGCACGCCGCCGACGCTGCCAAACGACTGAAAGCCGCCGAAGCTGCCTTCAAGAAGACGTACGGCGAGGATCATCAGAGACTCATCGCGTTGAAGGGCAGTGCGGGTGAGACTCGATACTCTACAGATAGTTGTAAAATTGCTCAATGAAAACGGCACTGCTTAAACTGTATCTTGTTAGAAATATGCTGCACGTAACATGACTTACACTCTGTCTTTACATAGTGTGTTTAGATTTTTATCAGGGTTCAATGTACAGTCAGCATCAGAAGTAGATTTACACTACTCAAATTTTCGAAACTGATTTCTCAATAAAATCTTGTTAAATTTATTATTATAATTTATTATTATTTGTTATCATTTATTTTTTTTGTTTTTTTTTTGTTAAATCTTGTTTAATTTATTGTTTTTTTGTATGTTATATTTTTAAAGAATAATCTTCTGAAACATCACATCAAATTATAAAAAAAGTCTTTAGATTAGATTTTCATACTGTTTTCACCAATGGATAGAGTGGTTCTCGGGGAAGGTTTTTGTATACAATTTGTCAAGTTCCAACATACACGCGAGCGAAGCCGCGGGCATCAGCTAGTTAGAAATAATAGCTCGAGTTCTGTACATCAAATAATTAAATTTCCGAAATGTTAAGCTACTTCTGTTGCTGAGCGTACCTACTTATAAACTTTTGACAAATGACATTACTTTATACCCTTGCTGCTGATTGCTCTCGACCTTACTCGAAGTTTACTTGTGTTTTAGAACTAAAGAGATGTTACTTTAACAGAGTTTGTCTTAATATACGTTTGCAGCTAACGAACGAGTGCTTCTGATGCGTCTGTATCTGCTGCAAGGCATCGTAGCGTATCACCAGAACAAGCGCAATGAAGCCAAGGCATTGCTCTCGAAGGCTGAGACAGAACTCAACGGGCTGAGGGTATATTACATTTTTATATTTTCGATGGACTGTGTGAAACTTGATATGGCAAGAAAGCAGGTGTCTGGTGAGATGAAGCGTAATAGAGAAGTATGGAAGAAGAAGACATGCTGCGCCGACTACAAAAGAATAGGGTAGTTAACTAAAAAAATCTAATTAGTCCGTCAGATAGATTTCCAAAAAATATTGGACACTTTTTTTTGTTTTATCACGTAAACAAACAATGAAGGCGATACAGTGCTTTGAAAACTCGTGTGACGTCATATTCTAAGACATTAGTATGACATTTTTTACCGGTGAATGACGTCACGTGCCCCCACTCAAATCTTTGACGCGTTTTATCTTCGTCAATTTTTATTGATTTGATAAAACAAAAAATACGTATTCAATATTTTTCGATAATCTAACAGACTGACTAATTAGAAACATTTTTTTTTTACTACTTTATATTCTTTCCTAGCTGATGCCCGCGGCTTCGTCCGCGTGTATGTCGGTTATCGCGACCAAAAGCAATCTTTTCATCCCCCTTTTCAACCCTTTTTTCGCATTAAAAGTAGCCTATGTCCTTTCTCAGGCTCTAGATTATCTATGTACTAAATTTCATTGACATCGGTTTAGTAGTTTTGGCGTGAAAGCGCGACAGACAGACAGAGTTACTTGCGCATTTATAGTATTAGTGAGAAAGTAAGGATTTTGTTTGGCGATTTAGTGAAATGTCGCGTGGGTTAGAATAATGAGTGTGTTCCCGTCAGGTGGACGATCAGTCCGTGCTGACGCTGATGGAGCTGGGCTGGTCGCGCGCGGCGGCTCGCTCGGGGCTGCGCGCGGCGGGCGGCGCGGACCGCGCGCACGCGCTGCTGGCCGAGCGCCGCGCCCAACGGGACCGCGCAAGGGGGAGGCACAGGGAGGACAGGTTCGCACTTTCTTACTTACATTCAACTTGTCAGAACACTTATATGTACAGTCGACCAAGATATACAGGGTGTAAATCAACCCATCACACAGCCGTCAACCAAGCATTCTGTACATCAAACTAAGTACCCCTACGCAAAAATTTTTGCTGGGAAACGACTTTTTTTTTAGGGTCAAAAATCACATTTTACAGTAAAACTCAATGAGGCACTCTTAAAACATTGTGCTAGTAGATGCTTTGAATAGTAAATGGGTCATGGAGGTAATTTATGTAAAGTTATAACCTGAAAAACTAGTATTTACAAAAACAACTTTCAAAATTTGGATCTTTGACCCCAATATCTCCACAACTAGGAGGTTCCCAGGTATGGTCTAGAACAAAAAAAATGATCGCTGTGGTGGGGACAACAAGTGCCTTTCGTTTGCGTTAAGGGTACTTTTACAACCTGTATAGCCAGCTAACTTGCATTTAGTTTTATGATTATACAGATACAAATTTAAAGACTAATGTCATACGATACAGCGTTTGACATAGGTTGTTTAATGCCAAACGCTTTATAAAACAAAATTGCTATCAATATTATCAGTGTACTAGAATTATAAAGATTTGTGCCTGTATATTTACTTATTAGTGTGTTCGACTGTACAAGGAGGCCAGTTATAAGTTTCTACCTTTTTTTGGGCGTGGTCTGCCCGTCTAGATCACAAGTGAACTATGTGCACACACGGTTTCTGTTTATAGAGGGTGACAATGCATGTTTATGGTAGATTTCGTAAAAAAATTACGACAAATATCAATATTTGTTCATAAAAATGCAATATACGTTTTATAATTAAATTTTAGAACTAGTCTTTCTTAATCTGTTCTTCAAATATCTAAACCACTGTTCGTCATATTGGATTCCGACGTCACTTCGATAGTAAACAAACTATTTAGATTCTTGTGGTGATCTATATTTTTTTTTTTGTGTAATCACGAATGTGGACTACATTTATTTTAATAAAAAAGATAAAAATAAATGTTTTTGCTTGGTCTTACGCAGTCGTAATGTTTACAAACTGAGTGACGTCATGAACTGAAACCGAATGGCGGCTAGCGTTTCCGTACGAAAATTAAAAATCAAAAATAAAAAAAACTTGAGAGGTGTCAAGGGACACCCGGATGGAACGAAGTTACTTTTGATTATTTAGTGAAGAAATTGTAACAAAATTTTATTTTATTTAAGTTATAATAATATTTTTTTTATTATTAACAAATATAATGTAATATAAACTTAATCAGTAGGAAAAAAAAAATCTATAGCAAAAAGTGTCGTTACAGATTTTGGTCTTAATTTTTTCCGTCTAGCCCCCTTTCGCAACGAGCGATAAGAAACTTCGTTCCAAGAATAGTACTTAAACCCGTGTTTGTGTTCATGTTAAAAAACAAATTCCAAAAAAAAAAAAATTTAACTCATTCACTGTTATTTATCACAATAAAACAACAGCCTTAAGAATCTGACTTGCGAGCTGCGCGTTTTCTCTACCTCCGGCGCGGTCTTCCTGCGGCGACGTCACGCGATTAACAGCGGCTAGGTCACATGCAATTTCACACGCCTTCCCATGGTTGTAGGCAGAAACCACAGAACGCCACCTGCAACAATCCTTACATACTCCTTTTGCTTCGTCCACATTCATACATCTGGTCATACACGCACGCGTTGCGAGTACTACGCACCTGTCCTTTCTGTAAAACATCACCGATAAGGTCAGTGTATGTCTTTCTAGGGCGTGGTCCCGACGTTGCCGGCGTTACTTACATTTGCCTTGTACCTTTCGTTAATCGACGGCTGTTGTGTTATTGTGATTAAAGTAACGGTAGTAAAAATTTCATTTTTTTTTTTCATTTCTTTGGGAAACTTCTTTGTTATCATGAGTCCAATCCACATGATTGTACTCTTTAATGACTATAGGTAATTAGTGAACGATGTAGTCACCCTATGTAAGTAGAAACCTAGAAGAGTGTGCCTAAGGTCCATGGTGGACTATGGGAATATGCCTTGAAAGCCCTAAATTCTTTGTAATTTGTGAACTAAAATGTAATTTGTATGTTCCAGGCAAAGTCGGGCCATAGGCGTGTGCATGGACGGGTCCGTGGTGAGCCTGCAGCTGGTGCAGGCGCTGGTGGACATGGGCTACTCGCGGCGCCTCGCCTCGCTGGCGCTGCGCAACTCCAACAACCACGTGGCCGAGGCCGTGCGGCTCATACAGGAGCAACCCGAGCTGGTGAGCACAGCATACTCAGCCTATAATGTTCCCACTGCTGGGACACAGGCCTCCTAGGGAAGTGGGCCCAGTGCGGGTTGGTGGGATAGATCTGGTGAGCTTACTGCATTATTATCAGTCTACAGCACTCCACTGTCAAGCCCGCCACACTATTCCCAAACCACTGTAACTCCTGGAAGCCATAATCAACAGAGCGACCACCAAAAAAGCGACGAGACAATGAAGCTCGACGAAGTCCTAGAGAAACAATTTAACTGTCTTGGATCCCGCAACGAAATTAATCAGAAAAGAATAGTGGAGGAGTAGGAAAAACATAATTTCAACTTCCCTCCATATCACCACGAGACAGTAGAACAAAAGGCACAAAGGGACGTATACAACTGCGATATGATCAGTTACCTATGTGGCGCTGGTGAGCTTCTTCATCTTCATCAACCCACAGCACTCCACTGTCAGAAAAAGTCCTCACATGTCCCGTACTTCTACCGTGTACCCTCGCCAGATACTCGGTCTACAGCTTGTTCCAGCAAACCATTTACTTCGGCCAAGGATCTTCCTCTGTCATAGAATCAACTCCTCACTCTGTCCTCTGCTTCTCAAACCGAAGCCTGCCTCGCAAAGCTTTGACTCGATTTCGATTTGAGCATTCTTTTGGAATTTCAGAAGTAAGCGAGATAGACATACAAGTTTCCGAATCGAAGCGTTTGTGAATACGGGGACTGATATTTTTTTTCAAAAGTTTAATTTTTACTTTTTTGTGTTTTGTTTTAAAAAGTTTTTACTTTTCACTTTTTAGTGGTTCACATGTGCTTATGCTTACCCCTTACAGCGTACCGGAGTGATGTTATGTTATGAACTTGTGTAAACAATACACAGACATGAGATTTCAGCAATCCCAGTCCATTTGCTATCATTTATTGAGGAGTTGCCTAACTCTGAATTTCTTCATCAAATCTTCACCATATTGAAATGGGACCACTTCGAAAAAGTACTCTTCCAAAAACTACTCAAATCACTTCAAGAGTGCCTATAAAATTTGAAGAGTTCTCTCTATTTCTCCAGGATCCCATCATCAGATCCTGACTTGATGATCATGGGAACACCCTTTCAAACAAAATAAAAAAAAATTAAAATCGGTCCAGCCATCTTCGAGTAATCGGGGAACATACATAAAAAATGATCCGACGAATTGAAAACCTCCTTTTTGAAGTCGGTTAAAAATGAATTAGTTCTCTAGAATGTTAAGATTTTTTTGACTGTTATTTTTTCTTTCTTTATCACAGCTAGCAGATAGCGATGAGTCGTCGGACGACGCGTCTACGATCAGCTCCGACGATTCAGCGATCATACCCGACAACAAGCTCGTCGCAGAGGTAACATCACTATAACATTACAATTCATTTCTGACATTTTAATTACTCTCCTCCAAATTGCGGAACTGAACTTAGACACGACTTAATCGCGTTTCGACCAAAAATGAAAATGCTTCGGTAAAGAAAAACATCTTGAGGAAACTAGCTTGCCTGATCTAAGCTGCTGGGCTAAGAAGGAACATGGGTGGTTTTTAGTCAGTAGAATGAAGTCTGACACTCCCTACCGGTCTGCCCGGAGTGGGAGGAGTCATTTGATGATTTACCACCCCCCAAAAAACGTAAAAAGGCATGTTAATCCAAGAGGCCCATAGGCGGCATAAAAGCTGCCACCAGTTTGATTACTGCCTAACCTGGTAGCAGTTTTTATACCACACGATAAGAAGAAGAGAACTAGTCTAATTAAGTGTCCATGTTTGTAGCTGGAAGCCATGGGCTATGATCCCGAGGAGGCCAAGATGGCGCTGCGTCTGTCGCGCAACCACATCAGCGGCGCGGTGGACAGACTGGTGGCGGGCGGCGGCAAGATACCACTCAGTCAGTATACCATCCATTCTATCCACCACCATTACCCAACTCATGTTTGGTCAGCTTTCTGTCTTACCGGATGCAGCAGAATACAAATGATATACAGGTTGGTGCCGACAATAACCTACCTAAATGTCTTTGCCAAATTCGTTCGTTACATTTTATTTCCACACGTTAATCGCTGCCAATTATTCCTAAGGTTAGTAAACCAATATTTTGTTTGTAAATTGTATTGTATTTCGTTTACAGTTTTATACTACATAGTTTTTTTTCTAATTTTTTATTTCGGTGTTAGGATTTATTTGATAGCTAAATATTATGTTCCTATGAACTAGAACTACCTCTGGTTTCATTTATTGTCGTAATGTTGGCACCAGCCTGTATAAGGTATGTCTATTCATACATGAAATCTCTTAAGAGATGTTTCCTGTACTATGGGACTAACCCTAAAATCGCGCAATAAAACATTTTGACGAGTAATGCGAACATAATTGTAGGAAACAGCTGTTTTTTTTTTATTCAGTGTTGGTATATGAACAACCTTTCACATGGGGTAACTGCTCGTCTGACCTCCGCAACGATATCTCTTGGAAAGATTATGATAATGCAGATGTCTTTGAATGGTTTTAAGTGTAGACTTTGTGATATGGCTAAACAAAGGTTGCATACTGAGATGCCGGTTAGTAGCCATGTCATGAACACACTGTAATA
This sequence comes from Diarsia brunnea, assembly GCA_949774965.1. NCBI lineage: Eukaryota > Metazoa > Arthropoda > Insecta > Lepidoptera > Noctuidae > Diarsia > Diarsia brunnea. The sequence goes on along the minus strand of OX459004.1, from coordinate 20,464,025 downwards.
ACCACAGAACACATTGGTATCAGGGCAGGCAGATGACTAACCTTCTATCAATTAAATATTGAGGTCTGATCATCATCCTGTCGGGGCTGCGGGTTGTTCGCAAGAGATACCGCAGCCTCGATATGAAGGGCTAAGAAGGAACATGGGTGGTTTTTAGTCAGTAGAAGTCTGATACTCCCTTTCGCTCTGCCCAAGAGCGGGAGGGGTTATTTGATGATTTTCCACCCACAAAAAAAGAAGATCTCATCATCATCATCTTCCTGCCCTTGTCCCAAGTTACTTGTGGTCGATGCAACACGTTATCCTCTTCCATTCTCCTCTATCTACCGTCACGCTATCATTTACTCCTTTTTCTTTCACATCATTCCTCCCACAATCCATCCATTGTTTCCTTGGTTTCCTCTCCCTCTCCATCTATCAACATTTATATTCCCCACTCTTTTAGTAAACCAGTCTTACCAAAGGGTATCGTATAACCTAGTATTAATTGTGTTGTGGAGGTCAGATAGGCAGTCGCTCCATGTAAAATACTGGTATTCAGCTGCATCTGGTTGGACTGGAAGCCGAACCCAACATAGTTGGGAAAAGGCTAGGCAGATGATGATGACTGTTTTAGTCACATGCGATTCATCCACATTATGTTGAGGTCTATTGACCTTATATACGTGCGACCAACGATTTGACTAACATGACACTCAGAAGCTATAGAGTTTTGAGACATCCCTTACTTAAAACTTTCTGGGCGTTTAGTGCCTCTAGTTTCTTTCTGGTAACATTTTTGCATAAACAAGGTGTTTTTTTGTCATAACTCTAGGGTATGAATGAGACCATTTCAAAGAATCAACTGGCGTATGGAATATGGTTTTTTTTGTTTCAATTTTTTTTATTCAAACTAATTGGACAAACTCACGATTATTAATGTAAAACATCCTTTTTTTAGGAAAATTGTCAAATAACCCCCCCCCCCCCTCTCCCGCTCTTGGGCAGAGCGGAAGAGAGTGTCAGACTTCTACTGACTAAAAACCACCCATGTTCCTTGTTAGCCCTTGTGCCGAGGCCGCGGTATCTCTTTCGAACAGCCCGCAGCCTACAGGCCAAACCCTTAGGCGAGAAACTTAAAATTTTGCACACGTATTCCCCTTATGACGTAGGCATCCACTAAGAGAGGATTTTTCAAAATTCAGTCCCCAAGGGGGTGAATTAGGGGATGAAAGTTTGCATGAAAAAATGCCCTTTTTTGTTTCTGACATCCACGCGGGCGAAGCCGCGGGCATCAGCTAGTGGAATATAAGTGGAGTAGCGTTAGCCCAGTAGTGGTAGCCCCGACTTACGAACATTACGTCGTGAGTTCAAACAGGCAGGCGCATTTATTTATGTAATATTTCATCACCGCTGCTCTCAAAACGGTGCAGAAAACACCGTGAGAAAAACCAAAAAATTCGAAGACATGTGACATCTACCAACCCGCACTGGGCCCGCGTGGTTGATTATGGCCCATCCCTCTCCTAGAGAGGAGGCTGATGATAGTGATGCACCTTTCTATTGCACTTTATTTTGATTTATTTTGATTACACCTTTCTATTGTATCGAGTCTGGTTCTTCAAACCAAACAGACAGATGTGTTGCTGAGGAGTTTGTTCCGCCACTTCTTCTTTCCAGCTAAAACACTAGGAAGTGTCGAAGGGTGGGCGTTTTGGGGGACTGTCACTTGTAAATGAGTAAAGTAAATTTTGAAGTTCGAAAAGTGCTGATTATCAGCCTAGTTTGAATAAATGACTTTTGATTTTGATGATGATGAGAATATAACCCTAAAGTTATGAGATTTAAAAAACACATTGTATAGAGTGTGACACCCTGTAACTATTTGTTTCATGCTAGGACCCGCCGGCCAATCGCCCGCTCGTAAGTACCACCGTAGACGAATATAGCACTCATGGCACGTGGAGCTTCAGATCGGGAATGCAACTATGAGGTCCAGAAACGACACTGTACTCCACGCCACGAGAAACTATATTTTTTATAAACAAAAAAACTTTTACTAAAATAATAAGGAGGTTTCCTGACAAAAAAAACTTGAGAGGTGTCAAGGAACACCCGGATGGAACGAAGTTATTGTTATTATTTTTTATTATGTAAAAAAAAAAAAAAAAGAATTAATGTAGAAATGAAAACATCTGGCTTGCTTTCTATAAGAGAGAGAGAGACAGACAGAGAAACATGCGACGCCGCACAGCTTACAATAGCTTACTATAGCAAAAAGTGTCGTGACAACTTTTCGTAAGAATTTTTTCCGTCTAGCCCCCTTTCACAACGCGCGATAAGGAACTTCGTTCCAAAAACTGTTAAGTCTGTCAGTTAGATTATCGAAAAATATTGGATAGGTACGTGTTTTTTGTTTTATCAAATTAATTAGAATTTACAAATATAAAACGCGTCAAAGATGAGTAGAGACAAGTGACGTCACTCCCCGGTAAAAATGTTCTGTATTGTGACGTCCCACGAGTTTTTGAAGCACTGTATCGTCTTAATTTTTTTTTGTGTAAAAAAAGAAAAAAGTTGTGTCCAATATTTTTCGATAATCTAACTGACGAACTTAACAGATTTGTTTTTTTTTGTCAGGAAACATCCCTATTCCAAATTCGATTCGATTTCGATAGAAAGTGCTGTCGTGTATTGTTTTGTGGTATCGGAACGCATCTGACACATGGAATGACCCAGTACTACAAAACAATAGACAGCGCTTTAAGTCGCTAAAATGTAACCAAGTGAAATAGCTCGTTAGTTTACTAGACGTCTATGTTACTTGGAGTTCATTTTTTTTTCAATTTGGAATTATTTATTTTGTTGTTGACAGAGTTGTCGCTATGTATAAGCTGGAATACACATGCTACGTAGTAGCACAAAAGCGTGCTAGTTTCGAGCAGCTGTCACTTAGTAGCATACAAGTAGCACGTGCATACGAATAGAGCATGCTTGTGAATAAGCATGCCACCTAAACGCAAGCCTGTCTATTTTTCGTGCTAACTAGCACGACGTCCTTTTTTGATACTCTGGTTTTGCTATTTTAATATGTTTTTTTTTATCGTCCTGTCACCTTTTTGATGTTGTCTGTCAGTGTATAAAAAAAAGCAAAAAAAAAACTGTAAAGCCGCGTCCCCACTAACGTCATCCGAAACGTGCCTCACGGAGCCGCGCAGCCCAAGTGGGGACGCCACTAAATGTTCCTGTTAGACCGCGCGGCTCAGCCCTCGCTCACGTCCACACTCACGTGGCAGGGTCGCGCGGCTCTGCCTCACGGAGTCGCACGGCCCCAGTGGGGACGCGCCTTAAGGTAATGTCACTCAGACGTTCTAAAAAGAAGTATGCTCGTAAAACGTATGCTTTTGAGGTTTGTGCTTTAGAGCAAATGTGCCCATTCGGACAGCATCCTACAAATGAGCATTATACCTAGTAGCAAACAAGCATGCCTTTCGAGTAGCATGTGTATTCCAGGCTTGACATAATAGAAGTTCTTTGTTTACGAAAATGATAGCACTCTCGTGGCGCGGACTATACAATGCCAATCTTTCTGAAACACGAGCATATATTATGTTGAGAGTGGCATGCTTGTTGATTTTATAATCCTAAAATGCTTTGAATGATTTTGCATGCATTACCTATATAGGGTGCAAAAGTACCCTTAACGCAAACGAAGGGCACTTGTTCTCCCCACCACTGCGATCATTTTTTTGTTCTAGACCATAGCTGGGAACCTAGTTATGGAGATATTGGGGGTCAAAGTTCCAAATTTTTCACAGCTGTTTTTGTAAATACTAGTTTTTCAGGTTATAACTTTACTTAAATTATCTCCATGACCCGTTTACTATTCAAAGCATCCACTAGCACAATGTTTTAAGAGTGCTACTTTGAGTTTTACTGTAAAATGTGATTTTTGACCCCAAAAAAAAAAAGTCATTTCCCAGCAAACATTTTTGCGTAAGGGTACTTGGTTTGATGTACATAATGCTTGGTTATCGTATGCGTGAAGGGTTCGTTTACACCCTGTATAACAATGTATGCTGTGTTGTTGTTTTTGCATATTTTTGTTTTATTGTGTTAACACAAACGCACATTACTGCCGGTAGTTTACACACATACACACACACACTATATTATATTGTTGGATTTGTGTGTGTTTGTTCATCTAATATATATTTTTTTCTTGGTGGCTAATCAATAATTGACCCCTCCCGCTTTGGGTGACGCGCAAGGGACTGTCAGATTATTACTGATTAAAACCCACCCCTGCTTCTTCTTAGCGCTTTTTATTCTGGGGTCGCGGTATCTCTTTCGAACAGCCCCGCACACCCGTTAATACACACATAACATCACGCCTGTAATCCCCGAAGGGTTAGGCAGAGGTGTACCTAATAGTACACCCACATTTCGCCAGTTATGTTTAAGTCCCATGTAATAGTCCCATCAACCGGGCACTAATCCAGACTCCGTGGCTGTTACTGACCGGTTAATACAAAATGATTCAGATAAATTTTATGTTATGTTGCACCCTGCCTTATTGTGCGTCAGCCTATAAGCATGATTGTGCGACCATAGCTGTAGTTTTAAAGTGAATTGTGTTACTTATCTGCATTTCTACTACAGGTGATGAGGATCCGGAAGATCCATCCACCAGCGCTGGGGTGGCTAACAAGAGGAAGTCTAAGCAACACAAGAAAGATAAGAGGTATGCTTCTACTTTTTGAAGAGTTTACTAAATTACAGATTGGCTTAATTCAAATTGGCTTAATTACTAGACGTGAAAAAAAAAAATATTATGGATGACTTTTATGCCGTCATGCGCAAGCGATGTGCATCTATGCTACGGCGATTCAGGGGCAGCCCTAACAATATTCTACCTACACTGGCGGAGAAATTTTATGGGCCATTTATTAGGCATTATCGCCAATTAAAATACTTTTGTAATTTATTATTTACTAACAATAGGTTACGTTTACTAACACTTTATGGATCTATGGCCTGAACTAAATATTAAATTAATTAAATTTAATATAGGTAATTTAACGATTTAAAATACAACTTTGACCCAGGATGACAGTATGATACTTTCAGCCTGCCTAATTCTTATTCTAAAACAAAAGTAGCCTTAGTTACTCCTTATAACATCAGCTATCTTCCTCCAAAAGTCAAAAATCAAATTATAAAAAAAAATCAAAAATCAAATTATAAAAAAACACAAAATCAAAATTCTTGTCAAAAATCGTTACAGCCGTTTCGATTAGCCAGAACAAACAAACTATTTTCATAACATTATTCAAAGCTGTTTTATTGATGTTACAAACACAATTCTTAATTTTATTTATTTTTATCGATGTATGTTTTATGGTGTGCTTGATATTTGCAGGCGAAAAGAGCGTGAGCTGGCTCTGAACCGGCTGAACGCGGTGATCCAGGGCGAGGAGGACGACTACCTCGACACCTCCCTCACTGAGGAGGAGGAGTTCCTCGCGCAGTACAAGTCTCTGCTGTAGACACCACGGGCGATATCACACCACGGACAGACGGACAAGCTATTTGACAGACGGGCTAAAAATATTCAATCAAATCTGTACTTACACTATGGGCGGGTCATACTTCAGATTTATTGTGATCGAAATAACTTCTTAGGCGTGTGGCTAAATTAAGATTAGTGATGTAAATGGCACTCAACTTTTCAAAGTAGTAGCAAATAGCTTGTTCGACTGTACTATAGTTCACGTCAAATAACTTTGCCCCTCTGAAGTTAGCCATTTGCAAAGATCGCGCAAGTGCAGTCACGTAGAAAATTATTTGAACAAAATAAATACATATTTTTCAAAGAAAACATAGTTTTATAATGCCATAATGCCCGCCCCCATGACTCGCGCATGCGCAGTTGCAGTTTTATTCGTAATTTTGAGCCACTCGTAGCCAACTTCAGAGGGGCACAGTTATTTGACGCGAACAGTACGTAACGTGGCTGATGTTGTCATCTCGTCAGACTTGATCTCACACACAGCTGACTTCTTGACCGCTCTCATTTAGCGCAGCTGTCTGTGCTGATTCATTGCGCCGCAAAATAGTTATAAATACTATATCGGATAGTTACCATGAATAAAGAGTTACCATGGAGTTTCTTGTCGGTTCTTCTCCATAGGAATCGACCAAACCGAACCGTGCACCTTTTTCCGACGTTTATGACGTAAATGTCCATGTAGGCCTATGTCGAATAAAATGTTTTGATTTTGAGTTGCAAAACCAAATTCACCAATACTCTAATAGATATAATATCTTTCTTCTTCTCTCTATACAATATACAATATATATGTACAATATACACAATAGGGATGTCTCCTGACTAAAAGAATATGATTCTGTTTAGTTCGTCTCTTTTTTTATCGAAAAATTTAAGATACGTGTTTTTTGTTTTATCAATTTAATAAAAATTGACGAAAATAAAACGTGTCAATGATCATGAGTGGGGGCTTGTGACGTCACTTCGTGGTAAAAAATGTATCAAGCTGTGACGTCACACGACTTTTCGAAGCACTGTATCGTCTTTATTTTTTGTTTACGTGAAAAAAGAAAAAATATGTGTCCAATATTTTTTGGAAATCTATCTGACGGACTACTTAGTTGGTTTTTGGCAACTACCCAATTATGTGCATTTGTAGATCTTTGACAATCGTAACGGGTAGTCAGTGGCCTGGCAGTCTGACAACTAGTCTTACCAAAGAGTACCTATCGTATTACCCAGTACTAACTGGGCCGTGGAGGTCATATAAGCAGTCGATTCATGTAAAATACTGGTATTCAGCTGTGTCCGGTTATACTGGAAGCCGACCCTAACATAGTTGGGAAAAGGCTAGGCAGATGATAGTTCTAACCACACAAAGTGCTTAAATCAGAGCGGTCAAGATAATTGACAAGGATCTCTACTATATATGTACACTTGTACAGTCAACAAAACAGTTTGATGCACTATTCTTTTTGCATACGATTTTAAAATAAGATACACTCTCACACCTAATTTCTTCTTTTGTCTACTCAGCACATTGCAACGACATACATTTTCAAGTAGATGTTGGCACACACAAACAAGGGTCTGTTGGTGTTTCTATAACGTTAAACAAGTCTAAGAGAACATTTATGAAGAAAAAACAATAAGTATATGACAGCCGTAGTACCGATGTTTGCCACGCGCCCAACGATACTTGTACTTTTATGTCTGTTTTGTTGACTGTACATATTTATTGTAAACTATGAATATTTGTGTTTAAATCATGATTGTATGAAATGATGTCACTTTCGATGTGTATTGAAACTTCTATCGAGCTTGTATCTCGTGATAAATTGACTAGTAGTAGTACCAGTGTATAAACCCTACGCCCCGAAGTAAGCGGGCTAGGTTGGCATGATGTGAGGCCAACGTCACACTGAAAGAGTGGCGGAGCGAAGTTTTACACGCTCGAATATTTGCATTTATTTTTAAGCGTGGCTGTACACTCCCAACTTCTCGCTATATATGTCTCACAAGACAACCAATGAAATTGAGCAAGCGAGGAACGCCGAGGCTACTATATACACTCTCGCACTAGCCTTGCCTCGGCGAGACAGTACAGCCACCAAAAAGATCGCGCCCAACCGTGGGCACAATCATCAATATTTATTATTTCGTCTCAATTCTCTCAAATAGTCACACAAACACACTAGCAACTTTGTCATAGGGTGCTTGCATAAAGCACTATGCGCTCGCACTAGGTGTCTTTATACAGGTTCCCGTAAACTCGAAACATTTTAAGAAAATATACGTTAAAGAAAATATATGTTAATAGTCACTTTGTCGTATCAATATTAATGTTCTTAAATATCTGGATGTCTATACTAGCTCATGCCGTAACCGGCTGAACAGTTTTTAATCAAATTCCCACAAGTAGAGAAATGTATTTATTCAATAGCGTGTAAGGTCGATTTATGATCGTAGATTACTGAGGACTTTGATGAATTTATGAATATACACCAGTCACTATAGACGGTCCAGTAGTGCCATTTCAACATTTTAATAATTAGGTTTTGAGGTGAAATCGTCGGGGTAGCCCGTGAAATAAATTGCCTTTTTTCAATGACAACTTCATGAAAGTTGTGATTTTTTTTTCACGGAACCCTAATCCTTTTTCTAATACAACAATAATAGACGTAGCGTAAGTTGCTCCTTATAAGATCAGCTATCTGTCAGTAAAAGTCCCGTCAAAATCGTTCAATAAGTTTCGGAGATTAGCCGGAACAAACAGACAGAGAAACAAAAATGTTAAAAAATTTAAATAAGAACCGCAATTTTTTAATTATATACAGACACTTCAATTTTATTTATTTGTATAGATTGATTCATGTGGTTCATGTTTCTAAACGCTAAAGTATGCACTATCATATTATATAAAATAGTCACAGATGCAGCTACTATTATGAATAGTCCATTTTACGAATTTTAACGCAATTCATATTATGATCCTATTATGATCTGCTTAAGTGGCCATTTTAGATCCCCAGTTCCAGTGGCGAAATTCCCTCTCAAATATATGTAAATATGCGTATATTAATTCCATCATATTTTGAGCAACAAATTACTTGTTACTCAGCTGCAAAATGTACAAAATGATTTTCGCGGACTACCCTAGCGCGCCTTCCCATAATATAACGTATAACTATTATACTCGTCAATATAATAATTATTAGAGACACGTCCTGGAAATGTTATACTTTCTCAAAAATATTTTGTAGTTATTTATCTATGACTTCTATGTCATAAGTATAAAATACTTAGATTGTATTAAATAAAAATATGTATACTTTAAAATGTAGTTTTATTTTAAATTACAATTTCGTTGTACAATTTAGAGAGAACTTGTTTAGTAAAATTGAGTCTTGTTTTTAAGGTGGTAAAGTTTTAATACTTATAACATAATTTGTGCATCTGTGTGCGAAAAAGCTGTCAACTGATTGGTAAAAATCATGTACCAATAAGTTTGTCTTATTTCGGAAGCAAAATATTTGATGAAAAAAGTACTAATGTTATATCTTAGTCGCTATGAATTATTATAAAGTACATGCATTATTACATTATTAATACTACTATTCTACATTTACTTAAACTTAAACATGTCAAAAACATACATTTAAAATAGCCCCTGTGTTTTATGTGTTATGAATCGGTTAGACGATTGCCATCCCCATCGCATTTATCCCTACCCTCTGATTACAAGCGTGATGATATGCTAGGTTCATTGGGATATAATATATTAAGTAGGATGTATGAACACGAATCCGTTCTACCAAGGGCGGATTCATGGGGGGGGCACGGGGGCACGTGCCCGCCCCTTATGGTTATGGAGTTTCCTTCACAGTACATACTTATTAGCCAAATCGAATTATCAGAGCAATATAACAGAAAAATAGGATCTTTTTCTGGGGGCAGGGGGGGGGGCACATGTAGTCTACTCAACAAGTGCTTTTTAGAAAAAAAAATCTGCTCATCCGAAACATGAATAATAAAAAAATCTACATGTGCCCCCCCCGAAAATAAATCCTGGATCCGCCCCTGCGTTCTACTAATTGTTACTTTGTCTTATCGTTTATGTTATCATCATCAAGTGTACACGGTAGGACTCGAATGTAACGCACTCAGACATTGTTCTGATAGATGCATTCAATTGTTTAGGGGTCATGGAAGTATTTAAACTAAAGTTACAATGTCGAACAAAAGGTATTTAAAAAACCGTGTAATTTTTGACCTTCGATATCTCTGTAACTTCTTCTTCTTAGCGTGTCGATGGCAAATTTCTATACGATCAAATCGTTTTGGCCCAAAATTCAGCTATGCGGACTCCACTCGCTGATGCTGTCATAAGGTCGTCAAGTGTGCAGGTGTCAGGGCATGCAGCACAAGATGGAAGGTGGGACATTATCTGTGGAGATACGCTGCATACACACTTGAGGTCTGAGCCGTCAATGAACCCCCATCTGAAAAGATTGTCTTTGCTACGGCCGACCTGGGTTCGGAGTCTATTTAGAGATTTCCAAGTCGGCCACGGCAAAGCATGTCCAGGTGGAAGGCTTTCAGACGGCTTGATGAAGCCATTGAACAGCTCCCGCCAGAGTTCGCATCTTGCAGAGGAGGCGTTTCTGTTCGCTGGGCTAGCTGGTTTAACTAAACTGTAACTAAAAGCATCCCATGTTTGGTCCAGAACGAAACAGAACTCAATCAACATACATAAACTCACGCTCTTTCTGCAGACTAATTAGATGTTTTTGGTGAAATACCCTATTATAAAGATTACTGTCTGTATACTTATTAGATTGTTTGACTGTACCTATAGTATGTCACATAATCTCATTGGTTAACAATAATCTCGACGAACATGACATCGTTCTTGACATACTCGAACTTATCCAGACTGGTGTGCGGTATGAAGATGTACTGCCTCTTCAGCTGTGTCACCGACTTGTCCAGGTTCTCCGTCGACTTGTTCTTGTCCTCATCACCTTCGTCGTAGTCGTGACGTTTGGATGATGACTTGCGCTTCAGTTGGAGGGACTTCACTATGTCCATTGCCTGCGGAATGGAGTGATATGTCAGTGGAGTGTCTTGGTCTTCTGGAGCGTGGAAACGAGATCAGATACGTTATTATTTTCAAAAGTTATCAAGGTATTTCAACTGCCTGCGGTAGTACTTAATACACAAAATATTTACTGCCGTACTCAGAGACCTTTAATGGATTACTTAGGCCATCACTTAGTAAAGGTTTTGACAGTTTTGTCATACATTATTATGTCAAACCTTTACTTAGTAACGGCTTAAGTAATCATTAAATATCTCTGAGTACCGCGGTTAATGTTAGTTAAAACATTAACCATATTTCTTTTGGTAATTTTATTATACTATTGTAAGCCTATAACGTTCCACTGAGGGGTAAAGGCCTCCAATCCTTTGTGAAAGAGTCCAAGCTCATCCCGCCATCTCCTTTTGGGTCTGCCACGTTTTTTGGTAAACAACACAAAATCAAGCATGTAAAATCAAAATCAAACAATCAAAAGTAATTTATTCAAACTAGGCTGATAATCAGCACTTTTTGAACATCAACATTTACTTTACTTATTTACAAGAGACAGTCCCCTAAAACGCCCACCCTTCGACAGAGGTGTACCGGGAATGTACCGTAATCGGGATCGGCAGAGGTGTACCCAGTATACCCACATTTCGCCAGTTACGTGTACGTCCTATGTAATGGGGCCTGTGGTATCCTATTGCCATCAATCGGGCACAAGTCCCAACTCCATGGCAGGTACTGAATAATTCCTAATGGAAAAACCCAATAACAGTTTGCCCGACCTGGGAACCGAACTCAGGACCTTACGCACCGCAGTCGCTCACTTGACCAAAGGCGCAGTGTTTTTTGTTAAAATTTTGCTAATATACGATTTGGTGTTTTACGTTTTCGTGACCAAATTACCAATTACAAAATAAAACGTTAGGAACTATAATTACATATCCGAAAATGAATGAATTAATTAATGAAATGTTTTGAACATGAAAATGGATGCCTATGAACATGATAGGATGAAAAAACTGTGTGAAACTTCTTATGGCTTGAAATTTACTAATGAGAGATTACGACTATTAGAAAAGTATGACAGAAGACAATGATGCTGTGCCAACCGCAAGTAAACAGGGAATATTGTTCTTTTTTATTTCACAATGAGCCTACTCTTTTGGCTTGGCAGAAAGTGATGGATGCGGTCTACAATGGAACGACAGACCCCAGAAGACAAATGATGATGACAGGAGAATGATAACGAAACATTTAATCGCTTATTCCAGTAGTAGCATTGTTCTGTTCTGTCTCCTGCTGATATGGAGGGAAGTGGAAATTATATTTTTCCTACGCTATTCGCTATTCTTTTCTAAATAATTTCGTTGCGGGATCCAAAACAGTTAAATCGGTTCTTTAAGACATCGTCGAGCTTCATTGTCTCGGCGCTTTTCTTGTGGTCGCCACTGTTGATTCTGGCCAACAGGAGTTACAGTGGTTTGGGAACAGTGTGGCGGGTTTGTCTCAAATAATGTCTAGGTATCGCGGTTCTTGAGATACAGCCTGGTGACAGACAGATGGACAGGCGGACGGACAGCGAAGTTTTAGTAATAGTGTCCCGTTTTTACACTTTGGGTACGGGACCCTAAAAAGTATTAGTATTGTGGTAAGTTTTGTGGCTCACCTGAGACCTATTGTTAGGCTGGTCCTTGAGCACGATGTTGACGTTGAGGTCGCACGGCCACTCCAGCAAGGCGTCGTAGGCGCCCGCCACCAACCGCACTGTTGACGTAATGTGACGTCCCTTCCACTTGCCGATGCCGTTCAGGTTTAGTTCCGCCTGGAGACAAATTTGTAACATGACGCCTTTTTTCTTTTTTTGGCGGGGGGTGGGAAATCATCAAATAACCCCTCCCGGTCTTGGGCAGAGCGAAAGGGAGTGTCAGACTTCTACTGACTAAAAACCACCCATGTTCCTTCTTCGCCCTTCATGTCGAGGCCGCGGTATCCCTTGCGAACAACCCGCAGCCTCGACTGTAACATGACGCCTGCCATCCAAGCATCCGGTTAAGCAGATGTGCGAGCCTATTGCCATCAACCCGGCACGAATCTAAACTCCGTTGCTGCTACTGAGAAATTCCTGATAAAAAACCCTAATAACACTTGGCTCGAACCGGGAATCTAACCCAGGACCTCATGTTCAACAGACGAGGCTATCAGTCTACCCACATTATTATTATACCCACATTTCGCAACTTACTTAGGCATGTAAAATACATGTCTGGCCGTCTAAAATGGCCACTTTAGCAGATTATAATAATAATATGAGTTGCGTTAAAAGTGTACGTCTTTTTACGAATTTTAAAGCAATTCATATTATTTTCCTATTATGATCTATTTTCCTAAATGGTCACAGACGCAGTTACTATTATGAAAGGTCCATTTTACGATTTATAAAGCAATTCATATTATGATCTGCCAAAGTGGCCATTTTAGACCCCCGGTTGTGTTTCGCCAAATGATTTTGTTTTTGTGGGTATTTTAGGAAGAGTAACTTATCACAGATAAACTCACACCCTTTTACATAGGGGTCTAGACAGAAACCTTATAAGCTGCTACGATTTTTGGACTGCGGCGAAACCAAAAAGGTCTTAAGTAGTTGACCTGATATGACCGTTCCTTTGGCTTTATTCTAACACCTAAACGGATGAACCGATTTCGATAAAATAAACGTCGTGAGATCTATCTTACTAGCACGAGTGTCGCATGGTTACATTATAAAGATAAAACAGAAACATGGCGGTTTGGGGAACCATTTCGTGGGGTTTTAATTTATTTTTCTTTCTTGCCCATAGAGTGAGGTATAAATATGAAAAGTTTTAAAATGTGATTACTAAAATTATCTAACTGCTCATCATCTGCCCGCCTTCTCTCGTGCCTGCCTTGACATGGAGCGACTGCCTATCTGACCTCTACAACCCAGTTAGTACTAGGTTATCATCAGCCTATAATGTTCCCACTGCAGGGACTCAGGCCTCCTCTCTAGGAGAGGGATGGGCTATAATCCACGCGGGCCCAGTGCTGATTGGTAGATGTCACATGTCTTCGAATTATTTGGTTCTAAGACATGCCGGTTTCCTCACGATGTTTTCCTTCACCGTTTTGAGAGCAGCGGTGATGAAATAAATTACACAAAGTAATGCACCTGCCTGTGTTCGAACCCACTACTTACCTACTGTTTGTAAGTCGGGGCCGGGGCCGACAGTACTGGGCCACCGCTGCTCTATTAGTACTGCGTAATACGATGATATTCTTCGGTAAGACAGGTTGTCAGACCTTCGAACTGACTGCCAGTAACGACTGTCAAAGATCTACTAAAGTCAGCCGAGAGCCGAAGCTTACCTTCAAAGTGTATCCATACTTGCTGGTCCTGAACATCGGACTACTCAGTACTGTGTCGTTTTCTTTGGCATCCTTCATCCGCGCCAGGAAGTGGTCTATCCGCCATATGAAGTGACCTGGAACATTTAAACATAACTAAGATCACGCCCGTATTCCACGAAGGGTAAGGCAGAGGTGTACCCAGCACACCCACATTTTTCCAGAAATGTTCAAGTCCCATGTAATAGGGGGCGAGCCTGCATGACATCAACTGGGCACAAATCCAAACTCCGTGAGTGCTACTGAGAAATTCCTGATGGAAAAATTCAATTACACTGCATTTTTTTTTTGTTTTGGGGGGTGGGTAATCATCAAATAACCCCTACCGCTCTTGGGCAGAGCGAAAAGGAGTGTCAGACTTCTACTGACTAAAAACCGCCCATGTTCCTTCTTAGCCCTTCATGTCGAGGCCGCGGTATCCCAATTATATATTATTATCAATTACACTGCCTGACCAGAGAATCGAACACAGGACCTCATGCTCAGCAGTCGAGCGTGCGACCACTAAACCAACGAGGCAGTCATGTCAAAAAATAATACCATCGGAGATATGAGCGCACATTCTTTTAACGACATTTCTCCTGATATTTGTTTATAGTGTCTTTTTATTTGCTCCTAGCAAAGTTCGGTCAACCAGGTACCTACTGTGGGTGGATGACGAACTTAGATCGGCTTATCGCCTCCGAAACCTCCTGCATACTTGAAAATCATTGGAACCGTGTGAGTGATTCAGATTTATATAAAGGGTGTAAAAGTACCCTTAACGCAAACGAAGGGCACTTGTTCTCCCCACCACTGCGATCATTTTCTTGTTCTAGACCATACCTGGGAACCTCCTAGTTACGGAGATATTGGGGGTCAAAGTTCAAAATTTTTCACAGCTGTTTTTGTAAATACTAGTTTTTCAGGTTATAACTTTACTTAGATTACCTCCATGACCCGTTCACTATTCAAAGCATCCACTAGCACAATGTTTTAACAATGCTACATTGAGTTTTACCGTAAAATGTGCTTTTTAACCCAAAAAAAAAAGTCGTTTCCCAGCAAAAATTTTTGCGTACGGTACTTAGTTTGATGTACAGAATGCTTGGTTGTCGGATGCGTGAAGGGTTCGTTTGCACCCTGTATACGTACCTACATATTATATACAAAAATTGTTCGTTTAAAAGTATTAGATGTTCACTCACCGTCATCGGTGCCCATCTCGCTCCTGTCAAACGTGGCCCGCGCTTGGAAGTCAGCGAGTTCGTTCCGCAGCTTGTGGTAGGACTTGGTGAGTGCGCGCAAGTCTCGCAGTACGGCGTCCACCTTCGTGGAGTGCTCCGACAGCTCCGCTCTGGAGTCAGCTGTGGCTACCTCCAGAACTGCTACGCGGTCTAGTGTCTGGAATTGAGTGGGGTATTAGAACCCGTCGGGGCTGCGGGATGTTCGAAAGAGATACCGCGGCCTCGACACAAAGGACTAAGAAGGAACATGGGTGGTTTTTAGTCAGTAGATGTCTGACAGTCCCTACCGCTCTGCCCAGAGCGGGAGGAGTTATTTGATGATTTCCCAACCCCCCCCCCCCCAAAAAGTGGGGTATTAGAAATTGTTTGAGATTCGATGACGTTGTTGATATTATGACGGCACGGTTGGCGTTGTGGCTGAAGCAGTTGACTGCTACGCTACGTGTCGCAGGTTCGATCCCCG
This sequence comes from Diarsia brunnea, assembly GCA_949774965.1. Lineage (NCBI taxonomy): Eukaryota > Metazoa > Arthropoda > Insecta > Lepidoptera > Noctuidae > Diarsia > Diarsia brunnea. The sequence continues at coordinate 20,448,294 of OX459004.1, read as the reverse complement.
CACGGAACAAACATAGTTGTTTCGGGTCTGGGTATTTGTGTATGTGAGTTTCAATGTCTGTGAACGCACCCACGATACAGAAGAAATTCCTAGCGTGGGGCAAAGTGAAAAAAAAATGCTTTATCGTCTTTTATCATCATTATTCTCTTGTCCTGATCCCAATTAATTTGGAGTCGGCGCAGCGTGTTGCCTTCTTCCACCATACTAATTTATATCCTACTGTTAGATCATCTCGTATATTATTATGTCTATGTCTTTTGTCTGTTAAACCTCAATAGGTTTTATGGCGAAAAGGCACAAATTGTACAATGAAGTGTAGTTGATTTGTCAAGCTATCGCACAAGTATATAGACAGAGTATCACCCACCTAAGCCGGGACGATGAAGCTTGACGAAGTCCCTGTAGGACTTCGTCAAGCTTCATAGTACAACAATTGTTTTGGTTCCCGCAACGAAATTACTCAGAAAAGAATAGCGGAGAAGTAGTAAAAAACATGATTTCCACTTCTCTCGATATCAGCAGGAGACAGAATAGAACAAAGCCAATAGGCACAAAGGGACGTAATTATACGACTGGGATAAGCCCAGTTGCCTAGCATCACGGATAATATTATCGTGAGAGTGGGCTGTATCATACATACCGGTCTCTCACTAGACGTGGCCTGCAGCTGGACCCTCAAGGCAGACAGATTTGCCAGTTGTTCGGAAGACCTCCTGGCTTCCATGAGCTCGGCCTCAAACGCCGCGCGGTTCTCCGCGTTCCTCTCGCGTTCTTCTTCCACGGTTTGTTTTATGTAGCCTATGACGTCCTCTGGAAAATTATTTTAATACTTTGTTTACTCTAATCGTATAAAATAGCATAATATTACGCCTGTAATCTCAGAAATGACAGGCAGAGGTGCACCTGATAATACACCTACATTTCACCAGGGCGAGCCAATTGCCATCCGGGTACAAATCCAGACTACGTGACTGAGAAATTCCTGTTGGAAAAATTAAATAACACTTTGAATCGAAGCCAGGACTTCATGCTGATCTCATAATATTCTCTTACCTAACTTATTGACGGCCCTGATCCTGTTGTCATGCTGCGTCAGCGCCTGCTCCAACAGTTCTCTCTCATGCTGCTCGTGCACCAGACTGCTGACAGCGCTCTCCAGACGCATCACTGTTGTGAGCTGCTGGCTTTGAAGTTCCTGGGGAGGAATGGGGAAATGACCGTAACAAGGGGTCCAGGTAAGACTTCTTCATGAGAAGGTAGACTCGATATTTCGTAGGAATTCACTGACGCCATGTTTCTAGTTTGTCTGTTATATGGTCTTGTGGATGTTTTCTGATTCCTACTCATGTTTTTGTACAGAAATAAGTACATTTTTAAAACCGAAACGACCTATGGTTATGTAAACTGTGCACGACACTCGTTCGTTTTCTTTTATTACTCTACCTTTTGTGTTTGACCTGTTGCTATATTTCTGATTAGTCGATTCATGGTTTTCTAAATCTCACCAAATTTTCAGTCAGAACTTGTTAAATAAACTGACTTTAATTTAATTAGCACTGGATTCACGTCAAACTAGCGTGATGTCGACCTTCAGTGTTGTCGCACAAGAGTGCATTCGAACAACAGTGAGTCGCAGTATGCCCCATACTTATGCCCCATAAGCGTTACCTACGCTTCTGTTTGTGGACGTCACGTAATAATTTGGATCATCATCATGTTTACAAAATACCTGCAAAGCCAACTGCACATTAGAGAGGTCATGTTTGAACTGCGCGGCCCAGTTGGCAGACCGCTCGGCCTCGTCGTCCACTGCGGCCCTCAAGGAGACCAGGGTCGAGAGGAAATGCTGGCTGCGTTCCTCCACCAGCACCAACTTGGAGCGAATGGTTTCTATCTCTGTTGATTGGACGTCGCGGTGGCCGGACCCTTCGGTAAGGGCTAGTCTGGGAATATGGTGGAAGTGGAACTTTTAAGTAACATAACATAATCTCAGGCCTGTAATCCCCGTAGGATAGGGTAGAGGTGTACCCATTCGCATATTTTATTTTACATAGGCCTACATGGGCACTTATAAAACGTCGACAAAATGTGCACGGTTCGGGTTGGCCGTTTCCTATGGAGATGAACCAGCAAGAACTTCCTTGGTTACTGCTTTAAAATGAATGGTACTTTTAAGTAAATTATGAATAATATGCAAGCAGATAAAAAAGTATAACTGATCTGGTTATAACCAGAACAGTTATACTTTTTAGATAAGGGGCAATCGCGTGCAAATCATTCCTAATTCCTACGTCTTTCAAATCTGCTTATTAAGCTATTCATAATCTTTTTTTCTTGCACATTGTTTATGCCCTTTGGTCTTAATTCTTCTTTAAGTCTAGCAATATCAGGAAGTAGGTATGCCTGGTATTAACCCATTTCTACAGGAAAGGTTATAGAGACTCAAAAAGGTTATAGTAGGTACTTAAGTAATGGGCATAAAATGTAATTTTGCTGCAGCTATTCCGAGATATTTTAGAGCTGAATTCAGCATAATGTGACACTACATCTTTTGGTTGAGCTCAAATCTGTTGTCGTACAGTACAGGTACATTGGCTTTATCCTCTCTAGAAAGTTAAAATGGGATTAGCACTAATAAATATATCTCACTTGATAGAAGCGACTTCCTTCTCCAGATAGGATACGCAGTCGTCCATGGAAGCTCGTTGTGGTGACCAGGTGTGGTTGGAGACCGGCACGGGCGGGGGGGGCGGGTCGGGGGCCGGCACGCTCACGTGACTTGATGATGTGCGGGTCTGGGGGAAACAATTGGTCATTTCCTATGAAGAAGAACTGGCAAGAAATTCCATGGTTACTCTTTTATGATGATTTGGTTTCTCAATATTTTTCATGTTACAGCATTAGTAGGTAGGTACTTAGGTATGGGGAGACCACGTAAGCCTTTTTTTTTTCGGGGTTTAGGAAATCATCAAATGAGTCAGCTCCCGCTCTGGGCAAAAAAACAAAAACCACTCATGTTTCTTCTTAGCCCTTTGTGTCGAGGCCGCGGTATCTCTTTCGAACAACCCGTAGCCCCGACGGGAGACCACGTAAGCCTGACAATAAGTTAAAAAAAAGTTAACAAGAGTCTAAGAATCTACAAGGCCTACAATGTTCACACATTCACAAAACAATCGCTAAAAAGAATCTATACAAAGGCAAGAACGTATAATAAAAAGACTAAAAAAATGTGGAAAAAATATTGTGAGAATGAGAATAGTTGGAGACATCCATATTTGTGCTGCTAATGAGTTACCAGGGAAACCGCCTGCGCAACAGTAGCAGAAAGAAGTAAAGACAAACTTCTTTGACAACGTTAGTGGATTGTTGAACCTTAGTAGACACAACTTCTAGGTTCGGTCAGCCCGGTGCGGGCAAGTCGTGGACGCGTGTGCGAACAATAGTCTTTGACAGATGATAATAATAATTTAGATATCCACGGCCGGCTTGCATTTTTTACGTACGAGTTTGATCCTTTCGTCCTATGGGGGAACATCGATGTGACTTATTTTCCTGATCTAGGTGTAATTTCAGCTCAGTTATCCTGAGCAGAAGCTTTTTAAGGCAATAATACTTGTACAAGTGTACTAGGTAGTAGAAGACTTAAAATTAATCAATACTTATAAGAATGAAACTCCTACCTTCTCCATCTTAGGGCACTCCTTGACATGTATCTCCTTATGCTTCCTCTGGATCCAGGCACCGCAGCGAAGAGGGCATTGTTCCAGTATACTGCCGCATATCTTCAGGTGGGCCTGGTAGAATAACATTTATTCGGTTTATTTAACCACCCTGGTTTGGTCCTTCGGGATTTTGTGCTAATGTGTGAGAAATCACAAGTTTGATTACCACGTAGTCTAAGGCCTGGTATCCACCGCCGCGGGAGGCGCTCCGGGCGTCGGGGGCCACGTGATGGCTTCCGGCCACCGTAGACGCGGGCCTGTGGACGGTGAGTGATGGGTAAGCTCGCCGTCCGTCCGTCTTATGACGACAACAGGCCGTGTCGACGGCGCGTTCGTGTTCCACGCGCGCCTCAAAGAGATGTCAGCAACATGGAAGGGGCCCGCAAGGGCCGACGCCTGTCGAGGCTGCGGGTTGTCCGCAAGGGATACCGAGGCCTCGACATGAAGGGCGAAGAAGGAACATGGGTGGTTTTTAGTCAGTAGAAGTCTGACACTCCCTTTCGCTCTGCCCAAGAGCGGGAGGGGTTATTTGATGATTTCCCACCCCCCAAAAAAAAAAAAAAAAGGCCTGGTATCCACCAAAGCGGAGAGGAGCGGAGACGAGAGGAGATGTGCGGAAATCAGCCAATCACATTAGTTAAAATTTACATCTGGTCTTTCGCCCTTCCTGTGATTGGTCGTATTTGGCACATCTCCTCTCCGCTATGCTCCTCTCCGCTTTGGTGGATACCGGGCCTTAGTGTGTGTTGCCAGTGATAACATTGTATTCTGGACCAAAACGTGGTCGCTCAAAATGCGCCTCAACAGAAAGCTTAAAGTTACCCAAAGGGCAATGCTTGGAGTTTCCTTGTGTGATCCTGATCAATCAGAAATGAAGAGAACTAAGGTTACATACCGACGTAACCCAAAGAATCGGCTGAAATGATCATCATCTGGCTAGCCTTTTCCCAACTATGTTGGGGTCGGCTTCCAGTCTAACCCGATGCAGCTGAGTACCAGTATTTTACATGGAGCGACTGCCTATCTGACCTCCACAACCCAGTTAATACTAGGTTATACGATACTCTTTGGTAAGACTGAATGTCAGAATTTCAGGTCACTGACTACCTGTAACGACTGCCAAAGCTCTATACATATATGACTGCCGGGACCAACAGCTTAACGTGCTTTCCGAGGCACGGAGGAAACTCGGTATGTCGGGTGGTCACCCATCCACAGACCGACTTAGGCAAGCACAGCTTTACCTAAAGATCGACCCGAGTGGCAGTTCTTATTAAGCCACGAGCTCCTCGTCGGCTGAAATGATGATGATGATAATCCTAGCAATAAATATCATAATTTTATTCCTACAGAGTATAAAAGTCATGTCACCGATTGGGTGAGTCCCCAGGTTTTCGCCATGACTTTGAGGACATCCTTGGCTGTGTCCTTGGCCCAACAAGCTTTTGCGTAACTTTTGCCTAACTATGCCCACCCTCACGTAATCTGTGCCAGTATTTGGTGTTAGTTTTAGTCGGTTTACCGTATAAACTGAGATCTGGTGGCTACAGTACTCATGACAAAAGGACAATGTAACAGAAACGGGGGAAATTAATGCAATCGAACTTTTACAAGTTAGGTACATAACTCGATCATGCAGCATCAAAACCGCATGCAACATTACTGACTAAAACACTAAATATTTATCACTTATTATCTCATTAGTAATACCTATGTATCTATAAATCAATACATTTGATGCGGCCGCTCCCGATTTTCCAACACTGACACTAATGATCAACAACTATGTGATGATAATAAATACCTCGCAGAGATCTTATCTCTAGAATGTACGACAGAAATGCAATCTGAACTGAACTAACAAAACAAACATCAAGTATGATTGTATCTATATACCGAAACTGACCGATCGAATTTGTTCACCACTCTTGAAGATAGGCCTCTAAATACTATATTAAGCGTAATATCACGCCTATAATACTCGAAAGGTTAGGTAGAGGTGTACCTACCTAAAAGTGCTTAAGTCCCATAGGCCCATGTCATGGGGGGAGCACCAATTAGCCGTCAACGTGACATAAATCCAGACTCTGTGGTGGCTACTAAGAAATTCCTAATGGAAAACTTTATGCCGATAACACAGTCCGACCTGGGAATCGAACACAAAACTTCTTACTTAGCAGTCGCGATAGCAACCACTAGACCAACGTGGCAGTCATACCATATTAAATCAAAGATAAATGGAAAAATTGACAGTTCCAAACATTTGTCAAATAAGTCAGTAATAATAATGCAGTTTGTGGCCACTATTGCACTACTATTAGCACGAATAACCAGAAAGCAACGTCTCTACTCAAGATATGAGTACTTCCCGTCGGGGCTGCGGGTTGTTCGCAAGAGATACCGCGGCCTCGACATGAAGGGCTAAGAAGGAACATGGGTGATGGTTTTTAGTCAGTAGAAATCTGATACTCCATTGTGATGAAATTGATGATTTTCCACCCGCCAAAAAAAAAAGAGATTTTAGTACTTATAAAGCCGACTATAAAGCTTTGACTATTTCACGTTTCAAGGTTTTGACTGAAATTCTTCGAGAATAGAAGCCTTATAAAATTTAAATAAACCAGATTGATAATTCATAATAGAAAAAACATCATCATTTCAGCCATAAGACGTCCACTGCTGGATTGCCATAATTACGACTGCCACAGGAAGATATAAAAAACATAGACGTAGGTATTTACGTGTATACTTGTATTTACCTGTAGCTGTCCCATCTCAAACATGTCATTGCAGAAGTAACAGGGGCTGTCCTTAGGCTTGGCCATCAACACGTCCACGTTCTGGCTGAACCTGTTCAGACTCATCTTGAACTTTATCTGAATCTGCCTTTAGTTATATCTGAATGTAGCGCGTCATGGTGATTGCACCATATTGCTATGTCTGAAATTAAAAATAATCAGAAATTAAGGGTTTGGGTTTAGTCTCAGTCTTACCAGAGGGTTTCGAATTACCCAGTATTGTCTAGGATGCCCACAACACTTCCAATACTGCTTGTATTAGAAGGTTTGTGCGTTATCAAACTTATCATGTTCAGTTATCTAGTTAAACAAGTGTCTAAAAGGATAATTGATGCCCAATTTCCACCCACTGCTATAGTGTTTGTATTGCAACTCTGTTATTAATGTGCACCACCTGACGCTGATTTTCAGCTGCTGCCTACGAGTGCCATACGCTCGAAAATATAAACAAACACATTTTAAAATTCTAAAATAGTTTGCAAAAAATAAAATAAAAAACCTACTAAAATAAAATGTTGCGACTCTAATGAAAAAGAACAAAATGCCAATAATAATTGATAGCAGTAACAAAGGTAAATCAACAACAACAAAAATAAAATGCCAAAAATACTTTAAAATTGATACACTAGAAACAATTATACAAAGTTAAAATGACTGAATGTATAAAATTAGTAACATTGGTAAAATTTTATAACCATTTTTTTTTTTTTTTTTTTAAACTAATACTCATTTTCAATAACACTAAGCGACAACCTGAATGCCTAAATATTATTGCAGTTCTGGAATTTCAGCTCTTTGCTCTGAGCCGAGAGTTGAAAATGAAATGCCCATTTTAATTAACACTAGAAAATATAAACACAGCCCTAGTTGTTGTGGAATTAGGTACATCGTTGAAGAATTACTTACTTGGTGGGATACACCATGTAAGTAAATTTTTGGTGGTTTTGACATTTTGATGCCGTTTGCGCATCGGAGAGCGCATTGTTTCGAACAGTCAATCGGAAACAAGCAACGTCTAGCTACCTTATTTGAAGTAAGCACTAATCACAAAATGGTTTAGCATTGTTCATCACCCACCACAGCCAGACTTCACCCAATTGCTGGGATGGGCTTGCCTTTCCTTGTGCCAAGCTCCACATTTTTCGCGAAGCCTAATGCAAGATATCCCGCAAATGGTAACAATGTGGCCTGCCCATCTCAGCCCTCAGCGCAGGACAACGAACACTTATTTTTCTATTCCTACCTGGGGATATTTATGCAGTTTTTCACTCTCCGGTAATATTGCTATTTTTGACCTAGAACGTGTTAGAACTTAAGCGACCATTAGAGAAAACTCGCATGGAGTTACAATACCTACCTTCACAAGTTCACACACACACGTCCGATATACTAATCTGAATAAATAAACAATTTATTTCTCAGTATAAAATAATATTGCTGACCATTTTTCACTTTTACCCTTGAACCCATTTTGTGCGTGAGCTGAATAGTCAAATCTCTAACGTCACAGTTATTAAACGCAAATAAATATTGTATGCGTAATGTAAAACAAAAAGAACTTAATTATACCGCATTGTTTTAATCCGGGTGATATCATTAACACATAACATAACATCACGCCTGTAATACCCAAATGGTCGGGCAGAATTTTACATATAGGTACTTATAATTAAACACCCACATTTTGCCATTCAAGTTAAAGTCCCAAGTAAAAGGGGAGCGAGGATAGGGAAATAATATTCAGGATGCAGAAAAGATGTATAAGATCAATGCGTAGTCTGAGAAAAACGGATAGTTGCATTCCTCATTTTAAAGAATTAAAAATATTGACCTTGCCATCCTTGTACATACTGGAAGCAGCATTATTTGTAAAAGCAAATCAACATCTTTTTAAAAAATATTCATTAGTAAAAAAAACTCCAATTCGTGCCCAATATGAAAATTTGTTGTGTTCAATCAAATGCAAAACTGCACTTTTAGAGAAGAGCTTTTTTGGTGTAGCGCCTAAAATTTATAATAAAGTACCTGATACAATTAAATGTTTGCCTTTTATACAGATTTAAAAAGTCTCTTCAGGGCATACTACTGGACAAATGTTATTATAGTGTAGATGAATTTTTAAATGATATTTCTTTTGTTTGAATATTTGTGATTTTTAAAGTATATTTTTCTATGAATTTTATTGACATTTGTTACAATTTTAATTTTTCTTTTATTGACATTTTATATTTCCAATCTTTAATTTTAATTGACATTTTGTTTATATAATTTCAATTGACTTTTTATATTCGAAATTTTAATTTGCCCTTTTGTTTTTGGAATTTTAATTGACTTTTGTATTTTAATTTGTATGTCAGTAACGACAAAACATAGCAAGAACCTTCACTACTCATAAGACCCTTAAGGCTTGTATTCACGCCAATGACCTTGTGCATACAAACTACCTCTCTCGGTCGTAGATACGGACTCTAAACGGACGCGTTTTTCATTTATTATAATTAAAATAATACATGTTTTTAAAAAGTAACAAAACCAAATTATTTTCCTTTGTATTTCAAAGCAGTAGATATTTTTTTTATATTATTTTGTTAAAAAATGAAGGAGTAAAATGGTTCCATTCAACGATTTGGAGGTGATTTTGTGGATTTTTTTTCTTATTATGTGATACCGATACAAAAATTGTGGCTAAACCAAATTACGTGTCATATCATGTAGATTACTAAAAAAAATTCTCAGATGTAATTTCTCTGTAAGTGCCGGTGAAAAACCGCTTCATCTGCACGCTGTTTTTAAGCTTTTTCGAGAGAGGACCCTTAATGTAAATACCTATGTTTAACAAATAAATAAATGATTATGATTATTATGAGGCTATTGCCAATAATCGGGCACAAATCTAGACTCCTACGCTGCTACTGAATATTTTCTAATGGAAAAACCCGATAGCGCTTTGCCCGACCCGGGAATCGAACCCAAGACTTCCTGCTAAGTAGTTGTGCTTGCGACCACTGACTAACGAGGCAGCAGTACTGGCCCAATGAGGCGGTGACATAATTAACGTTAGAAATAAGTCTTTAATGAAATAGCGTGTCTATGTCAATTTAAATTGTGTCAGCCTGACGAGTTTGGCACCTACAGTAGCGTCTATCAGCTTCTGTGATGAACAGGACATGCAGGACGCGATGTTAAGTGACGCATCGTTTGTGGAACAACACCACGTTTACATAACACTCCACTCCACTCATCTATCAATCTCTAAATCAACAGGTTTTCCTTGCTTCAGCCAACCTGTGCCCGGAGTCTATTTAAAGACTTTTGGAAATCGTTCTCTTGGAAGCTTTTTGCCTGGACATTTCAAAGATTTTCAACAAATCAGATCAGGTTGGTCGGTGAACGGGTTACCATTACATACCGAATTCCCTTTGTGCCTTGGAAAACATTCAAACAATCACAACACAAACTCATTTTAGATCTTTGACGTTACGAGTAGTCAGGAACTCTACAAAAAGTCTCACAAAGGGGTATCAGTATTACCGCATTCAACATAGTTTGGAAAAGGCTAGGCAAATGATGATGACATCATAAACGTTATTAAGCATGAGATGGTAACTAGTGTCACCGCACTTAGTATCTAGGTTAAATAGCAAAGAGCATAGTCAGAACATTGTAATTTCCTCCATGAATAGCTCTAATCATTTGGTCAAGGTCATCATCCAGCCTAGGGCTTCAATGTAAGTGCATCAATTGACAACAAGTTAGTTTTAATCCGCGGCTTCGCCTGCTTTAAGTTCGATACCAGGTTCCAGGTCATGCCTGTCGGGCTGCTGGTTTTTCGAAAGGGATACTGTGGCCCCGGACACAAAGGGTTAAGAAGAAACATGGTTGATCTTTAGTCAGGAGTCATTTGAAGGTTTCCAACGCAATAAAAAAAAGATTCCAGGTCATACAGGGTGTAAATCAAGCCATCACACATCAAGCATTCTGTACATCAAACTAAGTACTTCCCCTACGCAAAAAAAATTGTTGGGAAATGACTTTTTTTTTTGAGTCAAAAGTCACATTTTACGGTAGAACTCAATGTAACAATGTTAAAACATTGTGCTAGTAGATGCTTTGAATAGTAAACGGGCCAAGGAGGTAAATTAAGTAAAGTTATAACCTGAAAAACTAGTATTTACTAAAACAACTGTGAAAAATTTGTAACTTTGACCCCCAATATCGCCGTAACTAGGAGGTTCCCAGGTATGGTCTAGAACAAAAAAAATATCACAGTTGTGGGGAGAACAAGTGTCTTTCGTTTGCGTTAAGGGTACTATTACACCCTATAATATAGTCTGGCTATCTATCGACTTAACTGTGAGGGAGTAACATCAACATTATCATCATCTGCCCAGCCTTTTCCTAACTATGTTGGGGTCAGCTTCCAGACTAACCGTATACAGCTGAGTACCAGTATTTTACATGGAGCAACTGCCTAATATGACCTCCACAAGGTAATACGATACCCCATGGTAAAACCGGTTGTCAGACTTTCGAGCCAGAGCCACTGACTACCTGTGACGACTGTCAAAGATCTATATACCTATGGCAGCCGAGACCAACGACTTAACGAACAGAAAGAAAAACTAGAGAGGTGTCAAGGAACACCCGGATGGAACGAAGTTATTGTTATTATTTTTTATTATGTAAAAAAAAAAAAAAAAAAAATGTAGAAATGAAAATATCTGGCTTGCTTTCTATAAGAGAGAGAGAGACAGACAGAGAAACATGCGACGCCGCACAGCTTACAATAGCTTACTATAGCAAAAAGTGTCGTGACAACTTTTCGTAAGATTTTTTTCTGTCTAGCCCCCTTTCACAACGCGCGATAAGGAACTTAGTTCCAAAACTTCGTTCCAATAACAAACACATATTTTTAACAGTGTGATACTAATATAAACCTTATACTCGTACATAGTTTTACGGATATAAATAAAAACTGGTCAAATATTTCCATATTTGTTTTCATAGTATCCCTAGTAAGAAAAAACAGTATAAATTAAAACTATCAAAGAAACAAATACATAACATTTTTTTTTTTTTTTGGTGGGTGGAAAATCATCAAATAACCCCAGGGATGCTTCGTTCTAAAACCCTTTAACCCTGTTAAACCCTTTTTGTATAGTTTAAGAATTGTATGTATTTCATTTATAGGCCTCAGTTACCTGACAATAAAATTATTTGATTTGATTTGAATGAGTCTCTAGCCTGTATTAACCAACACTAGGCGGCATCTAAGTGGACGCCTAGATTAAAGTGCACTGCAAACATTCAATAATATGCTCAGCGCTAAGAGGAATCTGAGTGTTTAAATTCCAGTACTGTAACATTTTTCAGGCATTGATAGATAATGAAAACCAGCATCGGTTCACTTCAAGTTAATATTAGTACTTAGTTATGAAAATTCTTACTTTCTTACCAATAAGGTTCAGTTCTCAATTCCCACAAAAGGACCACTAAACTATACTCAAGATATTTCTATTAACACCAATAATTACACTATTCACACACACGCCAATAACCGAATACTTAACCAAGCAGAAAGATTAACGCTACTGATAAAACAATTTCCTGTTATTAGATTAATCAATCACCATAATTATTTTAACGTAAATAAGATCAAAATCAAGAAAAAACCGCGTAAAACTCGGTTCAAATATCGAACAACACTTTCTTTCACTATTTTTTTTTCTTTAGTGCTCTATATACCAAAAAGGTTTTAACAAAACAGTTTCCAAGTATATTGTGGTGCTGTTAGTCTCTTTGTCACTGAAGTGAATCATGATATCTTTGTTATCACTGATACCTGATACGGGGCGTTGTTTGCTGATAAGCGCTCGCAAATACTATGTGATGTGATCATTTAATGTTGTTTTGTAGGTCAAGGTGCATCGATCCGTGTCAATATTTATTGGGAAAATGTTTTTTGGATTATTGAGAAAAAAGGATTTGGAATTTCAAGGACAAGTTTGACTGATTGCGCTAGGTTCGATTATTTTCACAATCAACTAGCTTAGTAAGTATTAGGAATTTCTGTTTTACTTCTTACGAGTTTTACCTAGTGCCATTTATTTAATCACTACTGCTCTCAAAACAGTCAAGGTAAACATCGTAAAGGAAATCGTCAGGTCCTGAAACCAAAACTTAAAAGACGTGACAACTCTACCAACCCGCTCCGGGCCCGTGTCGCAGTGTAGGTCGGCTCCCAGCAACGGCCACGTCATTATTTTTTCAAAGGACATCAAAATTTGGTCAAGTACATGTGAAAAGAATCAAAAACCTTAAATAATACATAAAAATGATAAAATCTGAATAAATAAAACATTAGGTAATTCAATTATTTGCCTACATACTTAACATAAAATAACCTTAATATAAGTATTTTATCTTAAAACCAGTATTTTTTACAATGTCATGTTTATATTATGACTAAAATTACTCATTGTAGTTTTTATCATTTTTATCGGCGCTTGGGCCTAAGTTAATTAAATAATTTGTATGAAAATTTAGTTTTTGCATTCTATGGGAATAACTATAAAAATACTTCCCGGATCTATTTCCTGCTGTCCCTGAATTTAAATAATAAGATTTTAGTTGTATTTTCAGTGACATTTATTTAAAACAATTACTATACCTATTTTTTATCCCACGATAAGTAAATTCTAAATACTTTATTTCGCAAAATGTTCATGGACACTTACGCAACGTCGCGCGTCGCAACAACGGTGCACGGTTCGGATAGGTCGTTTCCTATGGAGAAGAACCGGCCTGAGCTAATGAATAATGTTTAATTATTTGAATTATTGTCCTGCTGCAAGCATAAGCCTCATTTGTCATTAAAAAAGGCACCATGCTTGCTCCAGGCAGATAGGCAATTTCAGACAAACCTTTATACCATAGGGAAAGTCTTCGTGATCTTTTTACCCGACTGCAAGGACAGGGTAATGTTTTTCTTCACGGACATCTATGATAAACTTATGAACCGAAACCACTTCGGTATTGTATATTTTCGCTACCCAACATATTTTATTTATAAGGAGTTTGATGTCTTAAGGGTGCGGCAATTATTTATTTTAAAAGCAACGTTACATGTTCACAAAACCCTAAAAAAAGATCCGACTACGAAAAAAATATCTCGAAACGCGTCCTCTACATTCCCCCACCAGAAGCAAATAGCCTGTTAGCCAGACGATGCTCATTCTACTCACATATCCATTTATCTACAATAGAATTAGTAAAAGCTGCAACATTCAAGACTTGAACAACTTTTCATGCAAAAAAACTTTGTTAAAATGGTTAGCCAGCCTATCGTATGAAGAGACGGAAGAAATTTCAAGTTAACTTACCAAATACCAAAAATAAATATACACACACACCCTCACATACACATACACACACACACACCCAGTCATACATACTCGTATACACCTACCGCTTTGCCCAGAGCGGGAGGAGTCATTTGATGATTTCCTACCCTCCAAACCCTGCTTTCTGACACACGGAGGAAACTCGGTATGTAATGGCTGGTTACCCATCCACGGACCAACCTAAGCACGGCTTAACGTAAAGATCGACCCGAGTGGCGTTTATAATTAAGCGACGAGTTCCCTGTAAGTTTATGCATGTGTGTATGCCTAAAGTGTCACCAAGGACCCAAATTTGTGCGACCGTTGTCAAATAATTGCGCCATGATCACACAAATACAACTACTTAATGGAGATTTAATGTACCTATGTTGAAAATGCGCTAACATCGACCTTACTGCTAGAAAACAAGGCAAATATTAGCATAATGTTGAGGTAGATAGGTGTCGTAAACGCCCCCAGGATATCCCTGGATATAAGGCCTAGCACACGGCGTATTTTAAACGCGCAAACCACGCGCGTTTCAGGAACGCGCGTTTTCTGTGCCTTGGGATTAATACTACTCCCGTCGGGGCTGCGGGTTGTTCGAAAGTGGTACCGCGGCCTCCCTCGGCGCAAGGGCTAAGAAGGAACACGGGTGGTTTTTAGTCAGTAGAAGTCTGACACTCCCTTTCCCCTCTGCCCAAGAGCGGGAGGGGTTACTTGATGATTTCCACCCCCCAAAAAAAAAAAATAGGATTAATACTACTCCTCGTTGCGACGTATTCGTCATCAGGTACTGAGGGTCGTGATCCCTTGACGTCGAATTCATAATCTTTTGTTAGATTAGGTTACAAAAACAATGAATTCCAAAAAAAAAAATTAATACTTAGTCTAAAATAACTTTAACTTCGGAAGTTGACTTTGTTTGTTTCATTGACAGTTTTGCCACCGACTTCCGAATGTAATGTTATTTTAGTCTCTTTTAGTGTCTTTTTTGGAGGTTGGTTATTTTTTGCAAAAAGTTTTACATTATTTTAACCTTTTTGGTTTGTAAGACACAAATTCTTGGCATCATGAATCAATATTTTACAGTGTACGTAACTTACGAAGAGAAGTTATTAAGAAAATTATGTCAACATAGTATTAGGTCAAAATGAAAAAATAAAACACAGTTTTGAACCGATTTTGACGAAAATTCTATCAAACCAATCGGGAATTAAAGTAAATTATCCTTTCACATTTTTTAATTCTGAAATTATTTATGTTTTTAAGGATTAATGACAACATATCCTAAACAAAATTGAAGACCCGAAAGATCGCAGTCCACTTACAAAAAAGGACGAGGTTCTCTATTCGGTTGTACACTTTTATAATTTTTTTTATGTTCAACAGAGCAGAAGGATTTACTTACATTTTATTTTGGTTAAGGTACCACACAATACCAATACGCAATAGTGATTGCGAAGATTAGAAAGGAAATTATGGACACCATTGCTTCATATGTTGGAAAAATTAGTCAGCTCAATGTATGTAAATAACGCAATAAATTTTATCAAACTGTGATAATGAATATCGTTCTCATTCTAGTGTGTTATTTAACTACCACGCCGCGCTGATTGGAGGATAGATTCAGTTTAATTAAGTTTTTTTTTTAAAGCTTTGTCCCACACTAGGAATTTCTCCTGTATCGTGGGTGCGTTTACAAACATTTAAACGTGTCGTCAAGTTAGTGTTATTGATAGAAATACTTATTTAAGTAGAGCAAACTAACTTTACACATTATTAATTAAATACTATTAAATAAATTAACAAGAAACTATAAAAAGGCAAAAAAACCGCTCCTCATCGCTGTCAGCTGGTAATGTGCCCAAGAGACTGTAGTCACTATAGTGTAATAGTCAGTAAAATAACACTAGATGGCGCTACATGTCTGAACTTTAAAAACCAGATCATTTAATTAATTTGTTATACTGTATACATTCCCGTGGAATTCTCGGTCCTAAACACAGTTCATATTTTTACCCGACTGCAAGGGAAGGGCAATGTTTTAGGTTTAGGTAAATTGTAGATATAAATAAACCCTCCTCACAAAGATCTGTTGTTTTGCTATCAGTCACTATCGGCCCAAAAAACCGCAACAGCCAAATCTATTAACATTTTACAACGTTCCAAACAACACTTTTTGCATATTGACCAGCGATTACACAACTTCATTGATAAGCGGTTTTTCTGCAAGCTCTGGCCCTAAGACCCATAGCTTAGCCGTGAAAGTATGCGGCCAACGGCCCATGGTCGACCGGTTCAATTCCGAGCAGTATTACCTAACTGCCGAAGAGCGTATTCTTCTGCCGACTCCCTTACGTAACAGCGTTATTATATGTAGCGATTCGATATGATTGTTATTTTTAGACAGATGTGCAGACACCGGAAGTGATAAAAGTTGTTTCATTTCCTTAAGTAAACGTCATAATTATACAAAAACTTGATTCGTGGTCGAGCAATTAAACTTGCGGGAAGGATTTCTGGTTATGATATAAATTTCTGAAAAATGGTTTAAAAATAACATTAACACGTTAAAAATGTTTTGAATCGAAATCATCATCATTTCATCCGGAATCACCCTATAGGCCTCCCTTCTGCCACTCTTTGCTGTTCTGAAATGGCATAAGTCCGAAAATCTGGTATCAATCTTCTTATTGTAATTTGTAGAAATACTAGATTTTTTTAAAGGTTTTTGGTATAGGTACACTTCTCGCCTCCATTTGGCTTTAGTAAACGACTTAACACTGAGGAGTGGAGATGTCTCATAACTGATTATGCCAAGCAGGTAACAGCTCACAGCAAAGACGAGAAGAGACTCTGGTGTGATGATAATGATGCAAACATGTGTCGACACATGTCGACATCGCCGGTTGGTCAACTCTTCCCGTGGGCACAGGGCTGGCATATTTTTTGGTTAGTGAGTCTCAGCATTGCCCTTCAACGTGGCAATACTGCCCACCTTCTAAACACGATTCCTGTGGACAGTCGTGTGTATGTTTTTTTTTGACGCCCTTTCATGTAGTTCTTCTTTTCTTTACGTACATGATTTTATTATTATTTTAAGTTTGTTTATCAAAACATAACCTAGGTGCACAATCGGGCTAGCCTCTTATTTATAAACTATAATAAACCAAACAAACAGGTCAGTAGTAAATAAATAAACATCGTGCCGCGAGTCGCCGAAAGTTCAAAGGTTCATCATTGAATGATGGCACGATTCAAGAGCACACGAATGACATCATAATTATTATTGTAAGGTTTATAGACCTCACGGCAGTTCGTTAACGTGTATACGTGCATAGTGCATAAGCTCACAGCGCTTTTCCATGGGGTAGGGGTCTAGGAAGAGACAACAGAATGCCACCTGCTGTCATATTTACTGAGGTACCTCCACGTCAGGGAGGGTGCGTAGTACTCGCAACCTGCATGTGTGGTCTTGCCATGCGGACATGGAAACAAAAGGAGATATCATCATCTGCCTAGCCTTTTCCCAACTATGTTGGGGTCGGCTTCCAGTCTAACCGGATGCAGCTGAATACCAGTATTTTACATGGAGCGACTGCCTATCTGACCTCCACAACCCAGTTAATACCTACTAGGTAATACGATACTCTTTGGTAAGACTGGATGTCAGAATTTCAGGTCACTGACTATCTGTAACGACTGCCAAAGATCTATATATGGCAGCCGGGACCAACAGCTTAACGTGCTTCCCGAGGCACGGAGGAAACTCAGTATGTTGGGCGGTCACCCATCCACAGACCGACCTAGGCAAGCACAGCTTTACCTAAAGATCGGCCCGATATAAGAGTAAACGTATAAGAGTACATACTTACCTAGCTAAACGTTGCACAGTCGTGAGGGAAATCTGCTTAGGTTTACTGTTTGCCCTTACACCCTTAAGGTTGCATTTCTGGCGGTTAGCTTCCTAGTTGTCCATCAAATGCGGCTTACCTATGGTACACAGTCAGTTGCCAAAGTCATCCTTCACCTGTTCCTTCCTCCTCCACAAGATAACGAAAGTAATCAGCCTTTCAACGTTTGAAATATGCGACTTTGTTTCCTGAATTCATTCTTCTTG
Source organism: Diarsia brunnea (assembly GCA_949774965.1). Lineage (NCBI taxonomy): Eukaryota > Metazoa > Arthropoda > Insecta > Lepidoptera > Noctuidae > Diarsia > Diarsia brunnea. Next base: position 20,430,269 of record OX459004.1, on the reverse strand, counting down.
AATTTCCTCGAAAAGCGCTGTTACTTCTTAAGCTTGCCGACTGCTCTTATTCGAGTTCGCAGTCAGAAAAATCTATACTAATATTATAAAGCTGAAGAGTTTGTTTGTTTGTTTGTTTGTTTGTTTGTTTGTTTGTTTGAACGCGGTAAACTCAGGGACTACTGGTTGGAATTGAAAAATTCTTTTAATGTTGGATAGTCCATTTATCGAGGAATGCTTTAGGCTATATAACATCACGCCACGATCAATAGGAGCGGAGCATAATTGAAAAATGTTGCAAAAACGGGAAAAGATATTCGCTTTTGAGAGCTTCCGTTGCGTGCGCTGCGAAAACGGTTTAAGTTACGTAAATATCATGTATGAAGAAATTGTTCCTCTTTAAAAGTTCTAAAAAAAAGTCCGCGACAGCATATGTTTATCTTTTAAGATTGACTCACTGTAACCATTTTTTTATATTCAAATGTTAGGTTAAAAAGAATTATATTTTGCGAAGCTTATTTAACCCATATGGTATTAATCTATATCTAAATAAATGTGTTTGCTAGCACGGAAATTTAATATAGAATATTCGTGCCCTTTACTCCATACAGTTTAAACAAATATCTTGGAAGATATCGCAATATAAAAATGCACGGGCGACAAAATAATTAAGCGCGTGGCAGTCATTCGGTCCGGTGCGGTAGGTACGTGGGGATTCTGGCCTCTGGGGGCTCCGGAGAAATTCAAATTCAAAATATTTACTGCACCATAATGTTTACAAGTACAAGGTGTTACTGTATATTAAACAGTAAGATATACCTATAGTAATTGTTACTTTCATAATATAATCGAAGTCAATCTAAACTAATAGGTATTTTATAGAGGAACAGTAAGATTTTTTGTTTGTTACGGGTACGATATAGCTCAATTTAATAAGTTGGATAGTAGATTTATAGAGAAAGGTTATAAGCTATATTATGTGATGCAGACGAAGTTGCGTGGGTCAGCTAGTTATTAGATAAAGTCAACATTGTTGTGGAGAGGAAAGGCTAGGCAGATAATAATTGATGTTTGGCACTATCTGCCTAGCCTTTTTACACGACTGCCCCAAAAAAAGAGTGTTATGTTTTTAACGTCCATGTATGTATGTATGTATGTTTTTACAACTATGTTGGGGTTTTACCGGATGCAGCTGAATACCACTTTACATGGAGCGACTGCCTACCTGACCTCCACATCCCAGTTGTTACCGAGTGATACGATACCCTTTGGTAGTTTGTCACACTTTCGGGTCACTGACTACCTTGTTACGACGGTAAAAAATTTACAATTAACAGCCAGGCCCAGAGGGAGGGACAGAGGAAAGTCGGTATGTAACGTGTGTGTGTGTCGGGTGGTCATCCCTCCACAGATCAACTTAGGCAAGCACGACTTAACCTAAACATCGATCCGAGCGGTTGTTATGGTTTAGCCACCAGCTCCTCACTATGTTGATGTTTGTACAGGTATTTGATGTGTAATTATTATGTTTAAGCAATACGGTATATTTAACACAAGTGCGGTCGAACAAGGTGTTAAGTATATAGCCAGCTAACTTGCATTAACTTTTAATATTACACGGAGATACATAAAGAGACTGATTTATTTATTTTATTTATGAAAGGTAGCTTCACAGCTTACAGTAAAATAACTTAAAATTATTACAAAACAATACGTCAATTACGAAGTACAAAAAAAGTTAAATAAGATAAGGTGGCCAAGAGCCATATTTATATTGTGCCAGTGACTGTGATGTGTGCGGGTGTTTGCGCGGTGTGGGTGTCTGTGAATGTGTGCGATGATATTGTGTATGTGTATTTAACATCAGTCGCTTAATGCCGCTTTATAAAACAAAATGGCAATCAATATTGTCAGTGTACTAGAATTATAAAGATTTCATGGTGTATACCAAATAGCTCGTTCGACTTAGGTACCTACTGCAGCCACAGGTACTTCATCGGTCGGAGGTCACCACGCGCCGGTTGCTATACTCATTGAAGATGTCCTAATGTTTGCTTGAGCTCGCATTGCGCTCGAACCGAAAGGTGAAAATTAAGGTGAAGGCGTTATTATTATAGCTTACTTAGGAATACTTTGTCTTCGCAGCTACAAAGGATCACTTAAATCGGGCAAGTAATCACGGAGTAATCTGTGTACAACCATAAAAAAAGGTGCTGGTGGAATACATAGGTACTTATACTAACCATTTCCTTTTAAGAAGTTGTCTATACATATAATAAAAATGTAACGGATCGCAGTCTGAGATGTGAAACGGTTTATTTTTAGAACATATAAACGCCGGTCAAAATCATGTATCATGGAATATTATAATACAAAGAGCCTCATCTATTTGCAACAAGACAGCAGGGCCTCAAGTCTGCTATTACAATAGTGTCAGAATGGTCTGTCATTGATCACACAATTGTTGATTTTGACAAGTTTGGTAATCTACTAATATAATTGGGAATCAAACGAGCTTACCTGGTAAGCGAAGTCTTGATTCTAATTTTATGAGTGGTGATCTGAAAAATAATTATTATTGACATAGGTAGTAATTCCCTTACGACGTATTAACACCGCGATTTTAGATTAAAGAAAATGAATATTTTTTAAAGATTGCAACATTTGCATCGTCCTTTCTCGTTTTGACATATGAAACGTCACTTATTTTAGAGATCATAACATTAGGAACAAACTCTGTTTCCTATACAGAGTAGTTCCAAATGCCTACATTCATTTTGATTTCCTGAAAGGTTAACATTGAATTAGGTAGATTAATTATTGCAGCTTTGGGGTTGTTAGCTAGTGGTGGGTGGGTAATAATTATTTTTCAGATCACCACTCATAAAATTAGAATCAAGACTTCGCTTACCAGGTAAGCTCGTTTGATTCCCAATTTTATTTCGTGGTGATCTTCAAATAATTATTATTGACATAGGTAGATGTTTAGAGTTTGCTGCAATAATTTAATAAGTAATTAAAACACAAATAATTCTGGATGTCAATTTGTGAACATTACCCAAGTAACGAAATTTGGTACTATAAAAGTCCTGATAATGTATTAGAGTGTACTAACTACTACTATGAAAAACGTTTACAAAACCCTAAATAAACATTACATAAAGGGTCTCATGGTGACAAATTTGCACTATAAAAGCAACCAAAACATGTTTGTATTTTGCACTGTAAACAATTCCAGTGATGTGTTTTATCACACTTGTCGTGAGTGTTCCCCAAGAAAACAAATAATATCGGTAACATATGCTTTAGTCATGTTCCATTGTTGCTAAACGTAACATTTGTATTGAAAAACCCTTCCCTTGCAGTCGGGTAAAAGGATAAAACACAAAACATTCATGGACCGTTACTCTGCCGTAACTTGCACTTGCGAAAAAAAATTGTATCAATTAAATCATTACGCTGATTTCAAATTTGACAATGCGCCTTCATATTTTTTTATGTTTTAATTAAATTTAAATTAATACAATAAGTACTTGTCCCGACTATGCAGGCTGCTATTACACATTGGCTCCTGCCGTGTTGTCAATGTGCTATCATGGCAGAAAATAGCAGCCATATTTTCACCAAAAACGAATTAGATCATCTCTTGTCTCGTAGCAGTAACACAAACTCACGTATAGAGCTATTAAGTTATGTAGCAGCTGCACCAGGGGTCCTATTTAGTACTCTAGAAGAGTTGTTATGACTTTTACAGAACTAGCCCCATAGCGACGTTGAGAGAACTTTTAAGAAGTTAAAAGGTTACGTAGTGGTTGTGTAAGATACAGTGCAGATTGATCCTTGAATAGTATTTTCGATACTGTTACAGTACTTGAACTGTAAAACTTATTTTGACGCATTATTAGTGCATAATAGATAAATAAAAGTGTTTGTTAGGTCGTCTTTAGTACTAAGTAGCACCAAATGAGCATTTTTTTTTTTTTTTTTTTTTTTTACTATGCAACACTAACGATTCGTATGGTCCTGTAAGCGTTTTATGAGGTAAACTATAAAAATTAAATTCTATTTAATCTTATAGAACCAAAATGCTCTGTTAAAAACCTTTATAGTACAAGGAGTAACAATGGTTACCAATAAAGGCCTACTATATCACTCTTTGGTGATAAAACGCCTAGGTACTTATGACTTCCTTACTTTAGGTACAATAGAGCTTTAGTATTATAACCTTAAGGATATAGTGCATGTTGAATTGATAACTATAATAATTATAGATTGTTATATGTCTGATGTCAGCTCTGATTTGATCTGCTGTTTGTGTTGTACTGTACGAAGTTAGATATGGAGTTCAAAAACCAGTTTCACTTGAAATATAAGAAACTTTAAAATATTTGTGGTTGATATTCCTAACAACTGTTTCGTTACTCCAATGGGTAAAAATTAGAGCTTGCAGAATAACAAATATCTTTGTTTTAAAATTTGCTCTATATTATCACCCTGAATCTATCGGAATTCAAATTCATTAATTTTGTGATCATAAGTAAATAGTAGGTGGTATAATATATAAAATATATTCCATCGGAATTCAAATTCATTAATTTTGTGATCATAAGTAAATAGTAGGTGGTATAATATATAAAATTCAGAAACTATCTATGTTATTGGGCACACATAAAGTTTCTCCAATTAGGTACATAAAATTAAATTGCTTCAAAAAAGTAAAATAAAAACATTACAATAGAATCTGGTTCACTAAAAATTAAAATTACATGCATCAAATGTCAAAGTTTTGACGATGTAAGTAAAAATGTTAATGTAAATAGACACATAAGTATACATAACATCACATTCATCATCATCATGTTTAAGTCCCATGTAACAGGGGCGAGCCTATTGTCATTAACTGAGCACAAATCCATACTCTGTGGCTGCTACTGAGAAATTCCTGATGGAATAACACTTTGCATGATCCACGAATAGAACCCAGAACCTCATTCTCAGCGGTGCTTGCAAACCATAGCTCAACGAGGCAGATGACCAACAACTTGGCAAATTAACTGTCAATACTGTAACAGTTTTTCACTTTGTCTATCAATAATGGTAAGAATCTGTTTTTTAAATTCATTGAGGCTTTTACTGTCTTTAATTTGCGTATATATTTTAGTGTACAATCTGCACCCAGATTGTCATCATTGCAAAAATATACACTTTTGTGATGCACGCAGCAATGTGTGAAGTTTATCTGAGCAACATAGGCTTTCGACAGATTTATATAAATGCATATTGTTTTTAGCAAAAATACATGATTCATAAGTATACAGTGTCTACTGTCGGTATTTTAAAAATTCTGCTTGCATGATTTTGTGAATTTTATTTTGAATGAGCTCCAATCAGGCTCATGATTTACTTATCTTAATAATACTTATAAAAGTATTACCCCAAAATATAAGTCTATACTGCAGAGTAAAGACAACCAAACCGTGGTAAGCTACCAGCAGTGCGGTTTTATTTATAATCTTAATCAGCATAATATTATAAAGAATATAGGAAAACTTACTAAGTTTCCCCCACACATTGTCTATTAGAGTTCTCTGACATAATATCCTTATCAATAAAAGCTCCAGCAATTTTATTACGTAAAACATATGGCACCTGATGTCTTGATGTTCTAACCACAATCCCTTCATGTTAGCACTCCCATGCACCCTCCCCCCCTTGTTTTCAATTATATCACTTTAGTACTTACTTGTACTATCAAGTGTGTACATTTTGTGCCCAGATAACAAATTAAAATTCTTCTTTACTATGCTGTAATTTAGGTCTGCCCATCTCCTCAGTAATTAAATATTATTTAATGCAGGTTACATGCTTACTGCATACAATACTTGAGTGTTATCTATGAATATCTAGCGTATCTATGATAAATTCATCAGACATAACAAGTTATCTGTTATTATTAAGTATGGTTTAAGTGATTTTCTCTGAAAATACTCTTAGGCATAAATAAATTACAACATGATTAATTTAATATTGAAGCCATAGATTGCTAGGTATAGCAACGAGTTACTATTAGGGTTGTTATTTTACATTGGGCCTTACAATATAATGGTACTATTATCTTTTCCTAAGAGGGGTTCGGGTCTCGGAGTGGAAATAATTTGATTTGGAACTAAAAAGGGTTTGGTTGATAAGGTCATCTGTACATTGACAGGCTGTTAAGACCTCGAAATTTTGTCAGTCTATAAACCTTTTCCCTCTCAATACTAATAGTTTTTATGTATTGGGACATTACAGTGCATTTACCACCATGTTTTATTTAATTTATTCAGAAAATAAACAGTTATACAAACATTGTTTGCATAACATAACATGAACATTACGCCTGTAATCCTCGAACGGTTAGGCAGAGGTGTCAGACACCCACATTTCCCCAGTTTTGCATTTGGTTGGTTACGTGCATAATTATGTAACTTTGATTTATAACCAATGATGCTTCCATAATATCATACTCAATGAAGAAGCTATGAAAAGATTTCACTTAATGTGGCCATAACATGCAGAGAATATCTCATACTAAAGCATGTGCAATCATGACAAATGTGTGTCAGCCAGCAGAATACAAATAAGGCAGCCAAGTAACTTTTACTTGCTGATAGGAAACCAGGTGGCAAAGTATGGTCCCCATTCACTGCAAGAGTATATGCATTAGCAAGACTATATTGCACATTGGATAAGCAAGGTTGTCTCGCAACCATCATGCTCATAGGTTAAAAAGCATATTTATAAATTTAGCTGACCGAAGTTCATAGTAGAATAGGGTTCCCCTGTGATGTCTATTCTAGGTATTTTAAGTGTTAGCATTGTCCAATGACTTTGCTAAGGACATCTTGTGTCACGCACTGATAGTTTGCTATGTGGCTAGTAACGTTGGATATATGTTTTCATGCAAAGCATATTTCTGGATGGTAGTTTTTCCGTTGGAATCATTCAAGTAATAGAGAAGTATAAAAGATGACATGCTGCGCCAACCTCAAATGAATTGGGATAAGGGCAAGAGAATGATGATGACTCAAAACACACAAACATCACATGGAGATGGAACTCCGAAAACCGGCTATGCCGATTGTAGGTATTTTCAGTGTTAGCATTGTCCAATGACTTTGCTAAGGACATCTCGTGCCACGCACTGATAGTTCAAGTTCCAGCTAGTACATAGGAAATATATGTTACTGGGGTGTCGCGCACCCACTGGAAAAAGCTTTAAGAAGCTTACAGCACACATGTGGTTTACAGTGTTAATGACCATCGTATCGCTTGAATAAGCACTGTAGAAATCACGTATCCGGAGGTCAGTTATAGCCAGGCATTCTTACGCCTAATGGTAGGGCTACAAGAGTTACATCCAAGTTCACCGCTGTGGTCGGCTGCGCGAGCGTTGTCTGTAGGTATTTGCTCAGATTTCTGCGTCTCAGGTTTACGATTTTCACTAATGCTGCACATATTACACTTTTTGTCACTCAGTATTTTGTTATTTCGGTAGAATATAACGTAAACTTATTTTTAAGCGAATAATTTGACGAGAAAGAACTTTTTCTTGCGGTGTCGTTAACGCGCGAAAAAGAAAAGTGACGTTTCATATGTCAAAACGAGAAAGGACGATGCAAATGTTGCAATCTTTAAAAAATATTCATTTTCTTTAATCTAAAATCGCGGTGTTAATACGTCGTAAGGGAATTACTACCTATGTCAATAATAATTATTTGAAGATCACCACGAAATAAAATTGCGTCATTATGACTTTCCAATGGTCAACCACTGACACTCCATTGAAAGAAGTGGATTAAAATGGTAATCTCGTACGTAATGACAAATGAATGACTGACCTAGACGGTAATCTGCTAAAATTTTGACAGTTCCTTTGACCAGTGATCTACCATTACAACGTCATTGTGCAGTCATTGCTTTTATTTGTTACGAGTATCGTGTTTGACGTGTTTTTTGTGAAATTATATTGAAGAGAAGACAATGTATTCACTACGAGCAAATATTCTCGAGCTAATGTTGATTAATTTAGGTGAGAAGTGGGAGAGAAGGGTATGAAAGTTGGTTGGTTGGTTGGCTATTGAATTTGGAAATGGATTTATTATTTACGGGGAGCAGGAGAAGAAAATATGATCTAAATAAAGATCACACTCGCACAGGGATCCCGGGCATGGATTTTGTGCAGGAACACAGGGCTACAACAATGTCCGAGTAAGACGCTTTGTCAAATTTCCGGAAGTTGTGTGTTTGTTGAAGAAGAAGAAGAAAATCAGATTTCATCGTATGGCTGGATTTCCTGGGGCTATAGGGTGCATTGATTGTCATCATATACCTATCAAAAGTCCCAGCAGACAAAACGGTGAAGTGTTTCGCAACCGCAAAGGTTGGTTCTCAATTAAGGTGCAAATAGTGTGCGGACCCCAAATGGAAATCTATGACATTGTTGCACGTTGGCCTGGGTCTGTCCACGACTCAAGGATATTTTCAAAATAGTAGGTGTCATATGAGATTCGAAGGAGGGGACTTACAGGTTTACTAATTGGTGATAGTGGTTATGCACAATTATCATTAAATGTATACGCCTGTGCTTAATCCACAATCACAACCTGAAGTAAGGTACAACAAGGCTCATATCTCAACAAGAAATATAATAGAAAGATTTAATGGTGTATGGAAAAGAAAGTTTGCATGTTTAAATAGAAAATTGCAAAACAATTTACCCAACACATGTAACATAATAGTAGTATGTGCTGTGCTACATAACATTAGTATAGAAACAAATCAAGAAATGCCTGAACCCATCTCGAATATTGATTTAATTCCAGTCTCCCAAACTAGAGAAACTGCACGAGGTAGCGTTATTAGGGCTGCATTTATTGCCAGCCATTTTATTTAATAAGATAACAAGTACAATTATGATGGTAAATGTGTGTGCGTTAAATTTAAGTATACAGTACTTACTTGTACCTTTATTTTTAATTTTTCAACTACATAAATGATGTCAGTTAAGTTTTGTTTACACAGTTTTTTAAATATCTTTAATTCTTTATTCAAGTTAATATAATAATTGTAATTAGTAAGTAGGTACAGTTATGTGTAAGTATAGAGAAATAAGAGTAGTTTTTATATTTAATGTATGTTTGCTAATATTAATGATACTATGAGGGGCATGTAAATAAATACCATGTATATTAAAGTTCTAATTTTTATTTCTAAATATACCTAAATGCAATTTATTCTCTCTTGGCTTTATTACACTGAAGAAGTTCCTCCATAGCTTCTCTTTCAGCCTTAGCTTTGAAGAAGTTCTGTTCAGCAGCCTTCACTATCCACTCTTTCTCAGCTATTCTGAGTTTGTGTAGCTCCTCTTCTTTTTTTTTGGGATCTGTCATACGATTGTTGACGGATAGAGAATTCCTCTTGGATCACTCTAGTCCGTATATTTCTAGATCCTGTAATGTTACAAATTAAATCTATAAAGTACATGTGATTAAGTGAACATTAATGTGTAAAAACATCTTCAAAGAATGCTTTGAAATGTTGCAAATGGTTCAGAATTTAATATATTAAGTACAAATCTAAAAGTTATTTGCAACTTGAAAAATATATATGAAAAAGTACCTTGTGTAGGAGCTACACCATAATCAGTCAGACGGGTCTCAGAAAAACGAGGAGGAGTGGTAATATTATGGTCTGCAACAAAATATTGTATTAGTCTAAATTGTCTTAAATATAATTCAATGCCAAACAATATTGTTTGGTACCCTGTACCTCTTTCTGTTGCAGGCTCATTCACTTGGGTTCTGCTTTCACTGACAGCAAACAGAACTTGAGGTGTGTCGGGGTCCCAAGAATGGACTTGCACGTCTGTAAAATAAAAAAAGAAACAGCAATCAAAATCAGACACTGGCAAAAAGTAGTAATTAATCATAATAATATAGATAATATAATTTACCTGAAATAGGCATGTTATCGCTATCAATAACATCATGTAACTCGGCATCTGTTTGCTCAGCAAGAGCATCTTCCAGTAGTACGTGGTGTTGGCTAGAGGTGCTAGGCAAAAAGAGTCCACCCCCAGTCCTCATCCTTTCCCTTTTTTCGTCAGCCAATAAATCTTTGCGCCGGGTTTTTAAATTTTCTTTGTATAGCAGCATAGTAATGGCCCTTGGTCCTAGAAGTCGTCTTCCATGTTTCCGTCCATGAATTAAATAGCTTAAGTTTGGCACTGTTCCGCAAATCGTAGAACTTGTTTGTTTACAAAAACAGTTAGACGTCAGTTTAACGCAGTAATGTCACTTTTGACAGCTAAACAGATAAAATATTGAGTTGTATAGTTTCATATTTGACGTTTTTTTGCTATTTACGTACTTCTTATCACTTCAGATTGCTTCTAACACTAATAAATAATACGTAGAAATATATACAAATGAAATCTGGCACGAATACATGTTCAAATTTAGTAGTAGTTTTTCGAAAATAATTTCTACTATCTGGTTTTATAATAATGGCAATACGACAATATCATTATGACACAATTCTATTACGAGACCATTGACGGACCAATGATCGATCATTATGAATTAGCAGATTACGAACTTTTAGCTAAATGACAATGAGATCGTGTTGGAATGACAATATTTATAAAAATAGCAGACTTGAGGCCCTGGTTGGTTGATTGCGTTGAGTAACGAAACCTGTTGATAGCTTATTATAATACAAACAATAATACTTTCATCTGCAGATACGTTACAATTCAAGCAAGCCTTTCATTAATATTCAAATTAATTCATCCGCCTGAACGATATAGGCCTGTATTGTTACATCACTTTCATTATGTACTACGAACCCTCCTGGGTTCTTATGCCCTTCTGGTTTCTGGGTCCTTTGCTAGGCTGTTGCGCTTGCAATCACTACACCCACGAGGACGAGGTATTTGCTGAAGGCTTAGGTTTAAGCAATCACCAGATATAATGAAATATAACGCCCAAAAAATCGTAAGTACTTACCAGAATTTAATCCCCATTTTAATATGAAATTATCACCAATAAACGTAAAGTCTGCTAACCTAAAAAAGGCAAGTATCTTCAGAATAATCGCTGAGCGACCCAAAAGGCCACGCATGCACCAAACATGTACTCGCATTTTATTAAAAAATTTCATCCAAATATGTTACACAATTTTATCCTAGTAAATTAATATACAAAAATCATTGTTTACCCAAAAAATATAAACGAAATTCTAAAGGGCCACCGATACTACCGTAAAATATTTACTAAAGGCTGAGCTTCTTAGAGCTTTCAATAAAATAACGGCCTTAGGCCCAGTTCATAGATTGTTTTTTTGGTGGTCATTCAATTTCATCCCTTTAAATTCCACTAGGCAGGAGGGGCACCCGGGACGAAAGCGCGTTGTGTTCCACGTGTACCTTTTTTCTTTTGCTGGGTGGAAAATCATCAAATAACCCCTCCCGCTCTTGGGCAGAGCGAAAGGGAGTGTCAGACTTCTACAGACTAAAAGCCACCCATGTTCCTTCTTAGCCCTTGCGCCGAGGCCGCAGTATCTCTTGCGAACAACCCGCAGCCTCGATGGGTGCAAAGAGTTGTCAGCATAGTAGACGGGGTCCACTTGGGCCGGTGCCTGCCAGGGTTGCAGAGGGCATTAAAAACAGATGGGTTTTAGTCACTCAGAGTAAGTAAGATGCTTGTTTGTACTTTACTTTACTCTGAATAATGATCACAATGATAAATATTGGCACAAGACAGATAAATTAAATGACGTCCGATTCACAAAACGACTGAAAGACATCTGATTCGCAGAACGTCCAAGTTATCGGCGTTGCGACCCTGAGTTCAAATAGGATGATATATTTACCGCCTTAAAGGTTAGAAAAAGAAACACATCAAAAATACCGACTAAGAAAAACCAGCTTCTGAAGTCGGTGACATTTAGTTTGTTTGATTTTTTGAAAAAAAAAAAACACAGACTAATTGAGAACTTCCTTTTTGGAAGTCGGTTGAAAATCGTAACATACTAATGTAAGTCAAGAAATAAGGGGTCAGCCAATTTCAATCAATCGGGCACGAATCCAGAGTCCGTGTTGGCTATTGAGAAATCCCTGATGGATAAACCCAATAACTCTTTGCTACATATCTACCTGGGAATCGAACCAAGGGCCTTATACACGATTCCGACTACTAGACCATCTAGACAGTCAAGTGGAATATGGATTCATGTTATGAAAGCTGTGAGAGACTGTGTGCTTCCATTCACCACCACAATCATGCCCAGATCCCACAACCTCGTGCAAGAGAAAAAAGGCCTCAGCCCATTAAGAAATTGTGAATATTTTTTTTTTAAGAAAACGAAAGAACTTACTAGAAAAATTAAAAATCTAAAGTTTCTTTGGTCCAGCTCCCAGGCAGGTGCACAAGACGTCGTCAACCTTATGTTTATGAAACTTTGAAAAAAAAACAAGCATTTATTAAATGAAAAGAAGAAAATTAGTTCTTTCTATAAACACTGAACGCGTATAAAAAATTTCGTGTCCGTACCTTTGAGGAGTTCGCTCGTAAATTTAAGTTTACCAATACATAGAAACTAACTTACAAGGCAAGTTAAATAAAAGCTTATAATAATTACCTAAAACACATACGGATTATTCGCGCATGACGTATATATTAACCTTTATCAATTACAGCCTAGTACAGCCTTCGGTGCGCGTACGCAGCCCTCGCAACACTACCTGCGATATTTCCCAACACAAGCCAGTTCTCGCCAGCACCTCGCGCGGGACGCACGTCGGTCGTGCCAACAACCGAATAAGACCGCGAGTGTTTTCATACTTCATTACTAAATTATTTATTTCACAACTAAACAATAGTGCTGTTTTGTGAAGTGATACAAAAAGGAGGTTTTTCACAAGGAGGATTGTGTGTGTGAGTACTTTTACTTTTTTTCGACCAACTTAATTTTTGTTTCGTATCTTGGAGGGTAGTTTGTTAACATCGAAGACTTTGCAATTACTTGATAAGATAATAATCGGAAAATTATTGCTTCTGAGATTTGCCTTGAATTAAAAGATCGTGATTCCATGATCTGTAATTACGCCATCTCGAAAGATTCTCCTTGTTAACGTTTAACTGCAATTTAACTTGGCAATTTGAACTCGTAGTTAAGTGTATGTTTGTATGCACAGTCAAGCACGCTTCCTTCGCCGGATCCAGTGAAGTTAATACTGAGTTTAATGTCATTTGAACTCATGCATAACATCGTTGTGGATGCAATTTGTTGATGCAACTGCGTGCGGTCAGTTAGCAGTAGTCAAGGTGGGGCTGCGGGTTGTTCGCAAGAGATACCGCGGCCTCGACATGAAGGGCTAAGAAGGAACATGGGTGATTATTAGTCAGTAGAAGTCTGCCACTCACTTTCGCTCTACCCAAGAGCGGGAGGGGTTATTTGATGATTTTCCACCCACCATAAAAAAAGGTGGTTCACATTACGCCTAGCGATTAGAACTTATTAACGCCTGCAAACACAGAACATATAAAAAAAAGTTACAACATTTTGCAGAAACATAAATAAAATATTCAATCATATGAATAATAAAAAAAAAAACGAATTTCTAAGGTGTACAACAAAGTTCGCTCACAAGCCGATGTTAGATCGGATCATGCAGAAGTTGAAAAACTGATTTGTAACTCACGAAACAGAAACACTCCGGTTGCCAAGAGTACGAAGTATTATAATATCTGTGCCAAGAGCAATCAAAATATCAAGACGAATCAAGTCGTATAATCACTAATGTTGGCATTACTAACCTTTGAAATTGAAACACTAAATAATCATCTTTTTTTTGGGGGGTGGAAAATCATCAAATAACCCCTCCCGCTCTTGGGCAGAGCGAAAGGGAGTGTCAGACTTCTACTGACTGAAAACCACCCATGTTCTTTCTTAGCCCTTCATGTCGAGGCCGCGGTATGTCTTGCGAACAACCCGCAGTCCACTAAATAATCATCTTCAAGAAGATTCAGAATGACAGCATTCATCATTATCTTGCCCTAATCCCAATTCATTTGGAATCGCCGCAGCATCTATTCTTCGTCAGATATTTCTCAATTACTCGTCATCTCATCACACGCCTCCTTTCTTGCCATACTTCAAATAATTCTTTCTTCCCAAAAAGAACATGAACTATACAAAAACTTTAACCAATTCAATCCACATTAATTTAACAACTCCAACACTCGATAATGCAACAAAACTATTATTAAGAAACTAGTTTATATACATTATGCATTCGGCAAATATCCAGCAGGTTTCGCAAGGTCCAAATGTCAAGATTTTTTATATGAATATAGATGTTGGATGAAAACCTTCGCAAAGTTTAACTACCGACTTATTTAGGTAGCATGATTTAATCGAGTTCACCTAGATTCGACTAGAACTTCGACTCGATTAAAGACTTACGGGTCGTTCGCAAGAGATACCGCGGCCTCGACATGAAGGGCTAAGAAGGAACATGGGTGGTTTTTAGTCAGTAGAAGTCTGACACTCCCTTTCGCTCTGCCCAAGAGCGGGAGGGGTTATTTGATGGATTTTCCACCCGCCAAAAAAAAAGGGTGAATTCTGAACGTTTTGGTTAAGCGAATGTCGCAATAGCTGCCAGTTATTTCGTTATTTTGCCTAATTTTGTCTATATTACTGAATGAAACGAAAAATGAACGAAATATTCGTTTGTTGTAGTACCCCTTACTAAAATATTGCTTATGAATTGCAATACAAACACTTAATTACACGTTGTAACAAGTTTAGACGTAGAAAAAACAGGCGTTAGGAAAAAGCGCAATTGCCTTTTTTACATGCATCTAAAAATATTCCGTGTTGCAATAATCATAATTCCAATTCATGCTCAATATTTAAGTGCTATTTTCATCTTTACCAACTTTTAGAATACATAGCCTTAAGGCAGTCATGTGAACCTAGATTTGGTTCAAGTAAATTATGTAATCGAAGACTAAACTAAGATCCTTTTGCGGTAGAACTGTAACGAGATATCTAGTTGCTTGCTCTAGAAACCACCGAATATAATCTCGTAAGTGTATAATATATATTTATGATTGAAGAGAACCAGATATAACACTAAATATAGGAATATACAGGAAATATACGTGCCACACTCTTGTTCGGTTCGGCACTTTCGATTCTGCAGTATTGGTTGAATAATAAAACCGAACCAAAGTTTCAACTTGCTACAAATATAAGGTTTTCATTCCAGTCTACCCGAAATCCGTCAGCATATTATATCTTCTTAAGTAAAGTCGTTGTATTCATCTTTTTCCCGAACTTTGTACTATTGTATATCACGGGCTGTTGTCCGCAACTGCACTTCCAAAGGAAGGAGGAGGAGGAATTGAGAATTGAAGGATGTATTTTATTTTAAGTTTGACAATTTTGCAAGCCTTTTCTTTTTTGGCGGGTGGAAAATCATAAAATAACCCCTCCCGCTCTTGGGCAGAGCGAAAGGGAGTGTCAGACTTCTACTGACGAAAAACCACCCATGTTCCTTCTTAGCCCTTGCGCCGAGGCCGCGGTATCTCTTTCGAACAACCCTGCATTGCCAATAAAGTGAGTCCTTTTTTAAGATTTTGGAAAAGTTTTGATTAATTTAAATCACGTATCTTTAATCTCTTCAACGTATTCAATTGTTAGTTGGCCAAAACAAATAAAATAAAATCTTTCATGTGATTCTCATTTGAATTTCACGTCTTATTGTGGTTGATTATATCAGCAAACGTTGTAGCACCCTTCTGCCTATCTGTTGTTTACAACTGTCAACCACAAACAATCTTCAGTCTTGAAGAGTTGCATTTCACATTTACAATCTTTTGTTTATTGTCAGGCTATTTCGTTATGGGCTGCGGGTTGTTCGAAATAGATACCGCGGCCTCGGACACAAAGGGCTTAGAAGGAACATGGGTGGTTTTTAGTCAGTAGAAGTTTGACACTCCCTACCACTCCGCCCAGAGCGGAAGGAGTCATTTGATGATTTCTCAACCTACAAAAAAAAAAGTTTTTGCACATTTTAGCACTTTAGCGCGTTGATCAAATCTCAAGTCATGGCATGCTCAGATCTAATTGTGCACTTTGTTTTAGTGTATGGAACTTGGAATTTATAAAATAAATTGGAAAAAAGCTACATTATTTGAGTACCTCATTAATTTTCATTTGATTTATAAAATATTTATTTTTATTGTTCTTGTTAATCTCTTAGTGATCCTCCTAAGGATCACTAAGAGATTTCGCAAAAAAAATTAATAGCTACTCTAACCTCACACTATTTTTAATTAAGAGTTAGTAAAACTATGTGTTTGGTTTCTGAAATGACTCATAACATTATATTATCTTAAAAAAATGTTAAATGCTCTGACGCAAAATGATTCACTTTTCAAACACGTGTTTTTTTTTCAGTATAATTATTATATTTATATACCTAGATTACATATTTTAAGTTATAATTATGATGTGTATAATTTTTTTCTCAAAATAATTAGCCGGATGAGCGTGGGAACTGTATAATATAATATAGGTAAATTAATCTCTATTTTTGTCGCTACATAATTTATATAATTAATGCCATTGTTTTCGTAAAAGTACTTGAAAAATCATGGAAACTAAAAAAATATTAAGAGTTAATATTAATTTGGATTTTAATTACTTATTACATCCTTATTAATGTAGGTAAACTTATTGTTATTATAAAATAGTGTTTTGTCAACTAGTACTTAAGGACCGTAATAAACTATAAGCAACCTATAAATCTATAATGTTCCCACTGCTGGGACACATCACACAGGCCTCCTTTCTATGAGATAATGACTATATTTCACCACACGCGCCCAGTGCGGTTTGGTACATTATGACATGTCTTCGATTTTTTGGTTCTAGGACATGCCAGTTTCCTCACGATGTTTTCCTTCACCGTTTTGAGAGCAGTGCAGTGGTTACTACTTAACCAAAAAAAATTGTATTAGACGGTTAGACTTAGCTTTTATGAAAGAAAACTGTTCACCGTCCTTAGCATACCTGTTTCGTTTACCATTATGTTATCTTAAATATCCTTCCGATCTAATTTTGCCAAATAATGAATAATTATGTTGTTGCTTCTTTTCAAGGTTAAAACACAGGCTGTTCCAAATAAAAGGTGACGAAATTCATAATCTGGTCAACCTATAAAATAATCAAAATTAACATGTGCATTTTAATGTTTTAAATAAACATTAATTAGAATTTTTATGTTTTTTTAAACGCATATTTTGGCGTATTTTGCCTTTTCCTAACGTTTTTTACTAAGGTCAAACTCGACTTTAAAAAATACGTAAGCATTCAACTTACCGCTATCACAATTTTTCAAAAAAAATCTTCTTTATCAAAAATTGTCTGTAAAAACCTAAAGACAACAAAAAAAAATTCGGTGTAGATCTGTTTTTCAGCTAGTCTATGCTACAAAACTCCTCTTCTGTTCCAAAATTCAAATACAGACCGTTACAGTACTAGAAGTCGCTACTCATTACCTTCTCTGATATCTAGTGTACCTTATATTATAGAGTGATGTTACGACCAATGAAAATGAGCTAAGGGCGAACAGTATTTTTTTTCTATAAGTACATCCATATTACAATTATAAGTTATAATAACTTATACTTACAACAAGTATGTAAATTACCCTAAAAGTATCGCAAATTATCATCATTCTCAATTTCTCTTCTTCATCTTCAACCTGTCACCACACACTGCTAAGTGTAGGTCTCTCCTACTAATGCACGCCATACTTCCCGGTCAACCCCAGTTTTGCGCCTTTCGCATTCAGTCCTTTCCGACCATTCCAACAAGGTCGTCGGTCCAACGCATCGGTTGCCTGCCTACATTTCTATGCCCTACTCTAGGCCTCCACTCAAGCACGCGATTACCCCACCTGTTGTCCTGTCTACGGCAATGGCCCGCCCACTTCCACTTTCTGCTAGCGATCACTGGGCTATGTCGACCAATTTCGCTCTCTTTCGGATCTCTGTGTTTCTGATTCGATCACGTAGAGAGATACCTAACATAGCCCGTTCCATGGCTCTTTGGGTGACTTGGAGCTTGTGCATCACCTGCTTTGTCAGCGTCCATGACTCGGCTCCGTAGACCATAACTGGCAGGACGCATTGTTCAAAGGTCCGACGCTTGGAATGCTTGTGCTCTTGAACACTTCGGATAGTTTGCCAAAAGCTCCCCAGCCTACGCGGATGCGGTGCTTAATCTCGCTATTCTGTCCGAATTTGGCAAGGTTCAAGGTTTGTCCCAAGTAGACATATTCCTCGACTCTTTCTATGGCATGCCCGTGCACAGTAATGTGATCTATGGCGGAATTGTTGCACATTATTTTAGTTTTCGATGTGTTCATCTTTAGCCCAACAATCACTGATGCATCATAAAGCTCTCCGATCATACCTGATAGGTTCTCCAGGTTTTCCGCAAAAACAACTACATATGTCATCCACAAATCGGAGATGAGTAAGGCGATCACCATTGATGTTGATACCTCTGTCTGCCCAGTCAAGAAGATTATCTCAATTTATTTGGGATCAAATACACGATCTATTAAAAGTTTGACGTCAGTTATAAAAATAACTTTAAAGTTTGACGTCACAAGTATAAAAATAACTTTTTAACTCTCATACGAAGTCACGGGTAAAACCGGGTTTTTATTTATTTACGGAGCTTAAAATGACCACACCAGTAGGGTTATTCTTAAATAATTTAATTTTGATCACTTAATGTAACATCATTAGTTTATTTCTTGTTTTAATCACCTTGGTTAATACCCGAGTATTAACCAAGGTGATAGCAACAAATTGGTTATTAAATACAAGTTTAACATTAAAATATCATAGAATTTGTTTGTTTATTTCCGTGAGAGTGTAATTAAATTATGTGAACAAAGGTGTTAACAATATTAGCTTTTGTTATCTTAACACGGCTTGCAAACGTGATATTAAAAGCTATGTCAAAAGTGTAAAATAAGTCACAAAAATAAACTTGAATGAATCTAAATAAAAATAAGTATAAAAATAGATATTTAAGTCAGTATCATTGTCATTTTGTATGCACGTCCCTGCGACAAATATCTTTTTCTATTTCTTAATAACATATTTGGAAGGCGATGATATTCTTTACAAGAATTAATTTCCAGTTTTAGGGCTAACTATAAAGCTGCTATAAAGTAAGCTAAATAAAAGACTTTTGAGTAAAACGATAAATTAAAAACCATTTCTAATGAGTGGAAAGTGAGAATAACCCTAAGCTTCAAACTTCGCAAATTATAAACGACCAACCATCGCCCATCCGTTGTTAGGTTATTTTTAAGCACTGAAAATATGGTAATATTATAATTATAAAAGGTGGAACGCTGACGTGAAAACGGTTAGTACCACGCATTCAGTACCTACATCATTCCGAGCCGAAAAATATTTCGAGATGAAAATATTTTTTTTCATCAGTTATTAGAAGAAAAATCTGTGGTATTATCATTTTAATAATTATTTAATTTGGAGGCGAACTTCATTGAAATACTGTGTATTAAAATAAATACGAGTAACTTCATGTTCTAATTGCGAACAAATTTTAAATAAGTGAAAACTAGTCTAGTTAATTTATCGGTAATTAATTACGACTTGGCTAAATGTGGGTCCAGGTAATCTCGGCCTAACCCTTCGTGGATTAGAGGCGTGATGTTGTGGTTTAATTACGACATAACTTATATGTCTGATAAACTTGCTTAACTCTAAGAATTGCATTGCGCATGGCAATCAAAGTAAATTCCCGATGGATCATAAGATCATAAGATCAAAAGTCAAAGAACGTACCGTAGTAGATAAAGAGAAAGATGCATTCATTAATAATTGATACATAATACATAGATAAGCACATATATGAATGAAAACGAGTTTAAGATTACTGGTCCAACTTGTTTTGCCGTATCCGGCACACTAAATCATCTGTCTGTCTGTCTGTTCGCTATAAACTCAAAAACTACTGCACCGGTTTTCATGCTGTTTCACCAATGCATAGAGTGGTTCTCGAGGGAGCTTTATATAATTTTCCTAGCGAGTCAAGCCGCGGGCATCAGCAAGTTTATTATAAAATAAAAAAATACAGTATAATAGAAATAATTTAATTATTATTATTTAAGTTATATTCAAAATTCAAACAATTGAATTACTTACATAAGTAATTAAAGTCAGTACAAAAGTATAGTAAAAAATAATAAGTAAAGCAATAAAATAAAGACACAATCATTAAGTTACTTTACTGATGTGCTGTGTACTGTGCTAGCACTTCGTGATTCAATTAAGTCGTTTCATCTTTGTTTCTTAAGTAATAACACAATAGAATATAATATCATAATACCCGTGTACCGTGTAGGGATTTAGCATAACCTTGCTTTAGACATGGAGTCTTGACCTCGTTATCTCGTGTAGCTCAATGTTTATTCCAAAACGGTCTAAAAGCTGCTTCTTCACTAAATAAACTTGGCCCAATATTCAGCTATACGAACTCCGCTTGCTGATGCTGTCATAAAATCATGAAGTGTGCAGGTGTCAGGGCATGCAGCGCAAGATGTAAGGTGGGCCATTGTCTGTGGAGATACGCCGCATACACACGAACCGTCAATGAACCCCGTAAGAAACATAAAAGCTGCTTTGTAAAGGGATATTTTAAAATGCACTATCTGTATAATTTTTCAACACACTAGGTAACTCCACTAGTTAACTAAATGCATACCCGAAAAATTAATGCTGTTCCAAAAAATCAATTGATTAACAGACTAAACGCCATTCAAAAAAAATAAAAAACAAACACACAAAACGAGATGACCGTTTTTTATCTAATTCACACGAAAAATGTGGTTCGTACATCGGAAAAATAACTTGCACTCTAAATTGTAGGTTAGGTTTTTTTTTTGTTATCGTGAGTACATTTCCGCAGGCATGTGAGTCCATTTTTTTTTTGGTTAGGTTAGGTTGTTGTTAGTTCAGTAAAACAGTTCTGCAAATACCAATAAACATTACATATTTTAATTTGATTTAATTAGTGTGCATAAGTAATGTGTGTGCAAGTCAAGTACTTTTGGTATAACTTTGAAATATTTTGATCGAAAAAAGGGAATGTACAGATATCGATTTAAATACGTGCCATTTTTAAATAACATAACATCACTCCTGTAATACGAAAAAAGTTAGGCAGAGCTAGTTAGATTACCCAGTAGTACCTACATCCACCTTTCGCCAGTTATGCAGTCTCTTAACTTGTTTAATACGCCATCATTAGGGTACAAATCCAGATTCCCTAGCTACTATTAAGAAATTTCGGATGGAAAAATTAAATACCACTGCCAGACCCGGCTATCGAACCTTTGACCTCAGGACTTCATGCTCAACATTCGAGCTTACTACGACCACATCGTTATCAGTTTGCATCATTCAAATTCTGAAGGAAGCAGTTAGTTGAGCACGACAGGCAGGGCAGAGGAACAGAATCTGAGTCATCGATACGAGAATAAAACGATGTACCTGACAGTAACCGCCTAAATTAACAATTTTATTGATTCATCAAAGAACTTACTAAAGATTTTAACAGCAAATTACACATTAAGTATTTGCTTAGCTTGTGAATTTATTTCAATGAAGACATTGCACTGTACTCGTATATTTACACACACTTCTTTTGTTTTCTCTGTTTAAGCAACCTTTGTTTGAACACATTGTCTTATAAATTGTTTATTTTTAATCACTAAATTGGAATTAATTACTACCTTATAACTTAACTATCAATCATTTAAGTTATAAGACTTATAAGCTAAAATACTATCGATTATTTAATCATCATTATCGCGTTTCTGCTGAGTACCATTGAATAACTTGATAATCTGACTTGAAGAAAGCTTAGAATTATTTCGTTTTTTTTGCTTTCGGTAACCTCTATAATTGCAACAACCGAAGACCCATGCTAGGGTCGTCAATATTGAGTTCCTTGGATTTCGAAAGTTGATGATTCGACTTGCATTACATCGAACACGGTGTGTCGACAATACAGTTGTACGATATTTTATTTCATCGATGCTTTGTGATGATTGGTGTGACGTTTGGGGAATTATAAAACGAACGAATAAAAAAAAACTTAACAACTGCTGATGAGATACTGTTTTAATAACTTAAGTGGTATGAATTTGAGTAAGCGTAAAATTAACGAAACTAACGACGAATATTGATTAATAATAAAATCCAAAACAATCTTACAAATAGTGGGTTGTGATTAATCCATTTCAGACTAAATTACTAAGTGAGCGACTAGAAATACAGAAAGCAACTAACATAGTTTTACATAACGATACGATACGATACGATATTTACATAATTTCAATTCAAAATTCCTTGTATTTTATTTTCACACACACAATCTCAATCACTCACACAAACATAGCTATTAGGGAAGCGAGCGAACTGAAATCCTGACATATCCTGCGAACCCGCTGCCAGGAAAACTTGGATACAAGAGCGAGCGAAGCGAGCTCGAGACTGGGGGCACCCCGACTCAAACAGGTTAGGTTAGCAGGGTATAGTGTAAAGCGAGCGAAAAGACCCCGCCATCCCTTTCCTGGTTATTTTCTTCTAAACCACCCAGATGTAGGAGCCCCGAAGAGAAGGGCTAAGTCGACTGGGCCTGAGGAAGTTAAGTGGTTTTTCTATTATCTCAAATGTTAAGAAGCTACTCATTTTGTATTTTAAGTAACTCAAATTTTTGTATGTTAGTTGCTGTTCTGTTGATTTCTCGTCACTTGCAGTCAGTCACTCACTAATTCTATGACCTAAATTAATTATTTTTGTTACTTAAAACTTTAATTTAATTACAGTCACTCGTTTAAATACTACCCGCAACGTTTGTGCGAAAAATCCTGTTGTGATTACCCTACAGCGATTGCTCATTAGTTCGATTAATTTATTAGTTGGATAGTATGGTTCGAAACGCAGTGGCGAACAGAACAGTGGTTCTGTGACATTTAATTCATACATATGTCTTTTATTTTAAAAAAAGGTTAACACCATTAGTAGGACTCTTCAATCAAATACAAAATCTCAACCTAAACTATGAAATCTAATACTTTTAACCTAGAGTATAAAATGATCACCAAATCTGGTCAAAGCCGTTGCCTTATGTCCAAACTCGCCTCAGTTACCTAAGACGGGGTCAAGGTTAGCTAACTCGTCTGTTTTCTATCACTAGTTCACTAGACATCCACTATTCCACTGCGGACTGCGACATGTCTTGAATATCAAGGTTGCTTCGCTTCTTAATTAGAATTGTGAAAAGTTTCGTCATCATTAATTTGTTCGATGCTAACTAAAGTATAAAATTACCGTTATAGGCGAAATTATTTGCATTTCTGCAAATGGCAATCATGAACGGAATTGTCATTAAAACATTTACGGGTATTAATAATAATAATAATAATAATTTATTTCAGAAACAACTTAATACTATTTTACAATGGAATGTGGCAACAGTTTCAGTTAGAGCAAAGAGATTAGCGTCTGTAGCCGAACTAGGCATAGCCTGTATGTCGGCTATCAGCACCATTCCCCTCGAGTATTTATAATACAAGAATAGGTGCCAAGCAATATATTATTAATCAGTACTACAGAATAATAGATTATAAGAACATTTTTTAATAAGTAGTTTGCAAATAGGAAAGTACTTAATTGTATCTAAGTATTAAATGGACTGAGTGTGTGTGTGCGTGTGTTCGTGTGTGTGTGTGTGTTCGTGTGTGTGTGTGTGTAGGTGTGTGTGGTGCATGTATAGATAATGTGGAAGTGTATGTGATGTATATTTGTATGAGTATATTTAGGACTGTGTTTGAGGCTAGTTATGAGGCTAATGTGTGGATGTTAGTATGCGGGAGTGTATAGAGTGGTAAGAGTAGTTGTTCTGTCTCATCGTAGCTTAATTTCTGCAAATATTGGCTTACTTTTAATTTGCATTGTTTTTTAGTTAAGTGGTATATCTGTATAGTTTTGTTAAGCTTATTATACAAGTAAGGGCCCAGGTAACTTACAAATCTTTTGCCAAACGTCGTTTTAAAAGTGGTTAGATTGTCGCATACGTGATGCTTGCGACGCCTTTGTAATAACATTGGATTGTAGGGCTGTTTACTATATTCTAGCAGGATACTTTTAAGTATAAATAACTGTCTTACTGTCAAAACTCCGCACAACTGGAACAGTGTTACAGTAGGAAAACGCATAGGTTTAAAAGTGCTTACCTTCAGAATGGCTCTCTGGGCGACCTCAACTGCCTTTAGCGTGGTTTTGCAGATACCTCCCCAGGATGAGATGCAGTAGGTAAGAAGCGACTGGCACAGGGCCTGGTATATTTGTTTCAGCAGAGGAGGGTCCACGACGTGACGTATGTTTTTAAAAACATAAATTAACTTTCTAAGCCTACTACACAAAATTTTTACATGTTCTTTAAAGTTTAAGTTATTGTCCAAAGTAATACCAAGGTACTTTAGATTATTAACGCGTTCCAAAGGTGAGCATATGCAACTATCCAAAGAATTGCACACATGTGAAACAATTCGTAGGTCGCCGCGAATACTCACCGCCTGCCTAATACTGAAACAAATATACTTTGTCTTATCTACGTTTAACGTTAGTATGTTTCTTTGTAGCCATCCCTTAGTCGTATCAAAGCCACTCTGAGCGATACTGAAGACTTCCTCCCAGCTATCACCCGCAAACACCAACGCGGTGTCATCCGCGAAAGAGATAATTTCACCTTTGGTAAGGTTAAGACAAGAAAGCTCATTTATGTACACGAGGAATAAGGTGGGCCCCAGTATACTTCCCTGAGGCACGCCGTGTGTAACTGGAAGAAATGAACTTTTATGCCTATCCACCCGGACACACTGAGTTCGCCCAGAGAGGTAGCTCTTAAAAAGCTCAAGCTGGGTGCCTCTGACACCCAATACCTCTAATTTGTTGAGTAAGAGGGAGACAGAAATCGTATCAAATGCCTTTGCCAGGTCAAGAAAAATAGACAGACATTTTTTCCCTTTGTCCAGGTTAGTGCTAATAAATTCTATGAGTTTATTCACTGCCTGTTCGGTCGATTTTCCCTGTCTAAACCCATATTGGTTTACTGAGAGCAGTCCATTTTTTTCGAGATACTTTACTAGACGGATATTTATAATTTTTTCCAGAATTTTGGATATGGCGGGTAATATGGATATAGGCCTATAGTTGTTTATACGATTTCTGTCCCCGTTCTTATGGATTGGACACACTTCTGATCCTTTTAGGGAAGAGGGAAACACCCCAGCTTTCAAACAATCATTGAAAATTTTTTCCAGTGGATGTACAAGAATATTTTTATGTCTTTTTAAGAATCCACTGCTGATATTATCACATCCCGGTGCACTATCCGTTTTTAGACCCATGATAAGATGCCCAATCTCGTATTTGTCTGTCTCAATTAAAACGAAAGAATTAGGGACGTTTGGTACTTTATCCTGCGCATTAATTGGTAACGGTAGATTTCGGGAATTAATATTTTGCTGATTAATTTTATCTGCCAGAGAGCTACCCACATTTATAAAATAGCTGTTTGCTTCGTGAAGTGATTGGTCAGGTGAAGATGAGAGAGTTAGTAGTTCTTTATGGTGTTGTGTTGTTTTTGTCGTGTGTGTGATGTTTTTGATGGCTTTCCATAATTTTTTATTGTCGTTTTGTGCTTCCTGAATTTGTGCTTTTTCGTATGCTCTTTTTAACTTTCGTAATAGATTATTACAGAAATTTCTGTATCTCTTGTAAGTTATTTTTGAAACTTCGTTATCCGGATCACTGGATGCCTTTTTGTGCAGTTGGTCTCTGTTTCGCATGCAACGTAATAGTCCTGGAGTTATCCAGGGCTTAATAATTTTTTGGCGACTAGAAATTAGTATTACGATTCGATTGTGATTTAGAACGTTTTAGTACGAGAATTGGCTTTTTGGTCTAAGTACCCGTAAAGATTTTATAGTAACTAATTATGTGCATGCCAACTAAGAGCGACACAGCTCAATGCACTTTTCGAACGCGTGACTCTTATCATGACCAGTAGTCATAAATTTCAAGGACCGTCCAAAACCATCGATATAAACAGCCGCTACAACTCAACCACTCAAATTGATAAATCCCCACGTTAATTCAGCCACGAGCCCCCTCAATATGACAAACCACCGATCAGTATAATCACTCGTATATTTTATTACAAACAAATGACTTTTCGCTTAGATATTTATTCTTGTGGCTTGCGCGGTTAGATTTCCTAACGTCTCGGTTGCAAAGTTAATAAAAATCGTGTGGTTTCCCATCATTAGGGTAATGAAGTGTGTAGACAATGACTTGGTTATTGAATACGGTGTGAGTTACGGCGGTCATGTTACTGTCTCCTTCGTTTTTCTAGAAGTATTGGCTTATTAACCGCAGATAGGCTTTAAATGTTTTTAGTATCATCATCATCTTCATCATCATTGTTCTTAGCCTTGTCTTCTGATGCCTTTGACCTCGGTCTTGTGCCAGTTGCTTAAGCGTCGGGCCTGCTATTTTTGCTAAATTTTGTTTAACAATAACTTGCCTCGTTGGTGATGTGGTAGCAAGCACTACTGCTAAGCAATGGGTTCCGAGTTCGTTTCTCGGGTCCTGCAGTATTATTGGGTTTTCTAATCAAGTATTTAAAGTAGTAGCCAGGAGTGGATTTGGAGCCGATTGATGGTTATAGGCTGGTAATGCTGGCAGGCTGGTTGGCATGGTAATGGGACGTAAACAAAACTGGGATGTTGGTTAATTCTACAGAAGACGAATACGTGGTATCCGTTTTAGATTCGATGTCCCTTCCATCCTAGATAGGTCACGTCTACCTAACTCATGATGTAATAGTACATTATGGTATAAGTGTGTAACGTTGATGATTACCGCTGAGGCGCCATTGAGACCCGAGCCGTTAGGTGAGGGTCTTAAGAGAGCCGAGGACGGTAATCATCAATACACACGTGTATCATACGACGTATTTCAACACACTTGTGAAGAAAATAACACAAAAAAATCATTTTCAACTGTTAAAATGAGTTGTGAAAAAAATTTCGCCATGGCGGGAAAAAATAATCAGTTTTCCTGCGCGCGCATCTAACAATGGCAATCGGCCATAGACTAAAAGGATGAGGTTTCTTTTTTTTGCTATTTCCGGATAGCGTTTTAGCCACGTACAAAATGAGGAATTCAAAGTTTTTTTTATTACAGAGAAAACAAAAGTTTTATTTATTGAAAACGTGTATACAAGTTGAAATTATCTATTTAAATTAATAAGTTTTCCTGAGCGCGCATCTAACAATGGCGATCGACTATAGACTAAAAGATTAAGTTTTTTTTTGGCTTTTCGCGGATAGTGTTGCAGTCACGTACAAAATGAGGAACTCAAAGTTTTCAAGTTCGAAGTTGCATCAAATGAGCAAAGAATAGGTAGGTACATTCATTTATTTGTAGTATTGAACACAATATTTTTAGTATCGAAACTTTTTTAAGAACAAAGCCACTCAACCAAACAAATAAAAAAAAAAACCTATAACTCACTTGTGAATAATGATAATGAAAAATTCACAGTTTGATTACAGGTGTCATTATATGCCTAATTGCGGTGAAATTAGAGCCACTTTATGAGCAAGTGTGTTGAAAATTGTTTAATTCATTACTTTGACCTTGACTTTAACTTCCAAGCTTCCAGAAGTTTTCCGTAGTTTGTATGGCAGGACTCCAATCTAATGTAAGATGTCAGTGACTAACAATAGACAAGTTATTTAAATAATAAACAGTTGTGTATTCACTCACTACCTTCTTAATGACTCCAGAAGGGTCTGTTCTGAATCGGAGATGACCAATTACATGCTTTTGTGATTGTACCGCGTTGCAATGCAGCTTTACCTATTACTTGTGATTTCATGGAGTTATCGATCGGTTCCTGTATCTTCAAGCTATGATTTAAGCTTATCTTGAATCAAGCTAGGTGGCATGGTTGGCTCTTATGGGATGACCCATCGGTAAATATGATAAACTTCCATAAAAGCGTTTAACTCCTGTTAACCAGTTTTAGGGTAACTCTTTTCGTAGTGCTTACCTTCGTTGGAGAAGAGACTCTTTTGATCAAAATAATAATCAAAATAATATTCGTGTAGACCCCAGTGGCTTAGATTCTGCGTTGCTGTCAGTGATTCACACACATCTGCAGATTTGTGTGTTTACAATTATAGCTGTATAGTTTCTCTCTCTCTCTCTCTCTCTCTCTAATGTTGCCATTGAAATGCACAGCAAGCCATGATTTACATCCAATGCTTATATCCTAAACATCGTAAGTGTGTAATAAAATAATTACCATAATAGGGCCACTCCCTACCGTTCACGTGAAACCCATGACTGTTTACTTGGTCTTGCTTTACATACATTCTAGTCGTCATTCTTCAACAGTGACTACCTTGTAAGTTTGCCATAATACAACATCTGATGATTCAGTCGCTGTTGAATCCTACTTCATCATCATCATCAGCCTGAATTTACCCACTGCTGGGTATAGCCTCTTTTCTTTTTCTAATCTCCACGATTTTGTGCCAGCCTTATCCAGGTTTTGCCCACGATGGCAACTATGTCATCTGCCCATCTCGCTGCCGGTCGACCAACACTTCTTTTTCTTCTCTTTCCAGTCCTTGGTCGCCACTCGGTCACAGCTATACTCCACCTGCCATCACCGCGTCTTGATGGGAGCTGGGCTGCCTAACTCCAATTGAATCGGATCCTACTTCCTTTTGACAAATTCTTCATATTTTAATGAGACAAACACAAAACCTTTCAAAATAAAAGTCCTATGTAGGATCTAATCATCATCTTCCTTCCTTATCTAATAAATCAATAATATGCAGTTTAATGTTTGGGTCCAAGGTGGATATATTTTTCATTATTGTCTTTTTTGTACAAAACTTGAGGCAAAACTCGACTTTGGACCTAATTTCAATGCTAAATGGAATATTTTGCAACTCATCATGATTAATAACTTCATAATAGTTTTCGCGATAATCACAGAGCTGTCAGACTTTCGGAGATCTAAAGAAATACAAAGTACCGTACCTACAGTTAATGAAAAATCTTTTGGTGCGTAGTGAAAATCGAAGGACTAAATCTTTTTTTTTCTTTGTTATAACATTTCCAAGAGCATTTAACAAAACAATTATTAAAATGTTTAGGAACAGCGTCACCTTTTTATGTAAAGCAATTGAACTAAGTAATAATGAGGTACCTATTCTGTCTTACAAAGCGGTATCGTATTACCCAGTACTAACTGGATTGTGGAAGACAGATAAGGAGTCTCTCCATATAAATTTCGGTTAGACTGGAAGCCAACCTCAACATGGAACAAAGACTAGGCAGATGTCGAAGGGGTTCTGTCATAGATTTGACACCTGTAGTCACACGACACGAAGAAGTCTTACCTCCTTGCCTCTGCTAGGTAGGCTCAAACATACATACATACAAATTACAGATAAAAAAATCAGCAAAGTCGTTTCGAACGGAGTCCACAGTTAAGGAACTAAAGGAGTAACGAATAATGTAACCGGTGTACATAGCTTTAGCTAGTCAGTAGTCAGTGATGCAGAGCTGATGTTTATAAAAGACTGCGAGTAAAAGACGCTTCAACCGTCGCCATACGAAGAACGCCGTGTTTTCACAACAGATCCTATGACGCCCGTTTATGAGAAAGTGGGCTGGACTTTTGGATAAAATAACATAACATCACGCTTGTAATCCCCGGAGGGTTAGGCAGGTAGGTGTACCCATCCACATTTCACCATTATGTTTAAGTCCCATGTAATAAGTGGTGAGCCTATTGCCATAAACTGATAGGCTTCGGCCTGAGGAATACCACTAAAAGCTGCAATTTTTATTACAACCAACCAGTGTTGCTGTATACGGTCAGGATAAAGACAACTCTTTGGGATTGAGGGTATTGAGGTATCGCTGGCCTGTGGACGGTGAGTGATGGCTAGCTCACCGTCCGTCCGTCTTATGACGATGACAGGCCGTGTCGACGGCGCGTTCGTGTTCCACGCGCGCCTCAAAGAGGGCCGGCATGGGCCGACGCCCGTTGGGGCTGCGGGTTGTTCGCAAGAGATACCGCGGCCTCGACATGTAGGACTAAGAAGGAACATGGGTGGTTTTTAGTCAGTAGAAGTCTGACACTTCCTTTCGCTCTGCTCAGAGCGGGAGGGGTTATTTGATGATTTTCCACCAGCCCAAAAAAAAAGGGTATTGAGGTATTAAGGGTTTTTTTCAACAATTTATGACATCCCGTTTAAAGACCAGCAGTTTCACCCCTATATGAAATAAACAATACTGCGTAGGTGTTAAAATAAATATTACATTACACAAGAGACATACAAGCGTCATTGGGAAATACCTGTAATACAATCGTTTGAGTTTCTTTTAAGATAGATGTCACAGCGTATTACAACAAAGTGTTATTGCAAGTGTTCACGGAAATAAATATAAGGCTAGACACCGCGAGATTTGCAAGTTCTATGATAATAATCGGGCTTCACTATTCCGGTAGGTATAGCTATCTCATCATCAGACTAGCCTTTTCCCAACAATGTTGATCCGGTAAGATTGGAGGCCAACCCTCCAGTCTTACTGGATGAAGCTTAATACCAGTGTCATTGGGACTGCATAAGTATCTAACGTCCACAACGCCAGTTCGTTCTGGGTAAAACGATACACGTTGGTAAGCTATATAGCTATCAGATGCGACTTTATTATTTTAAGTTGTATTACCGACTTGAAAATAAATAATAAAGTGGGTTGTAAAGAATTTTCACACGTGAGAAAAATTTCAAGAGTGAAAACAGTAAACAACCGTAAAACTGTATTGTACGGCGAGAAGAAAAAGTGTGGATTGTAATCTATTGTAACAATAGCTTGGTCTAGGAATTGAAAAGCGACAGTTGAGATTGAAGTTATGGTCAGAGAAAAAGTTAAAAGACAAGGTTTTTCGATTTTAAAGTAGCAGATCGTAACTCTCGGCGTATCGACGAAACAACCTTCCTTTATAAAGGTACTTAGCTGATGCCCGCAGTTTCGCCCGCTTGGATGACGGTTATCGTGACCAAATGTATTCATGAAATTTTGATCTCGTTCCTGCAACCCATAGGGACCTATCCAGGGAAAAATTACATACTAAAATCTTCTTCGAGACCCACTCTTTTCTTTGGTGAAAACAGTATGAAAATCGCAGAGTAGTTTTTGAGTTTATCGCGAACAGACAGACAGACGCGGTGGAGGACTTTGTTTTATAATAATTATTATGTAGTGATGATGATTTCAGATAGGTACTTGCTCCATGTAAAATACTGCTATTCAGCTGCATCTGGTTAGAGTGGAAGGCGACATCAACATAGTTGGGAAAAGGCTAGAAATGAAAAGGCATTACAGACCTGATGATAGTCTAAAATGTATTTGTAAGTTGTGCGAATAATATGTAGAAGATAAGCTCTTGCGTTCATTATATTTTAAGATAATATATACACACGCTTTAAAGCGCTATCAATTCTCAACAAATGTATCTAGAAACATCTCACAGAAGCACTTCCAAAGTGCCACTCAACACGTAAATTGTACCTAAGTGCTTATTAAATATCTTATAAAGATACAAGATATATCGCAAAACCTCGAGCCCAAAGGTCATTTTTTTATTTCAATTATTATATCTAATGATACAACTCTTAATATAATGACATTCACATCAAGTACAGGATATTTATTCGCTAATCTATTGTTTTTTTACTTCCCTGGAAACGTCTTTCAATGTTGTGGTTATTTAACTTTAGAATTTAGATATTTTTGTCAGGAAGTGCATTTGACAAAGGAGCTTTGTCATAAATTAATGACCCAATCCACTCAACATCATCTGTGTAGCCATCTGTGTGCCCCCCCCCCCCCACGTGAGCTGTAGGGGTTTTGTTATATAAGCTTTTTTAAAAAAAAACGTTGGCCCACACTAGGAATTTCTCCTGTATCGTGGGAGCCTTCACAAACATATAAAGTCACATACACAAATACCCAGACCCGAAACAACTATCTGCAGGCCATACAAATATTGTTCTGTGCGGGGATCGAACCCGCGACACGCAGCGCTGCAGTCCAATCGCTTAGCCACTACGCCAACCGTGTCGTCGAGTCGTCGAATTAAAGACTAGTTGTCTGTCTTTCGGTCGTATGATTAGGACTGTTCAAATAAAGACAAAAGGGAAATGATGCTGTGACGTTCGACAGGGGGAGAATGGAAGAAGTAAAAGTGAACGACGTCCTCAAGTAGAATGGGATGAGGGCAGGAAGATGATGATGATGTAGTCCTCAAACCTAGGATCTGTCGCTTGTGGTCGCTAGGTAAACTACTAACGAGTATAGTTAATGAATTAGGAGTGGGGTCAAGGTTGTAGGATCATTGGTATTTCTGGTGAAGAAATATTTTGTCTCAGCTTAGCATCTGGTATTGACAACGGCCCCATGTTTCATGGCGAAGGTAAGTCAGATTACAAGTTTGAGTGCATAATATTGATAAATAATGCATCCTTCATCAAAACGTCATATGATAGCCAATTTTTCTAGGGTGCCCAATTGTCGAGGTTGCCAAAATGAGCCCTTGTTAACAAAGCATACAATTTTCTTTATTTGTAACTCGATAACCTGCATTTTTTCCTGTACATGACATTGCAATGCTAATGTTTGTCTTGGCAACGGAAGTAATTTTCAAATACACTTTACACTTTGTATAAAATGTACACGCTAATAACTGAGTACAATACTACAATAGTTACTGAGTACTGTCATTTCGTTGAGAAGGCTGAGTCAGTTCGTAGCAGGTGTCAATGGATTTGAATAAAGGTATATCATACTATACAATGCTTCGTAGCTTTGTTACATACGTAAGTATACCTAGCTGCTTTTGAGGGCTAACAAAGGTCACTGTGGATGTGATGGTAGGTCAGGAACATTGTTCATATAAAAAATAATGGTATTATTCCTGACCGCTGATAGGTGCACTCTCTCCTGTTTCACTCTCTGCGTGCTGCGGTTCGCGTGTAAAATGTGGTGGTCGTCGTCACGACGCTACTTGGTACTACGCTGTATGTATACTTCGGTGCATGTACCTGTAAGGTCCGCTTGGAATGGAATCCAACACGAGCAGAGATAGATCAGACGCAGGAATAACTGCTTAACTTGCGTCCTGCAGGTGTTTGCATCGCCTGGGTTCATGCGAAATAATCCATGCCAAATCTCTTTTAGCAAAAGGACTTGCCTGGTTCATGACTTTACGACCTGTTTGGCAGGTTTGAACACCAATATTTATAGCAGTGTCAATAGACATTGCTACGAGTATAAAATCTTGAGTCCTAAACAGGCAAACCTACCCGAAATATGAACAATAGTAAGCTCATTTGCTTTAATAATGAATCTTGAGACCATTAGAACTAATAAATACACAGTTCAATTGTAATACTAGTTTATTTACACTCTCACTTTCCACCGAATGAAACTATGTTAGATCAAGTATTTCAAACATGTGTGTAAAAGACAATAAGTACAGTTAGTAGCGTGTGAGTGTTCAATTATTATAACACTTGAACCAACTCGCTTTTTAACCGACCGACGATAAAAAGGAGGAGGTACTCAATTCGACGCGGATCGTAATTCGATCGTATCTTTCGGTGTCAACCGAACAAACAAAACATCAATATTTCTGTATTGATTAAGAATGATTGATTTTTTGCATATTGTTTGTTGTCGCTGCCTCAAAATTAATTACTTTAGAGCTTAACTAGACTAAAAGGTTTTTATTTGCTTATCCGATCATGTTTTCATCGGTTGAATTTTTCTTAAAAAAATGTGTCATCATTTATCGCCATTATCCCAATTCATTTGGGGTCGGCGCAGCATGTCTTCTTCTTCCATACTTCTCTGTTACTCGTCATTGTTAACATTATGTATTATTGCTGCAAATCAAACTCGGATTCGTATCATGACCGTGTGGTTGACTGTACAGCTACTGTTTGTCATTTATCAAACACCACGCAGCTGGTTTCGCATTGTAAACAAGTACGTTTACAAATTGTTCTTTTTTTCCTTCTACCTTTGTTTGCATTAGCATAATAGTGGTTACTGTGGGTGGTTGAATAGAGAATGGCCTATTTAAGCTCTATAAGGAATAAACGTTTTTAGAATATGACACGGGAAACCCATTAATTTAATTAACATAATCGTACTACCCGGTTGTAAAACTTGTCTTAATCATAGGCATTTTTAATAGAATCGTCTCTTTCACCAACTCCATTATATTTAACGTGTAGCTTTGGAAACCAAACAACAAACCATTAGGTTTGTTATTTTGACGAGCATGCATGGCTAAGCAATAAAAGCAGCGCGGATCGATCTTCAGGTCAAGCCGTACAAGTACAGAGTTTCCTCCGTGACACGGAAAGCACGTTAATCCGTTGGTCCCGACTGGAGATCTTTGGCAGCTGTAACAGGTACTACATGCCCCGAAAGTCTGTCAACAAAATTCTCTGCCGTAAAAAACATAAATCCTATAAACATTTACTACTTCCAACCCATAATTATACTGACCTCTCAACTCGCCAACATTATAATCTTCATCTCACGACAACCTGAAAAACTTTTAAGTGTTATCCTTACGATCTGGATTTCCTTGCGCAGGCGCACGTGGCAGCCGTGACTGATGAATACCGACGATCAGATTAATGACTGACAAAAGAAATACTGTTTCCAAGGACAGGCATGTTGACTGTTTTCCTGTAGAAGATAATGAATATGTTCAGTTGGGGCTAGGTTTAGTGTAAGCTAGGTTGATATAACAAACAATAGCTTTTGCTTGTCTTTCAAACAAGACGTAGCATAGCATAACATCACGCCTGTAATCTCCGAAGGGTAAGGCAGAATGGAACATAATAATACGTAACACTTTGCACGACTTGGGAATCGAACCCAGGAGCACTAGACCAAGGAGCAGACGTAACATCACGCTTGTAATCCGCGGAGGGTTTAGGATATCACAAAGCCAATAGTGTATTCACATTTCGACCGGTATGTTTAATTTACACATTCGTAATAGGTCATCATCATCATCATCATTTCAGCCAAAAGACGTCCACTGCTGGACGTAGGCCTCCCCCACGTGTCGTCACATGACAGGTCCCGTGCGTCTCGCATTCAGCGGATCCCCGCAACCTTCAACAAGTCATCGGTCCACCTAGTGGGAGGCCTTCCAACGCAACGTCTTCCGGTTCGCGGTCGCCACTCCAGAACTTTTCGGCCCCTTCGGCCATCCGTTCTGCGAGCAATGTGCCCTGCCCATTACCACTTAAGTCTGGCGATTCTTCGGGCTACGTCGGTAACCTTGGTTCTCATGCGTAATAGGTACGATGAGGCTATTGTCAGGAACTGGACACAAGTCCAGGCTTTGATATAACTCACACGACTTGTGAATCGAAACCACGATCTCATCCTCAACAGCAGTGCTGTCACTTTACCAGGTGAAAAGTAATTAAAAGGAACGACTTGTCAATGCCAATGACTGATTTCTTGTAAGTAGTTGTGCTTGTGTGGTAATAAAATACCGGGTATTATTAAAATTGACATTCTGTCGTCCATTACTGTCGAACGAGTATTTAGTTTTTATCTTCCTGTCCATAAATATGTCACACTATTTAATGGTTCTTTACTTCAGCATCGACGGTATTTAAATACAATTATTATGTACAATCAGTGACTTTGGTAAATAGTTGAAATAATATTATCCATTTAAGATAAATAATATTAAATTAATCTATAGTAATTAATATCATTGTAACTATGCGAAAGCTACTCGTGTTTGTTTGTCTGTTTCATTGTTACAATGAGTGATTTATTACCATTTGTATGCATATCATCATCTGCCTAGCTTCTTCCTAACTTTATTGGAGTCGGCTTCCAGTCTAATCGGATGCAGCTGAATACTGCAGTATTTTACAAGAAACGACTGCTGATCTGACTTCAACAACTCAGTAATGCGATACCCATTGGTAAGACTGGTTGTCAGGTTTTCGAACCACTGACTGCTGGTAACGACAATCAAAGATCTACGCGACTAACGGCGCTGGTATTATGTCAATATGAAAGAGAAAAAGCATTGATATAAAAACTAAAGATACGGTCGTCCGAACATTTGCTAGACGCGTTCGCCATACAGAGAATCGGTGTAGTCTGCTCGTTAACGTAACCTTGTATAAGCGGCGTGGTATTTTCGAGGTATAAAGAACATAAATAAAGCTTTTAATAAAATTTACGACCGCACCCGAAGCTAGCCGATCGTGGACTAGTTCACTTCGGCTTAGGAAAGACCATATTGGGACCACGTTCGAGGCGTCATTTTAACATGCCGTCCGCCCAGTCCTTACGCAGTAATAAATAAGTCAATGAGAAATAGAGATATTTATCCCATAACGCAGTCATCGACCACGAAATTGAAACATTACGTATAACAAATAAAACTAAAATATTTGGATTGCAAACTGATACTATCCTATTTGATCTGCAACAAACGTTAATTCATGTGTACTGGTTGCATATTATATTATGTCCGTATTCGTAATACGGTGAGCAATCATAAAACAACTTTGAGAACCGGTTCACTCTAATGTTTGAACTCGTCAACAAAAAACAAACCTGAACTGTGAGAAATAAAATTAATAAAACAAAACTCTATTCAATTCATTAATGAAACGTAACATAATTTATAATTCTGTAATCCCGAAGGGTTAGGCAGAGTTGCACGTATTATAGTCCCATGTAATAGGACTATAGGAGGCAAGCCTATATTATCACCACATACCTAGTTCAATTAAAGAATTGAACACAATATGCTTATTTATGAATAGGCTTAAATCTTTACTGTTGTCTAAAGCATAATACAGCATTTCCGAATTTTTGACAGACAAAATATAATGACTGTGTTTCTTTTTGACCGTGGTACTCCTTGACTATTTAACATTACGTGACATCTTTGTATTATTATTCACTTTTTTTTAAATTTTATTTAGACATTATATTATATTTTTTTTTTTTGACATTTTATATGTTCTTCTATTATTTTAAGTTTTGTTACTGTGGTACTCAGCTGCATCCGGTTAGACTGGAAGCCGACCCCAACATAGTTGGGAAAAAGCTAGGCAGATGATGATGAATTTTAAGTTTTGTTAAAATCATTTTATTCTATATGCATTCCATTCATGTAATTAATATATAATATAATCAATTTGAATCTCAATGACCTCAATTAATATTTGTAGTCCTTCGGGTATAACATACCGCGTTTGTAATTTTTATACTAACTTTTTTTTGTACCTGTGTTAACAAATGATTAAATGATTGACCCCGTGGCTGCTACTGAGAAATTCCAGAGGGAAAAACCATAACAAAACAACTCTTTGCCCAACCTGGGAATTGAACCCAGTATCTCAGGCACAGCAGTCGCACTAGTGACTACTACGCCAACGAGGTAGTCACTAATGAAAGACGTAGTAAATTACAATGAGCTAAATTAACAATAACATTCATTATTTATCAAAATCCCATTATATTCCGTTGGCATTGATTTGAAGAGCACTCAC
Organism: Diarsia brunnea; assembly: GCA_949774965.1. Classification (NCBI taxonomy): domain Eukaryota; kingdom Metazoa; phylum Arthropoda; class Insecta; order Lepidoptera; family Noctuidae; genus Diarsia; species Diarsia brunnea. The sequence continues at coordinate 20,392,408 of OX459004.1, read as the reverse complement.
TAAATGAAATAAGGCTATTCATAAACGTCACCACAAACAAAAAACAGCTGTGCTTTTTTTTTGTTTAGCCTCCTTTCTAGCCATATCAGCCTTCACACAGTCCATCCATAGCAGCATAGCCATCTAAAATAAATATTACGAATCGCCAATCGATATTAAAGAGACATTGCCTTATTATAAATCTTTGTACACAAGTATTAGTGAGCTCAATGTGATCGTAGGTTACTTAATAGCAAATGATGTACTAATATCGACATCCGACATATGTTGTCGATCTATGATATAACCCCCACAATGATTCTTACACCAGCCAAGAATGACTTACAATTAAATAGAATATAAATTAGTACTGTACATTATGAAAGATAATTGAACAGAATTTTGTTCAAAATCGTCATACATTTCTGGTCATCAGAAGATGTCGGATGTACAAAAACAGATAGTTTTGTAGATCCGACCTTACGCTTCTGATGTCGAAATTTATTCCATGATTGACAGGAGACCACTTATTACCTTTATATCGATGTGAAGCGAACATAGATATGAAGCGAACATAGATATGTTCGCTTCACATCTATATTCCATTTCTTCTTCTATAATGTCTTTCAATACAATTAGCTTTGTTGTTGGTAGTTTGGTATCAATCCAATATTCTTAGCTGTATTGGATTAAGCTACCAAAAAACTGATCTTCATTTACTTCGTCTATACCCTGATCTATCTCTTGTATTTACCCTAATCTAATTGGGGTCGACGACGCAGCAAATCTTTTTCCAAACTTCTCTATTAGTCATTTTTCCATATAACTAAACGCAGTCATGGAAAGTTCTTTCACACCCATACCAAACAATGTATTTCTCCCATGTTCTACAATACCAAAAACATGGTGAAACGACATAAAGTGTTATGTTTCCGTCTCTGATCGAATCTCCGTTCATAAAATCAGTATTGATATGATATACAAAAAGCTGGGTATTATAGTAATGTGCGACAGTTCCCATAGAGTGTCGTAAGTTGCGCCTGCGCCGCTTGGCCAATCTGTGACGTCACCAGTCTCGCGGCCAATGGCGCACGTGGGAATCTGCGCATTTATAAAATGTGAATTATGATCTGTTTATCAACAGTGCTTGGGAAAGAATTAATTGTGAGATCAGGTAATAATCTGAAACTACAACAATTCTGTATAAACTGTATTCTTATCATCAAATAACCCCTCCCGCTCTTGGGCAGAGCGAGAGGGAGTGTCAGACTTCTACTGACTAAAACCACCCATGTTCCTTCTTAGCCCTTAATGTCGAGGCCGCGGTATCTATTGCGACGGCCTATATCTATTGAGACCTATGGCTTGGCAGACCGAGGGTCACACTACGAGCATATCACTGCCATATTTTTTTTTTATTTAGATCTACTGACCGTATTTGGTCATAGCGGCCAATCTTAGCGGAGATTAGCCAACAGCGCGTGAGATATTATAGTGCAGGCGTATGTGTGCAGGCACAGGTGCACTCTCTGTTCCTTTTCTCTCATATTCCTCAGGGACGGCAATCCAACATGACCGGAGAGAGATCAGGCGCTGGACCAACGGGTTAACGTGCTTTCCGAGTCACAGGGTTACTATACCACCAACTTCCAAACTCCGGGCTACTACTGGGAAGTTTCAAATGAAAAACCCAATAGCACCTTTTACACGACCCGGGAATCGAACCCAGGAACGTTCAACAGTCATATTATACAGTAATCCGCAGTTGCTCATTTGAGCGATTAATTTATAGAAGTACTTGTACCCGAATCAAGCCTTTACTTGAATGTAATAAGAAATAACTTCTAAGCTTCAATTACCTACTCATTTTGCAAACTGGCAACAAGTGTTACAATTGACAGTGTTACATTACAAGTTGAATCACTAGTTTTTCACATAGTTTGCTTTTCTCACAGATAAATCTGATTGTTAATTTAATTATCTCATTAAACACACAGACACAGTTGACCTCTTGTTGCTATTTATATTAAATAATCATTTTGACTTATACACTTTGTTGTTTCATTTTCCTGGTAACTGCATTACAGGATGTTGCTGTAAGGACTTATTGACATTAAACATTGAACTTATTGACGTAGTAACGTCACTAGTATGTCAGACCTCGCCTGCTAGCCAGGGCTGGCGAGCTGTCTGTAATAAGGAATGTTACCCAACTCTCAGTATTGTACTTCAAATTGTGGCTGCTACAAACTTTTCAACCCCAACACAAGTGTTTTTAATTACGTACTGGGGCTGACAACTCACGTATATTATGTAACTTTTGAGACACAATAAACAGTTTTTTGTACTACGTTTGAGAGAAAACATATCAACGGAACAAAAAATAAGTGGTCAGCTTGTATGCGTGAACTCGTGACTGCGACAAGCATGGTACCAGTACTGCGGGCCCACAGCACAGCGTTGGTTTTGTTGGTTTTTAGTAGTCACCTGTGAAAATCTTATTTAGTAGGTACAATTATTTATAAGGTAGTCAAGCCAGACAAGCCTACAGATGTGGCCTAAACGAGGAATGTTATGTTATTACTGCTTGTATTTAATTTACCGATGTTACTACATCAGTCTTTAAATGCAATTTTATTGTAGTGAGCCTGTTATATTCCACATGCAACGCAATAGCCACAGTTAACAGGAGTCTAACTAGTCTCGCTATATCAATCAGCCGGGATCCAATCTGTGGCTTATTACACCCAAAATCATCATCAGCATCATGATTCTCTTGCTCTTATCCTAATTCATTTGAGGTCAGCGCAGCATGTCTTCTTCCACACTTCTCTATTACTCGTCTTCTCATCAGATACCTTCTTTATTGCCCTGCTTCACCAAATTACTGGTAAATAATTTCTAAACACCGTCTCGTTTCCTACAACGCTCGCAGCTTCTAGTAATAGCCCGTCAGACTGCATCAGATGTTCTCAAGCGAACAATGGTGGCTCAATTAAAGTCCAGATGATGGTCATTACGATAATCATTGCAACTAGATGTCGCACAACGTAATTATCTCATTTATTATGAACATTCATACCTTGGAAGCCGACTACGAATAAAAAAGAGAGAAAAGATTATTTCGGTAGAACGTAATTTCTGGAATTGTGATGGGTTGTGGAGGTTGGTTTGGTTACTACTTAGGTAAAATGTTACATTGAAATACCACTTCACATTCTCTAGCTAAATAAGAAAACATGCATGAAACACACTCTTTAAAGGGTGTAAAAGTATCCTTGACGCAAACGAAAGGCACTTGTTCTCCCCACCACTGCGATCATTTTCTTGTTCTAGACCATACCTGGGAACCCCCTAGTTACGGAGATATTGGGGGTCAAAGTTCCAAATTTTTTTACAGCTGTTTTTGTAAATACTAGTTTCCCAGGTTATAACTTTACTTAAATTACCTCCATGATCCGTTTACTATTCAAAGCATCCACTAACACAATGTTTTAACAGTGCTACATTGAGTTTTACCGTAAAATGTGATTTTTGACCCCAAAAAAAAGTCGTTTCCCAGCAAAATTTTTGCGTAGGGCTACTTAGTTTGATGTACAGAATTGCTTGGTTGACGGCTGTGTGATGGGTTGATTTACACCCTGTATATAGCGATTGGAAGATTAAATAATGTTGATAAGAGCGCTTGGCTTAATGTTGGTCCTGCTTCACAGTCACTTAAGTTTGTAAGAGATGCTCCCCTACTGTTCTTTTTTTTAAACGTTTTAAACCCTTTGTTTTGTATAAATTAGAAGCATTATTTCATCTATTGTAAATGAGAGTGTAGAGTAGACATTTATATTTTAACGACAATATAATAGCATGTCTTTGGATCGGTCAAGCGTTGTAAATAGTGGGGCTTAGATGTTTCGGAGATGACGGTTTTATAATGACACAAATGACAAGTTCACCATTATAGGAAGGTATTCTTTTGGGAGGTGTATTACTCTGGTGATGTTTGTTGCTGTTCACTGTTGCTCGTCATTGACAGTTATTTCGGGAAGTCAGAAATACAAACCCGATAGTCTAGCAACTAACCTTTCTTTCGAGTTCAGATAGACAGTCGCTCCATGTATAATACTTGAATTGAATTGCATCCGACTAAACTGGCAACCGACCTCAACTTTGTGGCCAGGCAGATGATGATGAGGAATCAAAAATATGTTTTCATAGCAATATGGGCCTGATCTTGACTTCGAAACGCCTGATGGAAAGCGATGCATCAGGTCTATGATGCAACGAGCGTGCCCAGAAGATGCCTTTTCACTTTTGCTTTGAGGGCAGACGTGTTAAATGTGTGTGAGTTCCACACTTTGGCATTTTAATAATAAAACTTCAAGTGCTCTTAGTGATCAAAATCAGCCTCAGCCAGTTATCAGTAGCATCTCTCCCACGTGATAGCTTCGTGTCATTCGCGATGTACTGCGTACGTTACCTAAGCGTAGGTAGACCTATCTGTGGACGTACCTAGAGCAAAGTAATGAATTTAATTATATTGTTCTGTATACCTGGTTCTGAGCACAAGATTGTATCAGCAACGGAAAGATTAAAGACTAGATATAAAAGTTAAATAAACCAGTTTTATGATCTAGCTAATGTCACAAATGCAGCAACTGGAAGTGAAGAAATACTTAAATTGCCACTAACTACCTGAAACGACTGCCAAGAAAGATCTATATGGCAGCCGGGATCAATACAATATACAAATTGTTATCTAATTAATCCACACACCTCTTCGTCGGGGACTGTCTGGTCAGGGGGTGTTACACCCCGTCGGGGCTGCGGGTTGTTCACAAAAGATACCGCTGCCTCGATATAAAGGGTTAAGTAGGAACATGGTTGGTTTTTAGTCAGTAGAAATCTGACACTCCCTTTCACTCTGCCCAAGAGCGGGAGGGGTTATTCGATGACTTTCCACCTGCCAAAAAAAACAAAAATAGGAGGTGTGACACACGGTCGCATTAACGGGTGTTGAACCGACTTTAAAAAAGGAGTTGCCTCATAACTCCGTCGTCAATTTAAATAATGCTTTCCGATTGCTCCCATAGAAAGTTCATGAAAATCGGTTCAGCACTTTAGTTTCTTTTTCCACCTGGCCTTTGTTGACATGATGTCGAAATGCGGGAGTTCAACCCAGGACCTCGTACTCAGCTGTCGCACTTGCGACCACTAGACCAAGGCGTTAATAGGTAGTGATTGATAAATGATAAAAATCATCTGTATAGCCTTTTACACGACAATCGTTCCCACTAATAATTGCATCAGAGTCGCAAAATTGTCGCCGGCGAATGTTACATAAGCTTGTTTTGCAATATTTCTCGCTGCTGCACGATAGATACTTGTAAACACTGGTTTTTGTGGTAACAATTATGATGGATGCCACATCGCGTAGATGTAAGCAAAAAATACGGTAAGAAGTTTAATGATTGTACGTGAATAAATTGTTGTGTTGTTTAAAATGTTTCCTTAACCTACGTGACTATATTCCTTATGTTGTGTCTATATCAGCAACTGAGGTCCTGGGTTCGATTTTCATCAGGAATTTCTCAATAGCGGCCACGGAGTCGAGAGATGTGCCCGGAATTATTGTAATTATAATACCCGATATCCTAATAGTTTTCCCTTGCCGAACATAAAAACTGATCTGTTTAGAAGAAGTTGTTACCCTGTGTCAATTAAATTATTTAACAAATTACCTAGTGAGCTAAAAGACCTTAGATCTATTCCTTTATTCGGGAAAAAAATTTCGCCTGGTTAGTCAATAAATGTTTCTACACGACCCAGGAATACCTTAGTTATAAGAATAGAAAATTAGTGTAGCGCCTTACAATGTTCCTATCAGTGCAATAATAACTAGTTAATTTAGTATGTAGTTCAAAATGTAAATGTGTACCTATGTATTTGATAGGTACCCAATTCATTATTTTTATAAACTTTTATTTTAAGTTTTAAGTTTTGCATACCAGAAATGGTTAATATGAGGATCTTTTTTGTTGTATTATGTAATGCATTATGTATCATCTATTTACCCATATTATGCGAATAAATTATTTGATTTGATTTGAAGATGGCAATACGCTCGCCCTCTATTAAAGTCCATTTCACGAAAGAAGTCCCGCGGACAATTATGGAACTAAATTTAACATATCGGCCATGTTGTCGTTTGTCGATGTTATCAAGGTGCGTTTGTTGTGGTAGATATTTTGTGAGTTTATTATTGGATTAGTGCGTTATAAGGTTTATTTACGATGCCAAAAGTTGTGAAACAACATTATGTCGCGCGACATACAGCGCTGCGTCTGCGGGACTTCTTTCGTGAAATGGACTTTACATGAGACTACAACTGATGAAATGTCGGTGTACCTAGTAGGTATACCTTTGTCTAATCCTTCAGGGATTAAATGCGTGATGTTATGTAGGTAATACACAATGTTATGTACTACACACAACTAACTATTACATTAACTAGATACAATTCAAAAATTGGTGTTACCCGAGTAACGTACAAAGTGAAGGTTGTAAAATTGTGTGATCGTATAAAATTCAAATTAATATTGGGTTGCAGCATTAAGAATAAAAAAAAACAAGTAATGATGACCTTGAGTAACCTGTCAAGAGTTTTAGCAAAATAATAGTTTCTTACAATTAAATACATATTAATATTGGATCGTTATGCCGTAATAGTCTTAATTTGAACATAATATTCCTAACTATGGAACAAGTTTGGGTTTCGTTAACAACGGTATCTACTGGGGTTTCCTTGAAAAGAAACATTGGGTTTACCAATGACAATGTGGCCGGTTGATATTGCTGACTTGTGGTCGATACTAATTAATTAATAAAATAACTGTGGGAATCATTGCCACGAAGATAAAGATGAATGTGTCCGGTCCTGCCCATATTGTTAGCTACCACACTTGAAGATACAAAAGCTTGAAGGTAAAGTTTAAGATAAAGCCTTGTATCATGACATTAGAACCCCCAATCATTACAGTGAATAAGATATTTTCTAAGTTGAAGGTCCAGGGGCTGCGGGTTGTTCGTAAGAGATACCGCGGCCTCGACATGAAGGGCTAAGAAGGAACATGGGTGGTTTTTAGTCAGTAGAAGTCTGACACTCTCTTTCGCTCTGCCTAAGAGCGGGGTTATTTGATGATTTTCAACACGCCAAAAAAAAAAAAGGTCCAAATGATAACGTATTCAAAAGGTCATCACACTCATCAATGCCGAATTCGCATGTTACCAAAATACTCTTGGAAAAGGTTAGAAATAATAATAATAACAAAATAAGGATAAGTACATACATAACATGTTACATAAAACCGTCTGTCTGTCTATCCGATCTGTGCAAGCGCCGAGAAATGAGATATCGTGTTATATAAGTTGTTATTTTTATTATATTTGATTGCTTGACTGACTTTGAAATGAGCTCGTTAAATGAATGCATAACTGCATTCTAGATGGCAATGGTGATTGTCTATGCCAAATATGCTCATCAATTTTAATGTGTGAGCCATCTCAATTGAAATAACATCACGCGTGTATTATGTCAAGGATTAGGTAGAAGTGTACTGCGTATAATTCACCCACATACCCTTTTTCTCCTTTTTTAAACTTTCTCCATACATGTATCTTGGGAGTCTCCACAAACAGCCAGACCTGTAACAACTAACAACTACCAGTAAGCCTTACAAATATGTGTTCACGGGAATCGCACTCGCGACACGTAGCATACCAGCCAATCGCTCAGCAACTGCACCAACCGTCAACTTACATGTTCATCATCACAACATTCTCTTAACCTTATCCCAATTAATGGCGGGTCGGCGCAGCATGTCTTCTTCTTCCATACTTCTCTATTACTTGTAATCCCATCAGACACCTCCTCACGTCTCGTTACATTTGTATGTCTCATAAGAATCTCTATTTAAGAATAGGGGTTTGAGTTACTTTGACCCAGAGTCACAGAATACATAATAGTACCAGCCAGAGTGCCACAAATATGTGTGGCGATCAGTAGCGGGTCATTTAATCATTTTAATCTTTAGTTGTCATGTTTTCAGTTCATTCAACGTCATTAACAACATGTAATCGACCTTTTTAACCTGTTTTAACATATTTGCTATAATTAACGAAATTGCAGCGACGAGGAAATAACATAAACATTCTGATATGAAAGGTGAAACCAGAAATGTCTGACTTGGCAATTATTGGGGGCTATGTATGATGCCATTGGTGGCCCAAATTGGGCCAATGTTGCCCCGTGTTGGCCCTGACCGAGACTACGAACCTTGCCTTAATTTGGCAAATTCTAAACTTGCAAATTTGGGGAAATTAACATAATATATATCGATAATAAGTTATGTTATAGACTTGTTTTGTCAGCTAGATTGAACGATGTGGTTTGATAGCTTTTCGATAAAGCGAGAGATGTTACTTTTTGCTCGTAGTTAGTAGTGTAGTCTCATTCTTTACATTTTCTTTTTGCCTCACTCACGTCGGAGAACACTTGGATAAAACAAAGTGCGTACCACATCCCAACGATTTTGGGTAGACGATTTCGTCAGGGTCACGGGACACGGATGGATGAGCAACGCATAGAACAGAGAAGTGTGGCAGAAGAAAGGGGAGGCCTATAACTAACAGTGGACGACTGAAATGATGATAGTGATCTTCACAATGAAGAAGACGAGTGAACAACATAAAGTATAGCACTGCCGTTTAATGCGGCACGACCAGAGGGCCTAGCACGAGTGCGCGCTGTAAACGTAACGTAAAAACGTCTATTACTAGCCATAAAATATTACATGTGGAACACGTGGTTTTAATTTTATTATTAACTAATATTTACAGTAACTCGACACATACAAGTTTTTGGTTGAACGAAGTACTTGCTAAAATATCCATGAATTCGTCATACATTAAAATGTTATTGATATGGGTAGGGCTATAGAAATCAATAAGTAAGTAAGTAAGTAAGTAAGTGTTTATTTTGCAAATATCGGTACAGTACATGGGGATATAAACAAATGAGAGGCAGGTTCAGCCATATTTTACCAAAAGGCAAAAAATATATAATTTTACGCTAACACAAATTTATCATTCATAAAATCTTTCTCATTGAGGAATTCGCTGACAGTAATAGTAAGCTTTATGCGTCAAAAAGTTTCGGAGCCTGTTTTTAGACAATGACAGCGGCAACTCCCTCCATTGTTTGGGTAATTTGTTATAAATCGTCGAAGCCATGCAATAGACACTCTTGCGCATCAGTGCCGTTTTTGCCGGATAAGAACATATTAGGTTATTGTCGCGTCTATTACGTGGAAGTACGACAGCCAGAAGTTTAAAACGATTTGGATTCGACTTCACAAACACAGCTACCTCCTACCTCAATGTATTAGTATTATGTTTACACCGTGCACTCGTGCTAGGGCCGCAGGCCTAGGGCACGAACGATAAGTGGCTCCGTACAAGAACAGGTTTAACCAAGTTACATGCAAGCTCACGTTACATAAGACATTTTGATCAGTTCACTAAAACCTTGACCCCCATAGCTAACGGCTCAATTAATAGGAGCACGCTAAACTTATTGTTAATTTTAAGGTTACGATTTAAACTGTCCTTGTTACTACTGGTGATGTATGCCATATTTCTCTTAATCTACTTAAATGGGTCGTTAGTCTAGTGGTTGTAAGTGAGCTGAGCGTGAGGGTTCAACTCCCAGGTAGAGTAAAGTGCTATATCCAATAGCACTTTACTCTCTCTTAGCCATCAGTTTTCATGGAGTCTGGATTTGTGACCAGTTGATAGCATTGCGGCGAAAAACAGAATAGCCGCAAGGAGAGACGACTGGAGGGCTATGGGGGAGGCCTTTGCCCAGTAGTGGGACAACATAGGCTAATTAAAAAATAAATTAAAAACTAGTGAAAAATGGACGTCTCTGGCCTCTGCCTCTGGTGTGATGTTATGTAACGATTAAGAACGTCCTTATGTTGGTATACTTATGGCACGTTTGTCCTAATCTGTATGATAATATGTTTGTGCGAAATAAGAACCTTCTACGACTGAATATGGGAGTGTTTTCATCTTCATCGCTGTTGTTCATAAAGTGGGTCATTAACTTTACCCAGGAAACTTATGATTATGACATCTTGGGCTCCTGTCCCACTGCCAGCGAATAGCGAGAAACAGGTAGGGCTAGAAACTGCTTTTGCTTGGGATCTCGCAGGTTAACATATGAGGCTGGCCTTGAGTGTAAAGCCTCCAGCCAGAGTGTAAAACGTATAGACTAGGTGACAGCGCGCTAAGCCTTGCAGGTTCCTGGCTGTCATTTGTGGAGAACAGCTCTGAGCGACAGAAAACGTGCTGCCAGATAAAGGTCAACCCTCTTAACTGGTGAAATGCTGGTGTCATTATACTTCTGCATTAGCCTTCTGGGAATACAAGCTTGATTTTATTTCCTCAGTTAGGTGCTTTACACAAAATGATCGATTTTTTTTTTGGAAACAAAAGCTCTAGAATAGACATAGCGATAGCACCCAAGTAAAGTAAATAAACGTATTGTGTTCCGCGGCGCGTGCTGTCCCAGGTTCATTGCCCGGCCTAAGCATCACTACCACTACACGGCTATGGTGCGCTATTTATATTCGAAGCTCGTGCCCCCATAAAACATATATCTTTCTTACTACTTATGCGTATAGGTAGGTAATATAAGATTTTTTCACCTCAGCACCTCAAACAAGGGTTTTGCTGTTTACAGACAGTGAGCAAAATTCGATTTTGCTGCGAGCGTGAGACAAAGTAACTTTTTAATTTTTTTTTTTAATACCGAGAACTGTGCAGGTCTACTCACAAAATTCGAAAGATTTCAACTTCGTTTTGTTCTGTCACTTTCACTTTGATACGAAACAAGCGAGAGATAGAAACAAAAGTCGATTCGAAATTAGATTTTCAAATTCCATTTATTTATTAAAGGCCTAAAAAAGAAACAAACAATAAAACGTTCGGATACCGATATTGTAAATCGATAACCGTAATATTGTAAATCACGTGATGAAATGAAAAATTGTTATATTTCGAATAATCGAATTATATTTTTTATATTTAAATCAAGATGAAGAATGTTGAAGAAAAAAATACGAAGTTTATCATGTAGGTATCTACTTATTTATTTATAGTTTTAACAATTTTTAATATTGAGACAGAATACCGCGAGTGTAGTTTCAGAACGAATTAAAAAAAAGCGGGATTCAAATTTTTATTGTTTTATTCTCTGTTACGCTAGCTACAAAGTACAATAAAATTTGGATAATAAAGTAGAAATAATAAATAAATATGAGTGAGTCCAGTGCTATTTAGTCCAGAGTCTGCTATTTAACACCCGAAGAATTGAAGAATAATGTAAAAAATGCAGAATTAAGTTTCCTGCCTGAAAAATCTCGCGAAAAATATCTGAAAGCATACCATGTCTTCAATGAATGGAGACTTACAAAAGGCGCAAGCAGTTTTTCGGAGACGGTGTTGCTATCATATTTTTTAGATTTATCACAGACGAGGCGATCATCTACAATGTGGAGTATTTACTCAATGTGGAAAGCTACTTTAAAAACAAAACATAACGTGCATATTGAAACTTACGCAAAACTCGTATCTTTTCTAAAAATAATGTCAGTTTAATTCAATAAAATTAGCCTTATGCCCATAAGGCTAATTTTATTGAATTAGTACCTCTACCTACAATGTTAATTATTTTGATTCACAATAAATAGTTATTTCAATCTATTCCTGTTTATTTTTTTATCTCCTAAAGTGTTCTCGCTGCTGAAGTGAAAAGTCATGTGTGTTACACGAGAGCAAAGTTTTTTTGCATCTCGTGCCTTTGAATCCCTCGCCACACTCAGGATTCAACTTTAGAATCACTCGCTACGCTCGTGATTCAACTATAGAATCCTTCGCTTACTCGGGATTCAAAATCAACACTCGCAGCAAAAACCCACTTTGCTCTCTTGTTGCACAAATAACTATTATTTGCCACTGTATAAAAATTGCTTTACCGTCGTTTTTTGGAACTAACGTCAAAACAATAATGAGCTTAGCAAAGCAGTAGTTGGTCACGGCACGCATTATAGTGAGCAGGTTACTTTTTCTGGAGCCTTGACCACCGGCGTCATTCTTTTTTGGAAGGTGGGAAGTCATCAAATTACTCCTCCCGCTCTGGGTAGAGCGGAAGGGAGTGTCAGACTTCTACTGACTAAAAGCCACACATGTTCCTTCTTAGACCTTTGTGTCCGGGGTCACGGTATCCCTTTCGAACAACCCGCAGCTCCGGACACCAGCTTGGAACTTGTTCCTGATGTCGATGGGCCATCTGCTTTTTTATATTTTTAAATGCACTAATACAATTGTTTTTAAAATATGATAAATTAAACTAATAGGAGAGAAGAATGAATAAAAGATGACCTAAAAAAAAGCATTATGGTTACCTATCAATTACTTATTAATTGGAACCATAGGCTCAACAGCCAATCGGGTCACTTTCCTTCTGCTGAATTTTAGTTTAAGATACCTACCTGGTGTAACAATGTTTTAAAGGTCCTACGTAGGTAAGCCATACTTTCTGCCCACACCACAAAGAATTGTCGGTATTGATTTACACAAGTGTGAATTAATTCATTAACTTAGAAATAATTAATGACGAACACTTGTTTTATACATGGTAGGAAATAACTTATTAACATTTATTATAATACATACAAACAATATCAACTTACATTGAATCAACGTTTTATAATATCAATGCGAAAACAAAACTGACAGGCAGACTTGATTTTCTTGTTATTAAATTAACAGCTAAACTGGAGAATAAATGTCGATATGTTTTGTAAATTAGAGTAGAGAGAAAAGTATATCTCTCCTTCAAGAATAACAAGCACAATCACCTTTTTCTTTTAGGTACGGCCATCAGGCCGAATGTAATCGAAACCTTAGTTCATGAACAACGAAAACAATCGCTAGAAATGTTTAGGAAGCGCGGATGGTCTGCGTTGTTCTGAAATAATGAATTAGGTCATAGTGCTAAGATCAAACTCTATTCATTATTTTTCACTTGGACTTGACCCGTGTTTCACAATTCATGATAATTTATTGATGAACTACTCGTTGTTTACTTAAAAAATAAATTAAACAGCTTCCAACGACTTCCTTGGCTTCAAAATTAATAATATACACAAGGTGTACTACATCAAACTAAAGATTGTTAGTGGGAAATTACTTTATTTTGAGGTGACCATCACGTTTTACGGTAAGACTCAATATAAAGCACTCTAAAACACTGATTAAATTAAAACTTGTATTTAAAAATAATTGTAACTAGAAGATTTCCACGAACGGTCGAGACCAAAATAAAGTGCACAATGTCCGACGGGAGTAACGAGTGCTTCTAGGCTTCGTTAATAATTGTGTATTCACACCCTTTATAAGTAGGTATAATAATATATCTTAGACCAAACATTGATTATATCTAAAATTACAAAAAAAACTCTTCTGCCAATATATCTTTAAATAGACTACGCACCCAAGTTGGCCGCTGCCGATCCAATCTGGCTAGATGGGTTATAGTCGACCCATCTCTGATTGAATGTGAGTATGGAGCCCCAACACAGGACATGCCACACATTCTCTCCTGCCCCTCGTGCCCAACTTATTGCACGTTCAAAGACTTAAACGAGGCAAACGAAAGAGCTGTCCAATTGAGGTTGCTTGCTACGTACAGGTCGGACAAAATTTGAGTTGTCGAATCGAAAAGAAGAAGATGTCTTCTACTTCGAAAATTTTAGCACAAAAATAAAGTATTTCCGCAAGAACCTGTAAAATATTTAAGACGTAACAGTAATACATACATTTTTCAACTATTTTCCCACATCTGCATTGATGTTTGTCTAATTGCCTACCTACCTTAAATATCCAAGGTTTACCGAGCCTTTGTCGCACAAAAGAGCTATTTAAGCACACAAAAAGCATCAAAATGTGTCCATTCATTACCAATATGAGTGCGTATGGACAAACAGACTGACATTTCCTATTGTTACTTGAAATGAATGCACAAACGTTGGAAGACGTGTGACAGTGTCTTGACTACTTTGTACAGACGCGTGCAAACGTGTTTAAGTTCATGTAATCTTATTTTTTTTCTGTGATGAGAATCAAAATGAAATGACGTTTTGATGTGTTGCTTTTGAGTGATTTAGGTTTTATTTTAAGTCGTTGCTTTGTTTTTGCCAAGAGTTGAAAAAACAAATCAAGTGCTTATTTCGTTAAGTACAGAAATCGTTTTTGTTGTTGTTGCAATTAACATTGTAACTGAAATAAACGTGTATGCTAAATACTAACTTTTTTAGACAGTGAAAATGAAACAGGTTTATAAAATACTAGGTACTGATATTTGGTTAATGAACTCCGGAATCGTGTTGCATGTTTTATTAAAACACATAATGCCAAGAAAGCCATAAAAATACAATAAAACTAGGTAGATAACTGCAATTTCTTGCTAAAATACGTAATTTTGCAATTTGTTTGAAAACCAGTGACATTTGCTATCAAAACTAGAAAATGATTATGCAGGGTAGCTACATAATTTAAAATGAAATAAATTCAGTACAATAAAAGCGTATGAAAATATGGACGAAGTGTTTTTGAGTATAAAATTTATGTAATTTAATGCTTTAAGAGGAGCAGTTTTTTTATGCCTTTTTATAGTTCCTTTTCTTGTTAGCTTATTTAATAGTTTTTAATTAATGTACATAGTTAATTTTGACCATACCTATTTAACCAGTACAAATTGAATTGTGGAGGTCAGATAGGTAGTCGCTCCATGTTTAATACTGTTATTCAGCTACGTTCGGTTGGACTGGAAACCGACACCACATAGTTTGGTAAACAACGCCTATTTCAATAAAATTACTATGCAATATTTTTTTCAACGCTGTAATGTGATAAATACTCAAGTATTTCAACAACAAAATGTAAATCTCCGTGATATTCGTGGTCATAATAAATAATAGGTATTTAAGTATTTGAAGGATGATAATTATCATATCAGTTCTGAGATGCGCATCCAACTTATAGGTATCCTAAAGTCGCCAATATATTTATATTTCATTCACATTTGAATTCAAATTCAAATTCAAAATATTTTATTGTGGATCATAGGTAGGTACAGGTACAGTTCTTAAGTAGAAAATTTTGATCAGCTATGTCCCGCCCGTAGGGCATACAATAATTACATGTCATATTAAATTAGCTGTTCTATAAAATTAACATTATTAGTACAATTATTACGACCCCGCGCATAAATAAAAATAGAGCCAAAAAACCAAAAGGGCACAAATTAAGAGAAATGTCAAATTCAAATTATATAGAAAATAAAATTAATTAGGTACATATTACATTCAAACATAACAAATTAACAACAAATTGAAAATTAAATCATACATAAAAATAAAATAAAAAATAGATCACGCTCAAAAGAACTAAATTAATTAAATAAATAAAGTCTGTATAGGTCGTCGAACACATCATGACTGGGTGGGACTATATTTAAGCAAAGACTTGTCGGACAGAAATTCTTTTGCAGAGTAGTAACTTTTGTTTACTAACAGATCGTGGAGAGTCCTTTTAAAATTTTCCTTTTCCATTGTTCTGATAGGCCCCGGTATATTATTATAGATGCGAGAAGCTGAACAGAAGATGCTCTCATGCATTAGATGAGTTCTACTGGCTGCTGTGCGTAATTTGTCCTTACGCCGTATACGCGTGTAGTAGGAGAACATATGGATATTGTTCTTTACAAATACTGCTGCCTCAAGTATATAGATACATGGTAGTGTTAATAATTTATTGTTTTTAAAAAATGGCTTACAGGAGTCAGTTCCGCATAAATTAAATATAGCCCTGATGCAGCGTTTTTGAGCAATGAAAGCGCGCTCTTTTTCCGTACTGTTGCCCCAAAATATTACACCGTATCTGAGAATAGAGCCAACGAAACCATGGTAAGCTGTCAGCAAAGTACTCTGATTCGCGATTTTCCCTAATCTGTATAGTGCATAGGAAAATTGTCCCAGCTTTTTGCAAACATGCTCAATATGAAATTTCCAATTAAGTTTGTGGTCAATATGTAGCCCTAGAAATTTCGTTACTTCCGTTTCCTCAATGTCACTATCTAGGTAGTGAATTTTTAAAGCACCTGTACGTCGAGTTCTTATTTTAAAATCCATTATTTTAGTCTTATCAATATTAATCATTAAATTATTCATTTTAAGCCAATCTATAATCAATAATATTGTTTGGTTAATGTCAGATTCCAAATCGGTTGAACTATCATTAGCAAATAAAACGGTGCTATCGTCAGCAAACAGTGTAATGTCATGAGTAGTTACCGAAGGCATGTCATTTATATAGATGAGAAAGAATAGAGGGCCGATAATACTCCCTTGAGGAACGCCGAATTTAACCGTTCTAGATTCAGATACATATAGTTCTTCTGTTTTAGTACTAAGATTTAACCTCCTTACTTCTGTGAATTGTTGCCTGTTGCTAAGGTACGATTCTATGAGTTTGTACACATTTCCTCTTACACCATATGCATACAGCTTCCTTAAGAGTATGTTGTGATCGACACGATCGAAAGCTTTTGACATATCCATGTATAGTGCGACAGCTGACAACCCCTTATCCAAGTTTATCATTACCTTATGTAAAAAGTTATAAACTGCTACATTTATGGATTTGTTTTTCCTGAAACCATATTGATTGGGCGTTAGGATATTTTTTGCTTCAAAGAATTTATAAAGACAGTTATAGATCACCTTCTCCAAGATTTTCCCAAAAATAGGTATTAATGCAATGGGCCTGTAATTACTCATGTTGGTTTTGTCTCCTTTTTTAAACACTGGCTTTATGACCGATATTTTTAGTTTTTCTGGGAAAGTGCCTTCTTCTATAGCTAAATTGACAATGAAACTAAGTGGTTCTGATATAATATGGGCTACATCTTTAACAATATTTGTCATTATGTTATCATAACCGGCACTCTTTTTATTTTTTAGAGCAATTATTATTTTATTAATGTCATCAGGGATCGTCGGTGTCATAAAGATTGAATTAGAATTATATGTCAATTTACTGGATGATTCCTGGGGTACACTAGTATTGTTATTGCTGATGTCAAGAAAAAAGTCATTAAACGAATTAGCAATGTCTTGAGGATTATTTATGGTTACGTCATTTGTAATTAATTGGGCCACACCTTCATTTGGAAACTTACATTTGATGTCATTTATTACTTTCCAAGTAGCTTTGTTCTTGTTTATTGCAGATTTAATAAAGTAGTCGTTCTGAGATTTTTTTGTCAGTCTAATTATAGTTTTATACCTTTTTGCATATGCTTTGAAAGCAGTTTTAGTGGTTTGATTTGGATTAGTCCTATATTGCCACAATAGTTGACATTTACGTTTGCTACACAATTTTAATCCACGTGAAATCCATTTCGGTCTAGATCTGTTATGTATCTTGACTTTCTTCATAGGAAAACAGAGATTATATAGCATAACGAAATTATCATGGAATGCGTTGTAGGCAGTATTCGCATCCGAGCAACTATAGACGTCACTATTAGTTAGCTGATTTAAATATTTTATAAATAATGCTCTGTTGCCTTGAGAGTAATCTCGTTTTAATATATACCAGTATTTTATGTTGCAGGTCTTTTTGACTGGAACCTTTACTATTTGCGCATTATGGTCTGATAACGCTAATTCCTTAATAGTGCCTTTACAAGCTCTTATGTTATGGGCTATGTTGTCTATGCACGTTTTACTAGCAAATCGCGTTATTTGATTGATTTTTAGTTTTAAATTATATCTGTTTAGGATTTCTGTAAATTCGATGGAAAGTTTTGTATGCTTCAAAGTATCTATGTTGAAATCTCCGGACATAACGATCTTTTTACCGTGTGAGCAAACGTTATTTAATATTTTATTTAGAGTGGTGAAAAAGCTCTCTATGGTGCCTGCGGAGTTATTAGGTGGCCTGTAAATGCATAGAACAACTATTTGATGTTCCAACAGCTCAATTGCAGAACATTCTATCGTGTTGCATATGGAAAGTTTTGTGATGTCATTAAGAATTCTGTACTTTAAGTTGTTTTTAATTAAGATACATGAACCTCCATGTCTGCTATCTCTCATATAATGGGACGCAAGTTTATAATTTGGTATCGATAGATACACTTCGTCACCATCCGTCATGTTGTGTTCAGTGATACAAAGTATGTCAACAGGATTGTTCTGGGCAGCCAAATCGTTAATACAGACAGAAAGCATATCAGATTTATTGAGCAATCCGTTAATATTTTGATGAAGGATAGTTACAAATTTATAAACGAAATAAATCATTCGTGTTAGGATTTTGGATTTTGCTACATTTCGATTCACCATGCTCGTTGATTGATACATTTATACAGTCTGTATCAATTCCATTTATTACACTTTGGTTCTGATTTAAATTAACTTGGACGTATTTATTTTCAAAACACTTTTCATTTTTAATTTGACACATCATTTCAAACTGCGATGCTTTGAAATGGTAATGAATGCACAATATTTCTTTTAATAGAGACCTTGCAAGATTCAGTACATAGTTGCGTCTACTTGGTGAGAACCTATCGTAATTCATGTCCATGAACAGTACATCTTTATATTTCTTACAGATAAATCGTAGTAAATAGTTAATTTTTGATTCATTAAGAAACCTGTTACTGGGTACTTCACTTATAATGACATTTGTATTTGCAGTAGACGATAACCAACGATGTAAATTTATATCGATATCAAGAGGGTTTTTATCGCAGCATCCGCCCAATATAATCACGTAGTCGCTTTTTGTTAGTGTGCTTATTTCGGTATTCGGGTACTCTAGGATCTTACTCAATATAGCACCTGGTTTTATGTAGGATACCACGTCGTAATCAGATCCAAGCAGATTTTGTAGTATGGTGCGTAGTCCCCGACCTTGCCCATCACCTAGGATAATTACTTTGTGTTTGCTATTCTGAGTCACAATTGGAGCCGTACTTATAGCATAGTGTGGTTTTCTACACTGTTTTTGGTCAACATTGAAAAGTTGGCTTTCCGGCTGAGCATCTTTAATGCATTCTAGATTATCGTGCTCGACTGAACGAGGGCTGGGACTATTCTTAAGTGTGCTTCTAGCAAGTCGTAGAGGAGAGTGGCGGGGTGTGTTTACTCTCATACTTAGTATTCGTTTCGAGATGGGAGACGAGTTAATTTTGCGCTGTGGGGTAGTGCAGGTAAGTTTTTTCAAAAGTTCTATTTGTCTTTGCTGATCCTGTGCAACCTGCATCAGCTTAGTATTTTCGTAGTTAAGATTTTCAATTTCATTATTAGCACTCTTTAATTTTTCTTTTATATCATTTATTTCTCGCCTCAGATCCTCCGAATATGACTGATCGCAGTTTTGCGTATCACTCTGGATACTCATCATAGTAGAATCGAACATTGTGGAGTTCAATAGGTCTTTGCTAGTTGAAGACGATAAGTCTATTTGAGATTGTGATCTTATCAATTTGTTGCGTACAGTTATATTTTCCATGTTGTCGAGTAATTTCACTTTCTGAAGATATTGTTATTTGGCTCACGTACCGTGGAGTATGCTAAATTACTACCAACTACTAATTATTTTTTAAGTATGGTCACACTTTAATTAGGCAAAAAGGCCAAAAGGCTGGTATCCAAGTCTCAACACTAAAAACGACTATCATATCATTCGTTCTTTAGTAATTTTATTTTTGTCGCATCACTAAAATGAATTAAGTTTTTGTCTTTGAAATGAATTACGTTTTTGTCTTTGGTTTGAAAAGAATTTAAAATTTGAAGTTACAACTGATTTATTTTGTTGTTTTTGTGATTATATCAATCATTAGGCACTGATTTTAAGTTATTATTGCAGTTATGCCAGTCCACAATTTGGTTTTGTTCCTTTGATCACTAAAGATCACTCTCACTAACACTGATATTGTTTTTTTTATATGAAATTGTCATTGACAAGTTTTTTAGGATTTATTACACTTGGGTCCACTGTAGCACTCTGCGGACATTTATTAGTGTTCATGTTCACCATACACACAACTTAATTACTTTACTAGTTACAATTTTTAATAGATTTCTATTTTTTAGACATTTTAATACGCGGGCTTTGTTTACATCAGCACTGACAGCTGTCAATGACAGAAGGTAAATTATTAGACGTTATTTATTACGTCAGCACTTAAACACCTACGTTTTTATGTCGTGATAATTAGAGTTCACATAGTATTTTGTATTATAGCTGAAGTTCCGGTTAAAGGAAGTTTAGTTCTTAGGTTTTAAAGCATGAAACATCGTTACTTTATTTTTAACTGAATTATTATTCAAGATGAAAATAAACTGTAGGTATACCAGATAATATAACATATTACACACAAACACCTTCCGGAACAAATTCTCAGAATGTTAGTGAAAACTGCATGGCTACTCATTATGGGTCAATTTTTATGTGAATGAATAAATTAAACGAATTTTTTAGTGTTTAAACTTGTACAGGCACCCGTATTACACCCGCACACATAGCTCTCTGAACCAGTTTGCTAACATTTCAATAGTACATGTGTCTATAAATTATGTTTCTGCAATAACGAAACATTTAAAACCATAGCGTGTGGCATTTGTTATGAAAAACAAAAGAAAAACCTTTAAAAGTATAAAATGTTCACAGTCCCAGGTATAATGTTGCTTCAGAGTCTCGCTCGGCGTGCGAATCGTGCCACGAAACCAACATTAATTGATCGAGGATCAGTTTCGTAGAACTCTCCGAGACATTCCTCTAGACTTTACATTCTAAAATTCTAAGGAAGGTTAACATCCGTCGAAATTTGTTCGAACATGTTCAGTCTTATCTGCGTTTTGGCCCGCCATCCTGGCTTTGTCTGGTCGTGCATTCTTTCTGCAATAAAATTTAGTTTTTTTTTGTACTTATACAAAGCAAAATCACTAAAATGCGGAATCGAGGTCAAGAACAGGCCCAGTTTATAATAAAAAAAAGATACCGGAAAAAAACTGGTGACCGGACTTTTTCGTAAATATCCGGTTTTTTATTAGGATTTTGGAATAGTATTAGTCCGTTGTATTATACATATCGTTTTTTTCTTTTTTTTGAAAAAAAAATTAAATTATCATTTCACATTATAATTTTCTACATAGCATTTGCTAAGTAGGTCATTTCTGTGTTAAAACGTCCTTCTCGTTCGAATCTTTTTCTTAAGTTTATTATATACTTTTTTAATTATTTTCGAGTAGAACTTAACAATAATCAAATTAAACTTTAATTTGATTATTGTCAAATACGGAGAAGACATACTAAGACCTTCAGTATTTTTCCGTAACTCAACGCACATTATCTTACAAAACATTAATTCTTCTTTCCGAAACCCTTTTGTCGTCGCCTGTACCTGCTTAAAATGCATATTACCTAGAATTATGGACTATTACGCGTAATGATAATGTTGTTCCGCTGTTCATAAAAACTTATGACGTCACATAGTTGGAGCTAATGGAATCTTCCTTGCATTTAACCATTTTTCTACAATATTTCATTAAATGGCCGTGCGGTTTCACGGCTTCAATTTTTTTATAATTCCTTGTATTTTTTCTTGTAAGTACGTAATTATTGTCCTAAGTTTTGCAATATTTTTATCTTTTTCACGCGTAAGGAAAACTCTAGTAACAATGATATTATTATCACAACAATAACAACTAGTTCTTGTTTACAAAACACCTGAGCATACTGAAAACTGCACTAACGAGGCGTTTTTGAGTGCATTTCACATTTATGTATCAAGTCAATCAGGCATTTTCTGGTATTTTAGTTGGTTTCTAAGTGTGCGCCAAGAAATATAACATAACATAATCATTAATCAGTGTCCAATTGTCTGGACACAGACCTCCTCCACCAAGTGGGCATAATACGGGTTCGTAAATGTCGCAATGTGTTAACATATTTAGATATAGAGTAGTTATGGCGGTTCACTTGCGATGTTCCCCTACAACATTTTAAGAGCTGTGGTGGTGAAATAAATTAGAAAGAAAGATAGAAAGAAAAAGTATTTATTGGTTTCACACAGGACAAAGCAAATTGACAAAAAATAAAAAGTAAACATAAGTGAAACACTTAAAATTAGGACATTCTTAAATTAGTTAATTACACAAAGTTACACGCCTGCCTGTGTTCAAACCCCTTTATTACCTCTGGACCACCACCACTACTACGTAAGTAATGACACATTGTCATAACATAACATCAAACCTGTAGGCAATCTCCAAAGAGTAAGGCAGAGGTGTACTCATAAGTAGACCCACATTTTGCCCTTCATGATTAATTCTCATGTTATCGGGGGTAAGCCTATTGCCATCAACCGGGCACAAAGCTAGACTCCGGGGTTGTTAAGAAGAAATTCCTGATGGAAAAATCGAACCCAGGACCTCATGACAGCTGCAGTCGCGACCACTGAACCTACGAGGCAGACAAGTGATCAATGTTAAATAAAATGAAAACAAAACAGATTTTAAAATATTTATTCTTCGAGTTGATCTTGATCATAAATTCTTGATTCTTTGCGGTTTTATTGCATTAATATAAAAATATATTATACTATACGAAGAATACCTTTAATGACTGTTTAAAAAACAGAAATAAAGAATTGATTTATGATATTCTGTCGCAACGGTTTCTAAGTAGGCATATAAAATAAAACCATGTTCATTCAAATACAAGAATTTGTTTTATAATGTTTATTTTTGGTAAGCTATTTTGTTGTGTCCGTCTTGGCGAAGTATTTTTTGTTTTTATAACGTTTACTGACAACATTTCATCATCAGATTTACTTGATGCTTATATGGTTTATTCCCTCACTTATATGATGAAATGATGCAATAATGTTATTTTAACTAAGAGCTGTATACGAGAACATTACCGACAAACTGTTCTGCAGTTTGGCTTTTTACCCAACTGCAAGGAAAGGGTAATGTTTCCATTAGTTTCTCGGAAACAGGCACGATAATGTTAGAATTATGCCCAGTTGATGACAATAGGTTCGCCCCTATTGTATGGGACTTAAACTTAACTGGCGAAATGTGGGTATACTATTAGGTAAACCTCTGCCTAAGCCTTTAGGGATTACAGGCGTGATGCTATGTGTAGTTGTAACGGGTCCTGACGACACGTAAAGCCATTGACACTTCGATTGCAGCAACAGCTGTAATACGTGAAAAGCAAACACGAAACAAAGCAACAGTTTAATATACTTGACATTACGAACAAACCTGACGCTTGGAATACAAATAATAAACTCATATCTTTATTAATTGACCACTAAAAATAACTGGAAAACATGTTTAAGTGTAAATGACACGATGACCTACAACATTTCAAGGATTCAAAATATGATTAGTTGATTAGAGTTAATGGGTAATTAGGAGGTGTCTCATGAGACGTCGATTAATAATAGTATGGTAGAAGAAATGCTGCGCCGACCCCAAATGCATTGGGATAAGGCTAAAAGAATGATGACGATGAATTGAAACGTTAGTTCTGCCTTTTATCTACACGAGGGTAAAGTTCGGGGCTACGGGTTGTTCGCAAGAGATACCGCGGCCTCGACATGAAGGGCTAAGAAGGAATATGGGTGGTTTTTAGTCAGTAGAAGTCTGACACTCCCTTTCCGCTCTGCTCAAGAGCGGGAGGGGTTATTCGATGATTCTCCACCCGCCAAAAAGAAAAAAAAAAGATTTAGATTTTATGCAAGTTTTGTCCTACCGAGTAAAAACATAATTTAGACACGTTTTTGTTACGTTAACAATTTTATTACCTAAGTACTTAAAAATACGGTAAGTGCACATTATAACTACCGATTTTAGCACGAACGGCCGGTTGCGAGAACCACGCACCTGATTTCTTATTTATATCATCAAACCCAGCTTCTATTAAAGATCTTCTAATACTTATAAATGGTACCTCATTAATTATTGATGTATACGTAAATAATGTGCCATGACCTGCCAAGCCATCGCGTGTTACGATCAACCTTAATAGTTTTTGTAACTTAGTTGTCAACAGCAACCATGGAATCAAGACATTCTTTGTGCAACAGCTTTCTGTACCTATTTGCAACAATTTTATCAGAGTTATCTTGTGATGTTGTAAAACTATGTAAGGTATATCATGCCCTAATCCTCGAACGGTTCGATAAAGGTGTACCTACAACTAAAGTCACAAGTGAAAATCGTATTTTTGAAGTCATGCAAATATATTATTACGAAATAGGTTATTTGACGAGAAAATCGGTTTTGAATTTTATCAAGCGTCTACATATAAGTGGTCGTGACTGTACACCCACATTTCGCCAGTTGTGTTTAAATCCCATGTAAATAAGTCTATGAGTCTAGTCTATTGCCATTATCATCATAACATCATCCCCGCTGTAACTTCACCCACAACAGCTAGGTCCAGGCGTCTCCTTGCTTACCAATCTCCACTTTCCTGTGTGCTTATTACTGTCAACCGGGCAAACATACACTCCGGACTTCTGTTGAGAATTCCTAAAATCTAAATCAAAAGTCATTTATTCAAACTAGGCTGATAATCAGCACTCTGCGAACGTCAAAATTTGTTTTACTTATTTACAAGAGACAGTCCCCCAAAACGCCCATCCTTCGACACTTCCTAGTGTTTTAGCTGGAAAGAAGAAGTGGCGGAAAAAACTCCCCAGCAACACATCTGTCTGTTAGGTTAGTTAGAAGAACCAGAGTCAATATAATACATAGTAAGGTGTAGATTTACTACAGACACAAATCAAAAGAAAAAACAAATTAAAAGAATACATATCAGTAAACTAATTTTGGAGAAAGAACATAAATAACAAACAAATGATAAAAACCCAAAACACATCGCAACTGCTGGCTTCCACTACACTACTAAAATGACGCGTATCACCGACCAGTCGGCCACTTACATCATAAAACAATACTAGTAGCTGAGCAAACTACAGAAAGTACATAAGGCATAAAATACTATAAATATTGTTTATTAAAATTAATACTTCTATAGAGTTTAAATATTATAAAGAAGTATAGTTTGTAAGTTTGGATGTAGGGGCTAATCTTCAGTGAGAAGCTATATTATCCCCAAGTGTCGTAAGTTATAATGGGTATAAAAGTATCCTTAACTTAGCCGAAAGGCATTTGTTTTCCCCATGCATGCCTATTAGGGAACTTAAGTTACGGAGATATTGGGGGTCAAAGTTCTATCTTTTTCACAAGTTTATTTTGTAAATACAATAGTGTTAAGTAATAAGTTTATTTTAATGCATTGATCAGCACAATGTTTTAATTGCGTTACATTCGAGTCCTACTGTAAAACCTGATTCTTCACGACAAAATAAATAAGTCGTCTCCCAGCAATAATTTTTCCGTAGAGCTACTTAGTTTGACGTATAGAATACTTGATTGACGGCTTTATGAAGGGTCCGCACACCTAGTGTGTAAAACTTAGGTACTTACCCTCTTGGAACAATATCCGAACGCAAGCAAAAATGCAGGCAAAAACCGCTAAGAAATAAAAAGATGCAGTGACGTAACTTCTCGGTATCTCGGTTACATTACGTAGCAATCCGTAGCATTTATTAAACATGTTTTATGTAATCCCTAAACACGTCGATGTTGACGACCTGTTTTACCTGTTATTTGTTGAACCGAAACTTGAATGAAATATAAAACTTTTTTTTTTTAAATAATAGTTAAAATTTAAATATCCTTAAAATATTACTTTATTAATTAATTCAGTGTTGTTAAACTTAACGAAATCTCGTGAAATATGCATAATTAATTATACCTATAGATTACTTAACTTAAAAATTCCGTCTGTCTAGCTTTTTTACATAAAACTAATTTTCGAAACTTATCCTGGTTTCGAAAATACAGTTTCATGTAGCAGAAAAATATAAAAATAGTGATAAATTTATAACTATCACTACTACTACAACACAAATACTACAACAGAAATCTTCTTCAAATCACCAATTACATGAGAAACAGAAAAACTTCTGTTTCCTGTGAAAAATAAAACTCATCGTTCACACAGCAATCATTTCGCTTATCCATTTGTGAAATTACTGGTCGTAATGATAGCTCGTGTATGTGATCACTGTTGAAAAACTTGCTAATTTGTACATGTCTAGCTAATTTAATGTTATGTTGATATAATTTTGTGACTTGTACCAATTTAGAGTAACATACCATCACATCATTAAGCATAGGTGTATCTAATAGTATACCCACAATCCAATACAATCCATATAACACAACACATAACACCACGCCTGTAATCCCCGAAGGGTTAGGCAGAGGTGTACCTAATAGTACACCCACATTTCGCCAGTTATGTTTAAGTCCCATGTAATAGGGGGCGAGCCTATTGCCATCAACCGGGCACAAATCCAGACTCCGTGGCTGTTACAGATAAATTCCTGATGGAAAAAGCCAATAACACTTTGCCCGACCCGGGAATCGAACCCAGGACCTCATGCTCAGCAGTCGCACTTGCGACCACTAGACCAACGAGGCAGTCAATCCAATTCAATCCATGTCTCTTAATTAGAGTAATTAGTCTTATTAAACTAGTAAAACTCTCGAGTATCAATAAAAACAGCCGCTCGATGCGATCTTTAGGTTTTATAGCCGTGCTTACCTAATTTAGACCGTGGATAGAAACACCCATTACATACCGAATTGCCTCCGTTACTTCGGAAAGCACTCAAACTGCCGCACTCAGAGAGCTTTAATGATTACTTAAGCCATTACTTAGTAAAGCGTTTGACAGTTTTGTCATACAAAAGTATGTCAAATCTAGTAAAGCGTTTGACAGTTTTGTCATACAAAAGTATGTCAAATCTTTACTAAGTGACGGCTTAAGTAATCATTAAATATCTCTGAGTACCGCAGTAAGCTGTTGTACTGGCTGTCATTAGTAGATCTTTGGCAGTCGTTACAGGTAGTCCGTGGCACGAAACTCTTACAACCAATCTTACCAAGGGTTATCGTATTGCCCAGTGGGTTGCAGAGGTCAGATACGCAGTCATTCCATGTAAAATAGGTACTGGTATTAACCTGCATTCGCTTAGACTGGAAGCCGAACCTAACTAAATGTGACCTTGTATTATTTTGTGAGTTCATGACGGAAGATGAAACGTTCCAGTCCAACCGGATGCAGCTAAGTACCAGTATTTTACATGGAGCGACTGCCTATCTGACCTCTACAACCCAGTTAATACTGCGTAATATGATACCCTATGGTAAGACCGGTTGTCAGACTTTCAGGTCTCTGACTACTTGTAACGACTGCCAAGGATCTATACAATATGGCATCTAGGACGAACAGCTTAACGTGCTTTCCGAGGCACGGAGGAAACTCGGTATGTAATGGGCGGTCACCCATCCACAGCACAAAAAGCTTCGTTTTTTGGCTGAAAAATCACTGACATCTTCAGACTCAATGTGACGCACTCAAAACATTGTGTACGAATAGAACTGAGAAGAATGGAAGGAGAAAGAGAAGGCCTGTACTCATCGGTGGATGATAATGATCTCCGTAAATAGAAGGTTCTCAGGTAGGGTCCAAACAAAAAAATATCGCAATAACAGGAGGAGCAAGTGCTTTTCGACTTCGTTAAGGGTATTCTATACCCATTATGTGCGCATTGTTCAGCCGTTTTGGTGTAAAGGTCACACAAACAGACACATTTACTTTCGCAATTATAATTTAGAAGATCTTAGATCTAGGAAGTACCCATCTGTGAAGAGTAATGTGGCTACTAACGTTGTTTTTCATTGTCCACTTAGCTTTAGGTAGAAATAAAAATAATTGTACTTAACCTACCTGCTTTTAAGTGGCTTTATGTATGTTTTTCTGTGGAAGATTTCATGTTTTTTTAGATCAGTTAATCTAAAAAAACATGAAATCTACATCTAACATGAAAACGCTGTCGACCTAATAAAAATTGTTGCAAAGAGGTAGTTTTCCCTGACCATAAAACTTGATTCTATTTTTAGAAAAGTTATTAGACATAGCATAATGTAGGTAATTGGCAACAAAAGAGAATTATTAGATCGGGAATCTTAATAACCGATCAGTCAAAAGAGTACGGACTACGGACAAACTGGAAACGTGAACAAACCCTGTTGTCAGTACCTACATGAACATCTACTTCAGTACATGGACAGTCAGAGCTGGTCGTACGGTCTACCTAAATTGATTACGACTTGATAATAGGACGACAACACTTTTAAGGCTGCTCTCTCGAAAAAGCTTAAAAACAGCGTGCAGATGAAGCAATTTTTCACCGGCACTTACAGGGAAATTACATCTGAGAAAAATTGTTAGTGATCTACATGATATGACACGTAATTTGGTTTAGCCATAATTTTTCTATCGGTGTTACATAATAAGAAAAAAAATCCACAAAATCACCTCCAAATCGTTGAATGGAACCATTTTACTCCTTCATTTTTTAACAAAATAATATTAAAAAAATATCTACTGCTTTGAAATACAAAGTAAAATAATTTGGTTTTGTTACTTTTTAAAAATATGTATTATTTTAATTATAATAAATGAAAAATGCGTCCGTTTAAAGTCCGCGTCTACGACTGAGAGGGGTAGTTAGCTATGCACAAGGTCATTGGCGTGAATACAAGCCTTAATATTCATTTAGTGCACACACATTATTCCTCTGGTAATGCAGAGGAAAACACAAAAAAATGCACAGTTAGTTGTATTTCCGAATAGCTAACACAACGTGTTGATGCGCACGCGCGTTATCGCTGTGCTCCCGAAACGTGACAATATATTCAATAACACTGCCATCAAACTGCTGTAGTACCTACTGCGGTATTAACTGTACATAAAGTGTTTGTATATTATACTCGTTTACATAATAGGATGGATTATGCAGAAAATGATCATGGCTGGAAAAACAGAACGGGGATAAGTCAAGTCCTCATACCTCATAATAAGGCCTCCAGCCAGGTTGTTAGTCTAATAAACTGGGTGACAGCGCGCTAAGGGCACCACCTGCGGGCTTCGAGCCTTGCCTTAGGGCTTCATTCAGAAGGACAGCAAACGGGCAGGCGGTATCTAAGTGAGATTGTTTAGGGGCTGGTACCAAACTACTATCTCAGCGGCACGGGCGGGAGCAAGGGTCGAAGGGGGAACGATAACTAAATTATTAAGCGGTGATTATAAGTACTTATTAACCCACGTTTAGAAGATGATTAACCTAGAATGAAGCCATTGGAATGAAGGCTAGTTTTTGAGATGTATGGAAAAATAAAAATTAATTTAAAGAATAAAAGAATTACTGCGTCGACCTCTAAATAAATTAGGATGGATAGGACAGGTAGTGCACACTCAGATCACTGCATACTGGCCTCCCTCATTAAAAGAAAATCAAAAGCATTTATTCAAGCTAGGCTGAATAAATCAACACTTTTGAAAAGTCAACGATTACAAGAGACATACATAACGCTCGCCCTAAGACACTTCCTAGTATTTTAGCTGGGAAGAAGAATTGGCTGAACAAACTCCGTAGCAACACACCTGTCTGTTAAATTATTATTTCTTACACGTGCGTATAAGTGTTTCTAAGTAATAAAAAAGAGGCAACCCCTTTGTTATTTAACGTGTTACTAAGTTAACAAATAAGTCTATAAATATCTGCATAAATAAGTATTGCAATAGTAATGGAATGGGTAATGTAGATGCGGGTTCTATTTCGAGTCCAAACAATAGTTTTGTATTTCTTTATCCTTAAATGCCATCTGTCTGACTACATTATGACTACCTCATTGGTCGAGTGGTCGCAATCGCGACTGCCGAGCATCAGGTTCTGGATTCGATTCTAAAAACTAAAAAATGTTTTCAAAAATCAAGAATTTCGCAAACCTAATTACATACCACTTCAAGACTAGACGATACCTACCACATGCATCCATGAAGCTTACAATTTAAGTGTACGTTTTAATATAGAGTTTCATCGAAAGAATACTGCACGGCTCAAGTCACGGTGATGGTGAACCCGTGAAGTGCAGATCACTTGGCAAGATGTTGTAGTGGCATGGGGATTCTCTAATCCACTCAGTGAGCTCCCTCTCCCTGAATGGATCCCGGGCAAATATATGATTATAAACATATGGTTAAGGTAGTAGAAGAGTTAGCAGAGCAACAGTCAGAACAGAGACATGGATGACATCCAGAAGATCGCGAGTAAAACCTAGTTGAGACTTGCGTAGACCAGGGAATAATGGCACAAAAGAGACTTCTCTCTTTTCTATACTTATATAAAGTGCCTGTACGATCTAATTGAAATAAATGCGGTCAGTTTGGGTGTAAAAGGCTACAAATGAAGATGATAACTTGCAGTACTTCAATGCCAAGACCTTCGACATCACTTCGTGTGCCTTACCGTATAAATTACCGAAGTGGTAAACATATATAATCAGAGTGACATCTCGCTTGACGTCGACACAGGATGCGACGAAACACGAACACTCATAACACGAGACATCTCGAAGGTTGAAACAGACAATACATTGTTATTACATGTTTATACGAGAGTTGGAGGTAGCTTTTATGAATATCTTTATGGTAGCTAGGTTTAAGTTTGTGTATGGATTTTGACTGAGAGTTTTCACTGTAGACGATATTAATATGTTCTGTAATCTTTTATAGGCTTCATTAGACTAGTCAGCACCAAGGTAAGCCCATGACATTACAGTGGGTTGGCTGAAAAGATTCCGGCAATAGCACCGGTTCTCATAGACTTAAAACAAAACTAAGAGTAGAATACTCCTTGTCGGTAGTAATTAAGCATGAAGTCCCTTAACGGATCCCCCGTTATGCAGAACCTCTATTTTTCTCGCATTGACAGTAAGACTCAAAGTTACTTGAGTGCCTGCAGTGGTGGGCGCGACTACCAAAACTTCTGCGGTGGATACGCCCTAGCTTTTCCACTTCTCTTCTATTTTCTGTTTTGCACATCTCCGTTCGTCCCCGCTTTGAAGGAGTCCATTTCTTCTAAGGTTATTTCTGTGCGCTGGCATTACAAAGTCTTTATTACTAAAAGTATCTCTTCATCCGCTGCGAAGAAGACTAAAAATATTTCAAAAATTTGACGAATACACAGGAACCTGATTCATGCTTATGTCACTACAGCATCATGTTAGCCTACACCGGTAAACTCAATTACTATCCTCAATGAACACTAGTTCATGACAGCTCTGAATGACAATCAAAACCATTTCCAATTCCATAGGAGCCACAATGGCCTCGTAGCTGATAATTGTACCGGCAACCACTCGGCATTATTTATACAACAAGGACTTATACTAACTTAACAATGGAAGCAGCACCGAATCCAATTGGGAGGTGTTGTTTAGAAACATAGCTCATGTTTGCTTTTAGCCAAAACATGGAACACGTGTCATTTACGGGAAATCTTTGTCAATTGCTGCTTGGAGCTTCCATTGGTTATACCTATATCCTTATAGTTCACAGCTCGATTTCTCCTTCTCTTTTCGTTTCAACCAGCACTCGAGTACCGTAACATGCTTTCTTCAATCACAACACGAAGGATTTTGAACAATATTCTAAAGGTTTTGATATATAATTTCTTTTTAATTCTGAACATGTCGAAAAAGTACGGGCAGCCCATACCACAGTCGAACGAAAAACACTTCTTCTGATAAATGATATTCGGAACTCGAAACTAAAAGTAAAAAAAAACATACAGACGAATTGAGAACCTCCTCCTTTTTGGAAGTCGTCTTTGTCGAAGTCGTAAAAATGGGAAAATATCCCGTTTTCAATATTAATAATAAAATTAAAATAACGATGAATTTCAACAGGATTAATTAGCGTTTCGGTAGCTACAAGCATGTATGTGAATTCAACACATTTCTGAATTTTCTTCACATTATTTTCGCTGTTCGAATAGACAGTTCGTCTAAGGCCTTCAGATCAAATCGTTCTTAAGCTATAGCTGGCCAAAAAAATCCCTAGAGACACACGTGAATTTTTACAACGATTTCACAATTTGCAGCGGTCCAAGGTTCACTTTTGAATGATTCCATGCTTATGATGAGATGTGGTATTCCCACAATCTTAGATAGCACTTACAAATACCTAGGCACAATTAAAACTTCATACTTCCATTTCGTGTGATCCTTATCAAAGTTTTAAGCGAATCTTAATTGTCACGGATTTCCCCAAAACGATGTATATGGCAATGCTGTGAATATTGTATGTTTGTGATCGTCACACATTGTATGAGTCGGAAATGTCTCATTAACGTTCAGTTTTGTTGAAACACAATTGGGTGTAAAGATTTTTTGTGTTGAAATTGAACTGGATTTGTAATCTGTAAATTGAATGAGTTATGTTGTCTGTCGTCTGTTATTATTACTGTGTCATGTTTATGAGCTCTTTATTAAATTTATATTTTACTTGTGTTGTTAAAAATAGTCTCATCAGTCGTTATCCTAAATAAGTTGCATTGCTGAAAAGTTTAAACTATAGATCTTAATAAAAATTACGGACTCATCCTTAGCAGGCTCTTCTTACCGTTTAAAAGGTTATTAAACCACCGATTATTTGTTATTTTAAAGAATGGTATCATCTTTATCTTACTCTTGTTCCATATTAGTTTGTAGTCAGCGCAACTTTTTTCTTATTCCATTCTACCCTGTAAATCGTTTCATATTTAGTCCTATTTCTTTAATATCATTCC
Organism: Diarsia brunnea; assembly: GCA_949774965.1. NCBI lineage: Eukaryota > Metazoa > Arthropoda > Insecta > Lepidoptera > Noctuidae > Diarsia > Diarsia brunnea. Next base: position 20,359,446 of record OX459004.1, on the reverse strand, counting down.
TTACACAATCCATTCATATCTTCTCTCTCCCTTCATCAACTTTATTCTGAACTTACGATTAAATTATCTTTCTAGACTGTCAGTGCCCATGTATATTGTACGAACTTTTGTATAATCAACATGTACTACAACTGTTGCTTGTATTGTTTCAGGAATGTCTCGTGGCACTACTAGCGGTTCAAAATGGCGGGCAGGCAGCAACTACGCTTGCTGCTGTGGAAGGACTACCTCATACGAAAGCGAAAAGTGGTACGTTGACTATATTCACCCTAAGGTAGTTTGGTGGAGGCTGCGGGTTGTTCGCAAGGGATACCGCGGCCTCGACATGAAGGGCTAAGAAGGAACATGGGTGGTTTTTAGTCAGTAGAAGTCTGACACTCCCTCTCGCTCTGCCCAAGAGCGGGAAGGGTTATTTGATGATTTCCCACCCCCCAAAAAAAAAAAAAAAGGTAGTTTGGAGGAAAATGCCCAAGGCATTATGACCCCCTTTGTACAGTGTTTTTACATGTGTGTAAAGTTTTAATAAACACAGAATATATCTAAGCTAATATTACAAAGAGGAAAGATTTGTTTGTTTGTAACGAAAAGGCTCCGAAACTACTGGACCGATTTCAAAAATTCTTTCACCCGTTGGGAAGCTACACTATCCGCGGGTGACATAGACATACTTTCTATCCCTTTATTCCCACGGGAACGGGAACTACGTGGGTGAAACCGCGTGACGTCCGCTAGTACAGAATAAACATTTAACAGGAAATGTCTGCCTGCCTCATTGGTTTAGTCGTCGCAAGCTACTGCTGAGCATGAGGGGTTGGGTTCGATTCCCAGGTTGAGCAAAGTGTTATTAGGAATTCCTTAGTAGCAGCCACATAGTCGGGATTTGGGCCTGGTTGATGGCAATAGATTCGCCCCTTTTTACATGGAACTTAAATATAACGGGCCAAATGTAGGTGTACTAAAGGGTACACCTCTGCCTAATTCTTTGGGGATTACAGGCGTGATTTTGCCATGGAACGGATGGGATGGAGTGACCACTGTTCAGTTCTAGTTGTTCCGGGTCTGGGTGTTTGTGAATGTGAGTTTAAACGTTTTTAAACGCACCTTCTAGTGTGGGGCAACGTTTTATTTAAACAAACAAACAAAACAAAACTTTTGGTTTGAGCTCCCGATATTTTGGCACTGTGCAAGCACCATGATCACGGATAAATTAAAGTTCAATATTGGGAACTCAAAACAAAATAATATTAAACATGGTAAATATCCCGTTTTTAGTGTAAATGGTAATTCAATGACCAATTTGCGAAGTTTGTAGACTTAAACACCAAATATAGGATATTCAACGAACGAACAAACAGACGGCGGTGGTAGTAAAGATACTAGGAGAATGTTTTAAACCCTCTCTTTTGTTTCAGATCACACTGATGGGCATAGTGTGGTCGTCCGCGATCATGTTCAGTTTGTTCGTAGTTAGGTTGAACATATACAATGAAGACCACCCCACATGTAAGTACCTCATGATTGTCATTTCCCTTTGACATTACTTCATCATCATCATCATTTCAGCCCGGAATCGCCCACTTTTAGACATAGGCCTCGACTTTCTTACACCACTCTTCTCTGTTCTGTGCATCTTTCATCCACCTGTTTCCCGCGCTCTTGACGATATTGGTTCATGCCGTGGTAAAAAGATCTCGCTACGCCCGGAAGCGTGGCTGACAATCAAGTGAACATCGCAGTTATCGTGACAAACCACTACACATCCTACATCGCAGGGTCACGTCGTGTATTCATTCAAAAATTGCCTTTTCCTTATCAAGGTGGCCAGAATAAATTATTGTGTGCGATTGGTATATATCAGACAGTCAAAAGTAATCAGTAGCCCGATAGTCTGACAACCAGTCTCGCCAAGGGGTATCGTATCACGGCACGGTTGGCGCAGTGGCTCAAGCAGTTGACTGCTGCGCTACGTGTCGCAATTCGATCCCCGCACGGAAAAACTATTTGTAGGGCCTATAGATAGTTGTTTCGGGTCTGGATATTTGGATATATTATGTATGTATTTATTCTAATATATTAGGTATATATCTTTTCTATTTTGTTTTTCTGTTTTGCACCTACTGTGTATTGTCTCTGCACCACCCTAAAGTAGACTGGTAGAAAATGCCCAAGGCATTAAGTCCGCCTCTGTACGATTTTTGTGCATAAAGTTTTAATAAATAAATAAATAAAATATTTCTGTATGTGAGTTTAAATGTGAACTTGCTTTATGTGTGAACGTGCGTTCACAGAAATTTAAACTACTAACTAGGAATTTGTGTGGTGGACACCCACAATACAGGAGAAATTCCTAGTTTGGGGCAACGTCTTTTAAAAATATAGAAAAAAATTTATAGAATATAAATATATGACCCAATACTAACTGAGTTGTGGAGAACAGGTAGGCAGTCACTCCATGTAAAATAAGGTGCATCCTGTTCGAGTGGAAGCCGGAAAGGCTAAGCAGATGATGATGTGTGCGAATCAGATGTGTTTATCACAAATCATGGACAAACGATGCTTCAAACGTTCGCTTAGTACGAGTGATATTGGACATTAAGTTCAAGCGCCCACAAGCCAACTTTAAAAGCATTACGTGTTTTTTTTTATAACAGCTTTATAAACTTTTCGGTAACATTTGTTTTAGCCATTACTTTTGTGACTTCATTCAACATCTTGATGGCATTTTGTGTAGCCCCATGGGTCTTGTTTTGATTGCCAGGTTTTCAGTAAGTTACAGATTTCTATGGGTATACTATTAGGTACACCTCTACCCTACCCTTTGGGGATTACAGGCGTGATATTTGATGTTATGTAGACCATGGGCCCCCACCTTTACCACGATTACATGGGATTTCAAAGTAAAGGACAGGGTAGGTACAAGTATTATAAATATACCTCCGTCTAAACATTTGAGGAATGCTAGTACCTATGTTATGTCAACAAAAAATCAGTAATTCTGTTGTGTGAGAATTTCTTATGAGAACATCAAGAATTATTACGATCCGTCTTATACAAAACGACTCGTAGAAACAATACGATTCTGCCATGACCCCGCACAATGTGAAAGTGAGTTATCTGCCGAGGAGCAAGAATGGTAAGGGTCGATTACGTACTCGTACAACGTTTACCATTATGTCTTTAATTATAATCATAATTCATAACACAAAGAAAAATAATAGAAATATTTAGGTTTCTGGATAGGTAAATACTTCACAATCCATGTGAATTGTCTCGGTGCCCTTGTTCAGTGTCAGTTGGGAAAAATTGTTTCATCGTCCCGAGTTGACTCTGTGTCGGGGTTTAATGAGGATAATGGCACAGATTTTTTAGTACCGTTCACCCCGGCATGCGGCATTGCGTTTAATAGGGGTGATCAATGATATTTCACTTTAATATAATTATCTGCCTCTGAAACTTTTTCTATTCTTGTAGTATTTTCCTACGTTCTCCAGCCCTTATTTCGATGTATTTGGCTTTCGGGCAGCCTGCTTTTCTTCTTATATAAGTGTATCAGCCCCCTTCTACTTATTCATTCTCCGTTCTAATCATATTTTTACTCCTTTAGTTTCCCTTTCTTTGAATAGCTTAACCTCCTCCATCGTATTCTTAATATTCCCGACAATATATATATTTCTCATATTGACCGTATTAATTCTGTGATTGTCTCCAGGTGCATTCCCTGCGCGGGCGCTACCCAGCGCTGGTATAATGACGTTCATACAATCCTTCATGTGCACTGTCATGAACGACTGCTCACCGCTAGATCAATATGACGAAATACCTACATTTGAGAATTCCACGTAAGTACTACGTCTACACGAATTAAGTAAAACTGAAGAATATGTTTGTTCGACCGCGTTGATATCTGGAAAGACCCTCAGAAGCCATGTGGCAGGTAAAACCGCGGTTACATCTGGTTTTGTAGAATATTTAGGCCAACTTTTTACGCTTATTCCAGACTTACCAAAATACAGCGAAACCTAGCACCGATCTTTGATGACACAGTGCTGGACGTAGCGGCCGCTGTGCCAGATGGTATCAAACTCATGGCCACACTGGCAGACGTGGTAGACGACCCAGCGTTTATAGAAATTACTAGTAAGTACTAAATGAGGAATGAATGAGTCTTTGACAGTCTTAACAAGTAGTCTGACCCGCAAGTCTAACAACCAGTCTTACCAAGGAGTATCATATTACCCAGCACTAATTGAGTTGTGGAGATCAGATATGCTGTTGCTCCATGTTAAATACTAGTATTCAACTGCATCCGGTTTGATTGGAAGCCGTCGAGTCATCATCTGCTTAGCCTCTTTCTTCTATGTCCCCAACATAGTTGGAATACTAAATAGACAAGGCACACAAGGGCGGATGTCTTTCTGATTTTAAATGAAATTCTTATCTAATGTGGGTCATTTGGATCTAAGAAACCTAAAGAGAATTTAAATATTGTGATATTTATGACCTATGTTCTTATAACCTGAAAAACTTAAACTGCTAATCGTAAACTCCTTTTTTACTTCTTTAAGTTATAAAGAAGTAGAGAAAGAGTACTAAGAAAATGAATTTATTATACAAATGCGACTTAAACATACAAATAATGATATTCCTCTTCCAGAAAATGGTATAAAAATAAAAGACCTATTCGCCAAACCGACAAGAGTACGACGATACGTGGTAGACATGTTGAAGTTGGATAATGAAGTAGTACAGAGTATCATGGATGCGGATATCAGTTTCCAAGGTGTAAGTTTGTGTTCAGCTGAAAGTAACTCTATTAATGACAGTATACCAACAGTAGAGGACAGTAACATTTAACACAAGTGTAAGAGAACGCACTAATGCTGGGATTAGAAAATTAAATAAACTCTACTAACAAATAATCAATTATTAATGTAAATTGTAGTGCTACTAAATAAATTGTGAATTAATAAAAAAATGTAAATAGAGTACTAATTATGTAATGGAGACAATAACGAAAATTAATTAGTTGAAATGTATAATGATCTTTTAAATGTGATTTCAATAACAGATGATGAAAGGCGACTTGAACAGATGTAGCGTATCCTCCGTAAATGAAACCTTAGTAATAGCAAACCCTGAACACATGAAAATATTGGTTGAAAAGTTGTGTTCCATGCCTCTCCCGGAATTACAAAAGATATTAATGGAAGTGCTGCTCGAAGTCAATTATAACAAATATCTTTCAATGGTGAGTTACAAACACATACTGAACTTTATTTATTTAAGCTGATTTTGAAAGAATTTATTTTACTTTTTATTTATATATTTTTTGTTAAATATTTATGTTACGAGGGACTTTTTAACAGTACTACCACAACGTGCTCAACGTGGAAGTGGTATATTACAGGCGTAATGTTATGTTATTTCTAAAACTTGACGAGGTTACTACTTCGTAAAACTATACAGATGACCTATAATGTGCCATTATGTTTCAGTTAGGCGATATGTACTTCAAAATGTCAGGAGACAATAGATTACGTACGGTAGGCGAAATGATGACAGCTGTGCTGCGTATGGTGAAACTGCAGAACTTCCTGCCTCCCGAGATGGTCTCCGTCTTCCAAGGTCAAGAGTCGGACTTCAGTTACGTACAGCTAAGTTTGTAAGTGACCAGATAATTGACATAATATTTAAATTTATGCACCCATTTTTGCCATTAATAATAATAACTATTTCCGTCTCAGAATACAGAAAGTAATGGATCTGTTCAAACCAACATTTGGCGATACTGAATCTTACGGAACAGTCAAAGATTTTACTGATGCCATTACGATTGGACTCCAATATATGGACAAAGTATTTGTTAAACAACGCCATGACGAAATAGGAGGACCTACAGACACCAAAAAACAAGAAACAGATGGTTTACAAGCCGTGTCGAATGTATTTCACAATGCTGCTGAAGTGTTTGAGGAAGCAATGGAGAAAGATAAGTCGCTTAATGCGTTCAGTATGTAAGTCGAGAACAACAAAATAACCCTTAGTTATTAACTAAGAATCGATCGTGAAACTAATGAAAACTTTCCATATTTCAGTTTGTCCCAAATTATGAACTTTATCAATAGGTTCCTCGAAAAAAAGACCAAACATGATGTTTTATTCTACTCCACACTCCTGGCCAAGTTGATGGAGAGTGGGTACAGAGTAGTCGACATAAACATGAATATAGAGCAATTGACCTACAATGTTACCCTGAGGCACCCCAAGGCTATAGAAATACTTAAAGAAATGCCACCGAATATTGTTGGCAAGGCTTTCGAGGCTTTGGCTAACTCTGAAAGGACACAGGTAATTTTGCAGTATAATATTTCATTTCATAAAGTTATAATAATAATCAGAGTTTGTCAAATGCTTATGAAAAATTCTAACTTCTGGGTGATTTTCGACTGTTACATTTTTTTCTATTTTTAGATCCTGACATCAAAAATCAACGTCCCAGGACAAATGTTCTGTGATCTCAATAAGCTAGAAGCGTTCTTCAATATATCTAAACTGGAAGCTGAGTCTCTTAAGAAGCAGCTGTGCACCGATGTGTGGAAGAACTATGTGACTGATTTAATCAATTCTTTTGGAGTACATGAAGTTAAAAACAATGTGAGTTGAGATTCTGCTATAGCTTAGTTGTATTGAAATTTTATCAATAAGAAGTAATATCCTAGAAGTATTTTGAAAGTTGAAAGTAACATTATATTCGGTAATTTCGCTTAGTAAAAACTGAATTCTTAAGTGAACTCGAGAATGTTTCTTTCCTTTTTTCATCCTCAAAATTGTGATATGCAAACAATCATCAACATGAAAAAATTCCCACTTTCTAGATAAACAACATGGCATCGCTCCTCATCCAAGAGACCCTAGGCAAGGACACAACTAACCAGCTGTACACTATCGAGCAAGACTTCAAGGTCCTCAAGAACTTCACCCAGGCGCTCGTAAGGATGGAGACGGAGAAGAGACCTGTGGTGAACTGGGGCAGTCTATTCAAGGTCGATGAAGAGTCAGAGCTTTTGCACGTGGTCAGAGCGAAGGGACATCTGGGGAAACAGATGCTGTAAGTTTATAAAAATAATCAGAAGCCATTAGAATTTAGAATTTAATCAAAAATATTATGTTATCGACTATTAAGCAACGCTGCTATAGACGTGGTCGAGTTTTGATCTAAGCTCGTTTTATTTAACCTAAACCAATATTGAAGTCATCGATACGACGAAGAAAGTGAACAAATTTTGCTTACTTTTGCTTTTTTTCTTGAAAACTATGGTAAATTTTCGCTTATGCTGTTAATTATCTTCCAGGATTGTACTGCACGGAGCGATAGCCAAAGAAATCGTTCAGCAGAATCCGATCCTGGACTTCAAGATCTCCCCGTACTTGAACGACGTCATTATTCTGGTATCTGCCTTTAATGAGCAGTTGGAGCAGACCACTGATGCTCAAGCAAAGACCCTCAAAGAGGTGTACCCTGATGTGGTCATGACGTTGTTGATGACGGCGCTGAATGAGGAAAAGGTATGTTAAGCTATACAAACAAGTATCATCATCATTCTCCTGTCCCTATCCCAATTTTATTTGAGGTTGGCACAATGTGTCTTCTTCTTCCTTAATTATTTATTAGTCATCATCTCAGCATTGGCCTTCTTGCTTGCAATATTATCCTTCATACAGTCCATCCGTTATGTAACCATAATAACTATGCAATGTACTACCATAATGATAATAATTATCCGATCATCTTTAGTTTATTTATTCAAAAATACATTCAAAGCCTATAGTTTTTTAACAAAACCTCATTTTATCTCTTTTTTTTTAACTATGAACCTAAATAATTTTCAATTGCAGACTTACAAAGCCTTATCCACCTATGGTGAGGACATGCTGTGCAACGGTGTAGACACAGCGAGTAAGTACTTGGAACTTACATCTGAAGAAGACAGTAAGAAGAAGAAGATGGTTGAAGCGCTCTGTGATGCCACGATTGCTATCGAGAATGGATTGACTGCTGACTCTGTTGTTACTAAAGCTGTAAGTGTATTAGGGATATTTCAAGCTGTTAATGTGAACACTAATATTTCCTTTTGTGGTGAACCATATAATAACTTATGCGCTTCACTGAACATGAATTCTTAGACGCAATTTCCAGGTCAGGATTTTTTTAGGTTTTGAATGTTCCTATTATACATTTCTTAGTTGCCCAATGTTACATTTTATGCAGCAAATATTTAAACCTGTGTCCAAACCCTTAGGAGATTACAGGCACGATATTATTAACTGTAAACCATAAATGTCAATTTATTTCTCAGATCCAGACCATCAAGAACTCCTCCCACCCAATGATAACAGTGAACTGGAACAGCCTTATCTCAAACCTGAAGCATCTGTACGTGAAGCTGGACAGAGATTACACGTACCTCTTCCAGTTTAGCAGTTACAACATGGATGAGATCACCAAGAAGAGGGTCGACTACTTGTTTGGAGAAGCCAAGGAGTTCTGGTTTGGACTCCCGAATATGGAGAGGAGTTTGAGACTGAGGTATGTATGAATGTTGCAGATGGTCTGAATAAGACTTTGAATTTTCAAATGATACTTTAAGACGCTAAAGGGGCATGATTGAATTTTCAAATGATAACTTACTTTAAGACGCTAAAGGGGCATGATTAAATAAAAATCCGTATGGGTGTTCAAAGAGTAAACTAAACTTACCGTGCATGTAGAGTGACCGTCCGTATGACCACTTAAATGTGCAGTTCAAGAAAAATAGGGCATCCATTATGTCAAACTCGACAGTCAGTCATTTTAGTCAGTCAGTCATTTATTCTGTCAGTTATTTTAGTCCTGTTTCCCGTTTGCACAGATAAGTTGATTGAAGATAATAATATATCGAGTCAAGTCCGTGCCCCCGGAAGGCACGCTAAGCTAAAATGTCAGTCACAGTCTATGCGGGAAGTCAGAAGACTAAAAGTCTTGTTGACGTAAAAGTGCACCTGAAAGTTACTGAGTCTCACCCAGGGGTGCAACCGATTCATTTAGTATCAACGCTAGTGGATGCTATTGGAATGTAAACAACTTTATATTACATGGGACTTATAACATAGGTAACTGGCAGAATGAGGATGTTTCCCTAAGAGAATACAAATATAATTAGTTACACAACATTTGATACCTATCTAATGACAAGTAAGTAATCGATTAAAACCGGGTTTCCCAGAACCGCTAATGATATCGGTCGGTACATCTGGTTCAAAGAGGTCAAAAGGTAATCATTTGTTAGATTAAACTCGGGTTCTAATAAGCGTAACTTAATTTTATTAATGGTTATCTTTTCAAGAAATCCTTAATGATCCGAGAAGCATGACATAGAATCTTACTAATATTATAAACGCGAAAGTTTGTAAGTATGGATGGATGGATGGATGGATGGATGGATGTTTCTTACTTAACACTACTGAACGGATTTGAAAAAAATTGGTACACAGATAGTTTATAACCTGGATTAACACATAGGATAATTTTATCCCGATTTTATCTTCCCGTGGGATAATTTCCGAGTTGTAGCGGTCGAAGCCTCTGGCAACAGCTAGTTAGTTATAAAAACAAAAGTGATAATTGAAGTGTGATTAAAATGAATGAAAGATTAATTATCACAATTATATAACCTTTACTTCTATAACAAAACAGGTCCCTTTCAATCGCTAGGGATAGTACCCACTTGAGTGGGTTCTCTGCCTGGGAAATTTGCGCTAGTAGCACGATGTTGGATAAGTCGCAAATCCTGCTGAGTAGCTAAAAAAAATCAAAATAAATTAAAACAGTGTTTGACAAATAGCTGTGTCTATTTACAACAAAGTTATCTATTTGAGGAGTTTGGTCACTTCAATAATAGAACGTAGTTATTTAAATTACTTTAATTTGGACAACAATAAAAGAATACATCAACCGCTCGCGCAGTAAGCAAATGAAGAAGTGTCATGGCCGGGGGTCTGAAGAAGCTGTTGGTCTCTTTCTATCACAACGATTTTTGATCATCGCATCTTAACTTTTCTCCCTCTTCCATTGCAGCGTAAAGCTAGCTTGCCGTTTCCTGGACATCCTAGACCACGGTCTGTTCAACGTGAATGGGGAGTACTGGTTGAAGATGAAATACGCCATCGCCACCACTGCTGCACCCGTCAGCATTTTCGATGATACCATCAAACTGGTTGGAGGTAGCACTCACTGTCCTCTACTTAAACATGTTTTGAACCCACTGAGCTTTAACTATGTTAAAATTCCATTATACTTGCCTATTAGTAGGTACCAACCCACTAATATCATCAGCACTGTAAACTTACCTCCGAAAATATGTGATTGTCCAGAGGAATCTACGGATAATGTGTAAATTATGAGAAAGACTATGTGACCAATACCCGTATTGAACCAAAGCGCCTGATTTTGAATAAATAGGCGACACACAGTCTAGCAATAGGCAGTGTTTTCATTTAAAATCCTATTAGACAGGAAAGCGACTCCAACATATTTAGTAAAAGGCTAGGTGATGATGATCCGTATTCTAATGAACCTGTGTTACAATTTCAGCGTTATTAAGAAATGAGACCTTCACCAGCAATCTTCCTCTCACGACCGTGCAAGCTCTCAGCAGCATCATCCCAAACATCCCGCAGCTCACGGTTGATGCTGTGGACATCATCATTAAAGATGATACGGAAGTAAGTACGGCTAGAAAGAGAAACAAAAAATATTTATTTGTAGCAGGTAAAATCACATACTGAGTGCACACAAATGACCACAAAAAAGAAAACACAATTAAACAAAAAATACAACAGGCCCAGGTAACAAAGCTGCGTATGTAGCTCGATAATAAACCGTGGCGACACTAAATACAGGCACAAAGATACTAAACTTGAGCTATTATCTCGCCATAACTCAATGACTCCAACTATGTTGCCGTTAATTCTGGGCCTACGAATGGCTAAATATTAACAAATGTCCAACAAACATCTAATCAATGGAAAGACGGGAATTCCTTGTGTAATTCCATATAATTCTCAGAAATGGAACATTTGAGGCTACTTAAACACGCTCAAATGAACTGAATTTTCAAAAGACAAACGTTTGAAAAATTCAGTTTATATTCTACTCACGAACTCGAATGTTCAAACATTCTTTTCTTCAAAGTCTGACCCTTTCGTTTCCAAATAACGCTCTGCATACCAAACCTATGTTTTATTTCCAGATGGAACCCATAATATCGCTAATGAACGAGGACCCGCCCTGGCCATGTACCGACAGCAGCATAGGAGAACTACTCCAGTTCAACCCTGGCTCCAGGCAGGCAGTTATAGGAATTGAGACCATACTGTGTATGAACAAGGATTTCCTGGGTGAATGGACCGAGTACTTGGCTGCTAAGAATAGTTCTGTTAAAGTAAGTTACAAATCAGATATGTTTTTATACAAACATTATAAATTTCATAGTCTCTCGACAGATGGAGGGTTCTTTTGGGCTTATAATAATAGAATGGATGGTGGTAAAAAAGTCGTCAGCCCATCTGTTGTTTAGTGGTCACCACGGCCACCAATATACATCTCACATCTGCAATACTAGAGCTACCGCCCAGAGCTTTAATGATCAGGATTGAACATGAATGATTTGCAAAAAATATTGATGAACTTTACGAACAGGCTGTAGTTCAGCGAAAAGGATCCAATCCATCATATGGCCAAAATTACTCGTGTGTATCAAACTGATGCTAAATATCGATACTATTATATGATCCACATGTAGTAGATGTGGGTTGGTTCTAATGTTGATACAAATTAAAATGTTTTGTTTTTGCTTGGATCTTTTTTACTGGCTAATTGTATCAATATACGTAGCATCACTTTATGGTGGACTCAATCCTTTTCGCTAACTACGTCTTAATACCTTCTCTAGTATTTGGTGCAATAGCTACTATCAACTTATCGACTTGTTACTATAATGGATATTTTTCCATAAACTTCATCCTGCCAGCTCTTCCGAAATAACTAAAATCCCTTTTACTTTCCAGATCCCCGACTCATGGAACACTACAGACTACCAGCCCCATCTGTTCCTCAAGTTCTCGTCCATGTTCGACTCCTTAGTGGAAGATATGCTGGTCACGCGGGATACTGTGCAGTTCGTGAAGAATGACACTGTTGACGGACGCCTGGGTTTGAAGGAAGCCTGGAAGTATGCTGTGGACAAACTCAATACTACGGAGAGAGATGTTATATTAACGTATGTATCTAATGTTAAACTTTCATAGGTATTATTATTAACTGTTTCACTGCCTAGATGGTTTAGTGATCGCAAGCTCGTCTACCGAGCGTCCAAGGGGAAAACCTCAGTCCGTGCAAAGTGTTCTTTGGTTTTTTTGGTTGAATGTACCTGAATGGTCTAGTATTAGTGTAAGCTCATTCCATATCATTGGGAGCCTATCTGGCGAAAGTTTTCCTCGCGGCAGATAAATGTATTACTCTTATGCTAAGGCTATCGGATTGTACGGGTGTGATGTTGTGTTTATTTACAACTGGTTTCACTAAAACCATTTCATAAGAAAATTACATCGTCGCATATCAAATCACCAAATTTGTTCGCTTTTTATTAATTCCATCGAATTTTACTTTTGCAGTAAACTCTTCTCCAAGGTTGACATAGTCTTCAACGCCATGGACGACTCCTCGATTCCCAGCGACGTGTCGATGAACAACCTCTGGGAGAGGTTCTCCAAGTGCGTCAAAACCAGCATGAATGATGACTGCCGGCTCCTCGGCAGGAAGGCATGGAAGTACTTCTTCGAAGCCCTATCGATCATACTCGAGAATATTTCCACTGATTTGAAAATTTACTTTACGGAAATTAACGGTAATGGCTTAATGTATTTTTCTGTGTTTTCTGCATGACGTGTATTTTATTTTATTTTGAGTAGAAATCCTGACTTTATCTTGATATCTTTGATACCGAATTTGAATCCGGAGTGGAATGTGTTTTTCTTCCATGTATCGTAATCATCAACATTCACTTCCTTCTTAGCTGCTATTCAAACACTTTCTGTGGGACCAGACCAGAAATAAATGAGACTTATAGATGGACTTAGTTTTGAATCTCCTAATTTCTTGTCTATTCTTTACAGAGCCAGACTCGAACATACTGCAAACATTCGGCTTCACTCGCAGCACGGGACTTTACAGCTTGTACGACAATATGCCAGAGTTCATGGGGGTTCTGCTCAACTCCTACTGGGACTTCGGGTTTATGAGTCAGGTAATGTTATTTATTTATTTACCAGACTCATCCTCCTAAACTAGAATTTACTAACACATTTGCGGAACTGAATCGGTTTGACTTAATAAACATCATTCATAATTCCCATAGAACTTATATTTGCGTAACTAGGTTGAACATTTTTTTTATACAAATAATAAATTTCTCCTTTGTTTTTCACAAACAAAATTATGGCAATCATAACGTGGGATGTTATATGAATTAGTTACTGTGAGACAAAACGTATTATAAATAAAATCATGTCTCTTTCCCGTGGTCAAAACTATAGAACGTGTATGCCCTGTAAAAAAAGCGGAAAAAATAGAGATGTCGTTTTAAAACAAGTATACATCCACCACACATATAAACTAAAAAATCTAAAACCGTCTCTTAGACCCATACAGCATGACTCACTTTTCAACGGAACTCCCACCTCCAGGTCCGCCGGGCAGCTTTGTCCGAGTTCTGGGACTGCGATACAGTCGTGCAGTCCATGGTGATTCCCCCGGGCAGCGTGATTGACGCCGCTTTCTTGAAGAAGGTGCAGCCTTCCGTGTGCCCCACCATACTGCACTGGATCTCTCTACCACGGGGAGAGAACACGCTGATGGATGTGTTCGCTAAACCTGTGAGTATTGATATGAAATATATGTTTCTTAAATTGATGCTTAGTTATTTTAAAGGTCTATAAAGACCAGATTCCGTGAGGCTCGTATGTCGTCTGACGTGTCTGAAATTATAACAATATTTTTGGTTGTCTAAGGCTTGTTGGATTACAATAAGCTACAACTAAAAGATTGTTTAAGGTTTCAATATTTAATAAAAATGTTTTTATTTTCAGCAATATTACTTCTTCACGATTCCCGTAGCAAATCTCACGAGCAGATTCGAAAACGCATACATTAAAGCTGTAGAACTAGCTGATTACTTAACTGAGGTATCCAAAAAAAACAAAACACTAATTACAAAGGAAGACATCAAAATGAATTCCATGGAAGGTAAACTGGAGAAAATGGTAAATTCAATACTGAATTTCAAGATCAACGTAACGAGTCCTTCCTACCGACTATTCAACGAAATTAATATGAAACAATTCACAGCACATATTTATTTAACTAGAGTAGTTAGTATTATCAATAAACTATCTGAAGCGATATTTTCGATAGATATAAAAACAATATACGATGGCACTGAAGAACAGATGAAAAAACTCGCAGGAGACTTTAGGGTTATCAAATATATGTTTAAAAGAAAACCAGTAGACGCAATCAATATACATTTTGACATAATAACAGATCTTCTATGGACCAATAATGAGAATTATAACATAGTTGATGCTATTGACAAAATGTGCACAAATTTAAAAGCAAATGCAAGTAAAACGATACTAGTTACTGAGGAAAGTGTCAGTCAGATTTGCTCGAAGGAGTATTATCGTCTGATATATGGCACTGCGCAAAATGTAACAGTAAAAGATTATACAAATGCGAGGAAGAGTTTGATGAATCTAGTAAATATATTGAAAGATGCTGAAGAAAATGTGACAGATGTTTTTGAATTTCTAAGTAATAGGTAAGTGAAGTTCTTTCTTTTATTCCTTAAACACATCTCTTTTAGATCTCTCATTTCAAAGACGATGTTTTTTTGTTTACTTGTCACTAACCAAGTTTAACACCAAGTACAGTTTATTTTATGTTTATACAAAAGGCATAAAATTTTATCCAAAAAGCAAATCCAGATAGATGTTTAAATTGTTGAAATACGTCTAATAAATCTGTAAAATATAACAGTTCCCTCAATCCACACAGGAAACAACTCATAAAGGCACTGCGTACTTCAACCAAGCACTCCTATGAGCTCAACATCCCCGTCTACCTGAAGTACTTGCAGTCCAACATTCAGGGCTATGACGTCATTCTGAGCTTCCTGGCCGGCGAGGACTGGTGGAAACTCCTCAGAGAACTCTACAACGGACCCTATGCCAACAAGTTCTTGGGATACTTGGAGAACAGTTTTGATGTTACCGAAGATCTGCTCACTAATTTCGATGAGATACATGTAAGTTTTGGATCATCTGCATTGTCTTTTCTCAATTATGTAGGGGGCAGCTTCCAGTTCAACTAGACGCGGCCAATTACATAAAGTAAGCCTGGTACTGGTTGGACTGGGTGTCCAGTCTTTCAGGCAACTAACAAACTGTAACATCTACGGTTAACATGCTTTTGAAATAAACTATAATCACGACCATCTCATCTACTGAAACATAAATATCATTTGTTGAATTTCTTCTCCTCAGTTCGTCCGCCTTTTCCACGACGTCGACGTGAATCAGACGGAATCGTTCTGCCAGCCAAACATCACGCTGTCCGACTACTTCCCGGACCGGACAGGAATGTGGTCCGACCTCAAGAAACAGTTATGTGAAGTGGACAAGTATGAGGTGTTTAACGAATTGCCACCGCTGTTCTATCCTTCTCTAGTAAGTCATTTACAGTGTATTTTGTATTTGTAGGATATTTTTTGTCTAGATTCTTTAATAGCCCTATGCAAACCTAGAAGCTTTAAATCTCCTGGTGTTTTCATCAGCTTTAAATAAGGTCGCCCTATTTTATTTTTGTACCAGCTCATTAACATCATCATTCTTCTGTCCTCATTGTTCTGTGTTCTGTCATCACTGTTCTATCCAAATGTATTTAGGGTCGACGCAGCGTGATTTCTTATTTCATACTTCATGCGGTCTGTCTAGCCATTTATGTGCAAGTCATAGATACGGCTACAAGTATTTTGTTGGAACTCCATAACACACTTTAAATCAAAAGTTGTAACTACTAAACTGCCAAGCTTCTAAAGCAAAAAAATTAACCAATAATATTTTTCAGGGTTACGAAAACGCCTTAACAGTATCCAAAGATGTCGACTACACTTCGGTCGATGCGACCATTTCCGCGGTCGAATCGAGACTAGACCTCGTCAGGGATGGACCGAAAGCGCCGCAGAACCCATCCTGGGTGACAGATGAGAAAATAGAGCATCTGAGGATGGTGGCTCTGCAGCTGCTGGGCAAGGAGTCCCTGACGAAGATCTCTTTTGCGTTGATCAGCAATGTAGTCGATGCTGGCACGCTGTTCTTGAATAACAGGTATTTATTTTTTCTTTCTTCATCCTACTCTGTCCCACTGCTGGGCACAGGCCTCTCCCCGTGGCTTTCCAGTTTGATATTTGCCTTCGCAGTCCAATCCGTTATTAATGAGGTCAGATCGTCAGGTATTAATTACAATAATTTAAAAAAGTTTAACTGCCGGTTGCGAAACAATTTGTTGCTGAACGTGGAGTCCAAACTTCCTATTTGCGTTTTCTTAGTACCCAGGTAACCAACCCCCAATTTCAAAACCCTTAAACTTAGCTCGTGAGATGAGTGTGTTGGTTCAGAAAGTGACATAAGTCAGTCGGTAATACCTCTACCATCGCATCGGGGAAAATAAGCGCGACATTTAATATTATGTTTTGACTTTCAGCCAATGCACATATTGTTCCCAATTGACGACGTGGTTCAAACAACTGAACTTACAGCTGTACAAGAAGCAGGAGTACGACAACCTTCTCTGTCACCTGCAGAGCATGAGCCTGGACGATGTATACCATTCGCTGAAGAATGAGTTCCATTGGGATATGGCTATTAAAGAGGTGAGTGGGAACACAAGTACAACGAATTTACCTTTTTTTGGTTGGGAAATCATCAAATTATGACCACTCCCGCTCTGGGCGGAGCAAAAGGGAGTGTCCGACTTCTACTGACTATAAACCACCCATGTTCCTTCTTAGCCCTTCGTGTTCCAAGACCCGCGGTATCTCTTTCGAACAGTCCCACAGCACAACGAATTGACCTAAGAATACCATCATATCGTATTCTAGATTTAATCTTTTTATTGCCAAGGTTCTAGTATTGTGATTTGTGGCCTTCTATCAACGCTAATAACTTATTCAGCTCATAGTTTTTTTAAGTTCTAGTAGTTCATCAAAGTAGTACGTTTTTTTGTACTGACTAAAACCCACCATGTTCCTTCTTAACCCTTTGTGTTTCGGGGCCGCGGTATCTCTTTCGAACAGCCCGAGCTCCGGCAGATCAAGGTAGTTGGGGTGGGGGGGTTTACAAAAGTGGACATTACTTTGAGACCATTTAATTCCCACAGTTAATATCAACCCGTAACTACACGAAGTACGAGATGAACAAGTCGATGAACGAGTTCCTGGGACAGGTTAAGGTACACTTGCTGGAAGACATGAGCGCCAAGAGTACCAAGTTGTCGGAGTGCCTCGCGAAGAACATCTCTAGGAACGAATTCGGAAATGCTACAATGTGAGTTTATACGAGTAACTTAGTTATTACCTTATTTATGGAGTACGTTGACTGAATTTTGTATCTATCTGTCATCCAATGCTAAAAATACCCAGTACCATCTTCGACTTCAGACTTTCGTTGGTCTAGTGGTCCCAAGCGCGAAGTGGTTGGTGCTACTGAGAATTTCCTGATGGAAAAACCCAATAACACTTGGCCCAACCTGGGAGTGGGACTGCTGAGCAAGAAGTCCTGGGGTCGCCATCCATCAGGAAATTCTCAGTAGCACCAACGAGTCTGAATTTGTACGCGGTTGATGGTAATATGATCGCGCCCTATTACATGGTACTTAAACATAACTAATAGTAACAACAGTTAAACTTTTGCGAAGACCTCAATACAATAAAACTTTCACTTTTCCAGGTTTGCATCCGTCCTAGCCCACACAACCAAGCTCATCAGGGCGGAACTGCCCCACATCCACGAGGTCGAGGGCGTGAGGGACCTGCCCTTCCTCAAGGACTTGTCAGAGGAAGTAGCTCACAACCTTGACGTTATGAAGCCCTTGAAGGATTACCTGGTGGAGAAGAATAAGTTGCACGGAGAACTGATGAAGATCGTCAGTGATCATAATGTTGTTGGTGACATTGAGAATGCGCAGGTCAATTTACGAAAAGTGAGTAGTTTTTTTTCTACGGGTAGTCGGTAGTCGCTAGCCTGCACTCTCTCTCTCTCTTTCAACCTTAGGTCAGCCCAATGCGAGTGTAGGTCTCTTCCAAATCTCACCAATTTAGCCTGTATTATTCCAAGGCTATAATTAAAAAAGCTTTTTAAATCTGGTCCAACACGACTGCCTACATTTACATTTTGATTATCTTCAAAAAAAAAATTTTTTAAATCTTAGTATTCTCACAATTTCATTTTTGCAGATCCGTAGTATCTCAGCGCCGTCAGATAAGGACATCATCGTTCCTAACAGTGGCTGGACCACCATCTGTGAGAAATACAACTGCAGTAAAATCGTCTCGATAATCAAGAACAATCTCAACGAAACACTAATTGATAAAGTTGTAAGTAATCATAATAATTCTACTACTCATCTTTCTTAGAATATTTCTTAAACCAAGAAAATAAGTAGTAACAGAATTCCGTTTATTGCTTTACCACAATCTTTACGATCAAGCGGGACGTGTTTGGGCAGTAACTGCAGGGAGAACAAATGAAATTACTTTGAACATTACACGAATTACTGCGACGCTGGGTCGCGCCCACCGTGGGAACAAGTGTTGTGTGTTTACTCGTCACAAGTTGCATCACCCGAGGCCGTGAGCCTTGCTTTACAATTAGTATTCCTTTCAGAAGATGTGCAGAACCTATTATTTTTATCTTATGATACCTTTGCGGGTTTTAGAAAAGAGGTAGTTTTCACGTAAGGTATCACATTGTGCGTTACCCTGCTGAAAGTTTGCTTAACTTTCAGCAGGGTAACGCACAATGTGATATACACGAATTTCGACGACACGTTTGGCGATGTGGCTGAACCATTGTCTGCTAAGCTGCGTATCGCGGGTTCGACCCCCGGACTTTCGACAACAGGAGAAATTCTTTGTGTGGCGCGACGTTTTTTAAAAAGAAGAAGAATTACAAAAATATCGGCACTAAAAAAACCCTTGTGATCTCTTCGGTATTTTACAACTGTAACAAAACATTCCTTCCAGCTCCCAAAATACCAAGACGAAGAGTTCTGGCGCTTCACCTTCCTGTCGTCTATAGCGGAACACATCGGTGAGGTCGTGTCACATGGCACCCGTCTCCTGGGGCTGGCCAGCAAGGTGGACGTGACTGACATCATAGATGGCCGGCTGGAGGCCATGGTGGACGCTCTGCTGATGATTAGCACCGAAGAGTCTTTGGATACTGTTATGTTCAGGTGAGCTTGGATACAAACTTCTCACACTTATTTTAGTGGTTCATTTTCTTTGTTAGTTTGTTGTCGTTAAATCCAAAATGGTTTTTCACTCTGATATTCTAGACAAATAGATTTCACTGTTTTATCGTGTTTCTGCAACGAGTTATGAGAATATAATATTGTCACAAACATATCGACAGTAGAAAGTCATAGCTCTAGTTATCGCTATAATAATATTCATGTTAAATAAGCTCTCTCTCTATTAACCCACAATATTTCCAGTCTGCAAGGAATAACAAAGGAGCTGCAGCCAGTGCTGGGTGACACTCCTCTCGGCAGGGACTTGGAGTCGCTGTCCTCTGGGCTGGTCATCGTACGGAAGCTCAAGAACTATATGGTCCAGGAAGCCGATCTTAAAAGTAAGCTCCTAAAAGACATGTATGGACTTTTACTTGACTGCTTCGTTGGCGTAGTGATTGCTAACGCTACTGCTAAGCATTCGATATCCTGGTCGTTCTAAGTATTATTGTGTTTTTCAACAATAGCAGCCCTTTTTTTTGGCGGGTGGAAAATCATCGAATAACCCCTCCCGCTCTTGGGCAGAGCGAAAGGGAGTGTCAGACTTCTACTGACTAAAAACCACCCATGTTCTTTCTTAGCCCTTCATGTCGAGGCCGCGGTATCTCTTGCGAACAAACCGCAGCCACGAAGCTGCGTAGCCCTTCGCCGCTCACAGGCGTGATCTAAATCATCAAGTTTCTGGCCCGTTCTTCTCCGTAGAGATCTACGCTTTCGAATTGGCAACTACAGTACTTTCACCGTTTTTATCCCTTGTGACTGGGACTGTAGCTACATTGCATTGTTGTATTTGTTCCTACAATTAAAAAGTGATTTTGATTTCTTATGTTTAATATTGAATATTCTTGTCCCAGTGGAAGTATCCAAGATGTTCTCTGATCCTGAGGAGGTGGAGATGGGTCTGAGCGCGCTCGGCATCAACAACACGAACTTCTGGTCCATCGCCGCGCCCAGGATATATGCTGGACATGTGCAGCTCAAACCGGTACGTCGGAAATTATTTTATTGTGATCACAATCTTGAATTCCGTATTGGAATAGAATATAATTCATTTATTTTCAGGTAACAAATACCCATAGATAAATACATTTGTGTTAGTATACGTAAATTTAAACATAATGTTATTAGCACTTCACTTCACTTGCACGATACTTTGAATTAGGGGTTATTGGGTCGCAAGTTAGAATCTCGGCTAGATAATTGTTTTTTTTTAATTCTTGTTATCAGCCGGGAGCCTGCAATTGTGGAAAATGCTCGTCTTTATTCCGTGGGACTTCAAATGTGCAAAGTTTAAGCTGAGACGTATAAATAGCAGTCGTGATGTTTTTTTAAGCGACTGTGATCAAGCTTTTCTTTAACTTTTACGAGTTAGATTCATTTTTATGTAACGCCAACATCTCAAGCTGTAATAGTTGATCGGACTGAGTCAAAAAAATATGATTCTAATTAGTCCGTCAGTTAGATTATGGAATAATATTGGATACGTGTTTTTTGTTTTATCAAATTAATAAAAATTGACGAAGATAAAACATCATTTATCATTTATCATCAGTAACCACAAATTTCTCTTCCTCAGCTCCTCACCCTGAAGCCGGATGACAGCCACATCGCCAACTACGTATGCCAGATGGAGCCCATGTCCAGGATCCTGTACCCAGCAGACCTGGACGTGGTATCAGCAGAGGATGTGTATGGAGCTGTTATAGAGCAGTTCTGTGGCCTGCCTGACGATGTGGCCAAGCAAGTGCTGCCTGTGCTGATCCGCAACTTGAATTATAGCGTGATTCTTGATCAGGTATGTTGGTGACTCATATTTGTTCTTCCTAGGGTTGGTGGAAACATCTTAAATAGTTGCATTTTCATTCTCATACTGAAGTCACCATTATCATCGTCATCTGCCTAGCTTATATCTAGACCACGTTGGGTTCGGCTTCCAGTCTATCAGGAAGCAGCTAGATACCAGTATTTTACAAGGAGCGACTGCCTATCTGACCATCACAACCCGTCACTGGGTAATACGATCATCATCATCTTCCTGCCCTTGTCTCATTCCACTTTCATTCTCCCCTAAATAATACGATACCCGTTGGTAATGAGGACACTGAAGTAAAAAAAAGCGTTTACAAACACTTAAATTCACATACACAAACACACCCACACCCGAAACACAGACCATACAAATATTTGTTCCGTGCGGGGATCGATCCCGCGACACGCAGCGCAGCAGTCCAATCGCTCAGCCACTGCGCCAACCGTGCCGTCAAAAATAATAGTGCTATAAGAGGGAGTGATTGCCCCCTTGTTATTAATCTTACATGATCGCGTCGTCTTTCTTTCTTTTTAATATAATCAATTCTTTCAGGTATCCAGCACTCTCTTAGCCAAACTCTTCATCACCTCAAACCTAACGGAAGAAGAAGGTTCCTCATTGATGGCCAAGTACCCAAAGATGGCAGCACTGCTCCCCTTGATTATCGAGACCTTCGGAGATATGGGGAAGACCATCCTTGGCGAACCCCTATTCAAGAGCCTGATGGACTTTAAGGCCCTTGGGGATATAATGATGTGTATGTATTGCCAGACACTTTCTTTAATTTATTTGCTCAGGTGTAATGTAATACTGAATTTCTCGACTTTTCGCCACTATAATATGCATGTAGGTATACTACATAGTTATAAACCTTCCTATTGAATTACTCCATCTATTGCTGACGACTCCGTTTAAATCCGTTGCGTAGTTTAAAAGATTTTAGCGCAGGAACAGCGGGAGCGACCATTAAATATCTAAGTAATCATTAAATATCTCTGAGTACCGCAGTTGTGTTAACGTCAAACACTATTCTTAGCCTAAAGTAAATTGAATTAATGACGTTTGATTTTGTAGTATTTTTTCTATCTTTATTAGGAACCATTTTAAAAGACCATGAAGTTTCTAGCCGGTTCTTCTCCATAAAAAACAACCAACTAGAACCGTGCACCTTTTGTCTATGTTTTATAAGTGCCCATGTGAAAATTATTATATAAATATTTTGATTTTGATTTTGCAGCACCCGATTTAATGAAGACCACCGGCAGCATGATGTGTGGCAAGCCGTTCCAGATGAAGAATGACCGTTTCTACAAGACCATCGTCCAAATCGAAGACATGAACACGGAACCGGACCAGGCACAGCTTGATGTACTTCCCAGTAAGTTCTCTTAAAAAACAACTATCTTTGCAATGTATAAATTCAATCTTTTTAGTATTAAATAGTCGTCCATATTGTATGAGTACTATGTATTAGAAAGCCGTCATTCTTTGGAAACCAACATCATATTTTTATTTGACTTGGATGTGCTCTGGCGATTGAGAGTTTTTCATGCTCAGTGTACACTGAAATGTCTGGCTGATGGTGGCACGTGTGTCGGATGATCGGATCACTTCGTTCTGATTCTGATTTGAAAGGGTGTCTATGGAGTTGCTTGCCCGTTCTTCTCGATAGAGATCTACGCTAGGGAATGGGTAACTACAGTACACTCACAGTTATTATGCCTTGTGACTGGGACTGTAGCTTATTTTATTTTGTATTTGTTCGACTATTCGAAAGTGCCTGTAACTGGCCTACTTGAAATAAAATATTTGATATTTGTAATTGTGGTTTGATATTCTAACTTTCTAAATCTGTATGTAAATTTTTTGACTTTCAAAAGCCAGCAGTATTTTTACTCTCAGTGATAGTTACTCGTATATATTTTGGCTTTAAGTAACTTACGTTTTTTATTTAAACTTGCAGAACCCTTTGACAAATATACATAACAGTGGTACGTGTTTTTTTACTTGACAAATGATTCTTGTGTTTCCTAGCCGAATTTTGCCGTAACTTATACAAGGACATTATCAACGTGGAAGGAGGCAAGATAGTGTGGAGCTTCCTCAAGCCTCTCGTCATGGGCAAGATATTGTACACTCCCGCTACGCCCGCAGTCGAACGAATTATAAAGCAGGTAATAGAAAAATTATGTTTATTTAGCAAATAGGTTGTTACACTCTTTAAAACGTTGTTTTTTTTTTAAACTGTAAGGGCCGTTGTTTAGTACCTAACTACTCTGAGAGAAAACAGCCGAAAGATACTCAGAGTTCATAGTCTCTTTTAGGGCCCAGACAATATAATCTTATTGTACTCACTTCAGGACTACGCAGATAAATGCCTGAGATGGTCTTTTGTAAAAGAACTAAGCAGATTCGAGTGGACCTATCCTATAAGTACCTACAAGCATTTGTCAGTCGGCACATAAACCTTCTCGGCTGTTATCAGCCATCACGCCAGTTAGTGGAATTCGCACGCCTTAAAACTTTTGTTTGTAGCCGATTTCGTCTCGAAATTTCCGTCTACCCCAATATGACAGAATGACCGTTTCTTCATCCACAGGCCAACACAACGTTCGCAGCAACAGTGAAGTTCACGGGTCTAATCCACTCGTTCGCGTCGGCGTTCCCAGCCGTGCCGAAGCTGATCTCCCACCGCGAAGGTCTGGAGGCGTTGAAGAGGGTCATGACCTCGCCCCAGTTCAGTGCAATGCGGCAGATGATCATCAAGGAAGAGAACTTCGAGATGCCCGACCTGAATATCGATGAATTGCTGAATGAGTTCGGGGATGTGGATGTAAGGATAACTAATATGTTTTGAGTTTGAGTTTGAGTTTGTTGTTGCAAGATCAAACCATTTATTTCAAATGTTACATTATGATAAGCCATACAAAGTACGCAATATGCGTTTGGGTTCTACGTTATTATCTGAATTTTACATAAAATTACACATTATTTGTGACAAACAGCAAACACACTACTGGTATCCATTGAAAACCATTCGCTGAGGATATTGCGATTGACTTGGTAAATAGATTCCAGAAGTATGTCGCAAAAAGTATTTGTACGTGGACCTTAAACCATCCACCTAGCTACTGGACATCAGTGACGAAGTAATACCCATCCAAGAATCCTTATAATATCCGGACCGAAAGTGAAGAAAACTTTTTAACAAATCCTTGGCTTTTCTTCTATATACATTAACGCTCCATATCTCCCCAGGGCCTAGGCAGCATGCTAATGAAGGCATCGGACATGATGCACTGCATGAATTTGAATCGCTTCCACCCGGCTGCGGACGAAGTTTCAATGACGCACCGCGCGGCACAACTCAGCAGAGTTGATGAATTCACTGCTGGTAAGTTACTGAACTGTGTGACCGTTCGACTGCCAAGTCATAGATTACGAGTTCGAACCCAAGACACGAACCTCTGATTTACAGGCAGGCACTACCCACACGATAAACAAAACAAAGCAATGAACATGTAAATGTACTACAGTGCCATCTAGGACGAAAATGAAGAAGTTCTGGATCGCGATATTAAAGTTAGGCGAACTTTTTTGACCTTGCCAACTAATTACAAACGTTGCGTCGCTTTAAATAAAGTCAAAAATAAATAATTAACCTTAACCGCGTACTCATGGACGTTGGCGGTCTGTTACACTTATGGAAGTTGAAACATTTTGAACTTTATTTCAACATTCACAAGAAAGATATTTATTTAGTCAAAAATGCGTTTCTATTGCACTTTACCGGGTTAGTTCCACCACCTCCTATGGTATAGAACTTTTATTTCAATCTTACTTCAGTGTTGTAAATTGAGCTTTTATACTCTAAGAGGTGGTGATAGACCCCCTGGTCTGCGTCAGCCCTAACAGTTGTCGCTGATAAAAATACACCCGAAACAAAACAAAACTTGCATTCCTATAAGGTCTCCACAAACGAACAATAACAAATTTTATTATTTTACCCTAGGTTTAGTGTTCCTAAACACCAAAGATGAGGATGACTCCTTCACAAACGTGGAGTATAAGATCAGGATGGACATCGAGAACTCACCCACTACCAAGAGATTGAAGGACTAGTACGTATCTTTGAAACACTTTCTATTTTATGTGAATATACTAGCTGTTGCCAGAGGCTTCGCCCGCTACAACTTCAAAATTAGCGCGACTGCTGAATATGAGGTCCTGGGTTCGATTCCCATGTCGGGCCAAGTGTTATTGAGATTTTCCATCAGGAATTTCTCGATAGCAGCCAAGGAGTCTGAATTTGTAGTCAGAATGTCGACAATCTGATGGTTAGTCATCGTGCTAACCAGCTTTATGAGTGGAATGGTGCTGATCCATGCGTCATGCTCGTGAACGGGTGCTGTCAGTTGTGACTGGTCACCTCTTAGCTGCCACGGCTTGTTTGAATTATTATTTTATCTTTGAATCGTCGTTTTTTGACTTTACTGTGGACACTTATCGTGCACATCTTGCTACATCGTTCTCACATAATATACCATCTCAACATGAATGATATAATGTACCAAGATTTTGTAACAATATTCTGATTTAAAAGAGTGTCCATGGAGTTTCTTGCCCGTTCTTCTCCATAGAGATCTACGCTAGGGAATGGGCAACTACAGTACTTTCACAAGTTATTATGCCTTGTGACTGTGACTGTAGCTTAGGAGTGCAATACGTCGTCCCGGGGGTTGCTGCGTCGAGTTGCGCGTCGCCGGATGTCTGCGGCGGCGAGTGCTGTGGGTGCGGGGGCGCGCGGCGGCGCGTGCCGTGGCGATGGGTGCGCGGGGCTCCGGGTCGCGGGGCGGTGGTTGCGCGTTGCGGCGTGCATTCGTTGTTCCGTGAATTGGAGTCTCGTACATTCGTTGTTGCGGTGTGCGTCGCTGCGTGCTTTCGTGCTCGCAGTGTTCGTTGTTGCGGGTATTCGGCGGCGTGTGATTCGGCGTGGTGGCTTTCGGGATGACGTATTGCACTCGTAGTTTAGTTTTATGAATTGTTCTTCTGACATTCAAAAGTACCTGGTAATGGTTTAATTGAAATAAATGCTTTGACTTTGACTTTTGACTTTGACTTTGACTTATGTAAAATACTGGTATTCAGCTGCATGCGGTTAGTCTGGAAGACAACCCAATAAAGTGAAAATACCTGCAACCATTACTAAAACTCCTCTTTGCCCCCTAGCCTGTGGATCCCGGGACCAGATGCCAGCTTCATTGAGCACATGCGTTACTTCCGCGGCTTTGTGGTGATCCAGGACATTATAGACAAAGCTATCATCCGCCTGTCTCACAACTCCACTCGAAGCAAGAGAGAGATACAAGAGGAGGAAGACTGGGCGGTGTACGCGCAGCAGGCGCCTTACCCTTGCTATAGGAAGGACTAGTAAGTATTCTTATTCCTATCCTATAATGAACTATAATCTAACTACTCTGCTTAAGGTTCTGGGTTTGATTCCCAGGTTAGGTCGTAATTGGGATTTTACAACACGATTTTTTACGGAATATGGATTTGTGCCCGGTTGATGGCAATAGGCTCGCCCCCTATTACATAGGACTAAGTTGGAAAATGTGGGTGTACTAATGGAGGTACCCTCCTGCTTAACACTTCGGGTGTTACAGTCGTGTTGTTTTGTTATCATCAGTTCAGAGAGGCTAATTAAATGTAAAACTAAAGCCATTTCTGTTGTTTCAGTTTTTATGTTGTTTTTCTAAAGATCAGTTTGGAAACGAAAGGCCGTTTAAAATCCAACTCTGAATGAAGTTATGCTAATCTTTAAGTTAATCCTGGTGTAACTATACTTCGCATTTAAAGTGGTTTTAAAAAGTATCAACTCAATTTCGTACCCTTTTTTTTGGCGGGTGGAAAATCATCAAGTAACCCCTCCCGGTCTTGGGCAGAGCAAAAGGGAGTATCAGACTTCTACTGACTAAAAACATCCCATGTTCCTTCTTAGCCCTTCATGTCGAGGCCGCGGTATCTCTTGCGAACAACCCGCAGCCCCGTTGGTCGGACACTCCACGTTGTGCCACGTGTTTCTGTTAATCATAGACTTATTGTCACAGCTACCAGACCTCTCTATACGAGTCGCAGTCTCTGATCGTGGCGTTCTTCTTCTCACTGCTGTTCACCGTCGCGTCTTGCGTCCGGTTCATCGTGTCTGACAAGGAAACTGGAAATACTATGGTAAGCTAATTGTGGTGACGGTAAGAACACAGGACTTCTTCAACGGGAGTGGAGTGAACCAAGTGCGAATAACGTTTGTGTGACAAAACATTAGATCAATTGCTGGGTTGGTCAAGTGCATATTCGTGAAAAGAATAAGAGATTGGCTCCACTCTAGTTTCAACCTTTATATCTTTTGCGTAATATTTAATTGACGCCGTAGTAATTTTATTATCTTTTGTTATTGAATTTGACTTGAACTATAGTTAAAAGAGCAGTGGTGGCCCAGTGGTAGCGGCCCCTACTTACGAACAGTGTAGACGGGGTTCGAACCTAGTCAGGCGCATTACTTTGTGTAATTTATTTCATCACCACTGCTCTCAAAACGGTGAAGGAAAACATCGTGAGGAAACCGGCATGTCTTAGAACCAAAAAATTCGAAGACATGTGACATCTACCAACCTGCACTGGGCCCGCGTGGTGAATTATAGCCCATCACTCTCCTAGAGAAGAGGCCTGCGTCCCTGCAGTGGGAACATTATAGGCTGATGATGATAGCTAAAAGTAGTGATAGTCAAGTAGTGTGACCATCAGACTGCCAGTCAAAGGTCTCGAATTCGAACCCAAGAGCACCTCCCACCTCCTCGCGCACCTCTGATTTTTCGATACCACAATACGGCATGCCTGAAAGATATATCTCGACGGTATGTAAGGCCAAGCCAGAGGCCCTTGGATGGCAGAACAATTCACACCAGATTAAGTACCAGAAAGAAAGACTTCGAACAAGCATAGAACGTGAACATTCAGCTATCTATGTATGTGACAGTTATATTATTTCCACCTTAGATAATAAGAGTTAGTAGAAGTTTATATCCAGGAGTAAACCTCATTACATTGTCACCTCATCTCTTTCCCTAGCTGATGTCAGTGATGGGCGTGGACCTGCGCTGGCACACCCTCTCCTGGTTCATCTCCTGCTTCCTCGAGATGACGCTGACCATGACAATCGGGACCGTGGTCCTGTACCTTGGCTACGTGCTGCCCAATACTGATCCCAGCCTCGTGTTCGTGCTGCTCTTCATATTTGGACTTAGTGTGCTTAGTTTCTGGTAAGTTTTCATGATTTAATGATGTGTTTTGGTTTAAAGGCTATGACACATTCTATGAATCTAATAGCGTATAAAAATCCCACTGCCGGGACACAGGTCTTATCTCTGTGAGAAAGGGAGAAAGAGCGAGGTAAGTACAGCCCTCGCCAAACTTTGTGACCGCCTTGAATATAGTCGCGAGTCCGAACTTGCGCATGGTACAGTCGAGTGGACAATACGTAATCAACCAAACAATTTTCGTTTTCTAACATTTTTAATACTTATTTTATTATGTCAATTTATTTTTCTTGTGCGTCCCGCTAATACCCTGATTTTGTGTTCTGCGCAATGCAATGAGCCTAGTTTCGGGGCGGTCACAAAGTTTGGCGCGGGCTGTACTTCTACTTAAGTAGATTTCACATGTCTTAGAATTTTTGATTCTTCACGATGGTTATAGTAGACCCTTGCAGGCACACGACAATATTTCAGTTTTCTGTGTGGGATGATGACACATGGCTGAAGCACTGCACATTTATATAAAAAATATCTATAAACTGACTTACCCGTGGTCGCAAGAGTAACTGCTGAGCATGAGATCTTTGGTTCGATACCCGGGTTGGGCAAAGTGCTATTGGCGTTTTCCACCACCAGGAATTATCAGTAGCCACGGAGCCCAGTTGATGGCAATAGACACATGGGACTTAAAAAATAGAACTGGCAAAATGAGGGTGCACTAATGGGTACTCCTATCTGCCTAACTTTTCGGGGATTACCGGTGTGATGTTTTGTTATGTTTTATCCCGTAAGTGACAGTATTAGTGTATTTATAAACCGTGAAAGTTTAAAACAGTGTGTGATATAATTTTCGTTTTGATTCTCTAAAATGTCCAATAAGGTATATTACAGTGCGTTACTTCGCCCTTTTTTTCTGTACCGGTGTAGAAAATCTTCATGGATGTCCTCCGCTCTTGGGCGAGCGGAGGGGTCTGACCAAGCCACCTCGGTGTTCCCTTCCTACTCTTGCAGCAGACACCATGGGAACTAGTGCGGCTTCCACGATAAGTTGCTTCTCCCTAATGTACCATTGCTGTCCACAGCTACATGCTCTCGAGGCTGTTCTCCTCGGCCAGTCTGGCAGCCGTGTTCACCGCCATCTTGTACCTGGTCAGCTTCATGCCCTTCATCATCATCCTGTCGCTGGAGGCTGTGCTCTACAGCTCACTGAAGACTTTTATTGTAAGTTCACTTATTTATTGGAACGAAGTTCCTTATCGCGCGTTGTGAAAGGGGGCTAGACGGAAAAAATTCTTACGAAAAGTTGTCACGACACTTTTTGCTATAGTAAGCTATTGTAAGCTGTGCGGCGTCGCATGTTTCTCTGTCTGTCTCTCTCTCTCTTATAGAAAGCAAGCCAGATATTTTCATTTCTACATTTCTTTTTTTATTTTTTTTACTTAATAAAAAATAATAACAATAACTTCGTTCCATCCGGGTGTTCCTTGACACCTCTCAAGTTTTTTTTGGATGTTTTTAACCCTATCTCGGCCCCTATTACATGGGACTTAAACATAACTTACGAAATTTCGGTGTACTAATAGAAGCGCCTCTGCGCAACCCTTCTCAGCCTAACAGACGTGATGTTATGTTATGTTCTCCATGCATAAAACCCCACAATTTCCCCCCAGTGCCTATCGATGTCCTCGTCCCTCTGCTACGCGTTCCTGTACATAACGCGGTACGAGGCGCACGGCACTGGGGCTCACTGGGCAGACCTCTGGACCACTCCGGATGAAAGCGAGGATATGAGCATCGGAATAGCTGCTCTCATGATGTGCGCTGATGCGGTGCTGTACTTCATCATTGGGAAGATTATTGACAGATATTTAGGTGAGTTTTTTCTTCTTACACGTCATCATCATCACCTACCGGCTTTTTTCCCATTATATTTGGGGTCGGCGCTACACATAAAGAAGAATAGAAGAAGAATGGAAGAAGAGATTCTTCCCTGTCAGACGTCATTGCATCATTTACTCCTTTCTTTTTCCTCTCCCTCTCCATACCTGAACATTTTTATATCCACCACCTTTTTAGTTACAGGTACTTCATCCTTCTCACACGTGAATGTGTTATAATAATGCTGTATGTCATCTTGCTGGCTTCCATGTTTCCTTAGTTAACCTCCACTCCTATACATCTTCATCCAAACCAGGGATGTTACGGAGCTTCGACTCCGGTTCCGTTAAGTCGGAACTTCCGATTATTATTACACCTTCGGTTCCGACTTCGGCTCCGACACTTTTAAATCGAAGGTTTTAATCGGAGGTTGAAGCATAACATAGCGGCGGCGGCGGCCTGTGTCGACTGTTATGAACAGGTTCATACATGTCGCGCGGGGAATCCCCCCGACTCCCACTACGTGCACTCTATCGTCAATTATTTTTTCACTTGTTGTTAATTTGTCCTTATATAAAAATTCTCTTTCATGCCACCACTTCTGCCTCTGACTCCGATTCCGACTCCGATTCCGACTCCGATTCCGACTCCAATTCCGACTCCGATTCCGACTCCGATTCCGACTCCGATAAAGCAAATTTAAAAACTCCGACTCCGCCTTCGGTTCCGATAAAACTACCTCCGTTACATCCCTTATCCAAACAAACCTCAACTCAAGGATCACTCTATTCCCACCAGGTATTAAAACGATAAAAAGCAACATAACGCACTGCACGACGACAGAGGAGAAGGCAGGCGTCAGCATTGTGAACGTGACCAAGATCTACGGGGAGAAGTCCAGAAGACCCAAGATTGCACTGGACAATGTGTCCATCGAACTGCATAAAGGACAGATCACCACGCTACTGGGGCATAACGGGGCTGGAAAGACTACGCTTATGTAAGTGGACAAATATTTATTTAATTCCCAGTAGCAGCCACGGAATCTAGATTAGTGGCCGGTTGATGGCAATAGGCTCGCACATAGGGGGCGAGCCTATTGCCGTCATGGAAACATGGGACTCAAACTTAACTGGCGAAAGAGGGCGTTCTATAAGGTACACCTCTCCCTCACAGATCACAGGCGTGATGTTCGTAAAGTTAAATTAATAATTATCTGCTAAATCTTTTGACCTTATACAGGACAGTGTGATTTGAGTTTAATGTGTCTTATTTGAAAGCTTTTCTTATGTTACTTTATATTTTTTGTTAATTTGAATTATTTTGTTTAGTCGTGAGCGAGACTGTTTCTTTCTTCCTCGTTCAAACTTTTCAAAAATCTATATTGTACATTACGAAGGACTGCTCTACACACAATCCACTTTACCTTTTAACCGATTTCAAAAAGAAGGAAGTTTTCAACTCGATTGGTACTTTTTAGGTTTCCGTAGTCAACATGTCTGTCCATCCGTCCGCACTATATCTCAAAGACTTTTACTGCCGTACTCAGAGAGCTTTAATTATTACTTAGGCCATCACTTAGTAAAGGTTTTGACAGTTTTGTCATACATTATTATGGCAGACCTTTCCTTAGTAACGGCTTAAGTAATCATTAAATATCTCTGAGCACCGCAGTTAGTACTAGAAAGCTATAATTTGGCATGAATATACAAATGAGTAACGCCAACAATATGGTAAAATAAAATTTTGAAAATATTTTTATTTTAGACTATCTCCAGTACACATTAAAGTGGGAATGGTTTTTTTTATCTCGCAAAGTCTATTGTGTGGGATGACGTTGGATAGGTCTATAAAAAATATTGCGAATTTCCTCAAACACTTTTCCGAATAAGGAATTCGTATGTGAAATATTAACCTCTAAAGTGCAAATTTTTGTTAGACTTAAGTGTGGCTACCTAAACCACCTATACGGATTGTGTTTGGGCGTGTGAAGAAAATCATGGTAGTAGCATATATAACGAAAATAAAAGGGAAACTATCACAGCTAAGTATGCTTTACAAGTTTACGAGTAATAATCGACCAACTCATAAAAACATACTTGTTTAAAATATTTTCCTATACATAATGTATGGGAGCGCAGCTCTTAAAACTGCAAATGAAAGTTTGTTTTATTTTCACAATAAAAATCATCGTTCGGAGGCAGGTAGGCAGCGTTGTTAATCAGTTTAGTAAGTTCATATACTTTTGTAAACTTAGAATGTCACAATAATAAACACTTTTTCATTTTCTTTTTCCTAATCCTGTGTTCCACTCGACAGTAAGATCCTCACGGGCATGCTGAAGCCAACGAAAGGCCACGTGATCGTGCGGTCTGACGGCGCGAGCACCATGCTGGGCGTGTGCCCGCAGCGCGACGTGCTGCTGGAGTACATGAGCGCGCGCGAGCACGTGCAGCTGTACGCGCAGCTTAAGAGCGGCAAAACCGCGGCTGAGGTGCAGGATGAGGTGGACAAGTGAGTAGCATATCGTGGAGAAGTCTTACCAAACGGGTGGTCTTTATTGGATATGTTCACTATTACCGAATTCAACTAAGTCAGATCAATCTTCAGGTTGTGCCGCGCTTGCCTAGGTTAGTCAGTGGATGGGAGACCACCCATTACATAACGAGTTTCCTCCGTGCCTTGGATAGTTTTACAACCAGTGTTATCAAGGGGTATCATATTACCCAGTACTAACAGGGCTGTGCAAATCATGTAGGCGCTCGTCCCATGTAAAATACTGGTATTCTGATGTACTGTATCCGGTAAGACTGGAAGCACACCCTAACATAGTTGAAAAAAGGCTGGGCAGGTTATGATATCATGATCCAAAGGCGTGCGCACAGTGTTTCATTCGCGTTAATAAACACGTGGTACTTAATGCCTGGCAAACTGTTAAACTAAAACTGGATAGCGAAGACAGAAAACCGCCAAAAGTGGAGAGATTTTTTAAAGACCTACACTCACAGCATTAGGTGGTCAAAGATTGAAAAAGAAGATGAAACCATCTAAAGTCCTTCTCTATTCCAGAATGCTGCAAGTCCTGTCCCTGGGCGCGGTCTGCTCGGAGCCTGTGGCGCGTCTGTCCGGCGGCACGCGGCGCCGTCTGTGCGTGGCGCTGGCCTTCATCGGCAAGCCCCACCTTGTGTCTCTGGACGAGCCCACAGCTGGAGTGGACCCTGGTGCCAGGAGGTGAGCTGGTCACCACTAAGCCAAATAGTTAGACGGTGGATATTTGAAACGCCTTGTCTCTTAGAACCCTGATCCAAATAAAATTTAAACTTAATGTCTTTATGAGGCATTGAGTGTCTGTTGTTTTTTTTATTTGAACGACTTTCAGAACCGGACGTTACTAATCCGAATGAACGCTTTATGTCTCTAACAACATTTTACTTGTTGTTAACTTTAACTTTAGTTGTTAGGTTACGAGATGTAACATTTTCATATATGCGCTCTATGTTTTTCCATTTGGCGTACACATATGATTTTCAATTTAAAAAAAAAGGAAATCTATTGGGTTTTCCTTCAGGAATTTCCCAGTATTGCCACTGTTGACAGCAACAGGTTCGTCCCCTCACGGGACTTAAACATAACTAGCTAAATGTGTGTGTACTATTAGGTACACCTCTGCCTAACCCTTCAGGTATAACAGGCGTGATGTTATGTTAGAGTACTCTAAAACTGACCTTATTTCCAGGGACATATGGTCGATGATAGTGAAGCTGAAGGAGGGCCGCACGATCCTGCTGACTACGCATCACCTGGACGAGGCAGAACTGCTCAGTGACCAGATTGTCATCATGCACAAGGTACAGTACACCTGCACCGGTCACATGTATTGCAGGTCGAAGATAATGCACCTGGAGAACCGCACAATTCTGCTGGATTGGTTTACAGTTAGGTTTCTTGATATAAGACCGCGAATCGCAAGCGTAAAGTGGGGCACCTTCAAGCCAGGTGGAGCGAGGATCTCTGCAGGATGTTGAGAGTTGACGAAAATCCAGCTGAGTGGTGTACAGTCGGAAAGGGCTATGTCCAGCAGTGGACTACTGGAGAATGTAGTTCTTGTAGAAAAAGTGTGGTTAAAAATCGTAGCATTTGTAGCAGAGCAAAGCAGGACTGCCAGGTATCATTTTTTTCCTCTAATAAACTGCCGCACTCAGAGATATTTAATGATTACTTAAACCGTCACATAATAAAGATTTGACAAACGAAACCTTCACCAAAGTGTCAAAATCTTTACTAAGTGATGGCTTATATAATTAAACATTAAACGTCTCTGAGTGCGGCAGTAAAACATAATAATTGGCGAAATGTGCTGTGTGTTTTAAGTAATTTTATTTTTATTTTTGACTATTTAAGGTAACAACATTACAATATTAATCACACCCGTAATGTTGTACACCCACATTTCGCCTGGCAATAACAGTATTAGTGAAAGTTAAAATGTAAATGTTTATTTCAAAAGACCGTACTAGTTTTAAACTTAAATGAAAGCGAAAACATTACAAGAGCAACATAATCGAGACATCCTTACGTTTTAGCACGCACCGGGCTACATCGCATTGCGCACCTTGCTACGTCATAGAATAAGCTTTACTTTCGGTTGGCACGTAGTACATCTTCTACAGTAGCTTTTGATATTGTGTTAAAAATTGTACACTATCGTCTTTATCTTTTTCCGGATTATATCCAAAATCAAATTAAAATAATGATTTTTTACTTGTAAACTTATAAATATGCCATCAAAATAAACTAACTAACAAAGTTTTAGTAATATTGGATTCATTCAATGAAGCAAAGCACCCCTAAAATAAACTGAGCGGGGTTACTGGTGCTGGGGTGACGGCAGGGACGGAAGTGCACAAACATCTGTCTGTCTCTCTCACCCTCATAGGAAATTACATCTACGTATTTTCTGAAACCACTTTTTAGAATACAATAAGAAATACTGATAATTAGTCAAAATAAAAAATACTATAAGAAACTTATTCCGATTTAAATACCTTCTGAATCAAAACATTAAACAAAAGTAAGCCACGTATCTCGTAATAAATTCTCAAAGTTGAAATCCTACATCTCGCTAGCAAAGTTTTCACGTTACTTTACTAGGGAAGACCGCGTCATGCTTGTATATCGGGGGGTCCGTGGCTACTCCGGAAGCCGGTGCTGGCAGGAGCCGGTCTAAGTCCTGCTACCTAAGCAGATTCTAGTAATTATGATAAGTGAGCATCAGTGCTGAACAGAATAATCTCAAACAATGAAATCGAGACGCAAGTCTCAGCCCCACCGGTAGTAGCCTCTTTGACCCTCTTTTGTTGGATTTCTTAAAAAAAACGTTTCAAATAAACCTCTTTTTGCATTTCTTAAAATGTTTTTGCATAGTTTGTCGGTATACCTTGTTGGGTTTTGTTAAAGTTATCATAGAAATTAAAAAGTTTCTTGTCTCTCGGTCACCTTATAACATGCAGCGTAATGCTGATAACATTTCTTACCACAATCACAAACATGAAACTACCCAATGAATTTAACCTGTTATCGTTAACTTTAAAATATATTTTATAATGATGAATGACCCATAATATATGTCTCAAGCTCTCAAGTCCGCTGCCGCTTCGTCTGTATTTTGTTGGTTTTGTTAAAGGAATTTTAAAACTTAAACATGAAAACTTCTTTTTGCGTTTTTTGATAGTTTTTTGAACGATTTGTTAAAGGTGTTGTTGGTTTATGTTCATGTTTTAATGAAAATCATAAATTTCCAGAATGTTGTGGTGTTAAAAGTGAAAGTCCGAAATCGTATTACATTCTCACATTTTATTCCAAAAGTCACAGCATATTTCTTCGCTATGCGACCCTGACAATCCCTGACAGCCTTAGGTCCCGCTAGAATATTGTAGCGTTACACTGATTGGAAAGTTTCCTGCCGAAATCTCTAAAGTTAACAATTGGTTAACAGAGCAAAGTATAACTACTAGATATGTTATCATTTTCTTCTCCTAACCTAACGGATCTAGAATGTTAAACATAATTGACAAAATACGTGTGTGTATGTGTACAGAGAGATCCCGAGAAAAGAACAGGCGCTATATAATAAAGAAATGTTGAATTTTATATATAACTCTGAATTTCTCAGCTTCCAGGATTTCAGAGGATAACAGTTTAGAGAGTCATCTGTGTTGTTAACATTTCATTTTAAATAGACATAAATTACCAGCCAGTGTTTATCACTCAAGAAAGTGAAAACAATTCAGAGTGTAAGCTGAGAGGTTGAGACAACCATTCCGTAGCGATGCTACGGCGTAGCTCGAACCTTGCTACGCTGTAGCATATGTTTTAGATTTAATTGACACTAATATAGAAAGGATTTTGATGTTATTTATTTTTCGAATCTTCGGAATGATACTGGAAATCAACTAAAACTTATTTTTAATTGTAAAAGTTATAATATGCTATGAATATAAACGCACAAAACTACAGAAGTATTAGTAACGCTTTGTTCATTCAACGAAGCTTTATTAAAACTTCTGCAGATGTATTTGTGGAGGAAATGAAAGCGAAAGTAAACTACCCTTCAATAAGTGGGCGGGATAAACTAGTGCGAGGTTCGCTTGGGCGGAAACGGAAGGGCGCAAACATCTACCTATCTCTCTCACCCTCATAGAAAAATATATTTACGTATTAAATGAAACCATTTTTTAAAATACAATAGTAAATACTGATAATTAGTCAAAACAAAAAATACTTTAAGAAACTTATTCCGGTTTAAATACCTTCTGAATCAAAACATTAAACAAAAGTAAGCCACGTATCTCGTAATAAATTAAATTAAAAAAAAATTAAATTAATTAAAGACGGCACGGTTGGCGCAGTGGCTAAGCGATTGGACTGCTGCGCTGCGTGTCGCGGGTTCGATCCCCGCACGGAACAAATATTTGTATGGCCTGCAGATAGTTGTTTCGGGTCTGGGTATTTGTGTATGTGAATTTATATGTTTGTGAACGCACCCACGATACAGGAGAAATTCCTAGTGTGGGGCAACGTTTTTTTAAAAAAAAAAAAAAAAAAAAAAAAAAAAATCTCAAAGTTGAAATCCTACATCTCGCAATCAAAGTTTTCACTTCAGTTTACGAGGAGAGACAAATTCAATCTGGTGCGTCGGCGGGTCCGTGGCTACTCCGGAAACCGGTGATGGCAGGAGCCGGTCTAAGTCCTGCTATCAAAACATGTTATGCCAAGTATTGAGCATCATGTAAGAATAAAAACGATGCTTTGTAATTGTAATCCTGTTCTACAACAGGAAAAACTGGTGACGAAAGTTGTCTCCACCCCCCGGTAGTAGCCCATTTGACCCTCTTTTGTGGTTTTGTTAAGATTAGTTCAGAAACCTCTTTTTAAATTTTTGGAAGTTTTTTTTAATAGTTGTGTGTAATATTTTGATAGTTTTTGTGAAAATTTTAAAAATTCGAGGTAGAACTACTAGACCGGTTATAATTTTAGTCTGATAACAGATAGGTGTTTAGTATCCTGGTGCTTAAACCTAAGAACATAGCAGCTGGGCTATTGCGTATCTTTTTAAATGTCAGTGGCTATCATAGTGTCCATCGACTAAAGTGAAAACAATTAAAAACGTGGTCAAGAACTCCAGACTATCCTTTCGTAGCACCGCTACGGCGTAGCACGAACCGTTATACCATATTATTATGCCTTATTACGTTCCGCTTGAACTTATACAAACTGTAGTTTTGCATCTGCGTCAAATTCAAGGATGTAACTATACTTATGATTCTCGACCACAATCAATATTAAAAAAAGGTTGGTAGCTATTTTTTTTACTAGGCGGAAATCAGAAGATGTGAATCTACCGTGTTAAAACGCGGCCCGTCTGATTCTTGTCCTATAACCGCACTTCCATACACAAACAAACAAAATAAAACGGTAATTTGACCATATCCTATAGTCTAAGCTACGTTATCGGGGTTATTCTGAAACACTGTTACATTTTCAGCAACTTAAAACGACAAATCTTAATTATTTACGTGGTACCGTAATTAAATTTATATTAATGTATTTTGTGAGAACCTCCTTAAATTTAACGCAGATGCAAAACTACACCTTGTATTATATTCTTAAGGTTCGGATAACCATAATAGCGCGATGAAGTATTTCGATGTTAGTTGATTATTTGTGCCATAGATGGCGCTGCAGTACTTTTTGTCAGATGTCGCTGTAGTATTTTTAGTAGTGCCGCTACAGCCTTAAATCAATAACTGGGCGGTATCAAATGGTGTGAGGATCGCTTGGGCGGGAACGGAAGGGCGCAAACATCTGCCTGTCTCTCTCACCTTCGTAGAAATATACATAAACGTGTTTTCTGAAACCATTTTTTAAAATACAATATGAAATACTGATAATTAGTCAAAAAAAAAAATACTGTAAGAAACTTATTCCGGTTTAAATACCTTCTGAATCAAAACATTAAATAAAAGTAAGACACGTATCTCGTAATAAATTCTCAAAGTTGAAATCCTACATCTCGCTAGCAAAGTTTTCGCGTTAGTTTTCTGGCTAAGCCCGATTAAAGTTGAAACGTCGGAGGGTCCGTGGCTACTCCGGAAACCGGTGCTGGCAGGAGCCGGTCTAAGTCCTGCTATCAAAACATGCTATGCCAAGTATTGTGCAATCATGTAAATGAATAATAGATCTGTAAAACAAGTCAAGAAAATGATGATTAGAGACGCAAGTCTCACCCCCCCGGTAGTAGCCCCTTTGACCCTCTTTTGTTGTTTAACTTAACATTTTATTTGAGAAAAATGGTTCAGAAACCTTTTTTATCATTTTTCAAATAATTGGAAATTTGGTGGCATGTCTTTACTTCCTCGAATTAGATCCTAAATAGCGACGCCATCGAATGGTGTACTCCTTAATCAACGTGTTGGATACCTGGCTAGGAATATTGATCAGATCAGAAATTCGATGATGTAGTTTTAGTTTTTATGAAATGCTGATTCCAGACTCCTTTTAATAGTTTTTACTGTACCTCATAGTTTCGGATATTTTGATCATACACGGTCACTTGAACATTTACCCTGTATATAAAATTGTTCAATATTTTCACAGCCATTCATGTTATTTCCCATACTCATCTATAATATTATATACAAAGGAAAGTCTATAAAAATACTTATTAAATTATAATGTCATCAAAATAACGAACAAATATACAGAAGTTTCGTATCGTCACGATTATACAATAAAACTTTACTAAAACTTCTGCAGATGTGTTTGTCGTGTAAACGAAAGCGAAAACAAAGCATCCCTCAAATCAATAACGGAGGGGAACACACGCGAGGGGTCGCTCACACTGGAATGGAAGGGTGCAGACATCTGTCTATCTCTCTCACCCTCGTACGAAACTACATTTACGTACTTTCTGATCCCATTTTTTAAAATACAATAGGAAATACTGATAATTATCCAAAATAAAAAATACTATAAGAAAAATATTCCGATTTAAATACCTTCTGAATCAGAACATTAAACAAAAGTAAGCCACGTAACTCGTAATAAATTCTCAAAGTTGAAATCCTACATCGCGCAAGCAAAGTTTTCGCGTCAGTTTTCTAGCGGAGACAAATTCAAGTTAGTACGTCGGGGGGTCCGTGGCTGCTCCGGAAACCGGTGCTAGCAGGAGCCGGTCTAAATCCTACTAGTTAAGAAGTATAAGCAATTATGATAAGTTAACTTGTAAGAGTTATAAGCCTCAGAACAGAATAAATCCAATGAATCGAGACCTATGTCTCAGCCCCACCGGTAGTAGCCCCTTTGACCCTCTTTTGTTGTTGGTTTTGTTAAAGAAACTTTTATGTTAACCTCTTTTTGCATTTCTTGGTAGTTTTTTTGATAGTTTGGTGGTTATTTGTTAAACTTTTCTTAGAAAATGTAGAAAACCTTTTGTGTTTAAGTCGCCTTATAACATGCACCGCAATGCTCATAACTTTTCTTACCACAATTCACCAACGTGCAACTTTCTAATGAATTTAAATTGTTATCGTTAACTATTAAGAGCGTTTATCGAGGAGCGCGACGTCAATTTTAGATTATTCGGATCCGATTTCACGCACACTCTGAATGCGGGTGCTTTGTGCGTAGAGTTCGTAAGTTCTATAATCAAACTAAACACCTTTGATCCATTTGAGTTAGAGAAATTTATGTAAGGCAAACGATTGTGCGCAATGATTTATAGTGTTTTATAAATCATTTTGTAAATTAAACGAGTTCATAAAACTGACTGAAAAAAAACATTGTAAAAATCAATATTTAGTATAAAAATATGTTAGTTAAGTTTCTATTCAAAAACCGAGAAAAAAAAAATTTGAAATGAACCGATTTTGCATTATTTCGTATATTAAAAAAAAATAGCCATAATTACTTTTGAAATTGGGCTCTATGGTGCACTTGACGACTATGTATTCTGTTGGACAAACGGATACAATAAAATGATATTATGGCACATTATCATGGTTGTATTTGTCCTGAAAGATAACTCTGACGTCTATTTTCGTGAAACCCTATGACGGGATTGGTTTCGCTTTGAAAAACTATCAATTAAAAATATAATTTTACACTACTATATATCCACTAAATCAAGACTTAATATTTCTATTACTGTGATTATCTTTGAATAATCTGCCAACATCACTACGACATTGCTCTTGAAAAAACACGAAATCACGTCGTTTTTGTCGCGCATCGCGATAAACGCTCATAACTATATTCTAAATATTTTCAGTTGTTTATAAAGATGAACAGAGCCATCTATCTCATTCCTGTTGGTATTAGCACCGTTGACTTTATTTTGTTGGTTTTGTTAAGAAAACAAAAATATGAAAACTTCTTTTTGTATTTTTTCGTAGTTTTTGAAAAAGATTTGTTGGTATGTCTTGTTGGTTTTGTTAAATTATATGAGTATATGAGTTTAAATGTTTCTGAACGCACCCACGATACAGGAGAAATTGCTATTGGGGGGCAACGTATTTAAAGAAAAAAAAAGAAAACTTTCAGTTTGTTGTTGTATTCAAATAAAAGTCGTATTATATTCTCATATTTATTTAAAAAAAGTAATTGTATACTTCTTCACCCGTGTGATCCTGACAATCTCTGACAATGTGCACTGTGGTCCAGTTTGAACATGCGTCATTTCACGACAGGTCAGTCACGGGATTTCTCTCCTCACGATTAGGTGTTAATCATAATAACTTTAGTATGTCCTCCGTAGATGCGTAGACTCCGTAGAAGAATAAACTGAAATTCGGAGAGAGACTGAGATAAGAACAGGTGCGATGTAAGGATATGTTAATTGCTATTTTTTACATTTAACAGAATTTCTTAGCTTCACGGATTTCTGAGAATAACAGATAAGTGAGGCATCTGTATAATTATATATTGTTAACAGTTGCTGGCAGGAGCCGGTCGAAATCCTGCTATCAAAACATGTAATACCAAGTATTGAGCATCATGTAAACAAAGATAAACAAGTGAATCCATGTTAAGATTACGAGGAATAGAGACGTAAGTCTCAAACACCCGGTAGTAGCTCCTTTGAACGTCTTTTGTGGTTTTGTTAAAAAAAAAATAAGAAAAAGTTCAGAAACCACTTTTTGCATTTTTTGGAAGTTTTTTGAGTCGTTGGTTCTTCAATCTTCCTGGTTTTAGTAAAGATTTTAGTGGAAACTAAAAAAATCGAGAACATAATGGCCATTTTAGCAGATCATAATATGAATTGCTTTAAAATTCGTAAAATTGACCATTCGTAATAGTAACTTCGTCTGTGACCATTTTACGAATTTTAACGCAATTCATCTATACTATCTATACTAATATTATAAAGCTGAAGAGTTTGTTTGTTTGTTTGTTTGAACGGGGTAAACTCTAGAACTACTGGTTGGAATTAAAAAAATCTTTTAGTGTTGGATAGTCCATTTATCGAGGAAGGCTTTAGGCTATATAACATCACGCCACAATCAATAATAGCGGAACATAAATGAAAAATGTTGCAAAAACGGGAAAAGATATTCCTTATTGAGAGCTTCCGTTGCGTGCGCTGCGAAAACGGTTTAAGTTACGTAAATATCATGTATGAAGGAATTGTTCCTCTTTAAAAGTTCTAAAAAAAAGCAGCGACAGCATATTTATGTTTATCTTTTAAGATTGACTCACTGTAACCATTTTTTACTATTAAAATGTTAGGTGAAAAAGAATGATATTTTGCGAAGCTTATTTAACCCATATGGTATTAATCTATATCTAAATAAATGTGTTTGCTAGCACGGAAATTTAATATAGAATATTTGTGCCCTTTACTCTATACAGTTTAAACAAATATCTTAGAAGATATCGCAATGTAAAAATATACGGGCGACAAAATAATTAGCGCGTGGCAGTCATTCGGTCCGGTGCGGTAGGTACGTGGGGATTCTGGCCTCTGGGGGCTCCGGAGAAATTCAAATTCAAAATATTTACTGCACCATAATGTTTATAAGTACAAGGTGTTACTACTGTATATTAAACAGTAAGAGATACCTATAGTAATTGTTAATTTAATAATATAATCGAAGTCAATCTAAACTAATAGGTATTTTATAGAGGAAAGGTAAGATTTTTTGTTTGTTACGAGTACGATATAGCCCAATTTAATAAGTTGGATAGGCGATTTATCTAGAAAGGATATAAGTTATATTATGTTTTGCAGACGAAGTTGCGTGGGTCAGCTAGTAATTATATAATTTAACTAGAATTTTTTTCTGGACTTTCTTTTGCATGTGATCCCAACGATTTGGAAACTAATTAAAGATGATTGAGAAAACCATCTAAAAGCCGTGAAAAAGATTATACCGAAACAGCGTATAGGCTGGAACATGCTACGTAGTAGCACGAAAGCATGCTAGTTTCGAGCAGCTGTCACTTAGAAGCATACAAGTAGCACGTGTATACGAAAAGAGCATGCCTGTGAATAAGCATGCTACCTAATCGCAAACCAGTCTATTTTTCGTGCTAACTAGCACAACGCATAAAACCTCTTTTTTGATATTTTTTAGTTTTACTATTTTATGTTTTTTTAGCGCGCTGCCACATTTTCGTTGTTTTTTATCAGTGTATCCAATAAAAAACTGTAAAGCCGCGTCCCCACTTACTTTACCCGAAACGTTCTTGTTAGGCTCGCGGCTCGGCCTCACGGAGCCTCGCGGCCTAGGTGGGGAAACTGCTAAATGTTTCTGTTAGACCGCGTGGCTCAGCCCTCGCTCACGTCCACACTCACGAGGCATGGCCGCGAGGCTCTTGTGGGGAAGCGGCTTAAGATAATGTCACTCAGACGGGCTAAAAAGAAGCA
This sequence comes from Diarsia brunnea, assembly GCA_949774965.1. NCBI lineage: Eukaryota > Metazoa > Arthropoda > Insecta > Lepidoptera > Noctuidae > Diarsia > Diarsia brunnea. Next base: position 20,315,353 of record OX459004.1, on the reverse strand, counting down.
TTGCTCGTAAAAAGTATGCATTTGAGGTCTGTGCATTAGAGCAAATGTAAACACTCTGGAAGCATGCTAGAAATGAGCATAATACGTAGTAGCAAACAAGCATGCTTTTCTAGTAGCATGTGTATATCAGGCTTTAAACTACGACGTAGCCTTGCGCAAGGTACGTTGTAGCACAGCATGTGCTACGCCGTAGCGGCGCTACGAAAGGATTGTTTACTTTGAATACTTTTCTGTGCTTTAAATGCGAAACACGATTTTGTTTTTAAAAGTGATGGTTCAGAAACCTCTTTTTGCATATTTTGGAAGTTTTTTGAATAATTTGCTGCAATGTCTTGCTGGTTTTTGTAAAAGTTTTAGTGAAAATTATTTTTTTTTGAGAATAGATCTGAAAATAATTTTCCACGAGTTGCCTTACCACTTCAAATCATTACTTACTAAATGAAATATTCACATCACTCTCTAATCCGTTATTCCTCAAATCTTCTGAGAGGTGAAAATGAAAGAACGAGTTAAAATTATTTTTTTTTTAAATTAACGATATATAATTACATATTATATTATTAATATTACAAGCACAAGTATGCTAGACACCTATCCGTTCCCAGACGAAAATAATAACTGGTCTTGTCGGTTAGAACCTGCAAGACTAGGGGGTCTAAAATGGCCATTTTAGCAGATCATAATTTATGTACTATCAAAATAATATACAGAAGTTTCATATCGTCACAATCATACAATAAAATTTGACTTAAACTTCTGTAGATGTGTTTGTCGAGGAAACGAAAGCGAAAGTGAACTACCCTAAAATCAATAACTGGGCGGGATCAACTGGCGCGAGGGTTGCTTGGGCGGAAACAGAAATGCGCAAACATCTGCCTATCTCTGTCAACCTCATAAGAAACTACATTTACGTATTTTCTGAAACCATTTTTTAAAATACAATAGGAAATACTGATAATAAGCCAAATTAAAAAATACTGTTAGAAACTTATTCCGATTTAAATACCTTCTGAATCAGAACATTAAACAAAAGTAAGCCACGTATCTCGTAATAAATTCTCAAAGTTGAAATCCTACATCTCGCTAGCAAAGTTTTCACGTTACTTTACTAGGGAAGACCGCGTCATGCTTGTATATCGGGGGGTCCGTGGCTACTCCGGAAACTGGTGCTGGCAGGAGCCGGTCTAAGTCCTGCCCCAAAACTGGTAAGCTACTAAAATATAGTTTCCATGTAACTTATGCTAAGCGAAAACCGAGTGAGATGAAACATTCTCAAACCATACGGTAGTAGCCCCTTTGACCCTCTTTTGTTGGTTTCGACAAGAAATCTTTTAAGAAATTATTGGAAAAACACTTTTGCTGATTCTGGTCGTTTTTTGAAGAATTTGTTGATATCTTGCGAAGTAATTTTGTAGAGTCTTAATAAGTTACGAGAATATTTTCTTGTTTTTAGAAATACATTTTATTAAGACAAGTGTGCAATTATACTATTCTACGCTTTGCGTGACAGCTGAAGATCAGTCTTGAAGTCTGAAGATCAGTCTTTTCACATGTATAGGAGCCATCATTGTGCTGATTAAAAAACTTCTTGCCTCCTAGCCAAACCCTCTAACCGCCAAGTTCTACACTTTTATCAATATTAAATACCTTTCTCCATAAAGATAATGTGAGAGTCTGATGCCGTAACAAATAACCGTATCACAAATAAAACCACAAATACCGTACCATACATACGAGTAACCATACATAAAAAAGACGTCGTGTGTCTTGCTCATACAATTTCTCTGTTTAATTAATGGTTTTTGTGAGACACAAGACGTTTTTTTTATATTGGGTTATGGTGATTTCGGTGAAAATAGCTATCGGTGAATGATTATTTAGTTCAAACGTGTTTCGGCGAACGATGACTTCGACAAATCATGGTCTCGGCCAACCATTTATTCTTTGTAGCGTTATTCGGCGAAACGTGCTTTTGCTGAATAATGTTTCGGCTAATCGTAGGCGTACGGGACTCCAATAATTCAGTATCACAAATAAAATATAACCAAAATTTTGTCAAACAGGGACAAATACATACGACAGGCTCCCCCATCGAGATCAAACGAACGCTGGGCAACGGTTACAAGCTGACGGTCATATACCCCAGCCACGACCCTGAACACGAGGAGCCCTGGGAGGTAACCAGCCAGGAGGAGAAGTCCAAGGAACTCCTCACCGTGGTCAGAGACGTCGTGAGGAATGCCAATGTCGTTGATGTGAATGGACTTGAAGTGGAGATCGCGCTGCCTTTCTTTGATCCTAATGGATTGAATAATAAGTGAGTATAGAATTTTAATATTAATCTACATACATAAACATAACATCACGCCTGTAATCCCCGAAGAGTTAGGCAGAGGTGTACCTAATAGTGGACCCACATTTCACCATTATGTTTTTAAGTCCCATGTATTAGGACGCGAGCCTATTGCCACCAACCGGGCACAAATCCAGACTCCGTGACTGCCATTAAGAAATTCCTGATGGAAAAACCCTATATCAATTTGCCCAACCCGGGAATCGCACCCAGCACCTCATGCTCAGCAGCCGTCCATGCGACCACTAAACCAACGAGGCTGCAGTCATAGGACATTTTAGTAATACATAGATTTTAAAAGTCTTAGCTATAAGTTGAAAAGTGGGAAATTATTAAATAACTCCTCCGGCTCTGGGCAGAGAGTGTCACATTTCTACTGACTAAACCACCCATGTTCCTTCTTAGCCCTTTGTGCTGAGGCCGAACTCTCTTTCGAACAACCCACAACCTCGACGGGATATCAACTATCTTTAAACTTTGATATTTTCGTCCCCCAGCTTCTTACAACTATGCTCGGTACTAGAAACGTCTCAATCAGCTCTGGGCTTCAAGAACTTTACCCTGGACTGCAGTAGCCTGGAGCAGGTGTTCTTCAATATCTGCTCACAAGCCGATGCGCCTCAGAACGGAATCGAATATGGTAAGTGATATGTCGGACATTATATGACATTAATTTAAAAATAATTGCTATTTTAAAAATAGATAATATGAGTGTCAATAGTTAAACAAGATAATAGAAACAAATATGATGTTTGAGAACAATAAGACCGCATAATGATGCAGTAACTTTCAAGTTGATGAGGGTTTAAAAATCAGTTATTTATTGTATTATATACTTTTTTTGTTATTGATTTGTGTCTGTAGTAAATCTACACCTTACTATTGTATCGAGTCTGGTTCTTCTAACCTAACAGACAGATGTGTTGCTGGGGAGTTTGTTCCGCCACTTCTTGTTTCCAGCTAAAACACTAGAAAGTGTCGAAGGGTGGGCGTTTTGGGGGACTGTCTCTTGTAAATAAGTAAAGTAAATTTTGACGTTCGAAAAGTGCTGATTATCAGCCTAGTTTGAATAAAAGACTTTTGATTTTGATTTTTTTGATTTTGTAAAGAGATTCGTCAAAAAGTCTACCCTGAATTATAAATGTGTTGCTGTTCCACAAACGATGGGGTACTCAATATCCTACATGTCCTGTTACTGTATGTTTACTAAAGGAACTGATAGCCGCTAAGTAGAAGGTCAATTTTGGGCCGATATAATTTAGATTAATTCAATTGAAAGCTAAAAAAAGGTTGTCTAATTTAAGTAGTCATACCATACAACTAGTAATTAAGTTAATAATTTATTGTAAAACAAGCAAGGAATAAATAGGCTTTTTTATTATATTACCACACAACTTGATAAGGTCCATACCAAAAAAAAAATTAAGAAATATACTCTTCTGAAATTGAATTGAATTGTACCTTGTTGATCTTACATTGTCTGCTCCACAGTACCTGAAGGCACTCCATCCAAGAGTGCGTCCAGCTCGAGCATCAAGACGGACCGCACGACCCAAGAGTTGGTCCCACCGGAGGGCCCGCTGAAGGGCACCGCCTGGCAGCAGTTCACAGCGCTCATGCACGCCAGATACTTACATCATACTAGGAATGGGTACGAGTCTGTTGTTTACTTAGGAGTTCTAGGATTCTTTATCGTCATCACCATTCTCCTGCCCATATCGCTATATATTTGGGCTCGGCGCAGCATGTCTTCTTTTTACACGACTGCCCCAAAAAAAGAGTGTTATGTTTTTTTCCATACTTCCTTATTGCTCGCTATCTCAGCAGTCACTACCTTTCTAGCCATATTATCCTTCACACAGTCCATCTATCATTTCTTTGGTATTCCTCTACCTCTCTGGAGTTTTAGATCACTTTTGCAGAGAAACCCCTATTTTTAAACAAACATTAACAAGCAACCAAGCATTCTGTTTATCAAACTAAGTAACTACACAAAAAAAAATGCTAGATTTATTTAATACGATTTATTCTTGAGGTGACAATTCACGTTTTGCTGTTGGACTCAATGTAACGCCCACAAAATATTGTGCTGATTAAACGTGGAGGTATTTGAAGTAAAGTTAAAATAGAAGTAAAGACAAAGAAGAAAACAAGTAAAGTTAAATAAAGTTATAACATTAAAAATTTGTAGGTGTTCAAGGTCTAGAATTTAAAAAAATCGCAATGACAGGGGAACTCGGGAGAACAAGTAACTGTTATGACTTGCATGATACATTGCCACATTGATCACATACAAACTCTTGTTCTCCAGATGGTTGCTGTTCATGCTGATCCTGCTACCCGCGATGTTCATCACGATGGCAATGGGCTTCTCCATGCTGCGGCCACCGCCAGACAACGAGATCTCGCTCCGACTTGATGACCACTTGTATCAGGGATCTACTGAGTTCTTAATGTAAGTATTTACGAGTAAATTCAATTTTTTTATAGTCTTGAATGTTCCACTGCTTGGCGAATGCCATCTTCATATTCTCCAAGAGAGTCTTACCCTGTGCCACCACGAATCCTTAGCGATTCGCGTGCAGGTCATCTCGCCCCAGCCCCTAATCGTAATCAGGATATTATAATATTCGTACTGTTGAGACACAGGTATCCTCTCTATGACCGGCTGGAATGCACCTTTACAGACGTGGAATCGGCTTAACCCAGCAGGAGAGACCGGTGTATGTTCAAGCAAAAAACGCGAAAAAAGACGTCATTCGCCCTGTTTCGTTTTGGACGTCGCAACTCGACCGCCTGTCAGACTATCCGCAACAAACAAACTTAGCCGTTCGGAATTCGTTGTATAAACTGAACACTGTAACGCACACGTTTGCACACCATAACAGAGCATTGCTTCGATTTAGGATCAACTTGAGAATGACCCGTAGCGATGCTGATAAGCTGCTCGTGCAGTGCTGATAATTGCGCTGAAATTGTGCTACTCTTGTACCCTTTTTTTGTGGGTGGGAAATCATCAAATGCCGCTCTGGGTGCAGCGGAAGGGAGTGCCAAACTTGTACTGACTAAAACCCACCTATATATGTTCTTTCTCTTAGCCCTTTGTGTTCCAGGGCCGCGGTATCTCTTTCGAACAGTCCCTCATACCCTAAAGGTTTAAACTACTACTACCGATACCCGTGTACCTACCCTGTGCTGTATACTACTTGTGGATATACCCTACTATAAATTTCCCTCAATCTGTTCTTAATCTATTGTCTTTATTGCGTGCAGACCGAAGCCATCAATATACACTGAAGAGTTGGATCCTTCGTTTGCGGAGACCGTCTTACAATACCTCAAAAGGGAAAAACAAGCTAAAAACTGGACCGCTGACGTAAGTGTTGCTTGTCTTAGTTCTTTGTTCTCTGTTCCGTAAACATCGTAGTTGGAGTATTTTAAAACTTTCCAAAGCCCACAAGTTCCTACTGTTCATAAAAAGATCTATTTATGTTTGGCCTGCCAACTTTTATCTTTGAGTATTGCGGCCTACCAAGCCAAATACTCGCACGAGTACAATGCGTTAAAACTGGTAATTTTGTGAGATCAAAGTTAACCTTGATTATTTCTTAAAATGCTCGGAAATGTGTCCAATCTGGATGCAATATTTGTGAGTTTTACTTATTTGTTACTGCCCAAAAAAAAAATTACGTTGGCGCCCTTGCCGATTCTTGTGCATACAAAGCCCAACTATAAACACCTGTTCAAAAAACATAATGTTACATTTCTCAGGACAACCCCAAGTGCGAGTGCTTTGACTCCAGCCAACACTGCGTCATCACAGAGAACCAGACACGATCTCTGCCGGAGATGATGATCGCGCCCGACGCTGACACGATGAACCAATGGCTTGTCGACACGCAGGAAATCTACATCGAGAAGAGGTATTTAAGATAGTAATCAATTCGAAAATGAAAACAAGTGCAAAATGTTATAAAACATTAAAAATAATTTAACGTTAATATTTATTAATATTTTTTATCAACGTTAATATTTATTTTTTGTATGCCTTGCAAGGCAGCACATAGTGATACGTTACTGCTTTTTAATAACACCGTGTATTCTTTTACCTATGTGTCACAAATAAAGATTTTTGAATTGAATTTGATCTCAAAATTTCACAATTCCGGAGACAATTTCTCCGAAAATGTTCCTTTCTGTGATCTCCGGAAGTAAATTATTTCAAAATGTAGTGAAAAAAGCAAAATAAATGCGACAAATATGGTGGTGGGTACGAGATCGCGACAAAGCGATTTCAAAAAATGTGGTAACTCCTTTATATAGCACACAAAGCATGGGAAGTCGCGCTAATAACGCCATAACTGCAGTATGTACTCATAATATTATTTAATATTCGTAAAACAAAACATTTGAAAAAATCATTAATTAGGTCCGCAACAGTACAGATACAATTTTCAGGTCTTTATTTTACACCCAAGAAATCATCTTCCAAACCACTAACCACCTCTATCCCTCCACAGATACAGCGGCTACTCAGCCTCGCTAAAGCAAAACCGCACGAACCTGATCGCCTGGTACAACAACAAGGGTCACCACGCCCTGCCAGCCACCATCAACACCGTCAACAGCGCTATACTGAGGACCATGACCAACGCACCGCAAGCTAACATCACCACGTATACACACCCGCTCAAGATTTCCAAAGAACAGATGAGTAAGGCTACAGTGTAAGTATTCAATTCTCTAACATATTTTAGACTAGGTGACCCACTAGGTGGAACGATGACCTGGTGAAGATTGCGGGGATCTACTAGATGCGAGACGCACGGGATTGCCCAATGAGGCGATTCTTGGGGGAGGCCTATGTCCAGCAGCGGACGTCTTTTGACTGAAATTATGATGATGACTATCTGTTGCCGCGTCTTTGTCGACGAGGTAATTTTGTTAGGTAACTAGGTGTAAAAAAAATTAGCCTCGGACCAATTAAGTTACATCCAGATCCGTTCAGCTGTTCTGACGTGATTGAGTAACAAACATCCATCCATCCAAACTTTAGCATCCCTAATACGTAGTAGTAAGATGAAAAGTTCCTTTTTGAGCCAAACCAGATGTCCCATTCGTCAAGTATCTTGGAACACAGGACCTTATTAATGGCCAGTACCGCTAGACTAACGAGGCAGTACTGATAGGTATCCCGTCTTAATGAAATGACCTTTATTCCCCCCCCCCCCCCCAGTTACCAGCACATAGCAGACGCCGGTATCTCAGGCCTGGTGCTGCTGGCATACGGGCTGGTGAGCGCAGGTGCTGCCATCTACCTGGTGCGCGCGCGGACCAGCCAGGAGAAGCGGCTGCAGCTACTCTGTGGCGTCAGTCCTGTGATGTACTGGGGCACGGCCCTCGTGTGGGATATGATGGTGAGCAATTGATGCTTCGGGTGTACCTGTGTAGTTTTAAGAGCTGTGGAAAGTAGTCTTCTTCTTCTTCTTACGCATCATATATAGCGTCACGCCTGTAATCCCCGAAGGGTTAGGCAGGGGTGTAACGAGCACACCCACATTTCGCCAGTTATGTTTAAATCCTATGTAATAGGGAGCGAGCCTATTGCCATCAGCCAGGCACGAATCCAGTCTCCGTGGTTACAACTGAGAAATTTCTAATGGAAAATCCAATAATACTTTGCCCAACCTGGGAATCTAACTCAGGAGCTCATGCACAGCATCCGTGCTTGGGACCATCACTGGACCATACAGGCAGTCTTTCGAATCAAATGGTGTAAATAAGTTTTTCGTTTCTAGTCGATAGTAGTGTCTGAACCAGTTGGGTCCAGTACAGTATCATGGAAGCAGTTTTGAAATGCAATGATTGATTTGTTTACAGATAATGGCGATAAACATGGGTATAACGGCGTGCGTGATGCTCGCCTTCGGGTTCCCGGTGTTCGTGGAGAGAAACAACCTGCCCGCTATCCTTATGCTGTTCGCGCTGTATGGGTTAGTGGTCTTCCTTTTATATATTTTTTATGTTAATTTGAGTCTTATTACGACCACTGATAGTTATATTTTGTACTCAAGCCTTATACTTTGCTTCATGAAGGTGGATGAATTCAAAATAGATGTTTTACTACTAATTTATTGTACACTGGCTTTCGCCCACGCTTTGCTTTCGTTCGCGTTAAGGTGAATGCTCCAACTAGCCCGCGAAATTCAATTTTTTTTACGTTTTTTGCAATTTGCAGGTCAGTGTTAGTTTGTATGTTGATTAGAATATTAATTGCGGCTGTAAGACGTGTGTAGTTACAGAAATATAATCATCAAAATCATCAATATAAGCCTCCAAGTTCATAAAGGTGCAAAAATGACTTTTTCAAGTTCCTGCACCTTTATGAACTTGGAGGCTTGTATTGATGATTTTGATGATTATATTTCTGTAACTACACACGTCTTACAGCCGCAATTAATATTCTAATCAACATACAAACTAACACTGACCTGCAAATTGCAAAAAACGTAAGAAAATTTGAATTTCGCGGGCTAGTTGGAGCATTCACCTTAAGGACGGAAATATTCCACGGGATATCAGTATCCATCCGTGCTTTTCTTTCAAATCTGTTTACCTACCTTAGTAGGTGTCTGTTTGTTGCGCTATCGTGGCTTACCATGACAGCGCAATAAACAAACAGTTACATTTTAGTTATATACAGGACAAATACGGCTCCATAACTTCTACTGAAAGCTTGATCCTGATCCCATTAAACATTTATTTTCTTTAACAAAACTATGGGATCCAGATAGGTAATGCATGATAGATACATAGAATATTCTTTATTATGTACACCATACTTTCAATTCACATAAAGAAAACATTTCACGTAGGTTAACACAATGGGCAAGTAACTAGCTAGCGTCATAATTATGACTCTTATTACTTGAAATGTAACATCAGAAGTGGAGGGTTCCACTTCTGATGTTGCATTTCATGATAATACCAAAAAAAAACAAATATGAATATACTTCCGTTGTCCTTAGATACGCGTGTGGCAGTTTCATCCATGTAGCAGAGAAGTTCTTCAACGATGCCAGCATGGCGAACATGATCCTGTTCTGTGGGAACGCGTTCCTGGGTCTGTCGTTCATGGCTACACTGCTTATGTTCGATATCATCTCTGAGTCTGAGGTATGTGTGGTTTGTTACTTTTGGTAAGAGTTGTATTGAGAAACGTTAAGTTTTTATGACATAGGGTGCCTGTAGAAAGATATAATTATGTTTCTTGTGGGTTGGAATATGCGTAGGGTTCAATAGATAAGTACGCTGCTAGGCTCCTAGGAAGGCTCTTGAAAAGTTACCGATAGGAGACCTCATAAATCATATTCCTTGCATATGTCATTGAAATGTCTGTTTGCACGCACGACGGAGATATACGATAACTACATACAAAAAAAAAAGCATACAGACGAATTGAGAACCTCCTCCTTTTTGGAAGTCGGTTAATTAAAAATTAAGCTTAAATAGCCCAATTCCCATCTAGACAGGAAGCTTCCACACAGGCTTCTTTCTTTTTTTATTGTGTAGTTACTGCCTAACCTGGGCCCCGAGTCTGCTATTCAATAGTGTCAGAATGGTCTATCATTGATCTCATAATTGTTGATTTTGACAAGTTTGGTGTTGTTTGGTTGAATAGCAGACTCGGGGCCCTGGTGTCTGGGTTATTGCGCCGCCCATGGACCGCTGACTTGGCTTCACATGCCGACGAGATTAATATCTCTCAGGCACGCGGATTTCCTCACGATGGTTTCCTTCAACGAAACAAGTGATAAATATACAATACGCATATTATGAATCCAAAACATCGGAGGCTTGTGTCTTGGCTTAACAGTATAACGGTCACACCACTAGGCTATCACTGTTTATAGGCCGATTGTGATGTACACTTATACGTCCATACTCATGTCACACCCCACAGGCAACAGACAACGCTCGCTGGTGGCTGCACAAGATGTTCATGTTCTCGCCGCAGTTCGCGCTCGGAGACGGCCTGCTCGACATCGCCAAGAACACCATACAGGCACAGGTATGTTTCTTTCACGATAACGACATTGGTTCGGTTTATTAACAGTTCATCATTACCTACATTAATTTTTTGGTTTTGTTTTATTTTGTGTATAGACGTTAAAGGGAAATATTATATGTCGAACGAAAATAAGTCACAATTTTGACGAATCCGAAGCCTTAGTCTAACCGGATGCAGCTGAATACCAGTATTTTACATGCAGTGAATGCCTACCTGTTCTTCACAACCCAGTTAGTACCGGGTAATCCGAAACCCTCTGGTAAGACTGGTTATCAGACTTTCAGGCCATTGACTACCTGTAACGACTGCCAAAGGTCCATATAATGGCAGCTCGAACAAACGACTTAACGTGCTTTCCTAGGAAACTTTGTTTGTAATGGGTGGTCACTGGTCACCCAGCCACCAACCTTGGCAAGCACGGCTTAACCTGAAGACTGAACTGAGCAGCAGTTATTACTAAGTCACGAGCTTCTTTAATCCTTCTTTCCTCGTAGGTACCTCCACAAACGTACTTATTAACGTCAATTATTCCCCTTCCTTAGGTGCTGAGTCGTTTCGGCATGGACACGTACAAGGACCCACTGCACAGCAGTCTCCTGAACCTGCACATTGTGTACCTCATCGTGATCGGCACGGCGCTGCTGTTGATCAACCTGGCCCTCGAGTACAACTGCTTCGACAAGCTGATCGCCAGGTTACTACTCATTCATACGAATTTGAAAGTGTCTTTATTGAACTGCTGATTTTTCTTCGCCATAATTTCCTGTTTTGCCTGAAAGTCTCAAAATCGATTTGAGATAGATTTAATTTTGAGCTCCTTGAGTTTTAAATCGAGCTGTAGGATCACTTCTTGAGCTCCTTGAGTTATACGAGTTACACGATAATTGACAAATGCCACTGACTGGACTGGTCAAATCTGTGTCTTAGCTGCCACGACTTGTTTGAATTATTATTTTATTTTAGATTCGTCGTTTTTGACTTTACTGTGGACACTTTTATTGTGTACATCTTGTTACATCGTTCTCATATAATATACCATCTCAACATGAATGATGTAACCAAAGTTTTGTAACAATATTCTGATTTAAAAGAGTGTCCATGAAGTTTCTTATCCGTTCTTCTTCATAGATCTACGCTAGGGAATGGGCAACTACAGTACACTCACAGTTGTTATGCCTTGTGACTGGGACTGTAGCTACTACGCGTACAGGCTTCGCCACGGTTTTGCTTCCGCGATTGCGCAGTGCGCGCGGTGCGTCGGACGTGTGGTTGGTAAAACTGTATTACCATTACCGACCGCACGCGCGATGTGATGTGTGCGCCGTGTTGTCGCGCGGGCGAAGGTATGGTGGGGCTTGGGCGTTTGGTAGGCCATTACTTTAATTAGTTTATTTAGTATTTGTTCGACTATTCAAAAGTGCCTGTAACTGGCCTACTTGAAATAAATGTTTTGATTTTGTTATATCTTCAAAAGACCATCTCAGACACTTATAATCTTCATAGTCCTCATGTGAGTTGACCAACATTTGGACCTTAAAAGAGACTGTGACCTCTGAGTTTGTTTCGGCTTTTTCATCTCAGAGTAGTCATGTACGAAACAACGGCTCCGATTTATAAAAACCCATTTCCAAAAAATAAACATCAACATCTTGTAGGTACCTAGTCCTATGGGACTGCAATCCGACACGACTGAAGAGAGATCAGGATTATTATCTACTAAAGCATATACTTTATTTCTTGATTCAGGTTCCGCCCAGAGATCATTCCTCCCCGAATGGGTGATGAGCTCGAGCCTCTGGAAGTGACTGCTGAGAGGAAGCGAGTGCATGCTTCACGTGTGTTACATGCACCGCTCAGGGTCAACACTATCGGGAATATTAACAGAGGTGAGTTGTTGTTTGACACTTCTTCATCGTGTGGTTAGTGCCTAACCGAGCCAGAGTTTTTATACCTCTGACTTGGCTTTACATACCGTCGAGAAATATATCTCAGGCATACTGGTTTCCTCACGATGTTCATGAGGAAACAGTCCGACGGATGATACCAGACTCTCACTACTAGTTTGACTGTAAAAGCCGTTTTATTTCGGAATCTGGACGGTTTTTATATCAACTGTATACCAACTTGTGTAGATAGTATTAGAGCTCAAATGAATATAAACTTTGTGCTCATAAATTCATTTCAGAAATTAATCTATTGGAAACGTCATAAAAATATACGTTACAATAATGTAAAACAGCGTGAACTATGTTAAAAATGCTAAGTAATAATTCGTCTCCAAGGCTTCGTCCACACGGAAGGTAAGAAGAACTCGATGCAGCGCGTCGTGTCCCCCGCGTGTGACGCGGCGCAGTGCGTGGAGCTCGCCAAGTGTTACCCTGGCTTTACTGGACAACGGGTCGCGCTGCGGAACCTCACGCTGGGCATACCGCCTGGACAGGTCAGATATATACATAATACATGAGGCTGCGGATTGTTCGAAAGAGATACCGCGACCTCGGCACAAGGAACATGGGTGGTTTTTAGTCAGTAGAAGTCTGATACTCCCTTCCGCTCTGCCCAAGAGCGGGATTGGTTATTTGATGATTTCCCACCCCAAAAAAAAAAAGGACCTAATACATTATTATCTGTAATCCCCTAAACATTGGGCAGACGTGTACCTCATAGTATACCCACATTTTGCCAGTTATGGTTAAGTCCCATGTTAGAGGGGGCAAACTTATTGTCATCAACCGGGCATAAATCTCAGATCAGACTCCGTGGCTGCTAATGAGGAATTCATGGTGGAAAAACACAACAATAATTTGCCCGACGTCATGTTCAGTCAGATATCAATAGTTGTTTGTGTTGTCAACAAATCTGCGTCGTAACAAGAAGTGACACAAAGTAGTTTTTCTCTTCTTCATATCAACTCTAAAATGAATTAAGTTTAGGACCAGTGGTGGCTCAGTGGCAACGGCTCGGACTTGTAAGTTGTATGTCGTGGATTCTGGCGTTAGTTTGTATAATTTATTTCGTCACCAAGAATTCCAAAGAAATGTGACATCGAACTAGTCATCATCATCATTTCAGCCAAGAGACACCGATCCCGTGCGTCTCGCAACCTTCACCAGGTCACCTACTCATTCTGAACTAATCATTTCTTCTGTCTCCCACAGTGCACAGCCCTGCTGGGTCAGAACGGCGCCGGCAAGTCCACCACATTCTCCATGTTGACGGGAGAAGTGCGGCCCTCGTCCGGACAGCTGTACCTCAACAATGAGCTTGTAAACTCCACGCAACTGTGCAAAGGACTTATCAGTAAGTACTATTATTTATACTGAAAACGGGATATTTACCATGTTTACTGATTGTTTCGAGTTCCCGATATTTCGGCGCTGTTACAAGCACCATGATCACGGATAAACTGAAGTCATTGCGGGTGGATGTTGCGGTTGTGGTTGTTGAATAGTGCTAGTGACCATGTCAGTTTAAAATCTTTTATCAGTAAGTGTCATTTAACCATCCGGGCTGGCCTGGTTTGCGATTAGCACGAGCTGTAATTAAAGCAGTATATGAAGAGCGCGCCATGGGTGGCGTAGAGAGCTCGTGGCTAAATAAGAACTGCAACTCGGGTCGATCTTTAGGTAAAGCTGTGCTTGCCTAGGTCAGTCTGTGGACGGGTGACCGCCCGACCGAGTTTCCTCCGTGCCTCGGAAAGCACGTTAAGCTGTTGGTCCCGGCTGCCATATATAGATCTTTAGCAGTAGTTACAGGTAGTCAGTGACCTGAAATTCTGACATCCAGTCTTACCAAAGAGTATCGTATTACCTAGTATTAACTGGGTTGTGGAGGTCAGGCAGTCGCTCCATGTAAAATACTGATATTCAGCTGCATCCGGTTAGACTGGAAGCCGACCCCAACATAGTTAGGAAAAGGCTAGGCAGATGATGACCAAGAGCGATTTACAGTTATGAAACTGGCAGCTGGGTTCACTTTCCTGGGTAAAATTCTAAGTTTATAAACACGCTTCTTCTAATTTTTTGATAGTATCGTAATTGACACCGTAATTTTTTGATTGCGTAAGCTTGAATATAACCAGCTTGCACGTCATTTACCGTCAAGACCTATTTTTGCTATCTTGGCTTTAGCTCTTGTGATGAAGACGCCCATTAAGGAATTCATATGATATCAATGTGTAATTCGCAGGCTACTGTCCTCAAAGTGACGCGATAGACCCGCTGCTGACGCCGAACGAGACGCTGAGGTTCTACTGCAGGCTGAGAGGCATCACCGATCAGGAAAATGTAAGGAATACAGTCGTTATAATAAAGGGTTCATTGAATGCATTGGTGAACTTCACTGACTTGATTTTAATTAATGACTAGCTATTGACTCTCGCCCGCGAGAAATGGTTATAAAAATATTACTTTCCTATTCGAATTGAGTAGATTTTATGTTTTAAGTTTTTTTCACGGATCCATAATCCGTTTTCTAATATAAAAGTAGACTAAGTTACTTCTTATAACATAGCTATCTGCCAATAAAAGCCTTGTCAAAATTTGTCCAGCTGTTTCGGAGATGCGTGTAGCGACCCTCTAAATAGGGCGTGAATCATGCATAAATATTTCGAGGAATGACGCGACTTATATTGATTTTGACTGTGCAGGTGATAAAGCGCACAGTGGAGATGTTCGACCTGCGCAAGTACTGCGACGTGCGCGCCGGCACGCTGAGCGGCGGCAACAAGCGCAAGCTGTGCACCGCCATCGCCTTCATGGCGCGCACGCCGCTCGTGCTGCTGGACGAGCCCACCAGGTGAGTTGTACTGATCCGTCTCTGTGCCTCCCACCCGCCTTCAAGTCGTCGCTATACGGAGCTATGGAAGACTTGTGCTCATAATGGATGGTTTGAACTTGGCAGCGAAAGTGTTATTCATTTAAATTAGGTGTCCATTGCAACCTATTCAATCAGAACACCTGGCCTATCTTATTTAATTTAAACGTTATAGTAGCCACTTTGTCACTACATAGTATAAAACAAAGTCGCTTTCTCTGTCCCTATATCCCTATGTATGCTTAAATCTTTAAAAGTACGAAACGGATTTTGAAGCGTTTTTTTTAATAGATAGAGTGATTCAACAAGAAGGTTTTAGTGTATAATTTGACCGACATCCACGCGGGCGAAGCCGCAGGCATCAGCTAGTTTAATACAAATTATTGTCTATACCGTGGAATTAATAAGTACCTACGGTATGTTACAACTTCCATTTTTACATTATCACCGTACTACTAGAATAAATTGAATCTCTGGAGTCAGAAGGCAGTCATCTATCTTAATTGTATGACTGTTGGATACCTCGAAATCGTCGGGGGCGTTCATCGACATAAGATTGCTGAAACATTGGCTGATGTTATAAATGTATAAAACAAAAAAGGAACCAAATAAGGACCTTGAGGTACACCAGAGATCAATAGTGCGATATTAGATTGGTGACTATCGATCAACCGTGTAACTACGATGGATTATTACGTTTTTAAACCACATTAGAAGATTGCCACAGATTCCGTTGAACGCTATTTTATTTAGTTGGTAGTGTTTCATGGTCTACCTTGTCGAAAGCATGCCAAAATTCCATATACACTGCACCTACTTGTACGCAATCAAAATGAGTGTAGTCCCGGCACTAACAAGTCGTGTTCCGTCCACAGCGGCATGGACCCGGTGTCGCGCGGCTGCGTGGCACGCGGCGTGGTGTCGGCGTGCGCGCACGCACGCGGCGTGCTGCTGTCCACGCACGCGCTGGACGACGCGCGGCGCCTGGCCGCTCGCGTGGCGCTACTGCGACAGGGAGAGCTGGTCGCGCTCGCCTCGCTTGATGAATGCTTGAATAGGTGAGTCATTCAATTATACAATTTGATAGGAAATCTCCGTGGAAGTGATAACTACCGATATCCCGAAATACCAGGATCCTACAAGTTACACGTGAAACTAATATCGCTCGTTAATTGAGTGGGACCCAGCGCATTTGCGGGAATAAGTTACAAAATTGAGGATTTTCCTACTAGTGTGGAAGCAGAAAAACCATTTTCCACTGCTGGCTAGCTAGTTTGTAGGGTTAGGAGCCGCCAATAAGACTACTAAAAACTTCAACTGTTTAGGTAATAGGTAACGTATAATACTTTTACGATGTTTAATTTCCTGAAATAATAATGACTAGCTGTGTCCCGTTGTTTCACTTGTTGCTGGGCTCTTAAGTTGGGGTTGACTACCAGTCTACCGGATGCAGCTGAATACCAGTTTTTTACATGGACCGACTGCCCATCTGACCTTTACAACCCAGTTAGTACATAGTAGCGTATGTTATAGTAACATGTGTACTACTGTATAGGTTCGGCGGCGGCTACGTGGTGCAGTGCCGCGTGTCGCGCACGTCCACGCGCGTTGCGTGGCGCCGCGTGCTGCTGCGTGCCCCCGCCGCACAGCTGCGCGTGCTGCACCAGCACACGCTGCACTTCCTTTTGCCTAACTACACCACAGGTGAGCCAAACTCATCAACATGTGCCTATCTTTGACCCAGCTATGTTAGGCTGGCTTCCAGACTGAACGGTTACGGATGAACCACACGCTCGACTGACACACGTGTTGCAAAAGCAGTTACAAAGAAACCAAAAGAAAGTTGTTGAGCTTTAGAGCATGGTACGTGATGCTCCTTGCAACGCAACGACAGCACTCAAGTGACGCACGCGTGTCACTTGACGAAGACACGTCGCCTGAGGTCGGGAACGTGGCATGCCTCGCTGCAGAATGACTTTACATGAAATTACTGCCTAACTAACCTCCAAAATTTAGTTATTGGGTAAAACGATGCTCCCTGACTGTGAAAAAACTACGCAAACTTGTTGTTTATTCTAGGCAATTTATATACGTACCTACTCAGCAAAAAACGACTAGTAACTTTAGAACAGAACATCGACCGTTAAAAAACATTTCGGAAAGTGCTGTTTCTAAAACGTTCAAGTTTTTTTCCTTGCAGTTAACAAGAAAGAAGTGACGACTCGTCTAAGCGACATCTTCAGGCTAATGGCGGAGCTGCAGAGCACCTGTGATATCGAAGACTACACCGTCAACCAAAGCTCGCTCGAGCAGGTGAGCATTTGTATCTACTACTACATAGTCCTGTCAAGTTAGCTTAGAAACCCAATGATTTAATTCTTTGTACCTTTTATGTTGCATAAAGTGTTGAAATAAAGAAGATGGGACAGAATTGGCCCAGCACTGTAGCACTTTATTGGCTCTGGGTCTTTAGAAATTACTCCCTCTTTTTTTATAAAACTAATTCCATCCAATTCGTTATGAAATAGGAACTCAAATGATTTCACCGAGAACTCACAATCTCTCGCTAACGAAAACAGCTGTGTCTAATTATTGGCTACAGGCCTACGTTGTCCCCCCATATCTAAATCCTAATACTGTAAAATGGAAATATTGTTAAACCAAACCATTTGAAAACAGTAACGTTGGAGTTTCTTGCCGGTTCTTCTCCATAGGAATCGACCAATGCACCGAACCGTGCACCTTTTTGTCGACGTTTTACAAGTGCCTATGTGAAATAAAATATTTTGATTTTGATTCAACATTTTACCTTTTATTTCCTTGTATTTTCCGCAGATGTTCCTAAGTTTCACAGACGCTTCTGACATCGAGTCAGACGCGGTAGAAGTGGAGCCCCTCCCTCTGCCAGAGACAATCAAACAGCCGCCACCAGAGACAATCAAACCGAGTGAGGAGCTCGTTGACGTCACCTCACTATAACTACAATTTACTACACTATTACTTAACGTTACTTATGTCAGGCCATGGAAGTAGCTAGATTTCAAAAAGGATAGCTGTCTAACGACGGTTAGGTTTCTAAAAACTCTGTGGTTGACTGTCATTTTATTTTTGGGTTTGCTCGATGTTGCAAAATCGATTGAAGTCGCAATCTTCAAATATGATGAGGTTTCGAACTGTACGAGGTCAAAACGAGTCGAGAAAACCCAAAACAAAATATTTGTAAGGAACACGAAACATTAGTACTTGTTTTGAAAAAAAAAACATAAAAAAATATTACCACTTGGGTACCTAGGTAATACTTTTTGATGGTTGTTTTTATCTCGATCACAGAGTGCTTTGGTAATTAATGGGAAAAGTGCTTGAATTGAATAAAGGGATTTTTACTAAAATTAGTCCTATAGTATGGGCTTTCAAATGACTTTATACTTATCAAAAGTATTAAAATAAAATAAAATAGATTCACAATGTTTGACCAATTGAGAGTCTGCTTTGAATCTCATCAATTAAGATCTAATTAGAATGTAGAACGATTTATTAGTGAAGCCCTATACAAATGTATCAGAAAACAGTGTGATCATATTTATAGATGTGGGACAGATCATTAAACTGAACCACTTTTTTGATGGGACCAAATAATAGCTGTCCCATACAAAAAGCAATACCGATCGAATCGATATGTATGGGCCACACCTTGGTGGTACACGCTGTATAATTGTTGCTCAAAGTTACCTAAACTAATACGTACGGGTACCTAGATATGACTTTGGTGCTCTCTTATTTTCTGTCATCCTAATGTTTTTTGTTTCTAAGAATGTAAACATTCTGGACTTATGATCAAATCGACCATACACTAACTAAAATTTTACTAGAATTGTGTTACTTTTTTAACACAATTCTTCAGTATAACGATAAGATGTTTCGCTATTATCAACTTGACAAATAAATACCACAAAAAAACAAAGCATACACAGCTAAACTTATTGAAAATTGATCTTTACTTATTTTTTGTAAATATTTAGACAAATAATTATAAGACAATTCCGTAATTGGTAAAATAAGTTGAGGAACCAGGAATGAGTAGGTATTCTTATTTGTGTGTTGTTCCTTGTTATGTATACAATTAGGAATTACCATGAATTTATTTTTAATATCATATTTAGCCAAACTGCTAGGGATTTTTTGATATGTCGTTTTTATGCGTTCAAGTAAATCAACTGGACCAAGTTACCGATGGTGTTTGAAATTCGACAAATCGCAAAGACTTATGAATTTAATATGTTAGTAAAAGTTTTTAGTAAACATTAGTTATATTATAAATGAAGGTGGAATATTGGTAAGACTTATAGGTAAAATATGTTTATTTGATTTATGTAAAGACTTGTTATATAGCTCAATGCAGACAGATCGGATTCTTTATAAATCACACTTACGGATTTAATGCATTTTCCAATAGAAACATTTCGATATCAATGTAAATTGTAAGATAGTAAAATAAAACTCATACAGTCAGCATATTAAAACGAACTACTTTCAAAGGTACTGAATTATTCGTGTAACGATATTTCGATATTTTTGCAAAGATTTATTATTCTGACTGTACAAGAATAAATGTAATGAATAACAAAACTAATTTAATGTTATCGGTACAGACAGCAACACAGGCGGGTTGTGCTACTGTCCGGACGTTGTCTTTAAAATATAACAAAAATGCAATCTCTGTGATATTTAATATTTTTCTAGATTTTAAATAATAAAGGATGGTTTGTGGATATTTGATTTTTATTTTAAACTAGCTGTTCCCGGCATGCGTTGCAATGCCCTTTTTCCTACCTACTACCTGCCTGTGTACCAACTACCTACCTACCTACTACCTCCTACCCTACCTACCTACTACCCTACCTACCTACTACCCGACCTACCGCTACTACCCTACCTACTTACTACCCTACCTACTACTCTACCGACTACCCTACCTACTCTACTATCCTACTTACTACCCTACCTACTACTCTACCTACTACCCTGCCTACCTACCTACCACTTTCTCACCTTTTAAACCTTCCCTGGACTTCCACAAATAATTCAACACTATAATTAGCCAAATCGGTCCAGCCGTTCTCGAGTTTTAGCGAGACTAACGAACAGCTATTCATTTTTTATATAATATAGCTGTACCCCGCGTGCGTTGCAATGCCCTTTTACCTGCCTACGTACCAACTACCTACCACCTACCTATTACCTACCTACCTACATACTACTAATTTCTCACCTTCTCTGGACTGCCACAAATGTTTCAAAACCAAAATTAGACAAATCGGTCTAGCCGTTCTCTAGTTTTAGCGCGACTAACTAACAGCAATTAATTTTTATATTATACGCAAACACCATTTGAAAAATCGTTTTTCTATTGGGAAAGAAACAGTAATTATTTGTGATTATTGTGATTTGTGATAATGTCGTATGGTCTGTTTGAAGTTGTCATTCGTTGACTGAACAACTGAACGTCACTCAATTGTTTTGCCTTCCCGGAACCTCTCCACTAACACTTGAACTTTATAGTTACGGTATTAAATCTCAAATTGATTTTACGTTTTAGTTAGGAAACGTTTGTATGGGAAAAAGAAAATGGCTGTTTTTAGGGCTTTTCCGGCCATTATTCGAATTTTTCTCGCCGTAAAAACCATCCTTGAACTTCAACGAACAATTAAAAAAAAAAAATCAGCCAAATCGGTCAAGCCGTTTTCATGTCAAGTCGTGACAACGGAAAACGGGTTTCATTTTTATATATTAAGATAAGAAGAAGAAGATAGACTAATGTTCGCACGGATGGAACTAACTCATGAAGAAAATAATGATTTGCGGGTCGAAAAAATATATTGTGGTATACAAGGTAAGTTTTATAAGGTAGAATATATATATATATATATAAATAAAACACAAACTTAGCATAAACAATATATTTATATTTATTTATTTGTTACTCTCTACAACTAACTATATAAACATGGAATGTCACATAAAATACACTATAACTTATATTTTATTTTATTAATTTTAAGAAAAAGAAAACTTTTTCTTAATATTAATAAAATAAATAAAATTTTAATAAAAATCACGATTTTTTAATGTCAACACTTAGCCTCAGATCTGAAGAAAGACTAGAATAACAGAAATATAAAAAGCAAAGGTACAATTGTACAGACACTACCACTAATATGTATATACTATATACATACTCAGTAAACTTCAAACCTGATTTTCTCGTGAAACAACAGTAAGATAAGATCTATTTCGTAATAGTAATAGTACTAAAATGTTGTGGACTTACAACGACATAAGATACCTATCAATACAGTAATAAGAGAAAACCACTTTGAAAAGTTGCTACGTGTATGTATATTAGTGCCAGTGACACCAACTGCGGTAAAGTCCATTTCACGAAAGAAGTCCCGCGGAAAATTGTGGAACTAAATTTAACAGATCGGCCATGTTGTCGTTTGTCGATGTTATCAAGGTGCGTTTGTTGTGGTAGATATTTTGTGAGTTTATTATTGGATTAGTGCGTTATAAGGTTTATTTACGATGCCAAAAGTTGTGAAACAACATTATGTCGCGCGACATACAGCGCTGCGTCTGCGGGACTTCTTTCGTGAAATGGACTTTACTCTGAGATATTTTATAATTACTTAGGCCGTCACTTAATAAAGATTTGACATACTTTTGTATGACAAAACTGTCAAAACCTTTACTAAGTGATGACCTAAGTAATCATTAAAGCTCTCTGAGTGCGGCAGTAAGAGAGTATGTATGTTAGTGCGAGCGCAGATCGCAAACCACAGCGACAAACTGTAGGTTGACGAATTGAGAGTCTGAAGTTAAACGCGCTGCGTGTATGACAAGATGTATGATCGTAGACGAGGCATAATGAGTATGTAAGGATCGTATCAGGTGACGTTCTATGGTTCCTGCCTACATTTACATACATAGTCACGAGCATCAATCATATGTATACACTTGGTAAAATTGAAACGCGAATTTCTCATTAAATAACGACTGCAACTAGGACATTTGACCTACTTTATTATAACAAGGTTATTCAAAATATTATTTTCGTGTCGTAACATGAAAATAAAATCAATATAATAGGAGAAAATTGCTTCTTAATATTGCTAAGTGTTTACATATTAGTGCTGCTAACTGTACATAGACTCATCTTGCCGCATGGGGGTCCTGGGGTAAGGTGAGTCTATGTTGTAAGTTGCAGTTATTGCGGGTGGATATTTATGAGCAGACAAATCGGTCTACCAGTACTTTCTTGTTCGTTTTTTGCGCTCAGTACTGATTTTTTTTTTTCGTTACCCCACACTGGGAATTTCTCCTGTATCGTGGGTGCGTCCACAAACATATAAAGTCACATACACAAATACCCAGACCCGAAACAACTATTTGCAGGCCATACAAATATTTGTTCCGTGCGGGGATCGAACCCGCGACCCGCAGCGCAGCAGTCCAATCGCTTAGCCACTGCGCCAACCGTGCCGTCAATATACTCGAAACAGTACACATAGGAAATTTCCCGTTTTCAGTGATAAGGTTACGGCTACGGTTTGCGGTCCGCAATCGCCTTCATTGTACCTTTTTTTTGTTTGGCGGGTGGAAAATCATCAAATAACGTTCCGCTCTCGGGCAGAGCGAAAGGGAGTGTCAGACTTGTACTGACTAAAAACCACCCATGTTCCTTCTTAGCCCTTCATGTCGAGGCCGCGGTATCTCTTGCGAACAACCCGCAGCCCCACGGGCGCCTTCATTGTACCTTCCATACCAAACTATTTCATTAAAAACATTAATTTATCTCCTTAAAACACTAGTTGCTATCAAACGAAGGGTTCCTAAGTCCCGCCGACTTCTTGAAGTGTCCAGCTAGCAGGTCTAAGACCCTGAACATGACGTCTGTGTTGACTTCCTTGTGCGTGAAGCTGGTCACCACCAGCCTCGCAGCCTGGCTCACTGTCTCCTCACCGAACGCGTATAGGAGTGCTGCGGGATGAAAAGTGAGATGTGAATTGATTGGTACATACCAGACCAGGCTAGTCGTACAAACATGGACGTAGTTAAAGGAGTATGTAAGAATCATAGCTTGTGGCGTTTTGTAGTTACTGTCTAACAAATATAACGGTCGTTGGTCTAGTTGTCGCAAGCGCGACGGCTGAGCATGAGGTCCTAGGTTCGATTCCGGGTCGGGCAAAGTGTTATTGGGTTTTTCCATCAGGAATTTATCAGTAACAGCCACGGAATCTGGATTTGAGCCCGGTTGATGGCAATAGGCTCGCCCCCTATAACATGGGACTTAAACATAACTGGCGAAATGTTTGTGTACTATTAGGTACAACTCTGCCTAACCCTTCGGAGATTACAGGCATGATGTTATGTAAATAAAATATAGGCAGACAGGGATATTCATGGACTTAAATTGTAGCATTATAGATAAACTATACATAACTATAGCGACATTCCGACATGAAGACATGTTCTAGCCCATCAGACACAACACCCGTTCGGTCGGAGGATCCTCCCATTTCAACTTGGAATAGGAACTTTATGCCCTGTTCCTCACACCCATCTCTTTTTCTTTATCGTGTGGTTAGTGGCTAACTAAATTTTTGCCCCTTCTAAACTAACTAAAATTATTTACTTTTTAAAACCTGGGAAGGCGCAGCAACGGACAGAAATATATTCTTCTAAAAGTTTATCAGTTTATCCAAAATGCCAAAACTATATTTTATTTTTACATGCGATAATAGGATGCGATACTACGTCAGCAATGTTTAGAAGGGGCAAAAATTCAGTATTAAAATTATTTGAAAAAAAAAGATTTGATTGACTGCGCAAAAGTATTTACAGAAATTAATTCTTCACCTCAAATACTAATTACTAAAGGAATTCGGTTTCTTCTTGCGGTTTATGGAGCTCCAAAAAAAATTGATTGCATAGATACGTACAGATATTTAACATTTGTAAAAAATACACGAAACAAAAAGCAAGTACAACTACGAGTATCTTGTCTTCCTCCAACATCGGCATCTGCTACTCAACATTTGTTTCGAGTATACTATCAAGTTCAGACATGGCAAGGCAATGAACTGAACCCTGAAAACTGGGGTTGGAAATTGATAAATAATACTTTGGAACCGATTCGAACTTTACTGCCCCCTGCTCCAGAAAAACTTCTTAACACTATTGTTTGCAATTGCAAGAAAGGTGGTAGTGCCAAATGTGGCTGCAAAAAAGTAGGGTTGCAGTGTTCTCCAGCGTGTACCAATTGCCAAGGTGTCTCTTGCTCAAATGTTCAATTAAATACAAGAGAGGAAGATTCATGTGATTTTGATGAAGAGACAACTGATTCATCTTCATTTGAACAATTTCTAAGCATTCATTAACAGGAAGGAGAAGAAGAAGAACAAGAAGAAATTGAAGAAAACATGATAGTTGAAGTTGAATATGAAGAGTATGAGTCAGATTAAAGTAATAAAAAAAAGTTAGAACGACATTTAAACTCAGTAACCCATATCAATAATATTCATTCTATTAAATAATTATTGTTCCTGAAAATAACGTCATAAAGGTTCGTGGAATAGGCCTACCGGGATATCACGTTAAAAAAAACGCGCCGAGTACACTACCTCACAGGTGGTGTGGAAATGTGTGCATATAATGTAGAACGTGATTCTTACAAGCGCAATATCTGGGAAATAGCCCACTATTTCCCAGATATTGCGCTTGTAAAAATTAATCTTAGAGAAAAAATCATAAGGACCATTTTTATAGAGAATTTTAAGATCTACAACTTTGCTCTGAGGTACTTTTTCGATAAAACTTACCGTTTTCGAGAAAAATCCAAAAAACCTAAAATTTTGACCTTGGGCCCCGAATAAGTCCCTTAGCAGTGCTAAGGGACTTATTCGGGGCCCAAGGTCCCCAGCACACATGGGACTGATGGGGACTTTTGACACTTTATTCCTTGTGGTAAACCTAAGGTCTCTACGAAGATTTGGCTCTGTCGGAATTTTCTTTATTTCAATTGTCTAAATTGACCGGACTAGTATCCAATAATTTTCTATAATGTAACTGACGGACTAATTAGAATCATATTTTTTTGACTCAGTCCGAGACCCTATTATCTCTCAGGCATGCTGGTTTCGTCACGATGTTTTCCTTCACCAAAGCAAGTAATAATTATTATACAATACGCACAAGAATCCAAAAAATTGAAGACCTCGAACTCGCAGTCCAACGATCACACCACTAGACTAGCATTGCTATTACTAGCAGCTACATACCTCTACAAGATAACTAACTAGCATTTGACCGCCACTTTTGTCCGCGCGGAATACAGCCTAAAACCTTCCTCGATAAATGGACTGCTCAACACAAAAATAACTTTTCAATTCCAACCAGTAGTTCCTGGGATTATCGCGTTCAACCAAACACACTTTTCAGCTTTATAATATTAAGTATATATAGAAACGGCTTATTGTCTGCAAGGTTATCCATGAGCCGCACATTACCAGGTGTATTCTCCAGCACAGCGGCACACGTCTCGTCCACATTGAGGTCCCTGAGCTGAACCCTGGGCTCGAACAACGCGCTGTCCTTCTCAGCTAACTGCTCAAACACCACGAAGACCTGTCTCCGCAGCCACACGGCCAGGTCGGTCAGCCACGCGTCCAGCAGGGATTCCGCCAGGTCTGGAATACGGGAGTTAGTATGTCACCGTAAAATTGTAAATACCGTTAGATTATAATTTATTTCGCGAGATTGTAAACTGTCGAAAGATTGTGAACGCATTATTTTTCGTTAGATTATAATAATGCAAAA
Organism: Diarsia brunnea; assembly: GCA_949774965.1. Classification (NCBI taxonomy): domain Eukaryota; kingdom Metazoa; phylum Arthropoda; class Insecta; order Lepidoptera; family Noctuidae; genus Diarsia; species Diarsia brunnea. Next base: position 20,289,239 of record OX459004.1, on the reverse strand, counting down.
CAGGCTTGAGGTTTATAGGAGATAGTGGTGAGCGAACGAATGTATCGGCGGTAATTAAGCACTCGTTGGTTTCGCGCGACGGGTGATTTTTGTGCTATGTAATCGTTTAGAGTCTTAAGTTGATAATCGTCTAGTACGATTTACGCCGACTAAGAAGTGACCTCATACAATCCCCGGGGCCGGTCGCGCCCGCCAGCGAGTTGACTCCGCGCCATGCGGGCCCGCACACAGCTCAGTAGTTACCTGCGACCAGTAGCGTGGCGAGCTACCAGCATCAGCCCAGCCGAGCACGCCAGCAAGCTGACACCGCTCCGGCAGTAGTTACCTGCGACCAGTAGCGTGGCGAGCTACCAGCATCAGCCCAGCCGAGCACGCCAGCAAGCTGACACCGCTCCGGCAGTAGTTACCTGCGACCAGTAGCGTGGCGAGCTACCAGCATCAGCCCAGCCGAGCACGCCAGCAAGCTGACACCGCTCCGGCAGTAGTTACCTGCGACCAGTAGCGTGGCGAGCTACCAGCATCAGCCCAGCCGAGCACGCCAGCAAGCTGACACCGCTCCGGCAGTAGTTACCTGCGACCAGTAGCGTGGCGAGCTACCAGCATCAGCCCAGCCGAGCACGCCAGCAAGCTGACACCGCTCCGGCAGTAGTTACCTGCGACCAGTAGCGTGGCGAGCTACCAGCATCAGCCCAGCCGAGCACGCCAGCAAGCTGACACCGCTCCGGCAGTAGTTACCTGCGACCAGTAGCGTGGCGAGCTACCAGCATCAGCCCAGCCGAGCACGCCAGCAAGCTGACACCGCTCCGGCAGTAGTTACCTGCGACCAGTAGCGTGGCGAGCTACCAGCATCAGCCCAGCCGAGCACGCCAGCAAGCTGACACCGCTCCGGCAGTAGTTACCTGCGACCAGTAGCGTGGCGAGCTACCAGCATCAGCCCAGCCGAGCACGCCAGCAAGCTGACACCGCTCCGGCAGTAGTTACCTGCGACCAGTAGCGTGGCGAGCTACCAGCATCAGCCCAGCCGAGCACGCCAGCAAGCTGACACCGCTCCGGCAGTAGTTACCTGCGACCAGTAGCGTGGCGAGCTACCAGCATCAGCCCAGCCGAGCACGCCAGCAAGCTGACACCGCTCCGGCAGTAGTTACCTGCGACCAGTAGCGTGGCGAGCTACCAGCATCAGCCCAGCCGAGCACGCCAGCAAGCTGACACCGCTCCGGCAGTAGTTACCTGCGACCAGTAGCGTGGCGAGCTACCAGCATCAGCCCAGCCGAGCACGCCAGCAAGCTGACACCGCTCCGGCAGTAGTTACCTGCGACCAGTAGCGTGGCGAGCTACCAGCATCAGCCCAGCCGAGCACGCCAGCAAGCTGACACCGCTCCGGCAGTAGTTACCTGCGACCAGTAGCGTGGCGAGACGATGCGCGACGTGCGAGCGTGCCAGCCCGGCCGCGCCCGCCAGCGAGCTCACTCCGCTCCATGCGGGCCCGCACACAGCGCACCACTCCTCTGTAATAAAGCAAACAGAACTTTCAATGATATATGCGAAGAATATAATTTAGATCCATTCACAATTAGTGTGAATTCAGCAAGGTGGCTTCAAATTCAAGTAGCGGTAGGTATTACTTGTTTTTGTTTTAATTGTCTCACCGAAGTCGTCGGGCGTGTGCGGTCTAGCCAGCTCCCGGTGCGAGAGCTGGTCCAGCGAGTCCAGCGCAGCCTCCACGTGCGAGAACGCGCGGCGAGAGCCCACCAGCCGGGATACCGCGCCACCCACCTGAGGGGAAGGGGGGATCTATAATACACAGAGTATTTACGTTTTTAAATCATACTCCTTGTTGTCACCATTGGCCTCTTTTTGATTGTGCCATGACTGAGGAGCGATTCCCGTTATTTAAAACTAGTTATTCAAAAGAAGGCCAATAATTATAAAAGAAAGCAGCGCATTTGGAAGCAGGCCGGGCCCATACCATATTTTAATAATTTGATATCGCTGCATCCTATTGTAATATCAGCTTCGTGGCCTGCGCGAATCTCAACCAAATGTTATCCATGATTTTCTGAAATTGGGCAGTCTTGATGTAGTTGAGCACTCACATTAAGATCAATAGAAGTACAGACATAGGTCCAGTCGTGCAGAGTTCTGTGCGCGGGCTCGTCGCCCTCAGCGCCGACGGCTGTCTTGATAGAGTTGAACACGCCCGTCACGGTGCGCTGGAACAGTCTGCAGTACAACGTGATAACTAGTCATCTTCTTCGGCATCTTATCAAAAATCTTTTGGCCACATTAATCGCAGCGTTCAAAAGGCAATATAACTGCTTTTTACTGGATAGGTACTGTGAGAATACATTTCTGGGCAAAAAGATTTCCTATGACTTTCAGGTCTATCGATCCAGGACTAAGACAGGCTGTAACGGACAGCCCTCCACAAACTGACAGAGTGAAACAAACATAAAATAACCAACAGTCATACAAAAAATATTAATTATCAATTTTTGCATGATACGCACCATACGGAACGTAATGCGATGCTAGGTTGCCAGGTTTACCTATTCATAATAATTTAGAATTTATTATACGCGAGACTCTGTCTCGCTCTAACATTAAAAAAAAAACAGCAAATAAATAAAATAAATACGGCTTACGGTCATTGACCCATTGTACTTTTTCTTTCACACCCACTGGCTTCCGCATTTGACTTCTAGACCTCTCAGTCTATCCTAGTAGTAGTCTCTGTTGTTGATAGTGGTAGGTACCATTTGAGAAAATATACTATTAGAGTGAACTCACTTGTCAAGTCTCTGCATATTGTTGGATGTCTGACTGGGCGACGAGTTTCTGTCCAGATTCATGTCGTATTCATCTGTAATTCATACAAGAAGCGTTGTGTGAGAATAGTCAATATTAGCATTTCTTTTAGCCTTGGAATATCTATCTAATTATAGTCGAACAGGTTGAGAGAGAGATGGGCAACAATCGTCGTTCACTGGACAATCGTCGGAGGAAATCGCTGTCGAGGTACAACACAGGATAGAGAAGTTTGAAGGGAGAAAGGAGTAGCCTTTGCGCAGTAGTGGGACACACAAATAGGCTAATAAAAAAAGGTATTCTATTTAGGGAATTTACTGTTCAAGAAGGAGGGTTACATGTTCGTTGTGTACCAGTGCAGTGCCTACAGATAGTTACCAGCTAGAGTGGCGGTGTCTACAGGTCGCGAGGAGTGGTGATGTTGCGTGCGACCGCGAGTCTCCTCCGCGCTCTCCCACCACACATCCTCTGCGCGCTCGGCTCTACAGGTAACACATTAAAGGTAATAATATACTTGGAAAAATCTTTCCATGACTGGATTTTTTTTCAGAACATATAGTTTAAGTATAATCAAAGAAAATACACTTTTTTAATAATCTTTTGCAGGATTAAATTAAATGTGCGTTTCGTCTATCTATGGGGTGTCAAATGTTTATGATTAGTCTTTATTTAACTTGCCTTACTTTTTAGTATGTTTTGGTCATATCTTGCAACTTAATTTCAAACCAGTTCCCCCAACCGTTTGAACTGGAGTTTTGCATACACGTTTTGTTCTGGTAACTACATTTTTATTTTTGATTCAGTAACATTCTACACTACACTGGTTATTTTTTTATCACCAAACACGCTGCTTGAAAATTTGTCAAATTTCGAGTTTGATACCGTTATAGAGTACCTCGGACTGGTCTCAGCGCGTTGCTGTAACAGACAGCGCAACTTGGCGATACTGGTGGACAAGTCGGCTGCCTCCTCGTACTCCGGTTCCGGGGAGTCAGGCTCCGGGATCAGCGGGAGATCCGCTTTGGGGACCGACCGGGGTTGAGATGGCTAAAGAGGAAATTGAAAGACCTGTGTCTAAACTAGTGCCAAAATCAAATAACATTTAAGTATATCTATTTTTCTGTCTCACTCATTAAGTGAGCAGTGGGAACATTATATAATGCTGGTTATACCATGCTTCATTTTTTTTTTATGAACTTTGGAGTACACAAGGGATTTTAATTAAAAGGCCTGCCTAACTTCCACCATTATTATTTTCAAAGTGGCGGACATGTGGAAAACCTAAATTAATCAATACAAACAAATTTGTATCAGACAAAATGTTCTAAAGCGTCACGTTTACGAGATATGAGCCATCGTTGTACTGAAGATGCCACGCCGTCACTAAATGGACTTTAATTTTATTACTTTTTTCATAAAATGGCGGAAATTAGGCCAGCCAGGCTTCAAACAAAATGCTTAAAACTCATTAAATGTAATGCTTATTTTATCAATATGTACGTTAAACTTGTTTAATTTACGCACCACGCTATCCTGAGATGTGACTCTGTGCTGTTTCACTAGTGGATGCACATTGTTCTCATCTGGAAATACGCAATAGTCATGTAATTAATGCTACCACAATATTTGCTAAAATTGGCTGAGATGAGAATGCTAAGGGGGATGTGTGGTGTTACGCGAATGGATAAAATAAGAAGAAGAGGAAATCTGGAAGTGGCACCGGTGAATCAAAAGGTGTGTTGTAATCGGTTGTCGCTGTATGGGGGGCATGTGATGCGGAGGAATGAGGAAAAACTCGTGAGGAAAGTTTTGAGTATGAGTGTGGATGGGTATAGAAACGATGAATGGACTGTGTTAAGGATAACAAGTAACAGAGTAGAATTGAAGAAGAAAACATGCTGCGCCGACACCAAATGAATTGGGATAGGGCCAAGAGAATAGTGATGATGATGAATGCTAACATATTTATGGATTTTCTTTAGATTTCTAGAGCAATTATAAAAATAAACTGCACAATAGTGTACCTCTCTGTACATTAGTCGCTTGTACATCCTTGTGTTCAGGTATCGGCTTGCCGCGCGGGTGTTCGGACGGCGGCGTCTTGTCGCTGCCTCGCTCCCGGTGGTGGGACGACTTCTCCTAAACACACAATCTATCTACATATACGTATATATATAAAAGGCAAAGCTGACTGATTGAGGATCAACGCATAGGCTAAACCATTAGATCTAGAAACTTAAAATTTCGCACACGAATTCCTCTACGTAGGCATCCACTTAGAAAGGATTTTTTCAAAATTCAACCCCCAAGGGGACAACAGGGGAACAGGGGATGAAAATTTGTATAGAAAATCGTTATTATTGATATTTCCGACATCCAAGCGGGCGAAGCGGCGGGCATCAGCTGGTGTAATATAAACATCACACCTGCGGTACCCGAAGAGTTCATCAGAGACGCGCACTTTATAAAACACTCACTTTTTACTAGATTTCTTCTTACTTACCTAGCTTTTTTCTGTATTTTATGACTCTCACATAAAGGGTTCCGTATTAAAACGGCAAAAAAATAACGTTAGTATACTCATTATATTCTGTTTTTAACCCCCGACGCAAAAACGACGGGGTGTTATAAGTTTGTCTGTTATAGCAGCAACAGAAATACTACTACTACTATGCAACAGAGTACTTCATCAGTGAAAATATCAAGTGTCTAGCTATCACGGTTCATGAGATACAGCCTGGTGATAGACAGACGGACGGACAGTGTAGTCTTAGTAACAGGGTCCCGTTTATACCCTTTGGGTACCAAACCCTAAAAAAGAAAATATGAACTGCCTACATCACACAGATGTAAGGTCACACTGACCTGGTCGCTGAGCCCAGTAAAACGGAGACCCTTCTTCAGTCCAGCTATGCCAAAATCCAGAAGACCTTCCATCATGCCAGCCGCTTCATCCTACATCAAGAAACATCATTACCTAACGATAAACTATCATGGTTCCAGGGGATTCTTGACAACTGAATAACCATCACCTTTATAACCCTATTATTTGAATCTTACTTCAGAGTGGGGGGTCATACCCTTTTTTTTTGGGGGGGGGGGGTTGGAAATCAACAAATGACTCCTCCCGCTCTGGGCAGAGCGGTAGGGAGTGTCAGACTTCTACTGACTAAAAACCACCCATGTTCCTTCTTAGCCCTTGTGCCGAAGCCACGTTATCTCTTTCGAAAAACCCGCAGCCACGACGGGGTGGGGGTCATACCTCAATCTTAAAACACTGGTTTCAAGACTGGAGACTGGTAAGACTGCTTACCAAGGGCTTCTGACCCGACATACTTGGGGGAAGGCTAGGGGGTGATGAAGGCACTTGATGATAAGTGTGAGTGAAAGAGATGGAGCTATACGTACGGCATCTCTTTCCCACTCTGAAGTAAGATTTAAATAATTATTTTATGAAGACTGTCAGTAGTCCCCAAAATTGAACTTCAAAATATAGTTTAAAGAAGCTGTTGCCAGCTAACAAGAACTCAATAAGATTAAAAATAAAGACTCATTGGATTATTAGATTACAATTTGTACATTCACACAAGTAAATAAGGTATAATTTTACGTGAAAAAAGTACATTCTCAAGAATAAGAGCATATTTCTCAAGTATAACAAGGGAATATGAACACACTCACACAACAGTTCAGAATCAAACTTTAACACAAAGTCAACAAGGTCTAAATATCCGTGCAGTGACATACATGCTCGTCACTTGTTTCATGCAGTCAAACAAACTGCCTTACTTGACTATACATTTAGATCGGCTATTGGACTTTGAATTTATTGTAATATCTCCTAGAAACATGTATTTAATGCAAAGAATACTCTGTCAACTTATTAGGTAAATTTTAAGAAATAAATTTTTGACAAAGATTTTAAGTCTTGTTTTATCTTTAAAATTAATATAACGTAACATAACATCTCGCCTGTAATCCCCGAAGGGTTAGGCTGAGGTGTACCTAATAGTGCGCACTATTACTTATCTGGCGAAATAAGGGTGTCCTCATTTCGCCAGATAATAGGGGGCGAGCCTATTGCCATCATCCGGGCACTACGAAATTACTAATGGAAAATACCAATAACACTTTGCCCGACCTGGGAATCGAACACAGGACCTTATGACCGACAGTCGCGCTTGCAACCACTAAACCAACGAGGCAGTCAAAGTAAAACGAATAATTATGTAAAACAAAACATATTTGTACGAAACTGGAGATAATTTAATAGACAAGTTATTTTTCATTTTGAATTTCAATTATTTCTTCATCTTGATTTTAATCACAAGACTCTAAAAGATAGGCATTGTCAAATATTTTAGAAAAAAAAATTCAAGATCCAATACACAATCTACAAGCTATAATCAAGTAAGGTCCGAGGTAATAATAACACCAAGTACGATACAACTCCAGTCGACAGTACAGTAGGACAGTACGATAGTACAGTGAGACAGTGACATTCAAAGCGATTGTAACCTGAGCCAGTGCGGTGCTTGCTCCTTATATTGTAGTACGAGTACCTGTCTACAAAATCGGTACAAAATATTTAATTAGAACGTCAGAATATGATGTCAAGTAATTTTAGATCTGGAGTGTTCCTGTATTAGAGACTTTAGGACAGGTTTTGCTGTGTAGGTATTATTGGCGTTTGCTTGTTTGAGGTCGAAAATGGTTTGAAAATTAGTATCAATTCATCCTTTTTGTAAAAAGGCATTTCTAGTTTAATAAGCGCCCCAAAAACTAATCTCCATTATGGTCAAAGATCAAGATTAAAATAAAAGCAGTTGCATGTGTTTTTGCCTAGTACCAGAACACCATCCCACAGTTTTACAGCTGGTCAGTAAATCTGCTGTCAAATATCAGGTTGGAGCTATTGTAAAAATACCTAAAAATTTTAATTGGCTGTCAGAATTACGGAGTCCCCACACTTATCGCTCGTCGATACAGGAATCAGCCAAAAAACTAACATGATGCCATAAAAGCGAATAGTCTCACGCGTAGTCGAGGCGCCTCGTCTGAACCGAAACGAGGCGATCTAGGAATAACGTTTTTATCCAATTCCCCATCGATAAGATATTATTATTCAGATGGATGAGAATATTCAGATGGATGAGAATATTCAGATGGATGAGAATATTCAGATGGATGACTGGAGTTACAAGAATGGATTAAGTAACAAATGAGTTTATTAGAGGAAGTTTGAAAGTGAAACAGATAAATTTAAAGGACTATCTTAGTATAGACATGTGAGGAGGGATGATGGATGGAGAGGGAGAGGAAATCCAAAAAAATGATAAACGGATTGTGTGAGGAATAATAAATTATGAAAGAGAAAGGTGTAAATGAAGCCGTGACCTCTGACGTGGAGAATGGAAGTAGAATGGGACAAGAGCAAGAAGATGATGATGATGATGAGGATGATGATGATGATGATGATGAAGAATTGTCATTTGAAGATATTTTGATCAATAGCTTTCATTAAATTTGATAACAGTTTAACAGACCTATAAACTCACTTTCCGAAACTTGAGGTTTGTGTACATAAAAAAAAATCCTCGCTCATCAAGAACGCCAGCGCATATTACAGAAGCATAAGCAGAAAGATCGTGCAAACAACATACACTGGAGTTTTGCTTGCGGGGCACATCTAAGGGAACTTTGTGCTCCACCTGTAGGTCCCCTATCTTCGTCTTGGCCTCCCTGACGGTGGACTGCAGGTCCTTCAGCAAGGCATCCGCAGGCTTTGGACTCTGTTCCTTTTTCGTTTCTTTGTACAGACTCGGGTCTAGGGGGTCTACTTCAATTGTTTCTTCTTCGCCTGAAATTAGGGGTTTTAAAGAAAGAAATGCAACATTTTAGTTATACATCTACAGTCAATACCAAATGCACAGTCATGTCAGTCGCTGACACGTATGTACAAATAAAAAAGACGCCTAAAGTATATTACATACTCACGCTTTTTTTTCTATTTTGGGTAGGCAGAAACTACATAACGCCACCTGCATGTGACTACACAATAATCCCACTAGAGCAATCATTTATATCATAAAATCAAGTTCTATAGACAAGTCACTTTCATAAGAAAATATGACCCTCCAAAAAATCCCATTTTTACGGGCGTGATATTAAATATTGCCTTAATTTTATGTTACATTCTTAGAGTTATAAAAACCACACACACTTACCAAACCACAGCGGCTGCGGCGACTTGCTCTGGGGCGGGTTGGGGCTGCCGTCAGTGTCAGCGTCCTGCCCCCACAGACGACTCAGCGTGATCTCGCCGTCCAGGCTCGCCAGCAGGTCTTGACCCATGCTGATACACTGAAGGTCTATGTCTGTCTCCCAGGTCTTTACACTACCTACAACACAAAGTTGTTTACTGAACCTGATCCAGTGAGAGACAAAGTTTATTAATACTTTAGTATTTGATTGAATACATTATTAAAGAAAAATAATTGGTTTTTTTTTATTTAAAGATTATCTTGGGTTATAAACTTTCTTTGCTAACCATATATCTAAAAAATGTTATAGTTATAAATCTGTATTCAATTTCCTTACAAACCTTCAATTATCCTATCATAGATCTTCACTTCATTCCTGCCTTGCCTGCCTCTCCTCTGTCTCAAAATAGGTGAAGTCTTTATATCAACTGGTTCTGTACTTGTAACCGGTACTTCCTCAACAATATTCTCTAGATTCTCCACTTTGGACTCCTCTTTTGAACAATCAAGAACCAGTGGCAGAGTTGTAGCAGAACCTTTAGGGACTCCTGTCAGTATTTCTGACTCTATAGTTGTGATTTCTGATTTCATATCTGTTACTGCTTCTTTTTCTGTTTGAGTTTCTTTTTGTTCTTCTGCAACCACGGGTTCTGGTTTCCCTTTCAAGATTGTAAGCAACTTATCATTAAGCCATGTGGGGTCTGCTAGAGTACCGTAGATAAAGGTGTCCAGTTTCTTGGATAGTATGCGTACTAATAATTCAGAATGTGGAGTGTCCCACAGCTCCCAGGGTATTAGTTCTTTGAATACTATGCGAAGGATATTGGTGCAATGGTCTGCAGACTGAGTTGTTTTGTTGGTCACATCAAATATTGGGTGAGACTTCTTATACAGTGATTCTATTGTGCTGTTCGGCATTTTCTCATGGCGTTTCTCAGCTTTCTGGTACTCTTTCAAGTGGCTTGTTAGGACTGTAGTTATGTCAACACAAACATCTTTGGTTTCTATCTTATTGCAGACCTGTAGATAAATTGTATTTATTATATTAATTAGGATGATAGATTATGGAGGATATTCACCATAAATTCTAGATAAAATCATCTATGTTCCTGAATTTCCATCCTTAATAGATAAGATAAGATAAGATAAGATAATATTTATTTGCATAAACATGTTGTCATACATACAAGAAAAATACATGCATGCAAGATGGTAATAATAGTATTGGGTACAGGCATGTTTGCCACATGATGTGACGTGCAAATATGAAGAAAAATGATTATTAATTACAACAGTCCCTCATAATAACTATAAATTAAACAATTGAAGAATAATAATACAATAATACTGACATAAATTAAAAATAACAAAAATCAAATAAACATTAAAACAATAATTCTTAAGTTATTAGGACTATACAAATCATGTCAACAATAAAAAATTACAATAAATAAAATATGCATTCAAAAATAATCAATCAATTCTATAACAAAATAATAATTAAATCATAAAAAATATAATAATCAAATCCCAAAAAAATATATAATAATAATAATCAAAACAAACCAGCTACTCTGTCAATACAAATCTTTCGTCTAGGAACTCGTTGATGTTATAGAATGCTTTATTTGCCAAAAATGTTTTAAGTTTTCTTTTCAAGTGTACATTATTAAGCTCCTTCCAACTTTTAGGCAACTTATTATAAACAGTAGGAGCCATATGGAAAACGCTTTTGCGCATAAGTGCAGTCCTACAGGGGGGTACGGAGAGTTGGGTTTGGTCACGCCTATTCCTGGGAAATTGATCATTTCTGCGCGGAAATAAGTTAGGATTGTTCCTGACAAACATAACGCTTTCGAGTATATAAATGGATGGCAATGTCAAAATTTTATGCATTACAAAATAGGGTTTGCAGCTGTCCGTAGTTTTCAAATGAAACATTGCTCTAAGGCATCTCTTCTGTGCTTTAAATGCTACTTCTCTATTAGTCGAGTTACCCCAGAAGATAACACCATATCTGAGAATAGATTCAGCCAGACCGTAGTAAGCAGTTAGTAACGCCTCCCTATTGACATTTCGTGACAGCAAGTGCAAAGCATAGGCACAACTACTAATACGATTACTCAGAGCATCTATGTGGTTCTTCCAATTTAACTGTCGGTCAATAATTAGTCCCAGAAACTTAGCTGTATTAACCGTGTCAATTGTAATATTATTATATGTAATGTCAAGATTGGAAAATGTCAATAAACGCTGGCTAAAATGCACAATTACTGTCTTACTTAAATTAATTTTTAAATTATTATTTTCTAACCATTGTATAGTATTGGTCAATGTATTATTAATGTCATTTTTATATAAGTCTTTATTATTACAGGGTATAGTGATAGTACTGTCGTCCGCAAAAAGTGTTACAGGATGGTCAATTGACTTTGGAAAGTCATTTATGTAGAGTGTAAAAAGAGTGTAGAGAAATACATAAGGTAAAGTGCTTATTCAAATCATTTAGAACACAAACCTGAAAACTCTTCCCAATCATTTGATCCAACATTTGTTTGCAAGCGAACGGGAAGCCAATCTCCTGCGATATGTACGGCACGTACCATGACGACACCAGCTTCCTCTCGAGCACCGTCGATATCACGCTCAGCTCGTTCGTGTCATACTCCCGGCACTCCGCCTCTGTCGACAACTTCCGCGGCTGAGGCAACACACGCGACAACACCGATAAATACGGGTAATCCGCCACGATGCCATCCAAATCATACTTTATAGGCTTGTTCAAACGCAGTAACCACTGAATAAACTTAAAACTAACACATAATGAAACTATAAATAAAGTTAGAACGTAAAGAGTAAACCATATTCCTGTTATGGGTGAAATGTTCGTAATATAGTTCAGTAGCACACAGATAAATGTTCCCGCGCATGATAAAATGATTGTGCACTCTAGAAGATTTCTTTTAAGTAACATTGTGCTTTGACTATTGTGATGTGGATTAATTAGTTAACATATTTCCTCGATCGATCGATTCAATGTTTTGCAACTTCTGTGACAATATTATGACAGAACGCATCACATTTTGACATTATTTTGGAAACATGTCGGCCAGCTGACGGGCGATTATGAAATGATGAACCTAACATTTAACTCGATTAAATTCACTACTTATTAAAGAATACAAATATTATGTTGTACTATATCGCAATGCTGTACGTCCTAATAACCGAAAAGAGGAAAATTATCTGGTACAGAATGCCTCGAGCCACAAAGCATCCCCTAACATTGTATTTTTTATATTTTTATCATTAAAATCACGCGAATATTTTATCGTGGTGCTCCATAAATGCACGCTCAGAAAAACACGTTTTCATCATGTTGTTTTGAGAACGTATCCGAGACGTCGATGCACAGAGTACATTATTTTGGCATTGACATTTAAAAACGTGTATACGTCAATTCCGTCAGGAACTAATATATTAAAAAAAAAAAAAAAAAACGTGTATACGTCAAACGAAAACGTCACGTTCCTTTCGTTGGTTGGGCGAGTTGCAAAAATATTCATCTAATTATTTTTCTATACTTCTATTGGTGATTCCAAAACATGTAAGTGGAGAATACATGAAAACTAAGTTCGTTGTATATTTTCGCGCTATAATATAAGTGTTTCACTCATTTTTCTCTTATTTTGTCAGGTCGAAAGTAACTTTCAAGATTACTCTAACTTCTGACCCTAAACTGCCGTTCAAAGTGTAAGTTCTAGCTTTAACAATGCCTCTACAAGCCCCTGTAACTTCAACGTGGCCCATGTCTCTGAATAACTTTCCTTACATGTAATTTTCATGGTCCAATTTAGTTTGTTCATTCCAACAGATGCTGATTGACCCAGGGCTCCACGTTGAAGTTACAAGGGTTCAAAATGGACACAGCTGTAGTACAACAGTTCCTCAACTTCTTCCAAGACTATATTAACCTTTGTCAGTTAGAAAACTGGCCAGACAATGATACAACGGAGGCTGAACTGAGGAATGCTTTGCTTATTTCACAGCATGTAGAGAAAAGTCTTGACAGACTTCAAAAGAGAAACGTCATCAGTGAATTCTTATCTATATTGAACAGTTACAATGAGACATCAAACAGTCTTGTTAAAAACTGCCTTACTGATCCTCCAAAATATGTACTTCAAAAGATAATTAACTCTAACACAAAAATCAATCAAATGGATGTAGGTTTTAAATTGTTTCTTGAGTTATTTTCTGAGGACAAGTTAGAGAACTGTCTAACTGAGCTGATGCTTGAGGCAGCATCAAAAGAGACCTTACTCAGAAATGTCTCCAATAAAATACCAAACGAAAAGATACTTGAATTTAAAAGTAAAGTTCTGTTACTAGAACTTAGTTCGTGTAATTCAGACATTCTGAAGTTATTAAGTAATTGTAATCAAGATATTGTAGAATTATTAGTTATAAGTTTATTAAATAATGACCCGAAGTATTCTAAGGCAGTAAAGCTAATTGCCGATGCGTTCTTGACAATAGTCATAGACAAAGACAGTCAATATAAAAACTTCTGGAGGCTACTGTTTAAAGTCAACGACAAATATTTTACTGAAATGTGTGTTGAGAACTCAGATATCTTCACATACATAGTGGAAGCTTTAGCGGATTGTGGAAAGTTGTTAAGAGAGGGAATGTCCTCAGAATCATTTTATATAGAGTTAAATTTCTCCGAGTTAGTTGGTGTGGTACAAAGAATATGCAGCAATGACTGCTTAAAGTCTCAGTTTTTTGATATTGTGAAGGATTATGATTGTGATTTAGATTATTGGCAAAATATTTTGTGAATTATATTATTACTTTTCTAAACTTAGTTAGTTTTTGTTTAGTTTCCATACCTTATATATTAGCTTCAGTTATACAATTATAATATATCTACTGATTATTAGGTAAAATAATAATTTACTGTTTCTACACAAATGAGTAAATTATAAAGAAATAACTAAATTGAATTTATATATATTTATTACCACATTTAAATTCAATAACATGTAGTAATATTCAATGCTTGTTTGTGGTAATATTACTATAATAGCCCAACCTGCTTGGCTAGAGGTGTGCCTTTGTAGCCTAGCATGCACGCACTTATTTTCAACTTTTCCATTATCCTGGTAACTCCCACAGTCTGAGTGTGCCGGAAGCGACGCCATTCACGGCGGTGCTCAAGTTCGCCGCCGAAGAGTTTCGGGTGGAACCGGCGACCAGCGCCATCATCACCGATGACGGCATCGGCATCAACCCTCAACAAACAGCTGGTAAGATCATCATCATTTCAACCTGGAAACACCCACTGTTACCCAGGCAGCAAAAAGGGAAGGCCCATTATAGTATAACTGGCTGGTGTCGCAGAACTCCACGTCTAAAGCGCGTATTTTGCGTACGGTAGGGAAGGCCTAGTTAAAATAGCTAAAATGTATAAATAACACCTTTTTGTACTTATGTTCACAAATAAAGATTGATTTGATTTGATTTGATTTGATTTAGGATATAGGATAGGCCTCCCCTATTTCCTGCTATACTTATTGTTTCTGTGCATCCCTCATCTATCCTTTTCCCGCAATGTTCACGAGGCCCTGATTTAGTAATAATGATCAATCTACTGTCCTCCTGCCCATATTTCAATTTTTTGGGGTTGGCGCAGCACGTCTTCTTCTATACTTCTCTAATAATAAATATCAAGAAAATATAATTTAGCCTAAGTTTTATTATTCTGAGCTTTGTTTCTGGTCCATTTGACTCGATAACAAGAGTTATAACTTCACCTTCGGGTTCAATCGTTCTGTGAGGCTAAAGTGCGAGCTACGACGATCGAATCCAAATTCTGATTAGATAATTTGAAGTGTAAAGTTCTAGCAACAAATGCCCAGTAGTGTGGAGTTAAAATGAAAGGGTTCTTAACAAGGTAATAATAATGTCATAAAGTAAAGTGGGTAATATATGGTTGTATGTATTCATTTGCGAACGAGCATTCATTGTACATACAAACACATACATAATATGTACTTGAATATTTTTTTTCCAGGCAACGTATTCCTGAAGCACGGATCGGAACTGAGGCTGATTCCCAGAGACAGGGTCGGCCACACATAAACACGCATATCATTCCAATGTTAATTTAAGCATTACTTTATATACATAATATAAAACTCGTTATGTTAATTATATAATTTTTTACAAAAAATTTGAAATATAAAGATTTTTAATTTCACATTTTCATTCTAACATAAATTAATACCCCTACTTTCAGAGTAGGTAGTCGGCTAAAAAGGTAGTTTTATCGAGTAACATGCAATAATCATCAACCCCCGTGGCGCCGACGATACATCTTTTATCATCATTATGTGTTGATATGTCTTGTCTCAGAAAAATATTCTTACTCATACCATTTCTTTCCATAAGGGAAATATGGATTTTGAAGAAAGCACACGGTTAGACCATGTCTTATATAAGAACATAGGATACTAACTTTTTCCCAGTAGTATGTTATTCTGGTATAATTTCTGACCTCCAAACGTGTTGAAGACGCTGTAGGATAAAAACACAGATAAAGCTTTGGTTCAATTTTATTATTATGCTTAAAATGTATACTTAAAACTAATGGAGCGAAATGTACAGAAGGATAAAAGCACGTGTATTAATATAATATTATGTTAATGCTCCTCTCGTCTTATGAGAGGTTCCGCAGCCCTCAGGAATGCTTTCTCGAACTCCATCTCGGAGAAACGGTCCACGGAGGCTCTGGGGACAGGAAAAAGATTGTTAATTAACGTGAGATGTGACTCAAATTTTATTGTGTACCTCTTTGGGAAATCATCAAATGATTCCTTCCGCTCCAGGCGGAGCAGAAGACAGTGTCCGACATGATGTACTGACTAAAACCTACCCATGATTCTTCTTCTTCCCTTTGTGTTCCGGGGCCACGATATCACTTTCGAACAGTTCCGCTGCCCCTGGCTATTGGCTATTTGACTACTGTTAAAAATTCACGAAAATGTTAATTATGTTATTTTAAAGAACAAACAGAAATAACACGATGTGTGAAAACAGTAATTAAATCGAAATTAATTAAATATATTTGTACGCCTCTGGGAAACATAGAGGATCTACCTATCTGTAACATCATTATTGTAATTTGACCTATGTTTACAAATAAAGGATTCTGATCGTTAAATAAATGTATTAGCTACATGCTTTAGAAGTTTTTGGTGGGGGCACTATCCTTATCGCGCGAAACGGCCATTTGTACTACGTAACTATGAATGAATTATGACGTCACATTTCTGTGGCGCTGTCTTTGTCTAGCACGTCATTTAAAATCAGTTAAAACTAAGTCATTTTTTGATCGATTTTATTACTATTTTCACACATCGTGTTATTTTATAACATTACATTTTCGTGCATTTTTAATAGTAGTCAAATAGTAAACTGTGTAGCCCTACACTACATTTACTAAAATTGTTCCTTCTTGGCGTGACAAAAGAGACATTGAATGAGCCGTCACCTAGCAGCATCCACGATCTGCTTCCTCTCGTCAGGCGCCAGTGCGATGGCCTCCAGCACGGCGCGCGCGTACTCGTCGGGCTCAGCCGCGAGGTACCCGTTGCGTGCGCCCACCGACGTCTGCACGATGTCGGCCAGCGGCCCGCCCGAGCGGTGCGCTATCGTTATGAGGCCGGCCGCCATGCATTCTACCACACCTGGGGGACATCATTATTATTATACCTGTTACAAAATTAAAGCGTATGTCTTGATATGGACATGTAATGATAAGGGATGAAACATAAAAAGGATGGAGAGGGAGGAGGCCAAAGAAAATATGGATGGATTGTGTAAAAAAAAAGAGAGGACAGCCCTGTTCGGCAAAAATCACGAAATATCACAAGGGGGAGGGGAGGGTATAGTAAGATATCACGTGTATTTATTTTTTCGTCAAACGCGTGATTTCTAAGCCGTATTTAAAAATAATATTATAAAAAATTAAGATTCTTGGTAGGTACTAAAAAATACACGTGATTTTTGGTGGGGGGTCTGTCAGGGGAGAATGAGAGAAGAAAACGTACGGAATTGGACAAGAGCAGGAAGATGAAGAAGACGTCGTATTTAGAAATATTGAATCCAGAAACACCAGCCTGACCGAGGGGTATCGTGTTACCCAGTACTAACTGAGTTCTGAATGTGCAGGTTAGATAGGCAGTCGCTCCATAAAAACTTTAGGATAGACTGGAAGCCGACCCCAATATACTTAGGAAAAGGCTACGATGTATCTAGAAATATAAAATTCTGCATAATATGAGCACTGAGTAAGTTTATACAAGCCTGTCGTTTTTGCAGGTGGGGTCCCATCGATTGCGCAGCTTATTTTCAAGTAGGTAATGCTTACGGGAGTTTTATCATATTATACTGGTGTAGATTCAATCTTTCTTTCAAAGACGTGACATCTGCCTAGCCTTTTCCCAAGTATGATGGGGTCGGCTTCCAGTCTAACCGGATGCAGCTGAATACCAGTATTTTACATGGAGCAACTGCCTATCCGACCTCCACAATCCAGTTAATACTAGGTAATACGATACTCTTTGGTAAGACTGGATGTCAGGATTTCAGGTCACTGACTACCTGTAACGACTGCCAAAGATCTATATATGGCAGCCGGGACCAACAGCTTAACCTTTTCACCGCCAGCGTACACAGAACGCGATGCCTCGCCTAGCGCCAAGCTATACATCTATAACGAAATGTATAGTAAAAAGTAGTGATGAGGGTAGCGTCATATCGATGAATGAGAATTATACACATTAAGTTATGTTTTATTTATAATTTTACGGATATAAATAAAAACTGATTAAATATTTCCATATTTGTTTTATTTCACAGTATCCATATTAAGAAAAAACAATATAAATTATAAGAATAAAAGAAACAAATACATAACTCAATTAGAGCCATAAGAAATGAGGTACATCTCTAATTGTTTCATGACGTCATTCTTTGACTTCATTTCAAGTCCTTGGCGCTCAGAACACGTTAAATTCAATTCTGATTAGGGATGTGGTCTATGATCTTTTTTCTGTTTGTCTACTCCCGTGTTTTTTAACTACTTCTGTCAATATTTTTTATCGTAAGTATCTAAGCGGTGATGACTGCCGCACATTTACCTCGTCGGTCGATGACTGAAAATAAACAAAGCAATTATTTTATTTTAAGCAATCCATTATTGAGATGAGAAGATCTGCTGTGCCTATATGGGGACGCGCTGGTAAAAGGACAGTTATTATATATTACGCTAGAGATATCGGGCTCTGATCAAAGTTATACTAAAAAAACCATTCCGGTAGAAATACCTATTTTATCTTTTTCTCCAAGCAACGCTTAAATACCGTATAGCAATAAAAGCCTGGCCTGGCGCGATCAGGCAAGTGAGAAAGCGGGCCGTATGACCGCAGCATAATACCTACACACACACACCATGTGATGATGTGTGTAGGTACAAGCACAAGATATCTGAGCCATTATTTTTTATTTTTCATTCAGAATTGAATCTCACAAATAGGTACCTACAATGTAATCATTTGAATAAACGTTATTATTATTATCAAGTTGAACATACCTCAGAATCATCGTCTTCTGGTGCAACATTCTCCACAAAATACTCCGAGTCCGATTCCACACCTTGTAGAATGCTTAAAAGCTCATCCGTATCCAGTTCTTCGTTCATGTCAATAACTTACATATTTCTTTACATACCTAGTAACAAATATTGCTGCAGACTGCACTATGACAAAGTGGCCTTGACAGCCATACGTTTATGACGTCACAGAACGTCTTCTATAATAGTCCGTGGCGCCCGGGGTACTGACAACCAATTATTTTGTAGAGATGGGAATATAATTATCGATAAGGATTGCCAACAACTATTTAATTCCGGTTCGGCACATATCCAACGGTCGAAATTCATCTAGCTTCCCTTTGTTATAAAGTAGTTATCTAAGTTCATATTTTACTGACCTCAAATTGTTTTCGATTACAATATTTTTAAATATTTCAACGGGTGAACTCAAACAGTTTTAACTTTCGCGTCACATCACTGGCCGACTACATATAAAGTCCTTGGCGTTCTGGGGATATTAAAAATGTTCGGAGTTTTTGTTTTTACCAATTTTAAGACAATTAAGGGCTTCTTTTGTGTGAGAAAATAAAAAAAACAGGGTATTAGACAGTGCTTTTAAATAATAAAACGAAAAAAAGCCTGTTAAATACGGTAAATTAATTTTTATAACATAGTTAAAATGAAGAGCTTCTAATGAAGTCGTGGCGCTGGTGGCACGAAAATCTGGAACTTCTATTGATGTCCGTGGCGGTGAAAAGGTTAACGTGCTTTCCGAGGCACGGAGGAAACTCGGTATGTCGGGCGGTCACCCATCCACAGACCGACCTAGGCAAGCACAGCTTTACCTAAAGATCGACCCGAGTGGCAGTTCTTATTAAGCCACGAGCTCCTCAGAAATACGTGACATGAGTTTTGAAAAATAATATGTGTGCAGTAAAAAACCTAAGTACTTACTGATGCCAAAATGCTCATTCCACATAGCATGGATGGCCAGACTGCTGGTCTGGTACATCTGCAGCAGTCTCGCGTAGGGCGCGTTCACCACGAACTGGACGCTGTCCTCTAGAGACAGGTGTTTGGCCAGGTCCTTGAGGTTCTGCACCCTTTCCTCGTCCGCGGCGTTGCGGCAGGAGCCTACTAGGACTAGTTTGATCTGGAATGGGAATGAGAAACATAGTAATAGTAATTAAAAATATATATATCGTAATATGTCAATTGACGGCACGGTTGGCGCAGTGGCTAAGCGATTGGACTGCTGCGCTGCGTGTCGCGGGTTCGATCCCCGCACGGAACAAATATTTGTATGACCTACAGATAGTTGTTTCGGGTCTGGGTATTTGTGTATGTGACTTTATATGTTTGTGAATGCACCCACGATACAGGAGCAATTCCTAGTGTGGGGCAATGTTTAAAAAAAAAAAAAATATATGAAAACATAACATCACGCCATTAATCCCCGAAGGGTTAGACAGGTTTACTAGTACACCCATATTTCGCTGTGTTTAATTCTCATGTAATACGGGGCGAACCTATTGCCATCAACCGGGCGATACCGTGGCTGCTACTGATAAATTCTTGGAAAACCCCAATAACACTTTGCTTGACCCGGGAATTAGACCCAGGACCTCATGCTTAGCAGTCACCCTTGCGATCACTACACTTATTACCTTGCCTAAAAGGAATACGCATATTTAAGCCAACAAATGATTTGGCGACACATAAATAAATTGTGATAAAAAAGTACCAAACAAACATGGGTTGCTTGTTACTAAATTACCTTATTCCACAACACCTCGTTCTTGACCAGCAAGTTCCGGAGCTCGTACATGGCTTGCAGCATGAGTGGATGGTCCTTCTCTGGCCGGAACTGCGCCACGGACAGGATGCGGATAGGATCCGTGTCCTTCACCAGGGAGCGGAGCTGTTTCAGTTCTGATACCTGAAATGACAACATTATGAGTTTTAAACTCAAGAAGTTCTGAAAGATGGCAACAACACGTAAATCTGTCAAATATTGCTCAGTTTTCATCAATATGTCATCCAGAAACACAAAACGATATGTCATCCAGAAACATTATTAAGTTTCTGGATGACATATCGTTTTGTGTTGTGATAAATGATTGATTTACTCTATAAGACGCAACATCAGGGTGCCGGTCACGGCTACGGGATAGGCAGAGTATTTAGTACACTTCCAATTTTTCAACATGTTTTAGTATCCAAGTTTTCCGGGGCGTTATATGCCGCGACGTGCATTTCAGCAAATGTGATAATCATGTTGGTTGGAGGTAGCTTGTACCGAGCGGTGCAGACCGTATAACGCGCTTGGAGACGCGTCGTATGTTGTGGCGATCCTCACCATTCAAGGAACGACAAAGAAGGGAAGCATTGTCGATTCCTGCACTTTACTGTTGTCACCACTCGACAGAAACCGGACTTCAGTTCTAGTATGAAAGACTTTCTGCATTTTCAAGCAACATACCTCGCATGGCGGATAGACCCTGAAGGTGCTGAGCGGCATCTTCCACAGCTCGTTGATGTGGTCCTCTGTCCACGTGCCATTCGCCATCACCACGTCGGCGCAACGACCCATTACGCCATATATCTGTGGTTGATATACATATAAATTAATAATTTATATTATATTTTACTTTTTATTATATTTTATTAGTTGATGCCCGCGACTTTGCCCGCGTGGATGTTGGTCAAATTATATACTAAAACCTTCTTCGAGAACCACTCTATCCATTGGTGAGTCAGCATGAAATTCGGTGCAGTAGTTTTTAAGTTTATCGCGAACAGACAGACAGACGCGGTGGAGAGCTTTGTTTTATAATATGTAGTGATAGTGATTTGGAAGGCCTCCCACTAGGTGGACCGTGCACCTGGTTGCGGGGATCCTCTGGATGCGAGAAGCACGGGACCGGGCAATGTGGCGACACTTGGGGGAGGTCTATGTCCACAGTGGACGTCAATGGATTCATTACAGTAGGTTTTCTATTGTGCATGCTGTATTGCTGTAGTCTCCTGTAAGTGAAAGAGTAGACCTATGTGATACTTTTGTCTCCATTATTTATTTCGCATGATCTGTGCGCATCCTTTGTTGGAGATTCTAAACAAATACTAAACAGTTTTATTAAATTTACTCACCCATCCAAATATATTATAATACAGCAACTTGAGCCACGTGAAGAGCGGGTTCCTTGCGATGACGCTCTGGTTGTTATAGGCCACGATGCGGTGCTTCACTCGGCGCATCATGGTGCTGGTGATAGTGGGGTAGTGGACGTAGCACCCCACCGGGCACTGCGCCAGGAAGCGGAAGATGGGAAACGTGAACGCGAAGCCTGTTGTGTCTATGTATACGTCTGGCGAGAAGAGAACGATGAACAATTTAAAAGAGTATTCTTAGATGGTTTGGTTATGTGTAGACGATGAGTGAAAGGCGACTAACAAGTCAGATATCAGTGGGGACGCCGGTAGGTACACTTAATGTTGTCTTATGCTTTCTGCAGTCTATATTTCTCGACATCAGAAGCATTAGGTCGGATGTACAAAACTGTATTTGTACATACAACCGTATACTTTTGATGTCGAAATTTCTGTCAGATATGTGGTCCTATTTTAAACGCTAGACGAAGGCGGAAACGGCGCGGGCGTGGTGAGTGACTCCTACCAGAAAGACTGACCAGCCTTGGATAAAAGACAGGATTGTGTTGAAAAGGGCGAGGGACCCCTTTTTTTTTGGGGATGGGATGACTCCTCCCAGAGTAAGACTTCTACCGACTAAAAACCACCCTTGTTCCTTCCCGTCCCTTTTGTGCCGAGGCCGCGGTATCTCTTTCGAACAATCCGCAGCCAAGAACAATCCGCAGACAGGGTGAGGGACCCCTTTGAATGCCTTTGATCAACAATACATAATAATAAAAATGTTACATAACATCACACATGATTTCTTGAAGAATTGAAGATTGAAGAATTCAATCGCTGTGCCACAAGAGTGCCTAAAACCTTAGGCTGGTTTGCTGTTTAAGAAACATTGATTGATTGGTTGACCTTCTCTGTGCCACAAGAGTACTATGCCTTGCAGTAGGACAGTGATAGGCAAGACCTAATTTTTATACTCCAAAAGATCAAAATGCGTGGTGTACCATTGTGTACTATTATTAAATCTTCATACATAAAAAAGTAGGACCCCGACTTTCATTCCAATTTTTAAGTTGAAATTTTTTTAAAGACATTTATTTATTAATTTCATTCACATTCATCTACTCACCAGGATTCAACTTCATAAAAGCCTCAAGTCCCAGCAGGATGGATCCCAAACTCTGGAGCAGCAGCGTAAAGTAAGGATAGGTCTGCGCTTCAATAGCACGTCCCATGCTGAGGCGCACAAAGTTGATCTTAGTACGGTCTACCCTCACATTAAACTGGTTCTGAGCCCGGTCTATTATAGTTTGTGGTTCTGCTGTCTCCACTGTGTAAATGTGGATGTTTGAATCTGGGTACCTGGAGAATAGGAAAGGAGTGATTTTTAGTAGTCCGTCAGCTAGTTGCCTGGCAGTAGCTGTGTGTTCACAGGCAATATGAGACTGGACGGGTCCACTCAAATCTGTGTGGTGCTTTCATCAAAAGACCATCTCGGACACCAATCTGCATAGTCTTCATGTCTGTATAACAAGTTTATGTCTGGATCTTAAAAGAGACTATGACCTCTGAGTTTGTTTCGGATGTTTCTTCTCGGAGTAGTCAGGTAGGAAACACCGGCCCCATCTAGTTTATAAAAAGTGACTTGTAAAAGTGTTTGTTAAAACCTATTTGCAAAATAAACATCATTTATCATTTATCAATAAACATTTAATGTTTATAATTATATCTGTCCTCTTAGAATATTTATCTTCTCTCTTAAGCTTTAAGTGTTCGTTGTTTTACCAGTAGTTACAGCAAAACATTGACTTTTTTGTCCATACTTTATCTTAGTTTACAGGGATATGAAGCAGTGTTTCAATTCTCTTGCATGACACATTGGATGGTAGATTATGACCCTCTGGCTCTCATAAAGAAAAAGCCTGTATCCCACTTGAGGGATTGTTTTAGGCTGATTATGTATAACCTAATCATCACTATCACTACATACTTATACTTATACTTACATAGTATAAAACAAAGTCGCTTTCTCTGTCCCTATATCCCTATGTATGCTTAAATCTTTAAAACTATGCAACGGATTTTGATGCGGTTTTTTTTAATAGATAGAGTGATTCAAGAGGAAGGTTTTTGTGTATATTTTGACCGACATCCACGCGGGCGAAGCCGCCGGCATCAACTAGTAAAGTATAACCTTTTGACCGCCACGTCAATAATGACAATCTGTGTTCTCAATGTAGATTTTACAACATACCTCGCCAGTATAGCCTTGATAGCGACCCATAGCACCCTCTCCCCGCCACCGCCCGCATTGCAGTATGGATGGAAGAAGGCCACATTGGCCCCCGCCTTCTCACGCCGTTGCAACTTGCGCTCCTTTATCCTCATGTACCATGACGCGAAGATGAACGCGAAAGGTATTACAACAAACGACACGAAGAAAAGGATCCCTAGGATGGCAGACACGATCGTCAGTGTCCTAGAAAATTAAAATGATTGTATCGCATTGAGTTAGACTTTGGTGTGTTTTGCCGAACCAACAGGACATTGATAAATATCGGAAACACTAGCTCGAAATTATCAGAATCTTTACAAATAATCAGTTCATTTTAAATGTTTGTCACAAAAAATCTTATCGTGATTTCAATCTTAGGAAATGCCGGAACTGCGTCTTTTAACTCAAACTTTTCTACAGCAGTCAAATAATTAAATTAATTTTTGTGAATAAGCGAAAGAATAAAAAAAAGCAAGGTAAACTAATAAAAATAAATACGTACCACAACCATTTCAACAACATTTTAACAACAAATGTTTTAACGATCTACACTTAAGGCCACTACATTAAGAGTAATTCAGTGACTTTGTGTTAGGTAAACACGTAGATATCTTTCACGGTGATATTATTTTAATATAATATCAGAACAACAGTAACTGAACACATAACCTCGCAACGTAAACATTCCCGTTGGCACTTGGCACCTACTTGTACTTGGCAGGTGAACGGTGAACCATAGGTAAAATAATAGTAGAGTAGTGCGTCGTCAATAATTCGTCATGACCTCGCTAGAGTATATATGTTCTGTGGTCATGACATACTGTCACGCTGTCACGCGGTGAAATCGATGTTAGCTTGTACATTTTTTTAAATCATCTTGAGTTTAGGTATAAACTTCTTTCGGGGGAACTTTTTTTATTAATATCATCAATATAATCTACATCTATACTAATATTATAAAGCTGAAGAGTTTGTTTGTTTGTTTGTTTGTTTGTTTGTTTGTTTGAACGCGGTAAACTCTGGAACTACTGGTTGGAATTGAAAAACTCTTTTAGTGTTGGATAGTCCATTTATCGAGGAAGGCTTTAGGCTATATAACATCACGCTAAGTCCAATAGGAGCGGAGCATAAATGAAAAATGTTGCAAAAACGGGAAAAGGTATTCCTTTTTGAGAGCTTCCGTTGCGTGCGCTGCGAAAACGGTTTAAGTTAGGAAAATATCATGTATGAAAGAATTGTTCCTCTTTAAATGTTCTAAAAAAAAGTCCGCGACAGCATATATATATCTTTTAAGATTGACTCACTGTAACCATTTTTTACTATTAAAATGTTAGATTAAAAAGAATGATATTTTGCGATGCTTATTTAACCCATATGATATTAATCTATATCTAAATAAATATGTTTGTTAGCACGGAAATTTAATATAGAATATTTGGGCCCTTTACTCTATACAGTTTAAACAATTATCTTAGAAGATATCGCAATATCAAAATATCCGCGCGACAAAATAATTACGAGCGCGGCAGTCATTCGGTCCGGTGCGGTAGGTAAGTGGGGATTCTGGTCTCCGGGGGCTCCGGAGAAATTCAAATTCAAAATATTTACTGCACCATAATGTTTACAAGTACAATGGATTACTGTATATTTTACAGTAAGAGATACCTTTTGTAATTGTCACTTTAATAATATAATCGAAGAAAATCTAAGCTAATAGGTATTATAAAGAGGAAAGGTAAATTTTTTTGTTTGATACGAGTACGATTTAATTCAAGTTAATATGTTGAATAGTCGGTTTATTGAGAAAGGCTAAAAGCTATATTATGTGATGCAGACGAAGTTGCGTGGGTCAGCTAGTGTATTATAATAATATAATCTACATATATTATTATCACTGAATACACTGGAGCAGGGCCCCGAGTCTGCTATTCAATAGTGTCAGAATGGTCTATCATTGATCTCATAATTGTTGATTTTGACAAGTTTGGTGTTGTCAAAATCAACAATTATGAGATCAATGATAGACCATTCTGACACTATTGAATGGCAGACTCGGGGCCCTGGATACTACGGTGAACAAAGTAGACACGTTACAGCTTTACCATGAGCGTATGGGACACCAAGATAAACGCCATGTTAGGAGAATTATTGAGAAAGAACTGAATCTCAAAACCAAAAATGGTGGTTGTTTAAGCGAAGGATGCATTTTCGGAAAATCGCACAGAAGGAAATTCGGTGTTCGTGAAAAAGCAACTAGTCCAGAAGAACGCATACATTCGGATATGTGGTTCGTTTCCTTCATCTCGTTCCAAGTTAAAGTTTCCATATTTCGTACTCTTTAAGGATGAATACACTCGGTACCGTTACGTTTACTGTGTGAAACAGAAATCAGAAGTCCCAGAGAAGATGGGTCAAATCACAGGTCAAATGTTAGCTGAAGCGAAATCGGCTGGACATACCATCAAAGAGATTTTAAGTGATAACGGATGCGAGTTTGCTAAATAATGAGAAAGTTAGAAAAGAGTTGACGAAATGGTATTCAACAGCAGTTAATAAATTATGCCATATACACCTGAACAGAATGGGTGTAGTGAGAGGGATAACCGGACAATTGTTGACCTGGTCAGAGCAATGATGCATGCTCATGAAGAGCTCCCTCAAGTTCTGTGGGCAGAGTTGATAAATACTTCTACTTATATTTTAAATAGAACAGGACCAACTACTGTAGAACACATTTCGCAGTTTGAATCATTGAGGTATTACATACTAGAGAAGCTGACATTGATGACAGCGGGGCAGGCGGGGGGTGTCATGTTCTCATAGATTACTATCAATGCGTGCAGATGCGACATAATGTTATTATTCTGCCTACTTGATATTGTACGTGTGTACTTACTCAGAAAATAAATAAAAATGTACTTAAACTGTAACAATATTGTAATTTCCTTAAATAATTTAAGTTGTGTTAGTATCTGCAGTTTGTTATAGTAAAACACAGTTGGATCAGTGTCAGCTTCGTGATGCAATCTAATTGTTGTATACAGGGCTATCTAATTCGAGGCAAAATAATAATAAATTATGGCTTCTGTGATTGAATGTTGATGGTTGATTCAGTGAATTATGTTGATTCAAATTTGCAAATACTTCTTTCCTAATTAAATGCTTTAGCGTATTTACGGACATTTAATTAAAATCATATTTCGAGGCAAGATTTCAACCACTTTGCCGTATTAAATTACGTATGATAGGTGTGATGTGGAAGTTTATAGTATAGTTAAACTATCATTGCAATCTTCACATAGTACCTTTTTTGTTAATTGTCTTGATAAATATGCAAATATTATACAA
Organism: Diarsia brunnea; assembly: GCA_949774965.1. Classification (NCBI taxonomy): domain Eukaryota; kingdom Metazoa; phylum Arthropoda; class Insecta; order Lepidoptera; family Noctuidae; genus Diarsia; species Diarsia brunnea. The sequence continues at coordinate 20,261,740 of OX459004.1, read as the reverse complement.
CCCACTATCAATTTTGACTCACATGGAGAGGATTCGTGGTCAAGCATTGAATACGTCGATAGTGTCAGCTCTGTGCGTGCAAATGTTTTATTCTTTGACATTCACGTAAAAATGGCCGCCGCGATGACACATTGCAATTGAAAAAATATAATTAAATTATGTGTGTTTTAAAGATAATAGTTATAATTACTGGGGAAAAAGTCACTCCTTGACTTTTACTTAGATTTTTTGAATTATTTCTACAGTATCTAAAAGCACACGAAGGCATATTTTTAGACAAGAAAACTTCACTCAAATGTGTCACGTCGCAGCAACCGCTCGGCATAGACTAAATGAGCTGGAGTCCACTAGCTCTACCGTGTGTTACAAAAAATCGAGTTGAGGCGTCTCCTCTAGTACGTAGTATATTATACCTCAATGGTTTGAATGTGGTATTTGAAGAAATCACAAATTAGGCATTTGAGTAGGCTCAACTTGCTACGTGCATGTTCCAAAACAGAGAAGGAAAAAGATGCAGAAGAAGGCAAATAAATGCATATTGGTAGGCTATGACAACGACGATGGATGGGTATAGGCTTTGGCATAAAGAATCAAACTCTATAATTAGGTCCAGAGATATCACTTTTGATGAAAGACCACTCTGGACTCGAATTTAGAAGACGAAGGCACTCTCAAAGAGGTACAAGTCCATTTCACGAAAGAAGTCCCGCAGACGCAGCGCTGTATGTCGCGCGACATAATGTTGTTTCACAACTTTTGGCATCGTAAATAAACCTTATAACGCACTAATCCAATTATAAACTCACAAAATATCTACCACAACAAACACACCTTGATAACGTCGACAAACGACAACATGGCCGATCTGTTAAATTTAGTTCCACAATTGTCCGCGGGACTTCTTTCGTGAAATGGACTTTAGAAGTACCTTTGTATGTGTTACAGACATTTAATGAGACCCATACACCTGTCACAGATGTACAGGAGGAAGCACCTTTAGACAGAGGCGAAGGTGTTATAAATAGTCTTGTTGTAGGTTTTGAGGATGCAAGGCCAGACATGTCTGATCAAGAATCGGTTGAATTAGGGGGGAAGAATGAGGAAAATGAGAGTGAGGTCGTAGAAGAGTTGGCAAGACGTGCCATGCAGCTCAGAGATCGGTCACTCCTCAGACGCCCGGTAAAATTAAACGATTGTGACTCATGTCGATACTAGCGTTGACAGTCACGCAGAACCCGTGACATATAAGGACGCAGTTTCTTGCCCAGATAAAGATTTGTGGCGCAAGGCCATGAACAAGGAGATAAAATCTCTGGAAGAAAAGGGAACGTGGGTAAATGAGAAATTACCCAAACATCGCAAAACTAAGTCTTCACATTGAGAGAAGCTCTTTGTACACAATGTGATACCTTGAATAAAAAAAAGAAGTCAAGTGTCATCTTGACGCTTCTTATTCTTTTTTTTGTCTTGAACAGAAAAATGTGAATGGACAAATATCCGTAGATTACTATTGTTTGCTACAAAATAAGTTTTAAACGTGTTTATTAATTGTACAATAAATAAAATATCAGTTTTGATGAAAATGCTATTTTTTAAAGATCTTGTGTGGGTCATGACTCCCCCCGTCGGGGCTGCGGGTCCCGTCGGAGCTGCGGGTCCCGTCGGGTTGCGGGTTGTTCGCAAGAGATTCCGCGGCCTCGACATTGAGGTATTACGTACTAGAGAAGCTATTTCAAACAAAATAATGTGCGCGCACTTGATGACAGCGAGGCAGGCGGGGGGTGTCATGTTCTCATAGATTACTATCAATGCGTGCAGATGCGACATAATGTTATTATTCTGCCTACTTGATATTGTACATGTGTACTTACTCAGAAAATAAATAAAAATGTACTTAAACTGTAACAATATTGTAATTACCTTAAATAATTTAAGTTGTGTTAGTTTCTGCAGTTTGTTATAGTAATCCACAGTTGGATCAGTTTTAGCTTCGTGATGCAATCAAATTTTTGTATACTGAGCTATCTAATTCGAGGCAAAATAATAATAAATTATGGCTCGAATTAAATGGATTCTGTGATTGAATGTTAATGGCTGATTCAGTGAATGTTTATTCAAATTTGCTAATACTTCTTTCCTAATTAAATGCTTTAGGCCCTAAAGCATTTTAATTATATGTCCGTAAAACACCCTAAAGTTTAGGGTGTTTTACGGACATTTAGTTAAAATCATATTTCGAGGCAAGACTTCCACCACTTTGCCCTATTAAATTACGTATGTTATAGTGTGATGTGGAAGTTTATAGTATAGTCAAATCTATTAATGCAATCTTCACATTTTAACTTTTTTGTTAATTGTCTTGATACATATTATGCAAATACGACTGTACTGTAGGTATAAATTAAGCAATTAAGTCATTCCGATCATTTCACACGTTCCTAAGGAACAGGGCCTTGACTAACGGATAGGCATACGGACAGACAGACGGAAAACAAAGTGTACAATATATTATTAGGGTTCCGATTTTGCCGATCGAAATCCTAAGAAATATAAAATTACATTTTATTACATACAACAAACTCAGTAACCTATATGAACAATTCACCCGCCTCCCTCCCAATCTATAAAACAATTAAAAAAATTTCGCGCTCGCTCCGCTCGCGCATCCATTCATTGTTCTTTCAGGGGGCCTGTACAGAAATAACCCAAGTTCCTTTTGACTCGGATTACTTTTCTACAATACTTAGTACATTTTAAGCTTCGTGAAGCTAAAATGAGATTTGGCAATTCGCAATTTCGATCCACGTTATCCCAACTATGTTGGAGTCCGCTTCTAGTCTAACTACTAAATGCAGTTAATAACCGATATTTTACATGGAGCGACTATCTTTTTGACCTGCACACTAAACAACCCAGTTAGTACCGGGTAGTACGATACTCCTTGATAAGACTGCTTGTCAGACTTTCAAGCCACTTACTACGTGTGACGACTGTCAAAGATGAATAAGTCACAGCCGCCCTGGCGGTGATGTGTAAATGATAAAACTCAGTACTAACATAAACATAATTTATAATTAAGTAAATCATTGCGTCTCGTAGTGTTAATCAATTTACCCTTCACAAGATTAGGTCAGAATGGTACACTTTTACAGATCGAGAAGGTGTCAGTCGCATCTTCCAAACCTCCGTGTTAGGCGCTTGATTTCGAAATTGGAGGATTAATGTCAATCATGATAAGAGTAATAAGCAGTTATCTTCTTGAAACAAAGTAAAATAGCCCTTTATTCAATATATTCCCCTCCCTCCCACCTCCAATTCTTAATCTATAAAAAGTGTACAAAAAATTTCGTGCTCGCTTCGCTCGCGCATCTGTCCTGTTCCTTTTCCGTTCTGTCTCGCTTGAAATGCTCATCGACTTCTATTACTTAATTGACCATCCAAAAAAAAAGTCCAACGCTTTATTACCATGGATAATTCTCATTGGGTAGCACTTCGAAAATGGAAAACTGAAAACTAAAACTTTTATTGCAGTCGGGGGACCGGTAAAGAATTGTTCCACCGAACTGTCCCCCGACTGCAATAAAAGTTTTAGTTTTCAGTTTTCCATTTTCGAATACATTTTACGGGACCTTGCTCCCATTCATCGCTGAATTCCTTTGACTTGTTTTTTATTTTTTAGTTTACTTTTTGTCATGGCAGGCGTGTTTTTTAATTTTTTAAATTATTTGTTTTTTTTTCCACCGATGTACATTTATTTTGAGAAATACTCGTTTATAAATTATTAAAACTACACTGTTGAAACTTGGTCAAAATTGTAAAGCGGTTCACAGAATAATCTTAGGTAGATTATTATAGTATTCTGTGAACCGCTTTACAATTTTTACCAAGTTTCAACAGTGGCTGTGACATACGGACGGACAAATAGACATGACAAATGTAATAGGGTTCCGTGTTTTGCCATTCGGCTACGGAACCCTAATTATAAGATTTAGCTAAGGGTCCTTCCCTTAGCTAAATCTTATAATGCTCACAAAACAACTTCTGAAGTCAAAAATGCACTTCTGAAGTCAAAAATGCCACCACAACAACATTGATAGGCTCGCGGGCTCGCCACCAGGAAAATATAACTGGCGAAATGTGGGTGTACTATTTAGGTAGGTACAGCTCTGCCTAACCCTTCGGGGATTACAGGCGTGATATTATGTTATGTAACAACATTGATGACAGATTTCTGTGTTAATACCAGAACGATTATTTATGTATAATTGCTTTAAATAAACTAATTACAAGTACAGATGATAATAATCTTTATTATAATGTTTTTGTTCCGTTGCTAACAAAAGTAAAACGCACAGAGCATAATGTCATAAGACGAACGGGGACGGCGAGCTAGCCCATTACTCACAGTCCACAGGCCCGCACCTACGTTGGCTTTTTTTTTTTTTTTTTTTTGGGGGGTGGGAAATCGTCAAATAACCCCTCCCGCTCTTGGGCAGAGCGAAAGGGAGTGTCAGACTTCTACTGACTAAAAACCACCAATGTTCCTTCTTCGCCCTTCATGTCGAGGCCGCGGTATTCCTTGCGGACAACCCGCAGCCTCGACAGGCGTCGGCCCTTGCGGGCCCCTTCCATGTTGCTGACATATTTTTAAGGCGCGCGTGTAACACGAACGCGCCGTCGACCTGTCGTCGGCCTGTCGTCGTCATAAGACGGACGGACGGCGAGCTTACCCATCACTCACCGTCCACAGGCCTGCGTCTACGGTGGCCGGAAGCCATCACGTGGCCCCCGACGCCCGGAGCGCCTCCCGCGGCGGCTGGGACGAGAGGTTCTCTCCCTCTCACGTTCCGCCACCTCCTTCGCTAGCATCACTGCTTCGCAGAAGGAGGCGACGGCGTCCCATTCCTCCTCGCCCCGGACCATGGCTTGCACCAGGGCCGGACTACCTACTACCTACGTTGGCCTAAAGCCATCACGTGGCCGCCAACGCCTGGGGAGTTTCCGAGGCCTGGGGCGGCTGGGACGAGAGGTTCTTCCCACTCACGTTCCGCTACCACTTTCGCATGACTGCTTCTTACCACATCTTCGTAGGTGGTGACGGCGTCCCATTCCCTCTCACTACGAAGCAGACCTCAAACGGTTTTTTGTTAATTTAGATAAACTGGGCTTTTATCCGCACTTAGAATTACAATGGCCCAATCAAGAGGGATTGGGCCATTGTGCGTGATGTCTAAATATTACCTACTACTCTAACCAACATAGGTCGTCCCAGAATTGTAGCAGCCTTCCCAGACTGCTGCAGGCATTCGTGTCTGGTGATCCGCCACCCTCCTGCACTCTAGGAGTAAAAGAAAAAGAAAGAAAAGTATTTATTGGGTTCATACAGGACAAAACCGGAGTACGTGCCGTGGCGTTTCTTCCGTGTCCATGCAATATGCATCCTCTGCACAGTGGGCTATCTGTTACACCTATGTTAAATAGGAACAGTGACCCGTTTTAAATTCCGATGATTTTACGGAATCAATTATTATTGCAATCTCATCAAACTTAAAGTTAAAAGGGACAAAATCCTTTTAAGTTTGATGAGATTTCGGGTAAGCTTCATTATTGATGCCGTCGGAACTGCATCTTTTCTTTACCTACATCCATCACTGTTTCTCCATTCGGTGAGTTTTTCTGTGGTTCTTGAACGCAGCCATGTTTTTATTTGGGCTTATGGTATGGGCGGTAGTGGTTCCGGTCCAAATACTGTATCCTTTGAGCCCCTCTTGGCTAGTTTATCTGCTGCGTCGTTACCCAGCGAGTTGCTGTGTCTTTATATCCATTGCAGGGTTAAATAAATGCTATTTCATTATATTTTTCTTACTTATAAAATTATTATTTACTGCCTCGTTGGTCTAGTGGTCCACGGAGCCACGGAGTCTGGATTTGTGCCCGGTTGATGGCAATGGGCTCGCCCCCTATTACATGGGACTTAAACATAACTGGCGAAATGTGGGTGTACTATTAGGTACCTACACTCCTGCCTAACTCTTCGGGGATTATAGGCGTGATGTTATGTTATGTGTTATTTAATACAAAAAATTCATCTCATCAATAATCCCAATTTGCATTTTAAGTGATGATCGGTTTTTAGAGCCATTGTGATGTTTTTTTGTTGCGGGTAAACCTGGGAACGTTGTATTTACGGAAATATTGAAGGTCAAAGTTGAACTTCTTAGCACTTTTTTTTTTAAATAAATTTTTAGTTTTTATTCAGTTTTAAATGTAAGTAATAACTTAGAATAAAATAATATTTACAAAGCATGTTGAATGCCCTTGAATTTTATGATAGCGCATCGCCATTCAACTCGGATGTAAATCGGGTTCAAGGCTAAAAGAAATAATTGGGAATCAAACGAGCTTACCTGTTAAGCGAAGTCTTGATTCTAATTTTATGAGTGGTGATCTGAAAAATAATTATTATTGACATAGGTAGTAATTCCCTTACGACGTATTAACACCGCGAATTTTAGATTAAAGAAAATGAATATTTTTTAAAGATTGCAACATTTGCATCGTCCTTTCCCGTTTTGACATAATTATGAAACGTCACTTATTTTAGAGATCATAACATTAGGAACAAACTCTGTTTCCTATACAGAGTAGTTCCAAATGCCTACATTGATTTTGATTTCCTGAAAGGTTAACATTGAATTAGGTAGATTAATTATTGCAGCTTTGGGGTTGTTAGCTAGTGGTGGGTGGGTAATAATTATTTTTCAGATCACCACTCATAAAATTAGAATCAAGACTTCGCTTAACAGGTAAGCTCGTTTGATTCCCAATTTTATTTCGTGGTGATCTTCAAATAATTATTATTGACATAGGTAGATGTTTAGAGTTTGCTGCAATAATTCAATAAGTAATTAAAACACAAATAATTCTGGATGTCAATTTGTGAACATTACCCAAGTAACGAAATTTGGTACTATAAAAGTCCTGATAATGTATTAGAGTGTACTAACTACTACTATGAAAAAAACGTTTACAAAACCCTAAATAAACATTACATAAAGGGTCTCATGGTGACAAATTTGCACTATAAAAGCAACCAAAACATGTTTGTATTTTGCACTGTAAACAATTCCAGTGATGTGTTTTATCACACTTGTCGTGAGTGTTCCCCAAGAAAACAAATAATATCGGTAACATATGCTTTAGTCATTTTCCATTGCTGCTAAACGTAACATTTGTATTGAAAAACCCTTCCCTTGCAGTCGGGTAAAAGGATAAAACACAAAACATTCATGGACCGTTACTCTGCCGTAACTTGCACTTGCGAAAAAAAATTGTATCAATTAAATCATTACGCTGATTTCAAATTTGACAATGCGCCTTCATATTTTTTTTTTATGTTTTAATTAAATTTAAATTAATACAATAAGTACTTGTCCCGACTATGCAGGCTGCTATTACACATTGGCTCCTGCCGTGTTGTCAATGTGCTATCATGGCAGAAAATGACAGCCATATTTTCACCAAAAACGAATTAGATCATCTCTTGGCTCGTAGCAGTAACACAAACTCACGTATAGAGCTATTAAGTTATGTAGCAGCTGCACCAGGGGTCCTATTTAGTACTCTAGAAGAGTTGTTATGACTTTTACAGAACTAGCCCCATAGCGACGTTGAGAGAACTTTTAAGAAGTTAAAAGGTTACGTAGTGGTTGTGTAAGGTACAGTGCAGATTGATCCTTGAATAGTATTTTCGATACTGTTACAGTACTTGAACTGTAAAACTTATTTTTACGCATTATTAGTGCATAATAGATAAATAAAAGTGTTTGTTAGGTCGTCTTTAGTACTAAGTAGCACCAAATGACCATTTTTTTTTATTTTATTTTTTTTTACTATGCAACACTTTAACGATTCGTATGGTCTAGTAAGCGTTCTAAGAGGTAAACTATAAAAATTAAATTCTATTTAATCTTATAGAACCAAAATGCTCTGTTAAAAACCTTTATAGTACAAGCAGTAACAATGGTTACCATTATAGGCCTACTATATCACTCTTTGGTGATAAAACGCCTAGGTACTTATGACTTCCTTACTTTAGGTACAATAGAGCTTTAGTATTATAACCTTAAGGATATAGTGCATGTTGAATTGATAACTATAATAAAATAATAATTATAGATTGTTATATGTCTGATGTCAGCTCTGATTTGATCTGCTGTTTGTGTTGTACTGTATGAAGTTAGATATGGAGTTCAAAAAACCAGTTTCACTTGAAATATAAGAAACTTTAAAATATTTGTGGTTGATATTCCTAACAACTGTTTTGTTACTCCAATGGGTAAAAATTAGAGCTTGCAGAATAACAAATATCTTTGTTTTAAAATTTGCTCTATATTATCACCCTGAATCTATCGGAATTCAAATTCATTAATTTTGTGATCATAAGTAAATAGTAGGTGGTATAATATATAAAATATATTCCATCGGAATTCAAATTCATTAATTTTGTGATCATAAGTAAATAATATCTATGTTATTGGGCACACATAAAGTTTCTCCAATTAGGTACATAAAATTAAATTGCTTCAAAAAAGTAAAATAAAAACATTACAATAGAATCTGGTTCACTAAAAATTAAAATTACATGCATCAAATGTCAAAGTTTTGACGATGTAAGTAAAAATGTTAATGTAAATAGACACATAAGTATACATAACATCACATTCATCATCATCATGTTTAAGTCCCATGTAACAGGGGCGAGCCTATTGTCATTAACTGAGCACAAATCCATACTCTGTGGCTGCTACTGAGAAATTCCTGATGGAATAACACTTTGCATGATCCACGAATAGAACCCAGAACCTCATTCTCAGCGGTGCTTGCAAACCATAGCTCAACGAGGCAGATGACCAACAACTTGGCAAATTAAATGTCAATACTGTAACAGTTTTCACTTTGTCTATCAATAATGGTAAGAATCTGTTTTTTAAATTCATTGAGGCTTTTACTGTCTTTAATTTGCGTATATATTTTAGTGTACAATCTGCACCCAGATTGTCATCATTGCAAAAATATACACTTTTGTGATGCATGCAGCAATGTGTGAAGTTTATCTGAGCAACATAGGCTTTCGACAGATTTATATAAATGCATATTGTTTTTAGCAAAAATACATGATTCATAAATATACAGTGTCTACTGTCGGTATTTTAAAAATTATGCTTGCATGATTTTGTGAATTTTATTTTGAATGAGCTCCAATCAGGCTCATGATTTACTTATCTTAATAATACTTATAAAAGTATTACCCCAAAATATAAGTCTATACTGCAGAGTAAAGACAACCAAACCGTGGTAAGCTACCAGCAGTGCGGTTTTATTTATAATCTTAATCAGCATAATATTATAAAGAATATAGGAAAACTTACTGAGTTTCCCCCACACATTGTCTATTAGAGTTCTCTGACATAATATCCTTATCAATAAAAGCTCCAGCAATTTTGTTACGTAAAACATATGGCACCTGATGTCTTGATGTTCTAACCACAATCCCTCCATGTTAGCACTCCCATGCACCCTCCCCCCCTTGTTTTCAATTATATCACTTTAGTACTTACTTGTACTATCAAGTGTGTACATTTTGTGCCCAGATAAAAAATTAACATTCTTCTTTACTATGCTGTAATTTAGGTCTGCCCATCTCCTCAGGAATTAAATATTATTTAATGCAGGTTACATGCTTACCGCATACAATACTTGAGTGTTATCTATGAATATCTAGCGTATCTATGATAAATTCATCAGACATAACAAGTTATCTGTTATTATTAAGTATGGTTTAAGTGATTTTCTCTGAAAATACTCTTAGGCAGAAATAAATTACAACATGATTAATTTAATATTGAAGCCATAGATTGCTAGGTATAGCAACGAGTTACTATTAGGGTTGTTATTTTACATTGGGCCTTACAATATAATGGTACTATTATCTTTTCCTAAGAGGGGGTCGGGTCTCGGAGTGGAAATAATTTGATTTGGAACTAAAAAGGGTTTGGTTGATAAGGTCATCTGTACATTGACAGGCTGTTAAGACCTCGAAATTTTGTCAGTCTATAAACCTTTTCCCTCTCAATACTAATAGTTTTTATGTATTGGGACATTACAGTGCATTTACCACCATGTTTTATTTAATTTATTCAGAAAATAAACAGTTATACAAACATTGTTTGCATAACATAACATTACGCCTGTAATCCTCGAACGGTTAGGCAGAGGTGTCAGACACCCACATTTCGCCAGTTTTGCATTTGGTTGGTTACATGCATAATTATGTAACTTTGATTTATAACCAATGATGCTTCCATAATATCATACTCGATGAAGAAGCTATGAAAAGATTTCACTTAATGTGGCCATAACATGCAGAGAATATCTCATACTAAAGCATGTGCAATCATGACAAATGTGTGTCAGCCAGTAGAATACAAATAAGGCAGCCAAGTAACCGCCCCTAAGACGACTCACTGACCTAACTTTTACTTGCTGATAGGAAACCAGGTGGCAAAGTATGGTCCCCATTCACTGCAAGAGTATATGCATTAGCAAGACTATATTGCACATTGGATAAGCAAGGTTGTCTCGCAACCATCATGCTCATAGGTTAAAAAGCATATTTATAAATTTAGCTGACCGAAGTTCATAGTAGAATAGGGTTCCCCTGTGATGTCTATTCTAGGTATTAAGTGTTAGCATTGTCCAATGACTTTGCTAAGGACATCTTGTGTCACGCACTGATAGTTTGCTATGTGGTTAGTAACGTTGGATATATGTTTTCATGCAAAGCATATTTCTGGATGGTAGTTTTTCCGTTGGAATCATTCAAGTAATAGAGAAATATAAAAGATGACATGCTGCGCCAACCTCAAATGAATTGGGATAAGGGCAAGAGAATGATGATGACTCAAAACACACAAACATCACATGGAGATGGAACTCCGAAAACCGGCTGTGCTGATTGTAGGTATTTTCAGTGTTAGCATTGTCCAATGACTTTGCTAAGGGCATCTCGTGCCACGCACTGATAGTTTGGTAAGCTGCTAATAACTCAGGGTATATGCTTAAAATTTATACGGAAATGTAACTCACCTGATATGCAGAGTATAGGTATTTTCAGTGTTAGCATTGTCCAATGACTTTGCTAAGGACATCTCGTGCCACACACTGATAGTTTGCTATGCAGTTAATAACATAGGGTATATGCTTACATGGAAATGTAGCTCACCTGCTATACCCAGTATAGTTATTTTCAGTGTAAGCATAGTCCAATGACTTTGCTAAGGACATCTCGTGTCACGCACTGATAGTTCAAATTCCAGCTAGTACATAGGAAATATATGTTACTGGGGTGTCGCGCACCCACTGGAAAAAGCTTTAAGAAGCTTACAGCACACATGTGGTTTACAGTGTTAATGACCATCGTATCGCTTGAATAAGCACTGTAGATATCACGTATCCGGTCACGTATAGGTCAGTTAGAGCCAGGCATTCTTACGCCTAATGGTTACATCCAAGTTCACCGCTGTGGTCGGCTGCGCGAGCGTTGTCTGTAGGTATTTGCTCAGATTTCTGCGTCTCAGGTTTACGATTTTCACTAATGCTGCACATATTACACTTTTTGTCACTCACTATTTTGTTATTTCGGTAGAATATAACGTAAACTTATTTTTAAGCGAATAATTTGACGAGAAAGAACTTTTTCTTGCGGTGTCGTTAACGCGCGAAAAAGAAAAGTGACGTTTCATAATTATGTCAAAACGGGAAAGGACGATGCAAATGTTGCAATCTTTAAAAAATATTCATTTTCTTTAATCTAAAATTCGCGGTGTTAATACGTCGTAAGGGAATTACTACCTATGTCAATAATAATTATTTGAAGATCACCACGAAATAAAATAAGAATATGTCATAATGACTTCAGTTTATCTTGCTTCTAGATGCATATGAACCGTTTACTTGAGCAGGTGAGAGCAATGGTGTTCAATGGCAACGCCCAAAATTATAACACAACATAACATCACGCCTGTAATCCCCAGACGGTTAGGCAGAGGTGTAACTCATAGTAAACCCACATTTCAGTACTTTTGGTTAAATGTTTGTGGTTTTGGTTTGGACCAAAAATATCGTTTTTGTTTATACAAAACAAACATGTACGTGTATAGATACTATATGTTTAAATAAATAAAAATGCAAGCTTATCTGCAATGGACACTGTTCACCGGAAGTGTAAGAGATTTAAATAAATTAAATATTATAGGCCATCACTCAGGAATAAGGAAATAATTATCAGATGTCACATGTACTTTCACTAAAGTCCGCCCTTGAGCTGGTGGCAAATAGTCACATAGGCAGGTTATTACGCATTTTACATGATAGCTGTCAGTTAGGCTAATGAGTTAATTGAATAGTTGTTTTTCTTGGTTTTATTAATGTTCGTAATTGGGTGGAAACAAGCCGGTACTGACACGTGATGGTAAGTAGCCACTACTAGGTAGGTACCTTGAGGATCTCGCAGATTTTTTAGGCAGCCTTTCAAGTCAAAATTGTCTATTTTTATCTTAACAAGATTTGGCACTTATAATTTATTTATTTGTTTGGGTAAAAACATGTACAATATGAGAGAAAAGTCCTAGTTATTATACAGGAAATATTACAAGAAAAAGTCACGTTTCGTGCATCATGTCGCAGAACTATCACAAGACAAAATCATCTTTCGTTCATCCTCTCCCAGAAACTCAAATATACACGACATACATCTCCCCACTTTGAGGCAAGATGCCCAGAGAAGATACCGATGTACCAGAAAGTTCGTGAGTCCGAATTACGTGAGTCAGCATGTACGGTATGACGAAGTACGGTGTTCAGAATGTTCGTTACTCCGATGTACGGAACTCCGAAAGTTTGCTACTACGAAGTACTACAGTCCAAAAAATCACATTTTGGAGTCGATGCCAGTAGAGCATTCAGTTATATTTACGCGGTTTTAGTTAGTATTTAGACTAGCCTTGAAGTTTAGAATATATTTTTGGGGTAATATTACATAATTATTTATAACAAAACGTAGTTTTAAAGCTGTAACATACCATCACGCCTGTAGGTGGTTGCCGGTAGGTGCCCGAAGGGTTGGGCAGAGTTGTACCCATTGGTACACTCACAGCTGTATGCTGCTTTTGTGTTAGATCTATGTGTAGTCTTAAACCTAGAGATATCTGTGAAGTGTGAACCTCGGTTTAAGTCTTTGAAAATTCGTTCTTTTCCGTCGTTGTATATTTTAGAAATGGCATTTTTTGTAAAAAGAAATAAAACCTTATTTGTTCTCGGAAGCCCAAAAAAGTTCCGTGAGAAGTCGATAGAAAAACCTCTGTATTAGCGGTGGTTATAAAACAGCACTAAGCAAGAGTGTTTTGCATAGTTCAATAATATTTAATAATACACTAATCTCTTTTTTTTTACAACAGTTTCATACTATTTATATCTTACAACTTTATTATACGACCTTAGTTATACAACTCGTCAACAAAACATGTGTACAAATAGTCAGAAGTCAAGGCCGATAAAGAGCAGTGATCTTTAGAGATAAAGTTCATGTTTTTAATTAGTATTGTATCGTGAATCTTACGATTCAAACATTTAAACTCACCCACAGACAACCCGGAACAACTACCAGTAAGTCACCATGACGTGTTCAAGCAGGATTCTTTTAGTCTTATTCAGTATTCCAGTGCGGAAAAGTAACAGAGCCATACAGGGTGTCTAGAAGCACTATCTCTTTTTCAACCGACTTCCAAAAAGGAGGAGGTTCTCAATTCGTCTGTATGTTTTTTTTTTGTATGTTTGTTATCGCATATCTCTGTCATTGATGAACCTATTTTAAAAATTCTTGTTCGAAAAGGTATACTCCCGAGGTGGTCTCATTGTCACCAAATCAGGATCTGATGATGGGATCCCGGGGAAATCGAAGGCAACACTAAAATTTTATAGGCACATACGATGTTTTTCATATATTTTCTAAAGCTGTTTATTTTTAAGTGTTAAATTAATTATTTATTTAAGTATTTGCGTCTGACCATCATAATATCATGTGAATTCGCTGATGATTATGGAAGGTTCAACTCCTCAACGGTTAGGAATTAAAAGAAAATTCTTTCTTATTTATACTCACTTATGGAGCGATAATCGTGTTCTTTCAGGGTATCAGGTTGACCCGAGGTGGTCCCATTGTCACCAAGTCGGGATCTGATGATGGGATCCCAGGGAAATCGAGGGCAACCCTCAAACTTTATAGGCACTTATGACGTTTTCCATATACTTTCTAAACCTGTTCAAGTATTTGCGTGTGGTCATCATAATATCATGTGGATTCACTGATGATGATGGAAGGTACAACTCCTCAACGGTTAGGAGTTGATAGAAAATTCTTTCAAAACTATACGTACTTATGAAGTGATAGTTGTATTATTTTAGGGTATTAGGTTGAATTTGAAATGAAAAAACATTGAGAACCTCCTTTTTTAAAGTCGGTTAATGAGATTTACCCTCTATCATCAGGGATAGAAGGTAAATCTCATTAACAGACTTTAAAAAAGGAGGTTTTCAATCTTTTTTTATGTATATTCACCGATTACTCGGAGACGCCTGAACCGATATAGAAAATTCATATTTTTTTGAAAGGGATTTCTTGATTTTTATCCCAAGAGTGGTACCATGATAAGAAAATCAAGATCTGATGATGGAATCCCAGAGAAATCGAGGGCAACCGTCGAATTGTATAGGCACGTATTACGTGTTTCGGGCTTTTTCTAAAGCTTTTCAAGTATTTGCATCAAGCAGTTTTCACTTCATGTTGATGAGCTTATGATGGAAGGTATAACTCCTCAACGGTTAGGAGTTGGAGGATAATTCTTTAATAAAATATTATGGGGACGTATATATGGTTGTATTCTATCGGGTTATCTAGGTGAGCTGATTATGAAAGGTACTACTCTTAAATGGTTAGGAGTTGAAAGCAATAATAAGGGAATCTTGAAGGTTAAGGGTTAGGGTTCTTGGTTGAATGTTAAATGTATAGTAAATATTTGTATTGGATATTACAACTAAAAATCCTTAAATAAAAAAACTATTTTGCAAAAAAAACGACTTCAAAAACACAACAAAGTGAAAAACACAAAAAAGTGAAAAATCAACTTCACAAGAAAAGCAGCTTCTGAAGATGGTGGCAAAAAAAACGAAACCAAACAAACAAAATGTCATGTTCCTCACTGGAATAAGATTAAATCAATCCTGCTAAACGTCAGGCCACTTGTAGGCGATACAAATATTTGTTACGTGCGGGGATCGAACCCGCGACACGCAGCGCAGCCACTGCAACACTGTGCCGTCACAATTTAACAGATAAATGTGCTGCTAGGGAGTTTATTCCAGGAAGTTGCGAAAAGCGGATACACCGGGTACATTGACAGACTGATGTAATTTCTGACCTTCTTACTGATTCTCAGTACAATTAAGTTAAATGACTTTTGATTCTGAAAGGTAAATAATAAGGTGTTATTTATGTACTTGTAATAAAAAAACCAGTAACATCTCCAAAACGAAACACAATAACTACATATTAAGTAGTAGTATAATTTTGGAAGAACGATCTCTTTCATTAAGGAGCTCTGCTAGTGTCCCTATACCTGCCTATTACTAAACTACCTATTCGTTACTCCAAATTACAGGTACTATATTAGTAAAAAATATTTAATTACCCCTTCAGAGTAATAAAAACGCAGCTGGTGTCTTTTTTACTTCGGTAAAAACAAGGATAAATACATAGTAAATATTTAATGAAAAGCGTAAGCTAACCTAACCAGTTAAAGCGAGGTGAGACAAAGAATATACCTAATGTTTTAAATAAAAAAAAATATAAATGTATTAGTTAAGGATCTTGTCTAGACAAAATCACATTCTGTTCCAAGACCTGATGAACTTCACTCGATAGAAAAAACTTGTAAAGTTACCTATTTTTTTTTAGAATGTTTTTTCAATCACTATATGTATTAGGTACTGATTTTTTACATTTAATTTTTGTACTAAATTAAAGACACTAATTAGTTTTAGACAAATTCGCAGAGTTTGACTTGATAAAATGATTTTCTTAATTACTATGTTTAAATATGAATCCCACCAAAAACATTCTGTAAAAACTAGCCAAGTCTCGATGGAGCTGCTTGTTTATCTCTAAGAAGTAATAAATCTAGACAGTCGTGCCAAGTCTAAGGTTCCTTACTGCGACATATTTATTATTATAGTTAATGTTGTGTGACGTGGCCGTTGAAGGGTACACAAGGGTACAAAACCAGGTGCTCCATGACACTATTGCACCAATCTGTCGCCAGAACCACTACCCGTTGACGATGGAAAATTGCCACTTGGAAAACGTTTCAGACCTTCGATTTTTGACATCAAATGAAGAGGCAAACAAAGTTGAATATTTTTTGTAAAGGCGGTATGTCGATGACTACCACCTGCCTGCCACCTGCCTACCACCTGCCTGCCACCTGCCTACCACCTGCCTTCTACCTACCACCTGACAACCACCTGCCTACCACCAGCCTACCACCAGCCTACCACCTGCCTGCCACCAGCCTCCTACCAGCCTTTTACCTGCCTTCTACTTACCACCTGCCTACCACCTGATAACCACCTGCCTACCAACTGCCTACCACCAGCCTACGACCTGCCTACCTCCTGCCTATTACCTGCCTACCACATGACTATCACCTGCGTACCACTTGCCTACCACGTGCCTACCACCTGCCTACCATCTGCCTCTTATCAAAATCTCGCCAGTTATTATTATAGTTTACCGACAATAACTCCAAAAACCAAACCAGTTTCACATTATGTGAAAATAAAGCAATAAAATTGTAGGTAGTAAGTAATAAAAAAAATATGTTGCATTAATGTCATATTCCCCAAAAAACGAAACCCCCGAAAATTAACATGAACTCCGTAAAACAAAGTTGAAAAAAACCTACTGCTACAATTTTATATTATACTGTGGCTCAAAGCGGGTTCAGAGAGTTCATAATACAGTGCGTTTGGGAGACTTGCAAAAGCGTAGTTAAGGCTTGTGTTCACGCCAATGACCTTGTGCATACAAACTACCCCTCTCGGTCGTAGATACGGACTTTAAACGGACGCATTTTTCATTTATTATAATTAAAATAATACATGTTTTTAAAAAGTAACAAAACCAAATTATTTTCCTTTGTATTTCAAAGCAGTAGATATTTTTTTAATATTATTTTGTTAAAAAATGAAGGAGTAAAATGGTTCCATTCAACGATTTGGAGGTGATTTTGTGGATTTTTTTCTTATTATGTGATATACCGATACAAAAATTATGGCTAAACCAAATTACGTGTCATATCATGTAGATTACTAACAATTTTTCTCAAATGTAATTTCTCTGTAAGTGCCGGTGAAAAACTGCTTCATCTGCACGCTGTTTTTAAGCTTTTTCGAGAGAGGAGCCTTAACTACTAGCTAAATGCCTACTGCGCTGGACCTACCTGCCCCTAAGATAAACTTTACATTTGTAGAGGTGATTGGCTTAATGTGCCCCAAAGTGTACAAAAAATAAATATTATCATAATAAATAAAGTTAAGATCTACATAACATCTCGTCTAATAGTACACTAGATTTCGCCAGTTATGTATGTGTAAGTCTCATGTGGGCAGGTCAATTGCCATCAACCGGGATAAAATCCTGACTCCCTGGCTGCTACTGAAAATTTCCTGATGGAAAATCCCAAAAGCACTTTGCCCGATGACCCCAAAGCCTCATGCTTAGCAAATTTGTCTCATAATTATTTTTTGATAACTGGATATCCTAACCAGATCTGCTTGATTAAAGAGAGCAATGTGCTTTTAGGGTGTATTTTAGGTTCGCATCAGATGTGTAATTAGGTAGGTAGGTACATGTATTCTACAATGTACACCCACGTATCGGTAGTTACGTTTTAGAAGGAACATGACCTGTGAATTCTCCATTACACTTTTTTCTTTATAATGCCTTTAGGGCAATATTTTTTTATAAAATCATGGTCTACTGTAAGCACGTCCTTTTTATTTCCCTTTTTTAGAAAGTAATAAGAAAAGAAAATATGACCGTCCAAAAATAACAAAAAACGTCCCATTTTTAACCGACTTCAAAAAAGGAGGAGGTTATATGTTCGTGTGTATGTTTTTTTTTTTTTTTTTTTATGTATGTTACCTAATTTCTCCTCCATTTGTGAACCGATTCTCAAAATTCTTTTTTTATTTGAAAGAGTATACTCCTGAGGTGGTCCCATTTAAATTTGGTGAAGATCTGATCCTGATCTTCGGAGATATACAATAGAACTCTTCAAAAATAGACGGCAAATCTGTCGTGATTGCTGCAATCGCTTGGATGTTTATTGTTTATACAACATCATGACGTAACATCACGCCTGTATGATCTGAGGGGGTACGCAGATGTGTACACCCAGATTTGGACAGTAAGATATTATGTAATGTTCCATTTATTGGGGATAAATTAAACCTATTATTTGTTTGGGAACAACTAAAAATGGAAAAATAAAAAACTTTTTTGCAAAAAATAAAACCGACTTCAAAAACACAAAAAAGTGAAAAATAAACTTCACAAGAAAAAGCAGCTTCTGAAGTCGGTGGCAAAGAAAACGAAATCAAACAAACAAAATGTCACCGACTTCAGAAGCTGCTTTTTCTTGTGAAGTTTATTTTTCACTTTTTTGTGTTTTTTAGGTTCGCATCAGATGTGTAATTAGGTAGGTAGGTACATGTATTCTACAATGTACACCCACGTATCGGTAGTTACGTTTTAGAAGGAACATGACCTGTGAATTCTCCATTACACTTTTTTCTTTATAATGCCTTTAGGGCAATATTTTTTTATAAAATCATGGTCTACTGTAAGCACGTCCTTTTTATTTCCCTTTTTTAGAAAGTAATAAGTAAAGAAAATATGACCGTCCAAAAATAACAAAAAACGTCCCATTTTTAACCGACTTCAAAAAAGGAGGAGGTTATATGTTCGTGTGTATGTTTTTTTTTTTTTTTTTTTTATGTATGTTACCTGATTTCTCCTCCATTTGTGAACCGATTCTCAAAATTCTTTTTTTATTTGAAAGAGTATACTCCTGAGGTGGTCCCATTTAAATTTGGTGAAGATCTGATCCTGATCTTCGCAGATATACAATAGAACTCTTCAAAAATAGACGGCAAATCTGTCGTGATTGCTGCAATCGCTTGGATGTTTATTGTTTATACAACATCATGACGTAACATCACGCCTGTATGATCTGAGGGGGTACGCAGATGTGTACCTACACCCAAATTTGGACAGTAAGATATTATGTAATGTTCCATTTATTGGGGATAAATAAAACCTATTATTTGTTTGGGAACAACTAAAAATGGAAAAATAAAAAACTTTTTGACAAAAAATAAAACCGACTTCAAAAACACCAAAAAGTGAAAAATAAACTTCTGAAGAAAAATCAGCTTCTGAAGTCGGTGGCATAAAAACGAAATCAAACAAACAAATGTCACCGACTTCAGAAGCTGATTTTTCTTCAGAAGTTTATTTTTCACTTTTTGGTGTTTTTGAAGTCGGTTTTTTTTTTTTTATCCGTGATTAGCGAATACCTATCTAACTTCTATAACCCAGTTACGCCAGTCGACACCCCTTGTCTTGTTCTTATCGCGTAAGAAGAAGATACTCCTTGTTAAGGCTGCTTCCTGTACCTAAGGACCGTCAAATATCTACAAATGACAAGCAGACTAACGACTTAATGTGCTTTCCAAGGCACTGGCAGAACTCGGTATATAATGGGTCCCATGGACCCATCCACGGACCAACCTGGATGGGAAATCATCAAATGACACCTCGCGCTCTGGGTGGAGCGGAAGGGATTATCAGACCTCTAGTGACTAAAACCCATCCATGTTCCTTCTTAGCCCTTTGTGTCCCGGGGCCGCAGTATCTCTTTCGAACACGCACGGCTTAACCTAAAGATCGACCGGAGCGGCTGTGATTATTTAGCCTTTTATTTTTTTGGGGGGTGGGAAATCTTCAAATAACCACTTCCGCTCTTGGGCAGAGCGAAAGGGAGTGTCAGACTTCTACTGACTAAAAACCACCCATGTTTCTTCATAGCCCTTCATGTCGAGGCCGCGGTATCTCTTGCGAACAACCCGCAGCTGATTATTTATCCTTAACTAGAATTTAAAATTCTATTTCTCAGTGACATTTGGCAATCGCTATATAATAGTCTAATTGAAATAAAAATGTAAAATTATTATAGTAAAAGGTCACTATAAATTTGTTTCCAAGGGGAAACAAATCTTCAACTAGCACAAACAAATCTTAAACTGGTGACCTTTATGAACCTTAGTGACCTTTATATTTATGATTTCAATATCAATAAGACGATTTAATTTGTTAAATCGTCCTTTTGATATTGAAATCATAATTATGTATTAATTGTAATTGTGTTGGGAATTGTGTGGTATTTTTATATCCAACCCACAAAACCCCGTGGTATCAAAAACCACCCAAGCCTTTAAAATAAAAATAAATAAAATCTTTTTATTTCAGACATTTTGGTCCATAACAATTTATCTGTTACATTTAAAAATTAGGACATTACATTACAAAATTAAAAACTTTACATTAAATAATTGGATTCAAAAACACTTCATACTTTACTTTAAAATAATTACATTAAAAAAAAATAAAACCGACTTCAAAAACACAAAAAAGTGAAAAATAACTTTAGCTTCTGAAGTCGGTGACTTTTGTTTGTATTATTCAGTTTTTTTGTCACCGACTTCAGAAGCTAAAGTTATTTTTCACTTTTTTGTGTTTTTGAAGTCGGTTTTATTTTTTGCAAAAAAGTTTTTTTATTTTTCCATTTTTAGTTGTAATATCCTTTATAAATATTTGATATTCATTAATTTTACGTTGTTAACAATACATGTCACGGTAATAGGCTTATCCGCAATAAAATGGAACTTAACATACCTAACTCTCGAAATCTGGGCGTCCTGTACACATCTGCGTACCCCGTCAGAGCATACAGGCGTGATGGTAAGTTAAGATGTTGCGTAAACAATAAACATCCAAGCGATTGCAGCAATCACGACAGATTTGCCGTCTATTTTTGAAGAGTTCTATTGTATATCTCCGAAGATCAGGATCAGAACTTCACCAAATTTAAATGGGACCACCTCAGGAGTATACTCTATCAAATAAAAAAAGAATTTTGAGAATCGGTTCACAAATGGAGGAGAAATCAGGTAAAATACATAAAAAAAAAAAAAAAAAAAATACATACACACGAACATAATATAACCTCCTCCTTTTTTGAAGTCGGTTAAAAATTGTGTACTGTGCCGACCCCCTAGGACAAATTTTATGCAACTTTTAACTAGCCAAACTGAAACAACTTTATCGTTGGTTTGATTCCCGGGTCAGGCAGAGCCGCACTCACATATTTTATTATTTTATGGCATCCTCCTTTTAACCTCCTTCTAAAGTGGGTACTCCTCAATGGATTGGGATAATGGAACCGTGTTTAATGATAGTTGTTGTTAACCTTAATATTGCACCATAGATCGTCTGGTACCGTGTAACTGGGTCGAGGAGGTCAGATGGCAGTCGCTCCATGTAAAAAACTGGTATTCAGTTGCATCCGGTTAAACTGGAAGCCGACCCCATCATAGTTGAGAAATGCCTAGGCAGATGATGAGCTAGGCAGACTTTTGCAACTTCTCAACGGATGACAATCATACTGCCGGATTTTAAGGAATTTGCTATTGGGACCAGATACATTGCAAAGCATCATCATCGATTGTGTCAGAGTCTGATGATTGTTTCAAGAGGTGATAAATGCAACTCAAAAGCATGTCAGTACAGCACTAGGGCGTTTGCGTCTAGGAGTCATCATCTTCTGAATTGATGATGATTATTAACCATTACGACTTAGAGGATAATAGTGAGATTGGTTGCCAAAAACTTATCATACCTAGTAACTACCTTACCTACAAAATACAACTAATAAATGGTAAGAATTTGTGTGCAACTAAAAAGGATAAGTAAAATCTTTTTTGCAAAAAATGCTTAATAATTATGATTTTTTTTCCTGTGAAATATTTTTGTCTGATGTCATTGGCTTAGTCCAAGTTCAATAAAATTAAGAAATTTATCAATATGAGAGGTGTAGGCACGACTCTAAGTTATAGAAGCTCGTTGCTAGATATATGCTACCATAACAGCCGCTCGGATCAATCTTCAGGTTAAGCCGCGTTTGCTTAGGTTGGTTCGTGAATGGGTAGCCGCCAATTGCAAACCGTGTTTCCTCCGTGCCTCGGAAAGCAGGTTAAGCCGTTTGTCCCGGCTGTCATAAGATCTTTGACTGAAGTCATTACAAGTAGTGTAGGTGTATCTTTTTCTAACCGGTCAGATAGTCAGTCGCTCCATGTAAAATGCTGGTATTCAGCTGCATCCGATTAGCCTGGAAGCCGTCTCCAACATAGTTGGGAAAAGGTTAGGCTTAGGCAGGTAATGACTTTACGTATCTAAGTTAGTTTAATATCGTTTACTGCTAAAGAAGATCTAACCGACACTAATTTTAATGCTTAAATTAAACTATTCTGTTGATTTTTTATGTCTAGTTTAACACCAAGAGTCCACATTCGAGACAACGCTGGAGAACACCACCGCACAATTTAGAACTTAGTAGTTTAGCTAAGTTTCATTTCCATAAAACATGTTTAAACAAAAAAAACGAACAAAGCACGGTCATTCAGGTACTTTGTTTAATAAAATTCATCCGTAGGAAAACAAAAAAAATAAAAAAACGGTGTATAATAATTATAGTAAATATACCAATTTATGTGGATAAATTCCTGTTAACTTAATATATTATTTTTTCTAATGTCACAATGCAGTCCTATTTGACCGAAAGGTTGACCAATTTAGAATGCCTTGTGGCCTTTAGTACCACCCTTTGTTAATGAAGTAAAAACATTAATAAACAGAACAATACTATTAGCCGTATTGTTCTATTTATTAATGTTTCGTGTTAAACTGTTTTGTGTGTCATGTTGCTGGGCGAAGATAAAACACGTTCAAACCGATGATCTCGGTGAATGTTGGTCCCACCACTATCATCTGCCTAGCCTTTTCCCAACTATGTTAGGGCCGGCTTCCAGTCTAACTGGATGCACCTGAACACCAGTGTTTCATATGGAGCGGCTGCCTATCTGACCTTCACCACCCTGTCAGTACTGGGTAATACGATACCCTTTTGGGTAAGACTGGTTGTCAGACTTTCAGACCACTGACTACCTGTAACGACTGCCAAAGATCTATATATGGCAGCCGGAACCAACGGCTTAACATGCTTTCCGAGGCACGGAGAAAACTCGGTATGTAAGGGTGGTCACCTATCCATGGGCCAACCTCGGCAAGCACGGCTAAACCTAAAGATCGACTCGAGCGGCAGTTTTCACTACATATTAAAAAACAAAGTCCTCCGTCGCGTCTGTCTGTCTGTTCGCGATAAACTCAAAAACTACTGCACCGCAATATGCATAGAACAGTCCCTACCCCAACCAAGTAGGGATGTTCTGGGCACGCTCACTCCGTCAAAGACCTCATCCATCACTTCCCATCAGGTGTGATCGACGTAACGTAATGAGAAGGCCTTTAACAATGGGTTTTTAACAATTTTCCATAAATCATTAAGTGTCTCCTCTCAGCAGGAAGGAGTGTCAGACTTTTACTGACTAAAACCCATCCGTGTTCAGGGTCGCGGTAACTCTTTCGCACAAATTCCGCAACCCGGGCAGGGCTTGAAGGTCCTATCCTACAGTGAACTAAGCAAGATAGTCCTCTGTCAGGTGCGGTCATTACCTGTATTTCAAAAAAATATTAGAAACGAAGGTGTAATTGTTCTCTTATTTTTTTTAGACTTAAGATTAGGTTTTACATCCAATCAGATAAAAAGAGGTACCTTTTGGTGTAACAGCGTCGTTTTATGTATTTTTTATGTGATTATTCTCTTATTTTTATTAACCTTCTAGTTTTGAAAAACATCGTTGGGAACAAATCAAAAATCAACGCAGTTTTTGTATGTTTTTTATTTTATACCATACCTACTCTAAAAAGCTTATTTTATTCACGCAAAACAGTGAATAAAAAGGCCTTTTATTCACTGTTTTGTTTTTATTCACTATTTTGGTGTTTGAATTTGGAACACAAAAATATATCCGGTCTCTATTTCAATGCTTACACAAACTCCTTGCGCTAAGATTCGAAATTCAAAACTCTTTGGTGCAAATAAATTCTCGAGATTTGATTGGTCGATATTTGCGACAAGGAGTTTGGCATTAGATTAATAAATATTGATTTACAAGTTGACCACCCTAATGATAATAATAAGAAAATTACGCTTAATTTCAGTCATTGCTCTAATTTTAATGTCCATTTCAATTAATGTAACAATTCTTATTTCTTGATTAAATTTCTATTTTTGCTTAAATTATGTCTTTTCTCGTAGTCATGATATAAAGTATAGTATGCAACTCCTGAATAAAGCACGAATTTATATCGAGGGCCATGAATCACTCGCGTCGTTCAGGATTCTAACAGTTGAATCACTCGCTGCGTTCGTGATTCAATCATTAGAATCCTTCACTTGCTCGTGACTCATCTACGGCCCTCGCTTTAAATCCGTCCTTTATTCACTAGTTGCATAATATACTATTAATTTGGCTATGTTATCGGACTTTTGTAAGTCAAAACCTAAGGAAAAATATTTAGTACAATGACTTATTGAAGATGATATTTCCAAAAGGAGAAAATGAGACCCTATTGCGAAGCTGACTCTCTGACCTTGATGTTTTGTTAGTGATTTGCATAATTTAAATTATACTTAAAAATCATAAGATTTATTCAAATAAGGCTGAGATGGCACATTTTTTGAATGGCAGAAAGTAAATACAGTAGTATTTTACCTGGGGTAAAGTGGTGGAATGAATATTATGTCGATTTGATGCAATGCGAAACGCACGGGACCAGTCAATGTGGCGACACTTGGGGGAGGCCTATGTCCAGCGGTGGATATCCTTTTTTTTTTTGGCGGGTGGAAAATCATCAAATAACCCCTTCCGCTCTTGGGCAGAGCGAAAGGGAGTGTCAGACTTCTACTGACTAAAAACCACCCATGTTCCTTCTTAGCCCTTTATGTCGAGGCCGCGGTATCTCTTGCGAACAACCCGCAGCCCCGACTGAAATAATGACGATGATCAGGGATGTTATGGAGCTCCGTAACCATAACTGAAACTATCGGATATCCAAAATAAAAAAATATGCGTAACAGTCTGCGAAACCGATTTAAAACAGCCCCCCGGAACATGGGTGGTTTTTAGTCAGTAGAAGTCTGGCACTCCCTACCGCTCTGCCCAGAGCGGGAGGAATCATTTGATGATTTCTCCCCCTCCAAAAAAAAAAGATCTTAATATCCGAAACTAGCGGATAATTCGATATAATTTCATATATCCGTAACCGTATCTGAAACCGGTAGAATATAATTCCTATATCCGTATCCATAATAAGAACCCTGATGATGATCAATTAGCACTTTCACAGTTGCAAATTAAAAGCCAGTTTTCGTAAGTATCTTCTGCAATAACCTTTAATTACCTGGCTCGGAAGTAAATATGTTAACATAAATGGAATTTCGTCTCAAAACGAGTGTCTCTCGATGAAATTTTGTTGTTTTATTTTTGCTTCCGCTTACATATATTTAATTGGTGTTTACATTTATCTCACTTAAGTCGTTTCAGAAGATAAACAAACTATATTTTATTATATTTAAGGCCTAAAATTTAACTATACTAAACATATCAACGAAATATTATAAACTGAACTAACAACAAACAATAAAAGGGCATCGAAAAACTCCTCATCAACGCTGCCAGCAGGTAAAGTGCTCAAGAGACTGGCAGCGTTGCAAACTTGCAACGTTGTACGTGTGGTCAAGAAAAAAAGTCAGCGCTTAGGTCACAGGAACCGTATAGATGGGGCCCACTAGGGTGTATGTACAGTGCCTGCCAGGCTTGCGGAATTTGTTCGAAAGAGTTAGCGCGACCCTGGAACGCAAAGGGCATAGGAAGGAACACGGATCGGTGTTGGTCAGTAAGAGTCTGGAACTCCGTTCTACTCCGCCCTGAGCGGGAGATTTGATGATTTGAAATTTCCTTATAATGGTTGTGGGTTTCAACCCCAAACGGCTCGAAAATATAGTTTCTACAGAGATTACGTGACTTGAGATTCTCTGCAACACCAGCGGCAGCATCAGAACAACACGATTAGCTTGAAAGATGTGATGGCGCAAGAGTATCGACGCAAGTTGCATCCCATACTAAAGGTGTAAGTATATAACCATCTCCCATGGAAACCACGACATGACGCCCGATCTTTTACCATCGTCGCGTCCCAAGCCATTGGGCTCTAAACCAGCTAACAGCTTCACCACAGTGACAGCGATGAGGAGAGCTGCGAGTTGTTCAAAAGCGATACCGCGGCCTCGACACAAAGGGACAAAAGGGAAAGGAACATGGGTGGTTTTTAGTCAATAGAAGTCTGATACTCCCTACCGGTCTGCCCAGAGCAATGTGACTGGACAAGGTAATAATAATAAATTACATAGGTAAATGACAGAAAAAGTAAGAAACAGCGGACACAGTTCGATGTCATTTTTGAGTACTGACTCCTACAAAATTAAACAGCATTCTACTTATACAAAAAACTTGAGAGGTGTCAAGGGACACCCGGATGGAATGAAGTTCCTAAGCATTTATTAAAATTATAAAAAAAAAAAAATTAAGTATTATTTATTTATTTTATTTCTTTATTATTATTGTTTCCTTTATTAATTTCCTTATAAAAAATATATAAGAATATTATTATTATTATTTATTACTATTATTATTTATTTATTATTCCTTATTATTTTTCAAACGAATTTTATTATTTATTATGTACAAAAAACTTGTATACACTCAACAAAAATAATCGTCGCGACAAAAGTGTTGTTACAACTTTTGTTCTTAATTTTTTCCGTCTTTCGCGCCTTTTTGGAACGAAGTTCCTTATCGCAACGCGGGATAAGGAACTTCGTTCCAAAAAGGCGCGAAAGGTTGTGTCGTCGAATAAAGTGCCTATGCTCGGCATTATAATAAAATTAATAAAATAACTTAGGTTTTGGTGGTACGGAACCCTTAACGCAGAAGAACGACGCGCGCGAACTTTTTTTTGATTTTTTTTAAAGCAATCGCTGAATTAATTTAACGCTGCCGATTTCCCGCGGACACCGTATTCTCGATACAACCTCTAGCGCAGGAAGTTTAAACGGCTGAATGATAAAAACCTCTGCAAGGGCGGTCGGGTTTCCAGTATTCAGATGACAACGCGGCGGGACGTTTGAAAATAGAACCTTAGTTTGTCCATGAAATAGGCTAAGGACTTTTAATAGAACCTTTTTTAAAATAATTATCAATTTTAGCGGAAAGTGATCTTTTTGATTTAGTTAAAAATGAGTTTTTTAAATAAATTGTGTTTGGTTTTTTTATTCGGTGTTTACTGTGAGGCACAGAAGCCCGTGAAAAAGGAGGCCTTTATGACAGTTGTGAGTACCTACAAAATATGTTTTATCTTAGTTATCTATAAGTACTCGTTTATTATTTTTACTTTTACACATGCGAAAGTTTGGATGAATTCCAAAAGAATCGCGGCTTAACGGATCTGGATGAAATTTGGTACAGAGATAGATTATAGTCTAGAATAGGACATGGGGTAGGTATATGTTTATTATCGCGCTAATAACTTAGTGGGATGAGGAATATTGCATTCTGATATCATATTTCTCAACTGTTTGACAATTAACAACTCATTACAAGCATTAGAATAGAACCGAAGTTAGTTTAAGACTTTAACTAGCCTGACGCTAAATCAAAGTTCGCAAGTTCGAATCTCAGCCAGTGTTCACTTTTTGTAACTGATTTATTAATTTTCAAAATTTTAAGTTTATTAACAATAGGTATAAAAAAAAAAAAAATTATAAATTATTTTGTAAATGCATGGAATAAATGCTTTTTTTTTTATTTTACAATAGGTATAATTTTAGTTTTTTAACCATTTAAAAGTCTTAGTAATCATGAACTAACAACCGATTTACACAGTACGAAAAATAATGACTAAAACGGTTAAAATATAAAAATAAATTAAATTAGTTAGTACTAAGTAATTAGTTAGTACCCAAGACTTTGTAAATTCCGTTCGGAAATCGAACCCGACACACAGCGCCCGCAGTCAACGGCTCGGTCACAGCCAGCGTTAATTGTGCCATCATATAACTGTGGCTGTGGCGTCCTCGGGCATTGCTGAAACTTTGCTTAGTGGTCAAATTGCACATTCCGTTTCAAATTGTCTAAATCTTGCAAGTGACGCAAACACGCAACATGCATTATCACCAGAAACAGCGACCGGAGAGTCCTTTTACAGCAGTACTCGTCAATAATATGGAAAAAGCGAGATAAGAATTTAAAAAATAATAATAATGCTTTACAGCACTGAATACCTAGTTCTAGTCGATGACAAATAGGATAAGTACCCCAAAGTTTAACCACCTGTGTGCGACTGCAACACCTAGTTCTAGCTGCTATGATGAAAACTTAACCTAGTTGTAAACTTGTAACCGAAAATAATTAGGAGGTATGTGGCCGGCTGCTCCTTGTTGTAGCTGGTTGCACTTCGGCTATTGGCCGTAACATATGTAACACATCCATAGAAGCAGTGATGGCTGATGCCATTAGAACTGCCTATCCTGTTGAATTTTTCAACTCCTGGGATTTACGGGCGTGTCGTCCCAACTTGAAGCACCCAGTTTGAGCAATTACGGCACCAGGCTTTGTATCACATACCTGGGCAGTAATAGTATTATAAAACCCACCATTATTACAAAGAAGACATCGTCTTAATTCCCAGCATAGCCATATTTCCAAATAACTTGCCATTTAAGATTTGATTGTCTTACATTTACAATGACAATCAACAAATCCCAGGGCCAAACCTTAAAAGTGGAATGCATTCATTAGGGCACTCTATGCTTCCCACAGGTACGTGTGAGAAGTGTGGAGTGCCCTAGTGAATGAACTACCGAACATATTTGTTGACCAATTATATGTTTGGTAGTTCACGTATTTCAAGTACCCAAAACTTGCACGTGCTTACGGAAAATAATAAGTTATTTAATGTTGTTATCTATTCTCAAGCCAATCTGGACTTATGGCATTCAGCTGTGGGGTACAGCAAGTCATTGTAACATAGAGATAATACAGAGAGCCCAGAACAATATATTGCGGACCATCACCAAAAACACCGTGGTTTAGCAAAACCAGTGAAATCCATGAATATCTGGAAAGGGCTGCCTTTTTTTTTTTTGGGTGCCTTAAAAATCATCAAATAACCCCTCTCTCTCTTGGGCGGGAGTGTCAGACTTCTACTGACTAAAAACCACCGCGTGCTTTCGTGCTCGCAGTGTTCGTTGTTGCGGGCATTCGGCGGCGTGTGGTTCGGCGTGGTGGCTTTCAGGATGACGTATTGCACTCGTAGTTTAGTTTAGTTTTATGAATTGTTCTTCTGACATTCAAAAGTACCAGTAATGGTTTAATTGAAATATATGCTTTGACTTTGACCACCCATGTTCCTTCTTAGCCCTTCATGTCAAGGCCGCGGTATCTCATGCGAACAACCCGCAGCCTCAAGTACAAAATCAGACTTGTGCAACACCCTAACCTACTTGCAAAAGAACTTCTAGAAGACTCTAGGAATGTCAATCGACTAAAGCGTCAAACATTCTTTCACTCGATTATCATCTAATTTACGATGGCCTTAAATTAGAAGTAGCCACAATGTTGATTGTGGCACTTACAATATAATCTTAACCCTCAACTCATCTAATAAAAGTCTACATAGACTGATTGTAGAATAAATATTAAAAAAAAAAAATGTGGCCATAATGGTAGGTATTCGTATGAATAAATAGCCCTAAACAAGGCGTTTGATTGTTCACTTTGAAAATATTGTTACAAAATATAGTACCTTGCTTTGAAAATAACGACACACGACACAACGAGTTAATAACGGAAAGGAACCCAGAAGTAAGGTATTACACAATTATTTTTTTCTAAATCTTCACCCTCAACCTTATCGAACAAAAGATTCCTTCCATATTGTTATGTTTTTTTGTTTATCATTGAGCCTCAGAAAATGTTGGACTACAATGTATCATCATCTCATCATCTTCCTGCCCTTGTCCCATTCTTTTTGGGGTCGGCGCAACACATTTTCTTTTTCCACTCTTCCCTGTCTGACGTCACGGCATCATTTACTCCTCTCTCTTTCATCACACATGCTCCTCACGCAATTCGTCCATCTTTTTTTTTTTTTTTTTTTTGGATGGAGAGTCGCATCACATGTCCGTACCAAGATTGACGACTTCCTTTAAATTTTTCTGTAACGGGCGCGACTTCCTCTAATATAGTGGTTTCTCACTTTACCCATTCTTATAACAAGAATGGATAAAGTGAGGAATTACAATAATAATTATTATTATTATTAATAAAAAATATTGATAATATAATTTAATATAAGTAATAAATTAGTAATAATATAATATAAATAGAATAATTTATATCCATCTTAACATCCTCATCTCCGCTACACGCAGTCGTTTTTAATGCATTTTTTTCACAGCCCAGTATTATATACTACTTGAACAATAAACTATAATTTAGAAAATTAACCGGTATTACCGGTAGCAAAACGTTTTTATTAGGATAGATGGGTTTAATTAAAATAGTATTTTATTCATTACTAGCACTCCGCCCGGGCTTTGATAAATAAGTAACTTCTGGTGGATGGATGGGGTCATGCGATTAAGTTTAATTGAATTACCTGACTATACCTAAAACCCCGTGCTCACAATTATGTCTACCTTAGAACTATGCCTACCTTGTACGGTCTCTTATTGCTTCCATTTTGTTTTGCTTTTTTAGAAATTATGTTTATACTTACTTACCTTGTTATAAATAATTGTAGTAATACACATACACTCACTTTAATGCATACCATTCTGTATACAACAAATAATATATTATCACACAGACAATCCCACAACACCTAATCATACACTCCCCATTCATCTCAATCACACATACTTGGAAATCTCACAAAGAGTTATTATTATCGACGCTTATCAAATGTTTACTGCCGACTATATACATCTATTGTATATAGTCGGCAGTCTTTTCACTGTGATGTCGAAGATTTGTCTAAACATATTAAAAAAAAGCAAAGTATTTTGCCAAAATATACGAAGCATTTATAAAAACATAGATGATTTGCAACTTACTCTGTCTTGCCTTAAATTCGAGCCGGACATTTTGATTTTAACTGAAAGTCAACTTAAGGCTGGGTGGACCCGAATTTAAGTTTTTTAAAACAATCTGAGACAAAAAATACAGTGTTTTAAATTTAATAAAAAATATATGTATTAGTTAAGGATCTTATCTAGTCAAAATCGCATTCAGTTGCAAGACCTGATGAACTTCACTCGATAGAAAAAAATCGCAAAGTTACCCCTTTTTAGATCGTTTTTTCAATATTATGACTATATTACTGATTTTTTACATTTAATTTTTGTACTATAATTAAGGCTTGTATTCACGCCAATGACCTTGTGCATACAAACTACCCCTCTCCGTCGTAGATACGGACTTTAAACGGACGCATTTTTCATTTATTATAATTAAAATAATACATGTTTTTAAAAAGTAACAAAACCAAATTATTTTCCTTTGTATTTCAAAGCAGTAGATATTTTTTTTATATTATTTTGTTAAAAAATGAAGGAGTATAATGGTTCCATTTAACGATTTGGAGGTGATTTTGTAGATTTTTTTTCTTAATAGGTGATACCGATACAAAAATTATGGCTAAACCAAATTACGTGTCATATCATGTAGATTACTAACAATTTTTCTCAGATGTAATTTCTCTGTAAGTGCCGGTGAAAAACTGCTTCATCTGCACGCTGTTTTTAAGCTTTTTCGAGAGAGGAGCCTTAAGAAACTAATTAGTTTAAGACAAATTCGCAGAGTTTGAATTGATAAAATGATTTTCTCAATTACTATGTATAAATAAGAATTAAAAGCGATCGCGGCGGCTCGGTCAGGTCCGTTCAGTCGCGTGTTGGCGCTTATGGACGACGGACCTGTGTCAGTTTGACAACTACGCGCACCATACTATCTCTTTTTGAGAATTGTTGCTTGTTAGTTATAAATTATAATGGGCAATAAACAACGCAGGCGAAAAAAGTCGTGTAAAGCAATAAAAGACACAAATAGAAAGAATGCACTCCAAAGATATGTGAAGAAGTAAGTACCTACGTAAATGTTTTATTTGTATTGTAATGTAATTTGGTCTCAAAATTAATTTTTATTTTACTTC
Source organism: Diarsia brunnea (assembly GCA_949774965.1). Taxonomy (NCBI): domain Eukaryota; kingdom Metazoa; phylum Arthropoda; class Insecta; order Lepidoptera; family Noctuidae; genus Diarsia; species Diarsia brunnea. Next base: position 20,229,051 of record OX459004.1, on the reverse strand, counting down.
AGTCTCTGATTGGTAAATGTCTAAAACTTACGATCATCGTACTATAGTTTATGAATATTAGTACCGAGGATCGCTACGATTTTTGATAATTCATATTTTGTCTTTTCGTTCGGTATCCTGCCTGGCGAGTGGCGAGCCACAATATAAAAATATCAGTACTACTAGAGAACGCTAAGATTTTTGATAAAATTAAATCATATTTTGTCTATTTCGATATCTCAACCTGGCGTTTGCTAACGAACAGTAAATTATTATATCTACCTATCAATTTCATCTGTGAAATAGGTACTCCATTTACTTTTTGTTATAGGTTAGTTGGGCAGCCTGAAGAAACTAACATGAACACTGCCGCAGCAACAAATCTGATACCTGAGGATTCAAACGAAAATAGGTATGTAATTATCTTTTTTTTTATCGTGTGGTAAAATCATCAAATGAGTCCTGCCGCTCTGAGTGGAGCGGAAGGGACTGTCAGACTTGTACTAATTAAAATCCACCCTGTTCCTTCGGTTGCCCTTTGCGTTCCAGGGCCACGGTATCCTGGTAAGACATATTCGTGGCCCCGGCAGGCATCCCTATTTGGGCCCCGTCAGTTTGCTGACAGCTCTTTGAGGCGCGCGTGGAACACGACGCGCCGCGGACCCGGGCTTGGCCCTTGATCGGAGGCGAGTTACCCTTACTCGCAGTCCGCTAGCCCGCGTCATGTAATTACCATAGATCAAGATTAGAGTTCCGTACCTCAAACGGAAAAAGGAGTCTGTCATTCGGTTGAACGACGTTCGGATAATCGATGCTCTACTGTATTAAAGTCCTGGATACTCATAATGTACATTAACTAACATAATGTGGGTGGGTTTTCAGGTACTACATGGATAATGCATCATGTAGAAACACGGCTGATGTATCCAAAACCTCTTTTATTGGATTGGAGTTGATACACAAAAAACTGTAACATTAACGTAAGAACCACATTTTATGTTTTTACCGCATTTTACATACAATGCTTTTACTCGAATGTGTAAGACAAACTTGTAAGACTTACCATATTTCTCTTTTTTAGAGAAACTGAAGACACAGAAGACTCCTTCATCGTAGAAAAAGTACTCAAAGATGAATTCCAACCACGGCTTCAAAGGGTATCCTGACCACCAGCATGCAGCAGAAGCGCATACCTGGTCATCACCCTCAGCCTCATCAGCGACCTTGGCACAGCACACTGCACTTCGGCCGGTCAGCAAGCAGAGACGCACTTCTCTCCTGGTCGACGCAGCAGCCAGCCACTACGCAGCACAGCATCACTCCGACTCACTGGAGCATAATGCAGCATCACCCCGACTCACTGGGGCATCACCGCAGACAGTTCCGACTCACCGAGAACTACGCGGCATCCGGTTCCGACTCACTGGAACCTTCCACTGGCCTGGCAAGCATCAAGACTCAGTCTGCTATCGACCTCCGGTCTCGGAGGGGAGTGATGTGGCGACAGCGACATCTATCGCAACACATGCGAACTAAATTGGCAATTCCTACATCGCGCTATCAACATTATCCGCGACATTAGCCTATATAGAAAATCCCGACTTACATTTTTTTTGTTTTTTTTTTTTCGACTTAATGTCGGACACAACACCCGTCTGGTCGGAGGATCCTCCCTTTTCTATGGGGGATGAGGAACTTTACACCCTGTTCCTCATACCCCCCCGAATACATGAATAATAATTTTGACACATTTGGTGATTATCATATGCGTGAGATACAGAGTTGATAATATTATCGTTGTTGTATTAAAAAATATACGATTTTCCATTCAAATATCGAGTTCTTTTTTAATATATTTTTTTTTAATTTTTCGTATTTGTTCTTTTAGAGGCAACAGAGATACACATTCTGTGAAAAATTCAATCGTCTACTTATTATAGATCATGAGATACAGACCGCTGACAGACGGACGGACGGACAACGAAGGCTTATTAATAGGGTACCCCCCCGGTTCCCGTTGGTTACCCTTCGGGTACGGAATTCTAAACAAGGTCGACTAAAAAGCTACGATGATCACCCTAATCTGTTCCGTAAATGATAATAATGACGCGATCTTTGCGGCATTGTCGTCCTTGCGTTACCTATTGCATTTGGAACACCCGACCTAGAAACTAAAACATCAATTAATGTAATAAGTATAGTTCAGAGTTTATTCCATTTAAAATATCTACTCAAATTAATTTATTACAAAAAACGAAAGACTTCGCTTCGATTACTACAAATTATAATAAAACGAGTTTTTAATTAATCAAATCTCTTATTTTAATTTAAAAATAAATCAATAAGACAAGTTGACCTATTGCCTGCTTATCTGTAATGTGACACAGGTGACACTCCTCGCGACGTAAGCGCAGGGCTCGCTTTGCGGCAATCGCGGGCAACTCTTGGTAGCGTTAAATGCCTATTTCGCTTGGTCTACCTGCCCTTAATCCAATTAAACCTATACCTACTTTTTCGAACTTGTCAGCATTCCAAACCACTCATCACGTTAATAAAAATGATGGAGTTGTTGTTTACGTCACTAATAACATTGCAGTAAACGTCAAGGAAATTAAATTGACTCATGCCTCTGCTCTAGAGATGAAACTTAACAAAAGTAATATTATACTTGGTGTTTATCGATCACCTTCAAATGCCAACGCTGATATGTTTATTAACTCACTTGACTCTTATCTGGAGTCCATTAAATCCTATAACTGTATTACCTTAGCTGGTGATATAAATATAAATCTTACACCAACTAACTCTGAGCAGGCCCACGAGAGAAGCAATAGACAAAACTATACTTCAATGTTAACTATGCATGGATTGATGGCCGGTCACAATTTTCCTACTAGACTAAACAATTGCCTCGACCATTTTATGATAAAACTAAATAAGGAAAAATTATCTGCTCACATTGCTGTCTTAAACACAACGGTTACTGATCACTCTCTATTATTTTTGAACTTATCCAAAATCAAACTAAAAAGTAAAATTCAGAAAACAAAAATTACTACAGATTTCAATATGGCACTTAAATCTTTAGTGGATAAAAATATTGCTGAACTCTTGCTCTCAAATGACCCTGACCTTGTAGTTCAACTTTTAATTGAAAAAAAATCGGAATCGTTACGGGAACATACTTTCACGACTACTATACCCAAAAGTAAACGCTCTATAAAACCCTGGATAACCCCCGGTATATTGAAATGTATTAGAAATAGAAATCATATGCAGAAGAAATTAAGAAATGACCCACATAATGATATATTAAAAATAAGTTACAAAAGGTATCGAAATTATTGTAATAAATTAATTAAAAACCTGAAACGTAGGTACGACAGAGAACGATTAGCAAATTCTACCACAAATAGTAAGAGGCTTTGGTCAAATATTAAAAACATAACTCATATGAAGCAATCCTACACAGATAATACTAAACTTCTGGTAGCAATGCCGACTCCAGTTGAAGCAGTCAATCATGTTAATGAGTATTTTTCAGAAATTGGTAAACAACTTGCAGATTTTTTTTTACCGTATACTAGATCAGAGGGTACGGTTGACCTGGGATCATATAATGCTCAACTGACATCATTTGGTCTCTTGGATACAGACTTAGACGAAGTGCACTGTTTACTTATGAATTTAAAATCGAGTAGTGCTCCTGGCTGGGACAACATACCAACTAGTTTTCTCAAATTAGCCAAGCACGAAATTCTTCCAGTTATTGTCCACCTGTCAAACTTGTGCTTTAAAAAAGGTGTCTTCCCAAAACTCCTAAAAAAATCTATTATTACGCCTGTATACAAGAGTGGGCCCAGAGATGATGTTAGTAACTAGAGGCCAATATCAGTATTACCTGCTTTATCTAAAATTTTGGAGAAACTTTTAAACAAACGATTACTAGATTTCTTTAATAAATATAATATCTTATCTGATGCACAGTATGGATTTAGGCCGGGCAAATCAACTTCTTAGCGTGTCGATGGCAAATTTCTATACGATCAAATCGTTTTGGCCCAAAATTCAGCTATGCGGACTCCACTCGCTGATGCAGTCATAAGGTCGTCAAGTGTGCAAATCAACTGAAGATGCAGTATCGGCTTTAACATCTCTCATTACCGAAAACCTCGATCGTGGGAAGAAATGCCTCACAGTCTTTCTCGACCTAAAAAAGGCTTTTGACACAGTCTCTGTTCCCATTCTTGTACGAAAGCTTGAATATATAGGAATAAGAGGCACACCTTTGGAATTATTCAAAAGCTACTTAACACATCGAACGCAAAAGGTTAAAATTAGTCTAAATACAAGTAGAGACACAAATGTTACATTCGGAGTACCGCAGGGGAGCGTTCTCGGGCCCACCTTGTTCCTCATATACATCAATGACCTATGTAGTTTGGATCCCGGTGGGGCACGGGTATTTTCTTATGCCGATGACACTGCGTTGGTCTTTACAGGTGAAAACTGGGATTCCGTACGAAAGAACACAGAAATTGGTTTGTCTAGAGTTGATTGCTGGCTAAAAACAAACTTACTTACCCTGAATACTCAGAAGACTATCTTTATGTGTTTTGCTTTAAGTAATAGAACCCAGCCGGGTACTAATTTCGGTGTAAAGATACACCAGTGTCATGATATCCAAGGCACTAATTGTGATTGCCCGAAGATCGAAAAGGTTGAAAAAATAAAATATCTGGGTGTGATACTTGATCAGCGACTCTCTTGGCATAACCACCTTGAATTAGTCAGTGAGCGCTTAAGAAAATTAGTCTGGGTCTTCAAGGTGTTGAGACACATCGCATCAGCGAATGTAATTAAACAAATATACATTGCTCTGGCCCAGTCTGTCCTAACATATTGCATTCCTATATGGGGAGGTGCATCTAAAACAAAATTTCTAGATGTGGAAAGATCGCAGCGTGCCCTTCTCAAAACAATCTATTTTAAGCCGTATCGTTTTTCTACACACGAACTTTATACACTATCTGACCTTTTGACTGTAAGAAAGTTGTATAATCTTATTTCTATCCTAAAAGTGCGCAAAACTACGGTATTTGATCCTAGTATTCTTAGGAAAAGAAGGAGACATGATTATATAACTGGAGTTAAGTCTCGCACTGCATTCGCAAGACGGCAATATGTTGCCCTAACTGCTTCTGTTTACAACATCATAAACAAAAAACTTGCAATCTTCCAAAAATCTCAACACGAATGTAAAAAAATCCTGACAGTATGGCTAAAGACCCTTTCTTATGAACAAACTGAGGCTCTTCTACATCCGGATACTTAATAATAAAAACTGTCAGAAACTGGCTTTACTTAAAGTTGTTGCTTTGCTTTAATTAATTATAATAAACGTACGTCTACTATATTCTTTACACGGATAATATGCTTTTGGATTCTTTTTTCTCATAACCATACTAGTCCTATTGGCTCACACACACGCACACATACCACATACATACACCACATACACATACACCACATATACACACACCACATACACACACACACAAACTTTTAAATTATCTAGTATAAGTTGTTGTTGTTTACTTTTACCTTTATGTTCTTAATTATTAACAGGCTTTGTAAAATTAATGCACATAAATATGGAAGAGGGAGGTCTTCTGTTACAGGTATTTCCATACTTAAAAGGAGGCCTCTTCAATGTATAATGTTAAAAACCTGTTGATTACGAAAATAAACTTATTATTATATTATTATTTTTATTTATGGATTTATTTTGCTCGGCTATCCGCCGATAGCCGGAAAGTACTGATTGCACGGGCCTAAGCCATGTGGTTATCAGCTGGGTTAAGAGTTGAAGAAGAAGTAGAAATAGATACAACACGGTTTTGTGCTGTAGGTTGAATGAAAGCTGGAGGACCCATGTTTGATTGAAAATGTTGTTGGTGTGGGTTGTCTGATTCACATTATAGGAACTTCCTCACCAGTCTGCACGTATTTAATATCACTGCTTTCTGCAGGATGTAGTAGGTTGTAGAGGGCAGGTTCAAAGAAGTAAGCGACTGGTGAAGTAGTTTTGGAATTACTCCTGTTGTGGACAACACTATGGGAATTATCGTGACTTTTTCAAGATGCCAAAGTCGGGTTATTTCATCTTTTAGTTCGGTATACTTAGATATTTTTTCTGCTATTGTACTTTGTAAATTGTGTGTATTTGGTATAGCTATGTCAATGAGAAATCCAGTTTTGTTTGTTTTGTTTATTAATGTTATGTCCGGTCTTTTAAAATGGATAGTTCGGTCTGTAAAGATACCTCTATCAAAATATAATTTAGTTGAAGTGTTTTCTAGCGAAATTTCGGGATTGTATTTGTAGTAAGGCACTATGGAGTCTATAAGTTTGTATATTATTATGAGTTGAGTTTTACTGAATCACATTAATAGTTTCCTAGGTAGGTACAGTCATGGGCTTACCCAATTTTTGGCCTTGATATTAAGTCTCATGCTTTTATCTTCAAACGTTATAGAAGTCCCATACAAATTTTCGTTCCCTATTTCACCATTATCATCGCCTGCCTTTTCTGTAACTGGATGCAGCTGAATACCAGTATTTAACAGGCACATAGATAGGCCCCGAGAGGTTTTCGTTGTGTGGCTTAAACAAAACAGTTGTAGAATAAGTTTTCTAAACATTAAATAAAAAATCTTTGAGCGATTGACCTGACCCTCATACGGGTAGAATTTGTAAACATGCTGGAACACCTATTTAATTTATTAACAATCTATTCTATTTATTAATAAAGTAGACAGACGGATCTGACTTACACCGATCATGCTACGACACGTGATGTTAAACCGATGCAGCTAGAATTTCCTTAAAACTTTATTCTTTATCTAATTCATTATATTAATGTATTTGATGCTGGTTTTAGGTATAAAGATTTGTATTTTTATTTATTATACAAAACCTGACATGTAATTTTTGATTGTTATTAATAAATAAATAAACTAAACACTGTTTTTCCTGTATGTGCTCATGAAAAATATTAGCTGTTTAATTCAATATCAAAGGTGGCGCGTTAGGTTTGACTTTGAGTAACTTGTGGCCATCATTGTTGAAACGACGTGGGGATGGATTACTGAGCACAGTGCACCGCCAATATTCGCAATAACTTTACTTCTCTGCTGTCGGAAAGTATCACGAAAAAAAATCCTACTTTGCACTACGAATTAATGATATTTCACTACAAAATAATACGTTTATACCCGAGATAAGGCTAAGAACAAAGCCTGTCGGGGCTGCGGGTTGTTCGCAAGAGCTAACAACGGCCTCGACATGAAGGGCGAAGAAGGAACACGGGTGGTTTTTAGTCAGTAGAAGTCTGACACTCCCTTTCGCTCTGCCCAAGAGCGGGAGTGGAGTTATTTGATGATTTTCCACCCGCCAAAAACAAAAAAAAAGGATATCTTATGCAAATCACTAACAAAAGATCAAGGTCAGAGAGTCAGTTTCGCAGTAAAAAAAAAAAACAAACAAAAAAAAAAAGTTGTACCAGGGAAGTAAGTTTTTTTAGACTATCTTCAACCAAATGAGTTCCTACATTCATGGTTTTTTGTACGAATGCAGATTAATTCAATCACTTACATTAAAAGTCTGCAATCATAATAATACATAATTTACTTCAGATAACATCCATATTTGTTAGTATTAATTATTTAATAAGTAATAAAAGATTTCCAAGTTTCAGTAATAAATATTATTATATACACTATATGACAGGTCCGGGTGGACGTCCCGATGATGGTGGCATCTTGATCTTGTATTATATAGTGTGACGAATCACTATACGACTGCGTGCACCCGTATCCAACGAGCCAGCATCGGACAGTCCCACTCCCACCGGTCGGCCAGAGTGCGCCTACAATATTGTTGGGACTGTCACGCGTGCGGCGCGGCGGCGCATGATAGATGCGCACCGTTTGCGATTGTGCATGATAGCCGCAAAGCCGTCTGTGTCAGCCGCGAACATCGCGGAGGCGCTGCAGTATTGATCTCTGGAGTTTTCATAGGAATTCCAATTTTCTTTTTTGAAATAAAATTTAGTTAGAATAGTGTTTCTCAATACTTAATACTTTATTGCATTCCACATGTAGTACTTAGGTGGTAAAGCTTAAAATTAGATCACATGGAGGGTTGTCGGGCACAGCAAGATAAGTGAGTTAGGAGAGAGGAAGCACTAGTAAATTATAATTAAAACATAATTGGTAGGTAATTTTTCAGACAAACTAATAGTAGGTATAAAATATAAATTATAATATAAATAGGTATCTTTTTTCTGTTTCGAAGTAACGTAGTGTCTCCCCCTTGGAATATAGATTCAACGCCTATAGACAATGATATTATAAGTAAAAAGTTTTACTTATAATATCATTGCCTATAGACACGTAAAAGGTAATTTTTTGGTGTGGTCAATGTTCTTATATGTCGATCTTTACCTTCAAATATCTCGATAACGTGACACTTTGGAGTACCATATTTCATGACATTTTTTGTTCGTCTATGTGCCCCAACGACCATACAGCCACTAGACGCCTAATAACAGGCGACAAAAGTCTGTCAACACATTAGGGTAAAAATCTTATGCAAGTCGTCACTCACAAAGTTCGAATTAGTATCGACCACTTCTGTGAGCCGTAAACACTTTCGCATTACACCTTTAAAAATTCGAGAATATAGACATAATATGGCCCCGTGTACAGTACGTTGGTGTGATAAAGAAAGCCGAACTTCAAGTTTCCTGAAAGACGGTATCACATTTCATCGGTAAGTTAATAGTTCCATAATCTAAATAAGATTAATTTTCTGACATTATTTTTCGGAGTTCATCGTATACTGGTCATAGTTGATATCTTTTATGATTGCGTCTCTTTCTTTTGAAAGTATTTTTTTCGCCATCTCTTTTCCTCGATTTTAAGCAAACATAATTAGTGATGTTCCAAATCGTATGACTACCTCTGTTATCGATAAAGCAACAAAAACCTATAACTAAATTTATTTAAGCAAAAAATATATTGTTAATAATTAAAAATTACAACAGATACAGTTAATAAATTATTATTAAGAAACTTTAACGATTAATTTTACATACCCAAACGATCCTGATTTAAAAAATAAATGGGTAATTGCAACCAAGCGAGAGAACTGGATTCCATCTACTTATAGTGTAATATGTTCACGTCATTTTACCGAAGATTGTTTTTTGACAGTCTTGCCATTTTTTACTTTCTTCTCACTTATTTTTTACTTATGAAAATATATTATCTCATAAATATGCTGTGTGTGCGATAACTGTGCACCCCACACCACACACTACCTTATTTCGGAATTTATATAATCTGCTAATGCTTGTGATTGTGAACAAGATATTTTGGTGAACAAAACATTTCAGCTTGTTTCTCATCTAAAATTGAATAAACCTAAAAAATAAGCCACGTGAGTCCCGAAACTCCCTAGTTAGATCACAACTCTATCACATTGCGCGCTGCATTCAAATAAGTTAGTCCTCCCTCACCAAAGACTTCGAACATAGCTTGGAATAATTACGGAAATAATTTTAAAATATTCTTTTAATTATTTTTGAATGGACCTACATGATTCAATCATATTCAGAATAAAGAAGGTACTTAAATGCAAGTTATGTTTTATTAAATACAATAAAAAATATCGATACTTTCTTGTTTAATTTAAACCTGTCCCATCCCTAGTGAAATGGAATGAACTTGAAAGGGCCAATCAGAACGCAGTACCCTGTTCCCCCGCACCTCAGCAAGTTGACAGAATTTGTTACGTGCATTAGATCAAGTATTAGGCGTCTAGTGGCTGTATGGTCGTTGATGTGCCCTCTACGAATACATAGGTACCAATTTAATCGTGGGCAACGATTTCTAAAAAAAAACAAAATGGCTGGAGGTTGTTAAGCCAGCCTCCATACAAAAAAGTTCAAACTCCTTTTTCTTTTAGTTCATCCAGAGAAGTTCACTATTATTTAGTCCTTTTATTCAGGAATATATTTTACTTAATAGCCGTCACTTAGTAAAGATTTGACATACAAAACCTTTATTAAGTAACGGCTTAAGTAATCATTAAACGTGTCCGAGTACGGCAGTCAGGGACACAAGTTTACGAACAAAAAGAACTAGGACTACAAACTACAAAATTCCCAAAACCCTACTTTGGACAGGTTAGAATGGTTTCGACCCTTCATACAAGACTTACTAGCGATCGAAGAGAGCTCGAAGATGTTTTGACACCGTGCCCTGGCTTGTTGGACTGAGTCAAAAGAATTCTAATTGTTTTGACTTGTTGTGACTTGGTCGACAAGTAATAGACAATGTAAAGTTTCAAGAGAAATTAGGCTGCGTGAGCGAGCGAAGTGAGCTTGAAATTTTTTCAGGTAGCCTCAAACAAATTCAGATATTATAGGACGCTGACAGTGACATTCAGATTCGTTGATCATCTAAAGTGTTGACATTTTGAACCGTTTATGTTTTAACCGTTTATATTCTGATTAATTGTTAAATTAAACTGTTGACGCTATGGTGTTGATATTATGATTGTTGATATTTTGGTTGTTGATGTTTAGGATCCCACCCAGTTTCATGTGCATTAACTGGCGGAAACAACTATCCAGAAATACATCTGTCAGTTTAGGTGCAAAAGCTAAAAAACTCTACTTATGTTATTAAAAAATACGTCACTCGATGATTGGGTTTCCTTGAAAAGATTTCGCGCGTGCGTCCTTAGTAAAAGTTGGTGCGTATTTGTATACGGAAGGAAGGACAACCTTTAAATACTGCGACATGTCCTGTTATTGTATGTATTTTTTTATTTTTTTTACATTGTTTATTATTATATACTTTTTTTATTATTGATTTGTGTCTGAAGTAAATCTTAATTTAACTTGCACTATACTATTTGTATCGAGTCTGGCTCTTTTAACCTAACAGACAGATGTGTTGCTGGGGAGTTTGTTCCGCCACTTCTTCCTTCCAGCAAAAACACTAGGAATTGTCGAAGGGTGGGCGTTTTGGGAGACTGTCTCTTGTAAAGTAATGTAAAGTAAATTTTGACGTTCGAAAAGTCCTGATTATCAGCCTAGTTTGAATAAATGACTTTTGATTTTGATTTTGTCACTCATGGTTTTACCGTCTTGCTAAACATTATATTATTATTATTCCTATTCACAATTAAAATGAATTTCTTATAAATTATTCACATTACTTATGACCCTGGCCTTATGCCTCGTTAGTCTAGTGGTCGCAAACTCGACTGCTGATGACGTCGTGGGTTCGATTCCCGTATCCGGCAAAGTGGTATTGGGGTTTTCCATCTAGAATTTCTCAGTAGCAGCCACAGAAACTGGATTTGTGGCCGGTTGATGGCAATAGGCTCGCCCTCTATTACATGGGACTCAAAAATGGATGGCGAAAAGTGGGTGTACTAATTGGTACTTACACCTCTGCCTAACCCTTAGGGGATTACAGGCGTGATGTTATGTGTTAACATTACTAATCAGCTAAGTTCTAAGTCGGACAGACAGATGTGTTGCTGGGAGTTCCCCGACTCCTCCCCAAGTGAAAAACTCTTATAAGCGGTTAGGTGGTGGTGGCGGTCGTTTTAGGAAAGCGTCTTATGTCCTGTTTTGAATAAATAACTTTTGATTTGAACTAAAGCTATTAATTTTCCTTGTGTTTTAAGTTAGTCACATACGTACCTATGTTAATGTCAATGCCACCAGTCTCTTAAGCATATTATTTGTTGTTTTAAGGGTTCCGTACCTCAAAAGGAAAAAACTGAACCCTTACAGGTTTACTCGTGTGTCTGTCTGTCCGTCTGTCACAGCCAATTTGCTCAGAGTCTAATGGGCCGATTAAGTTGAAATTTCGCACACACATGTGTATCTACATATTACCCAATCACGGACGTATAACGTAAATAAATAAAATCTTGAATATGGGGGTCACTATTACCTTTTTTTGTTTTTAAGTTTTGCAAACTGTACCGTGTGATATATCATATATGAAAAAGCTTATTGTGAGGATCTCAAATATATTTTTTTAATAATTCTAAGAAAAAATACTTTTAAAGATAATTAAGAAAATAGATGAAAATTAACCCCCCCCCCTTATATCCGAAACTACTCTCCTTCTTCCTGCCCTTATCTCATGTCATTTGGGGTCGGCGCAACACTTTTATCTTCCATTCTGCCCTGTTAGTCGTCACGCTATCATGTATTACTTTTCCTATCTCCGAAACTACTGAACCTAAAATTTAAAAAAAAAAAAAACAAAAAATTCGTTGAACTAGATTACAAGAAAACCTATAAGAAGTTTATGGTGCTAAAATAACATGGAAAATCTGTCAACATTATGCGTAGGTACAAACTTACATTTGCAGTTGAAATGTACGGGTAAACATGTTTTTCAATTACTTACAATGGTATGGAACCCAGGTGCAAGTCCGACATGCACTTGGCCAGTTTAAAAAAAACAATGACACGTGTAATTAGTTTGTCGTCTTCCCGTACTTATAGGTCTGCGCCAGTTAACCGAAGAATAAAGGTCATTGATCCGACTTGTACCAAAAAATTGCACAATTCTTCGTTTTGCGACCATTAATTGTCATTCAAAACTGTCACTAATACTGCTCCGGTCAAGTTTCATAATACCAAACACATAACCACAAGGAAATAAGTATGAAATACGTAAATTTGAAAAATGATAATAGTATGTTACTCTCTACGGTTATTTTGACTCCACTATACTTGTGACTTGTAACGCATGCATGACGTCAAAGGGTGCCATCGGGAATCTATTAAGGCTACGCTGCTATTCCTTCTGCCCGCTTATAGAGAGAAATATTTAAAAAAATATAAAGGGGTCCCCTTCACACACGTTGCTATAAATTTCTTTATGTGCGAATCTGACCTGCACTCGGTTTTTTTCTTACATTAGTTCTTGTCAATCAATTCGCTCTTAGCGTAGAGATTTAATGCTTGCCGTTTTTGCATGAAGTTATACAAAAACGGCAAACAACGGTCAGTGATGTCGAGGTCTTTTCGTTAGTAGTTAATATCGATTATAATAGGATAATAATAAAGGCCGGGTTCTAGGTGAGATAACCAGGTTCAGGGGTACTGTGTAAGTAGTGATATCATTGATTAATTTTACAATTATGTGTTAGTAGATGGAACGTAATGCACACACGACTCTATGTGAATGTATCTATGTGAACCAGGTGATTTTATGCTTTTCTTATTAAAAGGAAGAAAAACTACAAGTTAGGGAAGCATAAAATTCTCAGTTAAGTATAACTTCAGATCAGCAGATTTAAAACGTAAACAGTAAACTCCGCCGTTTTGGTGTACGCTGTAAGAAAACTTCGTGTAGGTACCTAATATCTGACGAAAAAACTGCTCGCATAACATGTAGTGGCTAATTATGTTGAAGCAATTTTGATTTTGAGATACGGACTTGTAATTTAATAATTAAACACATTCAAATAAAGTATATTTATTGTACAAAAAATGTGTCAGAGCTTTTTGTGGTGTCGGTTCACTGAAATCTTGCAGGTCTTTATTAAAAACATGATTTATTGACCGTGACGGGCATATCATGTGTTTGAGGAAGAGGTATTTGTAAGGAAGCATAGTCAATTATTGAGTTTGAGAGTTGACTTGCCGCACTCAGAGAGCTTTAATGATTACTTAGGCCACCACTTAGTAAAGGTTTCGACTGTTTTGTCATACAAAAGTATTTCAAATCTTTACTAAGTGACGGCTTAAGTACCTAATCATTAAATATCTCTGAGTACCGCAGTTAACCCAACAAAAATAATGATACCGTTTCGTACAATATTAATTTTAAAAATGTCTCTCATAAGTGCAATTGTGCGTACATTACCGTACAAAAGTTTGGAAGCTCACTAGACTTGTTTTTGGACAAAACTAAATAATGCTGATAACTAATTTTATTAGTAGTACAAATTAGCGATCAAATTAAGCTTTACCTACGTTCTTTTACTATTGTTTACATAAAAACATTTATTATCATCCTACATTCATCAAGACAGTCATTGATTTTGATGAATCACGTGTTTTATGACTTAATCCGTCAAGTAACTACCTACTCCTCTTTTGTCAATAACGTGGTTTTATTGAAAATAATTAATGGTTTAAAATTTTTTGGACCCTATTTAGTTACACATGAGTATTGGTGCGCGAAGGTTGTGATAATAACACTACTGCTTTAACAATGCCGGATTAAGCAAGCCTTGCGCGGGGCCCGTAGCTAATTCTATCGAGGGCCCTTTGACGCAAGGCAATCACGCTTGAACAGAGAAGTGCTATTTGTACTCTTCGTGGGTAAGGTTATAGTGAACTTTAAATCGCAGAGAGGCTCGTATCGCCTTGTATAGGTGTCCCTCTCCCACTATACCCTTCCTAGAAAACAAGAAACTGGGCTAAGTTAGACAAAAAAAAAAGACGTGTGGCACTGGAGACTGCCGCGGTAAAGCTATTGCATAGCATTTTTTATCAACTTATGCAATTATAAATATTTATTTATTTTATTAATGCAGTATTTTTTTTCCTTTGTTTTTTTTTCTTTGATATTAATTCAAGTTACACTTTGAGCGTGGTGACCGATAAAAAAACATTTTTTTTTCTTTTATTAAATAAATGATTGTTAGGTTTTTTCGTTACGGAATTTCTGGATTCGGTCCCCACGCTCAAGGCCCGCGATAGAAGCTATGCAATAGCTTAAAATCTCATTGACCTAAATTCTCAACAATTTTAAGGAATAACTTAATCAGAGTTCTCTCTTAGCAGAATCACTTAAAGGCACCACAAATTCCCACAGGTTCCAAGGAAACGCGACAAACATTCGATTCCAGTACCTACCAACTGTCAAAACACGTCTTTTGGATGTCAAGTACTCTGTGGGATGTATTGCTGTTAAAAATAAAAAATAACAATTTGACAGAAGAAAAATAGACTAGAATGAATTAAGGAGCTTAGACACTGGACAATATATTATAATAGGAAAATGTTCTTTGGAGTGACGATGACGTATCAAAGTCAAAAAGATTTTCGGAACGTGTGTTCGTACAGCGGCCAAAAGAAGAGAGTGCCTCCGAAGAATGTACACGTACATACGAAGGTACAGTGCGTACTATCAATTATGGCGATGGTACCTAACGGCGGGGTTTGAGGGTGTTCTGACAACAGTAAACCTGGAAACAGCGTGAGGATAACCAAACAACTAAACAAGGAAGCAGTTCCAGGGCACGGTGTTAAAGGCGTTAGCGATGTCAAGAGACACCGCCAAGACCACACCACCTCGAGACACCGCAACCCCCATCGTGAAGGTTCTCACACGCATGATGGCGTCCACTGTCGAGCGCCTCTTGAGGAAATCAAATTGGTGTTCCGAACCCATCTCCTCAAGGTGCTTGGCGAGGTAGTTTGCAATAGAAAGGCAATTAAAGGCGCCCCGGCTTCTGAATGATGACCAGCTTCCTCTTCTTCCAACGAAGCAGGAACTGGCCTTTTTCCAAGCATGCGCTTAAGAACCCCTCCAGTTGGGGCCCAAAAGCCTCCAAGGCCAGGACTCAGGCGGGGCGGTATTTTTGGCCCCAAGCCTCCGTACCGCCACTCTCAGGTCTACCCCAGTCACCTCCGGAATGTCGTCATCGCCTCCTGAGTGGTCCACTTCCGGCACTGGAGGTGGCGGAGGCAGAATACTCCCCTCGCGATGGGAACAGAGCGCTCACCACGTCCTCCACGAGCTGGGGCCGAAAACTCTGCGTCAGCGGGGGGGCCCGGGTGAGGAGTTCATTCCGCACCATCTTATAAGGGTGCCCTCAAGGATCTCGGTTGAGAGTCTCCAGCATCTCGGAAGGGTTACTTTTTAGGCGCTGACTTTTAAGCGCATACCACAACGCGCGGCCATGTGTGTGGTTGCTATGATATTTACTGACGGCGCTGTACGTCGATGTCGCACTCGCACAACGCTGCTTACGGCACGATACTCGGTCGGCGGTCAGTCATCGCTGCGTGAGACCCCTACTTACCTGGGGGCGACTCGGCAGGAGGCGACCTGTGACAGACGTAACCACTCACCGGTGACTCGACGCGGAACGTGGGCGTATCAAGTCGCGGATGAGGTTCCTTAACAAGATCTACAAATGGCAACCAAGATCAATGGCTTAACTTGCTTTCCGAGGCAAGGAGAGAAATCGGTATGAAATTAGTGGGCACCCATCGACGGACCAGCCTAGGCAAGCGCGGCTTAATCTGAATATTCACTCGAGCGGTTGTTTTTGTTTTGCAAAGAGCTCCTGACGCCGGAAATAATTTCATTTAAAATCCTTGAAAATGAGAACCGGTTCAAAATTCATCGCATTCATAAAACATATCACATGTGAATTATAAGTTTTTATTACAATATATTTTTATATCGCCACCTTATTTCAAACAACAGGGTATATTTGTTTCTTAAATGATGGGTACATCGTTCACAATAGAGTGAGAAAATTGTGATGGGTGTGTGGAATGGCTATAAAAGATAAAGCGCATAAAAATAACACAGGCGCGACGTAACGAAGTGCGATTCGGTGGACTGTCTTAAGTGAGAGCTGATTTTCTACCTCATATATAAAATTGTATTAAAACAACATAACATAAAACGAACACTGGAATAACAGAACAATATGACGCCAGTAAAAACCACGAGAGTCTGAAGTTTTTAATAAGCAATTGAAAAATAAACGACTTCATTAAATAAAACCATAATATTCTCGAAGATAATTACAGAGATCAGCTGGTAATCGCAGAATCACGTGTATGAAGTAATCAGCCATAATGAAGATCGATTTACTGCAGTAATAAGTGGAAAACAGATTGTTATCGTATATCATACCATAATTATGGCGGACAATCATATCTACCACGCTTCTACAACTATCAGTAACTTGCATGGACCCACGGCATCCTGCGAAACTAAAATACTCTGTCAAACAAAATGTAAATAAAATGTGATTTGGTACCATAATAATGCTCTGACCAATGGGTACATTTTTTTTTTCTTTTTTAAAAAACATTGCCCCACACTAGGAATTTCTAATTTCCAACCGTGCCGAGTGCCGACACGACACAATTACAGAGACCAATCATGGCTGTTTCTCGCATTGGCTGCAAAAATGGAATAAGAAAAACCATTTTAAGTAACAAAAGTAGGGCTCCCTGCACTAGGTCTGCAGGATTACATACTAGTTTAAGAAATAATCTAAGTTCCTCTGAAATAATGTTCAATACTTTGAGCCTTTCGCAGGATCCATTCATGTGTTAGCGATTATATTATTTCAGATAGTTTAAACTGAGTTCATATCTGGCTTTACTTTTTTACTTTCTGCCTTGACGTTCCCGTCACACACTAAAACTACTCTCATTATCCCCAGCCAAGCCTTATCAGAGCTGCTGGTTACCCTTCGGAGAAACACCGCGCAATAACGTCGGATGGCTACATCCTGCAGATGCACAGGATCCCGGCAGGCAGGCGCTCTGCCAGACGGACCGGAGAACTCAACGCTAAGGGGAAGAAGGCCATCCTATTGGTGCACGGTCTCGGCGGCTGCAGTTCGAACTTCGTAATCATGGGACCTGAGAGAAGCCTTGGTAAGTTTTGTGCTGATCGATGGACTACTTAACCATACATAAAGTTAACACCACGGCTGTAATTCTTGAAGATGTAGGTAGAGGTGCACGTAATGGTTCGCGCACATTTCGCCAGTTAAACGTTCAAACTGAGTTATAAGAGTAACCCTAATGTGATCATCAACCGGGCACAAACAGTAGCACCCTAATCCATTGAACCAAGTGCAACAAAATTAGCCAAAAAATATCCATTATGTAGAAAAGAAAAGGAACAAAAGTATTTTTGGGTCGAGTCAAGACAAGATATGCTAGTTTTAATAAACTTTTGTCGATACCCTTTCTAGGATTTCAATAAAAAGGACCTATGGAAATCCGACCACCGTAATATATGCTTCGTTATACCTTTTTGGCAATTTGCAATAATTATTAAGTTTTAAACATGGCGAAAAAAAGAACTTTTTTTTTTGGCGGTTGGTAAATCATCAATAACCCGTCCCGCTCTTGTGCAGAGCGAAAGGGGGTGTCAGACTTCTACTGACTAAAAACCACCCATGTCCCTTCTTAGCCCTTGCGCCGAGGCCGCGGTATCTCTTTCGAACAACCCGCAGCCCCGACGGGCGTCGGCCCTTGCGGGCCCCTTCCATGTTGCTGACATCTCTTTGAGGCGCGCGTGGTACACGAACGCGCCGTCGACATGGCCTGTCGTTGTCATAAGACGGACGGACGGCGAGCTAGCCCATCACTCACCGTCTACAGGTCCGCGTCTACGGTGGCCGGAAGCCATCTAGTGGCCCCCGACCCCCGGAGCGTCTACCGCGGCGGCTGGGACGAGAGGTTCTCTCCCTCTCACGTTCCACCACCTCCTTCGTTAGCATCACTGCTTTGCAGAAGGAGGCGACGGCGTCCCATTCCTCCTCGCCCCGGACCATAATTTGCGTCAGGGCCAGACGCGAGAGGTCGAAGCCGCTGATCGCCGCTACGAGAACACGGCGGGGCTCCGCCCAAGCGGGACACACCTCCACCACGGGTGCTCCACCGTGTCCTCCGGCGAAAACTAGATCTAAGATTGAAATCAGAAAGTAAAGCAGCTCTTCCATTCGCAGAAATACGCAAAATATATTTATGAAATTATGTATGATACATGCAATCTAACACGCAACCTGCAAAGTAACTACGCTTGCTCGACACGTGTTTCTGCACTTCACTGGGCAGCCTTAGAGTTATTAACTTGACGTTTATACGGTTAACTAGTTCAGAAATTGAAATTGCATAACATTTTACTGTTCGATGTGTGATTTTCTCACAGTAACACTAAGTCTATAACTTAGCACCGAGCTTTCTAGATCTAAGCATGCGACCAGTAACACATTATTTAAAGGTATTTTAAGGATACTTCAATCTTGAGTGCTTATATTAAAAAATATACCGGTTCAGCATCCACTTTCAGCAACATATTTTCTTTTCAAATAAGTGAGTTTTATCTCCGAAAGTCTCAAATGCAACAAGAAAAAAAAAAATCCAAAAACACAAAAGCGAAAAACACAAAAACGAAAACAACAAAAAAGTGAAAATAAACTTCACAAGAAAAAGCAGCTTCTGAAGTCGGTGACATTTTGTTTGTTTGATTTCCTTTTTTTTGCCACCGACTTCAGAAGCTGCTTTTTGAAAAACATACAGACGAATTGAGAACCTCCTCCTTTTTGGAAGTCGGTTAAAAAGAGGAAAAGTTAAAAACATATTTATGGTTCTAGGGTATCTCCTAGCTGACGCAGGGTACGACGTTTGGCTAGGCAACATGCGAGGCAACGCGCACACAGCGCATACAAACCTCACCAAAAATGACAAGAGATTCTGGGACTTTAGGTGAGTTAGTGACTTTAACATTGATAAAACTTACTGGATGTCATTTTTATAATTCGGCAGCGCTGAGACTGGAGTTAACGTTAAAGAGATCGCCAAGGTATAATAGTTCGCACCATTAAGCCTTATAGTAGACAACCTACGAGGTCAAGACGTAAGCGATCTTCTTTTCCATTCTGTGATACTCATTAAAGTTTTATCCAATTTCAGTTTTCACGAACACGGCAAATACGACATACCGGCGATGATCGACTACATCCTGAAGGTCACAGGCCTGGACAAGATCATGTACCTGGGCCACTCCATGGGCACCACCAGCTTCTTCACCATGATGTCTGAGAGACCAGAGTACAATGATAAACTGATAGCCTTCGTGGCTCTAGCACCATCTGTGTACCAGGACCACTTAAGACCTATATCGGATCTAGCGTTGAATAAATTGAAGTTAACGGTAAGCAATCACCTTTTAAATATAGTCAAAAAATAGTAGATAATCGTAATTCCACTTGTAGAACCAACTGGTTGCTCTCCGGAACAAATGTCACGTGTCAAACATGCCAATTATGACATTTTAGGCCTCTAGATACATATTAATAAGTAGAGTAATATTAGGTTCGAAATGCAACATATTTCGCACGCGTGCGGTTATCTTATTTTTCCGCAACTAAGGGCAGGGGAAAGAAAATTACCACAGATAGGTAATTAGACCATAGGAAAATTATATAATTCTTTAGCGGCTTCATACTTATTGCTTCTTCTTCAATCTGGCAAAATCAAACCGCGGGAAAAAAGCAAATGATATCATAGTCTCCTAATATTGATGACAAAAATACTTAAGTACCGTTATGAGTTAATTACTTCAAAAGTGTATTGAAAAACGTCGTTTCATACACGTGGGAATTTGTTATTGCATTTCTCGACCCCATGAACACCCTCACCATACGGCTCGGGTGTTCAATCCGCCTCGAATGCAATAACAAACTTTCCGCACTTGTATCAAAATGTACTATTATTTCACATAGGCCTACATGGGCACTTGTAAAATGTCGACAAAAAGGTGCACACTGTGTCGGCTCATTTAGCTACCTTCAAAATAGTTGAGCTGACGTCTTTTTACATCGTTCTCACATATTCGGATGATCTCAACGTGAATGATGTAACCTCCTCTCTGTATCTTGGGGGACAGCAGTGCCCCCGCCAAGTCGAACAAAAAAGCGGCACGGCCGTACCATCCTTTTCTTAATTAAATATATTATATTTAAAATAATATATTTATTACTTGTGAGATATATTGTGTTTTCTTGCGATGGCCAAGTCAATCTATTTATTTAAAACACAAAAGAATTTTAATATTGATATGGTCACTATAAGATGTTGTTAGGTTATCTAATTATGTAATAACTTATGACAGAAGGTCCCTTAGGTAGGGACTGAATAAATTATCCGACTTTGTATTACATGGATCTCACAACTTTATCGGTAGAAGAACTGAGTTGTGTGACTTGGTTTTTTAGTGGGTTTTTAGTGGGTATACTTATTTTAAAGATTAATTTGTAATGTTTGCAGACAGCGCTCAAAGCCGGAGGATTGTTGGCAGTGATGCCAACATTGGTGCACTTCATCCAGGACAACATTTGTAACCTAAAGCGACCTGAGACCGACCTCTGCGCGTTGTTCATCAGCCTTGGGGTCGGAGATGATTTAGAACAACTTGACACGGTACGGACTATTTCTACACTTATTTTTAATTAGCCTATTTGTCCCACTGCTGGGTAAAGACCTCCGCCATAGCCTTTTCCACTTTTCTCTCCGTGCGATTTTCCGGCCAATCTCTCATAAAAGCCTCTAAGTCGTCCCGCCAGCGTTTTCTAGGCCTCCCTCATTTCTGAAGACTAACTACATTTCCCTTAACAATTTCATTTCTTACATTACAATACAATTCTATTATCATTACATACCGTGCAATTAACAACAACTTTAGCATTGTTTTGAACATTAATTTAACATTTCATCTCATTTAATAATACATAAGCCCGCCTGCTGGCTGTGGGTGAGTGGGAGTCGGGCCTCTGGCTTCAGGCACTACCGTCACCTAATATAGGCACTATGCTAGGTGACACAACCTTCCGGCTCGCTACATGTTTGCGATTGGGTGCTCCGTGTGGGGCTCCACATCGTTGTCAATGTGGTGAAGTAGTCGACAGCCTCGGACACCATGGCCTTTCCTGCAGTAAGAGCGCAGGTCGAATTGCGCGGCACGCCAGCATTAATGATCTCATCCGACGTGCTCTGGCCACCGCCGGTGTGTCTGCTGTTTTGGAACCCAATGGGTTGGCACGTGTCGATAGGAAGAGACCAGATGGTATGACCATAATGCCATGGAAGTTGGGTAGGCCTTTGGTGTGGGACGCAACTTTCGTCGACACCCTTGCGCCATCCCATCTTCCTAGCACGGTGTCCTGTGCCGGGGCGGCTGCTGCAGGTGCTGAAAACCTCAAACGGCGCAAATACAACAACTTAATTGGCAGTTATGTGTTTGAGCCGTTTGGGGTTGAAACACTAGGGCCTTGGGGTCCGAGTGCTCACCTAATATTTAAGGAAATTGCCAAGCGGTTGGTCGATTCTTCACGTGACCAGAGGGCTGGCCTGTTCTTTGGCCAAAGAATCAGCATTGCCATCCAACGTGGGAATGCTGAAAGCCTTCTGGGCACTTTTCCTGTTGACAGCGGTGTGGACGAGTTTTTTGACGCCATGTAATTCTTCTCTTTTTGATACTTGTATATATTTTATTATAATTTTAGTTCTGTTAATTGTAGTTTGTAAATATTGTAAATAAATCTCATAATACATAATAATATTTTATTTAGTATTTTATTTATTTAATATTTTCTTTACATTTCATTTAACAATAGGTAATTTTAACATTTTTTTTAGGCCTTTGCCCTGGAGTGGGACAGAGTAGGCTAGCAAAAAAAAAAAAATTTTAACATTTTATTAAGTATTCGTACATTTAATTTAATATTTAATTTCATTTAAAAACAGTTATGCATTTATCATGTCATTAATCAAACAACACAAGACTTATCTTCAAGGTATAAACGTACTTGTCACGAAACCGCCAACCAAGCATTCTGTACATCAAACATCAAACACTGAGAAACGTCTTAATTTTTGGGTGAAAAACTCAATGTAGTCAGTGTAGTCACACTCAAAACTTTGTGCTGATTGACTTTGCATTGAATAGCGATAGTGCAGCAACCATTGTAATATTTTTGGTGTTGGCTTTCAGGAGATGGCATCAGTATTTTTGTATAGAGTACAGCCGTTGCCGTGGGGTAACTTAGAGCATTACGGAAAAATCGCCATCACAGGTACGTGTTTACAGCTATGAACGTACAACCGTGTATTAGGCAAGTTTGCAAATTACTCTTTTCAGGGATTGCTTGAGGCATTGCTTACCAGACTATAAAAAGCCAAAAAAGAATAAGAAAATAAACTTATTAAATCAAGACCTGAAGGCCCGACGACGGTGAGAGTTTGAACCTTGGTCAAGATTCCTTCACTCGAGCGATCAAAGCTTACCTATCAAGACATTAATCGATCTTTGTCTCCTATGGCCATATTACGTGCAAAGTCAGCTGTGTATTACACCCAGACTATAAGTATAAATATAGCAATATAAGTATAATAATATAGCTTTTTCTGTTCAGAAGATTAAGGTCTACAAATAAGTATATGCATACAAAAATAATGACAGCTGGAGACCTGTATCTCAAGAGGCAGTACATTACTTTGGCTTGGCCCAAAATTTTGCAACTTGACTAAGATCTGTTGATTAATAAAGAAACACTCAAATGTATGTGTCTCCATTTCAGGTGTGTTCACGAAATTCACTGGTGGTGTGTACGGACCTGTCGAACCGTACAATATAAGTAATGTCAAAATTCCTGTCTCACTACTATATGGAGAGAATGATCAGCTCACCCAGAAGTCGGTAAGTTTTCGGTTTTATTTATTTGATATCACGCTCTACAAGGTGAGGCAAAAGTAGTGTTATAAATAAAGATGTACCGACTTGTCGGTAAAAAGCGCCAACCGATCTCGGCGACCTTTTCTTCACTGAACGCGGCCACAGCTCAAACCACTGGTCGGATCAAGCTTGGCATTAAGACGTAGACACCCACTAAGAATTTGTTTTTTATCTTAAGTAAGTAGATGAACTTAGGAGCAATTATAGTGTCCCTCTTTTTATTATTTCCCTTGTCTTATTCTAGCCCTTAAACACAAGTTTTACTAACTTTTATAACAACGAACCCAGTTTGTGGGTCTGCTACACAAGTACATGATGATCTTCTCCTTCTTCTTATCGTGCGGTTAGTAAGGTCTAACGACCCCACACACCCTAATGTCTGAGTTTCTAAACCGCCTCAAGGGCCTCTGACATGCCTGTCGGGGCTGCGGGTTGTTCGCAAGAGATACCGCGGCCTCGGCATGAAGGGCTAAGAAGGAACATGGGTGGTTTTTAGTCAATAGAAGTCTGACACTCCCTTTCGCTCTGCCCAAGAGCGGGATATATTTGATGATTTCCCACCCCCCATAAAAAAAAGGCCTCTGACATGGTTTGACGGCCGCCGTTTGGCGGCCGGGACCACCGACTTGTACGTGCCTTCCGAAGCACGCAATCATCTTTTTTATCAGACAATCAGGTGATTCAAGCCTGCAATGCCCTAACCAACCGGGAAACAACTTTACAAAGTATGCTTCCCGTGGGAATCGAACCCACGACCACCGGGTCCCAAGGCAAACGCTTAAACCACTCGACCACAGAGGCAGTTATGATGATTAGTAAGTGAGTTAAGACAAATCAAGGAACTTCGACTTGGTTCATAAACTACGGGTCCAAATTTAATGTAACAAAGGAATAATATACCTAATCATATAAGGCCCTCTTGGTAACTGATACATGACCGATATCCACAACGAAGTTGTCCAGAAAGGTTTGGAAAAAGTGCAGGTGACTTCGGAACTTTTTAAAGACGTAATTTTATTGTTTACAGCAAGTACTGCGGTTAGCAGAGGAGCTGAAAGCTAACGGTGTCCTTGAAGTAGTAAGGCCCGCTACCTCATGGGCCAAGTTCAACCACCTAGACTTCGTTTTCGCGAAGGACATCAGGACTCTCCTCAATGAACCACTCATCGCAGACATAGACAAATTGTATAATAAATATAAATTATAAACCTGTATGACAGATTCATTTTTGTTTTAATTCCAATATAATAATAGTTTAAAAAATACGCTTTTGTTAAGAATAGAATGATTAATCAATGTCAATTGTTGTTAAAATATTTTAAGAGAGACCAACCATTCTCATTTCTCTTTTTCTTTTATTAATTTTAAAAGTAGGTACCGAATAATTGTTGGCAATTATCATCATCATCATTTCAGCCGAAAGACGTCCACTGCTGGACATAGGCCTACCCTAAGGCCCGGTTTCCACCAAAACGGAGACGAGCAGAGCGGAGAGGAGATGTGCCAGATTCGACCAATCACAGAACGGCGAAAGACTACATGTAAATTTTAACTAATGTGACTGGCCGATTTCCGCACATCTCCTCTCGTCTCCGCTTTGGTGGATACCGGCCCTAAGTGTCGCCACATTGACCGGTCCCGTGCGTCTTTCATCCAGCGGTTCCCCGCAACCTTCACCAGGTGCACGGTCACCTAGTGGGAGGCCTTCCAACGCAACGTCTTCCGGTTCGCGGTCGCCACTCCAGAACTTTTCGGCCCTATCGGCCATTCGTTCGATATTGGCAATAATGATACCAAATCAAAGTCAAAGTCAAAGTCAAAGCATTTATTTCAATTAAACCATTACCAGGTACTTTTGAATGTTAGAAGAACAATTCATAAAACTAAACTACGAGTGCAATACGTCATCCCGAAAGCCACCACGCCGAATCACACGCGAACACGAAAGCACGCAGCGACGCACACCGCAACAACGAATGTACGAGACTCCAAATCACGGAACAACGAATGCACGCCGCAACGCGCAACCACCGCCCCGCGACCCGGAGCCCCGCGCACCCACCGCCACGGCACGCGCCGCCGCGCGCCCCCGCACCCACAGCACTCGCCGCCGCAGACATCCGACGACGCGCAACTCGACGCAGCAACCCCCGGGACGACGTATTGCACTCCTAAGCTACAGTCACAGTCACAAGGCATAATAACTTGTGAAAGTACTGTAGTTGCCCATTCCCTAGCGTAGATCTCTATGGAGAAGAACGGGCAAGAAACTCCATGGACACTCTTTTAAATCAGAATATTGTTACAAAATCTTGGTACATTATATCATTCATGTTGAGATGGTATATTATGTGAGAACGATGTAGCAAGATGTGCACGATAAGTGTCCACAGTAAAGTCAAAAAACGACGATTCAAAGATAAAATAATAATTCAAACAAGCCGTGGCAGCTAAGAGGTGACCAGTCACAACTGACAGCACCCTTCCTCTCAACCATTTTGAAGGGAACGAAATGATCCGACACACCCGCCACCATCAGCGAGACATTTAAGTGAGCATGACACACTCTCAATCGCCAGGGCATATCCAAGTCAAATAATTAATAAGTAGGTTTCCAGAGAATGATAGCTTTCTAGTACATAGTACTCACACAATATGTGCTATGCGACTATATAATACTAAAGAGATTGAATTTATACATTGCAAAGATAGTTGTACAATCTTCTTCTTCTTTCTTCTTCCTATTTAATGCTATCAATTTAAGCGCCCTGTCCTTGTGGAGCAGGACCGGCATTAAGCCAAGCATTTTTATCAGCGATATAATCGTCCAACTTGTAATATGCTTGCTTGCATAGTGTGCGTTTGATGCATGTTTTAAATTTCGTTTCATTCAGTTCAAGAATGCTTTGTGGAATTTTGTTATAGCATCTCAAACAGTACCCCATGAAAGATGAGTCTACTTTAGCGAGTCTGAAGCCTGGCTGAACTAACTGGTCCCTATTCCTAGTAACATAATTGTGTCTGTCTCCTCTTTTACTAAAAAGATGCAGATTTTTTCTCACGTACATTATGTTTTCGTAGATGTACTGACAATGCACCGTCATGATGTTAATGTTCTTAAACAGTTCCCTCAGAGAATCGCGCCTACGAAGACCATATATTGCTCTAATGGCTCTTTTTTGCAGAATAAAAATAGATTCAATGTCTGCAGCCCGTCCCCATAACAAAATGCCATAAGACATTATACTATGAAAATAACTAAAATATACCAGCCTAGCGGTATCTACATCAGTAAACTGACGGATTTTTCTAATGGCATATGCTGCTGAACTTAGCCGCCCTGCAAGAGATGTTAAATGAGCACCCCATTGTAGCCGTGAATCAAGCGTTATCCCTAGGAAAACCGTTTTATCTACGAATTCTAGTTTCTCGTTATTTAATAGTATATCACAATCACTACTTTTAACATTCGGTAAAGCAAATCTTATGCAAATTAATGCTGAGGAAGCTTTTAAACGTTATTATATGATTTTTCATCATTTGCTTGGCCTTTTCCCAACTATGGTCGGCTTCCCACAAGTATTTTACCTACATAGAGCGATTGTCTATCCTGATCTCCTGCTCCACAACCCAGTTAGTACTGGGTGATATGATACCCCTTGGTAAGACGGTTTGTCAGACTTTCTCATTGCTGACTACCAGTTACGACTGCCAAATCTCCAATGACAGCCGGAACCAACGACTTAACGTGCTCTCCGAGGCACGAAGGAAACTCGGTAGGTACCTATGGCATGGGTGGGTCAACCATACAGAATAGATATCAACCTAGGCAAGCACGGCACGATCATGAACTTCATTGATGACTGATATAGAAAACCAGTATCTGGCGTGACTGACATAATTACTTATCTTGTTAAGCCGCTTCTATATTTATATCTAGGCGTTGTCGTTGTTGACATACAGCCGTTGTACGGTTATTCGGTAGTGCGCGCAAAATATGCGTTGGGAATGGTTGTGTGGCGTATTTTAGTGCAGTTATTCTGTTTTAAAACTTAATCTGCTTTTGCCGGTGAGTTATTTTTTTGGAATTTTATACTTGCAAAACATACACAGACACAAAAACATTCAAGTAGAACCTATGTATGGCTAGTATTTGAATGTTTTTTGTGTCTGGCTGTCTTTTTCTTTTGTATTATAATTATTTACCGGAGCAGATTAAAAGATTGTAACAGGGATGAATATTTTTATCAGAAATATCCTTTGCATTTCTTATTTTATACCTACTGCTTCTATAAATTATATTAGTAAAACAGCAACAAGACAGTTTGACTAAAACAGGTTTTTAAAAGCAAACCACATTACTGGGTCTATTCTAAACAAATGCTCGTCATGACATGTTTGTTTACCAGTCACCGGTATTTGAAATAATTATAAACGAAACGAACCTTGAACATGTGGATTAAAGTACCTATCAATGCGGAGTAATCAACCATCATCAACTTGTTTGGAAGTTCCGTGAAACAACATGTAACACACAAAAAACTATTGCGATTTAAAGTGAGGTCATGTCCTTCTACCATAGGCAGATATGGAGTATTATTACCTGTTACTGACGGAGTATTTTAAGTAAGAATGTTATTCAAAAACATCTCGAGTATTTTTTGTCACTGATGATTGGCTCGTTTTCTTTACCTCAAACTCAAAGTATTTATCTCAAACAGACCTATTACAGTCCCTTTTGAATTAATAAAAATAAGCCACAAGGCATGACTGGGGAAAGGACTGTAGTTGCTCATTCCAAAGAGTAGAACTCTATAAAGATGAAAGGTCTAGAAATTCCATGATCACACTCACAAGAAAATGAGAGCTACGTGCATAATTCCACTCTTAAATGATTGAAAGCTCCAGCTATGGATATAATGGCTCCAGCACATGACGTGATGTGTCTGACTCATTCAATATAATTTTAGTGGTACCGCTTCTCAGTCATTAATTTATTTCTCGTTTTTTCAGATTATGTAATTATCAAAGACATCAACATCCATTGACTGATATAATACAAAGCACACAGATCTTAGAACAACATGTGTTTAATAATTTAATTTACTTTTGCATTAAATTATTGTTAACATTATCTGCAACGCTTTGTTTCATAATTATATTGATAACAATAATCATTTAGTTTAGGTATTGACAAAAGTACCACAATTTTATAATGTAACATCTACCTAGATACCTTATCAATACTTATTCTTATCTTACAGATTGCCGATCTACATCCTGGATCGTTAACTCAGAAGTATTTAAACTCCAAGAATTATCCTTGACCTAGCAATATGATTACCCTGGCTGTAGTAGTGATTCTTTTGATCTCCTTATACTTTTATGGCACGAAAAACTTTAAGTACTGGGAGATAAGAGGGATAAAATCCGATAAGCCACTCCCACTGTTCGGAAACAATCTAAAAGGATATATGTTAAAATCCAGTATGACACAACTTGGAGACGAGTTATACTGGAGGTATCCCAATGAACAAGTCGTTGGATTCTACCGATCTTCGCGTCCAGAATTGCTGATAAGAGATCCTGAAATTGTTAAGCGGATTTTGACCACAGACTTTGCACATTTCTTTGAGCGTGGTTTCACACCCCATAAAACAGTGTTCGAACCTCTAATGCAGAACCTGTTTTTCGCTGAAGGTGATCTTTGGAAGCTGCTAAGGCAGAGAATGACCCCTGCTTTTACCACTGGAAAGCTGAAGGCTATGTTTCCTTTGATAGTTGAAAGAGCAGAGAGGATGAAGACTCGTGCACTGACAGAAGCTGAAGAAGGCAAGTCTATAGATGCTCGCGAGCTGATGGCGAGATATACTACCGACTTCATCGGAGCTTGTGGTTTCGGTCTAGATACAAATACACTGAATGACGAGAACTCAGCGTTCAGACAACTCGGTATCAATATTTTCAAAATGCGACCTCGAGAAATCGCTATCGCCATTGCAAAGGAATTGTTGCCAGAATTATGCCAAAACTTAAAGATTTGGACTCGTGTGGAAAAAGAAATCAATGAACTGGTGGGAGAAATTCTCAGGAAGAGAAACCACAAACCTAGCGGGAGAGGAGATTTCATAGATTTGATGTTGGAGTGCAAAGAGAAGGGTGTTATTGTAGGCGAGTCCATTCAAAAGAAGAACCCTGATGGTACGCCCGAGACTGTCACTTTAGAGTTCAACGACGGTCTGATAGCTGCCCAAGTGTTTGTCTTCTTCGCAGCCGGCTTTGAGACGTCATCATCAGCCACCAGCTACACTCTCCACCAGTTAGCATACAATCAGGACGTACAGAAGAAGGCGCAGGAGGAAGTCGACCGTGTTCTAGCCAAACACGACGGCAAGCTATCGTATGACTCGATCAGAGAGATGGCTTACTTGGAGATGGTGTTCAAAGAAGGTTTGCGGATGTTTCCATCTCTAGGCTTCTTGCTTAGGCAGTGTACTCGTCCGTTTACCTTCCCAGAGTTGAATGTCACGATAGATGAGAACATACGTGTGATGATTCCGTTGCAGTCGCTGCACAATGATCCCAAGTATTTCCCCAACCCTGAGCAGTTCAAGCCGGAGAGGTTCGATCCCGAAGCATATGACAACAGCAACAAATATTTCTATCTGCCGTTCGGTGCAGGACCTAGAGCATGTATAGGTGAGATATTTTTATAAGCTTTTATTTAACTTGCCTTATTAGTTTTTAGTTTGTTAGTATGTATTAGTCAAATCTTGCAACAGAATTGAAAACCAACCGATTGAACTGCAATTTTGTGCACTCCTTAGGTTCTAGTGACAATACCACAGATATAGATAGACCTAGATAACGCAAGTATCACGATCTGTATGAAAACCAAGCGTGCCATTTTTAGACTACCTATTATGACGTCACAAGCACTATTTAGTGATGGAAAATCGGAAAATCAAATCGATTCAAAGACGCCCGCCGCGTACGGCACCCCCTTCCCCCAACCCTCACCTTTTGCACCAGCGCCGACGTCCGACTGGTGCTATACACCGATGCTGACTGAGCGTGAAAGTGGCCACTTACTATTTTTGTACGTAAGCTAGGCACGCGAAATGGCACGCGTTATATAGGTCTATCTATATCTGTGGACAATACATTATTATGACAAGCATAACTTCATCCTGGAGAAAGGAGGGAAGGGAGGCCTTTGCCCTGCAGTGGGACAGTATAGGCTCATAATAAATAAATAAATAACTTCATCCTGCAGCCAAGATTTTCTCCAAACGGCAGATCTTCTCAACGGTTATTAGCGGAAACACAACACTTTGTGTACGCATTCAATTTTGATAGATAAACGAACGAAACACACACCTGAAAACACACCTGTTTACGTTGGGAGTTATATAAAATTTCGAATGACGTAATGCGTTACCGGGCAAACCCGATTTCTAGTTTGTCCTAGGCCAAACCGTTTTATCGTGTCAGGATTCACGAACCCAAACAAAGTATATATTTTGTAATCTCCTTTTTTTCCTTTATATTTATACCCTACACTACTATCCGTTTGGAAGATACAAGTAACAAATAAATTCAATTTAAAATTATTAATTAAAAACACAACTACATAACAAAATACCTGTTATTTAAAGTTCCAGTCCACTATCACACATTAATAAAATATCCGTTACTTTTCCAGGTGAACGTCTCGGCATTATGCAGTCCCTGGCTGGACTGGCGGCTGTCCTGTCAAGTTTCACAGTAAAGCCCGCGCCAGAAACCGTCAGGCATCCCATTGTAGACCCTCTGTCCAGCGTGGTACAGGCCATTAAAGCTGGACTACCACTCACTTTCATTCCCAGGAAAATAGCTTGAAATAATTATGTTTAAATAGTGTCTTACGAGCCAAGTTTGTGAGCTTTTTGTTTTATATTATGTATGATAATGTTGTAAACAGTAACCAGTTACATTTGATTATCAATTGTATGCAGGTTCAGAGGAATCACTGTCATACCTATATTCCTTTAACGGATTTTTTTTTTATAAATATGTATTTAGTCGATTTGTTGAGCGCGAGTGTACTACATATAATTATAGTGTACAGGGTCTATATAATATACACCATGAAAAAATTATAAATTTAATCAATTGTATTTTTTTATTCGCTTTTAGTTTAGTTTATTTAAGTAATAATAATAGGGATGTTTACTGACTAGAAAACATATGATTCTAAGTAGTCCGTCTGTAGATTATCGAAAAATATTGGATACGTATTTTTGTTTTGTTAAATCAATAAAAATTGTCGAAAATAAAACACGTCAAAGATTTGAGAGGGGGGTTGTGACGTCACTCACGGGTAAAAAATGTCATACTAATGTCTTACAAAATGACGTCACAAGAGTTTTCAAAGCCCTGTATCGTCTTCATTGTTCTTCTATCTAGTGACACTCATTATCATATTCTCAGCTGTTAATATGCGGATAATGTAGTGGGCTGCAATATTGTTAATTTTAAAATTATTTTTTGTATCTATCACACATATTGTAGCTGTTTATTGTCCCTAAATAAATAAAATAAAATAAAAATAAAAAATTGTTTGTTTACGTTAAAAATAAAAAATACGAGTCCAATATTTTTTGGAAATCTATCTAATTTGAGTTTTTTTGTTGAATACCCTATTATAAATAGTTTATTTAATAATAAATTTATATGGATATGTTTTCATTTTGTCGATCTATCTATACTACTAGTGTATTACTTTAACTGCCGCACTCAGAGAGCTTTAATGATTACTTAGGCCATCACTTAGTTAAGGTTTTGACAGTTTTGTCATATAAAAGTATGTCAAATCTTTACTAAGTGACGGCTTAAGTAATCATTAAGTATCTCTGAGTACCGCAGTAAGTATAAGTTAGTTATTTGATCTCTGGTTTAGTTTAAGTCAAATATGTTTACCTATATTACTATTTTATGTTGCATTTTATTATTAAAACTGTACTATTTTATGTTCAATTAAAAATAGAACATAAGGAGTTCGTTAGCACTTTATGGTTATCTATAGTTTATAGAAAAAAGATTGATTGTCTTTTCTCTCTCTCTTGTCATCATTTCAGCGCTGTACGTACTAATAAATTGATTTATTTGTAAAAAATGTTTTTATGTTCTTCTCGAACATAAATTTGGTGCCGAAACAAAAATTAGAATTTGTTGACAAGAACAAATTATGCAAGATTTGTCTCAACTTTCACAACAACAAATGTAAATTTTTCTTTAAATGTGAAGTATGCAAAAGCAAAATACATCACACATTATTGCATAAAGAAGAACAGCTATGTTGTCAAAATAGCACGACCTCCACCAACATGATATTATTGCCTACAATTAAAGTTAAAATTTATAGCAAAAATGGTTCCTGTATTGTTGCAAAAGGCCTTTTAGATAGTGGAAGTCAAACTTCTTTTATTACCTCCAATTTAATGAGCAGGTTATGTTTACCCACATTCAAACATGAGGTCAAAATTTCAGCCTTAGGTCAAAAGGAAAAATTAATTACCAAGGCTGCAAATGTTATGATAAATTCATTGCACGATGATTATAATTGCAATGCATTGTTCTCAGTGGTAGACAATATTACTTCCTTTCTACCACAAAGCAAATTTGATTTAAAAGATATTAAATTTCCAAACAATATTAAACTAGCCGACAATGAATTTAATGTACCAGGCCAGATTTCATTCCTACTTAACTCTGAAGTATTTTTTAAAATAATGCTGCCAGACAAAATTGAATTAATTGGGGGAAATTTGTGTCTACTATCAACAAAATTCGGTTATGTACTGTCTGGTAATATCAAAAGAGAAAATATTTGTCTCTCAAGTATAAACGAGCATAAGGTTGTTTTGCACACTACAACAATTCAAAATGAGAATGTGGATCTCCTCCTTCAACAATTTTGGAAAGAGCAAGACACTCCCGAAATAAATACGGAGGACATAGTAAAGCAGGACATCTGCGAGTCCGAATTTAGAAATTCGGTACAGTTAATTAATAACAGATTTCAGGTGCGGCTGCCACTAAAAGTACCAATTGAAGAATTAAATTTAGGTGACTCATTCACTTTAGCGTTGCAACGACTGAACAACTTAACCAAGCGATTCAACAAAAACCCGGAGCTAAAAGAGGCCTACTCAGAATTCATTAAGGAATATGTTGATTTAGGTCATGCTAAGATCATCGACCTAGCCTCATCGACAACCCCTATTGATCAATTTTATTTCATGCCCCATCATCCAGTCATAAGATTGGATAGCAAAACAACGAAGCTGAGGGTCGTGTTTGATGCCAGCGCAAAGGCAAAATCTAATATGTGCGTGTGAACTGAGGGACCAAAAAGGAATACGCGAAATGAAAATCCTAAGATTTAGTAGAAGACTTAAAACAAATGTAGAACAAATCCGGGGAATTTGTAATCAAACATATTAAAAACTACGACCCATAAAGTGTGGTCCCTCAGTTCTCACAGACGGTTAGCCAGATCTCGGAAAGTATCTCAAAAAAGAAGGTTTTGTGAATACAGACATTTAGTAAAGAATTTGGAAAGATATTCACAAAATAACAGACCACAAAGCATTAAAGATAAAAAAAATATAACGACTGAACTGTGGTCCCTCAGTCCACACAACAAAGATAAATATTTTAGTGAATATTACTGAATTAAACTAATAAAACCGTTCTTTTTCTACATAAAGTTTTAGAAGAAGTCTTAAAACATATCGTAAAAAAAAATGAAGCCTAAATATCGAAGCATTTTGAAGATAGCGATGATTATTACTGGTCCCTCAATCCTCCACTCCACTGACATATGTGCATGTGCTAGCTGCTGGGCTATAGGAATATCAGAAAGTCTAGTGTACTTAACTTTTAGTAGAAAGTTTCTTCTAAATAATAGGTATCTAAAATTGTGCATTTCTTACCTCTTAGCTGAGATAATATTATTTCTTTAATTCTATGAAAGTAAACAGAGCAGTGTGACCACACAATAAAACAAAATGTAGACAGTCCTTTTATACTTTATTTAATATAATTTTCATTTTTTAGACAAAACGAAAACAAGGTTGTACGGTTCCCGTCGGGGTTGCGGGTTGTTCGATAGAGATACCGCGGCCTCGACATGAAGGGCTAAGAAGGAACATGGGTGGTTTTTAGTCAGTAGAAGTCTGACACTGCCTACCCCTCGATGATGATTGTATAGGAAATGGGTGTCAAAAAAACAGCAGCAATTTGAATTTAAATACGATGAACATTGACTCGTTTATTATTCAAATATAAAATTACCCACAAGAAAGGTAACTGCCTCCTAGCACAGGTTCGATAGAAGTGAGAGAGCGACTAAAGGCAACCGTCTTTTTTATAACAGACGTTTGGTGACAGTGTTGCCAGTATAAAGAAAACCAAAGATTAATTTTTGTATAATAAAATCGACTAAATATCAACAGATTGATGCTTTCCCAAGCCGCAAAAAAAAAACTTACGTACTTACAATAATTTTGAATTAATGATCATCACAGCAGCAAAAGAAGCTCGTTCAGAAAACAGTGATATCGGTAGGCAGTATAAAGAAAGATTATGAAGGCCTAGTTTTTTTTATAGCATTTCATTTTCCCACTCAGGCGTACCAGACATACCTCCCTGTTAGCAGTCCCTTCGGCCTCCACCGATTATTTGAAGATGTCACCCTTTTTGTGTCTACCCGCATTATACAGGATGTAAACGAACCCTTCACGCATACGACAACCAAGCATTCTGTACATCAAACCAAGTACCCCTACGCAAAAATTTTTGCCGGGAAATGACTTTTTTTTTTGGGGTCAAAAATCACATTTTACGGTAAAACTCAAAGTAGCACTCATAAAACATTGTGTTAGTTAATGCTTTGAATAGTAAACGGGTCATGGAGATAATTTAAGTAAAGTTAAAACCTGAAATACTAGTATTTACAAAAACAGCTGTGAAAAATTTGGAACTTTGACCCCCAATATCTCCGTAACTAGGAGGTTCCCAGGTATGGTCTAGAACAAAAAATTATCGCAGTGGTGGGGAGAACAAATGCCCTTCGTTTGCGTTAAGGGTACTTTTACACCCTATATAATGACAAATTCCCTTCACTCGACTCCTTCAATACCACACGGAACCGTCTTAAAAAAGAGATAATTACAATCCTGGAGCAAACGCGTGTTCTCCAACCCCCTGCTAGTGTCAGTTAGGCAGTTAGTCACAAATAGACATACACCATATCATCGCACACATTCATAGACACCCACACTGCACAAACAGAGAGAGAGAGAGAAATAGAGAGAGAGAGAGAGAATACGGAGAGTGTCAGACTTCTACTGACTAAAATCCACTCATGTTCCTTCTTAGCGCTTTGTGCCAAAGCCGCGGTATCTCTTTCGAACAACCCGCAGCCCCGACGGGAACCGTACATCCTTTTTTTTTTTTATGGTGGGTAGAAAATCATCAAATAACCCCTCCCGCTCTTGGGCAGAGCGGAAGGGAGTGTCAGACTTCTACTGACTAAAAACCACCCATGTTCCTTCTTAGCCCTTCATGTCGAGGCCGCGGTATCTCTATCGAACAACCCGCAACCCCGACGGGAACCGTACAACCTTGTTTTCGTTTTGTCTAAAAAATGAAAATTATATTAAATAAAGTATAAAAGGACTGTCTACATTTTGTTTTATTGTGTGGTCACACTGCTCTGTTTACTTTCATAGAATTAAAGAAATAATATTATCTCAGCTAAGAGGTAAGAAATGCACAATTTTAGATACCTATTATTTAGAAGAAACTTTCTACTAAAAGTTAAGTACACTAGACTTTCTGATATTCCTATAGCCCAGCAGCTAGCACATGCACATATGTCAGTGGAGTGGAGGATTGAGGGACCAGTAATAATCATCGCTATCTTCAAAATGCTTCGATATTTAGGCTTCATTTTTTTTTACGATATGTTTTAAGACTTCTTCTAAAACTTTATGTAGAAAAAGAACGGTTTTATTAGTTTAATTCAGTAATATTCACTAAAATATTTATCTTTGTTGTGTGGACTGAGGGACCACAGTTCAGTCGTTATATTTTTTTTATCTTTAATGCTTTGGGGTCTGTTATTTTGTGAATATCTTTCCAAATTCTTTACTAAATGTCTGTATTCACAAAACCTTCTTTTTTAAGATACTTTCCGAGATCTGGCTAACCGTCTGTGAGAACTGAGGGACCACACTTTATGGGTCGTAGTTTTTAATATGTTTGATTACAAATTCCCCGGATTTGTTCTACATTTGTTTTAAGTCTTCTACTAAATCTTAGGATTTTCATTTCGCGTATTCCTTTTTGGTCCCTCAGTTCACACGCACATAAATCTAATTTAAGTCTTAATGATGTTCTGCATGAAGGGCCTGTAGTACAAAAAGGTCTATTTGATATATTAATATTGTTCCGTTCGTACGAGTTTATAGCACTATGTGATGTCCGCCAGATGTACAGACAAATAAGAACTGATCCCTCCCAAAATAACCTACAAAATATACTCTGGAGAAATAGTATTGGTGATAAATTGTTATGCTTACAGCTTCAGACGGTCACTTATGGAGTCAAAAGTTCTAGTTTTCTCGCAACGCGATGCCTGGTGGAGTTGGCGTTAAGGTATGGAGAACAATATCCATTAGCAGCCAAGGTGTTAACCAACAATACATACATAGACGACTGTATCTTCGGAGCTTCGAGCATCGCAGAATTAAAAAAGGTATGTGGTGAATTAATTGAACTAATGAGGCTAGGAAGTTTTGAGCTGCATAAATGGAGTTCGAACAATCATCAAATCTTGTCCGGTATTCCACGAGACAAGCAAGTGTTTGACATAGACCATCAATTTAATAGTAGGCAAGCAGTGTTGAAGGCATTGGGGTTATGCTTAGATATAAACAAAGATCAGCTCAGAATTTGTAGGCCAGAGGGTGAAGTTCCACAGGAGTGGACAAAACGAACTGTTTTGAGTTGTATTGGGACATTCTTTGACCCTTTGGGATTGGCTGGGCCTATTGTTACAAAGGCTAAACATTTCATGCAAAAAATATGGAAAGAGAATTTAGGTTGGGATTCCCCACTTAAGAACGAATTACTATTGTCGTGGAATAGGTTTTTCAGCGATTTAATGAACATGGAACCTATAATTGTAAACCGAAATTTGAAAATTAGCAACGCCGATCACATAGATCTAGTTGGTTATTGTGATGCATCAAATATTGCGTTTGGGTGTTGTATATATGTAAGAACCATACATGGAAACGAAGTGCATGTGTCCTTAGTTTGTAGCAAATCAAGAATTGCCCCAATCAATGCAAAGTTAACCATGCCAAAGCTAGAGCTTAATGGTGCAGTTCTTCTTTCTAAATTGTTTAATAAGGTTATGTCGGTTTTTAAAGATATCAATTTTAGACATAAGTATAATTATGTTTACCGATTCTGAAATTGTACTGTGGTGGTTAAAATCTATAAAAAATTCTCAGTATATTCAAAATCGAGTTAACACAATTAATAATTTAACAAAGGAATGTGAATGGTTCCATGTCAATGGATCAAGCAATCCTGCTGATTGTTTGTCAAGGGGCTTAAACCCTACCCAGCTGTCATCCCATGATATATGGTGGCAAGGACCACAAGAGCTGTATGATTTAAAATTCATTCCCAAAGAAATTACTTTAAGCAAAATTTTTGATTCAGATTCAAATAATGTTGCGGTTGTCAATTGCGATATGCAACAAGAATTGTTACCGATTTCAAATGTATCCACTCTTGTGAGATTACAGCGAATTTTTGCATATGTTTTAAGATTTATCAAAAATTGTAAAATCAGCAAAGACAAACGTAATTTTGAAAATATAACTGTAACAGAAATAAAGGACTCAATGTCATGTTTGATTAAATATGTTCAGTCATTGCATTTTGCTGATGAGTTGAAATGTGTTAGAAACGGTAGTCCAATAAGAACAAACATCAAGGCTCTCAATCCATTTTTGGACAAGTTGGGTATAATGCGAGTAGCGGGAAGGCTAGAAAATGCAAATCTGACATATAATCAACGGTGCCCAATCATTTTGCCTAATAGATGCCATTTCACTACTATCATTATTCGCAATGAACACTTATCTCTATTACACTCAGGATTAAAATTAACTCTTTCTAGTTTGATACAAAAATATTACATTGTAAGTGCAGTGAGAGAAATAAAGAAGGTTGTACATAAGTGTACTGTATGTTTTAAGTTTAGGGCCGAAAGAGCCAGTCAGTTAATGGGAACATTACCTCATTCTCGTGTAAACCAAGATAAAATTTGGAACCGTATCGGAATTGATTATTGTGGGCCATTCCAAATCAAGCAATCAACATTACGTAGATCAATCATAAGTAAAGGTTACGTTTTAGTGATAGTTTGTTTTGTAACGAAATGTATACATTTGGAATTGGTCTCCGATTTAACCACCGAATGTTTCCTGGCAGCTTTTAAAAGATTCTGCTCCAGGCGAGGCATTCCTTCTTTGGTTTATTGTGACAATGCGTCAACCTATAAAGGTGCCAGTAATCAATTGCGACAATTGTATTTGCTAAATAATACTCAGCAGCATAAAGACAGTGTGTTAAATTATTGTGCAACGAAGGGTATTGAATTTAAATTCATTCCTTCATATAGTCCCACATTTGGAGGCCTCTGGGAAGCCTCAGTTAAACTTTTTAAACACCACTATCGGAGAGTCGTAGGAACTATGTGTTTGACATACGAACAATTTAACACTATAGTAGTTCAAATCGAAGGAACCTTGAATTCAAGACCTTTAACTCAGCTGTCAAATGATGTCGATGATTTTTCATTTTTGACTCCGGCTCATTTTTTATGTGGACGCCCACTAAACGCGATACCTGAACCAGATTTAACCTCTAAGAATATAAATCGATTAAAATTTTGGAGAAAATGCGTTAAGATCCAGCAAGACTTCTGGAAGGCGTGGCACAAAGATTATTTGTCACAGTTTTTAAGGCGCCCTAAATGGCATAATGCCCATTCTAATATTAAAATTGGTGATTTAGTTTTGTTAATCGGTGAAAATTGTTCTCCATTGCAATGGCCGATGGCTAGGGTCATAAATTTATTTAGTGGGTCTGATGGTTTAGTGCGCGTAATAGAGGTCAAAACTGGTCGAGGCACTCATAGAAGAGCTATAAATAAGGTGGCCGTATTGCCCATTGATAGGGAAGATTGATTTTTTGTTTTCAAAGTTTAAATTTATTGAAAATATTAATAGTACTTACAATAAAGATAGAATAGTTTAACTTAATATTTAATAAGTAATATTTAGTTCAATATTTAAAGGCGTTTAAGGTCGTGTTGGCCCGCCAATTTATGTTCAATTAAAAATAGAACATAAGGAGTTCGTTAGCACTTTATGGTTATCTATAGTTTAT
This sequence comes from Diarsia brunnea, assembly GCA_949774965.1. NCBI lineage: Eukaryota > Metazoa > Arthropoda > Insecta > Lepidoptera > Noctuidae > Diarsia > Diarsia brunnea. The sequence continues at coordinate 20,188,936 of OX459004.1, read as the reverse complement.
AGAAAAAAGATTGATTGTCTTTTCTCTCTCTCTTGTCATCATTTCAGCGCTGTACGTACTAATAAATTGATTTATTTGTAAAAAATGTTTTTATGTTCTTCTCGAACAGTTATAGCTTTATTGTACTCAAGAGAATGTTGTGTACACCTGGGCCCTACTACAACGTCTTAAAACAATCCTGTTTTGTTTGTTTGTTTGTTTTGCAAAATACAATAGCAGAAAAACTCGCAAAATATACCGACCTTAAAATTGAAATAAGTCGAATGTGGCATCTTAACGATGTCGCTTTGGTCCCTATTGTGTTATCAACAACAGGTGTTATACCGAAACAGCTCCACCAGTCTTTAAAAACACTTGATTTACCACCATACACGTATCAAAGCCTTCAGAAGGCCGCAATCCTTAATACCTGCAGGATTGTGAGAAAATTTTTACATAACGAAAATGAGACAGTTATCTCCACCTCACATACTCAACCCTTAATCACCACACAGACACAGGTTAATGCTCACTCATCATCACACAACCCGACTATATCATCATCTCATCCCATCACCACTCTTCAGGGCATAGAGTATTAAACCACTAGAGAGCGTGTAAGCCGATTTCTTCTAAGTACACAACTCACTACCGCGGGTCGGGGGATGAGGAAGAATACGCGGCTGCAATTGGTCAGTTCAAGGTCAAGTTGTGTAGGTATGCCTAAGAAGTAAGGATTGCCTTACTTGATTATGGGAAAATAGTCGATATCGATAAAATGGATTTTAATATTATAAAAAATACTCAATAAAAATTACAAAATAATATTTAATTAAAATCAGTCAATTACAAAAAGAAAAACAAGTATCCTGTTATTATCTTTCAGGCTCGCATTTTTTTTAACCAATAACCAATTTTTTTTTTGGGGTGTGGGAAATCATCAAATAACGCTCTGGGCAGAGCGAAAGGGAGTGTCAGACTTCTACTGACTAAAAACCACCCATGTTCCTTCTTGGTCCTTGCGCCGAGGCTGCGGCGAATCTTTCGAACAACCCGCAGCCCCGACGGGCGTCGGCCCTTGCGGGCCCCTTCCATGTTGCTGACATCTCTTTGAGGCGCGCGTGGAACACGAACGCGCCGTCGACACGGCTTGTCATCGTCACAAGACGGACGGACGGCGAGCTAGCCCATCACTCACCGTCCACAGGCCCGCGTCTACGGTGGCCGGAAGCCATCACTTGGCCCCCGACGCCCGGAGCGCCTCCCGCGGCGGCTGGGACGAGAGGTTCTCTCCCTCTCACGTTCCGCCACCTCCTTCGCTAGCATCACTGCTTCGCAGAAGGAGGCGACGGCGTCCCATTCCTCGTCGCTCCGGACCATGGCTTGCACCAGGGCCGGACGCGAGAGGTTGCCGCCGCCGATCGCCGCTACGAGAACACGGCGGGGTTCCGCCCAAGCGGGGCAGACCTCCACGGTGTGCTCCACCGTGTCCTCTGGCCGATCCTCACAATGGTGACATCCGGGCGTTTCCTCCCGCCTGATTCGGTGCAGGTACCTCCCAAAACAACCATGTCCGGTGAGTACCCGCGTCAGACGGAAGGTGAGCGCGCCGTGGTGCCTCTCCAGCCACTCCTCAAAGAGATGACTTACCGCCAGTATTATCTTGAAGCCTCAAGAGGCTTCAAAGAAGAAAGACGTCAAGACGTCTTTCTTCTTTTTACTAAGAGAATATAATTATTAGAAGATGATCTATGTGTCGTTTCATTTTGCGTTTACGTGGAGTTAGGTCTACAATTTCCGGGTCTACTACTTTTTTCTTCCTTATTGTTGAACTCGGAAAAATATAAGTATTTTAAGTATTATAAAGAAGAAAATAAAAATGATGCGAGGTTTTATGAAACATTAACATTTAATTTCACAGAAATATTTAGTTAAGAAGAATGTAAAAACTGAGAACTACCGCCATTTTTTAAAGTCGGTTAAAAGTAGATAATGACAGTATCTGAATTAAATTAAAATTATATTAAGTTTAATTTTATTTTTATCGATATAGAATTCTGCCATAAAAGGTAACAGCACAGATTTTTACGATAAAAATACAAAGGGAAAGAAAGGGACAAACTTATTAGAATTGCCTAATAAAAGAAAGGGACTTTTCCAAAAGACATCAACGCGAGACTCATCTTTGTGCTCGTTCACCCAAACTACCATTTTAAATAGACCCCTGCGGTGGCTCATAATTTGATTAAAACAAAAATAATTTTCGTAATATTTACTTATTGATGAAAAGTTGTGCCATCTTTTTTGTAACTCGATGTCTTGGAATGTTTCCCACACCATTTAACCGCGCATGAAGGCATTTTTACACGTTATAAATAGCATAAAAATTATAACAATTGGTATTTTTTTTGCGTGCACACAGGTCTAACACTTGGTCACAACTAAAACGGTTACTCATACCGTAGCCTATGCATAGGCGACAAAATACTAATAGTTTTCGAGCATCGGGGCACTGCATGCGCAGTCAAGTGGCTATATAGTCTTTGCTTCAGGGGTAGTACTTGGCCTCGGCCCGTACTATTCCATAATTCCGATAATAAAGCCGAGATACGTAAAAGTATAAAAACAAATAATAATAAGAAAGTTTATTGGTTCATAAAAGGTTTACAATATGAAGGAGTGAAACTGAATCCCGCACTAGGATACCCTGTGTTGCAGGATCCAGTCTCTTTCGACAGATAATATGAATTATAAAAATATGTCTGTTTGGTTAGAAGAACCAGACTCGATACAATAGTAAGGTGTAAGTTAATATTAAGTACGATTGACTACAATCAATAATAAAAAAGTATATCTATATATATAAAAATGAAACCCGTTTTCCGTTGTCACGACTTGGCATGAAAACGGCTTGACCGATTTGGCTGATTTTTTTTTTTAAATGTTCGTTGAAGTTCAAGGATGGTTTTTACGGCGAGAAAAATTCGAATAATGGACGGAAAAGCCCTAAAAACAGCCCTTTTCTTTTTCCCATACAAACGTTTTCTAACTAAAACGTAAAATCAATTTGAGCTTTAATACCGTACTATAAAGTTCAAGTGTTAGTGGAGAGGTTCCGGGAAGGCAAAACAATTGAGTGACGTTCAATTGTTCAGTCAACGAATGACAACTTCAAACAGACCATACGACATTATCACAATAATCACAAATAATTACTGTTTCTTTCCCAATAGAAAAACGATTTTTCAAATGGTGTTTGCGTATAATATAAAAATTAATTGCTGTTAGTTAGTCGCGCTAAAACTAGAGAACGGCTAGACCGATTTGTCTAATTTTGGTTTTGAAACATTTGTGGCAGTCCAGAGGTGAGAAATTAGTAGTATGTAGGTAGGTAGGTAATAGGTAGGTGGTAGGTAGTTGGTACGTAGGCAGGTAAAAGGGCATTGCAACGCACGCGGGGTACAGCTATATTATATAAAAATGAATAGCTGTTCGTTAGTCTCGCTAAAACTCGAGAACGGCTGGACCAATTTGGCCAATTATAGTGTTGAATTATTCGTGGAAGTCCAGGGAAGGTTTAAAAGGTGAGAAAGTGGTAGGTAGGTAGGCAGGGTAGTAGGTAGAGTAGTAGGTAGGGTAGTAAGTAGGATAGTAGAGTAGGTAGGGTAGTCGGTAGAGTAGTAGGTAGGGTAGTAAGTAGGTAGGGTAGTAAGTAGGTAGGGTAGTAGGTAGGCCGGGTAGTAGGTAGGTCGGGTAGTAGGTAGGTAGGTAGGGTAGTAGGTAGGTAGGGTAGTAGGTAGGTAGGGTAGTAGGTAGGTAGGGTAGTAGGTAGGTAGGGTAGTAGGTAGGTAGGGTTGTAGGTAGGTAGGGTAGGAGGTAGTAGGTAGGTAGGGTAGGAGGTAGTAGGTAGGTAGGTAGTTGGTACACAGGCAGGTAGTAGGTAGGAAAAAAGGCATTGCAACGCATGCCGGGAACAGCTAGTAAGTAATAATAAAACATAAAAAAAGACATAACATATCAGTAAACTAATTTTGGAGAAAGAACATAATACACAAGACAATGTTTGTTGCTTAAGCAACAAACATTGTCTTGTGTTTAACTCAACGACCAGCTATTCTTATCATTTAAGTAGTTGTTAATGAAATAGTAAGCTTTTGAACAAAGATTAGATTTTACTTTGACTTTAGATGTACCTATTAAATGGCAAGTCTAGAAAAGAAGATGGCAGTTTGTTATAAAATGTTATACCGAGCCCTACGAATGAATTATGATGAACTTTTTGTTTATGACATATACGTCAATTGACAGACGCCATTTCGACAATTTTATTAGTCCAGTCATCTTCGAAAATAAGTAAGGATCTCTGAATTTGAGATACCTACTCAGCTATAAACTTGTATTTTGACATTCTAAAAGTTGTCGAAAAACCTTCTTAAGGTGGGGTGTGTGCGCGTCTCTTAAAACATAAGGTCAAAGGTCACAAAAATATAGTTTTTTGCAATCATCTCGTTTACCTACAACTCTTGTTTCTTTTTTTTTTTCAAGGAATGTTGTTTGGTAATAATTTGTTACTTATTAATTTTAAACGAATCACATCTTTTAATTGCGGCCAAGTCCTTGATGTTATTAACTATATGAGATCCGATTCGTCTTGGCTTCAAAACATAACAAGGGTTAAAGTATGAAATTGCTGTTTTATAGTAATAGGTAGGTACTTTGAATTGACATAGAACCTTCATGGTTTGAGATTTTTAAGTGAAACTTTTTTCACATGGTACCTATGAAATTCTTATTTTAAAAAATGTACAACATTCGATTATCGACTTTCAGTTGTTATTTTTATTCAGCTTAGACAAGAAAGCTGGCTACTTAAAAAAATCGAGTGATTTTTGAATACGAGCTCCGGCGCGGACCTAACGCGACAGGAACAGCTCGCAATATCAATGTTTTGCGTTTAGTTAAGGGACTGCATTAACGCATTGTGCGATTTGGTTAAAACGCTTTCGTGATGGATACTTTGGTTTGAAGGACGTACCACGTGGAAGACCAGGTGAATAACAATGAATTGAAAGAGATGGTGGAAGCCGATCCGAGCCAAACTGCTCAGGAATTAGCGGCATGGTTTAACGTTACCTTACCAACAATATTGACTCATTTGCGCCAAATCAATAAATAAAAAAAAAGGAAAAATGGTAAGACTGGATGTCAGAATTTCAGGTCACAAAGATCTATATATGGCAACGACCAACAGCCGTGCTTTCCGAGGCACGGAGGAAACTCGATATGTCGGGCGGTCACCCATCCACAGACCGACCTAGGCAAGCACAGCTTTACCTAAAGATCGACCCGAGTGGCAGTTCTTATTAAGCCACAGGAATATAATTCAAAGAATTTCATTACCTCATTTATTATTTTACAAACCTATTAAACTGTAGGATATTTTTTTAACGAATTGTGTTTGTTCGGTGTATTTTTCCATAGTATATATTTCAACGATAATGTAAGTATAGACACAGTATAAATATGGATTTATCCATATTTATATTGTGGTATAGACGGTACACTATTCGTAATTTTAGAATAGTACATTTTGATACAAGTGCGGAATGTTCTCGACCCCATGAACACCCTCGCCGTACGGCTCGGGTGTTCAATCCGCCTCGAATGCAATAACAAATTTCCACGTGTATCAAACGACGTTTTTCAATACACTTTCGAAGAAATTAATTAATGACAAACACCTGTCACGTTTTATTTAATTTGAGTAAATAAAATATAATACAATATAATATAATACGGTCATAATTGCTTTATGACCGTCATAAAACTCGAAAATTTTGCGCCGCTCATAAGCGCCGTGTCGCACAACTGCAAGCCCAGAATGACTCTATAATGAGGCCCGCCGCAACACTAAACATATTTTAAGGCCGCACATGAGCGGCAAACCGCATTGGTGACTGAGCTATTTACTACGCACCTGATATATTCTCGCAAATAATTCAGCAGCATATTCCGTACAGAAAATATTGCTACAACAAGGAAAACTTGCAAAGCAAAGGACATACGACACGTCGTGACGCAGCTACGGTTGCTAATTTTCGCTGCGCCAAAATGACATCGTGGTCGGCGCATCGCCCTAGGCCGCCAGCGCGACTGCGCCGCTCTACGTGTCTCTAATCAACGTATTTGACTTTTTGTCTATTTATTTTGTGTTTATAAAGTGTATTTTATAATTAGTGTTAATTTTATTTTTCTTTTGTGTTAGGTAAGTTCTCGTGTTTTTTTTTATATTAAATATTTTCACCTTTATTCTTTATGCTCAGCGCCGCCGGAATTAGTGCCAGTCAGCCTGTCACGTCTCTGGATGTGCAGCAGCTGGTAAGATGTCCTCACTGCTCCCAGGCTCGTTTTTTTAAAGGCGAACGGGGGCTTAAGATTCATTATGGCAAGGTCCACAAACCTCATAGTGTACCTTTTTGCCCCCCAGTCATATCCCCGACATCAACACTTTTGGATCAAAGTTTGTGGAAAACATTGTCCAAATTCAAAAATTCAACTCCTGTTTTAAAAAGGGTGCCCCGGGGTGCGAGACACTCCGTTGCACTGAGTTTAGCGCGATGTATCCATCTCGCGACCCAGGAGAACTCAGAACGTGCCTGGGAGCAGTTACTCACCTTCCCTTACAGGATTCTGCATGTTCAAAAAAATTTGGCTACCCAAAAATCTTTAACTAACCAAATTAAAGACAACTGTAACAATTCGGCTCATATTTTGGATTCAAAATTACCTTTTTTATAAAAAAATTCTCAGAAAGGAATTTGCGCCCATGTAGAATCCAAGTTAAGTGAGGGTGATATAAGGGGGGCAGCCAGAATTCTGTTCAGCAGTGATGTGGTGGCGCCTTACTCTCCTGAGACATTTTCAGCCCTGGAGAGTAAACATCCAGCGCCTGCGTATGGTCTCACCTTCCCCGACCCGCCCGTCCTCCCCGACCCCCTCGTTCAGGATTCAACTTTTATTAAAATTACAGCCTCACAGTTGATCGCAGCCTTGAGCTCTTTCCGAAGTGGTTCTGCTGGTGGCCTCGACGGCCTGACTCCACAGCATTTGAAAGATTTGTTAAGCTCAGGCGCCGGGGCAGCTGGTGAGTCGCTTTTGAAAGAGCTTGCGGTTCTGATAAATTTAATGCTCTCCGGCGGTGTGAACGATGCCGTCGTCGATGTCCTGTATGGGGCTAACCTGTGTGCCCTCCGCAAGAAGGACGGCGGCATTCGTCCCATTGCCGTTGGTTGCACCTACAGACGTATGGCAGCCAAAATTGGCTGCAAGCTGTATAGCGAACCACTTGCAGCTAAGTTCCAGCCCCTTCAACTTGGTTTTAGCTCCAGAGGGGGCTGTGAGGCTGCCGTACATGCCTTATCCTCTTTTTTAAATTCAAGGAAAGGTGAGGTCATTCTCAAGGTTGACGTCAAAAATGCTTTCAACTCCGTGAACAGGGACACTTTGTTGGCTGAAGTCAAAAAAGTAATACCCGAAATTTATGGTTTTATGTGGCCATGTTATAGGCATCCTACAAAATTATTATATAAGGACAAGTTTTTGGAATCTGCAGTTGGTTGTCAACAAGGTGACCCTCTCGGGCCTGTCATTTTCAGTTTGGCTATTCATCCCATAATTCAACAACTAAATTCAAAATTCAAGGTATGGTATGATGGAACGTTAGGAGGTGATATTGACACGGTTTTGAATGATCTAAAACTCCTGAAACAGCAGTTTAAATCTATTGGCCTGGACCTTAACCCCTCTAAATGCGAAATTTACCTCCCTGACATTACCGACAGACATTCGACAATAGACAAATTTAATTCAATAGCCCCACAAATAAAAGTTTTAGACAAAAGTTCCCTGTACCTCCTAGGTTCCCCTATTTTGGAAGAAAGTTTTTCATTTTTCATCGATGACAAAATTAAACATTTTCATGATATTTCGGATAGACTCTCCAATATTAACCTACATTCGGCTTTCACCCTTATCAGATACTGTTGTTTCGGTCCAAATTTTATGTATTTTCTTCGTTCTTCTCCTCTTTGGAAGAAACCACAACTTTTGGACAAAATTGACCAAATTATTCACCACACTTTAACATCTATTCTTAATGTGGCCCTGGACGACCGAGCGTGGCAGCAAGCCACTCTTCCAATTCGTTTTGGTGGCCTCGGCGTCCGCAAAATTTCTAGTGTAAGCTTACCGGCGTTCCTGTCGTCTGTCCACAGCACTGAAAATCTAACCAGGAAAATTTTAACCCTCTCCCTGGTTGACTCGGAAGTGCCGTCTTGACCGATGCAGAGAGCGCCTGGAAAATGGCTTGCCCGAACACGGATCGGCCCGAGAACCCATTTTCCCAGAGACAGTGGGATGAGCCGCTCTGCAGGTTGGTACGGAATAACCTTATTAATACGTCTACCAATACTGCCGAGCGTGCCCGCCTACTGGCTATGGGTGGGTGGGAGTCGGGCCTCTGGCTTCAGGCACTACCGTCACCTAATATAGGCACTATGCTAGGTGACACAACCTTCCGGCTCGCTACATGTTTGCGATTGGGTGCTCCGTGTGGGGCTCCACATCGCTGTCAATGTGCTGAAGTAGTCGACAGCCTCGGACACCATGGCCTTTCCTGCAGTAAGAGCGCAGGTCGAATTGCGCGGCACGCCAGCATTAATGATCTCATCCGACGTGCTCTGGCCACCGCCGGTGCGCCTGCTGTTTTGGAACCAATGGGTTGGCACGCGTCGATGGGAAGAGACCAGATGGTATGACCATAATGCCATGGAAGTTGGGTAGGCCTTTGGTGTGGGACGCAACTTGCGTCGACACCCTTGCGCCATCCCATCTTCCTAGCACGGTGTCCTGTGCCGGGGCGGCTGCTGCAGGTGCTGAAAACCTCAAACGACGCAAATACAACAACTTAATTGGCAGTTATGTGTTTGAGCCGTTTGGGGTTGAAACACTAGGGCCTTGGGGTCCGAGTGCTCACCTAATATTTAAGGAAATTGCCAAGCGGTTGGTCGACTCTTCACGTGACCAGAGGGCTGGCCTGTTCTTTGGCCAAAGAATCAGCATTGCCATCCAACGTGGAAATGCTGCCAACCTTCTGGGCACTTTTCCTGTTGACAGCGGTATGGACGAGTTTTTTGACGCCCTGTAATTCTTCTCTTTTTGATACTTGTATATATTTTATTATAATTTTAGTTCTGTAAATTGTAGTTTATTAATAACGTTATTAAGTATTTTTGTCATCAATTCTTAGGAGACTATTATTTCATTTACTTTTTTCCGCGGTTTGATTTCGCCAGATTGAAGAAGAAGCAAAGGCTGGTATGAAGCCGCTAAACAGCCTCATTGGAAAAATATAAAATTCAAATATTTTTTAATCAAGAACACAAATAAATGTTTACTTGTTCATAAAAGTAAATAATTGATTAAAATAATCATGTCTATTTATAGTATTCTTTTTACAAATACAATTTAAAAATTCAAAAAATATTTATGCTGTAAAGACGCAAATCAAAATAACGAAATAAAAAAAAAAACAGTGCCGACTTTATAGTTGGTGGTGATTTTTTTATAAATTTCCTATTAGTGGAGTGCCGTAAGCATTGACTTATAATAATATATTACTGTGTAAGGACGGGGCGGACGGCATGTTAAAATGACGCCTCAAACGTGGTCCCAAAACGGTCTTTCCTAAGCCGAAGTGAACTAGTCCACGATCGGCTCTCTTCGGGTGCGGTCGTAAATTTTATTAAAAGCTTTATTTATGTTCTTTACACCTCGAAAATACCACGCCGCTTATACAAGGTTACGTTAACGAGCAGACTACACCGATTCTCTGTATGGCGAACGCGTCGAGCAAATGTTCGGACGACCGTATCTTTAGTTTTTATATCAATGGCCGTAATGCATAAATATTGTAAAATCTCGGAATCCAGGGCCGGTCAATGAATCTTCATAAAAACTTTTGGACTCCATTAGTAATAGCCCAAATAAAGAAGTTAAAAAAAAAATTGCTGTGGTAATTTTCTTTCCCGCCCTTGGTTGCGGAAAAATAAAATTACCGCACGCGTGCGAAATATGTTGCATGTCGAACCTAATCGCAGTGCAATAAGAGCTAATTTTCGAGGAAGTGTTTTGAAAATAAATATGAGTACAAATTTTAATGTCAAACTATGATACGACCACGATCTAGGTCATTCCAACCAAGTAGGTTAGGTTAGAACTACGACCAGCAACGCGCGAGCGGTGCCGCGGCAGCGGACGGCTAACGCTACATCGTTTGTCGCAGGTATTACGGCATTCTGACAGTTATGAACCGCTCGCATGCTATACACGTGTCAGTTTTTTTATTTAACAAATATCTTAAAAACAATATAGTAACAATAATATGACATGACATGACATGTTGAGAAACATCATCAGGTCATCAACATGAAGTGATGACTGCTTGATGCGAATACTTAAAAGCTTCAGAAAAATTTGAGAGTTGCGCTCGATTTCTCTGAGATGCCATAATCAGATCCTGATTTCCTTATCATGGAATCATCCTTGGGATATCTCCTTTCCAACATAAAGAATTTTCTATATCGGTGGCGTCTTCAAGTAATCGGTGAATATACATAAAAAGATTCCGACGAATAGAGAACCTCCTTTTTTTTAAAGTCGGTTAATGAGATTTACCTTCTATCATTAGGTCAACCTAATAGCCTGAAAGATTACAACTATCGGTCCACAAGTACATATAATTTTGAAGGAATTTCTTTCAACTCCTAACCGTTGACCTTCCATTATCAGCGCATCCACAAGAAATTCGAACGCTGTAGGTTAGCGTTGGTCAGTCGCCACTTCACTCACATCAGCTCCAAGATCTACAACACCTGAAATCAAAAAAATAATATATACCTTAGGACTAGGAATGTGCTGAAGAGAAAAGTAACCAACTGGCTTATGTGCCTGTCCTATGAAGAAACCGAGCAACTTATGGTGTCGTAAAAGCGGTTGACACACACATACACACCATAACACACCCCATCCCCACCTCCACTCCACATTTATACAATACCTACATAACCACATAGTGTGTACGTCGGAGACTGCAGTCTCTGAACGTGGATAGAATCAGAACTACTGGAATGTCAAGCAACTATTGTCGTTAAGTTCAACCTCTTTAGTAGTGCTTGGGTGTGTTTAGTTCTGGCACGATTAACAACGACAACTGTCAGGTGATGAATGACAGAAGCGCTCGTCAATTTAGAGGGTCGGAGCCAGCGGCAGGGCTTCGATGGCGGACGGCGCTGCGGTTGGTCGGGGTCGTGTTTCCTACTAACCTCACTACATTCCATGTGGTTGATTTGATCGTTTGTCAGGAGCATCCTGTGTGATGATTACCGACGTAAACCGTTGTACTGAAGAACCGTTGTAGTGTTATTTTGAGATATCCATCCTGTCTTATCGTCATAATCATGAGGAATACCGTCTCCTCCGACATATAAATTATTGAGTACTTTTCATTTTTTTTGTCCGTAACGAAAATGTTATAACTAAGTTGTTGTATCGAGATTGTAACCTTGTTACGAAAAAGTAATTATTAAGCTTTATCCACGGTGTTCAATATTTTTGTTTCTTCTTAATTATTTATGTATTATATTTTCATTACACAGGACGTGATGTGTGCAGTAGTGGATTACCTACTTAATCAATTTAAATAAAGTATTAATAATAAAAAGAAAGCGATTTTTTTTTTATTAGAATTAGGTAGGTAACATAACAAAACAAAATATCACGGGTTTGTCACGAATTTGAAGCAATTCAGTAACTTTAAAGCAAAATATTTGATTATTTACTAATCTCTATTTACGATCAATTATAATTTTTATTGTTTCTCTTTTTATATTATTTTGATTCACTTTGTTTTTGATGTATAAATTAACTTATTTTAGGTTAATCTGGAACAAGGTCTGTTTATTATTTTGTTTTTGAATTTGGGCGTTGATAGTTGCTCCACAGTATTTTACTTATATGGTATGTCGTTCGGAATCAATGGGATCCGTGGAATTAAAACGTCTTCACCCTTGAATTTTCCTTTTAAAATTGTGGCTTCGATGACGTTGTTCATCAATTTCTTCACCGCAATCATTGAGGCTGATCTGAGGTCGGTACCATACCTTCTAGATCCGGATATAGGAGGTCAAGTTTAAAATTTTTTACAATGATTTATTTTAAAACTGGTTTTAAGGTCATATCTTTATTTTAATGACTTCATAAAACATCCATCAGCAAAATATGTTGAGTGTGTTTTACCGTAAAACGTGGTTTTGTGAGACACTTAGTTTGGGCTGCCGATTGCTCGAAAGAGATACCGCGGCCCGGAACACTAAGGGCTAAGAAGGAACATGGGTGGTTTTAAGTCAGTAGAAGTCTGACACTCCCTTCCGCTCCGCCCAGAGCGGAAGGAGTCATTTCTCCTGTATCTTCCGTGGGTTCACAAACATTTAAACTCACTTACACAAATAGCCAGACCCGAAACAACTATCTGTAGGCCATACAAATATGTGTTCTGTGCGGGGTGCGAACCCGCGACACGCAGCACAGTCAACTGCTTGAGCCCCTGCGCCAACAGTGTTTGATGTACATGTATAATCCTTGGTTGCCGGCTTCGTAAAATTTAACTGCCTAATCTGGCTATTCTCCGAAACGGAACTACTTTTTTATTTAAGCAAAAATATTCGTTTTCCGTTATTATATCTAAAATCCTTGAAATTGTTTAACTTATCCGATTCAAATAAGGAAGTAGTATTTGCTTAATAATTTCACTCAACCGAAGGTCGCGCTCAAATGCGTGATTAACAAATTATGTTATGTAATACGGGGCTAGCCTATTGCCATCAAAACAACTGTTACTGTCACATTAACCATGTTTCAGGTCGTAAAAGACGCGGCCATGTCTCCGGGAGCGCCGTCCAGCGTGGAAGCCGAACGGACGGAACTGCTGGGCTCTCTGACGACGCAGCAGCAGCAGAGAACTAGCGCCAGGGTCATCAAGAAGCTTTTACTGGAACCGCCCGTGGAAAGGGACAAGAGACCTGGGAAGAGAGGTGGTTCTGATGGTGAGTTTACCACTAATTTAATAATGATGGTGATATCTGCAATGCTTTATTCTAGCTACGATTCTTATCTGATGGCAGATAAAATTCATCACGTATGCTTTCCTGTGTCCTAGCCCAAAATGTCTTTTACCAAAAGGTCCTTTTCTCCAAATGAGAATGTTTTTTCTGTTAAAGTCCTTTCTTAGAATGTAAAGGACATTCTAAGTAAGGACTCAAATGGTCCTTTTTTCCAAAAGTGTGATGGTTTTCTTCTTTGTATGTTTTCTAACTAGTGTGTCAATAAATTGATTTATTATTAATTTATTCATGATATCAAGGAACTAGTTAGTATATATTTAGTTACTGGTCAATGTTAAACGTTACGTAATCACATGACCAAATAAAAATTAATTATTTATATTTTACTATGACAAGGACACGACCAAAGACTATATAGCCACTAATACTCTATGGACACGACGGACGATCTTGTTGGAGTGACCGGAAAGGACTGAATGCGAAAGGTGCAAAACCGGGAAGAATGGCGTGCATTAGAAGAGACTTACATTCAGCATTGGGTGGTGAAAGGTTGTAAAAGAAGAAGAGAAGAGATGACAAGGAGTGCCTCGTTGGTCGAGTGGTCGCAAGCGCGACTGCTGTACGTGAGCTTCTGGGTTCAAATCCCAGGTCGGGCAAAGTGTTACTGGATTTTTCCATGAAGATTTTTTCAATAGCAGCCACGGCTGATGGCAATAGACTCGCCCTTTTTACATGGAATATAACTGCCTTAACTGGCAAAATGTGGGTGTACTGTTGGGTTCACATGTACCTACCCCTAACTTTTCGGGATTACAGGCGTTATGTTATATTATGCTACTATACGAGGAAAATGTAAAACATCTGCCTAGCCTTTTCCCAACTATGTTGGGGTCGGCTTCCAGTCTAACCGGATGCAGCTGAATACCAGTATTTTACATGGAGCGACTGCCTATCTGACCTCCACAACCCAGTTTAATACCTACTAGGTAATACGATACTCTTTGGTAAGACTGGATGTCAGAATTTCAGGTCACTAACTACCTGTAACGACTGCCAAAGATCTATATATGGCAGCCGGGACTAACAGCTTAACGTGCTTTCCGAGGCACGGAGGAAACTCAGTATGTTGGGCGGTCACCCATCCACAGACCGACCTAGGCAAGCACAGCTTTACCTAAAGATCGGCCCGAGTAGCAGTTTTTATTAAGCCACGAGCTCCTCCGAGGAAAATGTAAATAATGAGTATATTTAATCTTTACGATAAATCAAGCGGATAAATTAGTAGTAGTATCCAGATTTATTAGTAAAATTATTTTTATAGTTACACTGTCTTGTTGACGACCAGTAATTCTTCCCTTTTTGATACTTGTTTACAGGATGTTAGTTTAACCGGTACATATTGAAACACGCAATAGAGCATGCTTACATGATACTAATAAAAATATGTAAAAAAAAATACCTACTGATAAATAACAGACAAAATCATACCGAATGTTTCGGAAACGTGTCGCAACCCTTGCGGTTATCACAGAATATGTGCGCGGGTCAATGACTTTAAGGTATAATCCATTTTCCCTTCATATTTTAAAACTGTCGTAGGACAGTGGCGAAAAAGAAATCTACACTAATATTACAAAGACGAAAGATTTGTTTGCTTGAATTTTTTTAATATTAAAATGTTAGGTGAAAAGGAATAATATTTTGCGAAGCTTATTTAACCCATATGGTATTAATCTATATCTCATCATCATCATCATTTCAGCCGAAAGACGTCCACTGCTGGACATAGGCCTCCCCTAAGTGTCGCCACATTGACCGGTCCCGTGCATCTCGCATCCAGCGGATCCCCGCAACCTTCACCAGGTCATCGGTCCACCTAGTGGGAGGCCTTCCAACGCAACGTCTTCCGGTTCGCGGTCGCCACTCCAGAACTTTCCGGCCCCATCGGCCATCCGTTCTGCGAGCAATGTGCCCTGCCCACTGCCACTTAAGTTTGGCAATTCTTCGGGCTATGTCGGTAACCTTGGTTCTCTTGCGGATTTCCTCATTTCTAAGTCGATCACGCAAAGAAACTCCGAGCATAGCTCTCTCCATTGCTCTTTGGGTGACTTTCAGCTTTCTGATGAGGCCCATTGTGAGCGACCACGTTTCGGTCCCGTATGTAATCACTGGCAACACACACTGGTCATAAACTTTCGTCTTGAGACACTGTGGTAAGTTGGACGAGAAGATACTACTCAGCTTCCCAAACGCTGCCCAGCCGAGTCGGATTCGACGATTGACCTCTTTCTCAAAGTTGGACCTACCTAACTGGACCGTTTGTCCCAGGTAGACATAGTCGTCTACAACTTCGAGTGTAGAGTCTCCGATCTTGATAGGAGTGGGTGTTACATGGGCATTCAACATGACCTTGGTTTTGTCCATGTTCATCCTAAGACCCACTCTTTCGGAAGCTCTATTGAGGTCACCGAGCATTGTACTGAGGTCCTCCATGGTCTCAGCCATGACCACTATATCGTCGGCAAACCGAAGGTGAGTGATGTACTCGCCATTGATGTTGATGCCTAGTCCTCTCCAGTCCAGAACCTTGAAAACATCCTCCAGTACAGCGGTGAACAGCTTCGGAGATATGACGTCTCCCTGTCTCACACCTCGCTGCAGAAGGATAGGTTCCGAAGTCTGGTCCTGAAGTCGGACTGACATGGTGGCGTTTTTGTACAAACACTTCAACATCTCGATGTACCGGTAGTCGATTTGGCACCTTTGGAGAGACTAGTACAGCCCAAGTCTCGATCGAATCGAAGGCTTTCTCGTAGTCCACAAACGCTAAACAGAGAGGCAGATTATACTCTTCGGTCTTCTGTATAACCTGCCGCAGCGTATGTATGTGGTCTACGGTGCTAAAGCCTTTTCGGAATCCGGCTTGTTCGGGAGGTTGAAAGTCGTCAAACCTGCGCGCGAGACGATTCGTAATGACTCTTGAAAACAACTTGTAGACATGGCTCAGAAGTGAGATGGGCCTATAATTCTTCAGCCGGGCATTGTCGCCCTTCTTGAAGAAGAGTACCACCACACCTCTGCACCATGCCTGCGGCGTTTTTCCCTCGAGTATGACAGAACCGAACAACTTCTGAAGGGCCTTAAGGACCGGTTTGCCACCCGCCTTCAGGAGTTCAGCTGTAATTCCGTCATCACCCGGTGCCTTGTTGTTCTTGAGCTGTTTCAGAGCCATCCTAATCTCGTACAGGCTGACATCCGGGATGTCTTCGGTATAGTGTCGGGTTAGTCTAGCTCTTGGGTCTTTAACTAGATCTTCAACGGGTTTGCTGGTTGACGTGTACAGCTGTCCATAGAAACTCTCGATCTCCCTCAGAAGCTCCGGTTTGGTGGATACGATCCTGCCGTCGTCGGTCTTCAGTTTCGTGAGCTGGCTTTGCCCAATAGCCAGATCTCTTGCAAATACCTTGGAGCCTTTATTCCGCTCTATTGCGTCTTTAATACACTCGGTATTAAAGCGGCGGAGGTCGCTCTTCAAGGATTTAGAGATCTGCCTATTGAGCTGCCGGTATTTACACGCGTCGTCTGAAGACTGTAGGATCATTTCACGCCGCTCCTTCATGAGACTGAGAGTTTGATCAGAGAGCTTCTTGTTCTTATTCACACGACGTGTCTTGAAGAACTTAGACCCAGTCATATGGACAGTTTCCACGAACCCATCGCTGTATTCGTCCACTGAGCTTCCTAGGCACTCGAAACGATTCTGGAGTTCAAGCTGAAAGCTCTCGGGGTTTTGGATCTGGAGCTGTGCTGGACGGAGCGTAGACTTCATCAGTCGAGACCTTTCAAGCTTAATATTGATGTTCAATGTGCCTCTTACCATGCGGTGATCGCTCCCGGTTTTTACCGAGTTGATCACAGAGACATCATTGAACATTTGCTTCCTGGTTGACATGATGAAGTCAATCTCATTTTTAGTCGCACCATCGGGGCTCTGCCAGGTCCACTTCCTGTGCTTACGTTTTTTGAAGAAGGAGTTCATCATATAGAGGCCCTCCTTCTCCATAAAACTAGCAAGTTGGTGACCCCGGCGATTCCTATGTCCAAACCCAAATTGCCCTACTAGCAGCTCATCCTCGTCTCGTTTGCCCAGTTTCGCGTTGAAGTCCCCCATGACAACGGTGAATTGAGTTTTGAAACCATGCATGGCTTTCGAGATATCCTCATACATGGTCTCCACCTCGTCGTCAGAGTGTGTCGAGGTCGGGGCGTAAACCTGTATGACCTTCAGCGAATATCTTGAGGATATTCTGAGTATAAGGTACGCCACCCTGGTCGATACACTCTCGATTTTCACGACGTTGTTCACAAGGGACTTGTGGACGATAAACCCAACACCACCCTGGGACCGCCGGTCACCCTCTCGGAAATAGAGCAAATTGCCGGATTTCAGGATTATCGTGTCCTCCCCCTCTCTTCGGACTTCAGATAATCCCACAATACTCCATCGCAACCTGCTCAATTCCTCTTCGAGTTCCGTAATCTTCTCGTCAGTCCGGAGTGTGCGCGTGTTATAAGTTGCCAGGTCAAGTCGTCGGTTGGGGTAGCCGGATCCCTTCCGGAGATTCTTCGCACCCCTTGCCACGCCGTTACCTCGACCGCTACCGTAGTCGAGGTTAGACGGGCTGCCGGGTACTAGGGGCCATATTTGTGTTGCGCTCATTTTTAGTTAGGGGGGTTTGCCATAATCGCCACGCTTGGCAGGCGGGTTGGCGATCGCAGTTCGGTCGATACAAAAACACAGAGAACGGGCAGCAGTGCCCATTCTCTGGTAAGTCCCTTAGTCGCCTCTTACGACACCCACAGGAAGATATGGGATGGTGCTATTCTTTACGTCCGACACCATACGGTACCGACACCATACGGTACGGTAATCTATATCTAAATAAACGTATTTGTTAGCACGGAAATAAAAAAAAGTAGACTTACTAGTTTTAATAATTACCTAACAGATTTTCGTAAAATTGATGACGTTTCAAAGCAACAAGTCAATGAGTTAAAAGTCCGTTTGAGCAGAATAGAAGTATTGTTTAATGAGTATGATACAATTCAATCCAAGATTGAGCTTTTAGATGAAGTTTCAAGTGAATTGACAGTGACTCAAAAAACCTCTGATGAACCTGGAAAAAGTTCAGAGGGGAATATAACTGAAAACTTATTTTATTTTGTGATTAGTTCTGCTCAAGAACTAATTGAAATTCATGAAAGTAAAGATCCATATGAGAGTGTTAAATCTCATAATAGTCAACCATCAACGCACTGTTGTGGGAACAACCACCAAAGTGTTAAGTTGCCTACTGTAAAGCTTCCTGTCTTCGATGGAAATTACAATAAGTGGTTAGAATTCCATGATATATTCAACTCGCTTATCCACAACAATGTGGGTTTAAATGAAATAAATAAATTTCAGTATTTAAAAGTATCATTGACAGGGCAGGCAGCTTCTGTAATAGAATCACTTGAACTTTCCTCAAATAACTATGCGGTTGCTTGGAAACTGATATGTGATCGTTACAACAACCAACGGCAATTAGTTCATAACCATTTAAAATCATTATTTAATATACCCACGGTTAAGGAATCTGAAAAATGTTTAAGATTTATAATTGATCATATCTCAAAACACCTTCGAGCACTAAATAGTTTAGAGGAGAAAACTGATAATTGGGATACCTTGATTATTTTTATGTTCAGCCAAAAGTAAATGTAACAAATTGTAAATGGGAAGAACATAGGAATGGCTTAGTGAGCAAACCCACATTAGTAGACTTTTTTGAATTCTTGAGAAGTAGGGCTGATGTGCTAGAGATGGTAAATGCCGGTATCGGTGACAAGCCTCGTAGAGAAAATGAAAAGTCAGATAAATGGGTTGACAAACCACATTAAACATTTGTTGCTGCCGCTTGTGACAATAAAACAATTAAATCCAAGTCTCATCCATGCCTCATTTGTGAAGGAGATCATTTTATTTACTACTGTGAAAAATTTAATAGCATGTCACTGGAGGATAGGAACGCAGAAGTTGCTAAATTGAGAGTTTGCATAAACTGTTTAAGGGGTGGTCATTTTCATTTTGCTCATCAGTGCAAGAATGGTCCATGCAGAATTTGCAAGCGCAAACATAACACCTTGCTTCACAAAGCAAAAGTGACCACACCAGCTACTGTAGAAAATAGTACTAGTTCTAGTAGTACCTGTAATCCCATTGTACTATCATCCTGTATCGAGAACCAAGTTCTACTATCAACAGCAATAGTAAAATTGCATGTAAACAACAAATGGCATGAAATACGGTGTATGTTGGACTGCGGCAGTCAATCATCATTCATCTCTGCATTACTAAAGGCTAAACTATGTATAAACAGTGATACTATAAACTCAATATCTGTAATGGGCATAAATAATATGTCATTTTCTGCTTTAGAGTGCTGCAATCTCACTGTTAAGTCATGCACTGGTTCTTACTGTAAAGATGTAAAGCTGTTTGTTATCCCACAAATAACAAGCACCATACCTAGTTCTAAAATTGATGTAGCGACACTAGATATACCAAAAAATATTACACTTGCAGATCCCACATTCTATAATCCATCAACAGTAGATATGTTGTTGGGAGCTGACGTTTTTTGGGATGTCATTTGTTCTGCTGATCAGATTAAATTGGGAAACAATAAACCTGTATTACAAAACTCCCAGTTTGGTTGGTTAGTGGTAGGGCCTATCATGTGTCCATCGAATGTACCTAATAGGGAAATATGCTGTAATTTCAGTCAAGCTATACAAAATCAACTGAAGCAGTTCTGAGAGCTAGAGGAGCTGCCAGACAAACCAAAGCTCACCTTGGAGGAACAAGCCTGCGAGGAACACTTCAAACAACATACCCGCCGCATGGAGGATGGGCGATTTTGTGTCACGTTGCCTTTTCGGGACGATCCTAAATTGCTAGGAAATTCATATCCTAGAGCAAAACATTGTCTTGATTCCCTACAAAAACGATTTTGGCATAAAAGAGCAGTATTTTTTATATGGGACAAGCCCGCCACACTATTCCCAAACCACTGTAACTTCTGTAAGCCAGAATCAACAGTGGCGACCACAAGAAAAGCGCCGAGACAATGAAGCCCGACGAAGTCCCAGAGAAACGATTAAACTGTCTTGGATCCCGCAACGAAATTAATCAGAAAATAATAGCAGAGGAGTAGGAAAAAACATAATTTCCACTTCCCTCCGTATCAGCAGGAGACAGAACAGAACAAGGCCAATAGGCACACAGGGACGTATACAACTGGGATAAGCCCAGTTGCCTAGCACCACGGATATTATTGTCATTAATATTACTGGGTCCTAAGTTGTGAGCTGTTATATTTGATTCCAATAATAGGTATGACAAAAATGCTTGAACGCACGGAAATTTGTTCTAGTTTCTACAAGGTCCGTATAGTAAATAACTTCGGATGTAACCTGTACATTATCCAACATAATATTACGTTCATTCTGCCAAAGACTACACTCCCATAAAATATGATGTGCAGATTGTTCATTTTCGCAGTCAGATGTAGAACATTGACAAAAAGGCGAGGCAACAAGCTTGAAGGAAAATAATTTACTCTTAAAGTTACCATGACCTGTGAGAAATTGGGCAACACAGTGATCCACCTCGAGCCATGTCCTGGCCAGCCGCTCACGAACGGATGGAAAGAACTGGTGGAGGTGGGCCTTTGATGGAATTATCCTACCTACATTGCCATTCAGACAAAAGTTCCTCCCAGACGTCAGTCTGTGGTTTTAGTAATCTAGCTATTTTAGCACGGTCACGTTGCATTAAAAAGTCTGCGTCCGCGGTCTCTCGTGCGCAGTAGTACATTGAAGCACGGCGCTGCACTTCAAGATCGACTGGAAGTACCCCTGCCAGTACCGGTAAGGCTTCAGTACTAACCGTCCTATACGCTTTACACAAGAAAATCAAGGCCAACCGCTGGCTTTGAAGTAATTTACGTCGTACCGCTCCTATGGTGGCCCTATCGGCCCATACTGGTGCCCCGTAGCACATACACCCCAAGTAAGTAGCCCCATAGATAGTCTTTAGAGTTAAAAATGACAAACCCCACGTAGATTTGGATATTCTCGTTAAGGCATAAAAGTTCTTTTTAGCTTTTTCACCGACGGTTTTTATGTGTTCAATGAATGAAAAATTCCTTTCTAAGACAAACCCAAGGTAGCACACGGACTGCTTCCTTTTAACGGGAACGTTATTAAATTTAATACTAGGCCATGATTTAAGATTACCTTTTAAAAGCAGTTGATAAGTTTTGTGCGGTGCAAAGGTCAGACGGTTACGATCACCCCACTGGGATATTAATTTTAGGCAAGTGTCAGCCAAATTTTCGAGTCCAGCCCGAGTACTTGACTGAATGAGCAGCAGGCCGTCGTCCGCGTAACCGGTTAATGAACAGCCACATGGAAGTGGAATCGCGAGGAAGTCATCGAAGCCTACGTTCCATACATACGGACCCATAACCGAACCCTGAGGACATCCCATGGTAAGGGACTTTGACATAGAATGATGTCCGAGTTTGAGTTTCGCGGAACCATTTAAGAAGTACGAGTAAACAAGATTGTATATGTTTTTAGGGCAACCACGAATTTTCAGTTTTAGGAGTAGCATCGGCCACCATGCGTTATCAAAAGCCCCAGAAATATCTAGAAAGATCCCAACTACGTATTTGTGTTCGGATGTAGGTATTGACAATTTTCCTGACAGAAAGTGCCGCGTCTACGGTAGATTTTCCCACGGTAAAACCGAATTGGTTGTTGTGAAATTTTGGCCCGTCTGGTAGTAAACGTGGAACGATAAGGCGCTCCAGGAGTTTCCCCAAAGATGGTAGTAGTGTTATAGGGCGATAAGACTTAGGGTCGTCCGGTGGCTTGTCGCCATAAGCCAAAACAGCAGTATGTGAGTTTTGTTAACGAATATGCTGACCTGGGCCATTTGATTGTAATTGAGAAACCTGAAATCGTCAATCTATTACCACATCACCCTGTCATTCGGGAACAGAGTGAAACGACAAAATGTCGTGTAGTTTTCAATGCCTCCTCAAAAACGGATTCAGGTGTCTCTTTAAATGATTTGCTTATGGTAGGGCCCACTGTGCAGGACGACATTTTCTCCATACTAATGAGATTTAGACAACATACTTCAACACAAAAATAATTTTTCAATTTCAACCAGTAGTCCCCGAGTTTACCGCGTTCAAACAAACAAACAAACAAACTCTTCAGATTTATAATATTAGTATAGATTATGATAATCAGACGCAAATACTTGGGACAGCTTCAAAAAATATTTGGAAAACGTAATCAGTGCCTATAAAATTTGAGGGTTGCCCTCGATTTCTCCGGAATCCCATTATCAGATCCTTTTTTTTTTTTTTTTTTTGGGGTGGGAAATCATCAAATAACCCCTCCCGCTCTTGGGCAGAGCGGAAGGGGAGTGTCAGACTTCTACTGACCAAAAACCACCCATGTTCCTTCTTCGCCCTTCATGTCGAGGCCGCGGTAAGTATCTGCGAACAACTCGCAGCCCCGACAGGCGTCGGCCCTTTATCAGATCCTGACTTGGTGAACTCTTGTGACTTGGGACCACCTCGAGAGTATACCCTTTTGAACACAAAAATAATTTTGAAAATAGGTCCACAATTGACGGAGATATGCGCGGACATACATAAAAAAAACATACACACGAATAGAGAACCTCCTCTTTTTTGGAAGTCGGTCAAAAAGGAGCAGGTTCTCTATTCGTGTGTAAGTATTTTTTTTATATATTATGTCCGCGCATATCTCCGTCATTTGTTTTCGTTCTATATTACGATAATCGATGTTCGTTTTTTTTTTATTAGAGTACGGCCGGTTATTTAAAACAATCAAATCAAATCAAATCGTTTATTTGTGATGCATGGGTTACATACAGGTGTTCATTACATTAATTATAAGCTTATAATGTCCATTCCATGATCAGCCACTTGGGCATACAAATGATAAAATAATACAATAAAAATAAGATTCTAGAATTCAAAAGATTTGACATAAATTGCATTTCATATTAAATATAAATTCAGACAGACACAATTACATAAACACAACTACAATAAATTATCGTCAAGCATACAAGAAACATCTAAACAGTTCCAGTCAATAAAAAATCAGCAACAGAATAAAAACATTTTTCTATTAGAATCGATGAATTAATTTGGCGATTTCCGCGATACACATGTCATTTAGATATCTTTGAATTATAAAAGCCTTTGCAATGGCAGTCGGTTTCAGTATTCAGATGACAGCGGAACCTCGGTCCGCGGCCTTTGCAAATAGAGCCTTAGTTTTTCTATGAAATAGTGATTTACTTTTAATATTGTTAAAAATGAGTTACTTAAATAAATTGTTTTTAATTTTGTTATTCGGTGTTTACTGCGAGGCCCGAAGACCTTTGAAAAAGGAGGCCTATATGACAGTTGTGAGTACCAATAAAATATTAACAGATCACACGAATCCATTTGCGAGTTGACGCCAATCAAACAAACAAGAAAATTGATTATGTGAAGCTTGTAATGAAGATAGCTTAATTAGTGATCTTCGTTTATTGTTTGTTGGCAGTTGGCACCGCCTGAAAATTAATTAGTTACTTTCACTTTGGAGCGTAGCACTAATAGGTTTTTATTTTTCGCTTTTCAGTCAGTGTTGTCGTTAGTAATTTTTTTTTATACAAAGTTTTATGTTCAGTTCTAAGCGACGCAATGTATTGCTATCCTTTTAGCATACAATATACACAGCGACACTGGTATGTGTTTGCCAAGGTTTTCTGTTAGTAGTGATACTATAATCTGTGCTAATACTGCTTTTCGTCGCTTAGCTGACAATACCGCGTAAGTCAGATTTGCTTAGTTTTCAGGAGAGACAAAAAACTGCATTACATATTCATTTTATACATTACAAACATATTATAAATGTAAATATTATTGCGTATTGAGTTAAGATAAGATGAGTATTAAAAAAAATATATATATTTCCTGATTTGTAATTTTCAAGACTTATGCGGTTTTATTCCAACAAAATAAAGACTTATGCGGTGTTTGTACTTTTTATTTTTAATCATTTTAACAAAAATAATCAAAAAGAAATAATAAAAAAACTTAATAAGAAAGAGGTTTCTCCTCAATAACATAAAAATTGTCTTTTTATCAAAATAAAAGTTCTACTAAGACAAAATACATTACATGTTACTGTTTTCTACAAGAAATACTCTTTTCAATGATGTATCACACTTGTTATTCAATAGCCATCGAAAAAAAATACAAGTAAAGTAATAAAAACACAAATCGGAACAATGAACGAAACACGTGTGCCATAAAGCCGGGGTTACATGAAGTGCATATCCGGGTGTAAAATTTATTATTTATACGTGTGATAAAAACAAATATAAATAAATAGGTCCCAATCCCTGTTTCAAAGAATGACATAAATAGTTATGATTTTTATTACCCGACTGCCAAAAAAAGAGGGTAATGTTTTTCGAATGTTTGTAGGTAATATTGGTTATTACCGTCTAACTAAAGGCTAAAAAGATGAGAAGATTTTGATAAATTATATGTCGTGATATTTATTTATGTAGCCTAATGTAACTGGGTCAGTTAATTACACACACAACAACACACAACACACTTATCTTTATTAATGTAAATTGAATTTAATACTAACATTAGGCTTTTATTGTTACTAACAAAATATGGATTTAATTCTGAATTAAAATATTTGAATTTGAATTAAGTAAAATGAAAAACAAAATGGCAGAATTGTTAAAAGTAAAGCTCAAAAACTATAAAATAAACAAAATAAAAAAAAACAATAACTCGAAAAATCATTCAAAATGATAATTATTAATAACATGTTTTTAAAGATATTTCAAATAACACAAAAAAAAAATTCTAATTGGAATGAACCATAGTGGAACTTTTGTCGTATTTTTAGCATGAAGAATTTTATAACGAATCGAGTACAAAAGAGAAAAAGGATTAAAACTTCATGTACCTAATAGAATGGGATAGATATAATTATGTATTATGACGAGTAATGATGACAAAACGAAAAAGGGACAAAAGTCACTTGCGAGCACTCGATATATAGATCTTTGGTAGTCGTTACAGGTATCCAGGTGTCGTTACAAAAGTCTGACAACCAGTCTTACCAAAGGATCTTATCGTATTACCCGTCGGGGCTGCGGCCTCCCGTCAGAGCTGTGGGTTGTTCGAAGGAGATACCGCGACCTCGGCACAAAGGGCTTAGAAGGCACATGGGTGGATTTTAGCCAGTAGAAGTCTGACACTCCCTACCGCTCTGCCTAGAGCGGGAGGAGTCATTTGACGATTTCCAACCAACGGTATCGTATTATGGATGCACAACCCAGTTAATACTGGGGTATTAACTAGGTTATGCAGTTACGGCCCCAACTTACGAACAGTAGGTCGTGGGCTCGAACCCAGCAGGCGCATTACTTTGTGTAATTTAATTCATCCTCACTGCTTTCAAAACGGTGAAGGAAAACATCGCGAGGAAACCGGATTATAGTGGGAACATTATAGGCTGATGATGAACTGGGTTGTGGAGGTCAGATAGGCAGTCGCTCCATCTAAAATTGATATGTATCTAACTAGGAAGGTACGAAGGAAACGAACGAGTGTATGGTACAAAGGCTAGTTTAATATTCACAAACCTCATAGTGTACATTTGTGCCCCCCCAGCCATGTGGCTGTGAAAATTTGATCCAAAAGTTTTGTTGGCGGGTATGTACCCGACAACAAAACTTTTGGATCAAATTTTGTGAAAAACATTGTTTAAATTCTAAAATTTCACTCTAGTTTTAAAAATGGTTCCTCAGGGTGCGAGTCACTCTGTTTCACAGTCGCTTGCCGCCTCGCCTCGCCTCGCCTCGCACATCTCTGGTGGAAACGCAGCCTAACTGTCCCACTGCTGGGCACATACCTCCTCTCAGTAATGGGAGGCTGTAGTCTACTACGTTTGTCTCCTGCGGGATGGCGGAAGAATGGTTTGCAATTAACTTTGACATCATCCACAGCCTGAACTCACCAAAGCTGAAGGCTACCCGTCGGAGACTTACCACGTCCCGACTCCGGATGGGTACATCCTGCTGTTGCACAGAATCCCGGGAGGCAGGCTCCGACAGACCGGGAAGGTCAACGCTAAGAGGAAGAAGGCCGTTCTAATTCTGC
This sequence comes from Diarsia brunnea, assembly GCA_949774965.1. Lineage (NCBI taxonomy): Eukaryota > Metazoa > Arthropoda > Insecta > Lepidoptera > Noctuidae > Diarsia > Diarsia brunnea. The sequence continues at coordinate 20,162,442 of OX459004.1, read as the reverse complement.
ACGGTCTCGGTGGCTGCAGTTCAAACTTCGTGATCATGGGACCTAAGAGAAGCATAGGTAAGTTTTGCGCTATTGAGAGGACAGTTCAGACACCAATAGGATTACAGAACTAAAATAATAATAAATATTTTTACAATGTTTATTAATACTTGTATTAGATGCAAAAACAGCAATAACAAGATAATACAAAAACAAGTAAAAATTAATATATAAAATATTTAGAAATTTAATTTTTTGTTAATTAAAAAAAAATCGAATCGACAAAATAAAGAACTTCAACGAAAAGAGCTCCACGAAGCAGAACATTTTTAGACCAATTATTAAAACTTTGTAATAAATAATTAGTTAATTAACAATGATGTAACTTTTTGAAAAATCAACATAATATATTTTTATTACCGAGGATTTTTTCGTTCAATTGTCTAGATTACACCATAATTTATTTAAATTTTAAATTTTTTGTTTAATAATATAAAAATAATAATTTAGGTGATATACCAGCTTTTTAGACGTTGCGCCTATGCTGTAACGACCTCGTGGAGCCCTATTTTTAGCGATAATTTTCTTTTAAAAATAATAAAGATCCGAGATTTTTGAACGTATGAAAATCTAACTAAAATATGAGTGAGAAGAAAAATAAAAATCATTACATAAAAATTCAACATTTCAAGTAAATCGTAATGATAAAAACGCGATTTAGAATGATCGGCTCGATAATATTTTTAACCGACTTCCAAAAAGGAGGAAGAAAAAAGAAAGGAGGTTCTCTATTCGTGTGTATGACTTTTTTTTGTTCGTCCGCGCATTTCTCTGCCAATGGTGGACCGATTTTGAAAATTCTTTTATTGTTTGAAAGGGTATACAGGGTGTAAATCAACCCATCTAACCCGTCAACCAAGCATTCTGTACATCAAACTAAGTACCCCTACGCAAAAAATTTTGCTGGGAAATGACTTTTATTTTTGTGTCGAAAATCACATTTTATGGTAAAACTCAATGAAGCACTGTTAAAACATTGTGCTAGTGGATGCTTTGAATAGTAAACGGGTCATGGAGGTAATTTAAGAAAAGTTATAACCTGAAAAACTAGTATTTACAAAAACAGCTGTGAAAAATTTGGAACTTTGACCCCCAATATCTCCGTAACTAGGGGGTTCCCAGGTATGGTCTATAACAAAAAAAATATCGCAGTAGTGGGGAGAACAAGTGCCCTTCGTTTGCGTTAAGGGTACTTTTACACCCTATATTTTGAAATAAATTACACACTTGGACCAATGAAGTAATAACCTAGCTTTCATCAGTTATTTCATTGGGCACGGGTACTCCTACGTGACTCATTCTGAAGGTCTGATGATGACCAGGTAACTGCTTATCGGTTCTCAGTTACGGAAATAGAATACCCTAGCTTTCAGCTTTTATCTAATTGACCACGAATGCTACTACATGATACATTCTAAAGGTCTGAAGACCTTCAGAATGTATCATGTAGTATGTAGTGAGTTAAAGTGTTTATCGGTTCTCTGTCATGGAAATAGAGTGTTCAAATTGTTTCTTTGATTTCGTTTCTTGTCACCGACTTCAGAAGCTGATTTTTCTTCTGAAGTTTATTTTCACTTTTTGGTGTTTTTGAAGTCGGTAGTTTTTTTTGCAAAAAAGTTTTTTTATTTTTAGTTGTAGTCCTATACAAATATTTACTATGCGTTTAACGTCCAACCAAGAAACCTAACCCTTAACCTTCAAAATTCCCTTATTATTGCTTTCAACTCCTAACCGTTGAGGAGTAGTGCCTTCCATCATCAGCTCACGTAGATAACCTGAAAGAATACAACCATATATACGTCCCCATAATATTTTATTAAAGAATTAGCCTCCAACTCCTAATGGTTAAGGAGGACCTTCCATCAACATGAAGTGATGACTGCCATCATCATCGTAAGAGAAACAAGTTGATAGAGCAGCTACTAAAATGGAAAGAATAGACTTTGTCGGAGTTTCTAAAATGCTGAAGACGATAGTAAACATGTAGAAGAAAAGAAATAGAAGGAAATGCTTTAACGCTGAAAACTAAAGAAATAAACATTTTTAAGAATAAACCTGGTCGGATATTTCTTTTAACCAGTCATGGTGGTCATGGCCTTAATAAAACACCAAAATGAGGGGCTATAAATAACCCATTGAATCGGCAAGGCATTATGATCAACTTTGGCCACAAGGAAAACCTATATCTTAACCAAAACTTGATATAAAATCCCTCCTTCACCTCGTACCACCTGATGCGAGAAAATAATTAATATGAAAATTTAACTGGATCTAGTGTTTAAGAAGATGATGTTGGAGGTTTTGATGGATCTATTGATTTTGAAGTAGAAGACGTAGAATAAAAATAATAATATGGTACCTACAGTGGCAGTGTAATGAATAAAAGAAAAGTGTATTTACATATTTTTAAATTAAAATTAAATTAACAAAAAAATAAAAATTGTTTATTCATTAACCACATAGGAAACAACAAGTTGATGACTGGAGCCTCCTTTTAAGCAACAACAAGCCTGTATTAGGAGACTCCGCTCTTTCACAGCTAGATAAGTTTGTAACAGAACAGAAAACAACAGTAAACGTAACAGAAAACATAACACAAATTACTAGTATAAGTTTTAGTGCAATGTCACATAACATAACATCACGCCTGTAATCCCCGAAGGGTTAGGCAGAGGTGTACCTAATAGTACACACACATTTCGCCAGTTATGTTTAAGTCCCATGTAATAGGGGGCGAGCCTATTGCCATCAACCGTGCACTAATCCAGACTCAATGGCTGTTACTGACAAATTCCTGACGGAAGCCAATAACACTTTGCCCGACCCTGGAATCGAACCCGAACATCAAATCAGGAATCGAAGCGCGACTGCTGAGCATGAGAATGCTCAGCAGTCGCGCTTGCCACCACTAGACCAACGAGGCAGTCAAAATAGTTGGATATTATAATCTTATTGCCTAATTTATTTCACCCGAAACGAATCTCAATAAAGTATCAATCGACAATTATTGATAAATAAAATGGTCTGAATATGACTTAAACACGGGTACGTTTGTTGTATGAACATAATAATAATTAAACACATTATATATCTTCAGACTTAAAATAAATTGTACTCTGCTGAACATAAGAAATATTTGAAGCCCATTGTCTCAGTTTTCGTTAAGTGGCACTTAATCGGTTCAAGTAAATAACGTAGTCCAACTGACATTTAGTGTTAATTCCGCCGAAAACTAGATCCAAGATAGGATTTAAAATGCAAAGCAGCTCAACCGCCCGATAAAATATGCAAATGTAGACGGTGCGATAATTATGATGCACTCGACACGTGTTCTGGCGCTCCACGGAGCAGCCTACGGTCGATGAATTCAAAAATTAAAATTGCAAAACAATTTACCGTTCGATGCATCTTAGATCACTAATTTTAATTAGTGATCGATGGTCCGATGTGTGATTTTCGCACGGTTAGCAAATCATTTTCTAGATGTAATCATGCCACCAGCAACAGCATTTTAAATATTTTTCAGATTATTTAGTAAATAAAACAAACTGGTTCCGCAGCCACTCTAAGCGACGTATTTTATTTTCACTTATATGAGTTTTATCTCCCAAAGTCACAAATGCAAGAGAGAAAATGGGAAATTTGAAAGAGCCATCCTCATGTTTCCAGGGTATCTCCTAGCTGACGCAGGGTACGACGTTTGGCTACCAAACCTGCGAGGCACCTATCACTCAGCGCATGTGAACCTCACCAATACTGATGAGAAATTCTGGAACTTCAGGTGAGTTAGAACTCTTCTTCTGACAGTGCCTGTCAAACCAAGCAACATCGACGTCTCCACGTAATTGTCGGGGCTGCGGGGCTATTCAAAAGAGATACCGCGGCACGGAACACACAGGGCTAAAAACGAACTTGGGTGTGTTTTAGTCAGTACAAGTCTGACACTCCCTTCCGCTCCGCTCAGAGTGGGAGGGTTCATTTGATGATTTCCGCAAACAAGCCTCCATGTAATACACTGCGATAGTTAGCTCTAAACTAGGAATGCTCGATGAAAGTCCGTTCTATTAAGTGTTCTGTGGGCGTGGTCAAGTAAGCGAGTTTACATCAATAAACAAATTTACTTGATCCCATTTTTGGCACCAGGCAGCACCAGCTCAGCCTTAAGTTAAGGACACAGTCGGCCCGTGCCAAACTCAGAAATCCAATGAAAAAACAAAGACACATCGTGTGTGCAAGGAAAGCTCCCTTTGACACCTAGTCGTACATTTTTTTTTATATGATGTTAGAGCTGCTCTACCTGCCTATTAACTGACTTAAAAATAAAGAAAGTTTTAAATTCGACCCCTACAATTTATTTCCAGAAACCACCATACAATGACCAATGATTTTTGTTTAAGGATTGTTATTATGTATTAGTTGTAGCCTCAGTAGTCTGAAATAAAATGTTTGATTAATTGATTGAATGACGAAATAAAATGACGTTGATTGATCTCCAATCTCCAACAAAAGACAGTAACAATATAAATCACAGTTTTACAAAATAGTACATTATGGTATAAGTGTGTAACGTTGGTGATTACCGCTGAGGCGTCATTGAGACCCGAACCGTCAGGTGAGGGTCTTAAGAGAGCCGAGGACGGTAATCATCAATACACACGTGTATCATACGACGTTTTTCAACACATTTGTGAAGAAAATAACACAAAAAAATCATTTTCAATAGTTAAAATGAGTTGTGAAAAATTTTCACCATGGCGGGAAAAATTAATCAGTTTATAACGTTCTTTAAAAACGGTTCGTTGTCGCAACGGTGGGCGTTGCGACAACGAACCGTTTTTAAAGAATGTTTTGTGTTCTGCGACGATGGAACCGTTTTACGTTCTGGGTTCGAACAGTCTTCGTTGCACAAACTAGTCTTTCAATTACTTGGTGCAAATTTTTATTTTACGCCTATGAAAATAAACTCGAGAACGCAATGTATTTCTTAATAAAGTCACTCGTCGTCGTCGCGTCGTCGACTCGTTGTACGTTCCGCGTTCTACAAAACGAAAACGCAATTCTATTCCATGAAATGCGGTTGCAGAAAACGAACCACGTTCTCCTTCGTCGCCGTCTTCAAACCAGTTGCAACGACGACCGTTTTCTGCAACCGTTTTCGTCGTAGCGAAAACGGTTGCGTTTCGTCCGTCTAAAATTCGACAACGACCCACCACACTTTTCCTGTACGCGCATCTAACAATGGCGATCAGCCATAGACTAAAATAATGAGGTTGTTTTTTTTTGCTTTATGTACTTACTGGCTAGCACATCAAAAATTAAAAAATTAAATCATCTTCCTGGAATAAGGAAGCGCCAGATTCAGTTACGATTGGTTATTACGTTATTACTTTCACCCAGGTGAATTGAGGACAATACTTACTGACACGTAGCTCCTGAGATTAGTGGTCGCAATATTTTTATTTGCTACAGCCGTGTTGGTGGCTAACGAGATGGTGTTTTACATGCGATTTTAGACGTTCGGTTATGCGCTTTTCAAATACTTTGCCAAAAATGGTTAAAATAGAAATGGGTCTGTAGTTTGACATATTCAGGATATTCTTTTGTACTGCTTTGTAAATAGTACCTATTAGTCTGGGAAAATACGGTCTATAAGAGATTTGTTAAACGTAATGCTAAGGGGTAAGGCCTGCTTTCACACACCCGGAGGAATACCATTGTTTCCAACGTTTTTCAGCTCATCCAAGGATGTTGAGGTTCGGTATATTTCGTTAGCTTTGAGTTCTAGTTTACAAAGAGGGGGCGAGTTGTTAATGTTAACACTTGACGGTTGCGAGGACGTCATAGTGTTATGATACCTGCGAAGTTTTCAGCAAATAAGTTGCAAATAAGTTGTAATAAGTAAGTGGTGTAATTATGTCGTGGGCTGTGTTGATGCAGTTTTATTATCGAGATACAATACGGCGGGATAATTGCTGCTGAAATTCCTTTTATTTTTAATGATCGACCAGAACATTTAAGGATTCTTAAAGACCGCGATTTCCATATTATCGATATAATCTTTGTAGCAGATCATCATGCCCACAGTCAGCACGCAGTGTTCCAGACGAACGTTGGAAAACTTGCGATCATGAATTTGTTATTATTGATATTTCAAACATTTTTCACTTTTTTTAAGATCTTTTACTTTTGTGCAAAACACACTTGTGCGGAAAGTTACTTGCACAAACGGATATACCCGCGAATAGCCCATGAGATTCGTTACAGACAAAACATAACAACACGCCTGACATTACCTGAACGGTTGGTTGTAATAGTGAATCAATCCCAAACGGTCTGGCAGGTAATAGTTGATTTGAATGAGTGACAATTTTGGTGTTTTTCAATATTAATATCCAAGATGGCATGTTTTTTCCATTTTTGTCGCTGATAACGAAATGAAATAAAAAAATCCCGATTTAAATAGTTTTCGGGGTTAATGATAACAAAAATGAGGTTAAAATAAAAACAAAGGCGCCATGAAAGTTTTGGAATAGAAATGACACCGATGACGAAAAGTTCGCCACTCTTCACAGTCGCCATCTTTGATTTTGATTTCTTTGCGTTAGTTTTATTTCACACACGAATTATAAAATCAAAAATCATCAGAAACACAGGTAACCCTTTTTTTCTTTGCAGTCGAGTAAAATAATTAAGTAGAGCAGCCTGCATTTCATAACATGACCGATGAACGTGATTGTGGGCGTGGCTTATCACCCGCAAAACAAATGACGATCGGGAAAAATTTACGAAATTCCCACTTTCGGAAAGTGGAAGTTGGGCGCGGGAGACCTCTTTTCAACGCCAGATTAACGCAACAAGAGAGACACGATTCGAAAACTCTCGTAGTACTCCAATCGAGGCTAAAATTACACAGCACTAACTAGCCTTTTGGGGGGGGGGGATCGTGGGAAATCATCAAATGGCGTCAGCTGGTACACACACTGTGTTACCATCTGGCATTATGCTGATCTGAGGCCCTTTTGGTATGTGAATAATGCCAAATAAACACAATTTTCTTTTTTTCTTTGTTTTCTAAATAAGTAACCCGCTCTTGGGCAGAGTGAAAGGGAGTGTCAGACTTCTACTGACTAAAAACCACCCATGTTCCTACTTAGCCCTTGTGCCGAGGCCACGGTATCTCTTTGGAACAACCCGCAGCCCCGACGGACGTCGGCCCTTGCTCCTCTATGTTGCTGACATCTCTTTGAGGCGGGCGTGGAACACGCGTCGACACGGCCTGTCGTCGTCATAAGACGGACGGACGGCGAGCTGGCACTAGCTAGCCCTCACGTTACATCAATTAAAATTTATAACAAATTTCCAAACGCAATTAGAATGGAAGAAAATGACAAAATATTTATAAAACGAGTCAGGAAACTATTAATTGACAACTGCTATTACACATTGAACGATTTTTTTAATGTAAAGTAAGTAAAGTAAAAATTTATTTGCATAAATTGTAGGTAGATAAAATAAGCTGGAATAACAATATGGATGAGCCTTGCACAATCTACCTAATATTAGGCATGCAAATTTTAAAACGTTAACTAAAATTAAACAAACCATAAATTAAACTAATTAAACTAAATGATGACATCATTGTTTTTACGATGTTTTTATTTATTGACATTTTGTATTACAGTACCTATAACTTTTAACATGATTGTATTTGGATTAGATTATTATTTTGATTATACGCTGAATTTGACTTTAATTTTACTTGATGACTGACTTTGACCGCTTTTGACTTTGGTTTTTATTTTATTGACATTTTGTATTAATTTTATCATGATTGTATTTTGATTAGTATTTTTTTAACGACATGATGTATTTGACTGTAATTTATATTTTTTTCTACTTGTATTCTCTATTTTTGCTTTTTTACACATTATTATTATAATATTATGACATAGGTTTATCCACTTCCAGTTTCCACGAACACGGCCTATACGACGTGCCGGCAGTGATCGACCACATCCTGAACGTAACAGGCCTGCAGAAGATCATGTGCCTGGGCCACTCATTGGGCAACACCAATTTCTTCGTCATGTTGTCTCTGAGACCAGAGTACAATGACAAGATAATAGCCTTCGTGGCTATAGGACCAGCTTTATTTCTGGACAATATGAAATCCGTAGCGAATTTGGCGTTGAATACTTTGAAAATAACGGTAGGCTACATCGTTTAAGATATTGTACACAACTGTTGGTGAACAATTTTTTTTTTTTTGAGAGCAGCTATGGCGCCGTAGTAATCACGCGGCTGAACGTTAACGTTACGTTAACGCGGCGGTTCGTGTTCCACGCGCGCCTCAAAGAGATGTCAGCAACATGGAAGGGGCCCGCAAGGGCCGACACTCGTCGGGGCTGAAAAACCACCCGTGTTCCTTCTTAGCCCTGCGCCGTCGACACGGCCTGTCGTCGTCATCACGGACGGCGAGCTTTCCCCATCACTCACCGTCCACAGGCCCGCGTCTACGGTGGCCGGAAGCCATAACGTGGCCCCCGAGACGCCCAGAGCGCCTCCCGCGGCGGCTGGGACGAGAAGTTCTCTCCCTCTCACGTTCCGCCGCCTCCTTCGCTAGCATCACTGCTTCGCAGAAGGAGGCGACGGCGTCCCATTCCTCCTCGCCCCGGACCATGGCTTGCACCAGGGCCGGGCGCGAGAGGTCGCCACCGCCGATCGCCGCTACGAGAACACGGCGTGGCTCTGCCCAAGCGGGACACACCAACACGGTGTGCTCCACCGTGTCCTCTGGCCGATCCTCACAATGGTGACATCCGGGCGTTTCCTCCCGCCTGATTCGGTGCAGGTACCTCCCGAAACAACCGTGTCCGGTGAGTACCTACCTACGTCAGACGGAAGGTGAGGGCGCCATGGCGCTTCTCCAGCCACTCCTCAAAGAGGGGTCTTACCGCCACTATAGTGGCGTGCCCTAGCTTATTTATTTCCTGCCCTTAGCCCAACTAATCGATTGTAAGATTATTTTGTCACAGTCGCCAATTATAAATAAACTAAGCCTAGGTCAAACCGATATTGGGTCGACGCTGCATGTCTACCTTCCTTCCGTACTTCTCTATACAAGTCATCTCAGCAGTGACCTCCTTTCTATTTTAATAATATATATAATATCAGCCATTTGTGTCCCACTGCAGGGCAAAGGCCTCCCTTTCCTCTTTCCACTTATCTCTATCCAGTGCTCCGGTTTGCCAATCCCTGCGAAAAGAATCCAGTTCGTCCCGCCATCTCCTTCTGGGCCTGCCGCGCTTTCGTTTGCTGCTGTTTAGGACCCATTGCGTGGTTGCTTTGGCCCACAGCTCCTCCGGCATGCGGCAGATGTGGCCAGCCCAGTTCCATTTGAGCTTGGCAGCCGTGTGACCTACATCAACAATTTGAGTTTTGGAACGCAGTATCGAGTTTTTTATGTGATCAGTGAGCTTCACTCCAAGGATACTACGCTCCATTGCTCGCTGACAGACCCCGAGTGGGGACTTTTGATGTTTGGTAAGTGACCATGTCTGTGCTCCATAGGTGAGGGTAGGAAGAATGCACATGTCCATGAGTTTTCTCTTCAGGGAGAGAGGAAGAGGTCCCTTCATTATTTGTTTCATCGACCAATAGCTCTTCCAGGCGTTCTATTTTAATACTTAATGCATTTTTTTTAATTACAGAAAGTGCTTAGAGCCAACGGTTTATACGCGATCTACCCAGAATTAGTGCAGAACATCCAGTTGAACGTTTGTAATCTGAAGAAGCACCCATTGAACGACCCATGCACGGTCGTTATAGAATTCTTGTTCGGTACTGTTTTACTGGAACAACATGACGAAGTGCGGAATGTTTACAATTATTTAAATAGTACACTGATCTATCTTATTAGCGGACATTTATTTAATTGAAACTTGCAATAAATATAGCCATGCATGCTAATGATGAGGGAATTTTAGAAATCAGTCCAGTAGTTTTTGAGTTGATTCGTTACAAACAAACAAAAATACAAATCTTTCCACATGTTGAATGCACCTAAATTATCTATTACGCATTTCAGTTGTATAATCTAGGCCCTAAGAATATTAAAATAGCCAGGTGGTACTTATAGCAGTTTTTCAAAAGGTATACGATAATACGAGTAACTGGAAGCCTATCCAAAGACAGTTGGGAAAAGATTATAAACTGACATGGTCACTAAGACTATTATTTATACTGAAAACGGGATTTTTACCATGTTTCATGTGTTGATATCGGTAAATCGAAACAATAAGTAAACATGGTAAATATCCCGTTTTCAGTATAAATAATAGAGTTGGGAAATGGCTTAATAGATGATGAAAATATTATAATATCATTGTAATATTCCTTGTTGGCTTTCAGGATATGGCACCAATATATTTGAACAGAATACAACCGTTGGGTTGGAACTCTTTAGAGCATTACGGGAAAATCGCCCTTACAGGTATGTACGTCCGATCGCGAACTAGCAAATTCACAGTTCTACTACTGATAATTATGTATGGTCAAAGTTAGAACTCGAGTGATCAAAGCTTACGTATCATGTTATCGACCAATCTTTGCCGCCTATGGCCATGTTACATGCAAAGTCAACTATACAGGGTGTAAACGAACGCTTCACGCATCCGTCAACCAAGCATTCAGTACATCAAACTAAGTACCCCTAAGCAAAAATTTTTGCTGGGAAATGACTTTTTTTTTTGGGGTCAAAAATCACATTTTACGGTAAAACTCAAAGTAGCACTCTTAAAACATTGTGCTAGTGGATGCTTTGAATAGTAAACGGGTCAAGGAGGTAATTTAAGTAAAGTTAAAACCTGAAATACTTACTAGTATTTACAAAAACAGCTGTGAAAAATTTGGAACTTTGACCCCCAATATCTCCGTAACTAGAAGGTTCCCAGGTATGGTCTAGAACAAAAAAATTATCGCAGTGGTGGGGAGAACAAATGCCCTTCGTTTGCATTAAGGGTACTTTAACACCCTATATACCTATCGCACCCAGACTTGGTCTAAACTTTATTTATTTATGTACCTACCTACACACAAAGGGGTTTGAGTAACTCTGTATGTACAAGTGGCGTCTTTTTTTTTTCAGCGGCCACTTTTAATTTTCATGTTAATTTGTTGTGCTGTGTTAATAATACGATATACTCAATTATTTTTGTCCAGTGACTTAGAAGCGAGATATTTGCGTTTCAAGATTTCAAAAATGTCGTCAATATAAATACTTCGATTACTGTCCAGCGTAAAGAAATCTTAGTTATATTTTTAGAAGGTTGATCAGATAAGTGCCACTAAGCCACGCTTACCTAGGTTGGTCTGTGAATGGGTTACATACCCATTATATACCGAGTTTCCTCCGTGCCTCGCTGTTGGTCCTGGCTGCCATATACTTATAGATCTTTGGCAGTCGTTACAGGTAATCCAGTGACCTGCAAGTCTGACAACCACTCTTAACTTTGGTGTCGTATTACCCAGTATTAACTGGGTTGTGGAGGTCAGATAGGCAGTCGCTCCATGTAAAATACTGGTCCTGCGCCGGCTAGACTGGAAGCCGACCCCAACATAGTTGGGAAAAGGCTAGGCAGATGATTATATTAGAGCTGGCTATACTGTTTTACGATCGTCTGTCAATGTGAAGTTAGTATTGTGGATTTTGGGAAATAATAAAAACACATTGTTATAATAATAATAATGAAATGAGACACTAATGACCGCAGGGAGGTATGGCAGAGCAAGGAGCTGCACGGACGCTTTTACCGGGCCTTACATGGAACCGATGTAGATTTTTTAGCGTCCGTATCCTGGCTGCGTTTCGGTAACCTTTTCGGGGAAACCGAAGGTTTTGTCTGTGCAATAATGGACGAAGTTATGATGACGAACAACTACCGGAAATACATTGTGAAGGATGGCACGGTTGACATATGTCGGGCATGCCACCGTCCTGGAGAATCGATCCGACACATTATTTCTGGATGTTCTCGTCTGGCTAACGGAGAATACTTGCATAGACACAACCTTGTTGCCAGGATTATCCACATGCAACTTGCTTTGAAATACAACCTTGTGGAAACAGAAGTGCCATACTATAGGTATGCGCCCGACCCAGTTCTCGAAAATGGTAATATTTCATTGTATTGGGATCGACCTATCGTCACTGACAGGACTATTGTTGCCAATAAGCCTGACATTGTGGTGATAGATCGATCGGAGCGTCGCGCAATGATTGTTGATATAACGGTCCCGCATGACGAGAACCTCGTGAAAGCAGAGAAAGATAAGCAATTCAAGTATCTAGATCTGGCTCGCGAGGTTGTCGACATGTGGCACGTGAATACGGCAATCATTGTGCCGATAGTCGTGTCTGCCAATGGCTTAATAGCCAAGAGCCTCGACGAACATCTAAGGAGGCTCTCGCTTGGTAGCTGGATCAAGGGCTTGATCCAGAAGGCAGTACTTCTGGATACGGCGCGCATTGTCAGGAGGTTCCTCTCTCAAGAGCCCTGACCACCAGTAGCTCGGACCCTGTTCCCAATGCCGGTGGGCTACTACTTTTTATATTTTTAAATGTTTTTTATATCTTTTTTTTTAAGAAATATTTAAAAATGTATTTAGTATAAGGAAAGAAAATGAATAAAGGAAATAATAATAGTAATTCTTTATTTCAGATTTCAGAATCCATAAACTAAAAAATCAATATCAAAATTAAAATATTACAAAAATTAAAATCATAATTCAACATTATTAAAATCATAATCAACATTATTAAAATCATAATTAACACTATTAAAATCATAATCAAAATTAAAATCATAATCAAAATTAAAATCAATGTCAAAATTTAAATCAAAAATTAAAATAATAATCAAAATTAAAATCAATGTCAAAATCTAAATCAAAAATTAAAATCAATGTCAAAATTTAAATACACAAACAATACTAAAATTAGACTTTACATATGATTGCATTTCATTAAATGATAAATAAAAACACATTTTTAAATCTTCGTCCATTTCATTCTCAATGTCATGTCGAATAATCGTAACTAAAATTGTGCTGGCGGAGTCACATTATTTTGATTCCTGCCCGATCCCATGTACCATTATAATGGACATTACATCAGCCGCAGCAGCTCAAGGTCCGTTTCGCAATAATACATGAGCAACAGTGGCCCAATGCAGCCCTTGCGTAGCTCTTTCTACGAGAATGTACCTACACGTAATATGTCCGATTGTCCGTCTAGATCAGTGGTTCCTAACCTTTCAATATTGTTACCCCTGTGACCACAGATATAGATAGACCTAGATAACGCAAGAGCAACAACTTCGAGCGCCTCTTCGCGTGCCTAGCTTACGTACAAGCGTCGGCGCTGGTGCAATAGTGCGGGTTGGGGCGAAGGGGGCGCCGTACGCGGTGGCGTCTTTGAATCGATTTGATTTTCCCAAACTAAATAGTGCTTGTGACGTCATAGTAGGTAGTCTAAAAATAGCACGCTTGGTTTTCATACAGATCGCGATACTTGCGTTATCTAGGTCTATCTATCTATATCGGTGCCTGTGACCTATTAGAAAAACCGATTTAACCCCGGCCATTAGTTACCGATCGAATGTTATCAATACAAACAAAACTAGCAAATATTTGAATGAATCACAAATTACCAGATTTAAACATTTGCCGCCCGTAGGCTATTCAGATTTTACCGCCCCTACTAACCTCTGCAATACGATACCCTAGTACACTACCATATTATTATTTCTGTCAGTTATATTGTTATTTTTTTATTTGTGTGTCCACACACATTACACCAGTCTTTCCCGTTATTGATGTGAACTAATGAAGTGAACGAAAATAAACACATTAACTGGAACTTATGAATGTGCACAAGGGGATCATTGTGGAAGTTTCTAAATTATTTACAAAACCCATGATTTAGTGAGGATTACGCAAGAATAGTACATACTCGTACAAGTGGCAGGCGCGTTCTTAGTCTATGATTTTAGGGGGCGTCACCCAGGAATTTGGTTGGAGGATTGATGATGATGATGATGATGAAAGAGCGAGCGAAGCGAGATCGTTTTTTTTTGGATTCTGCATAGGAATGATTACTCTCTCTTGTGCAGAAACTGTGTTAATAATATAATTTATAAAATTTTCAAAACACTGCTGTATGAAATGCCCAGTTGTATCGAACAAACTCTTTCAATACACTTTCATTGAAATAATATGATAAAACGTTTAGTGTTTTTCTGCGTTTTGCTTAATACACCGTTTTACTATTACATTTCACACACAAACTCTATCCATAATCTTTGCACCACGTTGACCACTTCGTCTCCACCTACCTACTCTCTTTTTAATCATTCGATGACGTAACTAATTTATTGGAAAATATTGACCAGTTATCCGTATCTCACTCACAAACCGCGAACCTAGAGGATTGCCAAAATATTATTACTTCTACTCCGGACAACCTAATTATAATGACACAAAATATTGGGTATCAGGGGCACCCAGCTTGAACTTTTCAAAAGCTACCTCTCTGGACGAACTCAATGTGTCCGTGTAGATAAACATAAAAGTTTTCATCTTCCAGTTACACACGGCGTGCCTCAGGGAAATACACTGGGGCCCGCCTTATTCCTCGTGTACAATTGTACATAAATGCGCTTTCTTGTCTTAACCTTCCCAAATGTGAAATTATCTCTTTCGTGGATGACACCGCGTTGGTGCACGGGTGATAGTTGGGATGAAGTCTTCAGTATCGCTCAGAGTGGCTTTGATACGACTAAAGGATGGCTACAAAAAAACATACTAACGTTAAACGTTGCTAAGACAAAGTATATTTGTTTCAGCATTAGGCAGGCGGTACGGCCTACGAATTGTTTCACATGTGTGCAATTCTTTGGATAGTTGACATGCTCACCTCTGGAACGCGTTAATACTCTTAAGTACTTTGGTATTACTTTAGACAAACTTTCAAGAACATGTCAAACATTTTTTTACTAGAGTGAGAAAGATAGTTTGACGGCACGGTTGGCGCAGTGGCTCAAAAATGGACTGCTGCGCTGCGTGTCCGCGGGTTCGATCCTTCCATAATAACTTCTGATCGCTATACATAATTTGTTCTTTCAAAATATACAAGTTTCATTACTGGTCGCTCGACTTCAAAACAACGCCAACTTTACCCAAACCATTTTTTCTAATCGTTGAATATTATAAATAAGCATTCAAATACATGTGTCTCCATTTTCAGGCGAGTTCACGACATTCAGGGGAGGTTATAACGGTCCTGTCGAACCGTACAATACAAGTAATATCAAAGTTCCTACCACAATAATGTATGGAGATAATGACCGGTTTAGTAGTAAGGCGGTAAGTAAACGGATTTATTTATTTGGGTATCCTGCCTTTTCGCCGATTATTGCATGATTATTGTTTGGCAGAATATCACTTGCCAACCAACGTTTCACATAGACAACTAACGATTAGCTTTTTGTAGTTTCATTTGGTATAATTATTGTTAATATTATAATGACACAAAACGTTTGGTACATTTATCATTTGTCAAACATTTCATTTCAAATTGGCAGCAATGCAGAGCATTATTTTTCGCTCGCTCGAGACTTGGGGCACCCCGACTCGGACAGGCTAGGTTAGAAGGGGATGGTGGGGTGGCGACACGACAACGTTTTAATAAAAATAATTCTTTCATGTTTTACGTTGTCATAATTATTATTTATTGGTTTTAAAAGTTTTGTTTTATGATTTTGTACTTTTTACCTATTCATACGTTTTTTGTTTATTTTAGGGTCCCGACCCTTTTTAAAATTTTTAATTTAAGTTTTATTTAATGCTTTTTAAACTTTTGATTCAGGTAGGAGATATTTTTTAACCGACTTCCGAAAAGGAGGAGGTTATCAATATGTCTGTATGTTTTTTTTTTGTATGTTTGTTATCGCATATCTCCGCCGTTAATCAACCGATTTTCAAAATTATTTTTGTGTTCGAAAAGGTATACTCCCGAGGTAGTCCCATTGTTACCAAATCAGGATCTGATGATGGGATCCCAAGGACATCGAGGGCAACCCTCAAACTTTATAGGCACTTATGACGTTTTCGATATATTTTCTAAACCTGTTTGTATTATGTATATGTATATTATAAGTATTTGCGTGTGGTCATCATAATATCATGTGGATTCACTGATGATGATGGAAGGTATAACTCCTCAACGGTTAGGAGTTGGAGCATAATTCTTTAGTAAAATATTATGGGGACGTATATATGGTTGTATTCTTTCAGGTTATCTAGGTGAGCTAATTATGGAAGGTACTAGGTACTCCTAAACGGTTAGGAGTTGAAAGCAATAATAAGGGAATCTTGAATGTTAAATGTATAGTAAATATTTGTATAGGATATTACAACTAAAAATTGTAAAATAAAAAAACTTTTTTGCAAAAAAAATAAACCGACTTCAAAAACACAAAAACAAAAAACACAAAAAAGTGAAAAATAAACTTAGAAAAAGCAGCTTCTGAAGTCGGTGGCAAAAAAAACGAAATCAAACAAACAAAACGTCACCGACTTCAGAAGCTGCTTTTTCTTATGAAGTTTATTTTTCACATTTTTGTGTTTTTGTTTTTGTGTTTTTCACTTTTTTGTGTTTTTGAAGTCGGTTTTTTTGTTTCAATATACAAATAAAATCCTTTCATTTGATACCCCAGTAAAAGTTTTTCGCTTACCATCGTTTATGTATCCCCTCTTTCACCCCCATAACTATTAAACGGCTGAATCAATTTTGTTCAAACATGGCTAAGAACACTCCCGACAAACTCCCCTTTCAAACAAAAACAAGCAAAATCGAAATCGGTTCATGCGTTCGAGAGCTACGATGGCGCCGACAGACACACACGAATACAGACACGTCAAACTTGTAACACCCCGTCGTTTTTGCGTCGGGGTTTAAAAATTACAGGCCCACATCCCTAACTCCAACATTTTCTAAAATAATTGAAAAATCCGGTACAAAGACATTATGCGACTACTTGGAATAATATAATAAAATTTACACCGGTGTAAATATTATTATATTATAAATAGGCTTTCTGATCCGGATCAGGAAGCCTATTTAGAGTTGATAAAAGATAACCTGTCTGTGCTATGAAAGTATACGAGTAGATATGGCAAAGGCTTCTGAGACACCTGAGCAGATCTACTCGCTAATTGCCGGGGGTGGGGTGGACGCCAATGGGACTTTTCAATACGTGTACTTACTTACATTACTACATGTACTTTATTGTTTACAGGATATAGTGCGGCTAAGTGAGCTCCTGAAAGCTAACGGTGTCCTAGAAAACGTAGACGTAGAGAGACGTACATGGCGCAAGTTCAACCATGTAGGATTCGTGGTCGCGAAGGACGTCGGGAGGCTGTTCAATAGACCACTCGTCAAACACATAGACAAAATGTATAATAAATATGGTTCTGTGTAACAGATTTGTTTTTTTTATCTGACAAAAAAGGGTACTTTAATAATTATTATATTCCTGCCCTTATCCCAATTAATTTGTGGTCAGCGAGGCATGTTTTCTTCTTCCATGCTCCTCCATGAGTCATCATCACAGTACCTGCTGATGTTTCAGTAGTCATCATCTTCCATTCCGTATGTACATTGTACTAGTATCCGACCGAAGCATCGGCCGCCTGCGGCTGAACTTTCAGCTTCAGCCAAAATTCCATGAACTGATACATGGTTAAGTAATGCTTTTTTAAGTTGAAGATGATTAAAATTACCTCGCAGCAAAAGTTTAAGTAGACTGTATCGGGGTGGAAGGGACGATGCTAAAACGGTTACGACGTAGATCATTTTGAACCCTCCCATAATAGTACATGACATATTGATACAAGTGGGAAAACATTACCAAGAAAGCCATGGCGAAAGCAGTGGCGGATTAAGCAAAGTTGGGGCCCGTAGCAAGTCGTATCGCAGGGCCGTTTTGTTTTGTTTTTGGCATAATATTATGTTATGAACTGGTGTAAACAATGAAAAGGAAATTATTTATTTCAGACACATGATACAGGTTCATATTATGACAAAAAAGCTTTTTAACAAAAAATAAAAACCAATATAAACAAAAAATAAAACACAAAAAAGTTAAAAATTAACTTTAGAACAAAAATCAGCTGAAGTCGGTGTCTTTTGTTTGTTTGATATCGTTTTATTGCCACCGACTTCAGAAGCTGATTTTTGATGGTTCTATTTTTACACGACTGCCCCAAAAAAAAGAGTGTTATGTTTTCAGCGTTCATGTATGTATGTATGTTTGTGAGTTTCTTTATTCCACCATAACTTCTAAACGCCTGAACCGATTTTGATGTATTAGATGTGGTAGAGTCAAATTCTTTGCGTCATCCAACATAGGCTAGAGAAAAAATCAAAAACATAATAGGGTGGCTGTATGATCCCTTGCTGGACCATTTATTACTTTTAGACGATGGATGAATTGAATGAAAGAAAGTAAAATACTGAAACACTACTGTGTTGTCCGAAAGGTATTAAAAGTAAAATGAACTTAATGTTCTGATGGTGTGGAAATTAAGTTTAATAGTTTAAGTTTAATAAGTTTATTAATGCTTCCGTTTACATAATTGAGTTTAGTGTTTGGAGCCTCCATTTAAGCAAATAATGCCTGTGTTAGGAGACTCCGCTCTTCCATAAAATAGCAATAATTACACGTACTAATGCTAGAATTGAATTACAATTAAACTTAAAACTAAAAAAATATATTAAGGACGGTGTTGAGAGTATATCTCGAGTATGGATTGTACAGTGAGTGGGTGTGTGTGTGTATGTGTGTGTGTGAGCGTGGATGCAGGTGTATAGGTGAGGGTTGTGGGTGCGCGTGAGTGTGAGAGTGTATATATGGCGTTGTGGTGTATTTGCTAGTATATATGCTCTAGAAGTGCCTCTGTGTCATCATAGGTAAGTGTTTTAATATAATTGGTTAAGGTTTTTTGAAATTAAATGAGTGACGCCGCCCTTGTTGGTTATAACGAGAACGCCTGGCTGTCTTGAAAGCGCAACGCGAACTAAACTAAGTATAATGAGTCGAAATGAACGTGGCGTAAACTGCTGAATTGCAGATTGTGCGGTTGCAACGTACATGCTCCCGAGCGGGAAGACGAAAATGAGATGAACTTGAAAATATGAGTAACAAGGTGATGCCAACTGGTTCTTATACTTGATTATTGACAAGGTGATTCCAATTGGTTCTTATTCTATGTTTACAGTCTCTACTTGAACTCTGTTTTACGGGACATAGGCTCTGTACCTACTTGTTTAGCTCAGCACTTTTGCAATGCTATTCTCTACGGATACAGCCTTGTTGGCAGCGCTGCCGCAGCGGTGAAACTTAGGTTGGTATTCACTAAGCTGAATGAAGCTACACTAGCGCTCAAGGCTGTGACGGCTGTGAGTTAAAACTAACCTACGGAGTAGTACGGAGGGCAAATTGACAGTTCTTGATACATTTTGGTATTCACTAAGAAAAAACAGCGATGAATACGCTTACGACCTCGCCCGCAGCCTCGCTTACAACTGTCAAATCCAAAAGCTACAATAATCGCGCGTACTCTTGACAAAAATAATAAATTGTACTTAAAATAAAATTAATATTTCGATTCTTTTAACACGTAATTGAAAAAATGGCAGCTGGATTAGGACTCATATAGCTACATTTATTAGAGCAAGCTAAGAAAAGTGATGATTTGAAGAAAGCTCAACAGGCGAAACAAATAAGAAATATTAAAACAATATCCCGTGATACAGATTTTATTCATATTTACAGGCTTTCTGAGGATTTCGTAACATGTGATGATATTGTGTAAAAGTCATTTCCCAGCAAACATTTTTGCGTAGGGGAACTTAGTTTGATGTACAGAATGCTTGGTTGACGGATGCGTGAAGGGTTCGTTTACACCCTGTATAAATGCATTTTTATTACCAAACTAGCTGTACCCGGCATGCGTTGCAATGCCCTTTTTCCTACCTCCTACGTTCCTACTAACCTACTACCTACCTACCTTAAAAATGAAGACAAATAATTATGACAAATGATAAATCAGTGAGTTTTTTTCTTAGCTTGGTTGATATGGAGTCTATATTCCACTCTCACTGTTTGCACTCTATATTAGTATAATCGCCCAAAATCTGCATTCTATTAGACATTGTGTGTTCGGTTTCTCCTCCAGGCATTAATGGTTGCTTTTTCGAGCCAAATAGCTATGGTGAGAAAACTTTTATCAATAGATAAAAGTTTATTAACACCAGGTGCGTCCAAAAACAGGACTTCTCCAAACGCATTATCTACTCTGAAGCATCCTCGATCAAATATTTGTCGCTATTCCGTTGTCAAATTTGAGCAGCCGTGTTGCTGTGTTTCAGCTAATTCTACGGGATTATAAAATTTCTCGGGCGCATATTCCCTGTCGATGCGTTTCCTGTCGACTGTAGGAGTGGGCAAACCCTATTGAGAGAGCGGGTTCCAATATTTCTTGAGAAGACATTAGGACTATAGTGACAATCTTGTGTTTCGTGGTGCACTACCACAACTGCCCCGCATCCGATACCTAATCTACAAAAGGTAACGTCATGCAGCTTGATCATTCCTTCAAGGAAAATTTCAACAGTTCAATTCAGAAAATGGTGTGAAATGAACATCGTCATCTATCGAGCACAAAGATAAACTGCAAAAATATACCTAATGCATGGAAATCGATAGAAGACACACTTTATGCAATGTAGATTTTCATAAAAGCGTCTTCTGGTTTAATCCAGTGTACGCTGAGCTACATTTCGATAAATTCGATTTCAAAGTTAACTTGTGAGCACATTTATTTATTAGTAACATTTTTTTTCAATAGATGTCGCTGCATGTATCTTCTGCAATGATGATAATTTCTTAAGAACACTTTTAATATATTATCTTCTTTTTATATTATATCTTTATTGTGGAACAGATTAAATATATATGTCGCCGCGAGAGTGTCTATCTGCTGGGATCATTAGTCAATCTAATTAATAACCAGCTTATAATAATAGCTTAGCTTAGCCTTTTATAATAATTGATGAACCTGCCATCTCTGAGATATTTATACAGTTATTACGGGATCGATATTGAAAGACAAGAGCGACATTGCCATCTGTTAGCTTTTGTGTTAACTACTACAGAGATGGTTTGTAATTGAATGGTCGACGGCTCGAATAATGATTTATTATACAGAGTTCTTTAACTAGAACTATAGTTAAAATTAAGATCAGCTAATTGATTATGAATATTGGGATGATAATGATTGCTCACTTGAAATTAGGCTGTATAAGAGACGTCATTGCACATTGTTGTGAAGATGGCGGCGAATACGATTTTAATGGTCAATAACTCAATTTATAATCTGAAACCACGACTAAATCAGTTTCTTTATGTAATTATAAACTAAAAAGTCATAAGATTATTTTGTAGAGCAATTTATTAAAATTAAATCCTTTAATTAGCCGGAAATGGCGTAAGTAACATTCTGATGTAAAAAGTAATGAACCAATTAATTAGACATTAACTTAATAACGCCTTCGCATTAATATTGGTATTGTTTTATTGTTAAATAATTATTACAATCAATTGTGAATTATTTTAGTATTGTTTATTGGTTTTAACTGATTAAGTAATTAATAACAATACTGAGTGCGTTGTACTTCCGCTAGACGGACTAGAGACGCGTGTGACGAAAGATGGACGCACACATTATGTCGCGTTTAGCAAATAATGTAAATGAAAGTGGTTTTTGATGTGATTAATATTAATTAGTGCAAACGAGAATTGTAACATAATTTAAATGGAGTTTCTTCAACCCATTCTTCTCCATAGTAACAATGATTTATGTGAATGGATCTCAACCTCTGAAAAGTTTATTATGTGCCTGTAAATGGACTATTGTAAATAAACGTTTGGTGTTTGAGTCAAGTATTGTGTGTGATTTCAACTACCCATTTACCCATCTGCCACGAAGAGGAATCTAAGGCGAAGACAATATGGCGGAGGCCATTGATATTTAGGAGCAGCGTTCCTCAAGTGGTTTTCCCGCCTTAACATATATATAAAAAAAAAATTAGAAAAATAAATGTAAAAGGCAAAAAAATATTCAAACAAATCACAAAAATGTAACCCGTAGTGGTGATCGAGCCTGCGACTAACTGATTGCAGAGCGGTCGCATAACCGCCAGGCTATTTCCTCTGTTGACACTGGTCCTAAATAGCCGTTAAAATGCTCGTCATGACTGAAAGTTAAAACTACCTGCATACCTACTGCTGCCAACTTTCTTCTTTTTTTCTTTCATTAGAACCTTCTCCTGACAATTACAAACACAACAAAAAAAGAATTAGCGAAATCGGTCCAGCCGTTCAGTCGTGATGCGATGACCAAGGAAATATGGATTCATTTTTATATGTAGAGATATGTAGAGACTAGCTGTTCCCGGCATGCGTTGCAATGCCCTTTTTCCTACCTACTACCTGCCTGTGTACCAACTACCTACCTACCTACTACCTCCTACCCTACCTACCTACTACCCTACCTACTTACTACCCTACCTACCTACCTACTACCCTACCTACCTACTACCCGACCTACCTACTACCCTACCTACTACTCTACCTACTACCCTGCCTACCTACCTACCACTTTCTCACCTTTTAAACCTTCCCTGGACTTCCACGAATAATTCAACACTATAATTAGCCAAATCGGTCCAGCCGTTCTCGAGTTTTAGCGAGACTAACGAACAGCTATTCATTTTTATATAATAATAGCTGTACTCCGCGTGCGTTGCAATGCCCTTTTACCTGCCTACGTACCAACTACCTACATACTACTAATTTCTCACCTTCTCTGGACTGCTACAAATGTTTCAAAACCAAAATTAGACAAATCGATCTAGCCGTTCTCTAGTTTTAGCGCGACTAACTAACAGCAATTAATTTTTATATTATACGCAAACACCATTTGACAAATCGTTTTTCTATTGGGAAAGAAACAGTAATTATTTGTGATTTTTGTGTGTCGTATGGTCTGTTTGAAGTTGTCATTCGTTGACTGAACAACTGAACGTCACTCAATTGTTTTGCCTTCCCAGAACCTCTCCAGAACTTGAACTTTATAGTACGGTATTAAAGCTCAAATTGATTTTACGTTTTAGTTAGAAAACGTTTGTATGGGAAAAAGAAAAGGGCTGTTTTTAGGGCTTTTCCGGCCATTATTCGATTTTTTCTCGCCGTAAAAACCATCCTTGAACTTCAACGAACATTTAAAAAAAAAATCTGCCAAATCGGTCAAGCCGTTTTCATGCTATGTCGTGACAACGGAAAACGGGTTTTATTTTTATATATAAGAAGAAGAAGAAGATGATTATTGCCAGATCCACTATGAACACCAGTTTTTTTTTGTAACCAAAGTTATCCGAAACCATTGACCAAAAAACTAAAAACCATATTTTGACAATCTGCCCAAATGTCATCGGGATGCGCGCGTCAAAAGTTACGTACGGGAAAATAAGGAAATTATAAATAACGACACTACAATGTTTTTATTTTCGCCTTGTTTAATGTGTACATGTGTAGTTAAATAACTAGCAATCGCAAAATCAAATGTTTCAATCTTTCGGAGATTGCTGTCAGCACAATGCCGAATAAAGGTAAATACTGTAATAACAACACTTGTAAAGTTTCTAAGCACGCCTGGAGTCTTTATAGCAGTTTTAGCCGTTCTTGAGTAAAATAGAAAGCTAATAATATGATTATCTTATGAAACCTTGATCCGACTGCAGGATAGTTAGACTGGTTAAAGCCGGTACACACTAAAACTAAGCTCACGAACTTTCACAAATAAATTATTGAAAGACTCTTTAATATTGTATCATATAAAATACAGGTAATGACAAAACAGTTGATTCAGTATAAAAACTACAACATCAACTGATTTCTTTTTTCCATAAACATCCCTTTAAGCACACAGTACACCGCCTTCTACAATCCAACATACTCTGTTACTTCATGTGGGATAGTAGCCAGATGATTAAGTATGTATCATTTCCTTCACAGAAATGAATCGCAGTCAGCCAGTGGACTCTAAGGTCCTCAGCCCCGCACCGCAGCAGGGGATACCTGTCAAAGTAACACCAGTTGTCTCTAAGGCGGTAGTTGTCAAGGTAAGTGGGACAGTTCTTTCACACATATTGTCCTGGTTTTGCTTCACTGTCAAAATGTAAATTATGTTTATCTTCATTGAGTTAAGCTTGCTGTTGAGTTGCTGCCATTGAGAAGGTTCTAAAGTATTAGGAGTTGTTTATACTTGTTGCAATATAGTTGCTGTTGGGTTGCTGCTGCCGGGGTTGTTATAGTTAGACAAACGGGGTTGTCGAGTATAAACTCACCTGTGTAAATGATTTGGTTTACATAAGCATCCTCAGACGTAATGAACCCTTGCTGGGTTTCTGAGGTTTGAAAATGGGATATTTACCATGTTTTCTGTTTGTATGGAGTTCCTGTTATTTAGGTGCTATTGCAAGAATCATGATCATGAATAAATCAGGAACTCAAGACAAACAGTAATCATGGTAAAAATCCCGTTTTCTGTGTTAATGAAAATGTTAGTGACCATGTCACTTTAAATACTATTACTACTGAAAACGGGATATT
Organism: Diarsia brunnea; assembly: GCA_949774965.1. NCBI lineage: Eukaryota > Metazoa > Arthropoda > Insecta > Lepidoptera > Noctuidae > Diarsia > Diarsia brunnea. The sequence goes on along the minus strand of OX459004.1, from coordinate 20,137,606 downwards.
TACCATGTTTACTTATTGTTTCGAGTTCCCGATATTTCGGTGCTGTTACAAGCACCATGATCACGGATAAACTAAAGTCATTGCGGGTGGTTGTTTATGAGCAGACAAATCGGTCTACCCTCTTTCTTGTTAGTTTTTTGTGTTTGGTACTACTACCATTGTCACTCACTACACGATTTTATTCCCGACACACAAAATTCAAACTTTTTTCGGCACTTTTTAGGTGTTAACACAGTTGAACCACTGGATTCAAGGCTCTCGACAGTTGTATTAATTTGATAATTTCAATGGCCTCTCTATATAGTGGCATTCTGTCGAGATATCGTGGATAGATCCCTTTTTCAGTATTCATAATAGTGTTAGTGACCATGCCAGTTGAAAAACTTGTATCACTTTAAATACTTTAATATGATCCTTGTTCTACTGAATCTGTTCTTGATTGGTTATACTCTGCTTTCAAGCATGTCTAAGGTCGTAGACTAACTTTTAGTCTATCTATGACAATGATGACGGAAAATTCTAAAATATAAACATGCTTTTAAAGCAAGTTCTAGTTTCCTAAGCCCTCAGGTTCCAGTAGCCTCAGTATGTAATATGTAATGCCTCCATGTATTGTGTAATTTATTGCATATCCTTAAGTCCACATCTCTCTTCTTCAAAAGAAGTCCACATACAAACCATATATTTTGCTAATGGTTTTGGAGAATTGATTATTTTGTCCACCCCAGCTCCCCGACAGTCTACCAACACCTTGGTGCTATTTTGAGGATCCCTGATTACCTGGGTTACCAAAATTCTTTGCCCTGCATATATGTACCACCTTTGTGCTACCTATTCATGTACCCAATATGAACTGAGCAAGTTTTGTCCGCTGTATGATTTACAAGGAAAATAGTAAAAGGAAGGAGTATGCAATAGAATGCAGCATATTGTAATTTCTTTTCACACAATATAAACATACAAAGAAGTCATTTGTGAAGCACATTACATACCCTAGAGTCTAGAGTATTTTATACTAACTCTGCCAAAATGTCGAAAAATCTTTACCTTGAATTAAATTTTTAAGCATCTTATAATGCAAAAATTGCACAGCTGTTTTTGTAAATACTAGTTTTTCAGGTTATAACTTGACTTAATTATCTCCAACACCCGTTTATTATTCAAAGCATCCACTAGCACTATGTATTAACCTTTCGAATGCCGGAACGTAGATCTACGCGAGACATAATGGCTTTTTAATTGTGTCTAATTACACGGCATACGAAAGGTTAAGAGTGCCACATTAAGTTTTACCGTAAAATGTGTTTTTTGATCCCAAAAAAAAAGTTATTTCCCAGCAAAAATGTTTGCTTATGGTACTTAGTTTCATGTACAAAATGCTTGGATGACGGCTGTGTGATGGGTTGATTTACACCCTGTATATTGCAGCCAGGGCTAACAGCTTAACGTGCTTTCCGAGGCACGGAGGAAACTCGGTATGTAATGGGCGGTCACCCATCCACAGACCAACCTAGGTAAGCGCGATTTAACCTATAGATCGACCCGAGTGGCAGTTATTATTAAGCCACGAGCTCCTTCCATTTGCTGAGTTGAACACAAGACAATGTTTGTTATTTATGTTCTTTCTCCAAAAGTAGTTTACAGATATGTTATGTATTTAAAAAAAATTACATTGTTTATTATTATATACTTTTTTTTATTATTTATTTGTCTCTGTAGTAAATCTACACCTGACCATTGTATCGAATCTGGTTCTTCTAACCTAACAGACAGATGTGTTGCTGGGGAGTTTGTTCCGCCACTTCTTCTTTCCAGCTAAAACACTAGAGAGTGTCGAAGGGTGGCCGTTTTGGGGGACTGTCTCTTGTAAATAAGTAAAGTAAATTTAATTACAGTGATAAGCGAAAATAATAAATTCAAAATTAGAATTTCATTTGTTTATCCTATAGGTACATACTTAAATGAAATGATTCATGACAAATTTTAATGTGTGTTTAAGTTGGCGTACATTTCACCTTTGAAAACTAAACATTAGCGCTTATCTTAAAACTTTTTGTTCTTTATTTGTTTATTGTGACTTTGGGACGTCTGAAAAAGTATTTTTTCTAAAACATGGATACTTCGCCTGCAGAAACCGCCCAAGTGGACTTAGTGAGCGTGTTGTGGCTGAAAATTGCATCTATGCCTGTCTTCTGTTCTCTCTCGAGCTACGGAGCGTCCTAGGCAAAAAATTACTGAAAATGTACACCCTCTGTGTAACTCCCGTGATATTCACGAGAGACTCACATTACACCCATTTGACACCCCCTGATCCTTTATGAAATTTATGATGAAATATCCTTCAACGCCTAACCATTAAGGAGTTATACCATCCATCATCAGCTCATCAATGTGATGGTGATGGCTACCAGATGCAAATATTTGAATAGCATTAAAAAAACCAACAAACACTTAATACGTGCCTATTACGAATCGAGTCGAGAACATCCTCCTTTTAGGGGATCATTCCCACTAGTTCTACTGCACAGTCCTACGATAGTCCTCCGAACTGCGGGTTGCTCGTGCAGTGTGATTGAGCGTATTCAGTCCATGAAATACTTGGGAATTACTCTAGACGAAAACTTATCTTTTAAGCCACAAATACACGCATTATCCGGCAGGGTCAGGAAACTCATATACGTCATGAAAAAACTTCGAGACTGCACACCCATTCCCATTCTACGTACTGTTTACTTTGGTCTCTGCCAGTCCGTCCTCCAATATGGAATCTCTGTCTGGGGTGGAGCGGGTAAGGCTGCATTTATCGAAGCTGAAAGAGCACAAAGAGCCGTCATCAAAGTAATGCTAAAGAAACCTCTACTGTATCCAACTGACCATCTCTACAAGGATTTCCCGGTCCTCCGCGTCCGACAGCTTTTCATTTTAAATGCAGTACTTCTTACACACAGAAAATTAAAATCTAGACCAGACTACACAGCGATAACATCGAAACGTACATTTAGGATACCCACACCCCTAGCAAACTCTCTTATGGCCAAGCGTTCTTCAAACTATTTACATCCACGCATATATAACGAAGCCCAAAAGAACTGCAACATAATAGACCTCAAAACCCCCTTGTGTAAAAAGGTAATAATAGAATGGCTCCTCACTCTCTCCTACGACGAAACAGAAAAAATTATTTACAAATAGCTACGCAAGCAAGACTACACAAATCGACATCACTCCTAATCTCACTCAAATACATACACACACGCACACACACACGCACACACACACGCACACACACACGCACACACACACAATCACGCACGCACACACACGACACAAAATTTAGCTTATTCTTTTCTGTATAACATATATATTGTGACAGAGTTTTTCTTTTCTTTTTTTTAGTTTAATTTTTAATTGTTGTTTTTTTTTTCCACTAATTTTCTTTATGTATTTCATTACTTTTGGTTTTATTTGTTCACCGTGTACGACCCTTTCGAATAACAAAACGAATATGTACAACTCTGATCCCCAAGATACAGACTAACGTCTAGTTTGGGGATCACCGTTCTAATTGTTATGTTTATGTACCTGGTTATCAATAAATAATTTGAAATTTGAATTTGAAATTTGAAAATTTGAAATTTGAAATTTGATTCAAGGCGGCACGAAATCGTAGAACTAGTGAGAATAAAATTCCCACTAGTTCTACTGGTCCTATGAAACAATTTATAGTAGAACTAATGGGACTTTTCGTTCCCGCTAGTTCTACGATATAAGGGTGTTACAAAATCGTAAAACTAGCGGGACTCAAGTTTCTCATTCGTTCTATCACACAGTTTAGGGTACAACTACGGCGGATTGTTTTTCTCCTACTTTTCAATATGTTCCAGAATAGTAGATCTAGTGAGTGTAACTTTAAGTTACAAGTACTTCTAAGCAATTAAGTAGGAAGAAAAAAGGATAGTAAAGTCCCACAAAACTACCAGGAGAATAGAAGTAGGCAGGAGGTATTGTATTTTTGGTAGGAATTTTTTTTTTGAGTTGAAAAAAAAAGGATAGGTAAGTAGTAAAGTTCCACAAACTACCAGGAGAACAGAAGTAGGAAGGAGGTATTGGAATCTTTAAAAATCAAATCATTTTTTTTTAATGCATGGTATTAGAAAGGCATAATATGGATTTGATTTAAAGATTCCAATACCTCCTTTTATTCTTGAGACTTATATGAACTGAGACGGTTGCATTGGTGATTGTAATAATGATTACTCAGTAAATAGACATTTGTTACTGCTGGGAATCTTATTCCTTTCATCCTTGGGTTGAACCTGAGGATTGGTGGGGACTTTTGACATTTATTTTATAATGATTAATTCAAGACCTTCACCAATTTTCAGTTCTATTCCAAATAGACATTTGAAATAACAAAAAATCGCTGGACTGGACTATACAGAATTATATTTATTATACAATTTATCAATGTGTTTGACGAGTGGTCTATTGAGCAGCGTCGCGACGTCCTTCGCGAAAATGAAGTCTATGTGGTTGAACTGACGCCATGTAGGAGGCCCTATTTCTTCTAAGACAGTATAACGCGCCAGCTCTTTTTCTAACCGCACTGTATCCTGTAAACAATAATAGTATTAACTGGTATTATAGTACATAGTTAGTTTACTCAAACATGGTTTTTCCATTATTTAATACATTAATGATACAGGAACCTGTTGTTTTTCAACCTTCTAAAGATCTGCTCACTTTACATAATTCCAAATTGTTATATAATATGTTATACCCTTTTCACAATAAACTGGTATTGATGGCAGGAGTTTTATCAGGAAAATATTTAAAGTTTTAGAAATTAGTAACGAAGTTGATATTATGAGGAGGAGGACCGCTTATTACCAAACTATATACCTAGGTACTTACCTACTTTTTTTTTTGGGGTTTGGGAAATCTTCAAATAACCCCTCCCGCTCTTGTGCAGAATGAAAGGGAATGTCAGACTTCTACTAACTAAAAACCATCCATGTTCCTTCTTAGCCCTTTATGTCGAGGCCGTGGTATCTCTTGCGAACAACCCGCAGCCCCGACAGGAACTATTACCTACTTACATAATATTTTTGTACTGTTTTTACTTGGATTACCAACGTCATACATAATGTACTAAAATATAGAGCGGTCCCCCGACACAACAAAGTTTTAATTAAAATAAATATATTATGCTTTATGTTGTCATAAATTATTTACTAACTTTTGCATGCGACTTCGTTCGCGTGGAAACTTTGATGTGTATGTGACTGCCTCTGGATGTACGTAGTCAAATCGAATGCCAAATGCCAATACCAATCGAAGTCAATATTCCCAATATTCCTTTAAACCGGTGCTGTCGAAAAATCTGTTCCTATCTGACACGTCTTTCTATTCATGGTATCTCTATAAGTACCAATTTTCAGGTAAGTACAAAAAAAAACTTTTTTGCAAAAAAAAACAACCGACTTCAAAAACACCAAAAAGTGAAAAATAAACTTCAGAAGAAAAATCAACTTCTGAAGTCGGTGACATTTGTTTGTTTGATTTCGTTTTTTTGCCACCGACTTCAGAAGCAGATTTTTCTTCTGAAGTCGGTGTTGCTGTTTATTTCAACTTGAATTTTACTTCGTGTAGTACTGCAAACAGATAAATAGAGTAACGAGGGCACGACTTAGCGGTCTCTGAGCGTGTCTCGGTTCGTCTCGCTAATCGCCGGAAATGGGGCAGATGAAACTGAAACTTTTCAAAAAAGTCTTTGAAAAGATTCAGTGACATCTGCCCCATCCCCGGCGATTAGCGAGTAGATCGATAAACGGGAAACAGGACTCTGCTGTCTAACATACTGTCTCACCGTTGTTCTAACGGACGTGATAAAGTTGTCTGCGCCCATGCTAAACAGATGTGCAGGTGCTGACCCACTTTGTGCGATATTAACCTATTGAACGCCAGAAGCGTAAACTCACCGCGCCCCACCCACGCCAAGGCACACAAATCTACAAAATTGTTATTTTATCTTATTTGACAATATTTTGTATAAAAAAGCAGATACAGAGTTTAAAAAAATTATGTTTTTTGTCGGCTGTAGCCGACGGTGGCGTGTTGAGCACGTATTCGTTTGTCGGCTATACCCGACCGTGGCGTTCAAAAGGTTAAGAATTACTCAGTAGCAGCCCGAAGCCTGGAACTGTGTTTGATCAGATGCTCGTCCCCCATTACTTGTGAGTTAGGACTGAACATAACTGCCTAAATTATGTGTGTGTGTGTGTTTTGTGCGGGGTTCACAGGCCACTTCATCATTCTCCCTTAAGGTACGATTCCGAAACACGCTGCACGCAGCAGTGCTGCCGCGACACTACTGGTCCCCGTACAATTTCTATTGGCTTATATGAGATTACATTCCGAGCTAGGCAGCAATGTCGCGGCAGCAATGTAGCGGCAGCACTGCTGCGCGTCAGTGTCGCCCTACCGCCGCGACAGACCAGTAGTGACGCGTCTGCCGCCGCAGCAAGAGTACCTACTTGAATGTTGACACGTAAATTGACAACAAAAGGATGAATTTCTCTGACTCAGAAGACGAACAGAGCGACACTGCCGCGTTGCTCGGAATCAGCGCGGCAGGCAGCACTGCTGGGCAGCACCTTAGTGGCAGCACTGCTGCGTGCAGCGTGGTTCGGAATCATACCTTTATCCCAATTTATTTGGGGTCGGCGCAGCATATCTTATTCTTACATACTTCTCAATTACTCGCCGTCTCATCAGGCAGCTCTTTCTAGCCATATCATCCTTCACACAGTCCATCCAGCGTTTCTTTGGTCTTCCTTTACTCTTATTCCCATCCACATTCATTCTCCAAACTTTCTTCACTACATTTTCCTATTTCGCGGCATCACCATCACCACGACTACCGATTACCACTAAACTTTTCAGTCAACTTCGCTACTTTTAGACTTCCTCTAACAAATGAGTGCATAAGCATATCATTTGTTATTTTATCCATTGGCGTAATGGTGGATCTCATCACACACATCACTCTTAGCATTATCATCTCAGCCACATGCAAATGCCTTTCATTCAAAGGTTTTTGAGTGTCAGACTTCTACTGACTAAAAACCACTCATGTTCCTTCTTAGCCCTTCATGTCGAGGCCGCGGTATCTCTTGCGAACAACACGCAGCCCTGACGGGATTTCCCAAACCCTTAAGGGGAACACAGCAGTGGATGACTTTGAACGATTTGACCTCTGTACTGGCTTTTGTTTATTTTTCGGCCCCTACCGGCAAACGACTGTACTACAGAAAAACGTACCAAAGAACAGAAACGTGTCGCAGAGTGGTCATCGTATTTGCCTAACATATTTTGTTTCTCTTGGAGTACAATGTATGAATAAAATATTTAATTATAAATTATACACTTTGACTAATGAAGTAATAACCTAGCTTTCATTAGTTATTTCCCTGAGCACAGGTACTCCTACGATACATTCTTAAGGTCTGATAAAGACCAGGTAACTGCTTATCGGTTCTCAGTGACGGATGTAGTTAGAATGACCTAGCTTTCAAATTTTATCTGTCTGAGCACGGATGCTACTACTTAATACATTTTGAAGGTCTGATGATGACCAGCTAAGTGCTTATCGGTTCTCAGTGACGGATGTAGTTAGAATGACCTAGCTTTCAAATTTTATCTATCTGAGCGCGTATTCTACTACATGATACATTATGAAGGTCTGATGATGACCAGCTAAGTGATTATCGGTTCTCAGTGACAGATATACTTAGAATGCTCCAGCTGTCAGCTTTTATCTTATTGAGCACGGATGCTACTACATGATACATTTTGAAGGTCTCATGATGACCAGCTAAGTGCTTATCGGTTCTCAGTGACGGATGTAGTTAGAATAACCTAGCTTTCAAATTTTATCTGTCTGAGCACGGATGCTACTACATAATACATTTTGAAGGTCTGATGATGACCAGCTAAATGCTAATTGGTTCTCAGTGACGGATATAGCTAGAATGACCTAGCTTTCAGATTTTATCTTATTGAGCACGGATGCTACTACATGATACATTTTGAAGGTCTGATGATGACCAGCTAAGTGCTTATCGGTTCACAGTGACGGATATAGCTAGAATGATCACCATCAGGTAAATGGCACCATCAGTATCCAAGGCCTCTTCGAGCTCTTTCAAATGAGTCCACACACGACGGTTCTACGTGGTGCCATCAATGAGATCCTATACTTACCTTCGGAGTCTACCATCAGGTAGCTAGTATCATCAGTCTCCAAGGCCTCCTCGAGCTCTTTCAAATGAGTCCAAACACGATGGTTCTACTCAGTGCCGTCAATGAGATCCTATACCTACCTTCGGAGTCCACCATTAGGTACGAGACATCATCAGTAATCCAGATCTCCATCTTCCATCAAACGAAATTCTCAAGACAAAATAATTAAAACGATAAAACAATTAACACCATTAAAACAATAACATACATTACATAACATCGCGCCTGTAATCCCCAAAGGGTTAGGCAGAGGTGTACCTAATAGTAGGCGTGATGTTATGTATGTTATTATTTTAATGATTTTAATTGTTTTATCGCTTTTAGCGATAAAACAATTGTAGCAAAAAACAATTGTAGTCGTTTTTGTAGCACGGATGCTACTACATTTTGAAGGTCTGATGATAACCAGCTAAGTGCTTATCGGTTCTCAGTGACGAACGTAGTTAGCATGACCTAGCTTTAAAATTTTATCGATCTGAGCACGGATGCTACTACAAAATACATTCTGAAGGTCTGATGATGACCAGCTAAGTGCTTATCGGTTCTCAGTGACGGATACAGTTATGATGCTACAGCTTTCTGCTTTTATCTTATTGAGCACGGATGCTACTACATGATACAATTTGAAGGTCTGATGATGACCAGCTAAGTGGTAATTGGTTCTCAGTGACGGATATAGCTAGAATGACCTAGCTTTCAAATTTTATCGATCTGAGCACGGATGCTACTACATGATACATTTTGAAGGTCTGATGATGATCAGCTAAGTGCTTATCGGTTCTCAGTGACGGATACAGTTATGATGCTACAGCTTTCTGCTTTTATCTTATTGAGCACGGATGCTACTACATGATACATTTTGAAGGTCTGATGATGACCAGCTAAGTGCTAATTGGTTCTCAGTGATGGATATAACTAGAATGACCTAGCTTTCAAATTTTATCGATCTGAGCACGGATGCTACTACATGATACATTTTGAAGGTCTGATGATGACCAGCTAAATGCTAATTGGTTCTCAGTGACGGATATAGCTAGAATGACCTAGCTTTCAGATTTTATCTTATTGAGCACGGATGCTACTACATGATACATTTTGAAGGTCTGATGATGACCAGCTAAGTGCTTATCGGTTCACAGTGACGGATATAGCTAGAATGATCACCATCAGGTAAATGGCACCATCAGTATCCAAGGCCTCTTCGAGCTCTTTCAAATGAGTCCACACACGACGATTCTACGTGGTGCCATCAATGAGATCCTATACTTACCTTCGGAGTCTACCATCAGGTAGCTAGTATCATCAGTCTCCAAGGCCTCCTCGAGCTCTTTCAAATGAGTCCAAACACGATGGTTCTACTCAGTGCCGTCAATGAGATCCTATACCTACCTTCGGAGTCCACCATTAGGTACGAGACATCATCAGTAATCCAGATCTCCATCTTCCATCAAACGAAATTCTCAAGACAAAATAATTAAAACGATAAAACAATTAACACCATTAAAACAATAACATACATTACATAACATCGCGCCTGTAATCCCCAAAGGGTTAGGCAGAGGTGTACCTAATAGTAGGCGTGATGTTATGTATGTTATTATTTTAATGATTTTAATTGTTTTATCGCTTTTAAGCGATAAAACAATTGTAGCAAAAAACAATTGTAGTCGTTTTTGTAGCACGGATGCTACTACATTTTGAAGGTCTGATGATAACCAGCTAAGTGCTTATCGGTTCTCAGTGACGAACGTAGTTAGCATGACCTAGCTTTAAAATTTTATCGATCTGAGCACGGATGCTACTACAAAATACATTCTGAAGGTCTGATGATGACCAGCTAAGTGCTTATCGGTTCTCAGTGACGGATACAGTTATGATGCTACAGCTTTCTGCTTTTATCTTATTGAGCACGGATGCTACTACATGATACAATTTGAAGGTCTGATGATGATCAGCTAAGTGCTTATCGGTTCTCAGTGACGGATACAGTTATGATGCTACAGCTTTCTGCTTTTATCTTATTGAGCACGGATGCTACTACATGATACATTTTGAAGGTCTGATGATGACCAGCTAAGTGCTAATTGGTTCTCAGTGATGGATATAACTAGAATTACCTAGCTTTCAAATTTTATCGATCTGAGCACGGATGCTACTACATGATACATTTTGAAGGTCTGATGATGACCAGCTAAGTGCTTATCGGTTCACAGTGACGGATATAGCTAGAATGACCACCATCAGGTAAATGGCACCATCAGTCTCCAAGGCCTCCTCGAGCTCTTTCAAATGAGTCCAAACACGATGGTTCTACGCAGCGCTGTCAATGAGATCCTGTACCCACCTTCGAAGTCCACCGTCAAGTAAATGGCATCATCAGTCTCTAAGGCCTCCTCGAGCTCTTTCAAATGAGTCCAAACACGATGATTCTACGCAGTGCCGTCAATGATATCCTTTACTTACCTTTTGAGTCCACCATCAGGTAAATTACATTATCAGTCTCCAAGGCGTCCTCGAGGTCTCAACACCATTAAAATAATAAGATACATAACATAACATCACGCCTACTATTAGGTACACCTCTGCCTAACCCTTCGGGGATTACAGGCGTGATGTTATGTAATGTATGTTATTATTTTAATGGTGTTAATTGTTTTATCGCTTTTAATTATTTTGTCTTGAGAATTTCGTTTGATGGAAGATGAAGATCTGGATGACTGATGATGTCTCGTACCTGATGGTAAACTCCGAAGGTGGGTATAGGATCTCATTGACGGCACTGAGTGGAACCATCGTGTTTGGACTCATTTGAAAGAGCTCGAGGGGCCTTGGAGACTGATGATACCAGCTACCTGATGGTAGACTCCGAAGGTGGGTATAGGATCTCATTGACGGCACTGAGTAGAACCGTCGTTTGTGGACTCATTTGAAAGAGCTCGAAGAGGCCTTGGAGACTGATGGTGCCATTTACCTGATGGTGGTCATTCTAGCTATATCCGTCACTGTGAACCGATAAGCACTTAGCTGGTCATCATCAGACCTTCAAAATGTATCATGTAGTAGCATCTACCAGAAACATTTGCACGACTGATGAGTCGAATATAGTGAGACTAAAATTATTTTACCGTCTTATTATGTATGTACCTATTATTCTGGCAAATAAATTCATTTCATTTCATTTCATCCGTGCTCAGATCGATAAAATTTGAAAGCTAGGTCGTTCTAGTTATATCCATCACTGTGAACCAATTAGCACTTAGCTGGTCATCATCAGACCTTCAAAATGTATCATGTAGTAGCATCCGTGCTCAATAAGATAAAAGCAGAAAGCTGTAGCATCATAACTGTATCTGTCACTGAGAACCGATAAGCACTTAGCTGATCATCATCAGACCTTCAAAATGTATCATGTAGTAGCATCCGTGCTCAGATCGATAAAATTTGAAAGCTAGGTCATTCTAGCTATATCCATCACTGAGAACCAATTAGCACTTAGCTGGTCATCATCAGACCTTCAAAATGTATCATGTAGTAGCATCCGTGCTCAGATCGATAAAATTTGAAAGCTAGGTCATTCTAGCTATATCCATCACTGAGAACCAATTAGCACTTAGCTGGTCATCATCAGACCTTCAAAATGTATCATGTAGTAGCATCCGTGCTTAATAAGATAAAAGCAGAAAGCTGTAGCATCATAACTGTATCCGTCACTGAGAACATATAAGCACTTAGCTGATCATCTCCAGACCTTCAAAATGTATCATGTAGTAGCATCCGTGCTCAGATCGATAAAATTTGAAAGCTAGGTCATTCTAGCTATATCCGTCAATGAGAACCAATTAGCACTTAGCTGGTCATCATCAGACCTTCAAAATGTATCATGTAGTAGCATCCGTGCTCAATAAGATAAAATCTGAAAGCTAGGTCATTCTAACTACATCCGTCACTGAGAACCGATAAGCACTTAGCTGATCATCATCAGACCTTCAAAATGTATCATGTAGTAGCATCCGTGCTCAATGAGATAAAAGCTGAAAGTTGGAGCATTCTGACTATTTCCGTGACTGAGAACCGATAAGCAGTTACCTGGTCTTCATCAGACCTTCAAAATGTATCATGTAGTATGAGAGACTATCATTAGGTACGAGACATCATCAGTCATCTAGATCTCCATCTTCCATCAAACGAAAATCTCAAGACAAAATAGTTAGATAACATAACATCACGCCTGTAATCCCCGAAGGGTTAGGCAGAGGTGTACCTAATAGTACACCCACATTTCGCCAGTTATCTTTAAGTCCCATATAATAGGGGCGAGCCTATTGCTATCGACCGGGCACAAATCCAGACTCCGTGGCTGTTACTTATATATAATATCCTGATGGAAAAACCCAATAACACTTTGCCCGACCCGGGAATCGAACCCAGGACCGGCATCGTGCTTACGACCACTAGACCAACGAGGCAGTCCAAAATTAAAATAATATCATAGATATATCTATATACCAAAATATCTACTAAGAAACGTAGATAATTTACCAATAGTTTTGGAGAGCTCGGCCACGCGTCACTTTACGTTTATTAGGCATAGTCAGCTTAGTCTATGATAGGTGCAAACAACAAAACGAAATTACAAACTACTTTAAATATATTTACAAACTTATTTTCTGTTCTTATTTTACGAAATATTGATAACTATACAATTTACAATATGTTTTAATTCAGAAAACATTAAAAACGTGAACTTTTGAATTTTATTTGTGAAGTAATGACATGCGTGCAGTCCACCCGTGACAACAGTCATCGAGACACTGGCGCAGCGCGTTCCAAGTATGCGCGACGGGTCTTGCGCCGCATTTGCCTCAAAATGTCGGGATTTAATTTATTATTTTAAAATTTTATTACAAATCAGAGAAAATAAACAATACCGATTGTTAAATACATCACTGCGTATTTTTGGGTATAAAATTCATACCGAACTATTCAGCCGTTACAGAGACAAAATTCGATTTAGGTTAAGACATACTACGATTTTTTATTAAATAATGTGAAGGTTTATTAAAATTTTAAACAATACGAATTATTTGTGATGACTTTAAGTATAACATATATTTTTTATATGGAAATCGTACGGAAGGATTCCTCAACAAATTTCTTTAAACATACGTCGTTTTTGGGATTTGACCATTGCAACGGCCTTAATCGAAAAAGTGTTTTAGCAAACTCGCATTATTTTTTAAAGACCTGTCCAACGACATCTCACACAACGGGCTTCGCGAGAAAAAAAAATAACCCTACTTTAATGTGTCAGTACCTATACATTAAAGTGGGGATTTTTGTTTTCATTTGTATATTCATGCCAAATCAGAGCTTTCAAGTAATAAGAGTATTTGAGCTATACTGTGCGGACAGACGGACATACAGACGGACATGGCGAAATTATAAGGGTTCCGTGTTGACTACCCCGACTAACCCTAAAAGCGGAACCCTTGTAGGACTGACCACTTTGTTGTCCGTCTGTCTGTCAAGACCGTGAACTCAGAATCTTGAAAGGTACGAAGCAACGTCTTATGGCATAGATAATGGTAAATTTTCGAAAAGCATACATTTTTAGTTAAATTAAAATATTTTTAATAATTTTAAACTTTGTTTGTACGGAACCTTTGGTGAGCGAGGCCGACTCGTACTTGTTCAGTTTATTACTTTATCTGAGACTATACTTGTGTGAGATAAAGACTTTAACAAGCGATATATCAAATAAATAAAACCGGAAACTTACAGTCTTATCGATGAGCCGGTCATTCTCTCCATAAAGTAGTGAGACAGGAATCCTGATATTACTTGTGTTATAGGGCTCGACAGGTCCGTGCACACCGCCAGTGAATTTAGTGAACTCGCCTGAAAATGAAGACACATCATTTTAATATTCAACAGGTCTAAGTCAAAGTGCAAAAGTTTGGCCCCAATCTGGGTGCAAAAGTTTGGCCCCAATCTGGGTGCAAAAAAATTGCGCCGAGTGTGGCTACAAAATTCTGGACCAAACCGGGGTGTAAAAGTTAAGACCAAGTCTGTGACAGAAAGAAAAGAGAAAATTATGCTTATTTGGTATTATTAACAAAAACACCTTTAAAATTATACAAAACAAACAAACTGATAATGCCAAAAAGGCCTCAGTTCAGCATAATGCCAGATGGCAACACAGTGTGGTGTAGTGTGTGTACCATCTGACGCTGATTTGACACACAGTTGACTTTGCATGTAACATGGACGTGGGCTGGCGCTACAGATCGATGGATGTCGTGATATACTAAGCTTTGATCACTCGAGATAGTCGAGATATAGTTCTAATTTTAACCCGTGTGAAAACTCGCCGTCGTCGTCGTGCAATCCCGGAAACAGTTATTTGCAAACTTGCCGAATTCATGGTGTTAATTCCATAAATAGTAGATACGTACCTGTGAGGGCGATTTTTCCGTAATGTTCTAAAGATCCAAACGGAAACGGCTGTATCCTCCACAAATATACGGGTGCCATTTCCTGAAAGCGATCATTAAACATTACAATGATTGTTATCATCTGCCAAGCCTTTTCCCAACTATGTTTGGGTCGGCTTCCAGTCGAACTGGATGAAATACTGCTTTATGTGTCAGCTGGCTATTTTAATGTTCTTAAGGCCTACGACCTAGGCCATAAGAACAACCTAAGCCCTGGTTGATAAGAATGAAATATGTTTTTTTTTAGTTTGGAACGTTGGATAAATAAAATATAACCTAGTAAAAATATCATTCCGGGATGTTGCTTCGTAGCTACGTGCAAGAAGGACAAACCAACAAATGCACTTCAGCGTTATGTACATATATTTGTTAATTTAATTTTTCACAGCTGTTTCTGTAAATACTAGTTTCTCAGATTAAAACTTTACTTAAATTACCTCCATGACCCGTTTACTATTCAAAGCATCCACTAGCACAATGTTTTAACAGTGCTACATTGAGTTTTGCCGTAAAATGTGATTTTAGACCAAAAAAAAAAGTCATTTCCCAGCAAAATTTTTTGTTAGGGGTACTATGTTTGATGTACAGAATGCTTGGTTGACGGCTGTGTGATGGGTTGATTTACACCCTGTAGGTATATTACACTCGGGCGGGAATACTATAGCTTTTCAGTAGTGCAAGATGTTTATTTTTTTATTTTATATTTGATTCTACATCCAATGCAACGTATGTATATCTCGTGAATTTGTACAGTGTATAAAGAAATATTAGTAGGATTATAAACATTCCGTACCCCGTCATGTTGTTCTGAATCATCACCGAACAGAGCTTCTACTAATATTGTGCAGAGGTCGATTGTCGGACGGTTCTTAATGCACAGGTTCTCCTGAAGTACGTGTATAATATTCGGCATGATTGCTACCCAGCCTATGCCTTTAGCCGCATTCTGTAAACAACAAACATATTTTATTTCACATAGGCCTACATGGGCACTTATAAAACGTGGACAAAAATGTGCACGGTTCGGGTTGGTCGTTTCCTATGGAGAAGAAGCGGGAAGAAACTTCATGGTTACTCTTTTAATCTAGTTTGGTTTTACAATATTTCATATTTTCGGCATACAGAAAGATTTATTCTTTCAAATAAGTACGTATAGTGGAGCGCCGTAAGATTTATAGCTCGGAATTCAGTTCCCGTTAATGAATCTTCATAAAAACTGTTGGACTGCATTGTTAAATGCCCAATTAAAAAAGTAAAAAAAATGCGCGCTTTTCTTTTTTTTTACAACAACAATTTACGGAAAAATTAAAGGGGCAAGGGAAAAAAATGTTTAGAGCTAATAAATAATATTTGTCTAGAAACTTTAATATAATTTATTAATATTTCATAAAAAATTACGTATTACAACAAAAAAATATTGAAAAAAATACGGACCTCAAAGTAGTAGAGAAACCAGTACACTTAGAAGAAATACAGATAGGTATCATAAAACAAAGTCGCTGTCTTGTCCGTCCCTATGTATGCTTAAATCTTTAAAACTACGCAACGAATTTTGAAGCGACTTTTTTAATAGATAGAGTGATTCAAGAGGAAGGTTTTAGTATATAATTTGACCGACATCCACGCGGGTGAAGCCGCGGCCATCAGCTAGTTCAAAATAATACGTACTCTGGACCGATAGTTGTATTCTTTCAGGCTATTATGTTTACATTAAATTTTATAGACCCGTATTACGTGTTTCGTGCTTTTTCTAAAGGTTTTCAAGTATTCGCATCTAGCATTCATCACTTCATGTTGATGAGCTGATGATGGAAGGTACAACACCGTAACGGTTAGGAGTTGGAGGATAATTCTTTAATAGAATATAAGCAAAAATAAGGGAATCTTGAAGGTTAAGGGTTTGGTTTCTTGGTTGAATGTTAAATGCTTAGTAAATATTTGTATAAGATATTACAACTAAAAATGAAAAAATAAAAAAAACTTTTTAACAACAAAAAAACCGACTTTAAAAATACAAAAAAGTGAAAATAATAAAAAACAAAAAAATATAAAAATAAACTTCAGAAGAAAAATCAGCTTCTGAAGTTGGTGGCAAGAAAAAACGAAATTAAATAAACAAATGTCACTGACTTCAGAAGCTGATTTTTCTACTGATGTAAATTTTTCACTTTTTTTTTAAATTTTCACTTTTTTGTGTTTATGAAGTTGGTTTTTTTCAGTACTTTTTTTGTAATCAATGAAAAAAGAAGAGCAAAAATTTTGTTTTGACTTGTTTTATTTGGGCTTTTAACAATGCTATTCAACAGTTTTTATGAAGATTCATTTACGGGCCCATGGATTTCATCGAGATTTTACAATATTTGTTAATAATAATAATATTGGATATAATTATAATATGGAATAATGTTAATAATTCCACTATTATTGACATTAGAAAGGATGGCACTGCTGACATGACGAGTTATAGACAACTGTGGAATGCAGATATAGAGCGCCAACCCTAAATAACTTGTGATAAAGGCAGGGAATAATAATCATCTACCAAACTTTGTCCCAACTGTGTTGGGTCGTTATCTAACCTAGCCGAACTACCAACCGCCACCAACAGCTTCTGTGTACAAAATAATTATCTTAAAATCTGTTGCTTACCGATAACTGTAAAGTATTCAACGTCAAATCGGTTATATCTTTCAGGTGGTCCAAATACATAGCTGGTGCTAAACCCACGAAGGCTATCAGCTTGTCATTGTACTCTGGCCTGAGAGCCATCGTGGCGAAGAAATTGGTGGTGCCCAAGGAGTGGCCCACAAGCATGATCTTCTCCAGGCCTGTGACGTTCAGGATATAGTCGATCACTGCTGGCACGTCGTATTCGCCGTGTTCGTGGAAACTGAAAGTGGGTAAAACTTGAATGAATACTACAGGATGAGAAAAGAGATCTCCGATGTTTTTAACATTGTTTGTCTACTATCATAATTAAGGTTTAGTAGTTCGAACTACACTAACGAGCACATTTAATCAGACTACATTTTGTACATTTCTTCATAATTAATTCGTTATTTAATTAATTTTGTTATAATAATAAATTGGGTCCACCTTTACGAAAAAAAACCGTGCAAATTATAAAATGGTTTGATTAATAAAAAAAGGGGAATACAGTCTTCTAGAAAATAAAAAAGGAACCTATCAAAGATACAATCGATTCACTGATAGTACAATTAGTACAGTTTTGATTTTATTAGACACGCACAAAACTTGTATCATTCAACGGATCATTCCCACTAGTTCTACTGCACAGTCCTACGATAGAACTAGTGGGATTTTTTTTTCCTTTTTTTCCCACTAGTTCTACGATTCAAGGTGGAACGAAATCGTAAAACTAGTGGGAACGAAAATTCCCACTAGTTCTACTATATAATTTAGGGGTGTTACAAAATCGTAAAACCTGCGGAACTCAAGTCTCTCATTCGTTGCATCTAGTGTTGGGATTGTATCCGGATAAATACTCAAAATGGATAAATACTCATAAATGTCCGTTTTTACTTGAGTATTTATCCAAAACAGCGGATAAATACTATCTCCAATTTTTGTAACGTAAATTTTATCAATTTACAAACAAAAGAATTGAAATAAATGAAATCCTGAAAAATTAATATGTATCGTACTTTATTAATCACTTTAACAATTATGAAAAGCCTTAATTAACAATGATTTCACCCAATCATGAAAATGTTCGCCAATCACTATCCAAATCAGAAAAAAATATACGTATTTTGTGAGATACTTAAATAATTGTTATATATTTGGGGGGTATGAGGAACACGGGGTAAAGTTCCTCATCCTCCATAGAAAAGGAAGGATCCTCCGACCAGACGTGTGTTGTGTCTGGTGGGTTAACTACCCGACATATGTAAGTCGGGATTTTCTATATTGGCTAATGTCGCGGTTTATGTTGATAGCGTGATGTAGGATTAGCCAATTAGTTCGCATGTGTTGCGATAGATGTCGCTGTCGCCACATCGCTCCCCTCCAAGACGAGGTCGATAGCAGGTTGAGTCTTGATCCTTGCCAAGCCAGTGGGAGGTTTTAGTGAGTTGGAACCGAATGCCGCATAGTTTTCGGTGAGTCAAAACTGACTGCGGTGATGCCCCAGTGTGCCGGGGTGATGCTGCTGCTGCATAGTATGTACAGTGGGCGCGGAGTGATGCAGTGCTGCGTAGTGGCTGGCTGCTGCGTTGACCAGGAGAGAAGTGCGTCTCTGCTTGCTGACCGGCCGAAGTGCAGTGTGCTGTGCCAAGGTCGCTGATGAGGCTGCGGACCAGGTATGCGCTTCCGCTGCAAGCTGGGGGTCAGTATACCCGATGAAGCCGTGGTTGCTGGGTGGCGGTATGACTCGCTGCTCGAAGGCTTGAGGAAGTGATGATGACGTTTGTAGTAGCGGCACGAAGGCTGCGCTGACGTTCGTGCTCGGGGTCACCAGTTTGGGGGGTATGGGGAAATGGGTGTAAAGTTCCCCATCCCCTATAGAAAAGGGAGGATCCTCCGACCAGACGGGTGTTGTCTGGTGGGCTAACTGCCCGACATATATAAGTCGGGCTTTTCTATATACGTTAATGTCGCAGATAAAGTTGATAGCGCGATGTAGGATTAGCCAATTAGTTCGCATGTGTTGCGATAGATGTCGCTGTCGCCACATACACAACGAAAATGACTAAAGTAATAATATAAGCGACCACGGCTTCAACGGGTATCCTGACCACCAGCATGCAGCGGAAAAGCATACCTGGTCATCATCCTCAGCCATCAGCGACCTTGGCACAGCACACTGCACTTCAGCCGGTCAGCAAGCAGAGACT
This sequence comes from Diarsia brunnea, assembly GCA_949774965.1. Taxonomy (NCBI): domain Eukaryota; kingdom Metazoa; phylum Arthropoda; class Insecta; order Lepidoptera; family Noctuidae; genus Diarsia; species Diarsia brunnea. Next base: position 20,117,952 of record OX459004.1, on the reverse strand, counting down.
CACTTCTCTCTTGGTCGATGCAGCAGCCAGCCACTACGCAGCACTGCATCATTCCGACTCACTGGAGCATAATGCAGCATCACCCCGACTCACTGGGGCATCACCGCAGACAGTTCCGACTCACCGTGAACTATGCGGCATTCGGTTCCGACTCACTGGAACCTTCCACTGGCCTGGCAAGCATCAAGACTCAACCTGCTATCGACCTCCGGTCTCGGAGGGGAGTGATGTGGCGACAACGACATCTATCGCAACTATTCGCAACACATGAGAACTAAAATGACAAATCCTGCATCGCGCTATCAAAGTTATCCGCGACATTAGCCTATACAGAAAATCCCGACTTACAGTTGTCGGGCAGTTAGCCCACCAGACACAACACCCGTCTGGTCGGAGGATCCTCCCTTTTCTATTGGGGATGAGGAACTTTACACCCTGTTCCTCACACCCCCCCAAAGACCACTATCATCGAAATCTTTTTCGTCAAAAACTGTTAACATAATATGAAAATATAGATAAGTAGTGCGCTACTTTACTCACTTTAACAATAACAAAATCTTAGTTTTCACTACAATTATGAATATGTCGTCTATTTCTGTCAATATGAGAAGTTTGTTTACTACAATCATGAATCCAGTCAATCACTATAATCATAATTACGTTTTTTCTGAAATCAATTACTATCACTATAAGATGCTTGTTCATCATTATTAGAATTCATCAATTCACAAACTGGAACTCGCTTCTTGATTCTCTCAAATCCACTGATTCTTCATCAGTATTTGTCTGTACTGGACATGGTGATGGAACATCTTCATCATAACTGTCCCTGTCTGCCTTAACTTTCACGCTCTAACTTTGTCGTAGAACATATTCCTTTCCACCAGGTTAAAGGGCTGATTTCGTTACTGTTTTCCAAGTAACGTAATTTTAATGTAATGTTTTGGAAAGCCCAACTAAATATACTAGCCATTCAATACGAAAAACCAACCCATGCGCAAAAATAATATTTATCCATCATTTTAAGTAAATATCCGATAAAAACGAGTAATAACGAGTATTTATCCATTTCTGATAAATACTCGAGTTTTTATCCACCGAGAATTTATCCTCCGCCCATCACTAGTTGCATCACACAGTTTAGGGTATAACTACGGCACAAACTACCAGGAGAGTAGAAGTAGGCAGGAGGTATTGAAAACATTATTTTTTGGTGAAGATAAAAAAGGATAGGCATTTAAGTCCCACAAACTACCAGGAGAACAGAAGTAGGAAGGAGGTTTTGGAATCTTTGAATCAAATCTAAATTATTCCTTTCTAATAGCATGCACTTTTTTTTGTTGGAGATAGGAAACCAGGATAGTAAAGTCCCACGCACTACCAGGAGAATAGAAGTAGGCAGGAGTTATTGAAAACATTATTTTTTAGAGATGAAAAAAAAAGTATCGTTCAATAACTCGTGCCTACATCTATTCTCCTGGTAGTGCGTGCCGTAGTTGTACCCTAAACTGTGTGATGCAACGAATGAGAGACTTGAGTCCCGCAGGTTTTACGATTTTGTAACACCCCTAAATTATATAGTAGAACTAGTGGGAATTTTCGTTCCCACTAGTTCTACGATTTCGTACTACCTTAAATCGTAGAACTAGTGGGAAAATAAGGAAAAAAAATCCCACTAGTTCTATCGTAGGACTGTGCAGTAGAACTAGTGGGAATGATCCCATTCGACAGCTAGTTTCAATACAATACAATATTGTTTGAGACAAATTCTTCTAAAGGGTTACCTACATTTCCAAAATTTGAGGTAACAAAGTTACTGTATTCATCAGCACAATGAATATAGTAACTTTGTCGGCTTTCTCTATATCTACAATTTAATATGCGCCCGAACAACAATATATCATGTAGCAGTAAAATTTTAAGAAAACTAAAGAATTTCATTAAAAACTAATGGACATACCATGTCCTTGGGAATCCATCTTGAATATAAATAGATACGTGTGAAAAACACGGAACGATTGCGTAACATTTAATTTTAATGATAACGTATCAGAGTCGTCAGAAATGTGAATGGCCTCTCGCAGTTCAACCTATGAGGTTGTCGTCGGCTCAACCGGACTATCCTGTGGGCGTGCCTTGAGTGTAAGGTCTTCAGCCAGGGTAAAAAAAACTTACAAACTAAGCGACTTCACGGTACGAACCTCAGCTTGGGGGTCGCTGGGGAGCACAGCAGGGGACAAACTAAATCTGAGTAATATCGTTATTTAGGGGTTCGTTTAAAACTACAGGCTTACTCGATCCCAATCGAGTATGTTTTGTCTATGTTGACAAACTCGCCCACTGGACCAGGCCCACTGAACACCTAATAGAACGGACTTATAACGAGCATTCCCAGTTTAAAGCTTAGTATCGCAGTGTATTACGTGGAGGCTGAAATTCGTACTGTCGTCGATATCATTGCTTGGGTTCGACAGGCACAGTCTGAACAAGAGTTCTAACTCACCTGAAGTTCCAGAATTCCTTGTCTGTTTTGGTGAGGTTCACGTGCGTTGAGTGAAGGGTCCCTCGTAGGTTGGCTAACCAAACGTCGTACCCTGCGTCAGCTAGGAAGTACCCTGGAATCATAAAGATGACAGTTTTCAACTTGCGTTTGAGACTAAGGATGGAAAACTCACTTTATTGAAAAGAAACGTTGCGTTAGAGTGGCTGCTGAAACAGTATGTTTTATAACTGAAAAACTGTTGAGATTGAAGTTTCTTTAAAATATCTTCGAAGAATGTGTTGCTGACGCCATTATTAGATCTAGAAAATTCATTACATTCATTTATGCATTCTATAAGGATATAATAGAATGCCGCCGAAAACTAAATGATAATTGAATTTGCATAACATGTTAGTGTATTTCCGTTTTGTTGAAGTCTCCGATGATTCTCGTCCCTTATTAATTACATAGGACTTATAAAAGTACCCCATAAAGGGTGGAAAAAGAAGACCATGGTTGAATTTTGTATGAAAAAATCTTACTGCGAGATTCAACTTGAAACTCATTACTAACACAAATGAATAAAAAAGTTTTTTGGTACCTACTATACTTAAAACTGTTTGGCACTGCACTTGCTTTTCTTAGAATGTTAACAATATAATTCATAGTTCTTATCATTGTATGGAAATTGCATGTATATAATAGGTATACTAGCCAGCGGCTTCGCCCGCTACAACTCGAAGATAATCCCACGGGAAGATAAAATCGGGATAAAAACTATCCTATGTGTTAATCCAGGTTATAAACTATCTGTGTACCAAATTTTGACCAAATCCATTTCGTAGTTTTTACGTGAAAGTGTAACAAACATCCATCCATCCAAACAAACTTTATAATATTAGTAAGAAGTAAGATAGTAAGAATAAATTCAGCGTAAATTGTTTACAAATAGATACATGAAATTAAAAATGTTTGTAGGTATAAATTACGCAATTAGGTCATTCAGGTCATTTCACAAGTTCCTGAGGAACAGGGTCTTGGCTGACGGATAGGCATACAAACAGACAGACGGAAAACAAAGTGTACATACAAGGGTTCCGATTTAGTCGATCGAAAAAAACACATTTTATAACGTAGAACAAATTCAGTAACCTATATAGACAATTACCTCACCCCCCTCAAAGTATAAAAACAAAGATTTCGCGCTCGCTTCGCTCGCGCATGCGATCATTCTTTTTTCTGGGGGCCTGAACAGGAAAACCCAAAACCCTTTTCACTCAGATTACTATTCTGCAATAGTTAGTTAATAAATAACTCGTCGATAAACATTGGAGTTTCGTGAAGCTAAAATGAGGTTTGACAGGTTCACCAAGGTTTTTTTCGTTCAAGTGTCTAGATTACACCATAATTTATTCAGATTTTTAAATTGTTATTTCCCCTTCCCCCTTGGATCTATTAGCAAGTGGACGTGTTTATAGTTGTTTAAAATCCAAAAATATTAACAAATTGTCTTCATTAATTCGAAACAAAAATTAGGAGTGCATAAGTAGCAAGAGGTTACGCGTATTAAACAGTGAAGTCAAGCCGCTGCGTATGAGTCAGACGCTTTGACGGCTTGCCTTGCGCGTGAGTGTGTGCGAGACGCTGCGCTGGATCGCCCCGCACCTACGTTGCGAGTGAGACAGCGCGCTACATTCATCGCGCGGCGCCTTCGTGTTATTCCTTCAACATCTGCCGCCCTGGTACCTGGTTGCCGCTACGCCGTTGCGCACCGCGTCACTGCGTGCGAGTGTGAGCGTGTCACTCGACATTCACTGTGCATTAGTGTGCTCTTACGTCACTCTGTCGCCCGCTGGCTGGCCGCCGCGCCCGCTGTGCGTGAGTTAGCGCACTCTTCCCGTGACATACAGGTATTGCAACTCATTTTTCTGTCACTTCATACGTACTGTAAAAACATAAAGTCCAAATGCAGCGTGCCGCAAGATCACCGCCTTCACAAGGCCGAGCCGCGTCAGACTCGGACCTATCGTCGATGATGACAACACCTCCTAATGAATACAATATCACTAAACGTGATAAACGCCGTCGCTTATCTAATGACTCCCACGATGATCTGACAGCATTTAGAATGGAAATGAAGGAGCTATTTGGGAAATTGGCATCCGAACAAAAGACACGGATGGATTCACTTGAAAAACTTATCTATGAGCTTAAATCATCGTCAACAAATATCTCTGAGAAAAACACGGAGATTGACAATAACATTCAATTTGTCTCTCAACAAATTAAAAGCGTGGAAAGTAAAATTATGTCCCTAGAAGAGGGGCGTAAATCATTAATTACCGAATTAGTGTTTATGAAAGATAAGTGTGAAGAAATAGAACGTAATTCTCTTAAAACTATGATAGAAATAAGGAATGTACCAAAGTCAAACGATGGCAAGAAAGAGAATCTCTTCAAAATGGTTTCCAAACTTTCGGATTACCTGAAAATAAATTTAGGGACTGGAGATATTAGAGATGTGTATCGGGTACCCAGTAAGAAGGATACATACATTGGAACTCTCTATGTCGAATTATCTAACACCTTAATTAAACAAAACATTTTAACTATGGCTCGGAAATATAACAGAGACAACCCCAAGCTGCAACTAAACTCCACTCACCTGGGAATAGAAGGTAACAACTCGCCGATTTTTCTATCAGAACGACTCACTGCTAAGGGAAGACGACTCTTTTTCCTGGCAAGAGATTTTGCCACCAACGAAAACTTTAAATTCTGCTGGACAGCAAATGGGAGAGTTTTTCTTCGAGAAATGGAAGGGAAGCCACACATTTTGGTAAAAAATGAAGAACACTTGGTCTCCCTTAAGAGTGCGAAATGACTATCACCAGTGATACATCATAACAAGATTTTCGTATTTTTTGGTAGATTAAGTTACTTGTATTTAGCCTTATTGTTTCTTTGCAATACTCTAATAATAACTACAAACACACACACATACAAACACAATCAATTTTCAACATTCTTTCAAAACGCAAATAATTGCACACACTGCTTACATTCGTACAATGCCGTTCGAATCCTGGATGTTCTACATTCTAATTTCATAGATAGCATCACAAATGAGATTACAAATATTTACAAAGTCTCAACAATAATAATATTTACATATTTCGAATTCTCTACATTTTATTTACATATTAAGAGTAGTAATACTATTTCAATAGCCTTTATCATACACGAACAAAACCGAATGATCCTTTGTTGCGTGCCTTTTAGACTATTCTTTCAAAATTCGATAACATAAACAATAATATAGTGACAGATTTAGACTCATCTATGGATATTAAATGCTTTAAATTGGAAAATCCTGAAAACTGTTCGACTATGTTAGAATACAATGCTTTCAGCAATAATTCTCTTACAGTAATAACAATTAACATACGTAGTGTAAATTGCAACCTGGACAAATTTCTTATATTTGTTTCGAAAATAGATATCACAATAGATGTTTTCGTATTAACCGAGTGTTGGATAGACGAAAACAGCATCATACCTACAATAACTAATTACAGCGCATTTAGTACCAAAAACAGTTTTAATAAAAATGACGGGATTATTGTGTACGTTAGAGATGAACTTAATTGCACACATCATGAGCCATTTATGGATGAAGGAAATTGTCTTGTGGTAGATATTTGCAAAAGCTACACACTTATATGTTCATACAGGCCACCTTGTTTCCACAATCCGACAAAATATATTGATTCCTTAAACGTAATTCTACAGGACTGTAAAACCGCGAATATTATTTTCACTGGTGACATCAACTTGGACATCCTTGCGGATAATTTAAATACCCACGCCCATCAGTATCTTAATCTAATGGCTTCATTTGGCTTAAAACAGGCTATTAACCTTCCCACAAGAATCCGGACCTGTATTGATCATTTTATGGTTAAAACCTCGTCTAATATACAGTCCATAGTTTTTGAAGAGCTGACTGATCACGCTCCTATTCTTCTTTACATAGATAAGGCACATATAATAAAACAAACATCAAATATACCAACATCTAGAACCGTTACCAATTTTGATAATATTGACCAAGAACTAAAAATAACACTGAACGATGATTATTTTAATACCGTTGATGTTAATTATACAGCTGAAACTTTAATAACATGCTTACAAAACGCCATAAATAATAACACAAAGATGATCCACTTACCACGAAAAAAAAGGCCATTGAAGCCATGGATAACTGCTGGGATACTAAATTCTATTAGGAAAAGAGATAATCTTCATAAAAAAATCAAAAAACAATTGAATAATGAACAATTACGGTTATATTACACTGCGTATCGGAATAAATGTAATGGATTGATAAAACTGTTAAAGAAAGAATATTATCAGCACCAACTACAAAAACATAAAGGCAATACCAAAGAAACCTGGAATATTATTAAACAAGTATGCTATCTTAATAAAAAGAACGAATGTCCAAAACAACTGCTTACAATTTCTAAAAATTCTGCTGACTCTTTAAATCAAACTAACAAATATTTTACCTCGATCGGTAAGGATCTAGCTAACGCTACTTTAAGTAAACTCCAAATCAGTGACCAAACGCTAGCGAGTGAAGCTTTAACATGTAATGGCCCTCCAAATTCAATGTCATTTGCTCCAACTGACCCCGTAGAAATAATGGATATAATAAGGAACCTTAAATCAAGCAGTGCCACAGGTTGGGACAAAATTTCTACGTCAGTAATTAAGCAGTTATGCCTTAGAGTTAGCTCTCCTATTAGTCATCTTTGCAATTTAAGCCTTAGTAGTGGAAGCTTTCCCAATGCATTTAAAAAAGCTATAGTGATACCTATTTACAAGTCCGGTGAACGTAATGTACCTAATAATTATAGACCTATATCACTTCTTTCGGTTTTGTCTAAAATATTAGAGAAAGTAGTCAATAAGAGATTAACGAAATACCTAGAAATAAACAACATCTTATCCGACAACCAATTTGGCTTTCGATCTAATCGTTCGACTACTGACGCTGTGGATAGGTTAACCTCTAGCATTACATCATATTTAGACAAGGGTGAAAAATGCGTGGGGGTGTTTTTGGACCTACAGAAGGCATTTGATACTGTATCAATTCCTATTCTCATCTCACGCCTTCAGAATGCAGGAATCAGAGGGATTCCACTTATGTGGTTTCAGAACTATTTATCTGGAAGGCAACAGTGCATTAAGATTGGAGAGGAGGTTAGCGACAGTGTTGACATTACATATGGCGTTCCCCAGGGGAGTACACTCGGACCAAGCCTATTTTTGCTCTATATTAATGAGCTTTGCAACATCAAAATTGATAAAGCTGAATTAATTATGTTCGCAGATGATACAGTTATTCTGTTTCACGATACTTCGTGGCACTCAATAAGGACTACTGTTGAAAGAGGGCTACGTATCGTAACGCGGTGGCTAGAAAACAGCCTGTTAAACCTAAATGCGGGGAAAACAAAATATCTTTGTTTTAATATTACCAAATCAGGCGCCCCAAAGGATACAATTACAATTAAGAGTCACACATACCCATGCAACAGGAATCCTTATCTAGATAACGATTCAAGTTGCACATGTCCCATTTTAGCTACATCAAAAACCATTAAGTATTTAGGTATCATAATAGATGATAAACTGAACTGGGGTGCACACATAAATTCGGTAGCAGCCAGGACAAGGAAATTAATACTCGCGTTTAAAAACCTACGTGATGTGGCTGGCAGAGATCTCCTGGTACAAACATATCTTGCTCTTGGACAAAGTATTATCAACTACTGCATCAGTGCCTGGGGTGGGGCTTATAAAACATTTATGATTGTTCTTGAGCGCGCACAGAGATCATTGCTAAAAGTCGCATTTAAATTCCCCTATCGCTATCCCACCAAAGATCTATACAAAGAAATAAATGTTATGAGCGTTCGTAAACTTTATGTTTATGAAGTCCTACGTAGATACCACAAACAGGTCATTCCGAAATTACCCAAGTTAAATAAAAGAAAAGTGCAGTGTCCAGTACCTAGAGTCAACACAAAATTTGCTAGCAGAATTTACAACGTCCAAGCTCCACGGTTATACAATAAATTAACACAATCCATTCATCACATCAGATCATTCAGTAATAATCAAGTCAAAAGTGAAATTATTGCATGGTTGAATGACTTGGACTATGAACAAATTGAATCTCTTTTTGTTGTAACGGTATGAAATACACACTCAATCACGCACACGCTCACCCAAACACATATACACACACATATACATATATATATACACACACACACACACACACACACACACACACAACACACACACAAAACTACACACACGCACATTCCTTTTTCTTTTCTTTTTTTCTTTTTTGCTTTTATTTTCTAGTTTTAGTTATACTGAAATCTAGTAATATATTTTTGTTTGCTGGTCTAAGATATAAGATAGCCTACGTTAAAATTATGAACATATTGTACTTATATTTAATAACACGTTTGTGAAGGGAAGGAACTGACCTTCAAGATACAGTATTTTACTAGTTTGGAGGTCAGGGTCTCACCTCAAAGATACCCTGTAAGAAGTTCATAATAAAGATTATTATTATTATTATGTCCTTTATTTATTTTCTTACATATAATTTACATTTTTAAATATTTCATACAAAACTTATAAAAAAACATTTAAAAATATAAAAAATAGTCGTCCACCGGTGACGGGAGCAGGGTCCAAGCTACCGGTGGTTAGGGCCCCAGAGACAGGAACCTCCTCACAATGCGAGCCGTATCGAGGAGTACTGCCTTCTGAATCAGGCTCTTGATCCAACCGCCAAGCGAGAGCCTGGACAGGTGGTCGTCCAGACTCTTGGCTATAAGACCATTGGCCGTTACGACTATCGGCACAATGATAGCCGAGTCCACATGCCACATATCGACAACCTCGTGTGCTAAGTCCAAATATTTTATTTGTTTTTCTTTTTCAGCTTTCACGAGGTTCTCGTCATGTGGAATGGTGACATCGATTATCATTACGCGGCGCGCTGATCGGTCCATCACCACTATGTCAGGCTTATTGGCAACAATAGTCCTATCAGTGATGATAGACTGATCCCAGTACAACGTAACATGACCTTTTTCGAGAACCGGGTCGGGCACATACTTGTAGTACGGTACCTCAGATTCCACAAGTTTATATTTCAAAGCAAGTTGCTGGTGAATAATCCTGGCTACTTGATTGTGCCTGTGCAAGTACTCGCCGTTAGCCAGACGAGAACAACCAGAAATAATATGTCTGATGGACTCACCCGGACGGTGGCATGCCCGACACACGTCAACCGTCCCATCCTTCATAATATATTTCCGGTAATTGTTCGTCAACATAACTTCGTCCATAATTGCACAGACAAAACCTTCAGTTTCCCCAAAGAGGTCGCCGAAACGTAGCCACGACACGGACGCTAGAAAATCTACATCGGGCCCGTGAAGTGCCCGATAGAAGCGCCCGTGAAGCTCCTTGCTTTGCCATACTTTCCTGCGGTCATCAGCAGTAAGCACCACAGGTTTGCGCCAGTTCTCGTTAGCCATGGACAGCGGGGTGAGTCCCTTGTCCACTGCGACCACATCTCGGTGCATACCCACGTCGCCTTTTAAAAAATATTCTCTGAGACTGCACACCTCGCGGTTGTGGAGGGTTTTCGCGTTTAAAAAGCCTCGACCCCCGCACTTCCGCGGGATGTACAGTTTCATCACCGATGATCGTGGGTGATGCATCCGATTTGCGGTCAGCAATGTACGGACTCTCCTATCCAAGGCGTCGAGTTCAGTCTGAGTCCATTTGAGTATGCCGAAAGAGTAAATTAAAACCGGCATGACCCAACCGTTGAAGGCGCGCACCTTGTTGCCACCTGAAAGAAGGCTATTTAAAACCTTCTTTAGGCGTCCGAAGAAGCGCTCCTTCAACGATTGCTTCATGTCAGCTACGTTAATACCTAACGCTTCCGACATACCCAAATATTTATAGCTTTCGGATGAGGAAAGGGATCTGAGGTGTATGGAATTATTATTATTATTATTATTATTATTATTTAATACTATAAAAAAAAAATTTGGTGATATACCGGCTTATTAGAAGTCGCGCCTATGCCGTAACGACCTCGTGGAGCCCTATTTTCAGCGTTAATTTTTTTTATAAATAATAGAGATAGTTCCGGGAGTCGGGACTTTCTTATGGGAAATTTCCTCTTCTTTCAGGACCTTTTTTTAAATTTCTTAAAAATTATTATGTTTGAAATTATTACCAAAAACTAAATACCATAATTTGGTTTTTCTTATTTTGTTAATAACAATCGCAATTTTGTAATGTGCTAAAAAACCCTTAAAAAACATGTTTCTAAGCGGCATTTCGAATCGAATGAGCTATCGCACACATTTTTAGGAGCATTACTTCTATTTAACACGTTTTTGAACTTGTTGCCTAGACTAAACGTGGCCAATAAAATAATATGTGGCTCACGCCATTATTTCCTAATGATTTTTGAATTTGCATAACATGATAGTTTCTATTCCGGTTTGATGAAGTCTTCCATGAATGATTCTCATCCCTTATTTATTAATAGGACTTATAACTGGTGAAATGTGAGTGAACTATTAGGGACTCCCCTGCCTCACACTTGGGGCATTACAAGTGTTATGTTTATTGAATTTGTAAAACTGATAATGTTATCATGTCAGTTTTTGTACCGGGTTTTATGACAGCTTAGACTTTAGAGGATACTCGCCCCCTATTACATAGGAGCTATGACTGGCGAAATGTGAACTATTAGGTTCACCTCTCCCCCTTGGGGGATTGCAGGGGTGATGTTATGCTTATGATATTTTAGTTCTGTAATCCTATTGATTAAACCATCGATCAGCGTAAAACTTACCAAGGCTTCTCTTAGGTCCCAAGATCACGAAGTTCGAACTGCAGCCACCGAGACCGTGCAGAATTAGGATGGCCTTCTTCCTCTTAGCGTTGAGTTCCCCGGTCTGATTGGCAGAGAGTCTGCCTCCCGGGATCCTGTGCTGTATCAGGATATAGCCATCTGACGTCGTGACGCGGTGCCTTTGCACAGGGTAACCTGCAGCTCTGATGATGCTAGACTGAGGATGATGTCAAAGTCAAACTTTTATTTCAAACAACAACATCCATAGAAGATTATTAAAAAAAAAGTTGGTTATCTTTTGTCTGTCTGTCACTTCTACCCCTAAAAACTTTGTAGTAAGTATCCGTTTTTGTAACTTTTTTTTTAAATCATTGCCCCACATTAGGAATTTCTCCTGTATCGTGGGTGCGTTTACAAACACTTAAACTCACATACACAACGTAACCAAGGGCTAAGAAGGAACATGGATCATTTTTAGTTAGTAGGAGTGTGAGACTCCCTCCCGCTGTGGCCAGAGCGGGAGGAGTCATTTGATGATTACCAACCCTACAATAGTACATTATGGTATAAGTGTGTAACTTTGGTGATTACCGCTGAGGCGCCATTGAGACCCGAGCCGTTAGGTGAGGGTCTTAAGAGAGCCGAGGACGGTAATCATCAATACACACGTGTATCATACGACGTTTTTCAACACACTTGTGAAGAAAATAACAGAAAAAAAAAACATTTTCAACAGTTAAAATGAGTTGTGAAAAAAATTTCGCCATGGCGGGAAAAATTAATCAGTTTTCCAGCGCGCGCATACAATGGCGATCGGCCATAGCCTAAAATAATGAGGTTCCTTTTTTTTGCTCTTTGCGGATAGCGTTTTAGCCACGCTAAAAATGAGGAATTCAAAGTTTTTTTTATTACAGAGAAAACAAAAGTTTTATTTATTGAAAACGTATATACAAGTTGAAATTATCTATTTAAATTCGAAGTTGCATGAAATGAGCAAGGAAAAGGTACAATAATTTATTTGTAGTATTGAACTTTTTAGTAGGTATCGAATCTTTTTTAAGATCAAAGCAAGTCAACCAAAAAAATTAAAAAAAAAGTTAGTTATTCACTTGTGAATAATGGTAATGAAAAATTCACAGTTTGATTACAGGTGTCATTATATGCCTAATTGTGGTGAAATTAGAGTCACTTTATGAGCAAGTGTGTTGACAAAAAAATAAAACCACTGCTCTCAACAAACGGTGAAGGAAAACGTGAGGAAACCGGCATGTCCTTGAACCAAAAATTCGAATACATGTGACATTTACCCCATCCCCTCTAAAAAAGAGGAGGCCTGTATCCCCACAGGGTGAAAGTTATATGCTGATGTTAACTGTAAAAAACATTGCAAGGGTGTAAATGTTGTAAAGCAAACAAAAGAAAATTGGAGTTGAAGACTGTTATAATATATTGACTCCTTGCTGGGTTCTACTACCAGATCAGGCTAAGTGTTATTGGGTTTGTTTGTCGGGAATTTCTTAGCAGCGGCTACCGACCACGAATATGTACTTATAATATTTACATATTTAAATGTTAATCTTTGAAACAATTATAAAGTAATCATTTATTTTTTTAATAAGTTAGAATATGATATACTTAAATGACAAGTTTTTTTATGGGCTGTGTAAACTGTACACGTGAACTAGTCAACCCGTTGAAAATCTAGCGAAAGACCCCAGAGCTAGATTGACCCGACACTATACCGAAGACATCCCGGATGTCAGCCTGTACGAGATTAGGATGGCTCTGAAACAGCTAAAAAACAACAAGGCACCGGGTGATGACGGAATTACGGCTGAATTTCTGAAGGCGGGTAGCAATCCGGTCCTTGAGGCCCTTCAGAAGCTTTTCGATTCCGTTATACTAGAGGCGAAAACGCTGCAGGCATGGGGCAGGGGTGTGGTGGTGCTCTTCTTCAAAAAGGGTGACAATGCCCGGCTGAAGAACTATAGGCCCATCTCACTTCTAAGACATGTATACAAGTTGTTTTCAAGAGTCATCACGAATCGTCTCGCACGCAGGTTTGACGAATTCCAGCCTCCCGAACAAGTCGGATTCCGAAAAGGCTTTAGTACCGTAGACCACATACATACGCTGCTGCAGGTTATACAGAAGACCGAAGAGTATCCGAGTCTGCCTCTCTGTTTAGCGTTTGTGGACTACGAGAAAGCCTTCGATTCGACCGAGACTTGGGCTGTACTGCAGTCTCTCCAACGGTGCCAAATCGACTACCGGTACATCGAGGTGTTGAAGTGTTTGTACAAAATCGCCACCATGTCAGTCCGACTTCAGGACCAGACCTCGGAACCTATCCTTCTGCAGCGCGGTGTGAGACAAGGAGACGTCATATCTCCAAAACTGTTCATCACTGCACTGGAGGATGTCTTCAAGGTTCTGGATTGGAGAGGACTTTTCATCAACGCCAATGGCGAGTACATCACTCACCTTCGGTTTGCCGGCCATATAGTGGTCATGGCTGAGACCATGGAGGACCTCAGTACAATGCTCGATGACCTCAGTGGAGCTTCCGAATGAGTGGGTCTTATAATGAACATGGACAAAACCAAGGTTATGTTGAATGTTCGTGTAACACCCACTCCTATCAAGATCGGAGACTCGAAGACACTTATATTATGTCTACCTAGGACAAACGGTCCAGTTGGGTAGGTTTAACTTCGAGATAGAGGTCAATCGTCGAATCCGATTCGGCTGGGCAGCGTTCGGGAAGTTGCGCGGTATCTTCTCGTCCAACTTACTACAGTCTCCCGAGGACGAAAGTCTATGACCAGTGTGTGTTGCCAGTGATTAGATACGGGACCGAAACGTGGTCGCTCATAATGGGCCTCGTCAGAAAGCTCAAAGTCCCCCAAAGGGCAATGGAGTGGGCTATGCTCGGAGTTTGCTTGCGTGATCGAATTAGAAATGAGGACATACGCATGAGAACCAAGGTTACCGACATAGCCCGAAGAATTGCCAAACTTAAGTGGCAGTGGGCAGGGCACATTACTCGCAGAACGGATGCCCGATGGGGCCGGATAGTTCTGGAGTGGCGACCGCGAACCGGAAGACGTTGCGTTGGAAGGCCTGCCACTAGGTGGACCGATGACCTGGTGAAGGTTGCGGGGACCCGCTGGATGCGAGACGCACGGGACCGGTCAATGTGGCGACACCTGGGGGAGGCCTATGTCCAGCAGTGGACGTCTTTTGGGTGAAATGATGAATGATGATGATGAAATGACTAGCTACACATATTTTTCTTGTGCACTGAAAAATTTTCACCACCGAAACCTACATTGTAGAATGCAATTAATAATTTTATTGACTATGTAATTGTGCCCGGTTGATTATGTAAATAAAGTATCTTTTATAGGTACTCAGTTACTCACAGTTGTCATAAACGCCTCCTTTTCCGACGGCTTCTCAGCCTCACAGTAAATACCGAATAACAAAATCAAACACAATCTAATTAAATAACTCATTTTTATCTAAATCAAAACTAGATCACTTTCACTAAAATTATAATTATTTAAAAAAGGTTCTATTTAAATTTCTAAGCCAATTTCATAGACAAACTAAGGTTCTATTGTCAAATATCCCACCGCGTTGTCCTCTGAATACTGGAGACGGCTGAGTGATAAAAGCCTCTGCAATGGGTTGCCCCATTGCAGAGGTTTTTATCACTCAGACGTAGGCAATAAAAAAATATTGTAATGCGAGTAGCACGTGGGGCAAAAGTCGTCTGTCCGGAAAATCAGCGCTATTATTACTAGTATCTATCTGGGGGCACGGCAGTGCCCCCGCCAAGTCGAGCAATAAAGCGGCACGGCCGTACCATCCTTTTCTCGAAACAGTTTTGGGTATTTTCGACCTCCTATAACTTCGTTGTGGATAAAACCAGAATACTGAATTTTTAGTAACCAATTAGGCGTTGTATAAATAAACACGGTATACTAATTTCAAATTTCATTCAATTTGAACCAGTACTTTAAGAAAAATAACTTATCAAAGTTCTTTAGTTTTGTCACTCACTGACTGACTAACTGCAGACAGCAGACAGACTAGCAGACATAGAAGCTTCAAATTTAAAAAGTAATTAGTGTTTAGTGTATAAGTACATCAAGGAAAAACTAAAAAAAACTAAAATTTCAGTTGAGTTTTCTAGATACACCAACTGCATAAATAACTTTGTAATCCCATATAAATGTGTAGGATTACAAAGTTAAAGTTACATTTTAGCGAATGAATTTCACCGATTGATCTGAAATTTTGCACGTATACAGTGTGTAAATCAACCCATCACACAGCCGTAAACCAAGCATTCTGTACATCAAACTAAGTACCCCTAAGCAAAAATTTTTGTTGGGAAACGACTTTTTTTTTTGGGGTCAAAAATCACATTTTACGGTAAAACTCAATGTAGCACTGTTAAAACATTATGCTAGTAGATGCTTTGAATAGTAAACGGGTCATCGAGGTAATTTAAGCAAAGTTAAAAAAAAACAGCTGTGAAAAATTTGGAACTTTGACCCCCAATATCTCCGTAACTAGGAGGTTCCCAGGTATGGTCTAGAACAAAAAAAAATATCGCAGTGGTGGGGAGAACAAGTGCCCTTTGTTTGCGTTAAGGGTACTTTTACACGCTATATGTACATTGCCTAACAATGCAATATTATTTTGACATAGAGCTGATCTGATGATGGAGCTGGAAGGTGGCCATAGGAACTCCCCTATAAAACGACGCAACCCCATCGAATTTGTAATCGTTTGATTTGTCTTGACGAGTTCTTTTCTCTTTAGATTATGTCCTGGGTCTGATGATGGAGCTGGAAATTGGCCATAGGACATTTGGGGACGTGTATTAATTTGTCTCATTTTATTTTTATATGGCATTTTGATGTTAAATTCAGTATTGTGAGTGTGTATTTGTCTGTAATAGTCTGTGTGTCCTTTATGAATTTATCTGTTTACTAACATAGTTTTAAATGTACTTTTAATATTGATATGGTCACTATAAGATGTAGTTAGGTTAGCTTATTACGTAATAACTTAAGATAGAAGGTCCCTTAAGTAGGGACTGAATAAATTAACTGACTTGGTATTACATGGATCTCACTACGTTTTACGGTAGAAGAACTGAGTTGTGCGACTTGGCTTTTTTACAAGTTTTGTTTTTAATGGGATCTCATTTCTATTTATAGATACGTATAATGAATCAACAATACTAGATTTATTCGAACTTGGAGCTGAATTGGGATTTATTTTAGATAATTTAATATTATTAATTAATTGGCTAACACTGGCACTGCATGCGCTTACTCAGGTCTTGTTGAGAAGCCTCAGCTGGGGTCTCTAACCCTTCTTAGGATAATATGAAGAAAAGAAACTGCCGTACTAGTAGCATTACATACTTTTTAAAGCTGGTGTGTAGGAAGTCTAAAAGAGCGAAAGGAGGTGGCGGAGTGTGAGAGGGAGAGAACCTCTCGTCCCAGCCGCCGCGGGAGACGCTCCGAGCGTCGGGGGCCACGAGATGGCATCCGGCCACCGTAGACGCGGGCCTGTGGACGGTGAGTAATGGGGTAGCTCGCCGTCCGTTCGTTTTATGACGAGGACAGGCCGTGTCGACGGCGCGTTCGTGTTCGACGCGCGCCTTTAAGAGATGTTAGGAACATGGAAGGGCCAACGCCCGTCACTGCTGCGGGTTGTTCGCAAGTGATACCGCGGCCTCGACATAAAGAGTCAAGAAGGGACATGGGTGGTTTTTAGTCAGTAGAAGTCTGACACTCCCTTCCGCTCTGCCCAAGAGCGGGAGGGGGTTATTTGATGATTTCCCACCCCCCAAAAAATAAAAAATGGATATACGTGATATACGCCTTGGCCTTTTAGGATACCTTTTTTTTCCGCAACCAACACCGATTTTTTTTTTTGAAAAAATATGTATTAATCTACACAATCTAATCTAGAGCATGTCCTTCGCTTTAGACAAAATTAAAATTAAATTTAAACATCACAAAAAAATATGCAAAGTAGCCTCTGTTTTTGTAACTAACTACCATGTTTCTCCTAAACTATCAATCCTAGGATCTGTTTATTGGCATCAATATATTATATAAAGTCATGTCGACGGGACCTTAAGCTTATTTTTGCCAATTTTCTTAATTATTTATATGGATTTTTTTACGTAATCGACACTCGCAAATCGCGTAGCTACTACCCCTCTGGCGCCCAATAAATCGGGTGCGAGAGGGTGAATTGTCAGTGGCGTATATCCAGCTCTTAAGCTATCACTTAGTAAAGGTTTTGTGAAAGTTTTATATATCAAATCTTTACTAAGTGATGGCCTAAGTAATCATTAAATATATCTGA
Source organism: Diarsia brunnea (assembly GCA_949774965.1). NCBI lineage: Eukaryota > Metazoa > Arthropoda > Insecta > Lepidoptera > Noctuidae > Diarsia > Diarsia brunnea. Next base: position 20,100,088 of record OX459004.1, on the reverse strand, counting down.
GTACGGCAGTTAGAGTTACAAATTTTTTTCAAGAGACTCCGCGCCGGGACCTGAAAAAGATCATTGTATTGCATCTAGGTATTTGATTTCGTGCGTAAACTTTTCGTAGCGTTCTATGGCTATCTCAATGGGTTCCCCCTAGAAATTAGTTACGAGTTTAATACATAATACAAAATTGTATTGAGGTGGAAGTAACAATTTTCTTACGATCTATGTTAGTAGTTACAAAACATCACAATTTTCCCGTTACTATTCCCACCCAGTGAGCCTGTATTGGACAGTCGTAGCGGGATGTAATCATTTGCAAAATGCTGTTGGTGCTAACGCGCAGTCTTTGCAATAACGATGGCGCTTTCTTCCGCATTATAGCGTGGAAACTGTCAACGCGCGCGTCTGTAAATATTTGAGATGCACTACAGTAGCGTGGCAACCCTAACAACATTCTGAAAGCATTATTATACTGAACGCACCGGACGTCGTAGGCTCGTTGCGTATACCGAACCCAGAGGCCGCTCGCTCGAGTAAAAGGATTGGCAATATGCCCCATGTAATATAAAGTGTTATTTTCACTTCAGAATTCTGTTATTTTCCGTTGGGATACCCGTTTCCTCTAGCTTTCGCCACAGCATTTCATAAGCAACTGTGTCAAAAGCCTTTGATAGATCAAGGAAACAGGCGGTGTATTTCTCTCCGTGTAATACCTGACAGTTTGCTTAAGGCATAAGATAGTACTCTCAGTGGATAGTCTCGCCCTGAAACCGAATTCTGCGTCATGTAAATGTAAGTACCCATTGAGACAAATTATAATATTAAGCAAACGGTCAAGTATCTTAGCTGTTGTTGTAGCCAGTGAGATGGGTCGATAGTTTGATCTATCCGATACATCCCTGTCCTGAAGAATGTCCTGTTCTGAAGAATGTCCTGTTCGGAAGAATGGTCACAACCACGGTTTTCATCTGTGAGATAATGCTAAAAGAATACGCGCTCACGTGAGCGAAGCCGCGGGCACAGCTATCATATATGAATAAAATACATTGTGTAAGTACTCACAGCTGACATAAAGGCTTCCTTTTGCACCGGCTTCTGTGCCTCACAGTAAACACCGAATAACAAAATCAAACACAATTTATTTAAAAAACTCATTTTTAACAAAACCAAAATTAGATCACTTTTACAATTCCTTGCCCTATTTTATAGATTAACTAAGGTTCTATTTGGCGTACAGTCACGCCGCGTTTTCATCTGAATATTGGAAACTCGTCCGCCCTTGCAAGGGCTTTTATCATTCAGCCGTTGGCATCCATCCTACGCCATTTATATAATTTAAGTCGGTTTCGGACTTTAGATGAGTTATAGATTATTATTTTAAATAAATTACTTAATCGATTGTGCAATTTTAGTATTAGGTCTGTCCTGAAAAAAACATAAAACTCTTTTCTTGGGGCAGTCTTGTAAATCTTTCTGAATCACATTCTGGGATAATGACGTTTTGGGAAAGTGACATAATGCGAAAGTAACCGTATTTTTCACGATGGCATTTTGCGAAAGTTAAGTTTTACACCTTAAGGAAATCGAAAAGGTTGTAAAGATTTAGTTCTTACCGTCATCGTCATTGCGATCTAATGGTCGCAAATGTGGTAAGTAATCCATATTTCGGTACTATACCTTAAAGCCTTCTAGTTCCGGATATTGGAGGGCAAAGTTCCAAACTTTTTATAAGGTTTTTTTTTAAAACTGGTTTTAAGGTCTTTATTTAATTACCTCATAAGACATCCATCAGCAAAATGTTTGAGTGTGTTTTGTTGTGTTTTACCGTAAAACGTAATATTTATTATCCCAGCAATCATTTTTTCGTAAGGTTACACTTTGTTTGGGCTGCCGGTTGTTCGAAAGAGTTACCGCGGCCCTGGAACACTAAGGGCTAAGAAGGAACATGGGTGGTTTTAAGTCAGTAGAAGTCTGACACTCCCTTCCGCTCCGCCCAGAGCGGGAGGAGTCATTTCCCCTGTATCTTCCGTGGGTTCACAAACATTTAAACTCACTTACACAAATAGCCAGACCCGAAACAACTATCTGTAGGCTATACAAATATGTGTTCTGTGCTGGGAGCGAACCCGCGACACAACTGCTTGAGCCACTGTACCAACCGTGTTTGATGTACATAATCCTTGGTTGCCGGCTTCGTGGAGGGCCTGTTTAGATCCTGTATACAAATCAATAAAAATGAACTGCCTAATCTGGCTATTCTCCAAAACGGAACTAGTTTTTTACATACATACATAAACTCACGCCCTTTTCCCATTGGGGTAGGCAGAAACCACAGAACGCCACTTGCTACAATCCTTACATACTCCTTTTGCCTCGTCCACATTCATACATCTGGTCATACACGCACGCCGATTACGAGTACTACGTACCTGTCCTTTCTGAAGAACGGCACCAATAAGAACATGGCAGTGTATGTCTTTCTAGGGCGTCCCCTCCCGGCGCTACCACTCATATCTGCCTTGTAAATACCTTTTGTTAATCGACTTTCATTTATCCTCTCCACATGACCTAACCATCTTAGCATACTTGTGGCGACAGCGACATCTGTCGCAACACATGCGAACTAAATTGGTAAATCCTACATCGCGCTATCAACTTTATCCGCGACATTAGCCTGTGTAGAAAATCCTGACTTACGTATGTCGGGCAGTAGCCCACCAGACACAACACCCGTCTGGTCGGAGGATTCTCCCTTTTCTACGGGGGATGAGGAACTTTACACCCTGTTCCTCATACCCCCCAAATACTCTTTTAATTTTTTGGCACTACATCTTTTAAACCGCAACGTTCTCGTATAACCTCATTCCTCAATTTAGTCCCATGTAATATGGGGCGACCCTATTGCCGTCAAAACAACTGTAACCGTCTCATAAAACATCCCCTCATATTGTTTCAGGTCGTGAAAGATGCGGCCATGTCTCCGGGACCGCCGTCCAGCGTGGAAGCCGAACGGACGGAACTGCTGGGCTCTCTGACCACGCAGCAACAGCAGAGAACTAGCGCCAGGGTCATCAAGAAGCTTTTACTGGAACCGCCCGTGGAAAGGGACAAGAGACCTGGGAAGAAAGATGGTTCTGATGGTGAGTTTACCACTAATATAATATGGTGACATCTAGTAGATGTAAAATTCATCGCGAAAGCATCATCAGCATCTGTGTCCTAGCCCAAAATGCCTTTTCCAGAAAGTCCTTTAGAATGTAAAAGACATTTTAGGAGAGAACTCAAAAGGTCCTTTTCTCAAAATGTCCATTTCTCAATATTTTTTGTTCTTTTCTCGCCTTTCTCACAGTGAAAACTCTAAAAAAAAAAACACATTGACATTTGTTTGTTTGTTTTCGTTTTTTTGCCACGAACTTCAGAAGCAAATTTTTCTTCTGAAGTTTATTTTTCACTCTTTGTGTTTTTGAAGTCGGTGGTTTTTTTTTGCAAATAAGTTTTTATTTTTAGTTGTAATATCCTATACAAATATTTACTATGCATTTAACATTCAACCAAGAAACCCTTACCCTTAACCTGCAAGATTCCCTTATTATTGCTTTCAACTCCTAACCGTTGAGGAGTAGTACCTTCCATCATCAGCTCATCAACATAAAGTGATGACTGCTAGATGTGAATACTTGAATAACGTCAGAAAAAGCACGAAACACGTAATACGTGTCTATGAAATTTGAGGGTTGCCCTCGATTTCGCTGGGATCCTATCACCAGGTCCTGGTTTCCATATCATGGTACCAGCCTTGAAATATCTCCTGTCTAATAATAAAATAATCATCAAAATTGGTTCATAAACGACGAAGTTATTCGCGAACACACATAAACGAAAAATGTTTATGAATTAAAAAAAAGTTCATAAAATGAAAAGTACTGGGCCAAACTAAATTTTTATGGGACCAAATGGCAACTATTCCGCATCAATCTAAAAAGAATCACGTAAATCGGATCATAAATCTGAGCGTAATCGGTGTACCTACATACATAAAACAAAAAAATAAAAAAACACCATTCGAATTGAAAACCTTCTGCTTTTTGGGAAGTCGGTTTTAAAATAAATACTATTACTTTAGTCACATAAAATGTAACTCTCTGTCGTATCGTTTGATTTATAATCATTGTTTTGTTTTTTTTTATCTGTCTATGCGGTGTGTTAGGTATTGTTGTCTTCTTTGTATGTTTTCTAACTGGTGTGTCAATAAATTTTTATTTACAATATTTACAAACTACAATTTACAGAACTAAAATTATAATATAATATATACAAGTATCAAAAAGAGAAGAATTACAGGGCGTCAAAAAACTCGTCCACACCGCTGTCAACAGGAAAAGTACCCAGAAGGCTGGCAGCATTCCCACGTTGGCTGGCAATGCTGATTCTTTGGCCAAAGAACAGGCCAGCCCTCTGGTCACGTGAAGAGTCGACCAACCGCTTGGCAATTTCCTTAAATATTAGGTGAGAACTCGGACCCCAAGGCCCCAGTGTTTCAACCCCAAACGGCTCAAACACATAACTGCCAATTAAGTTGTTGTATTTGCGCCGTTTGAGGTTTTCAGCACCTGCAGCAGCCGCCCCGGCACAGGACACCGTGCTAGGAAGATGGGATGGCGCGTCCCACACCAAAGGCCTACCCAACTTCCATGGCATTATGGTCATACCGTCTGGTCTCTTCCAATCGACGCGTGCCAACCCATTGGGTTCCAAAACAGCAGGCACACCGGGCGGTGGCCAGAGCACGTCGAATGAGATCATTAATGCTCGCGTGCCGCGCAATGAAAGGCCATGGTGTCCGAGGCTGTCGACTACTTCACCACATTGACAGCGATGTGGAGCTCCACACGGAGCACCCAATCGCAAACATGTAGCGAGCCAGAAGGTTGTGTCAATAAATTGATTTATTATTAATTTATTCATGATAGCAAGTACCTTTATGAAGTATTTAGTTACTGGCCAATGTTAAACGTTATGTAATCACATGACCAAATAAAAAATAATTATTAATATTTTACTATGACAAGGACTGCATCTTTGGTCTAGTGGTCGCAAGCGCGACTGCCGTGCGTGAGCTTCTGGGTTAGATTCCCTGGTCGGAAAAAGTGTTATTGGATTTTTCCATCCGGAATTTTTCGCCGTCTTTTACATGAGATAAAACTGCCGTAACTGGCGAAATGTGGTGTACTGTTGGGTTCACATCAAATCCTAACCTTTCGGGATTACAGGCGTTATGTTAAATTATGCTACTATACGAGGAAAATGTAAATAATGAGTAAATATAATCTATTAAAATGGTAGTTTAATATAATTAGTATGGTAACATACTATTGTGCTCATAATAGTATGTAATATACCTACTCTCTTTCAATAAACAGTAATAATAATAATCAACGCCAATAGACACGTAATAGGTCTATTTTCTATGTGGTCATTGTAGTCATACGTCGATCTTTAACTTCAAATATCTCGATAATATGACACTTTGGGGTACCATGTTACATGGCAATTTTGTTCGTCTAGGTGTCCTCTACCCATACATATCAATTTCATCGTGGGCCGTGATTTCTAAAAAAAAAAACAAATTTGCGTTGGGTCGATATGCCAGCTTCCATACAAAAAAGTTCAAACCCCTTTAAAGATAAAGATAAATTTATTTGCATTCTAAATTAATTTATCCAAGAAGAACACACGTTATTACATTGTTATATGCCCCTCCCCCGATGCGCGATGTGGGGTGCATGTAAGATAATGACAGTGTTGTGTATAACACTGGCACTGGTTTGTAATCACATCACATTAAAATTCTACTAGTTCATTGTTCCTAGCTCTTCCCGTACCCATCCGCAATCACTTACAGATCCACTGGACAAGCTGCCCAGTTTTGCCCATCACATATTGTACTGGAACTGGTACTTTTAAACGCCACGGTCGGATATAGCCGACAAATGAAAACGTGCCCACCAAACCACCGTTGGCTATAGCCGACAAGAACACGAAAGTAAGACTTAAATAAATATTTTTTGTTTGTTTCTTACAAACAAAAAACATTTATTTAAAAAAATATTTTTCAAATATTTAATCACTACATAGTATAAAACAAAGTCGCTTTCTCTGTCCCTATATCCCTATGTATGCTTAAATCTTTAAAACTTCGCAACGGATTTTGATGCGGTTTTTTTTAATAGATAGAGTGATTCAAGAGGATGGTTTTAGTATATAATTTGACCGACATACACGCGGGTGAAGCCGCGGGCATCAGCTAGTAATATATATAGTTAAATCTACTATTAGCTATAGGTACTGTTAGAGAAGCCTTTTCACATAAATTCCAGCACTTTATATCCAAGGCTTTTGTAAACCCATAGTAACCTAGGTCATTTCTTTTCTTACAGAGATCCCGGAATGCGAGACCCCAAGCAAGATTGATGAAAAAGAGCTAAAATTCCCAACGGTCAAGCAACGGATGCCTAAAGCGCTCTGGTCCACAGACGAAAAGAACTTGTTCTTTGAAGCCCTCAACGAGTACGGAAAAGACTTCGACGCTATTACGGCCTATATCTGTGCGAAGATGAAGAAGAAGGGCATGACCGATGTCAACCTGAAGACCAAGACGCAAGTCAGCCATTTTTACTACAGGACCTGGCATAAGCTGTCGAAACATGTGCATTTTGATGAGAGTAAGTTTTTTTTGAGTTATTTTGTCCCTCCAGGACATATAAATGGCAAAGGATAAAGCAGTCTAGCATAGCTATTCACAAACAATCGAATCGAATATTATGTCGCGTATCGATCTCTCGCTCACTTTCGTAATGCCAAAAAAGATACACATTATACAAAGTTTCGATTCGATTGTTTGTTAGCTATGCAGGTATGGTAAATGGCGGTAAACGTATCAAAATCTTAAGAAGATCTAAACTGTTATACAGTCAAACGAAAAGCGACTGTTTAATTTTATTATATGCGTTTCGTAAGTGTTCAAACCAGAACAGAAACATTTTTATTAGCCGTTGTTGTTGTCCCGCAGCTGGGTTAAGAATATTTTTTTGTTCCGGGGTGGAAAATCCTCTTCAATGTCCTCCGCCCTGGGGCAAGCGGAGGGGTCTGTCAGACTCTAACTGACTAAAAACCACGTCGGTGTTCCCTTCACACCGGGGACCTTTGCCCACGCACTTCACATCACACTTCACACTAATATTATAAAGGCGAAAGTTTGTGTGTGAGTGTGTATGTTTGTTACTCTATCACGCAAAAACTACTGAACGGATTTGGATAAAATTTGTTACACAGATAGCTAATAACCTGTATTAACACAAGATAGTTTTATCCCGATTTTATCTTCTCGTGGGATAATTTTCGAGTTGTAGCGGACGAAGCCGCTGGTAACAGCTAGTATTTCATAATCGCTGCTCTCTACTGCAACGTGACCGTGCTAAAATAGCTAGATTACTTAAACCACAGACTGACGTCTGGGAGGAACTTTTGTCTGAATGGCAATGTAGGTAGGATAATTCCATCAAAGGCCGACACCTCCACCAGTTCTTTCGGTGTCCGTTTCGATTGCTCGGCCACATTGTCGTAGAATTAAAACGACTACGTCAACATTACGAAGGAATTTGTAGAACACTAACAGTGCAAACCGCAAATTCGTAGATATAATATTCAGAAAGTTATAAAGGTTTAACCGTGGCCGCGCGGTTGAAACGTGGAGGACCGCGCGGCCACGGAGTTCTCTCAAACGGAGCTTAGTAGAGGTTCCATTCTTTTTGTTAAACCACTGATACGATTTCGAAGAAAATGTAGATAGTATAAATAAAGGCCTAATGTTTGTAATTCATGACCTACAGTACTTAGAAGTTATGGCCGCGCGGTTGAAACGCGGAGGACCGCGCGGCCACGTAGTTCTATTAAACGAAACTTAGTAGAGGTGCCATTCTTTTTGCTAATCACTAATACGATTTCGAAGAAAATGTAGACACTATGCATAAAGCTCTAATGTTTGGACTTCACGACCTACAGCACATAAATGATATAATGCAAGTTAGAAGTAGGGTGACCAAGATTTATAGATATTTTATACAAAGATTATTTTGTAGAAAGGATTAATGACTGTCTAATCCTAAATCATATATGTATATAAATAATAATTATTATTTTATCCTATCTTGGTGGGTTCCGAGTGCGTCCGTGCCCCAGCGTCACCCGCTTGCGCGTCTTTTTCAGTGCAGTGATAAATGGTTATTCATGGATTGTGTAGTGCTCGTGGTTCTCCACTATCGTCGCTAATTAAACACAATATTATAAGTGCTACTGGTCATTATCAAACGTGGACACATACCAAACTGTAAGTATTCAAAATGTCTCAAAACGTTTCATAATCATTATCTTCTACAGCTGAATTCACCCACTGCTGGGTATACTCGTAAGCCTCTCTTTTTTTGTGCTATTCTCCACGGTCCTGTGCGATTTGCCAGCCTCATCCAGGTTTTTCCTGTGATGGCAACTATGTCGTCTGACTGTCTCGCCGCTGGACGACCCACACTTCCTTTCCAGTTCTTCTTTTTCAAAATGTTTATCAGATTTCAATTCGATTCCTTCTCACACTATGCGCAATAAGATTTAAGATGTCATATAAAATAACATTACTTTTTAAAATTGTAAAGCGTCGATTATCGCTAAAGTCAATTTCCTATTATTTGTTGTAAAATAATAAACGCCTCTATTCATAGTATTTTTTTCGAAAACAGTTTTTGATTTTTCGACATTAATTTGAGTTTCTATACTGCCTGAGGGTCCGTTCACACAGACCGGCTCAGAGAGCATCGGCCGGCGTTATTTCATACGAAGCGCGTTAGGTTTGCTCTCAATAATAAATGAAGTTATATATAAAAATGAACCTTATTACAATGATTCATAACCCTGTTTTAAGGTTGATGTGACAAGGTAGCCCGCGAAATTCGAATTTTCTTACGTATTTTGCAATTTGCCGGTCAGTGTCAGGTTGTATGGTTAATAAAATAGGATTCGCTACCGTAACAAATGTGACTACTGAGTAATAATGATTAAAATCACCAATACAACCCTCTCAGTTCATGAAGGTTCCATGAGCGACTATTTATGAAAAAGACCTTCAAGGAACCTTTCATCACCTTAAATGTGATAAAAATCTGCTCTTCTCTCCGAGCCGCTCTGTATGAACGGACCCTAAATATTGTAGGATCCTCTTTAGAAGAATCATATTCATTATAATTAAGAAAAAAATCCTTCTCCTGTCAATTATTCGCTGTCCCTTTTTTGTTGGTCTGAGCTCGAGACGAAAAGTAATGTAAATTTCCAAATCTTTATTGCATTCAATAATGTGTTATTAGATAATTTTCACTTGAAGAGTTGAATTCTTTTTTCCAGAATAATGAAAAAGAAAGGACGAAAACTGAGAGTCGACGAGGCCCAGCTGAAAAAATGTTTTACAAAATATTCAACAGTATGTAAAAACAACAAAATTAAATACAATGATCCAATATTCAGCACAATCTCAGAAGAAATACAACACGTCATGTCACCACTTGCTTTATATGCGTGGCTAAAAAGAAATTACTGTAACATTTTTGATTTTTCACATTTTGATAACAATTATTATAAATCTGAAAGTTCATTATCTTCTCCATCGTGTCGTAGCACAAATTCGTCAACGACAACATGTGAATTTAATGAAAACAAAAAAAAACAATTTTCATTCTTACTAGATGAACATGAGTGGAGTAAAGTAGAACCCATTTCTATTCGCTATGTCAGACGAGATCTAAAAACCACATCGACACACAAACACTACAAAACTTTACCGAAATTCAAGTGGTCCAGTCTACTCAAAGAAAAAATTTGGCATTACTCGAGACGCCCTTGCACGTGGTCATTTAAGAATAAATTAATCGATTCAGAAAAAAATGTGAAAATAAAAGGGAAATGCACACAATGCAGCTGCACTGTAGAAATATCCAGTGAAAAGGCAACAGAAAAAACAGCAACCATAAAATGTACCATTTTCAATGCAGATAATTTAGTTCCACATAATCCAAAACTCAAATCTAAAATGACGCCATACAAAAGAAATCAATTAGCAAAGAAATTACAATATAAGCCTGCCGCGGTTGTACATAAAGAAATAGCTTCAAAAGTCATGAAAGATGAAGACCATTTTATCCCTCCTATACTTCCTACAATGGAAGCTCTTCGGAAAGTGAAGTATGAGAAGAGACAAAGTAATCGTTTGCATTCTAATCCAATTTTAAGCATACTTATGATGTCAATTTATCAAAATTTTATTCGCAAGTTAACACTTGTTCCTACTTTTTATGTCTATTATTGGTCTGAACAACAAATTGAATTTTACAATCGTTATTTTGAGAAATTTCCACAAGAAGTAACGATTACCATAGACGCCACTGGTTCCTTTTTTCGACCAATAAAACTTCCTGACGGATCAATATTAACAAAACGACTCTTTCTTTATGTTGGTATGCTTACATCAAAAATCATAAAATCGCAAGCAATTTTTCAATTGATAACGGATACTCATACTGCAGATTCCATATCGTCATGGTTAAAAAGATGGTTAAGAGACATAAATATCGCTCCTAAAGAAATTATAACTGACGACTCATCTGCTTTGATTGCTGCGAATGTAGATGCTTTTACAACGTATAAAACAGTGAAAAACTATTTGAGACAATCCTTTTTAGTACTGGGAAAGCTTAGTTCAAATTTACCGGAAGTTTTTCTTAGATTAGACACCAGCCATTTTATTAAGAATGTTTACAATTTACCCTGTTTTCAAAATGTAGATATTCCAATCAAAACGTTTTTTATTCGCTGTATTTTATTTATAAAAAGATCTGAAAATTTTGATGAAATTAAAAATGTAATATCGGATGTGGTGAAAATATGTAGTTACAAATACGATTACATGACCAATAAGATTTGTGAATCGGCAATGAAAAATATTAAAAAACGATTGTTCGAAACGGAAGATCCTGTTTTAGAAAATGACGACGAAAAAGAAACTTTTTATCACGAAACCTCAATAATTGACGAAGATAATATACTGGATTGGTTTGATGAGATTGTAGAGCAACTAAAAGACTTATGTCAGACGCCAACTGAAAATTTCAACAAATATTATCTGCCTAACCTAATATCAACATTGAGAAGGTTGCTAATCAAGCTTCCTTTGTGGAGCAATGTAATGTGTCCTCTGTATGATACACAAAATAAGTCTCCTTCATCCTCAGCTATAGAGAGTTACTTCAAAACATTGAAGCATTTATTATTTGAACCTCGTATACACAGATACAATCTTGATGAGTTTCTTAATATCCATTACAATTTTCTACAAGGAGAAATAAAAGTTTGTATAAAAAATCTTGATAGTATGACACAACACAACATTAATTCGAAAGGTCGAAAACGAAGACCAAAGCGACTCAAAACAAGTATCGTAAAAAAGAAAAAGACCTTTACTTCCGACTCGATATTTGCAGAGGAGCCCTCATATACTGAAAATTGGAAGGGTGAGGGATATGAGGCTAATAATAAAACATCATCATCAATCTTATTTTTGAAAAACGGAAATACTGTTGATTCAAAAACAAACATTTTAAATACCTGTGCGTTTGATTCTGTGTTTTCTATGTTGGCACATGGATACCATGTACGAGCTACGCTGTACATGCCACTAACTTGACCTACATTATGTATAGTGAAACGCTGCATATTGTATTTACTTTACTGTGTACTTTATAACTTGTGTAATACTTGTGCCAGCTATCAGCTAGATCAAAGTGGCAGGAACCACGGAAAAACCTGAAGATAGGCGACCTGGTAGTTATTCATGATGACCATATACCAGCCGGAAAATGGCTCATGGGGAGAATAACAGAGCTTCACCCTGGGAACGATGGATATGTTCGGGTCGTTAGCCTAAAAACAAAAAATGGGCACATGAAAAGACCTATTACGAAACTATCCGTCTTACCTGTCAAAGATGACGAAACTGCCGAACCGCAAACTACTTCAAAACCAAACGATAATGAGTCATACCTACGAACAAACAGCGAGTCGCAAAGTTCACGACGAGGCAAAACAACAAACAGACCTAGGTTGGCTTTTATGTGGCAATGTCAAAACTTTTCACTGCAATGTGGTCATCAACAATCTGGAAGACATCAAACAGTTTTGGGAATCCGAAGACATCACGGACCAATCCAACCTATCGGTAGAAAATGAAACATGCATTGAATACTACACCAACACTACGCAACGCTTGGAGAGTGGGAAATATGAAGTCAGACTGCCGATGAAGAATGAACTTCAGAGCAGACTGGGGTTGTCCAAGCCAATGGCTATAGCCCAATTCAAAACATTAGAAAGAAAGTTACAAAAACAAACACATTTGGCAAATGCCTATAAAGACTTCATGGCTGAATATATTGATCTAGGTCATATGAAGCAATCAACAGTCAGTAACAAAACATTAGAGTGTTTCTTGCCTCACCACGGCGTGCAACGCGCTGAGTCAACAACAACAAAGTACAGAGTGGTGTTCAACGCGTCAGCAAAAACATCTACAGGCTGCAGTTTGAACGACCTCATGTACAAAGGCCCCAATCTCCAACAAGACTTACAAACATTATTGATGAAATGGAGGCAATACAAATATGCGTTTACAGCGGACATTGAGAAGATGTTTCGTGCTATTTGGGTAGCCCCCGCAGACCAACAACTGCAACAAATTGTATGGCGGGAATCGCAGGAAAAACCTCTCCGCTCATATCAACTAACAACAGTAACATACGGTACCAAGGCCGCGCCGTTTCTAGCCATGATGACACTCAGGAGATTGGCGACAGACGAACGTGAACAGTTCCCGGGGGCATCAAAGGTGCTGGAAGAATCATTCTACATGGATGACCTCGTCCATGGGACTCATACAATAGAAAATGGAAAGAAATTGATCGCTGATTTGAAACAATTATTAAAAAAAGGAGGTTTCAACCTTCGAAAATGGTCAGCTAACCATCAAGACCTTTTGGGAGACATCTCCGAACAGCACAACAACAATAAGATTGTCTTCAACTTCAGAACGGAAAACACACAAAAAACGTTAGGCTTGTGCTGGAATTCAATAGAGGATAAATTCACCTTTCGATGCACAATTTCGAACGTAAACAAGAAACAGACCAAACGCAGCCTACTAGCCGAAATATCAAAACTATTTGACCCACTCGGCTGGCTGGCTCCCGTGTCAACAAAATTGAAATTATTATTTCAAAAACTATGGGATGGAAACTTACAATGGGACGACGAAGTGTCCGACAACATACACGCGGAGTGGTGCAAGATACAAGCGGACGTAATGGCGATAAACTCTTGCGAAATACCTAGATGGCTTCAATGTGGTGAAAAGCAGACAATGGAGCTACACGGGTTCAGTGACGCCTCCTTGGATGCATATGCCTGTGTCATCTACGCACGGACCAAGTCATCAACAATACTGGTAGCCGCGAAGTCAAAGATTGTACCACACCGAAAAACAACAACATTACCAAGGCTGGAATTGAATGGAGCGCACCTTCTTTCACAACTAATGCGCAAAGTCCAACAGTCATTGAATCAATATGAAGTACACGTCTACGGCTGGACTGATTCCATGGTGGTCCTGGGTTGGTTACAAGGAGACCCATCCCGCTGGAAAACATATGTGGAAAACAGAGTACGAAGTATTACTGACGTCATACCACGATCGTCGTGGAACTACGTCAAAACAAAGGAAAATCCCGCTGACGCCGCAAGCAGAGGCCAATACGCTAGTCAGCTAAAGGAAAATCAACTGTGGTGGCAAGGGCCTACATGGCTACCATCGCTAAAAACAAATAACATTGAAAAACATAACTTTAATACAGAACAAGAAGAAAAAACAATCCGAAAACAAGCCAATGCAGCCCAACATAACATTGAAAACCCGAGCATTGTGGAAAATTTATTGCAAAATCACAGCTCTATCGAACATATAACTCGCATTGTCGCATGGATACTCAGAGCATTGAACCCGAAACGGCAACAACTGCCGAGATATCTGACGTTGCACGAATTGGACAAGGCAACAAAGGTGCTCGTAAAACAAACACAACAGAAATCATTTGACACAGATATTTGCTGTTTACAAAAACATAACACGGTGCAGTCTAACAGTAAAATAAAAGCGCTGACTCCGTTCATTGACCATCAAGACATCCTACGAGTTTCTGGAAGATTAAAAAACGCCTTACTAAACGAAGACATGAAACATCCGATGATCATACCACACGACAGTCGATTAACACATCTTCTCATCGACCAAGCTCATCGAATGACGTTTCACGGCGGACCGAGACTGACCCTATCACACTTACGTCAGAAATATTGGATCGTCGGCGGAAACCGAACAACGAAGATGCAAATCAGAAAATGTGTGACGTGCCGAAGAAACAGCCCAAAAGCAGAACACCAGCTGATGGGTAACCTACCGAGCGCACGAGCAAATCAAGCGCCGCCCTTTTACCATACAGGGGTGGATTACACTGGATTTGTGGACGTCAAAATGAACAAAGGCAGAGGAGCGAAAACAACAAAGGGCTACATTGCAGTCTTCATATGTATGGTGACCAAAGCTGTGCATATTGAACTGGTATCAGATCTCACCAGTTCAGCATTTTTGGCAGCCCTAAACAGGATGGCAGCAAGAAGAGGCGCCCCTTGTCACTTATACAGTGATAATGGAACAAACTTCGTCGGCGCAAACCGTCAACTCATGGAACAATACGAGGAAATCGAACATACATACAAAAGCGACCAACTACAGAGGGAAATCGCGGAGATGAAGATTGAGTGGCATTTTAATGCCCCCGCTTGGCCATCAGCGGGAGGACTGTGGGAACGAGCAGTCAGAAGCCTAAAACACCACTTAAAGAGAGTAGTAGGTGAACAAAAACTAACATTTGAGGAGTTTACCACAATCCTAACAAAACTGGAGGCCTGCTTGAATTCCAGACCTCTGTGTCCACTAAGTGAAAACATAGACGATATAGACTGTCTGACGCCAGCACACTTTTTATCGGGTAGGCCGGGCCTGACAGTTATCGAAACAAGTGAAGATGCAAGAACAAGATGGGAACTAACAAGAAAGATTTTCGTAGAAATCTGGAAGAGATGGAAGAACGAATACTTGTGCCAGCTATCAGCTAGATCAAAGTGGCAGGAACCACGGAAAAACCTGAAGATAGGCGACCTGGTAGTTATTCATGATGACCATATACCAGCCGGAAAATGGCTCATGGGGAGAATAACAGAGCTTCACCCTGGGAACGATGGATATGTTCGGGTCGTTAGCCTAAAAACAAAAAATGGGCACATGAAAAGACCTATTACGAAACTATCCGTCTTACCTGTCAAAGATGACGAAACTGCCGAACCGCAAACTACTTCAAAACCAAACGATAATGAGTCATACCTACGAACAAACAGCGAGTCGCAAAGTTCACGACGAGGCAAAACAACAAACAGAAAAATAAACTTCATTGGACTGGTCATGGCACTGCTGTATTTGCTAAATCCTGTCGCGGCCGCTAACACAACAAACATTGCCGAGCTTCAACAAGGTCTATACTTTGATAAAGTGACCAATATGCAACTAATACGCGGCGAGTGGAAGATTATCGTGTACTACGACGTCAAGCCCTACTGGCAAGGTATAGAAGTATCCAGTAAGTTCACCAATCATCTGGAAAACATCTGCGAGAAAATTAAACAGAAAACACAATGCAACGTAATTTTAACGCAACTACAACACTCGACCGAAGAAATAGGACACTACAACCATATGTTGCTGAATCCGCAAGGCCGAGTGAATACGAGAAACAAACGTGGGCTTATTAACGGTGTCGGTTCCATCGCGCGCTCCCTGTTCGGAGTATTAGATGACGAATTTGCAAAACAATATCAAGCAGACATTGACCTGGTCAAGGCAAACGAAAAACACCTGGCACTGTTGTTAAGAAACCAAACATCCGTGATCGAAGCTGAATATAACTTACTGAAGAGGTCGGAAGACGCAGTTGAAAAACAGTACAAAATGTTTAACCAGCATCTGCTAAACCTCGAGAAGTTTACGAACAATCTCCAGAAGGAACTGGATTCTCAAGAACTGTCCATCGAATTTGTGATGTCCGCTATTACGGCAAATAGCCTGATTGAGCATCTAAGAAACGTCCAGGAGACCCTAATAGATACTGTCACAAACATCTACAACGGCAAGATGAATTTACATCTCATCGCACCGGAACAGCTTCGGCATGAATTGAACATAATCTCGGGTCAATTGTCCAAGGATTTAGTCCTACCTATCACCAACATTCAAACAGAGTTATTTCGCCTGTATCATCTTCTACAAGTAAAGGCGAAAATGACTGAACAATACCTTATAATCGAGGTAAAGGTACCCCTAATCAGCAGAGATAACTTCGAGATCTACCGAACAATACCAATACCAAAAAACCATGACTTGGATATGGTCACCCTAATACCTATTGCTGAAATCTTAGCAATAAACATTCAAAAGGATTCGTACATCCCAATGATGGAATCCGAAATACATCAATGCGTGCAAAATGACGCGACAACTCTACTGTGTTCACTACAAAAACCCATATACCGCATGAAGTCTGACGAGAGCCTCTGCATGAAGAACAAGGAATCTCTTAACTGCGAAACCACACATGAAACCTGCAGAGACAAGTGGTTGGAATTAAACAATGTCAACAATTACTTATATTTTTGCTGTCAACAATGCAAAATTCGTATTATTTGTGGGCATCAAGTTTCTACGCAGCTACTACACAAGGCCGGCGTCATAACAATAAATGACGATTGCATAATTAGTAGTGAAACTTTTGCTGTGTATCCTCAAAGACAGCAAACGAACAAAATTCAAGCCCAAGTCGACGCAGGTCCTGCAGAAATTCCTTCAATCAACAACATCATAAACCTACCTGTACCGGTTTCAAAACATCTTCAAGAGAATGAGACGGCATCCGAGCAGAGAGTTTTACTGCAAAAGCTTGGCAAACAAATAGAGCAACTGAAAGCCGCAGCATCAGAAGACATCCTGTCAGATCGTGCAACAAACCACGATGTCCACCAATACGTTGTCATCTACCTATTGGCGGCGGCAGCAGCATTCGCGGGCGTAATCTACGCTTATAACCGCCTACGCAAGCATTGGGCGAGTCGACGGAAACCAGAACCTCCATCGGTTCCCAACCCGATGCCCCGAAGAAGGTCGACAGCGAGCATCGCGGACAACGCCTTATTTGAGGTCACCGACGACAGAAGCGCAGCGCACTTATCGAGGGCACGCGCACTCGATAAAGCAACGTCGCCAATTTCGCGTTGTGACCTACCATAATAACTTATGACTTTGTCTGTTTTAATTTTTACATTTTAACTTACATTTTAACTTTATTTTAAAACAATTTTCGATGTAACTTATATTTAAGTTATCTTTGTGAGTGGGCAATATGTACGAGCTACGCTGTACATGCCACTAACTTGACCTACATTATGTATAGTGAAACGCTGCATATTGTATTTACTTTACTGTGTACTTTACATGTTATTTTCAGTAGCAATTAAACCTTTATACCAATCGGTTGTCTACTCAATCAACATAACATCCCACTTACAACATCAACATAACATTTTCACTGTTGGGAGTTACGCCCCAACATACCAAATAAACATTTATATACGCGAACTTTTCAACACTAGCAAAAATAATTTAATCCTTAATTTTTTAAATATTTTAACCAAAACTCGAAATGAAAACGAAGCATACAAACTAAGAGAAGATATAATTTCGGACTTTTACGAGAAAAAAAACAATTGTTACGATTGTAATAGCAATATGGCTTTTGTTTTTGAGCATATTCTTAATGATTTCTTATACAGTGTTAAACGAACTAAGAAATGTGTGACGCCTTTATGTGGCGATTATGGAAAGGATATATCTAGATTTATTGTGTTTATATCCCTTAATTTAGATATTATTAACATGTTTGGAATCAAAAGCCTGGAAGACGCCATCGTTGTCGATAATACTGAATTAAAATTTTGTTCAGAATGTAAAAACGAAAGCATTCAATACAATTATGAAGTAAGTAATATTGCTCTATTTGATTTAAATGGAACTCAAAATACAATACTCATTGACATACCACGGTACATAAAAACGGGACGTAAAACATTCAAGTTAATAGGCGCGATAGAATACGTTCCCCCGTGTGTGGGTAACATCGGTCACTACAAGAGTCACTGCTTAATCGAAGATGATTGGATTTGTTACGACGACAATAATACCAAAGCTCATGAAAGCTTAGCGCGGCCTATAACACTGCACAACTTAACTTATGGTCTCATTGAAAATTAAGTTAAATATCTAAGTATATTTTTAATATAAAATTATAATATAAAGTTTTTTTTGAACAATAAGCTTTAATTAAACTGCACTTAAAAGCAGAAAAAAAAGTTGGCGTAATGAATTAATTATAATAATTTATTTTTTTTGCAAATATTTCAAAAACCGTTTGACATTTTTCAAATTTTAAAAAAGTTTTCAGATTCCAATAAAAACTGCTGACTCTCGGAACTGTAGAACCAATATTTTAACTTTCCCAGAGGATTGAAAGTACGTTCAAAAACGGGGACTCCGGTTTACGTCAATTTCGCCCACTTTCGACCTTTCATTAATGTATAAAACTTAAACTTATTAAACACTTAAATTTAGAATTGTTAAATTGATGAATTAATGAATAAACAATTCTATTTAAATTTTATTAATTATTATCCATATATATAGTTATTTTTTTTAAATTTTACGCTCTTTATTTAAATCTCTCGTTACCTACTTAAAAAGTTAGCGAGGGGGGGAAACATTTTACAACTTTGGAAGTTTACATCTTTCAAACGATTGACTTTGAAAAAAATGGTTTTAAAACCTCTATGTCATTTTTAAAAACCAATGTATAAGTTTGAAATCGTCGAATTGTCAAATTATAGTTGTAGTTACAATTATGAAATCGAACGTGATTGTTAAAATATGATATTCAGAGTAGAGTACATTTTAATAAAACTTTGTCTAATACATATCTTTATGTTTAAAAATGTTGAAGTCGTTGTTTAATTTTTAGTTATAAACTTTATGTTTTGTTGTTTTTTTTTCAATCATGATTTGGCTAAGAATGCATAAGAATTTGTCAAATTATAATTATAGTTACAATTATGGAAACGAACTGTGATTGTTACAATAGGTTAGGATAGACTCAATAAATACAAAAAAAAACTTTCTGTCCAATACCTTACTGTTATGTTTAAAAAAATGTTGTTGTCTTTATTTAATTATAGTTAGAATTTTGTTTTTGTTTAATTTTATGTTCTAACAAAGAATGCATGAGAAGGTAAATACCTAAATAAAAACAATTTTTATGATGTTGCTTATTTTATTCAGAGAAATATAAATGAGTCCTATGATTAAATGAGTAATTTCTTTTGCAAAATGTTAAGAACAGTATTTATACCAATACGGTGTTAAAATTTTGGCATAAGTACTTCTTCATACAATTTACCATTCTTATTTCCTCATAATAAATAATATACCGGAGGCCTATGTCCAGCAGTGGACGTCTTTCGGCTGAAATGATGATTACGATGAAATAATATGCACGTAAAAACGAGGCTTTCGGAAATGTCTGATTGACGGACATTAAATCTTAGTCACCCTACTTCTAACTTGTACTATAGGTTTAAAGTGCTGTAGGTCGTGAAGTCCAAACATTAGGGCTTTATACATACTGTCTACATATTCTTCGAAATCGTATCAGAGGTTAGCAAAAAGAATGGTACCTCTACTAAGCTCCGTTCATGAGAACTGCGTTACCGAGCGTTTCGACCGCGCGGCCATAGCATGTATGTGCTGTAGGTCGTGAAGTCCAAACATTAGAGCTTTATGCATAGTGTCTACATTTTCTTCGAAATCGTATTAGTGATTAGCAAAAAGAATGGCACCTCTACTAAGTTTCGTTTAAGAGAACTACGTGGCCGCGCGGTCCTCCGCGTTTCAACCGCGCGGCCATAACTTCTAAGTACTGTAGGTCATGAATTACAAACATTAGGCCTTTATTTATACTATCTACATTTTCTTCGAAATCGTATCAGTGGTTTAACAAAAAGAATGGAACCTCTACTAAGCTCCGTTTGAGAGAACTCCGTGGCCGCGCGGTCCTCCACGTTTCAACCGCGCGGCCACGGTTAAACCTTTATAACTTTCTGAATATTATATCTACGAATTTGCGGTTTGCACTGTTAGTGTTCTACAAATTCCTTCGTAATGTTGACGTAGTCGTTTTACTTCTACGACAATGTGGCCGAGCAATCGAAACGGACACGTTCTTTCGATCCGTTCGTGAGCAGCTGGCCAGGACATGGCTGGAGGTGGATCACTGTGTTGCCCAATTTCTCACAGGTCATGGTAACTTTAAGAGTAAATTATTTTCCTTCAAGCTTGTTGCCTCGCCTTTTTGTCAATGTTCTACATCTGACTGCGAATATGAACAATCTACTAATCACATTTTATGGGAGTGTAGTCTTTGGCAGAATGAACGTAATATTATGTTAAATAGTGTACAGGTTACATCCGGAGTTATTTACTATACGGACCTTGTAGAAACTAGAACAAATTTCCGTGCGTTCAAGCATTTTTGTCATACCTATTATTGGAATCAAATATAACAGCTCACAACTTAGGACCCAGTAATATTAATGACAATAATATCCGTGGTGCTAGGCAACTGGGCTTATCCCAATTGTATACGTCCCTGTGTGCCTATTAGCCTTGTTCTGTTCTGTCTCCTACTGATGTGGAGGGAAGTGGAAATTATGTTTTTCCTACTCCTCCGCTATTCTTTTCTGATTAATTTCGTTGCGGGATCCAAGAAAGTTAAATCGTTTCTCTGGGACATCGGCGGGCTTCATTGTCTCGGCGCTTTTCTTGTGGTCGCCACTGTTGATTCTGGTTTACAGGAGTTACAGTGGTTTGGGAATAGTGTGGCGGGCTTGTCCTAATAAAAAAAAAATCGCTGCTCTTTAAACGGTACATTAAATCGTCAAAGTCAAAGCATTTATTTCAATTAAACCGTTACCAGGTACTTTTGAATGTCAGAAGAACAATTCATAAAACTAAACTACGAGTGCATCAAGTCATCCCGAAAGCCACCACGCCGAATCATCGTGGGTTAACCAGCATGGGCTTAAATCAATCACACGAGAAAAGTTGAGAAAACCAAAATAACAAGACAAGAACACATTGAAACCTACCAACCTCAACAGTAACTGGGCCCTCGTATTTTTTTTTTATATATCTCAATCGAATATTTTTTAAAGTTTTTTATATATATATCAGTAATAAATTACAACAGAAAAAAGCAGCAGGTTCTCAAATCGCCGCCTATTTTTTTTTTTTTGTTAATGACCACGCCACTATTAAAGGACGCCGAGATTCTCCGAGGCAGGGCAAACGGGTTCTGCGGGTTGTTCGAAACAGATACCGCGGCCCACGACAACAAGGACTAAAATGGAACGTGGTTGGGTTTTAGTCAGTAGAAGTCTGACACTCCCTTCCGCTCCGCCAAGAGCGGGAGGAGTCATATTTGGGAGCTATATTTCTTGTGGACACGTCATTGACCCATTCTTCACCAATGCAAGACAATACATTAAGGAAGCTCTAAGAGTTTATGCTCAGCCATTTGCACCTGCCTGCACTTTAACCGTTTGTATCCAAATTAACCTAAAATGTTAAAACTTAAGTAAGTAATACTACGAGGAAGTAATAATCTTGTATTTATCTGCGATTTTCAATTAGCTATAGAGTTTTGATTTATTGTTGCCATAACGTTACTATAACAGACTAATTACTTTATAGCCTTCGTAAAACGTTAAAAATAGACGATTACCAAAGTTTAATCCAAGCCCAGTTGTTGTATAAGTTCTACATAAATTATGTAAATAAACCACGCTTGTTGGAACGTTGGCTTTCAAGGTGCTTATTTATCGGTGTCATGCGTCTTGACGTCACTGTTGAGGTAGGCTTCCAGTTACAGTTTACATCGAGTGACTGCCAATCTGCAGGGCTATTGCGTATCTTTTTAAATGTCAGTGGCTATCAGAGTGTCCATCGATTAACTGTCAAATGGTTATGGTTTGATACAAAATGGAACCATTTGACAGTTAATCGATGGACACTATGATAGCCACTAACATTTAAAAAGATACGCAATAGACCTGCTGACCTTCACAACCCAGTTAGTACGATACCCTTTGGTAAGATTGTTTGTCAGACTTAACATATCCCCAGAGAAAATAATCTTGCGACAACTCGCACGAACGATGTTGATAGGATTTAGTGAAATTGATAGTTCTGTCTATTAAATATTTGATTTCATTTTGTTTAAAAAAAACTAATAGATTTAAACTTATTAGTGAAGTTTTAGTAGTAATAATCATAATTGCCAACGTGGAAAAAAATACAAGTTTGATAATACCTAAAACGTTGTACAGGGAAACATATTTAAGTATAGAAGTTGACCTTTTTTTTTTTTTTTTTGGGGGGTGGGAAATCATCAAATAACCCCTCCCGCTCTTGGGCAGAGCGAAAGGGAGTGTCAGACTTCTACTGACTAAAAACCACCCATGTTCCTTCTTCGCCCTTCATGTCGAGGCCTCGGTATAGAAGTTGACCTTAACTCGACTTTTTCTTAACTGCTGTCATTTAATTTGAAAAATGAGTCAATCAAATATGTACGTAAAACCTTCGAAACACAAGTTGATTTTTTAAAATAGATAAATATTTACTGTTTTTTTTATAATGATGCTATCAATAATATAACAAGATAGTCGTTTTACTGGTTACTCGGTTAGTCTTGGTAAAACATTTAGTTAGGTACTTATCTTTTTTATTATTAACCAACTGCGCCAGAAGGAGCTGAACTTATATTTTTTTTACATTCGAGTTTTTATTTATTTAATACAAAACAGACATCAATGTCTGGGTTGTTTATATTTTTTTGGTTCAATAGTTTCAAACCGAGTTTAACATTTTTGCTATCATCACTACATATTTATAAAACAAAGTCCTCCGCCGCGTTTGTCTGTCTGTCTGTTCGCGACAAACTCAAAAACTACTGCACCGATTTTCATGCTGTTTTCATCAATGGATTATCCCTGGAATAAGTTCCCATGGGTTGCGGAAACGACATTAAAATTTCACGATTACTTTTAGTCGCGTAAGCCGACATCCACGCGGGCGCAGCCGCGGGCATCAGCTAGTTAATTACAATATACAGGGTGTAAACGAACCCTTCACGCATCCGTCAACCAAGCATTCTGTACATCAAACTAAGTACCCCTACGCAAAAATTTTTGCTGGGAAATGACTTTTTTTTTTGGGGTCAAAAATCACATTTTACGGTAAAACTCAAAGTAGCACTCTTAAAACATTGTGCTAGTGGATGCTTTGAATAGTAAACGGGTCATGGAGGTAATTTAAGTAAAGTTAAAACCTGAAATACTAGTATTTACAAAAACAGCTGTGAAAAATTTGGAACTTTGACCCCCAATATCTCCGTAACTAAGAGGTTCCCAGGTATGGTCTTGAACAAAAAAAGGATCGCAGTGGTGGGGAGAACAAATGCCCTTCGTTTGCGTTAAGGGTACTTTTACACCCTATATTATGTAACTAAACCGAACTGCAACTTTTATGTACGTATTATGTATTTGACGGCACGGTTGGCGCAGTGGCTGAGCGATTGGACTGCTGTGCTGCGTGTCGCGGGTTCGATCCCCGCACGGAACAAATATTTGAACGACCTACAGGTAGTTGTTCCGGGTCTGGGTATTTGTGTACGTGAATTTAAATGTTTGTAAACGCACCCACGATACAGGAGAAATTCCTAGTGTGGGGCAACGTTTTATAAAAAAAAGAGTAGGGCTATTGTTTCCTCACGGCTTTGCCGGCGTGGATATCACCAATTATCCTACGCGAATAAAGTAAAGATGTTTTTATAAATACATTCCATACACTTGAACTAGAGACAGCTACACGGGTTGATCTTCATGCGAAGCCGCGCTAGCAATTTTTGTTACATACTGAATTTTCTTCTTGCCGCTGCCAGGTGTCATTTGTCGATTTTTGACAGTCGTTACAGGAAGTCAGTGGCCCAAAATTCTGACAACCAGTCTTACCAATGAATATTTATGGTATTACCCAGTACCAAAGTGTGAAGGTTAGAGACGCAGGCGGTCCATGTAAAATACTTGAATTCAGCTGTATACGGCAGCCGACCGACGCGTGGTTAAGAAAAGACACGCATAAAAACACGCATGTTTTTAATATGCGTATTTTATTTAATTTATTTTTACACTTGGCGCCCAGGAAGTGACAAGTCCAATCCGATTGGCTAATTCAAGGTAACGTCGTTTGCCATAATGATGGGACAATGACCATTAAAATTAAAAATAAACGCACATTAATTTGTATTTTTTTTTTTAATTTTTCCGGGTGGATTTCATGTTTAATGATAGATTCTGGTGTCGATTTTTGTGATTTAGATGATAATTTTTTTTAAACAGAATTAATGTGTGTTTTTTTATGTTATAATAGGCCTTATTAGCAATACCGAATATTACAGATGATTAAAGTTTTAACCTTAAAATGTTACTTTGCCTTTTTTAAGTTTAATTGACGGTTGAATTCACACAAAAAACAGATTGATTATTTCTGAATAAACCGTAGGCCCTTACAACATTTTTTTTTTTAATTATCGTCGTTGGAATCTATGTTTAATGATAGATTCTAATGTCGATTTTTTTTTCACAGAATTACAAATGAATGTGCGTTTTATATGTTGTAAAGGTTTTATTTAATTACTAATAGGTACCGTGAAATGCGCCAACATTGCCACTAAGGGTATCTTTGCCCGAATATCTATTTATTAGCAAATTTTTAATGAGGGATTTTATTTTTATTTTTTTTAAACGCTTCCCTAGTCGATAGATAGATGGCGCTGAACTTAGTATGTTACTGCAATGAACGGAACGTCACGTAATTATTTGATTTTTTTCACTTCGATGAATTTTGAGATCGAGAACTCTAGGTTATATTCGGAAGCATATTATAAACAAACGAAAGTGTCAGATACTTCAATGATTGACATTTATAAAAGGCAATGTTTTTTTTTTTGCTTTGGCACCTAGTAACGTAGTAAGTTCAACGCCATCTACAGAGTTCTTGGAAACTACTTTTTTTTTTTAATACTCAAAAAAGAAACTTCTCATTGCAAAAATACCATCATACTGTGGCAACATTCATGAATTGTGATAAAAATTTGGTTTTATGTTGACAACACTGCTTGTTGTGTGGTGTGTCGCTAACTTCAATCAGTGTCCCTTATATTATGACCATTCTTCCTTTCTTAGTACTCTTTTGTCTCACCGTATACCTTTCCCTACCTCTATACTTTGTTTACTTTGTACAAATAGCTTTCCTGTATATAAATGTATAGTCTCATTCATTATTCAGAATAATATTAAAATATCATTTTTCGTCATTGTAATTTGCTCATTTGTACCTTCTCATTCACTTCTCCATTTATTGATCCTATATTTCCGTCCTATTCTAAATCCCGATGAATTGTTACTTTTGTTTCCGTAAAGTTTCCCTACCTTTGTTTTCCTCGCACCTAGTACATAATAAAATAAAATAAAAACTCAAAAACGTGACATTGGCTAATGCACAAATCGTGCGAAGCCACAAAAAAAAAAAAAAACTTGTTGGAACTCGTTAAGTACGGTCTGTGATTTCGCGGGCAAATTGTGTTGCAAATTCAAGTGTTAATTGTGCATGATGGCAAAAACACAGGTTAGTTTTATTTATAATATGTAATAAAACAACGTTAAAAGAGTACCTATTTTAATGCTATTATCACCGTTGAATGTCGTTTTTAACAAAAGTTATTATGGTGGGTAAAGTTACCCAATATTGTAGCGATCTACTGTTTACAACTTTGCCCGCCATTAAAAAAACCTTAGGGTCGGCACTTGTATATTTAACCGCGCAATCTTTTGCCCTCGGTGTTCCCAACCATAATCAATTTTTCCAAATTGTCGTCGCCCCCGCACACTGTGATGGTGGTGTGTGATTATCATTATACGCACATGAAAATCGCTTCGCATCGCAATGAAACGCTAAGTTATGTCAAAAAATAGTTTTTTCGTGCTCCTTATAGTATGTAATATACCTACTCTCTTTCAATAAACAGTAATAATAATAATCAACACCTATAGACACGTAAAAGGTCTATTTTTTATGTAGTCATTGTACTCACATGTCGATCTTTACTTTCAAATATCTCGATAATGTGACACTTTGGGGTAGGCATGTTTTATGACATTTTTTGTTCGTCTATAAGTCCTCTATCCATATAATTATATCACTTTCGTCGTGGGCCACGATTTCGAAACAAGATCAATATGGCAGTGGGTCGATATGTCAACGTCCATACAAAAAAGTTCAAACCATTTATGTAGTTGAATGGGTACATAAACAATAATTATTTGAATCTCGAAAATTAAAATACCTACGAATAAAATGTCAACGTTCAAAACATCGAAAATAATCGATTGTATCTTAATATTGAAAATTATTATACCTAAGTCTAAAATGTCTTTTTTTTTTCTTTTTTTTTGGCGGGTGGAAAATCATCAAATAACTCCTTCCGCTCTTGGGCAGAGCGGAAGGGAGTGTCACATTTCTACTGACTAAAAACCACCCATGTTCTTTCTTAGCCCTTTGTGTCGAGGTCGCGGTAACGGTCAAAAATAACATTTAATGTACCTATTGCTTACTCATTTCATGCAACTTCGAATTTAAATAGATAATTTCAACTTGTAGGTATACATATACGTTTTTAATAAATAAAACATTTTTTTTTTCTGTAATAAAAAAAACATTGAATTTTGTACGCGGCTAAAACGCTATCCGCGAAAAGCCTGAAAAAAAAACCGCATTCTTTTAGTCTATGGCCGATCGCCATTGTCAGATGCGCGCGCATAGAGGAAAACTGATTAATGTTGCCCGCCATTGCGAATTTTTTTTCTCATTATTTGTTTTTCTGATATTTAAAAGTGTCTAAAAAAACCACTACAATAGAACTCTCTCCTGTTCCAGATGTTAAAAAGGTAGCGCAAGAGTTATACGCGCTGATAAACTACGGCGAGTTGCGCAAGAAGCTGGTGTCGGTGAACGAGAAGACGTGCGCGCGGCTCGGCGACATGGTGCAGTGTGGCAGCATCGTGGTGCGCGCGCGCGGCCGCAACCTGCGCGTGCGCACGCCCATGTGTCGCGCGCTGCGCAGGCTCAACCAGATCACTGGTAAGTGGCGAACAAGCAACTACTGTTAACACTGCGAATATTTAGAAATTTCTTTATTTATTTTGTAAAAAAAATAATACATTTAAAAACGGTTCGGAAACTTGTGGCGATCTGTCAGGCATACGCGGCGGAACATGGACTAAAATATAACTGTAAAAAAAGTGAAGTTCTTGTTTTTAAGACTAGAACACGTGGTCTAGTTCATGTTCCGCTTATTATGCTTAATAGCGCAGCTCTAGCAGTGGTGAGCAGTTTCAGGTATCTGGGACACATTGTGACAGATGAATTGCAGGATGACGCTGACATTAATAAGAGGGAGCGCAGAGCATTAGCAGTCAGGGGAACATGATTGCGCGTAGTTTGCTCGCTGCTCGAGGGAAGTTAAGATAACTCTTTTAAAGGCATATTGCCAGTCCTTTTACTCGAGCAGTCTGTGAGTAAATTACACGAATCGTGTTGCTAATGCTCTGCGTGTCCAATATAACAACATCTTTAGGATGCTGATGCGGCTGCCTCCCTATTGTAGTGCGTCTGGTATGTTTGCGGAGGCACGAACGGACGGCTTCCATGCGATTGTGCGAAAAAAGGTAGTTTCGTTGTCACAGCGCGTGCGAGGCAGTAGCAACCGCATCCTGCAGATGATTATTTCTCGCACGAATTGTCCTATTCAAAACAAATGGATGCGCATTGTTCTGGGCGCTCACTGACACAATGTTGATTTAATTTTGAATGTTTAATTTTATTCTGATTTAATTTTAATTTATTTTGATTGTAATTTAATTTAATTTATTGTTGTGTGCAAACTGATCAGATTTTTTTGTACTTATGTGTTATATGGATAATAATCTGAAATAAATGAATTCATAATTAATAAATAAAAGTCGTTTAGAAATTTTAAAAAAATTGTCGTCCACCGGAATCGGGAACAGGCTACCGGTGGTCAGGGCTTCAGGGAGGAACCTCTAAACAATACGGGCCGTGTCCAAGACTACCGCTTTTGGTATCAAGCCCGTGATCCAGCTGCCTAATGAGAGCCTCTTCAGGTGTTGGTGGAGGCTCTTCGCAATTAAGCCTTTGGCTGAAAGGTTCAGCCAATGGTTTAATTGCGAGTTGTTTCAGCCTGAAACAATTATCGGCACAATGATCGCTGAGTTCACAACCCACATGTCGACAACCTTGCGACCCAAGTCAAAGATGGTCCAATTATAACTTTGGTCGGTTTAGGCGCAAAATGCCTAATTCTCAAAATGGCAACAGAGTCACAAAAGGACTAGTTCAAAAACCCGAATTCTCCAAATGGCCAATTCTCAAAAAGCCTAGTTCTCAGAATGCCCAATGCTCAAAAAGTCTAATTATCTTAATGTCCAATTCTCAAAATGGCAAATTTTCTACAATTAGAAATGAAAGATTTCTTAATATTATGTATTTCTTTAATCAGTGAGTTAAAACTGTAAGATTTATGCATACGAATCAATACTAATAGTGACGGTTTAAACGCACCGACGCGATTTCACACACACATTTCCTACCACTAACCTTCATACTAAACTACGAGTGCAATACGTCATCCCGAAAGCCACCACGCCGAATCACACGCCGCCGAATGCCCGCAACAACGAACTCTGCGAGCACGAAAGCACGCAGCGACGCACACCGCAACAACGAATGCACGAGACTCCAAATCACGAAACAACGAATGCACGCCGCAACGCGCAACCGCCGCCCGCGACCCGGAGCCCCGCGCACCCACCGCCACGGCACGCGCCGCCGCGCGCCCCCGCACCCACAGCACTCGCCGCCGCAGACATCCGGCGACGCGCAACTCGACGCAGCAACCCCCGGGACGACGCATTGCACTCCTAAGCTACAGTCACAGTCACAAGGCATAATAACTTGTGAAAGTACTGTAGTTGCCCATTCCCTAACGTAGATGACTATGGAGAAGAACGGGCAAGAAACTCCATGGACACTCTTTTAATTCAGAATATTGTTACAAAATCTTGGTACATTACATCATTGGGTTTTTGAACAAAATTTTTTTTTGTGATTAATGGAAAGATCATATATAAGTTTTATAACAAAATTTTTTTTTTTTCGCAACAATTCAAAAGTTATTTCAAAATAAAAATTAATTTTTGAATCCAGTACCGAAGACGCGCCGACAGCTTCCGAACAAACCCGAGCGCGTGTGACGTCATAATGTTAGTTTTCACTCATTGCAGTTGATATACACACATCAACACCGTCTAGGGATATTTTGTATAAAGTTCTTAAACTCAAAAAATACTGGCCACTTTTAAATTCTTTTGAAGAAAGTTTATTTTGTAAGCCTTTTTGAACGATTCTAAATTTGAATTTGAAAAAATACATTAAAAACAAAAGATTTACGCGGCTTAATGGTAGCGAAGTCCGAAGGTTTCATTTACTTAGTAGTTTGTGGCTATTTTTTTGTGTCCAATTTAAGTTTTATAACAAGTTATCGGTTAATTCCGAATTAATGTTATTGTGTGCATCATGCAGCGGCGCCATTTAACTAGAGAAGAAATGTTAAGGGCAGTAGGCATGCTCCAAGCTGGGGCTACTCAACGGAGTATTGCTGAGGAGTTTGGAACAAGACAAAACGTGATATCAAGGTTATGGTCACGTTATCGTGCTACTGGTGAAGTGGCTGAAAGACACCCAGGCGGGAAGCGCATAACCACTCAACGACAAGACCGATTTTTGCAAGTTGCCGCGAGAAGACAACCAAATGTTACGGCCATGCAGTTGGTTCAGAGGCTCCAGTCAGAGCACCAGTTGCTTGTGAGTGACCAAACTTTGAGGAGAAGGCTGCATGAAGCTAACCATCATGCTCGCAGGCCGCTTCGTACTCCAGCACTACGCCGAGGAAATCGTGGACGACGACTAGAGTGGGCTCGTGAACATTTACTCTGGGAAGAAAACCAGTGGTCTGTAGTGCTGTTTACCGATGAGTCCCGGTTCGGTTTCCATCCCGATACACGTAGAGTGCGTGTTTGGCGAGTTCCTGGTCGTGAGAGCCGTCTGCAACATCCTCAGGAAGTCCATTCATACCACGGCGGGACAATTATGGTTTGGGCGGGAATTCGTGTTGGTGGAAGAACAGACCTCGTTTGGATCAGAAACACCATGACGGCTGAAAAATACCGTAACGAGGTGCTAGTACCAATAATCTACCCCCATCGACTACAAATGGGCCAAGAATTCACTCTCATGCACGATAACGCCCGTCCGCACACATCGAGAGTGGTGACGAGCTGGTTACAGGAGCACGACGTATCGGTCTTAGGCTGGCCCGCTCAATCGCCTGACCTAAACCCCATAGAAACGCGTGGGACATGCTCTAAAGAAGGGCTTTGAGGAATTTCCCTGCAAACGTTGCGACGGAAGAGCAACTTTTTTTGCATCTTAGCCGGACCTGGGACAATATACCGCAGCAAGACTTAGATAACTTAATCCAAAGCATGAAAAACCGTTGCAGGACCGTCATTAACGTCATGGGTGGTTTTACTGACTACTGATTTTTCACAGAACTGTTAAAAACAAATTATTTTTTCCTTATTTGTATTTTTTTCTTAATAAACACATTCGTTGTTAGTTTTACCATTATTTCATGTTTTTTCTTTATTTGAATAAAAATTTGTTTACGAAAAAAAACATTGTTTTCTTTTATTCTGGAGTGTAGTCTGATAAATGGGCTTTATAAAAATATATACATGTTGTATGCTATTTTTAATACATTTTGAGTAAATTGAGTAAATCCAAAATATCCCTAGACAGTGTTGATGTGTGTAGAAACAATAAGTACAGTGTTTTGATCTATTTAATTTTGTTAAATATTTAAATTTATATTGAAAATGCTTGTTTTGTACCATTATGTACTAATACTACAAAAACAACTCCTGACAAAATGTTTTTAAATGTTCCCCAAGATGACAAACGTCGAAATAAATGGTTTCAAGCAGTGCACCGTGATAATCCCAAAACAAAATCGATTTTTTTTTGTTGTGAAGATCATTTCGATGTAATTATTTCTTAAAACTCATCATCTGCCTAGCCTTTTCCTAACTATGTTGGGGTCGGCTTCCAGTCTAACCGGATGCCTGCCTATCTGACCTCCACAACCCAGTTAATACTAGGTAATACGATACTCTTTTTTTCTTTTGTTTTAAGTATTTCTTAAAACTATTGTTATTAATTATTATTTATCTAAGTATACAAATCAATTAATTATTATACACGTAAGTAGAGTTCAGTCAATACCTTGATGCCTTGGCACCTCGAACTTCAGCAGAATTAAACCGAACGTCATTTTAAAAAAAATTGGTTATCATAAAAATATCAACAGAGAGAGGGAGAGGAAGGCCAAAGAAAAGATGGATGGATTGTGTGAGGAATTATATGAAGGAAATAAATGCCACCTTGACGTGTAACAGGGAAGAATGGAAGAAGAAAACGTGTTGCGCCGACCCCAAATAGAATGGGATAAGGGCAGGAAGAAGATGATGATAAAAATATCAACATCAGGAATATTATCAGACTTTGCCTTAATAAATCCTTTATCACACATAGCTAATCGGAACCAACTAACAACTCGTTTTTTAGCAATAAATTTTCAATATTATTGTCTAGTCACGTATAAGCCGTAAACGCCGTACTGTTATTAAATAGCTACAACATTATGACGTCACAACTATGGTGAACAATCATGGCGCGTTTATAGTCACGTGATTTTTTTTAAAATTTGATCAATTTTTAATTGTTTATAATTTACAGAAAAATTTTTTTTTTAAGTTTTTGCATCAAATATGAATATTATTAATATTAAAGTTTTAAAATACATAAAAAATCATTTTTTTTTTTTTTTCAAAATCCCAATTCATGTTGGGATGGTATATTATGTGAGAACTATGTAGCAAGACGTGCAAGTTAAGAGCGTCCGGAGTAAAAGGGTACAATAAACAAATTAAAAAAAAAAATTATACCATGGCCACTAAGAGATGACCATTTATTTATTTATTTAGCTTTATTTTATCCCTTACATCTAGTTTACATTTAGTTTTATATATAATGTGTTGTGTACTTTTTTAGTTATTTGTTAGTAATGTTAGTATTTGTACTTAAAATGAGATTAGTATTGTTAGGTGTAAGGGCCGCCTTTTGCGGTGAAAGCCTCCTCCAAACTGTTCCAGGTGACTCTGTCTTTCGCCAATCTGGGCCACAAGTTTCCGGCTGTTTCTTTTAGGTCGTCGCTCCATCTTTTAAGCGGTCTACCCTTCCTTCTCTTTTTACTGAATGGATACCAATTTGTAATGACTTGTGACCATCTTTCATCCGTAGTTCTTTGTATATGGCCTGCCCATTTCCATTTAAGTGTCAGGACCTGTTTGACCACATCCCTTGCCTTGGTTTTTTTTCTTATCAGTGAACTTTTGACTCTGTCACTCAATCTGATGCTCAAGTAACTCCGTTCTATTCCTCGTTGACAGCTTCTTACTTTGCTTAGGAAGGATTTTTTGAGAGGCCAGGTTTGACATGCGTAAGTAAGAACCGGTATTAGGCAAATATTCATTGCTTTTGTTTTTAGCTTTATGGGTATAGGACCCTTAAAAATTTCCTTCATACTCCAGTACCTATTCCAAGTATTTTTCACTCTGCGGTCGATTTCCTTTTCTGTGCAAGACTTTGTTGAAATTAGGTGGCCAAGGTAAATATAGTCCACGACATATTCTATAAGTACTGTCTGTATAGATATAGGTATTTGTTCACGGTTTGTCATGATTTTGGTTTTGTCCCAAATGATCTGTAGCCCAATGGTCTCACTATGATGATTAAGAGAATCTATCATGTGTTTCAGTTTGTATGGGTCTTCCGACAGTAGTACTATGTCGTCCGCAAACCTGAGGTGTGAGAGGTACTTGCCATTGATATTTATTCCCATATCGCTCCAATCGAGATTTTGAAAGATGGATTCTAGGACTGCGATAAAAAGTTTTGGGGAAAGTGGGTCTCCTTGCTTTACCCCCCTCTCGACTTGAAATATTGGTCCTCTAGTGTCAAGTTTTACTCTTGTAGAGCTTCTCGAGTAAATTGCTTTGATCATGTCTATGTAGTCTTGGTCTAATCCTTGCTGTTTTAAAGCCTGCCATATGGAGTTGTGTGAAATTGAATCGAAAGCTTTAGAGTAATCTATAAAAGCAATATATATGGGAAGGTCATATTCGGTAAACCGTTCAATAATTACCTTCAGTGTGTGTATGTGATCGATGGTAGCGAAACTTTTCATGAATCCTGCTTGTTCTATTGGCTGGTTCTCGTCAATCTTCGGTGTTATACGTCTCAGTAGGGTCGATGCAAATACTTTATACAGGCAGGATATGAGACTGATCGGCCTGTAGTTAGAAATTAGTTTAGGGTTGCCCTTTTTATATAATAGGGCTATTTCCGAGCATGTCCATGTTTCTGGTAATTCCTTTGTTGTTAGGATGGCGTTAAAGAGCTGAGTGATTGGTTTTATTAATTTTTCTTTTGCAGCTTTTATCATCTCGTTTGTCACTCCATCAGGTCCTGGGCTCTTTCCAGCTTTTAGCTTATTTATCGATAGCTCTATCTTGTTTTCTAAAAAGGGTGGGACTGGTTCTAGGTCTGGTTTAGAATTTTTAATGATGTCTTTCTCGCTGTTCTTGTTTGTGCATGTGTAGAGATTCTTGTAAAATTGTGTAGCTATTGTCATTAGGTCTTTTCTGTGTGTGACGATGGTTCCTGAAGTATTCTGAAGTTGGGTCATTACATGTTTGGTAGTTTCTAGTTTTTTATAAGCCTTTTTTGTTCCACCAGTCTCTTCTATGAACTTGCTAATTGTGTCTAGTCTCCTCTTTTTAATATTCTGATTTATTTTCTTATGTATTATCCTGTATAATTTACTCAGAGTTTTCTTTTCTTCCCTAGTTTTATGTTTCTTGTTTTTTAATATGTGTTTTTTATATTTTAGAGTTTTTATTTCTTCTGTTATAATTTCTTTATTTCTTTTTATAGTTGTATCTTCAGTTGGTTTTTTGTAGCTTTTAAGTAAAAATGTCTCAATTTTCTTGTTGAATTGCTGCACACTGTCATTGTCATTGTAGGTCATAGTTGGTCGGTCTTCTTTAGTAATTTCGTTTCCTGTATATGCGTTGCCTCGGTAGTGAGCTCGAGATATCTTGTTGTTCTCCATGTTGAGGGTGATTCTTATCATTCTATGGTCGCTAGGGTGTTGTAAATTACTCATCACATTCACGTTTTGTATATTTTTTGTGACATTTGTAGCTATAAAGTCGATTTCATTCTTCGATTTCCCATCAGGTGATCCCCAAGTCCATCGAAGCTTATTAGATTTTTTGAAAATAGTATTACAAATTTTCAAGTTGTATTGAAAGCAAAATTTTATGAACATTTCTCCTCTATCGTTCCTTTTTCCGTAACCATATCTTCCCATTACTAATTCTTCATTTTCTTTGGGGCAACCTATTTTGGCGTTCATGTCTCCCAAAAATATTATATTTTTTGTGCATTTATTCATTGCTCTATCTAGGTCAGCATAGAATTTTTCAATTTCTTCTGTAGTTGCTCTTTGAGTAGGTGCGTATGCCTGGATTATAAAGAATTTCTTTCCATGTATGTCTACATGCAAAGCCGCAACTCTCTCGGATATCGCAATAAAATCTTGTACGTTTGTATTGTGCTGCTTTTTTACCAGGAATCCAACACCTTTCTCTCCTTTTGTTTCGCTATAGTAGTAGAGAAGATATGCTCCCCTGTCTTCTATTTTGTAACCTTGCCTTCTCACTTCAGATAAACCGATAATGTCCCAGTTAATTTTTGATATTGCGTATTCTAATTCGGCTACTCTTGCTTCACTTGCTAATGATCTGAGATTGAATGTCGAGATGTAGTATTTTTTTAGATTTGGAGGGTGGTCGTCTACAACAAGAGATGACCAGTAACATTAAACATTTATTTCGGGTTGTTACCCCGTAGCTTATCTTCAACTGAATCCTGACACCCTGGTACATTTGTTCACACTGTACACGGAATCATGATGAAGGTACACAGTTCCGAATGCAGTAGTGGGCTTTCATAATTATTATTATGTGTGAACGTGAAACGCGACTTATTATAAATCATAACGGTGTTAAGGTTAGTAAAGCTTAATTCTAATCCATAACACTGGAGTGATGGTTAGGGAAAAAAGTCCTCACCGTCACACCAGTGTGACAGAACAGTGTGAAGTTAGTCAGGTGCGTCTAAACCGTCACTATTAGTATTGATTCGTATGCATAAATCTTACAGTTTTAACTCACTGATTAAAGAAATACATAATATTAAGAAATCATACATTTCTAAGAATACTCCCAATTGTAGAAAAGAGAATTAGTCATTTTGAGAATTGGGCATTAAGAGAATTAGGCTTTTTAAGAATTGGGCATTCTGAGAACTAGGCTTTTTGAGAATTAGGCTTTTTGAGAACTAGTCGTTTTGCGACTCTGTTGCCATTTTGAGAATTAGGCATTTTGCGCCTAAATCCTTTGGTCGACTAGCTGACTGGCCACCCATCCACTACATCGCCCTGCCTAGGAGTGTCTCGACTAGAGTAAAGCCAACATTGAGTGTCACCCGCAGAGCTGTCGATGGGCGCGCGCGTGTGCTCGCGCGTGGCGGTGGCGCTGCGCGCGCGCACGCACGTGGCGTGGGCGCGCGTGCAGGCCGCCGCGCACAACCCGCGCGCCGCCGCCGCGCTGTCGCCGCGTGCAACGCTGCGGGCGCTGCTAAGGGCGCTGCAGCATCGCTGGAGGGGCGTATCCTTTACATACCTCTACGTATCTACTGATGAAAGACACTTACCAGACTTCATTTTACAGAACTTAAGTCTGGAAAGCAAACTAGACTATCCAGTCTTTATACTCCGGTCAATTTAGACATCCGAGGTCACATTAATTCCCACCCAGCTGAAAAATCGGTAAGTTTTATCATAAAATTAGCTGATACAAAATTGTAGATCAGATAATAGTCTATAAAAATTATTTTCTAATCTACAATTTTGTCTCGACAAATATTATAAAACTTACGTTTTGCTGAAAATCGCGAAAAACCCGTTTTTGTGACCTTTCACCCCGAGTAATTTTTTGTCCAGGTGTCAGATCGACGAGGACTTGTCACATTTCATTTAATATAATAGTGTTTTGAACAGTCCTACCAATTTTCAGCTGGGTGTGAATTAATGTAACCTTACCCCTAATTTTTGTCTAATTTGACCGGACTATTAGTAATAAGACTCAGTCGTTATACTAAACAACTAAAAGACTTACACGGCTGAGTCTCTTGCATCACTAATCGTATCGCCAACTGCCTAGCCTGCCTTCCTAGGAAGAAATTCAATAAAGAATTAGGTGATATTTGAAAATTCTACATGTGCTTAGCAAAGTGATATTTACGGAGAGTGTTTAAGGTGAAAAAATACTAAAACCAGCCAGATACAAATAGTATAGCCAAAGAGATTTTATTACAAGTTCATACGTCATACTATAATGCGAAAAGACTTTTTCCCCAACCTAATACTATATATATTTTTTTATATGGAAATTGTACGGAAGGATTCCTCAACAAATTTCTTTAAACATACGGTGTTTTTGGGATTTGAGCAATGTATATTGCCTAAAAGCCTTTATAAAAATAGCCTTAAATAAAATCGTTTTGATAAAAACTATTATATTAGGAATGTCAAGGATTTGTCTATTTTTTTATTTTTAATAAAAAAATATTACTTTAGTCCCGGATGCAATCGTGAAAATGATCTGTCTATTGGCCATTTAAATAATGCCGTCATAAAACAATTGATTGGCAGTTCCCTTTATGATTTTGAAACCAGGGCCCCGAGTCTGCTATTCAATAGTGTCAGCAGGGTCTATCATTAATCTCATAATTGTTGATTTTGACAACACCAAACTTGTCAAAATCAACAATTATGAGATCAATGATAGACCATTCTGACACTATTGAATAGCAGACTCGGGGCCCTGGGTACCTTTTTTGGCTTCGGCCGTCTACGAAACCGTAGTTTCGTAACTGATTTCGATGAAGGCATGATTCATCCTTGTACGAAACTAGTTTCGATGGAGAAATTATTTGTCTTTGTACGAAACCAGGGTTATTTACCATGGGTACGTACAAAGAATTTACTGTTAAGGTTTCGTTGAAGGAATGATTTGTCCTTGTACGTAACTAGTTTCGATGGAGGAATTATGTTGGTGATTGAGGTAGTTCAGTAGACACGTTGGCTGTCTGTGGTTGTTCGCAAGAGATACCGCGGCCTCGACATGAAAGGCTAAGAAGGAACATGGGTGGTTTTTAGTCGGTAGAAGTCTGACACTCCCTTTCGCTCTGCCCAAGAGCGGGAGGGGTTATTTGATGATTTTCCAACCAAAACAAAAAAAAGGCCCATAGGTAGCATAAAAAAGTCTGACACCAGATTAGGCATTAAATACATGATAAAAAATAGTGGCATTCAGTACCCTACCCCCATGGGGACAACTAGAGATGGGCAGTGGGAAAAAACCCAACGGGTAAATACCCAGGTTTTTACCCGTTTGGGTAAAAACCGGGTATTTATGTGGGTAAATACCCAATAGACGGGTATTTTCATTATTTAACGTAATTATCACGATCTTAAAAAAAAAATACATTTTTAATTTATTTTAAGAACAAATGCTGCAAAAAATAGGTACTTTGCGATGTGCACATACTTTGCGCCAGCGTATATAGGGCACTAGCTGTTGCCTGTTGTTCGAAACGTCAAAATGTGTAGGCTGATTCAGGAACTAAAATAAAACCAGCAGTTTATTATAACAGGAAAAAGTCGTCTTCTTGTTTCTAACCGACTTCCAAAAAGGTGGAGGTTCTCAATTCGTCTGTTTGTGTTTTTTTTTTGTATTTTTGTTATCGCGTATCTCCGTCATTAATCAACCGATTTACAAAATTCCTTTTGTGTTCGAAAAGGTATACTCCCGAGGTGGTCCCATTGTCACCAAATCAGGATCTGATGATGGGATCCCAGGGAAATCGAGGGCAACCCTCAAATTGTATAGGCATGTATTACGTGTTTCGTGCTTTTTTAAAAGTTTTTTTAAGTATTTGCATCTAGCAGTCATCACTTCATGTTGATGAGTTGATGATCGAAGGTATAACTCCTCAATGGTTAGGAGTTGAAAGCGAATCTTGAAGGTTAAGGGTTGGGGTTCATGGTTGAATGTTAAATGCATAGTAAATATTTGTATAGGATATTACAACTAAAAATTGTAAATAAAAAAAGTTTTTGAAGTCGGTTTTTTTTCTCCAAAAAAGTGCAAAAAAAAACCGACTTCAAAAACACGGCAAAAAAAAACGATATCAAACAAACAAAATGTCACAGACTTCGGAAGCTGCTTTTTCTTGTGAACTTTATTTTTCAATTTTTTCTGTTTTTCGTTTTTTTGTGTTTTTCACTTTTTTAATCATAAGTTTTTTCTGCGCATTGTGATGGAATGTTACTTATTTGCAGAAAGAACGTCTTTTAAAACTTTTGAGAATCTTTGACCAAAAAAAAAATAAAACAACGAGAGATACTTACCAACAATTATTTATTACACTTTATAATAGTTGCAAAAGTGTTTTTTTACAATTGAATATTTTTAGGGATATAATTTCCATCAAGAACCGAAGATTAGGAAGTTTATATTTTTTTTGTACTTAGATAGTACCTACTCATAAATAGAAAGCTTTTTGCAAATTGTCAAGTCACAAAAATTCACGGTTTACAAGATATAATTGTTTAAAGTTTCCAACTTTCCATACAAATTGGACAATAACACGCCATTTGTAAATTTGTAGGTTGGACGAATTGACATTGTAGACGTCAACGTTGACATTTCACGTTTGGTTATTGAAAAAAGTGAAGTTTAGTAATTTTTTGTCGTGTTTTTTAATAAAATCTAATTTTATTTTTATTATATATTTTTGAATGTATTAAGAGTGTGAATAATAATTGTTGCTGTATTATGCAATTACATTGCCATTCTTACACTAAAAATAACGAACGGGGTGGTTAGGTTCGTAGGTCGGGGTCCAGTGAGCGAGCGAAGCGAGCGATCTGAGACCCCGACATACCCTGCGAACCCGCTACTAAGAAAACTTGGATGCAAGAGCGAGCGAAGCGAGCTCGGGACTTCGGGGCACCCCGACACGGACAGGTTAGGATAGAAGGGGATGGCGGGGTCGAGTGAACGAGTGAAGCGAGCGAATAGACCCCGCCATCCCTGCACGGGTTAGTTTCCAATCATTTGTTTTTCTCAAGAACGGTGCGTCCCCTTTACGTGGGAGTGATGTCAGGGCACAGAGGGCACCCCCCTCACCCTTCCGCTGTCAAACGATACAAAATTTTTACCCGGTTCGCGTTTTAGCGCTATTGTAACCTCAAAACTTTAACCATGGATATCTCCATGACCATGGGGTTTCGGTAGGTGGGCGTGGTACTGGGGGTTTTAGCCCTCCCCCTCATTCCCGTCCCCGCCCCTTCGCCTTATTAAACTACGGTTCATAATGGAATTTTAACCATTTTTAGTCACTGTCACTACTGTCATGATCATTAAATATATTATTAGTTGTCAATCCAAAGTAAATCACGTATTTAATCACTAAGCAATCAAAAGTCCACAAAACAAAATCCAAGTCGTCAATTAAACCAACAAATTAACACAAGTGCGCACAGTACGAAGCCAAAACAACGTGTGAGATAGATAGATCACCAACGCGTACGCCACTACTACTACCTGCTTCCCCGCCCCCCTACCCGCGTACGTACCCGGGTTACATGTCGCTAAGAGCGGATGAACACACACAAATAGACAGGTTTTTTTAAATTTCATTTTATTTAATTAGATAGCATGGAGTATATATAACGTATTGATGAATTACGAAAATAAACAAAGTTAGATTAGCTCGAACTAGTAGTAATAGTACTTAAATAGTACGTACTACTTGATATATACATGTATCTACACATTACGTAGATGTTACATATGCTAAAAATGAAAAAACCCGAATATTTACCCATTCGGGTATTTTCCCCGGGTTTTTACCCTATTTTTACCCACATTTGGGTATTTTCCGGGTAAAATCCCATCTCTAGGGACAACGCATAAGTTTATGTTTTTATTTAAATTATATACAGAGTGGTGCCGACAATACGACAATAAATGAAACCACTAGTAGTTCTAGTTAATAGGAACATTTTTTAACTATCAAATTAATCTTAACACCGTCGTGGTGCCGACGATACGACAATACCTAACCTACCTAAGTCATCATCTGCCCAGCCTTTTCCCAACTATGTTGGGGTCGGCTTCCAGTCTAACCGGATGCAGCTGAATACCAGTATTTTACATGGAGTGACTGCCTATCTGACCTCCACAACCCAGTTAATACTAGGTTAAGTGTCTTACCAAATTCGTTTGTTACATTTTATTTCCACATAAAACTGAGAGAGTGCAACTGACAGCCGATTACCTACTTATATTCACCAGAATAGTAAAATAAAAACTGTGAACAAATTAACTAGGCAATCATTTTGATCAGATAACCTTCAAGAAACTAATTATATTTTGCATTCTTATCTAGAACGTACTAGGTATTTAAATAAGCCGAGATTATTGACATTGATTTATGTAAATACTACCTATGAAATTTAAAAAAAAAACCACAAAAAGTCCAAAGCCTACTAAGTTACTGTTATCACTTAGCAAGGTTTTCTGGTTCTAGTATTAAACGTCTTGATTATACTATTAACCACATAAGGAAGAGTTTAAAAGTTCGTGCTCATATCTTATAAATAATGAAGTTTAGTTGAACGGAAAACCTGTTGCCAACAACTGGTTATATATCCGTATGATACCAATATACCAATGTCTTACTAATCTATACTAATATTATAAAGCTGAAAAGTTTGTTTGTTTGTTTGTTTGATTGTTTGTTTGTTTGAACGGGGTAAACTCAGGGACTACTGGTTGGAATTGAATAATTCTTTTAGTGTTGGATAGTCCATTTATCGAGGAAGGCTTTAGGCTATATAACATCACGCCACAATCAATAGGAGCGGAGCATAAATGAAAAATGTTGCAAAAACGGGAAAAGATATTCCTTTTTGAGAGCTTCCGTTGCGTGCGCTGCGAAAACGGTTTAAGTTACGTAAATATCATGTATCAAGGAATTGTTTCTCTTTAAAAGTTATAAAAAAAAGTCCGCGACAGCATATGTTTATCCTTTACGATTGACTCACTGTAACCATTTTTTTATATTAAAATGTTAGGTTAAAAATAATGATATTTTGCGAAGCTTATTTAACCCATATGGTAATAATCTATATCTAAATAAATGTGTTTGTTAGCACAGAAATTTAATATACAATATTTGTGCCCTTTACTCTATACAGTTTAAACAAATATCTTAGAAGATATCGCAATGTAAAAATATCCGCGCGACAAAATAATTACGCGCGTGGCAGTCATTCGGTCCGGTGTGGTAAGTTAGTGAGGATTCTGGCCTCCGAGGGCTCCGGAGAAATTCAAATTCAAAATAATTACTGCACCTTTATGTTTAAAAGGTACAAGGTGTTACTGTATATTAAACAGTAAGAGATACCTAATAGTAATTGTTATTTTAATAAAATAATCGAAGTCAATCTAAACTAATAGGTATTTTATAGAGGAAAGGTAAGATTTTTTGTTTGTTACGAGTACGATATAGCTTAATTTAATAAGTTGGATAGTCGATTTATCGAGAAAGGTTATAAGCTATATTATGTGACGCAGACGAAGTTGCGTGGGTCAGCTAGTATTAAGTATAAATGCGAAAGTTTGTGAGGATGTATGTATGGATGGATGGATGGATGTTTGTTACACTTTCACGCAAGAACTACTGAACGAATTTGGATTTTGGTACTTAACAGATAGTTTATAACCTGGATTAACACATAGGATAGTTTTTATCCCGATTTTATCTTTCCGTGAGATAATTTTCGAGTTGTAGCGGGCGAAGCCGCTGGCAACAACTAGTCAATTACATAAAAAATAAAAAACCTTGTCATGACTTAGAATCAGGGAGAGCACACATTTTCTTTATTTCGCCAGTAATGTTTAAGTAAAGAGCAAGTCTATTGGCATCGACCAGGCACGGATTCCTGATTCCGTGCCTGGTTGATGTCAAAAGTCGTAGCCTGGAGTCTGCTCCTGGCTACTACGAAGGGTCCCAGGCCTGTGGACGGTGAGTAATGGGCTAACTCACCGTCCGTCCGTCTTATGACGACAGGCCGTGTCGACGGCGCGTTCGTGTTCCACGGGCCGACCTCTGCCGGGGCTGCGGGTTGTTCAAAAGAGATTCCGCGGCTCCGGAACACAAAGGTTTTCGAAAAAATATGGGTGGGTTTTAGTCAGCACAAGTCTGGTGCTCCCTTCGGCTCCGCCCAGAGCGAGGGGGTCATTTTGATGTTTTTCCTGCAGAAATAAAAAGGCTCTACAGATGTTTTTTTGATACAACAGCCCAAATTTACCTTCTTTTCCGACCGTCGTACCCAGTACCACAAGCTAAGCACTAGCGCTTGCC
Organism: Diarsia brunnea; assembly: GCA_949774965.1. Classification (NCBI taxonomy): domain Eukaryota; kingdom Metazoa; phylum Arthropoda; class Insecta; order Lepidoptera; family Noctuidae; genus Diarsia; species Diarsia brunnea. The sequence goes on along the minus strand of OX459004.1, from coordinate 20,056,809 downwards.
TCTAAACCAACGAGGTAGTTTAAAATAATAATCCATAACTCGACAACAGTCTACTTTCAAGTTAAGCAAAGTAGCTGAGCAGGTGGACTTGAAGCCAGAAGACACGCAGAAGGAGACAGAAGAGTACGCCGAGCTGCCTCGACCGTGCGCAGAAGACACAGAACTCAACCGGGAGTTAGAAGAACATCTCAATCTGGAGACTGAGAGGATTATATTGCAAGGTAACACAGCCATAGCTTCATCATTGATCATTGATTGAACGTGCGCAGAGAGCGGTTCTTAAGGTGTGCTGTTTCAAGCCAAGACTTTATTCCACCGTCAAACTCTATGAATATTGTCAAGTCCTGACGGTCAGGCAATTGTTTGTACTGACCACTGCTATTAAGCAACACTCTATTTCCAACTATTCTCAGCAAACAAATCGCCGTAACCGTATAGTTGCCTTGGCTGCTCCTCTTAGAACTTCTTTTAGTCAGAGATTCTTTGTTTTCCTCGGACCCTATCTTTACAATAAATTAAACCAAATTCTTTCCCTGCACTCATTGAACAAACATAATTTTAAAATCGCTTTACAGGCCTGGCTGCAAAACCAAACATATACTGCCACAGAAGCTTTCTTTAACGTATTGGTCTAATCACTCATTCACTAACACTCTCTCCAATTCACACACACATACACACACGCTCTACACACATACACACACACGCTCACACACACACAAAACTTACATTCATAAAAACCTCTCAACAACTTTTTGATCATTTTTACTTTATATTACTCTAATATTGTGTCTCTTTTTAATAAGCTCACTTTTGTTATTTTAAACTTTTGTTATTTGCTGTGATACCAGATGTATGCTATCAAATGTGTACCTTTAAACAGGTGGGGACCTGGTGACCTGTATTACAGGTGTTACTACCTACCACAGGCACCAGCGATCCACAACCAAAAATCGTTAGCTACTGTTTCTGTAAATACACACATCAAAAGTGTCTAGGGATCAACATATATTTTTGCAATAACTTTTCTCCTGATTGATATTAATTAAAATTTTCTTTAAGGATTCATCAAATAAAGTGTTTTCGTTTGTCACAGTAACGATAAACCAAGTCACCTTTGCATTAATAAAGAAATTTGCCATTTTCCTAATAAAGGGATTTTTGACATTTGAACCACTAACATTAAAGTTCGAAAAAAAGACTGAAATAACAGTTTTCTTTAAAATTTTATTGGGTAACATAAACAATTAATAATCCGTGTTTCTACTGCGAACACTAACAACACAAGAACATCGGTTTGGCATACTCAAAATGAGTTCATCCAAATCACGCTGTGGAATGGCCGCCCATGTTCGTTGCAACAACAAAAAAAGGTCTTCTTGCGACTGGATACCCTCCATATTCGGCAGAGCTCTTCTCTGTAGCATATCCCATGCATGCTCAATCGGGTTCAAGTCTGGCGACTGAGCAGGCCAGGGCAGGACATTGATGGCATTTTGTTATGGGGACGGGCTGCAGACATTGAATCTATTTTTATTCTGCAAAAAAGAGCCATCAGAGCAATATATGGTCTTCGTAGGCGCGATTCTCTGAGGGAACTGTTTAAGAACATTAACATCATGACGGTGCATTGTCAGTACATCTACGAAAACATAATGTACGTGAGAAAAAATCTGCATCTTTTTAGTAAAAGAGGGGACAGACAAAATTATGTTACTAGGAATAGGGACCAGTTAGTTCAGCCAGGCTTCAGACTCGCTAAAGTAGACTCATCTTTCATGGGGTACTGTTTGAGATGCTATAACAAAATTCCACAAAGCATTCTTGAACTGAATGAGACGAAATTTAAATCATGCATCAAACGCACACTATGCAAGCAAGCATATTACAAGTTGGACGATTATATCGCTGATAAAAATGCTTGGCTTAATGCCGGTCCTGCTCCACAAGGACAGGGCGCTTAAATTAATTAAATAGGAGGAAGAAAGAAGAAGAAGATTGTACAACTATCTTTGCAATGTATAAATTCAATCTCTTTAGTATTATATAGTCGCATAGCACATATTGTGTGAGTACTATGTACTAAAAAGCTATCATTCTCTGGAAACCTACATATTTTTAATTTTTTTTTTAATTATTATTTATTTGACTTGGATATGCCCTGGCGATTGAGAGTGTGTCATGCTCACTTAAATGTCTCGCTGATGGTGGCGGGTGTGTCGGATCATTTCGTTCCCTTCAAAATGGTTGAGTGGAATGGTGCTGATCCATGCGTCATGCTCGTGAACGGGTGCTGTCAGTTGTGACTGGTCACCTCTTAGCTGCCACGGCTTGTTTGAATTATTATTTTATCTTTGAATCGTCGTTTTTGACTTTACAGTGGACACTTATCGTGCACATCTTGCTACATCGTTCTCACATAATATACCATCTCAACATGAATGATATAATGTACCAAGATTTTGTAACAATATTCTGATTTAAAAGAGTGTCCATGGAGTTTCTTGCCCGTTCTTCTCCATAGAGATCTACGCTAGGGAATGGGCAACTACAGTACTTTCACAAGTTATTATGCCTTGTGACTGTGACTGTAGCTTAGGAGTGCAATGCGTCGTCCCGGGGGTTGCTGCGTCGGGTTGCGCGTCGCCGGATGTCTGCGGCGGCGAGTGCTGTGGGTGCGGGGGCGCGCGGCGGCTCGTGCCGTGGCGGTGGGTGCGCGGGGCTCCGGGTCGCAGGGTGGCGGTTGCGCGTTGCGGCGTGCATTCGTTGTTCCGTGATTTGGAGTCTCGTGCATTCGTTGTTGCGGTGTGCGTCGCTGCGTGCTTTCGTGCTCGCAGTGTTCGTTGTTGCGGGCATTCGGCGGCGTGTGGTTCGGCGTGGTGGCTTTCGGGATGACGTATTGCACTCGTAGTTTAGTTTTATGAATTGTTCTTCTGACATTCAAAAGTACCAGTAATGGTTTAATTGAAATAAATGCTTTGACTTTGACTTTGACTTTGTTAGCTGCGGCGAGAGTCTGTCTTACAACTCTTGCGGTGTGCGGTCGTGCATTATCATGCATTAACTGAAATAAGGGACCGATTTGCACTTGTAGAGGAACGATGACGTCTGATACAATCGTCTCAGCATAAATTTGAGCGTTGAGGTTGCCTCTGATCCAAATCAACTCAGTTCTTCCGCCGATCCAAATACCCGCCCATACCATGATGGTTCCACCACTATAAGGATGGACTTCCTGGCAGGATTTTAATCGCTGTTGGCGTCCAGGGGTTCTCCAGTGTCGTATACGTCTTGTATCCGGTCTCATACCAAAACGAGACTCATCAGAAAAGCACACGAAACGCCATTGTTCTTCTGCCCAATTTCTGTGTTCAAGAGCCCATTGATATCGAATCCTACGATTGTGCATTGCTATAGGTGGTACCCGTAGCGGTCTTCGGGAATGAAGGTTCACTTCATGCAAGCGGTTTCTGACTGTTTGGTCGCTAATTAAGTTCCCTGAAGAGTGATGAAGCCTCACGGCTAACATCATGGCGGTTATTGTTGGAGCTCTTCGAGTTAAGATTTGAATGTATCGGTCTTGTCTCCGTGTGGTGCAGCGATACCGTCCTCCATGGCGCTCAGCCACGGTACCAGTGCTTCGGTAACGTGTCCAAAGTCGACTGATAACACTCTGACTTGTATTCAGAGCTAAAGCCACAGTACGTTGCCGGGAACCAGCTTCTATCATTCCCACGGCTCTGAGCATTTCTTCCCTGCTTAAATGACGTCGCCGCTCCATAATAACGTTGGTTTTAATCAGTAGTAGGGAAACAGTAGCACTAATAATGTCTTCAATGCGTTGTATGTTTTTATAGGGAAAATATTGACAGCTGATTTTCATCTTTTACTCGAATTTGATTCACAGTTCCTGATTCAAATTATGAAATGCACCAAAAAGGATCCATATAAATTTATAAAATCATAAATTTATTACAAAGCCACATCTCAATCTCAAGAAATCCGCATAAAAATGCTTGATCCCTAGACACTTTTGATATTTTTTGGCTTGTGGTGAGAAATAAACATATTTTATTTATTTATTTTATCATCATCACCATTCTCTTGCCCTTATCCCAATTCATTCATTCATTTTAGTCACCAGCCACTTTTAGACTTATATCAAATCTTTGACGCGTTTTATCTTCGTCAATTTTTATTGGTTTGATAAAACAAAAAATAAATATCCAATATTTTTTGATAATCTAACAGACGGGCTAATTAGAATCATATTTTTTTTGTCAGGAAACATCCCAGTCTTACAACCACTAATAATTTTAATTTAAACTCAGAACAAAAAGCACCAAAGAAGCTTGCCCTCCACTTGGGTCCAAGACCCGGCGCTGACATCCACCTGCCCGTGGTCAGTCCTAGCGAGCAGCTGTCCAGTCAGAAGATTTGCTTCTCTTCTTACCTCGAGAGGATGGGCTCGCAGCGAGACAAAGATGGCGTTGGTAAGAATGTACTATTAAGAGCTGGATATACGCCACTGACATTTCACCCCGCAACCGATTTCTTGGGCGCCAGAGGGGTAGTAGCTACGCGATTTGCGAGTAGCGATTACGTAAAAAAAAACCATTTAAAGAATTAACAAAGTTATTTGCAAAAATAAGCCGAAGGTCTCCACGTCATGACTTTATATAATATATTGGTGGGAATAAAAAGATCCTATGATTGATAGTTTAGGAGAAAAATGGTAGTTAGTTAGAAAAACAGAGGCTACTTTGCATATTTATTTATGATGTTTTAATGAGGACATGCTCTAGATTGTGTAGAAAAAAAAAATTAATGTAAAAAGGTTCTAATGTATCCTAAAAAAGGCTGTCAAACGCTGTATCGTTTGACATCAGTCTCAAAATGTTTCTGTGTAATCTTTATCGTAAAGGCTAGTTAGCTGGCTTTATACTTAATTCCTTGTTCGACCGCACCTTTTTCATTGACCACGTTTGTGGAACAGCATCACCTTTACAGATTACACGTTGCGGCGTGCATTCGTTGTTCCGTGATTTAGAGTCTCGTCACAATATAAATATGGACAGTACGGAAACTACCTACAAACGCTCGAAACCGCACACTCACACAAACATGCGCATCGACGGGGCACTTGGCAAGTCTTCGCAGTGCGCTCAGTTGTGCGTGCCGCGCCGAGACGAGTGGTCAGTTGGTCACGTATAAGTTCATATCTCCCGATATTTTTTTAAATGCAACGAACGTATTGCGCGGTATACGGCTGTTTCAACTCGGCTTCATCAGCAGAAGAAAGTATTTTTAATCGACTTCCAAAAAGAGGGAGGTTCTGAATTCGTCGGTTTGGTTTTGTTTTTGTATCATATTTGTTTCCGCATAACTCCCTCATTTATGAACCGAATTGAAAAAAAAAATTTTTAATCGAAAAAATATACTCCCGAGATGGTCCCACTGTTACCATGTCTGGATCTGATGATGGAATCTTAACGAAATCGAGGGCAACCCTCAATTTTTATAGGCACGTATTACGTGTTTCGTATTTTTTCTAATGCTATTTAAGTATTTACATCTGGCAGTCATTACCTCATGTTGATGAGCTGATGATGGAAGGAATAACTCCTTAACGGTTAGGAGTTGGAGGATAATTCTTAAATAAAATCTTATGGGGTTGTATTCTTTCAGGTTATCTAGGTGAGCTGATTGTGGAAGGTACAACTCCTCAACGGTTAGGAGTTAAAAGCAATTATAAGAGAATCTTGAAGGTTAAGGGTTAGGTTTCTTGGTTGAATGTTAAATGCATCGTAACTATTAGTATAGGATATTACAACTAAAAATGGAAAAATGAAAACAACTCTTTAAAAAAAACAGCTTCTGAAGTCGGTGACTTTTGTTTGTTTGATTTCCTTTTTTTTTCATGAGCATTGCCCGCGCGCAACCTGTGCCGCAGCCGTGGATAGCGAGCGCGCACTCCAACGAGCGCACGAAACGTTATCGAGTATCGTCCAACCGCGGCTCGCTCCCGCCAAGACTTGTAACAGGTTAAGCCGCGTGCGCCGTTATGACAAAGTTAAAGATCTATAGTTCTACAAGTTGTTGTGTACTAAACTGTTTTCCGTGTTTAAACTACATAAATGTCTTTTGTTGAGATTAACCGACGCCATAAGATAACCTATTTAGATTGTATTTGTAAGATAGCTTTTTTTAATTCGATTGTTTGATCACAACAGAATAAAAATGTTATGTTGAGAAGTTATCTAGGGACTTCAGCAACCGTGCATAAAAGGGACAACCCTATCTCTTCAATGGAGCGTAGGTAGTTATCGCATCAACTAGGCTTAGTTTCGCTACTGTCCATATTTATACTGTGGTCTCGTGCATTCGTTGTTGCGGTGTGCGTCGCTGCGTGCTTTCGTGCTCGCAGTGTTCGTTGTTGCGGGCATTCGGCGGCGTGTGATTCGGCGTGGTGGCTTTCGGGATGACGTATTGCACTCGTAGTTTGGTTTTGTTTTATGAATTGTCCTTCTGACATTCAAAAGTGCCTGTAATGGTTTAATTGAAATAAATGCTTTGAGTTTGAGTTACACTCCAGGGCAGAGTAATTAATAAATATTCACTTCAGCAGGTTTTCCTTGCTGCGTTCAACTTGGGTCTGGACTCAAGTTAAAGACTCGCCACTGATCTTCACCGTACTTTTCTGAATAATTTCGTTGCCGGATCCAATTAAATCAGTTCAATTGTTTGTCTGAGACTTCATTGTCTCGGCGCTTTTCTGGTGGTCGTCACTGTTGTTTCTGGCGCCCAGGAGTTACAGTTGTTTGGGAATAGTGTGACGGGCTTGACCTTAACCAATTTTGAACAACAAACGCCTTGTTTAAAGTTCTGTAGTAAATATTAAACATTTTCCACAGCAAAAATCCGAACACCAAAACGCCAACGCAAAGACAGCGCAACAGACAAAGACAAGGAAGACCAAAAGAAATTCAAAATGGACGACCATGACAAACTGATACACATTGAAGAAACGGCCATAGACGGCATAGAACTCATGGCTAACTATAAAATACTACAAGAAGATGAGGAAAAACCTAGCACAGAGGATGAGAAGGAACGAGAAGTCGCCGAAGATGAACCTTACTTGCCAGCAAGAGACAAAGATATGTCCGAAAGAGACAAAGATATGTCTGAAAGAGACAAGGACATGTCCGAGAGAGACAAGGATATGTCCGAAAGAGACAAGGATATGTCGGAAAGAGAGAAAGATAGTTTTTCGGAAATGGAAGACGATGAGAAATATAATAATGACACGGATAATGAAAGTGATGGCAAAGATAAGACTGGGAAGGAAAATAAGAATTTGAAGGTAAAGTATTTCTGGGAGTAGATGTGTGATGGTGACTGATGAGTGACATTCTATAAAATGATAAATCGAATTCGATGATGACAACTGTCTGTTTTTTTAAAGTTATTTTATTTTTAATACTTAGCTTCATAAAGTCGTAGTTTTGCAGACTCATAATATACCTAAGCTTTAAGTGGGATTAAAATAATACTGCTATTGGGGGTTGTGTGGGCACGCTGATAGTAACGAAAATTTCTTTAAAATTCAGGTAAAATTCCGAATCCGACCAAAGAAACGCGGCGGCAGCAGCTACACGCTAGTGATGGACAAGGATGCAGAGGAACCCAAGACTGAGGAGCCGAAGACTGAGGAACCAGCTAAGGAGGAGGAGAGCAAACCTGACATCGACGTGGAGCTGGCCGTGCGGCAGATACGGAAGGGCTGGAGTGTGCTGGATGCAGGGGATCTCACTATTGGGGACTTGTATCTTATGGTGACTGCGACAAATACTTTTAGTTTACACCTTTTTTTTTGGAAGGTGGCAAATAATCAAATGACTCCTCCCACTCTGGGCAGAGCGGTAGGGAGTGTCAGACTACTACTGACTAAAAACGACCCATGTTACTTCCTAGCCCTTTGTGTCGAGGCCGCGGCATCTCTTTCGAACAACCCGCAGCCACGACGGTTAACACCTGAGCTTATAATACACTGAGATCTAGACTAGTGAGATTTCAAGGGACTTTAAAATATTATTATATACTACTAAGAATATATTTTCATTAAAACACAGTCAGGTTTTAAATGACGGTTGTCTTAATTGGCTACTTGACTACTTTTAAAAATTCATGATAATGTTATGTTATTTCAAAGAACTAACAGAAATGTGAATGTGATGGGATGTGAACAAGGAACTTGTTCTTAATCGAAAAAGTGTTTCAGCAAACTCACTAAATTTTTTAAATGCCTATCCAACGATATCCCACAAGATGGGTTTCGCAAGAAAAAAACCATCCCCACTTTAATGTGTATTGGAGATACCCTAATAAAAAATATTTTCAAAATTTTATTTTATTACTTTCTCGGCCTCGGTGACTCGTTTGTATATTCATGCCAAATTACAGTTTTATAGTACTAAGAATCTGAGCCATAGTGCGGACAGGCGGACATGGCGAAGCTATAAAGATTCCTTGTTGACTACGGGTCCTAAAAACTACTAAAACATTCTCAGATTATATTCTTAGCGTATTTTATTCTCAGTAAAAAGGAATTTGAATTCTTGCATATCATTCAAGGTCCACTGAACCGGTAAGAACGCGCGTCGTGACATAATTGTACCTCGCATTGTTCCAGTTCGGTTCCCGCTCCAAATTGGAGTTAGACTACTGGTGGGCCGAGCCCACCGCGCCGCTACCGCCGCCACACGCGCCCGCACACGCGGACCGGCGGGACAGGCTCGACAGGCTCGACAGGCTCACTGACAGACTTACTGACAGAGGAGCTGACAGCTCCGTCGAAGATGAGAAGGAGCGAGCGAGAGAGAGCGACAATGATATGCTGTCGCCCAAGAATACGTACAGCCAGGATAGTAATGATGGCATGTCCGGGGATGAGAGGAAGAGTAAGTAATAGATAATATAAAATAAACTAGCATGTCTGAAAGATATTTCTTAACGGCATGTAAAGCCAATATTAACTGGGTTGTGGAGGTCAGATAGGCAGTCGCTGCATGTAAAATTGTGGTGGTTAGACTGGAAGCCGACTCCAACATAGTTGGGAAAAGGCTAAGCAGATGATGATGTATAGCCATGTCAGAGGCCCATGTGCGCCATAACAACTGACACCACGTTAACCGATTCATGTAGATATTCATATTTAGTACAAACCAAAAGCACCTTAACTGTCTGTCACCTTGTCTGGTTCTTCAAACCAAACAGACAGATGTATTGCTGGGGAGTTTGTTCCGCCACTTCTTTCCAGCTAAAACACTAGGAAGTGTCGAAGGGTGGCCGTTTTGGGGGACTGTCACTTGTAAATAAGTAAAGTAAAGTAAATTTTGACGTTCGAAAAGTGCTGATTATCAGCCTAGTTTGAATAAATGACTTTTGATTTTGAGTCATTAACAAAACCACGAACATTATAATCTACTTCTATTCATAAATTCAGTTGTTCACTCGTTGCTATATTTAAAATGCATCTGTAGATCCTATGCACTTCTTCTTCATCAAAACTAACTTTTTATTCATCAAAATTATTCAATTCTTAATTATTTACTTATTATTGTCACTTAGTTACTGCTAATCCACATTGAACCTTATTATTATATCATGATGATAACCTCATCACCAACCTAAGTTGCATGATGCTTGAGGACTAATAATAGAGCCGGATTAATGACTTCCTTTCAAATATCCGGCCCTGTTTCTATCTGATATAACCCGGAGACAATACTCCCTCATCAAACAATAATTGAATTAGTTAATTGATTATTTGTTGTTTGGTCCTAGGTGAACAGTTGGCGTCTCCGGAACACAAGACTCCGTCGAGTGGCACTCTGAAGTTGGTCAGTAAGCTCATCAACAGGCCGCAAGGTCCGCCGCCTGACAGTGGCTTCTCCTTGTTGACTGATCGGTACGTATTCACTGGAGTAGGTATTTGCCTCTCCGCCCTAGGAGCCCTAGAAGCAGGGTCTTAATAAGAACTGCCACTCGGGTCGATCTTTTAGGTAAAACAGTGCTTGCCTAGGTCGGTCTGTGGATGGGTGACCGCCCGACATACCGAGTTTCCTCCGTGCCTCGGAAAGCACGTTAAGCTGTTGGTCCCGGCTGCTATATATAGATCTTTGGCAGTCGTTACAGGTTACCAAAGAGTATCGTTTTACGTAGTAACTGGGTTGTGGAGGTCAGATAGGCAGTCGGTCCATGTAATTTACTGGTATTCAGCTGCATCCGGTTAGACTGAAAGCCGACCCCAACATATTTGGGACAAGGCTAGGCAGATGATGAGGTATTTGCCTCTCACTTGAATCCGGAAGAGATAAAAGGTTCTGGAATTTTGCGCGCACATGTACTGCGGGGTACCAGTGCGATATGCTCGATCAATTGTGTCCACAAGTGCAGCTAGAATATTTGATGGCTGCTTCTGAATCGCTGTAGCATAGATAGATAGATAGAATACTCTTTATTATGTACACCATAAAAATTACAAAAAAAAAAAACAATAGCCATAGATGCGCATCGCTGGCGCACACAAGTTGCAGCTGCTGCGTGCTGCGCAACCGAGACAGCCATAACTACATCTTCACTGTATTATTATACCGGTTACTGCTTAAGTCACGTTTGCTTAGGTTGCTCCGTTGATGGTCGACTACCCCTTTTTTTTTGGCGGATGGAAAATCATCAAATAACCCCTCCCTCTCTTGGGCAGAGCGAAAGGGAGTGTCAGGCTTCTACTGACTAAAAACCATCCATGTTCCTTCTTAGCCCTTGCGCCGAGGCCGCGGTATCTCTTTCCGAACAACCCGCAGCTGCGACGGTCCCACCCACCCCCAAAGGTCTTAGCCATGACCACTATATCGTCGGCAACCCAGAGGTGAGGTATGTGCTCGCCAGTGACATTGATGCAAAGTCCTCTCCAATAAAGAACCTTGGATACATCCTCCTGTGCAGATGTGAATAGTTTCGGAGATGTGACGTATCCCTGTCTCAGACCGCGCTGCAGAAGGATAGCTTCCGTGGTCTGGTCCTGAAGTCGGATTGACATGGTGGTGTTTTTTTGTACACACTTCAACACCTCGATGTATCCGTAGTCGATTTGGCGCTGTTGGAAAGACTGCAGTACAGCCCAAGTCTCGATCGAATCGAAGGCCTTTTCGTAGTCCACAAACGCTAAATAAAGAGGCAGGTTACACTCTTCAGTCTTCTGTATAACCTGCCGCAGCGTATGTATGTGGTCTACGGTACTAAAGCCTTTTCAAAATCTGGCTTGTTCGGGAGGCTGGAAATCGTCAAACCTGCGTTGCGTGCGAGACGATTCGTGATGACTCTTGAAAACAACTTGTAGACATGGCTTAGAAGTGAGACGGGCCTAATAGTTCTTTAGCCGAGCATTGTCACCCTTTTTGAAGAAGAGCACTACCGCACCCTTTCACCACGCCTGCGGCGTTTTCCCCTCGAGTATGACGGAAACAAACAGTTTCTGAAGAGCCTTAAGGACCGGTTTGCCACCGGTTTATTTAATTTAATTGTACTACATAATAAAAAATAAATAACTCAGTAATGTTTAATGCATGCTAAATTAAGATGATAAGGATAGGCGAATGTTTGCAATGCTTGTAAAAGGCTGCTAAGTTATAAGTTCTGACCAAAATATACCTAACACTACAATGTACACTTAGTTCGCAATAAATGTTTTGACTTTGACTTTGACTTTGCCTTGTTGTTTTGAAGCTGTTTCAGAGCCATCCTAAACTGCTCACGTCCGGCATGTCTTCAGTATAGTATCGGGTTAGTCTAGCTCTTGGATCGTGACCTAGATTTTCGACGGGCTTACTGGTTGATATGTCAAGTGCCCATAGAAACTCTCGATCTCACTCAGAAGCTCCGGTTTGGCGGACACGATCCTACCATCGTCGGTCTTCAGTTTCTTGAGCTGGCTCTGCCCAATAGCCAGATCTTTTGCAGATACCTAAGAGCCGATCCGTTCAATTGCGTCTTTAATACGCTCGGTATTAAAGCGGCGGAAGTCGGCTTCCAAGGATTTAGAGATTCCTTCCATACCAAAAAATGGCTTAGTTTTAACTGATTTTAAATGACGTGTTAGACAAAGACAGCGTTATAGAAACGTGACGTCATAATTATCTCATACCGCCATATTTACGTAGTACAAATGGCCGTTTCGCGCGACAAGGATAGAAAATGCCCCCACCAAAAACTTCTAAAGCATGTAACTACTCCATTTTTTAATCGATTTTATTACTTTTTTCACACATTGTGTTATTTCTGTGAGTTCTATAAAATAACAAAACATTTTCTTGAATTTTTAACTGTAGTCAAATAGCCAATTTAGACCCAGTCGAATGGACAGTTTCCACGAACCCGTCGTTGTAATCGTCCACTGAGCTTCTTAGGCATTCAAAGCAATTCTGGAGTTCAAGCTGACAGCTCTCGGGGATGTGGATTTAGATCTGTGCTGGACGGAGCGCAGACTTCATCAGTCGTGACCTTTCAAGCTTTATATTGATCTTCAATGTGCCTCTTACCATGCGGTGATCGGTTCCGGTTTTCACCGAGTTAATCGCAGAGACATCATTGAACATTTGATACCTGGTTGACATGATGAAGTCAATCTCATTTTTAATCGCACCATCGGGGCTCTGCCAGATCCACTTTCTGTGCTCACCTTTCTTGAAGGAGTTCATCATAAAGAGGCCCTCCTTGCCTTGCCCTACTTGCAGCTCATCCTCGCTTCGTTTGCCCAGATTCGCGTTGAAGTCCCCTATGAAAACAGTGAAGTAAGTTCTGAAACCATGCATGGCTTAAGAAATATCCTCATGCATGGTTTCCTATTCGTCGCCGGGGTGTGCCGAGGTTGGGGCGTAGACCTGCTCAGATGCAATAATGTGTAAGATAAGTACTGTTTGTGTTTCAGACTGAAACGCTTGCTGGCTCTAGTGGGCAACCCGCACGTGACCGCGGCCGCCAACAACACGATAGCGCGATGTAACTGCGGCCACGTGTGTGCGCTACACAGGAAGCAGTCTGTCACGGTAAGGACGTGCTCGTTTATCGACTACTTTATTACGTGTGTATGTGTAAGTAGGTGAAGACATTTCATCATCGTCCACAGCCCGACTACAACCACCTTCTTCCTTTCTTCACCTTCCTGTGCCTCATCCAGGATATTCCCCCGACGGCAACAATATCGTCTGCCCATTAATGAATATCTAATCAATAAATTGATTTATTCTCTTAATTTACACCCATAATTATGTCATATATTATATCAAAGTAAAATCACGTAAATAAAACATTAAAATCTAGACAAGTACAAATAAAATAATAAGTAAAACTTTTTTTTTTTCAAAAAATAAATTCGTCTTCAAAAACACAAAAAGTAAAAATTTATTGATTTCGTTGTTTTTGTCACCGACTTGAGAAGCTGATTTTTTACTTTGTTGTTTTTGAAGTCGGTTTTATTTTTTGATATTTTTTTATTTTTCCATTTTTAGTTAACATTAAAAAATCGCCTTTAATATTTTTTGTCCATCAGAAACCTACACAATTCACGACGCAGACGGCGCGACTGGACGACGCTAGCTCAGTGTTCAGACATCCCACGCCCATCGCGCCACGACCCGACACTGGAGAGGTACCGGTAGTCTATGTTATACCCGAACAGATACTAAAAGACAGAATGGACAGCCATATAAGCTAGACATTAGACGAAGCAGTTCATCCCATAATAATATGTCTGCAGGTGAAGAAGACCGAGATGCAGTTCGAAGGCCTGCCTCGCTGGAGACGCGGACGGCCGCGAGTGACCGACCGACGCGTCGTGGTGCAGCGGTTACTGCCGCTACTGCCCAAGCTGTCCCCGCACAGTGAGTACACACACTCACACTTACATACATGCACACACACATACAGGCCAACACATAACGCTCCTTATGGCCTTCCATGATATTGCTTTTAGATGATATGATATGTATATATATATGATAATAATATGCTGTATTATGTGTACAGCAGCAGGTCTGATGCCAATGAAAGCGATGCCCACGTCTCCGCCGCCTCCGCCCCGGTTATTGCCCAAACCACCGCCGTCATCTTCTACAGAGTAAGCTATTTTTCTTCCCTAATTATATTTACTAGTTTTAGTAACAATTGAAACTACCAGCTGGGTTGTGGAGGTCAGATAGGCAGTCGCTCCATGTAAACTATGGGTATTCAGCTGCATCCAGTATTGTTCGCGTCAAATAACTGTGCCCCTCTGAAGTTGGCTACGAGTGGCTCAAAATTACGAACAAAACTGCAACTGCGCATGCGCGAGCAATGGGGGCGGGCAATAGGGCATTATAAAACTATGTTTTCTTTTAAAAATATGTATTTATTCTGTTCAAATAATTTTCTACGTGACTGCACTTGCGCGATCTTTGCAAATGGCTAACTTCAGAGGGGCAAAGTTATTTGACGTGAACTATACACTGTAAGCCGATCCAACATAGTTGGAAAAAGGTTAGGCAGATGCTCATTGAACAATACTTCGCGAAACTCGGATAAATGAAAGACCGATACCTTGATAGTATAAATACCTATGTATTATTAGATCTTGTTGGCGTGATCTTTTTACTTAAAACTGTCGAACTCTTTGCTCAAAACTCAAAATAAAAAATACATGCTTTGCTATTAATGTAACCGCAGGAAAATCTTGTTAGCGCGATTCAGAAATATGACAAAAATGAACAACGCCATCTAGTTACATAAATAGAACAAATTTTTGACTTACTATATTTCGATGCACCAAATTGAATCCGAACACTCATCATCTGATGTGTAAGAATTTTAAGTTCCAGGTTACCGCTCATTAATCATCCTCTAGCTTGTTCCCACATATGTTGGGGTGGCAACCAATCGTACAAGATGCAGCTGAAACTGATTTTTTTTTTAATGAAAAATATTTTTATTTAAACAAAATGCTTCATATACAATGATTTGTGTTTGGAACCTCCTTTTAGGCAAACAATGCCTGTGTTAGGAGACTCCGCTCCTCCTTATCGTAGATATATTAATGTTACATGATTATATTACAGCATATTGTTGTTTCTTAATCTAACATCTTGAATAATAATAATAATAATCCTTCCAAGCCGGTTTCGGCTACGGCGACCGTTTCATCGTCAACCTAGTGGCGTCTCTCATGGGCTCTCATGTGGCATGTATCACGTGAATCGTGGTGTGCTTTAGTTAGGCGTGGCGCGTGTGTAACATGTAGTGCGGTTAGATGTGATGTGCGGTGTGGTGCTGTGTGGTGTGGTGTACAGTGGTGTGGGGTGGTGTAGAGTGGTGTGGGGTGGTGTAGAGTGGTGTGGGGTGGTGTAGAGTGGTGTGGGGTGGTGTAGAGTGGTGTGGGGTGGTGTAGAGTGGTGTGGTGTAGCGTAGTGTGGTGTAGTGTGGTGTGGTGAGGTGTAGAGTAGTGTAGTGTAAGGAGTACAGTAAGGTTTGTGTCGTTACGGTGTGTGATTATATTACTCATGATAAATCAGAAGAGCTTCCGTATCCTCATAACTAAGAGACTTTGTCCAGTTTGTTATAATTTATACTGAATATCGGTATTTTAAATAGAACGACTGCCCAACTTACCTCCTATTTACTGTGTAATGTACTTTTAAAATGTTACTGAGTGTATCTAACAAGCTACAAGCACTTGACTGCTCAAACGTCCGTGATTGTTAAAAAAATGACTAATTTATTTATTTATTCAAAAATGCTTCAAATCCCATTTTACATATTTTTTTTTTCTGATTGCAGCGGTCTGTCGATCGTGTACGTGCTGAGCGAGTCCAACGGGCAGTTCTTCTTCCACGACGGAGAGCGACGCATTCCCATCACGCAGGCCGCGCCGCACCAACCCAGCGACATCAGTAAGTTACTTGCAGTGGCTTGCACTGGCGGCAGCACGGACTCGTGTTCAGCTCGAGGAGGAAGGAATAAAGATCCTGGATGTCGTTGCAAAAGTTACAATGTAAAAGACAATGTGAACTATATCCATAAGGATAGGTGGCTGATGAAAACGACTGTTCATTCCAAAGTTAATTTTATTCATGTTCAAATAAATTGCTAACTTAAATTACTTACTAGAATATGAATGCTTACTTTGCTAAACGCGACATGTTGTTGGATCGACGACTGTCTTAATGGAGATCGGCAAACATGTCATGGTTTTTTTTTTGGGTGGGAAATCATCAAATAACCCCTCCTTCTCTTGGGCAAAGCGGAAAGGAGTGTCAGACTTCTACTAACCAAAAACCACCCATGTTCCTTCTTAGCCCTTGTGCCGAGGCCGCGGTATCTCATTCGAACAACCCGTAGCCCCGACGGCGTTAAAATTCGTAAAATGGTCACAGATGCAGTTGCTATTATGAATAGTCCATTTTACGAATTTTCACAATTCATATTATGATCTGCTATAGTGGCCGTTTTAGACCCCCAGCCAGGCCATTGTAACATCGAGAAGTAAACTTACTTGCTTACAAAGACAATTTTTCAACCTTTGCTTATTGATTATTTTTCAACTTCAGACCAAAAAAGAAGGCTGTTATAAGTATGTAGTGTCTGTCTGTAGGGCACGCCACGATAGTGGCGGTAAGTCCCCTCTTTGAGGAGTGGCTGGAGGGCCTCACCTTCCGTCTGACGCAGGTACTCACCGGACACGGTTGTTTCGGGAGGTACCTGCACCGAATCAGGCGGGAGGAAACGCCCGGATGCCACCATTGCGAGGATCGGCCGGAGGACACGGTGGAGCACACTGTGGAGGTGTGTCCCGTGTTCTCGTAGCCATGGTCCGGGGCGAGGAGGAATGGGACGCCGTCGCCTCCTTCTGCGAAGCAGTGATGCTAGCGAAGGAGGTGGCGGAACGTGAGAGGGAGAGAACCTCTCGTCCCAGCCGCCGCGGGAGGCGTTCCGGGCGTCGGGGGCCACGTGATGCCTTCCGGCCACCGTAGACGCGGGCCAGTGGACGGTGAGTGATGGGTAACCTCGCCGTCCGTCTGTCTTATGACGACGACAGGCCGTGTCGACGGCGCGTTCGTGTTCCACGCGCGCCGTCGACACGCAAGGGCCGACGCCCGTCGGGGCTGCGGGTTGTTCGAAAGAGATACCGCGGCCTCGGCACAAGTACTAAGAAGGAACATGGGTCATTTTTAGTCAGTAGAAGTCTAACAGTCCCTTCCGCTCTGCCATCTGCTCTGCTGTAGCATCGTTAGCTCCTTCACATAAAGATGCAGTTTTTTTTAAGCTGTCGTGGAGATGATTCTTAGCTACAATTTGTGAAGATCTTTTCAGGCGTTTCAAGGTCATCAGCTCTTTTATACTCTTATACCCTACGTTGTTAGAACTAATTATACTTCTTACAGTTCCACTGAAACTGTAATTTTATACTACTTTAGAAGTTTTTCTGTGTCGGGGTTTACTTAAAAACTATTATTAAAGGTACTTTGAAACCCTTACTCAGTTGCATCGATTTCATCAGTCGTCACTGACAATTTTTCTAATAAAAAAACCCCTTTCTATTCTTCAATGATATATCCACACGCCTATATTTTTGTTATTAGCAGAAGTCGAGGAAAACACGGACGACGCTCCCTCCGAAGACACGCCCACCAACGGCAACGACGTGAAGCAGGAATCGAACTCGTGTCCCGACGGCAGCCAGCCGACACACACCAAGTCGGAGCCAGCCAGCGAACGAGAACTGCCCCCGGATATACAACGTGAGTGATACAGCTTGGGATTTGTTTGGCTTTTCCAAATTACAGTCGACAAAATTCATGACTTTGAATGAAAGTAAACCTTCTCAACTTCTTGGAGGGCTCTTCCATCATCATCCCAACTTGATTTCACACACTTTTGGGTATTGGCCTCTCTTTTCTTATGGCAATCTCCAAAGTCCTTTTTTTATTAACCGGTTAAAATGCCTCACATATCGCACTACCCAGGGAGGCGGTTTGGTTACGTGTGGCTTGCACCCAGTAAAACTACCCCCGTGAGCGTACTGTCGCCTTGCTGGATAGCCCACGACAACTGCTATGCATGACATTCGCGACACATCCAGCGCAGCCCGGCTCTGGCTCCAAACTTCTTTGGAGTTATACGAAGGGATATTTCCTGACTAAAAATAATATGATTCTGTTTAGTCCGTCTGTTAGATTATCGAAAAATATTGGATACGTGTTTTTTGTTTTATCAAATTAATAAAAAGTGACGTAAATAAAACGTGTCGAAGATCATGAGTGGGGGCCTGTGACGTCACTTTCCGGTAAAAAATGTACCAAACTCTGACGTCACACGGATTCGAAGCACTGTATCGTCTTAATTTTTTGTTTACGTGAAAAAAGAAAAAATATGTGTCAATTGATTTTTTTTTAAATTTATCTGACGGACTCATTAGATTTTTTTTTGTCAACTAACTTATTATGAGGGCCGTGCTATGCGACGACGATAGACTTACCGATCTGACCATAAATGGTCTGTACAGAGCTGTACCACTAGTTCCACCAAATGGTTTGTAGCGGAGTTCCTGGTGTCGGAGTGTCTGTCGCTGTCCCCGTCGCGCTTGCTGCACGACGCGGACTGGCTGGGCGGCGCGGGACACGACTTCTCGCTCAGCAGCTTCCTCGGCCACCTGGAGGGACGCCCCGCCGTGAGTGTCTGTTGCGGATGTGGAGGGAACTGGAAATTATGTTGTTCCTACTCCTCCGCTATTCTTTTCTGATTCATTTCGTTGCGGGATCCAAGACAGTTAAATTGTTTCTCTACCACTTCGTCGGGCTTCATTGTCTCGGCGCTTTTCTGGTGGTCGCCACTGTTGATTCTGGTGCACAGGAGTTACAGTGGTTTGGGAATAGTGTGGCGGGCTTGTACTACACTCGATCTCTACGGGAACTACCCAGCGCCGCACGAGATTATAAAGTTTTTTGGTTTACCTATTCATAGAAATTTCTCAAATATACCTAACAACACAAAACTCCTGCCAAACTGCAAAAAACCGTTTTTCGGCAGTATTCTCGCGGACACACTAATTTTACAGGATTAACTTAACTTATTTGTATATATTAACTTAATACAAAATATAAATATCTGTAACTAAAACTATGTAGGTACACTAAACACTACAAAGTTGCAATTCCTAACAAAGCATAGCTACCTAATGCCTGTGCACAAGTGTATGCGCAGACTCAGGACGTACGCTCGGACGAATTCGGCGCGAGCACTTGAAACATCATGTGCTCGCGCCGTATTCGTCGTCGGCGTGATATCTAAGTCACAGGAATGTTAACCATTGTATGTATGCTGTACTGTCCAGGTGGACTCGCACCTGCAGTCTCTGATGGCGGAGTCCAGCGTGGACTACGTGGCCAAGTTCGCCGACCTGGCGGCTGAGGTCACAGACGAACCGGACCCGCTCGCTCCCAGCGACGAACATACCTAGACAAGTAGACAACACTCATCGCTCCTCCGATAAAATAGAGTTACAACTCGAACAAACTTGATTTTTTAGCTAAAGATACATAAAATTGTATTCTTCATATTTTTAACCGACTTCCAAGAAGGAGGAGGTTCTCAATTCGTGTATGTTTTTTTTTTAAGTATTGTCAAGGTGGTGACTTGTGTTTTATAACACGTATATATTATGTTACATTGTTTTTCAACATTACAACATAAAACGATACTGTAAACATTACAATAACAATGTTATAATAATATGTTGTTGTTTTGTTTTTAAGGACGGGCACTGGGCAGGTTAGTCACCGATGTTAGCTAGTTTGTAAGGTAGCAGCTAATTATATTTCGCTGCATACCCTCGCTGTTATTTTTTTTTGTGTTCCTTATCTTATTTTATTGTTGATGAACTATGTCGTCGATGATTTTGGTGCACGGTAAAACTCTAATGAGTTTATGTTTGCACCACTTTGTTGTATGAATGTAAGTGTACTATTAATGGATAAATAAACAAAATAAATATGACATTCTCGCATCTCGAGTACACGTGTACCTACGCATGAGTTATGGAACATAACTTGTTATTATAACACGTTTTTTATCATGTTATGTTATACAGGGTGTAAACGAACCCTTCACGCATCCGACAACCAAACATTCTGTACATCAAACCAAGTACCCCTACGCAAAAAATTTTGCTGGGAAATGACTTTTATTTTGGGGTCAAAAATCACATTTTACGGTAAAACTCAAAGTAGCACTCCTATAACACTGTGCTAGTGGATGCTTTGAATAGTAAACGGGTCATGGAGGTAATTTAAGTAAAGTTAAAACCTGAAATACTAGTATTTACAAAAACAGCTGTGAAAAATTTGGAACTTTGACCCCCAATATCTCCGCAACTAGGAGGTTCCCAGGTATGGTCTAGATTCCTAGAACAAAAAAATGATCGCGGTGGTGGGGAGAACAAATGCCTTTCGTTTGCGTTAAGGGTACTGTTACACCCTTTATAATATGTATGCACCTTCAGGTGCAACGAGTGGTTGTGCAGAATGGGATTGTATCTTCTTAAAAATCTTTACAACACTTTAGTACACTTTAATGTTATGTCAATTAATGTTTATTTTTGAATGGCAAATTATATTAAAACGTACATACAAGTTGTTAAACTGACATGGTCACTAACATTATCATGAACACTGGAAAATAGTTGTACCATGTTTACTATTTGTATTAAGTTACTGATATTTAGGCACTGTTGCAAGCAACAAAGCCCAATAGATAACATGGTAAAGGGGATACAACCGATGTGGCATATCAACCTGCCCGCCATTTTGATTTTTGTTTTGAAATCGCGGCTCACGATGAAAGTGGTATGTATGGATAGAGAACATTTAGACGAACAAAAAATGACCAGTACCACGTTACCTCAAAGTGTCACGTTACCGAGATATTTGAAGGTAAAGATCGACAAATGAGTACATCGACAATCATTAAAAATAGACTTATTACGTGTATAGGTGCTAAATTGTATCCAAATAATCGTACTCAGGTTGATTATTATTATGCGCACGAGAAAATCGCTTCGCATCGCAATGAAACGCTATGTTATGTCAAAGAACAGTTTTCTCGTGCTCCTAGCAGTATGTAATGTACCTACTCTCTTTCATTAAAGAGTAATAATAAAAATCAACGCCTCTAGACACGTAAAAGGTCTATCATGGTCTAGGTGTTCTCTACCCATACATACCAATTCCATCGTGGGCCGAGATTTCTAAAAAAAATCAAAATGGCGGGAGGTCGATATGCCAGCTTCCATACAAAAAAGTTCAAACCCCTTTAAATTGGCCGACACTAAATGAATAGGGATAATGATGGTAAATTCAATTTAATTATTTTAGACATGAGGAGTGCTAGTTTCAATAAAATAACTTATTAACTAAATTATTATCACGTATTCAGAGTTAATGATAATATTTTAAAAAGTAGTGATCTTGAGTGACATAGTCAGGAGGGCTCAGTTGGTAAATATTTGTGTAATGATTTGTGGAAGTAGTATAATATTGATAAACCTGACGGCACGGTTGGCGCAGTGGCTAAGCGATTACACTGCTGCGCTGCGTGTCGCGGGTTCGATCCCCCACGGAGAATCCTAGTGTGGGACAACGTTTAAAAAAAAACGAAAACCAAGTCTCAGAGGGTGACAATAGCAACCTAAAAGCAACTACTTATTATAACAAAAATGAATATCGCTGTTTTGATTATTAGATATCTATTATTGTGACCATATCAAACAGTTTTAATGTTAGTTATATTATTAAAACAAAATGTTTTCTGTTTACCTTGTTAGTTGTTAGTATGATATGAGAATGTATTGATTTGTTACATTCTGTGTTATTTGTAGGAACTGTGATTGTTGTTATTAATGTTTGTAGATTACTTGACATTCGTTACATGAGCATGATAGATTTAAGCGAAAATGTATTTAATTTGATAAAAATAAACTTGAAATTTGAATAAAAGTTTTATTGTTTCCTCTGAACAAGACTCTCTTAAAAAAAACCGAACCCAAGTCGGCCGAAGCAAAGACGATCTCTTCAGAAAGGGGTTCATGGACGCTTCGTTGTCACTAGTACCATTAACAGTTCCATGATGGAACTACTGATTGTTTTTTTATTTTTATTATTTTCAGATTCTTTTAAAATGGAACTAGTGATAAAAAAAACAGTAGTTCCATCATGGAACTGTAAATGGTACTAGTGACAACGAAGCTCATGGACGGCTCAGATCTCAAGTGTGATGCGCGGCGTATCTCCAGTGGCAATGGCCCGACTTCATCTTGTGCTGCATACCCTGACACCTGCGGTTTCGGCCGTCTACGAAACCGTAGTTTCGTAACTGGTTTCGAAGAAGGAATGATTTGTCCTTGTACGTAACTAGTTTCGATGGAGGAATTATTTGTCTTTATACGAAACCACGGTTACGTACAAGGAATTTTTGCAAAAATATGAAATTTCACTAGTTACGAACAAGGAATAAAAATTCTTTTATCGAAACTAGCGATTTATGTCATAATTGGTCCAAGATCCCACAGCCGCAAATGTCAATCTGCAAATTTCCCAAAAATTACCTCTTGAGGCCGAGCTACGCAGCCGTGCCCCGTTAATGTGGGACGGTTGTCGATCTACTTCAAAGAAAGCTGTGTGGCTCTGGGTTGTCGGTCAGTGCGCTAGTGCCTCTACATAGAGTTGTGTATTATCTCTCTCTCTCTCTCTCTCTCTCTCTCTTTTTGGAGGTGGGAAATCATCAAATAACCCCTCCCGCTCTGAGCTCTGAGCGCTCAGAGCGAGCTATTTAAGGGAGGGAGGGAAGGATTTATTGTAAGGGAGTGTCAGACTTCTACTGACTAAAAACCACCCATGTTCGTTCTTAAATAGCCCTTTGTGTCTTAGAATTAGTTTTTTTTATTTATTTTAATACAGACATACGTATTTTTGTTCAATTTGAATTTCTGTTTTAGTTATTAAATACATAACATAATTATGTACTTATTTAAAAAAAATATTAAATTAATTTTTATATATTTTAAAACAGACTCACCTAGTTTCAATAATTACAAGATGAAGGGCGGTTCAGTAGACAGCAGACGCTTCTACTGAACTACCTCAATCACCAAAATAATACCTTTTTTTTTTTTGGGGGGTAGGAAATCATCAAATAACCCCCCTCCCGCTCTTGGGCAGAGCGAAAGGGAGTGTCAGACTTCTACTGACTAAAAACCACCCATGTTCCTTCTTAGCCCTTCATGTCGAGGCCGCGGTATCTCTTGCGAACAACCCGCAGCCCCGACGGGACCAAAATAATACCTCAATCGAAACTAGTTACGTTCAAGGACAAATCATTCCTTCATCGAAACCATGACAGTAAATTCTTCGTACGTAACCATGGTACATAACCGTGGTTTCGTACAAAGACAAATAATTCCTCCATCGAAACTAGTTACGTACAAAGACAAATCATTCCTTCATCGAAACCAGTTACGAAACTACGGTTTCGTAGACGGCCGAAACCACACCTGCACACTTGACGATCTTATGCCTGCATCAGCGAGCGGAGATTGCATAGCTGACTTTTGAGCCAATTTTTAGGGTTCCGTAGTCAATATGGAACCTTTATAGTTTCGTCTGTCCGTCCGCACTCTATCTCATAGACTTATACTAGAAAGCTGTGATTTGTGGCATGAGTTACGCCGACAAAGTGCTAGTAAAATATTGAAAATTATTATTTTTTTGGGTAAAAAATAGACCTATTACGTGTCTATAGGCGTTGATTATTATTATTACTTTTTATTGGAAGAGAGTAGGTACATTAGGCCTAAAACTGCGTTAAGCGGGCGCCCGCGACGGGCAACCGTCGCGTGTCTACGTGGGTGGGCTCCGTGGAAACGCGACGTTGCCCGTCGCGGGTACCCGTCGTGGAGACCGGATTATTTTATTTACGCAGTGTCGCTAGTTCAATTTTAACGGTGTGCATGTATAGCCGTGTCGATGGGGAACTTAATATATTATTACGTAGCAAAACGACGACAAGCAAAAAAAAATACTCTTTCAAATAAAAAAAGAATTTTGAGAATCGGTTCACAAATGGAGGAGAAATCAGGTAACATACATAAAAAAAAATAAAAAAAAATACATACACACGAACATATAACCTCCTCCTTTTTTGAAGTCGGTTAAAGAAAGCCAGTCAACCCGTTTATTCAATTGCCCCCGCGACGGGTTCCGTCGCACGACGGGCACCGTTGCATGGGTGCAGGGCGCGCCTCCCCGTGACGGACGCCCGTGTAGGTCCCCGCGACGGAGCACTTTTGTATGAAACCTCGCGGGTGCCCGCTTAACGCAGTTTTAGGCCTTACACACTACTAGGAGCACGAGAAAACTATTATTTAATATAACATATTTTAATACAATTTAGCGCCATACACGTAATAAGTCTATGTTTAATGATTGTCGTTGTACTCATTTGTCAAATCAAATCAAATCGTTTATTTGTGATGCATGGGTTAAATACAGGTGTTCATTACATTAATTATAAGCTTATAATGTCCATTCCATGATCAGCCACTTGGGCATACAAATGATAAAATAATACAAAAAAAATAAGATTATAGAATTCCAAAGATTTGACATAAATTGCATTTCATATTAAATATAAATTCAGACAGACACAATTACATAAACACAACTACAATAAATTATCGTCAAGCAATACAAGAAACATTTAAACAGTTCCAGTCAATAAAAAATCAGCAACAGAATAATAACATTTTTCTATTAGAAGTTTTAACAATTTATTTTTAAACACATGAGTATTGCTACATTCTTTTATGTCATTAGGAATCTTATTGTCGATCTTTACCTTCAGATATCTCGGTAATGTGACACTTTGGGGTACCGTCACGGGACATTTTTTGTTCGTCTAAATGTCCTCTATCCATAATACCACTTTCATCGTGGGCCGCGATTTCGAAAAAAAAACAAAATGGTGGGCAGGTTGATTTGCCACATCGGTTCTATCCCCTTATAAATTAATATTTGTTACTGAAACAGTAAATTTTATGAGCTACACTGTCTTTACCGGCAGTGCGCCCATGCCGTTACGGCTATTAATGATGCTAATATGCGATAATAATTATGCTGAATATTTTATGAGTTATTTACGAAAAACTAAAGGGCATGTTTTGTTTATTTTTATTTGTTAATAACAACTGTAATTTTTTATGTGGTAGTGGTACCGAACAAGAATTCTATTATGATGACCGTGCCTGGGTCGTTCCATGGGTGCTTTTTCAGATTAGGTACAAAAGTTCAACTGGATGTTCTGGAATAATTCTGGGTAGATCGCGTAGGTACCAGCCGTTGGCTCTAAGCACTTTTTGAAGTAAGAGGAAACTTCCACTTAACAAATCGTCAGGTGAAGATAAAATATCTAATCGGATGATAATAGAAGCATGTAAAACAGCGGCCGACGCAATTTTAAGTGTTTACAACCGTTGTATTGCAGAAGGCGTTTTTCCTCGTATATGGCGACGCGGCTTTATACGAATAATTCCGAAAAGTGGCGACAAGCCACCGGACGACCCTAAGTCTTACCGCCCTATAACACTACTACCATCTTTGGGGAAACTCCTGGAGCGTCTTATCGTTCCACGTTTACTACCAGACGGACCGAAATTTCACAACAACCAATTCGGTTTTACCGTGGGAAAATCTACCGTAGATGCGGCACTTTCTGTCAGGAAAATTGTCAATACATCCGAACATAAGTATGTAGTTGGGATATTTCTAGATATTTCTGGGGTTTTTGATAACGCATGGTGGCCGATGCTACTCCTTAAACTAAAAATTCGTGGTTGCCCTAAAAACATATACAATCTTGTTTACTCGTACTTCTTAAATGGTTCCGCGAAACTAAAACTCGGACATCATTCTATGTCAAAGTCCCTTACCATGGGATGTCCTCAGGGTTCGGTTATGGGTCCGTATGTATGGAACGTTGGCTTCGATGACTTCCTCGCGATTCCACTTCCATGCGGGTGTTCATTAACCGGTTACGCGGACGACGGCCTGCTGCTCATTCAGTCAAGTACTCGGGCTGGACTCGAAAATTTGGCAGATACTTGCCTAAAATTAATATCCCAGTGGGGCGATCGTAACCGTCTGACCTTTGCACCACACAAAACTTATCAACTTCTTTTAAAAGGTAATCTTAAATCATGGCTTAGTATTAAATTTAATAACGTCCCCGTGAAAAAAAAGGAGTCCGTGTGCTACCTTGGGTTTGTCTTGGAGAGGAATTTTTCATTTATTGAACACATAAAAACCGTCGGTGAAAAAGCTAAAAAAAACTTTTATGCCTTAACGAGAATATCCAAATCTACGTGGGGTTTGTCATTTTTAACTCTAAAGACGATCTATGGGGCTACTTACTTGGGGTGTATGTGCTACGGGGCACCAGTTTGGGCCGATAGGGCCTCCATAGGAGCGGTACGACGTAAATTGCTTCAAAGCCAGCGGTTGGCCTTAATTTTCTTGTGTAAAGCATATAGGACGGTTAGTACTGAAGCCTTACCGGTACTGGCAGGGGTACTTCCAGTCGATCTTGAAGTGCAGCGTCGTGCTTCAATGTCCTACTGCGCACGAGAGACCGCAGACGCAGACTTTTTAACGCAACGCGACCGTGCTAAAATAGCTAGATTACTTAAGCCACAGGCTGACGTCTGGGAGGAACTTTTGTCCGAATGGCAATGTAGGTGGGATAATTCCATCAAAGGCCGACACCTCCATCAGTTCTTTCCATCCGTTCGTGAGCGGCTGGCCAGGACATGGCTGGAGGTGGATCACTGTGTTGCCCAATTTCTCACAGGTCATGGTAACTTTAAGAGTAAATTGTTTTCCTTCAAGCTTGTTGACTCACCTTTTTGTCAATGTTCTACATCTGACTGCGAATTTGAACAATCTGCACATCACATTTTATGGGAGTGTAGTCTTTGGCAGAATGAACGTAATATTATGTTAAATAGTGTACGGGTTACATCCGGAGTTATTTACTATACGGACCTTGTAGAAACTAGAACAAATTTCCGTGCGTTCATGCATTTTTGTCATACCTATTATTGGAATCAAATATAACAGCTCACAACTTAGGACCCAGTAATATTAATGACAATAATATCCGTGGTGCTAGGCAACTGGGCCTATCCCAGTTGTATACGTCCCTGTATGCCTATTGGCCTTGTTCTGTTCTGTCTCCTGCTGATATGGAGGGAAGTGGAAATTATGTTTTTCCTACTCCTCCGCTATTCTTTTCTGATTAATTTCGTTGCGGGATCCAAGACAGTTAAATCGTTTCCCTGGGACTTCGTCGAGCTTCATTGTCTCGGCGCTTTTCTTGTGGTCGCCACTGTTGATTCTGGCTAACAGGAGTTACAGTGGTTTGGGAATAGTGTGGCGGGCTTGTCCCAATAAATAAAAAAAAAAAAGCACTTTTTGTAAACATTCAAATTAAATAACAATAGAAAGGAGCTGCTGAGATGACGAGTAGGTGATAGAGAAGTATGGAAGGAAGACATGCAGCAAAATTTGACAACCGGTTTGACATAAGTAAAGTAGTACCTAGTAGTAAGTAGGTAGGCTTATTTTTATTCGACGACGGCGAAGCCACAAGGAAGGGTAATGATTTTTGGCAGTCTAAGTAGGTATGTACCTGGGGCCGTATTTTTGAATCACTCGAAGTGAATCTTAAATTCATGCACGAAAGCAAAACGTATACGAATTGAATTTCGATTGCTCCAAATTTTACGTATTTTTGAAGTAATAGAAATTAGTGTTGCCCTAAAACTCGAATCTTATAACATTTTTCATTTCACGCAGAAAAATAAAAACCGGAAAGCCATAACCCGTTGATTTTAAAAACCGGTAATGAGTTACGGTGGAACGGAACGTAAATTAAAAAGTTATAATGTCATTGTCTGACGTCTGTCATTGGGATTTCGATATTTTTTTCTCTAGTATTTACATTTTTTTTTCTGTCGCTGATGTAATTCATCAGGATATACTCCTCGAGGCTAACCATCGCGAAAGGCGAAAGAAAACACTGATTTATAGGTTAGATAGCTGACCCATGCAACTTCGTCTGCGTCACATAATATAGCTTATAACAAAATGTCAACATAAATTGAGTTAAATCGTAACAAACAAAAAATCGTATCTTTCCTCTTTATAATATTAGTGTAGATTATATTAAAGTGTGAATTACTATTGGTATCTCTTACTGTTAAATATACAGTAACACCTTGTAAACATTATGGTGCAGTAAATATTTTGAATATGAATTTCTCCGGAGTCCCCGGAGGCCAGAATCCCCACTAACCTACCGCACCGGACCGAATGACTGCCGCGCGCTTAATTATTTTGTCGCGCGGATATTTTTACATTGCGATATCTTCTAAGATATTTGTTTAAACTGTATAGAGTAAAGGGCACAAATATTCTATATTAAATTTCTGTGCTAACAAACACATTTATTTAGATATAGATTAATACCATATGGGTTAAATAAGCTTCGCAAAATATCATTCTTTTTAACCTAACATTTTAATAGTAAAAAATGGTTACAGTGAGTCAATCTTAAAAGATAGACATATGCAGTCGCGGACTTTTTTTTAGAACTTTTAAAGAGGAACAATTCTTTCAAACATGGTATTTGCGTAACTTAAACCGTTTTCGCAGCGCACGCAACGGAAGCTCTCAAAAAGGAATATCTTTTCCCGTTTTTGCAACATTTTTCATTTATGCTCCGCTCCTATTAGTCGGTAGCGTGATGTTATATAGCCTAAAGCCTTCCTCGATAAATGGACTATCCGACACAAAAAGAGTTTTTCTATTCCAACCAGTAGTCCCAGAGTTTACCGCGTTCAAACAAACAAACAAACAAACAAACAAACAAACTCTTCAGCTTTATAATATTAGTATAGATAAAGTCAACGTAACGTATCTGTCAACAAATCTTCACTTGTCAGTGTCATTCTCATTTCTACTGGTAGAATATCGGAAACGAGTGGGTCGGACCACTCGTTGCAAAATTCACGGGTATGAATATTCAAAAATAGCGATTTTAGGGATTCTCATACGAATTCTGCGATTTCGTACACGATTTGGAATTCTATTGATTCAAAAATACGGCCCCTGGTCTAATGTATCTTTGCAAATTCCACCATAGCGCCTAAACTGCTAAACGGAATTGAATTAATGAGGTGTCAATAGATTTGTTAGAATAGCCTGGGCTAAGCTATATAAACTTGATCATTTTTTTTAAACTGGAATGTAAATGTCAGATTCTAACCTCGAAAAATAAAATGAGATATTCATGACATGACAGTAAAACTATTAAGGTCGTGGTCAAAGTCAAAGTCAAAATTATTTATTTGCTACAAATGTGGTACAAAAGATGGCAAAATAATAATTATGTAGTGCAATGACACATTTCGCCATTAAGTTGGCATGCAAACATTAATGATTATGTTCAAAACACAGTAACTGTGAAACAGGCATTAAATTAGATATAACTAAGTGCATTTCTGAGTTTAAGTTTAACTCGGCACAAAACAAATTTTGCTGTTAAACAATAGAAAATAAACAACAAAGACATTTTTATCATAAACAGAGAGAAAAACAAAACAAAGATAACATAATATTAAATATTTGAAATACATAAATGTATTAATACAAAATCCTATAATTGTAATTAAGGTACCTAACTTTATAATGCATTCCGGTAGTCCCATGCCACCTTACTAATGGCAACTAGCAGCTGACTTCTTCAATGAGAACGCCATGAAGGAGTATTAAGTATGTGGCATGCACTGCGGCTGCCTTCTATAATAATTTTACTTATATTGCCATCTGTGGATGCTTGTAAATGGCTTGTCGTGGAACAACTCATTATTAATTTTTGTATTGTTAGCTGTAAGCCACCCGAAGAAAATAAAAATATATTACGTAAAATTTTTATTTACAATATTTACAAAGTTTGACGGTACGGTTGGCGCAGTGGCTAAGCGATTAGACTGTTGCGCTGTGTGTCGCGGGTTCGATCCCCGCACGGAACAAATTTTTGTAAGGGCTACAGATAGTTATTTCGGGTCTGGGTGTTTGTGTATGTGAGTTTAAATGTCTGTGAACGCACCCACGATACAGGAGAAATACCTAGTGTGGGACAATGTTTAAAAAAAACAATAATTTACAGAACTAAAATTATAATAAAATATACAGCGTTAGGTTAAATGAGGGACATATTGAAGGAGGGTGTTCAGTATTCGATTCTCGTCCCAAATATGTAAAAACAAAAACCTTAATGTGTGACGTAATTGTACCATAGACGCACACGCTCTCCAGATCTCACTTTATTACACACTAGCGGACGTCACGCGGTTTCACCCGCGTAGTTTCTGTTCCCGTGGGAATACAGGGATAAAAAGTAGCCTATGTCACTCGGGGATAGTGTAGCTTCCCAACGGTGAAAGAATTTTTGAAATCGGTCCAGTAGTTTCGGAGCCTATTCGTTACAAACAAGCAAACAAATCTTTCGGCTTTATAATATTAGTGCTTTTTCGGCACTGTCCCACGACAGTTTTAAAATATGAAGGGAAAATGGATTATACCTAAAAGTCATTGACCCGCGCACATTTTCTGTGATAACCGCAAGGGTTGCGACACGTTTCCGAAACATTTGGTATGATTTTGTCTGTTATTTATCAGTAGGTATTTTTTTTACATATTTTAATTAGTGTCATGTAAGCATGCTCTATTGCGTGTTTCAATATGTACCGGTTAAACTAACAAACTGTAAACAAGTATCAAAAAGGGAAGAATTACTGGTCGCCAACAAATTCAACAAGACAGTGTATAAAAATAATTTTACTAATAAATCTGGATACTCCTACTAATTATCCGCTTGATTTATCGTAAAGATTAAATATACTTACTTATTATTTACAGTTTCCTCGTATAGTAGCATAATATAACATAACGCCTGTAATCCCGAAAGGTTAGGGGTAGGTACATGTGAACCCAACAGTACACCCACATTTCACCAGTTAAGGCAGTTATATTCCATGTTAAAAAGGGCGAGCCTATTGCCATCAGCCGTGGCTGCTATTGAAAAAATCCTCATGAAAAAATCCAGTAACACTTTGCCCGACCTGGGATTTGAACCCAGAAGCTCACGTACAGCAGTCGCGCTTGCGACCACTCGACCAATGAGGCACTCCTTGTCATCTCTTCTCTTCTTCTTTTTCAACCTTTCACCACCCAATGCTGAATGTAAGTCTCTTCTAATGCACGCCATTCTTCCCGGTTTTGCTCCTTTCGCATTCAGTCCTTTCCGGCCAAAAAGATCGTCCGTCGTGTCCTTGTCATAGTAAAATATAAATAATTAATTTTTATTTGGTCATGTGATTACGTAACGTTTAACATTGACCAGTAACTAAATATATACTAACTAGTTCCTTGCTATCATGAATAAATTAATAATAAATCAATTTATTGACACACTAGTTAGAAAACATACAAAGAAGAAAACCGTAACACACTTTTGGAAAAAAGGACCATTTGAGTCCTGACTTAGAATGTCCTTTACATTCTAAGAAAGGACTTTAACAGAAAAAACATTCTCATTTGGAGAAAAGGACCTTTTGGGAAAAGACATTTTGGGCTAGGACACAGGAAAGCATACGTGATGAATTTTATCTGCCATCAGATAAGAATCGTAGCTAGAATAAAGCATTGCAGATATCACCATAATTATTAAATTAGTGGTAAACTCACCATCAGAACCACCTCTCTTCCCAGGTCTCTGGTCCCTTTCCACGGGCGGTTCCAGTAAAAGCTTCTTGATGACCCTGGCGCTAGTTCTCTGCTGCTGCTGCGTCGTCAGAGAGCCCAGCAGTTCCGTCCGTTCGGCTTCCACGCTGAAATTATTAAGCAAATACTACTTCCTTATTTGAATCGGATATTTCAATTTTTAGATATATATAATTTCAAGGATTTTAGATATATATAATAACGGAAAACGAATATTTTTGCTTAAATAAATAACTAGTTCCGTTTCGGAGAATAGCCAGATTAGGCAGTTCATTTTTATTGATTTGTATACAGGATCTAAACAGGCCCTTCACGGAGCCGGCAACCAAGGATTATGTACATCAAACACGGTTGGCGCAGGGGCTCAAGCAGTTGACTGTGCTGCGTGTCGCGGGTTCGCACCCCGCACAGAACACATATTTGTATGGCCTACAGATAGTTGTTTCGGGTCTGGCTATTTGTGTAAGTGAGTTTAAATGTTTGTGAACCCACGGAAGATAGAGGAGAAATGACTCCTCCTGCTCTGGGCGGAGCGGAAGGGAGTGTCAGACTTCTACTGACTTTAAACCACCCATGTTCCTTCTTAGCCCTTAGTGTTCCGGGCCGCGGTATCTCTTTCGAGCAATCGGCAGCCCAAACTAAGTGTCTCACAAAACCACGTTTTACGGTAAAACACACTCAACATATTTTGCTGATGGATGTTTTATGAAGTCATTAAAATAAAGATATGACCTTAAAACCAGTTTTAAAATAAATCATTGTAAAAAATTTGAAACTTGACCTCCTATTATCCAGATCTAGAAGGTATGGTACCGACAAACAAAATAATGATCGCAATGAAGGTGAGAAGCTAAGAACCTTTCGACTTCGTTAGGGCGCAAATCTTCACTCTCGCAAAATGTCACTTTCCCAAAACGTCATCTTCGCAGATGTGATTCAAATCTTTTTACAAGAAAAGAGTGTTATGTTTTTTTTTCAAGAATCAAATATATAAAAATGAAACCCGTTTTCCGTTGTCACGACATAGCATGAAAACGGCTTGACCGATTCTACGTTCTATCATAATTATACGAGATATCATAATTGTGGCGTGAGGCAGGGGGGCACCCTGCCTCACGCCACACTCCATGCCATATTCCTGGGACAGAGCCCCAGCCCATCGTACTTGGTTTCGCTGGTGCCGATACCAATGTTTTAACACTGAGACAAATTATACGAGCTCTTTTGTCTGCAGGTAGACTTAATTGCCACTTGCGGCATTATCAACAATGTACTCTAAATACTTGCAAGATTTCGACGGCATCAAAATGCTTTTTTCATAATTGATAGTGAATCCTAATGATTCTAGCAATGTTCGAGTAATCTCTACACTTTGTAGGCATTCCTGATAATGTGTAACCAGTTAGAAAAAATCATCTAGGTAAATTGATGATTAAATGGCCATAAGCTCGTAATAATTTTACGACCGGTTTCATAAGTTTAAAATAGTAAAAATGAACGAAGATGTACAAAGACCGAATGGGACAACGTTGAACTCATACAGTTTACCATCAAAGAAAAATCTCAAATATTTCTTTGAATTTGGATGGACTTTATTTAAAAAGTAGGCGTCTCTCAAATCTAAAGTCGCTATATAGCAATCTTTAGATATTAGCTTAAGGCTTGTATTCACGCCAATGACCTTGTGCATACAAACTACCTCTCTCGGTCGTAGATACGGACTCTAAACGGACGCGTTTTTCATTTATTATAATTAAAATAATACATATTTTTAAAAAGTAACAAAACCAAATTATTTTCCTTTGTATTTCAAAGCAGTAGATATTTTTTTTATATTATTTTGTTAAAAAATGAAGAAGTAAAATGGTTCCATTCAACGATTTGGAGGTGATTTTGTGGATTTTTTTTCTTATTGTGTGATACCGATACAAAAATTGTGGCTAAACCAAATTACGTGTCATATTATGTAGATTACTAAAAAAAATTCTCAGATGTAATTTCTCTGTAAGTGCCGGTGAAAAACCGCTTCATCTGCACGCTGTTTTTAAGCTTTTTCGAGAGAGGACCCTTAAGAGCAGTTCGAATGTCTTCCAACTTAAAATGTTGTGTATTTATGAATTTATTTACTCCTTTTAAATTTAAAACAAATCTCCTCTTCCCATTTGGCTTAGGTACCCTGCAGTAACCACACGTGA
Organism: Diarsia brunnea; assembly: GCA_949774965.1. Taxonomy (NCBI): domain Eukaryota; kingdom Metazoa; phylum Arthropoda; class Insecta; order Lepidoptera; family Noctuidae; genus Diarsia; species Diarsia brunnea. The sequence goes on along the minus strand of OX459004.1, from coordinate 20,022,632 downwards.
CACATATTGGTCAGGCTAGATTCATATTCGGAAAGAGCCCCAATAGACATTAAGCTATGAACAGCTTCAGTCATGCTTTTTCTTTCAGAATCCGAAAAAACTGATTTAGGTAAGCAGGACTGATTAACTGGGCCATCAAATCTGATTTGGTAGCCTTTTATCCATGATAAGATGGATTGATCTTTAGGTATGCAGGACCATTGACCATAAAAAGTGCAAGTCTGCCTGCATGCCGTACCTTGTCTACTGGCGGCGGGTCTGCTTGGACCGCTGCGTGTAGCTCTGCGACGAGGTTCCGTGCTGCCGCGCGTTTTGCTGTGCAGGCGGCTGGTAACGTTGCTGCGGGGCCATCGTCTGCCTGCGGGCCGGTGTCCTCGCTTTCCAGTTTAAATTTTTGCTTGAAGAACCTTTGTTCTGGATGAAATATCTAGGTTTCTTAGCTGCTTCTGGCTTCAAGTCTGTTGAGGACTTTGAAACCACCTTGCTCCGAAAAGTCAATCTTTGTTAGAGCCAACTGATCTTTAAGCTTCTTCCTGACGTTGTTAACTCACGCAGAATGTATCCGGCTCACTATATTAAAAATTGTAACAACATAATTGTAGTGTACCTACACTCTATGCAAATAAATGATTTGATTTTGATTTGATTTGACAACGCCATTATGTTTGAATTTAGTGCGGGCTGCGCCACCGCTCCGCCGCACGACGCCCCCGCCTCTTCGTAAACAAGCTTCTATAGAGCAAGTTACTGATGTGGATAATCCAAGCTACAAGGTTGTTTTACATTGTTATTATCATTGCATGGATTTACATTTTATAATGAACTAGCTGACCCACACAACTTCGTCTGCGTCACATAATATAGCTCATAACCTTTCTCGATAAATCGACTATCTAACATATTAAATTGAGTTAAATCGTACTCGTAACAAACAAAAAATCTTACCTTTCCTCTTTATAATACCTATTAGTTTAGATTGGCTTCGATTATATTATTAAAGTAACAATTACTATAGGTATCTCTTACTGTTTAATATACAGTAACACCTTGTACTTGTAAACATTATGGTGCAGTAAATATTTTTAATTTGAATTTCTCCGGAGCCCCCAGAGGCCAGAATCCCCACGTACCTACCGCACGGGACCGAATGACTGCCACGCGCTTAATTATTTTGTCGCCCGTATATTTTTACATTGCGATATCTTCTAAGATATTTGTTTAAACTGTATAGAGTAAAGTGCACAAATATTCTATATTAAATTTCCGTGCTAACAAACACATTTATTTAGATATAGATTAATACCATTATGGGTTAAATAAGCTTCGAAAAATATCATTCTTTTAAATCTAACATTTTAATATAAAAAAATGGTTACAGTGAGTCAATCTTAAAAGATAAACATATGCTATCGCGGACTTTTTTTTAGAACTTTTAAAGAGGAACAATTCCGTCATACATGATATTTACGTAACTTAAACCGTTTTCGCAGCGCACGCAACGGAAGCTCTCAAAAAGGAATATCTTTTCCCGTTTTTGCAACATTTTTCATTTATGCTCCGCTCCTATTGATCGTAGCGTGATGTTATGTAGCCTAAAGCCTTCCTCGATAAATGGACTATCCAGCACTAAATGATTTTTTCAATTCCAACCAGCAGTCCCTGAGTTTACCGCGTTCAAACAAACAATCAAACAAACAAACAAACAAACAAACTCTTCAGCTTTATAATATTAGTATAGATGTAGGGCTGATTTTCCGGACAGACGACTTTTGCCCGATCAGCTACTCGCATTACAATACTTTTTAAATAAATTATTCATTACATAATATAACATCACGCCTGTAACCCCCGAAGGGTTAGGCAGAGGTGTACCCATATATATTTATATTTCTATGGGTGTACCTAATAGTACAGCCACATTTCGCCAGTTATGTTTAAGTCCCATGAAATAGGGGGCGAGCCTATTGCCATCAACCGGGCACGAATCCAGACTCCGTGACTGTTACTGATAAATTATTAAATAAATTATTCGTACTCTTAATCGATCGATCGATACGTATCGTAAGCTCGACGTGAACGTGACCGTCGACGGGTGACGTAGAATGAGTGTAAATAATAAAAGCTTCTGCAACGGCGCGTACGTCTCCATTATTCAGATGACAACGCGGTGGGACATTTGAAAATAAAACCTTAGTTTGCCTATGAAATGGGCTTGAAAATTTAAATAGAACCTTTTTTAAATAATTATAATTTTAGTGGAAGTGATCTAGTTTGATTTAGATAAAAATGAGTTATTTAATTAGATTGTGTTTGATTTTGTTATTCGGTATTTACTGTGAGGCTGAGAAGCCGTCGGAAAAGGAGGCGTTTATGACAACTGTGAGTAACTGAGTACCTACAAAAGATACTTTATTTACATAATCAACCGGACATAAATACATAGATACATTCTCCAAACTCACCTTATCTATCTCTTTGGTAGAGCCATAATAGCTCATACGCTGTTCTTATCAGCCAGATATGGCGTGTTGTGCAGGGGCCGTAACCACCAGCTTAGTTGTAAGTTCTAAGTACACACATCAACACTGTCTAGGGATATTTTGGATTTAGTCAATTTACTCAAAATGTATTAAAAATAGCATACAACATGTATATATTTTTATAAAGCCCATTTATCAGACTACACTCCAGAATAAAAGAAAACAATGTTTTTTTGCGTAAACAAATTTTTATTCAAATAAAGAAAAAACATGAAGTAATGGTAAACCTAACAACGAATGTGTTTCTCAAGAAAAATTTACAAATAAGGAAAAAATAATTTGTTTTTAACAGTTCTGTGAAAAATCAGTAGTCAGTAAAACCACCCATGACGTTAATAACGGTCCTGCAACGGTTTTTCATGCTTTGGATTAAGTTATCCAAGTCTTGCTGCGGTATATTGTCCCAGGTCCGGCTAAGATGCAAAAAAAGTTGCTCTTCCGTCGCAACGTTTGCAGGGAAATTCCTCAAAGCCCTTCTTTGGAGCATGTCCCACGCGTGTTCTATGGGGTTTAGGTCAGGCGATTGAGCGGGCCAGCCTAAGACCGATACGTCGTGCTCCTGCAACCAGCTCGTCACCACTCTCGCTGTGTGCGGACGGGCGTTATCGTGCATGAGCGTGAATTCTTGGCCCATTTGTAGTCGATGGGGGTAGATTATTGGTACTAGCACCTCGTTACGGTATTTTTCAGCCGTCATGGTGTTTCTGATCCAAACGAGGTCTGTTCTTCCACCAACACGAATTCCCGCCCAAACCATAATTGTCCCGCCGGGGTATGAATGGACTTCCTGAGGATGTTGCAGACGGCTCTCACGACCAGGAACTCGCCAAACACGCACTCTACGTGTATCGGGATGGAAACCGAACCGGGACTCATCGGTAAACAGCACTACAGACCACTGGTTTTCTTCCCAGAGCAAATGTTCACGAGCCCACTCTAGTCGTCGTCCACGATTTCCTCGGCGTAGTGCTGGAGTACGAAGCGGTCTTCGAGCATGAAGGTTAGCTTCATGCAGCCTTCTCCTCACAGTTTGGTCACTCACAAGCAACTGGTGCTCTGACTGGAGCCTCTGAACCAACTGCATGGCCGTAACATTTGGTTGTCTTCTCGCGGCAACTTGCAAAAATCGGTCTTGTCGTTGAGTGGTTATGCGCTTCCCGCCTGGGTGTCTTTCAGCCACTTCACCAGTAGCACGATAACGTGACCATAACCTTGATATCACGTTTTGTCTTGTTCCAAACTCCTCAGCAATACTCCGTTGAGTAGCCCCAGCTTGGAGCATGCCTACTGCCCTTAACATTTCTTCTCTAGTTAAATGGCGTCGCTGCATGATGCACACAATAACATTAATTCGGAATTAACTGATAACTTGTTATAAAACTTAAATTGGACACAAAAAAATAGCCACAAACTACTGTAGGTAAATGAAACCTTCGGACTTCGCTACCATTATGCCGCGTAAATCTTTTGTTTTTAATGTATTTTTTCAAATTCAAATTTAGAATCGTTCAAAAAGGCTTACAAAATAAACTTTCTTCAAAAGAATTTAAAAGTGGCCAGTATTTTTTGAGTTTAAGAACTTTATACAAAATATCCCTAGACGGTGTTGATGTGTGTATGTATTTAGTCTAGATAGAATCTAACTACTAGTACTACTACTAATCTTACATCAAATCAAACTCTGTAGGCTCGGGTCGTTCTAATAAAATCTTAGTATAATGGGCCCTTTTTTTTTGACGGGTGTAAAATCATCAAATAACCCCTCCCGCTCTTGGGCAGAGCGAAAGGGAGTGTCAGACTTCTACTGACTAAAAACCACCCATGTTCCTTCTTAGCCCTTCATGTCGACGCCGCGGTATCTCTTGCGAACAACCCGCAGCCCCGACGGGAGTATAATGGGCCCTTACGTTTTATTTTCGCCGTCGCTCCGCTCCCGAAATGTAACTGGCGCAGCCGGTAGGATTGCCGTAAATCGTGGCCTTCGCGGAAAGTCAAGTGTCAAAACACGGGAAAATGAAAAAGAACACTAAGGAAAGTTCCTTAGTGTTCGTGAGTGGGAACGTGGAATCGTCGTAACTTAAAATCAGTGAGACGTTCTGGGCAATCCTCGAACCAAATAAATAAGTTTAGATACGGTAACGGGGTGAGCAGAGATGTCGAAAGTGTATAAAGCGGTTGGACTGTGAGTAACCATCTAGTTCCTTCATAATTCCCCCACACTAATTATGTTAATGCTTAGATATTATGTTTTTGTATCGATTATTTCATCAAACTCTGAATTTTTTAATTTAGTTTAATATTTTTTTTTTTTTTTTTATTTATTTCGCTTCAAAATTCGTTGCGTAGTAGTTTTAAAGATTTAAGCATACATAGGGACGGACAGACAGCGACAGCGACTTTGTTTTATACTATGTAGTGTCTTATACTATAATATAATATGTAAGTAGTGATTTCTTCAAACTCAGAAAAATCGACTGAAAAACTTTATGGTAGAAGATAATTTTCTAATAATTAAATGTTCATTTGAATTTAGTTTAATAATATTTGTAGAATTAGTTTTTTTATTGATTATTTCTTCAAACTCAGAACAATCGAGTTAAAAACTTTTATGGTAGAAATTCATTTTCTTATAATTATTTTTCTTTGAATTTTAATTTAGTTTGATGATTAATTTAAGATTTTTATTTTTGTGTTATAAATTGGTGCTTACCTTTTGTTTGTTTTTACGATTTTATTTAAAATGAATCAAGGCCAGATTCCCGTAACCGCGACAACCGGTGCAGCCCCGTCGGCTCGGCCAGTAACACCATGTTCTACGCAACAAAAAAAAAATCTTGCTGAATCGTTGATACCTCGAGATGTTTGAAATTTAATTCCAGTATATAAGACAAAAGGTGAAGACAATTTACTTAAGTTTATGTTTAAGAAAGTGTGAATATGTTATTGAAATTATTTTTAATGCAGAATAATACGAGTAAATTAAAAGGTGCAGCTGTAATTAGTGAAAGAGGTGATTTTGGAGATCCCAGGAGCGAATGCGTTGCTATTAAATAAATCAAAGTGAGTCATACTTACAGTTTTGCAGCCATATTCGCTAATCCTTGCAAAATAATAATTTCAGACCATTTACAAACCAAACTCAATTCAGGTATACCTAATCGAAATTTCGTACGCCAGAAGAGGTAATGAGTATTTATCTCAATTAGAATTCTATGAACCATTTACAGTTACCAAGCATATGAACATGCGACTAGTGAATGTCATGAAGTAGCTGAAAGGAGATGGCTAAATGACTGCCTCTAGCAAGTATAGGATTCCCACACGTTAATTATTTAGTGTTAAATAATTTCCTAGAAGTTGCGTGAACTAAAGAAAGAACACAAATAATATCTCTAAATCCATTGACTTATATATTACTGCGTAAGGACTGGGCGGACGGCATGTTAAAATGACGCCTCAAACGTGGTCCCAAAACGGTCTTTCCTAAGCCGAAGTGAACTAGCCCACGATCGGCTCTCTTCGGGTGCGGTCGTAAATTTTATTAAAAGCTTTATTTATGTTCTTTATTATACCTCGAAAATACCACGCCGCATAGACAAGGTTACGTTAACGAGCAGACTACACCGATTCTCTGTATGGCGAACGCGTCGAGTAAATGTTCGGACGACCGTATCTTTAGTTTTTATATCAATGTCTAAATCACTCTCTTTTCATTGACATAAAATGGTGAAATAATTATAATAATCCTTCCAAGCCGGTTTCGGCTACGGCGACCGTTTCATCGTCAACCTACAGGCGTCTCTCATGGGCTCTCATGTGGCTAGAAAAACCACCTTTGTTTACAAATATTCGCACCCATTCGCACAGAGTGGACACGTGTGAGCACCATTCACATAATTGTAATTGATTGCCGCTGGTGGTCGGGCTTTTAGTTCGTCACACTTCGAATCCAGTTTTGAGAGACCAATAAATGATAAGAATTGTACGAAGGCATTTGAGATGAAATCGGTCCAATTGTTGAATGTGACGTAGGTACGGTGTCCATATCTCGGCAAAGTATATAATGTTAGGTAGCACAACAGCAATATGCAATGATATTTTTGTGGCGCGCTTTAAGTCGTGCGAGCAGAAGACCCTGGCATTTAATTTACCGAACGCTGCAGCAGCAGGTTATACCTCAATGGCAGCAGCACTGATTCTGCTGTTGGTTTCGGCGTCGAGGTCACACTTCGATGCGGCGGCGACCTCTCGCGTCCGGCCCTGGTGCAAGCCATGGTCCGGGGCGAGGAGGAATGGGACGCCGTCGCCTCCTTCTGCGAAGCAGTGATGCTAGCGAAGGAGGTGGCGGAACGTGAGAGGGAGAGAACCTCTCGTCCCAGCCGCCGCGGGAGGCGCTCCGGGCGTCGGGGGCCACGTGATGGCTTCCGGCCACCGTAGACGCGGGCCTGTGGACGGTGAGTGATGGGTAAGCTCGCCGTCCGTCCGTCTTATGACGACAACAGGCCGTGTCGACGGCGCGTTCGTGTTCCACGCGCGCCTCAAAGAGATGTCAGCAACATGGAAGGGGCCCGCAAGGGCCGACGCCTGTCGAGGCTGCGGGTTGTCCGCAAGGGATACCGAGGCCTCGACATGAAGGGCGAAGAAGGAACATGGGTGGTTTTTAGTCAGTAGAAGTCTGACACTCCCTTTCGCTCTGCCCAAGAGCGGGAGGGGTTATTTGATGATTTCCCACCACCCAAAAAAAAAAAAAAAGAAAAGGTCACACTTCGATGTTAATGTGCTAGGTGAAATAATACAGCTGCTGGTTGCTATAGCAACTGCAAGCTAAGGATGGGCCATATCGCTTTTCAGAATTTCAAATCGAAGCAGTACTTATATCGATTTTTTGATAACAGTTATCAAAACGATCTATTTTCTGAAACTAAAATAATTAAGTAATTAATTAATCATTTATTATTAATTATTAATTAAGCAATCATTAAAACACTCAGAGAGTTTTAATGATTACTTAGGCCATCACTAAGTAAAGGTTTTGACAGTTTTTTCATACAAAAGTACTTATGTCAAATCTTTACTAAGTGACGACTTAAGTAATCATTAAATATCTCTGAGTACCGCAGTAAGAAGTGGTAATCGGATTCTTGGTGGGGATCTATGGCGTTCAATTCAGTGTCTTGTTTAGTTCCTTGTTATTGTGTTTTGAAAATTGGGTTGTTTTAAAGTGACAGTCGACTCTACCCAATCCCACATAATTAAATCAAAATCAAATAAAATAACTGATAGTTTCGAATTATGGTTATTCGTTTAATCGTGCTACATATTTTGCGTCGAAAAATATGATGAATAGTGATCGGCAACAAGTAGTTCTATTTTATTCTTCTAATAGTTTCGATTATTTTTTTGATCTCGTCTTGAATCTCATCTGTAAAAAATGCTAGCACACGTCATATGTCTGACGTCATTCGCTTTGCCGTTTATTTGTTTTGTTTTTTTAATTTTCTAATAATGGAGCATAACCAGTTATTGTTGATGGCATTAGGACCATATCAGGTTTAAGAAGCCCGATCATACTACGGAGAGCATAATAAAGCGAATGGTGCTTATGATATCGAAGTGTGTCCGGATCTTGAAAGATTAATACATTTAGAGGGATCAAGACCTCAACTATTAAGAGGCCGAATAAGATCAAGGCATATAGGGTGTAAAAGTACCCTTAACGCAAACGAAGGGCACTTGTTCTCCCCACAACTGCGATCATTTTTTTGTTCTAGACCATACCTGGGAACCCCCTAGTTACGGAGATATTGGGGGTCAAAGTTCCAAATTTTTCACAGCTGTTTTTGTAAATGCTAGTTTTTCAGGTTATAACTTTACTTAAATTACCTCCATGACCCGTTTACTATTCAAAGCATCCACGAGCACAATGTTTTAACAGTGCTACATTGAGTTTTGCCGTAAAATGTGATTTTTGACCCAAAAAAAAAGTCGTTTCCCAGCAAATTTTTTTGCGTAGGGGTACTTAGTTTGATGTACAGAATGCTTGGTTGACGGCTGTGTGATGGGTTGATTTACACCCTGTTTACGACGCGTTTGCTCAAGTAGGCAAAGGACATGAACTCGTAATATCTAATTGCTCGTCATTGTGTTTACACAGGGTTTTGATTTGGAAAATGGGGTTTTTTCAAAGTGACCATCGACTCTACCTAATTTCACTTTATTGTAATCAATATCAACTAGAATAATAGGGGGTCTAAAATGGCCACTATAGCAGATAGTAATAGGATCATAATTATGAATTGCGTTAAAATTCGTAAAATAGTCACAGACGCAGTTCTTTACTATTCATTATTAATTCATATTAAGATCTGTGTGCCATTTTAGACCCCTGATAGCTTCGAAATGTTGTTATTCCTTTAATTGTACTACCTATTTTGTGTCGAAAAATATTAACTTGGTAGTGGTCGACCATTACAAATTCGATATTTTCTTTTAACCCTTTAACAGACCTCTCGCCACTCGACACAGACTGACTACACTAAGACTTGTAATCAGTCAAAGTGTGCACCAGAGCGCTTTCCTTGCTTTTCCGTTAAGCGAGAGTTATATTTAAATAATATGAACATTGTACATAGCAGAATCGTTTAAATATCTCAAATACAAAAGTCTAGAGTTGTTTGGATCAGTTAATATTAATCCTTTTTTTTGGCGGGTGGAAAATCATCAAATAACCCTTCCCGCTCTTGGGCAGAGTGAAAGGGAGTGTCAGACTTCTAGTGACTAAAAACCACCCATGTTCCTTCTTAGCCCGTTATGTCGAGGCCGCGGTATCTCTTGCGAACAACCCGCAGCCCCGACGGGGTTAATAATAATCCTTATTGTTAAACACGTTTATAATTTCAACAACCTATGAACATTGCAAAAAGCCCGTTATGTTAAATTTTTTGGTGCAATTACCACTTTGTGTATATTTACTCTTGAGTAAATACCACCATGAGTAGTACCACCATGCGAAATCGGGGTGAGTCGCTTGTCTAAAATACAATTATATCAATATCAATGCAGACACATCCAAATGCCTGAGAAAAAGTTCATAGCAATGTCATTTGTTTGCAGTAGCAAATTGTTTGTAAATTGACATTAGTATCTTATATTTGTATAATGACATTAGTATTGGATATTGAAAGTAGTTTTCCAAATTGACATTAGTATTGTGTATTGATATTCGTTTGGTAAATGACTTCAGTATTTCCCCTGACATGTACCTACTGTTTTGACATGATCACATGGCTATTACAATTTAATTTTACTTTTCTCTTTTTATTGACTTTGATTTATATTGCTATTATTATTAATTAATTTGTATTATGTCATTCTTTAATAATTATTTTTCTCATGTTCAGGATTATTTAATTTAACTTTTTTGAGCCTTGATTTATTTTCTACCAAAAAACATTTGTACGCTCTCGGGCATAACATAGCGCACTCATTATTACCTACATATTACCACCATTATTGTACCTATGTTAAACGAATGAATAAATGACTTATGACTTATGACTTAGCAGTAGGAGTCACACGATTTTATTTCAGGATTGTCTAGAGATAAACTTCCAAAAGGTCTGAAATACTAATATTCAGCTATTCAGCGTTGCATATTGCTAGGTACCATGTTTATACATTGCAGGAGGCAGTCGTCCAAACTGTATTTAGCCATCTCCTTTCCCTATTTTCCATTTTTAATGATGAAGAGATACCCTTCATGATGTAGACAACAAGGAAAAGATTTTATAGACAAATGGCGTCAACATACCTATAATCTATTCTACTGATCTTGTATTTAGACTAGAACCCCAGACCGAACATCAAAAATTGCCTGTTAATCAAAAGGATGGTTATGCCATATTAGACAACAAACAGTTCATGAAGACATTCGAATGCCAGCAGCAATTGTTAAATTTAAAAATTATTTAGCCTCTACTATTACACAGGACGCAACTAGCCTTGAAATGACGTTAATTATAATTTCTCCGTTCAAGGTTACTAATTTTTCTGACGAGTGTATAGTAAATAATTTAACTCATTTAACTGACGTGGAGATGGACTCATTACTGACAGACAATTTTTAAGAAATTGGCGACTTGACCTTTACCAATCAAGTTAAACATCATTTAAGAACCACTAACGATGATCCCATTTATATCAAAACCATTTGTACTAACCACTAGCACCTCAGAAGTCGCTATTAGTGCTGTAAATCACACGGTCCTATAAGCAGCGACAAGCCCATAGCTTATATGCCAGTTGAACGTTGTCAGATCCGAAAAAAAAATGGTACTTTTGAACATGAGTTGGCTATCGGACACAAATTCGACATCTACACTGACCACAGGCCCCTAGTTTGGTTATATCAACTTTAGGAACCAAATAGCAAATTGACGCGTTAGCGTTTACGTTTACAAGAATAGCATTATAACGTTATGTATATATAAAAATAAAAATTATGAACGATAAACAAAATTTAAACGCAGATGCACTATCTCGCTTCCGTCTAAATGCAATAAAAGGTGGCAACGATTTAGACAACAGCTCAATGATTTAGACTAACATTGTAAAGAGGAAATTGTTAATATAGAGGAACAGAAAGACATGACTAGAAAAATTACGGTCGGTTCTACAACAATTTCCATGTCTGACTCTGAATAAACCGATACAGCTAGTCCAATAAGAATACCAGAAGCTGAGGCAGATCTCGACGAATCGCCTCATTATCCCATACCGTCTGAGTCTTCTTTCATACAGACAGTTCATTCAGTCATAGATCTCGAATCCATACCGATTTTAAACGAACCAAGCCAAGCCTAATCAAATACTTGTTTTTGGATGGTTTCGTAATAAGATTCAAGTAAAAGATTTGTCTAGAGACAAACAAAAGGTGTTGGAAGTATTTCTGCTTCTTTATCACTCATAGGATTTTTGAAAGACCACATAAAACCAAAAATTAAGTATACAATTATTTCAAGAACTTAGAAAAGACTTCATTAATATCATAAATAAATTCATAGTTAAATTCTACGAATGTACCGATCCTGTTGTTTACATCGAAGATGAGCAGTAACAAAGAGCTGTAGCAATTAAATTACACGAATCGTATCAGCGAAACCATTAAACGGATACGTCGTAATTATTATTGGCCAAATTTATTTAAAACCATTTCCGCCCCATGCGAGCGTTGTAAAACTTCTTAAAATATGATAATATATGGAAACGCATTAAAGCTTGTATTCACGCCAATGACCTTGTGCATAGCTATCTATCTACCCCTCTCGGTCGTAGACACGGACTTGAAACGGACGCATTTTTCATTTATTATAATTAAAATAATGCTTTTTTTTTTTTTAAAGTAACAAATCCAAATTATTTTCCTTCGTAATTAAAAGCAGTAGATATTTTTTTTATATTGTTTTGTTAAAAAATGAAGGAGTAAAATGGTTCAATTCGTCGATTTGGAGGTTATTTTGTGGATTTTTTTTCTTATTATGTGATACCGATAGAAAAATTATGGCTAAACGTGTCATATCATGTAGATTACTAACAATTTTTCTCAGATATAATTTCTCTGTAAGTGCCGGTGAAAAACTGCTTGATCTGCACGCTGTTTTTAGCTCAACAGTACAAACTGAACATGCAAGAAAGATCAATAGACCTGTTTAGCATATAATCGAAATACAATTTAAGATGAATTGATGCCTTTAGTAAGATAAGCAAGTTGTTTTTCCAATATGATAAGTTGTCTATTGTTAAAGTAATCAATCTTCAGGGCATAGGCACTGACCTTTTAATATTCGTAAATATTCGAAATTCCGCCAAATATTACACCTAAACAAATCCTACGCAGATGAATATATGGTGCTTAATCAAACCGTAGAGGAATGACAATTTAAACGTGGTTTTGTAAATATTTTAAGCTCTATTATCAATTTTATAACTGGTATCCTTGATCATGAAGATGCGGTTAGATATTATGTTTTAATTAATTATGTTCCGACTAAAGAACAGGCAATAACAGATAAATTCACTGTGATTTGTAAAATGTTGGATCACTAATAACTAATGAAAATACAAAGAAAATAAACAAGTGCATTAAATTACTTGAAGGCCTTGTAGCTTAAATCTTAATCTTAATACAAAAGATTCAATTCAATTTAATATGACCTGTGTATTTGGATTACTCAATCAATTTATTGTCAACTTTAAGACTATCTATGTCTTTAGTAAATTAGAAACTGCTGTTGCAATTAGTAAAGTATAGTCTGTTTTACACAAAACCGTAATCAATTCTGACGAATTGATGAATTTATTACAACACTAGCTGTGCCCGCGACTTCGTTCGCGTGCTTGTCGGAAACTAAAATGCGTCGCTTATATAAAAGTACATTAAATCATTGCCCTGCGTTAGCTGTAGAAAATAAGAAGAGGGTAATGCAAAGTACATTTGTCTAATACTAAAGTTTAGATGGATGGGTGTTTGTTAATCAACCACGTCAGAACGGCCGAACGGATCTTGAATAAATTTGAAACAGGTACATTATAGTCGACAGGCACTGTCGTTGGCCCGTTCGTGTTCCACGCACGCCTCAAAGATATGTCAGCAACAATTAAGGGGTCCCCCTTAATTGTTGTTGCCGTCGTCTGCCGGGGCTAACGGTTGTCCGCAAGAGATACCACGGCCCCGAAACACAAAGGGCTAAGAAGAAACGTGGGTGGTTTTTAGTCAGTAGAAGTCTGACACTTTCTTCCGCTCCGCCCAGAGCGGGATGAGTCATTTGATAATTTACGAACCACAAAAAAAAGGGGGGATTAGAGGCTGTTTCGAGAGGTACCTGTACCGAATCTGGGACATCGAATCTGAAATGGAACGCCATCACCTCCTTCTGCGAAGCAGTAATGCTAGCGAAAGAGGTGAACGTAAGAGGGACACAACCCCTCTTCCCAGCCGCCGCGGGAGACGCTCCGGGCATCGGGGGCCACGTGATGGCTTCCGGCCACCGTAGGCGCGGGCCTGTGAACGGTGAGTAACGGGCTAGTTAATCGTTCGTCCGTCCTATGACGATGGAGGCGAATTCGTGTTCCACGCGCGTCTCAAAGGGATGTCAGCAACATTGAAGGGGCTCCCAAGGACCGACGCCCGTCGGGGCTGCGGGTTGTTCGAAAGAAATACCGCGGCCTCGACACATAGGGCTAACAACACACCACATCTATATTAAGACATGTAAGGCGCAGTGGCTGGACGATTAACAGTAGCACTGCGTGTCGCAGGTTCGATTCCCACACGGTACAAAAAAAATATGTCGTGGGTTTTATCTAATTTTAATTTAGTTTAAAAAAAATAGTATTTTTATACTGTGTAATTGGTAAATCTTTATTGGTTGACTATTCACGAAACATATGTTTATTTTAATAACACCGCCGTTCAGAAAATGACATCAAATGAATAACGCCATCTGTCGAAGACGAAGATAAACTGCTAAAAATGAGCGATCAAACACACTATAGGGTTTAGGCTATGTAGATTTTGAAAGCAGCGTCATTTAGACTAATATTTACGTACCTTTTGGTATCGTAACTTATTTAAAGTTATCTTGTGAAGGCATTTATTAATAAATACCATATTCGTTCAATAGATGTCGTTGCTTGACTCATTCTTGACTATAATGAAAAGTTCTTCTTGAAAACTATAAATGCATATATCTTTTGATAGAGAGCACCGATTACGATGAAACAAAGCCTAAGTAATAGCCCAAGTTACGCACAACATTTATGTATAAAAGTTACCTACATTCGTTTCGTAAATTTGACGTGATGCTTAGTCATCGAAACAGACAAACAGACAAACAGACAAACAGACAAAAATTCCAAAAATGCTGGAAATGTGTTCTGTTGGTTATACTTTAATACCCTGACAATTTTTTTTTTAAATATTTTCGATGTACAAAAACGATTTCTCTACAGATTTATTATATGTATAGATATTAATGAACATGATAACTTAATGTATTCTGTAAATGAGCAAACTCGTAATATTTTTAAAGACTTTCCGAACGACATCCCACACAAAGGACTTTGCGAGAAAGAAAAAATCATCCCCACTTTAATGTGTTCTGGAGATACCCTAAAAATTAACAATTTCAAACATTTTATTTTAGCACTTTGTCGGCGTAACCCATTTGTATATTCATGCCAAATTACAGCTTTCTAGTACTTGAGATATAGTGCAGACGGACGGACGGACAGACAGACAGACGGACATGGTGAAGCTATCAAGGTTCCATGTTGACTACGGAACCCTAAAAAGATAGAATAGTAAATACGTATTACCTATTATTCATCCTATTTATTCATCTATTAACCCGCGGGCATTGGTGTGATTGTGTACCTATTTAAGTAACGACTCATAATTTTGAACTTTAACATGGTAACAAATTTTTTGTCTCCAATAAATAAATTAAAATGGACAGTTACAAAAACGGATATTGTACTACAAAGTTTTTAAGAATAGCAGTAACAGACAGACAAAAGATAATAACTATTTTATTTTCGGTTTTACATTTAAAGTTCCCCGTGTGATTAAGTTGACCGGTAAGCAACTAAAACAGGTCTGTGAGTTCAAGTATCTGGGGTACTACGAAAAAGATTTATCATCATCCAGCCAAAAGACGTCCACTGCTGGACGTAGGCCTCCCCTAAGTATCGCCACATTGACCGGTCCCGTGCGTCTCGCAAACCTTCGAAACCTTCACCAGGTCATCGGTCCACCTAGTGGGAGGCCTTCCAACGCAACGTGTACCGGTTCGCTCCAGCCCCGGCTCCACTGGCCATCCGTTCTGCGAGCAATGTGCCCTGTCCATTGCCATTGCCACTTAAATCTGGCAATTCTTCGGACTACGTCGGTAACCTCGGTTCCCATGCGGATGTCCTCATTTTTGATTCAATCACGCAAGAAAACACCGAGCATAGCCCTCTCCATTGCCCTTTGAGTGACTTTAAGCCTTCTGATGAGGCCCATTGTGAGCGACCACGTTTCGCCGTATGTAATCACTGGCAAATCTCTGGATCATCTGGATAATCATAATCTCATGTGGATGCGCTGATGATGGAAGGTCAAAAAAGTGAAAAATTACTTCAGAAGAAAAATCAGCTTCTGAAGTCGGTGGCAAAATAAACGAAATCAAACAAACAAATGTCACCGACTTCAGAAGCTGATTTTTCTGATTGTTTTTTTTTCACTTTCTTGTGTTCTTGAAGTCGGTTTTTTTTCAATAACCTTCTATGGCTGTTGTTGTCCGAAATAAATGTTTTTTTTTAATGGTGTTTAAAATAAATGCTTAGACATTAACTTTGACATCATCCTCAGTCTAGCATCATCAGAGCTGCAGGTTACCCTGTGCAAAGGCACCACGTCACGACGCCAGATGGCTACATCCTGACACAGCACAGGATCCCGGGAGGCAGACTCTCTGCCAACCAGACCGGGGAACTCAACGCTAAGAGGAAGAAGGCCATCCTAATTCTGCACGGTTTCGGTGGCTGCAGTTCGAACTTCGTGCTCTTGGGACCTAAAAGAAGCCTTGGTAAGTTTTGCGCTGTTTGATGGTTTAATCAATCCTAATTACAGAACTAAAATATCATAATCATGACATCACGCCTGCAACTTATTTATAACCAACTCATAGTAACAGTTATAGGTTGATTGTAAGTTTATATTTCGCCAGTCATAGCTACTATGTAATAGGGGGCGATCCCCTCGAAGCTGTCATAAAACTCGGCACAAAAACTGACATGATAACATTATCAGTTTTACAAATTCAATAAACATAACACTTGTAATCCCCCAAGTGTGAGGCAGGGGAGTACCTAATAGTTCACTCACATTTCACCAGCTATAAGACCTATGTATTATGGGACGAGAATTATTCAAGACTTCATCAAACCGGAACAAAAACTAACATATTATGCAAATTCAATTATCATTTAGTTTTAACTCGGCCGAAAAGTAGATCCAATAAAGTATATAGAATGCATAAATGAATGTAATGAATTTTCTAGATCTAATAATGGGGTCAGCGACATATTATTCGAAAGTATTTTAAAGAAGCTTCAATCTCAACAGCTTTTTCAGTTATAAAACATACTGTTTCAGCAGCCACTCTAACGCAACGTTTCTTTCCAATAAAGTGAGTTTTTCACCCTTAGTCTCAAACGCAAGTTGAAAACTGCCATCTTTATGATTCCAGGGTATTTCCTAGCTGACGCAGGGTACGACGTTTGGTTAGCCAACCTACGAGGGACCCTTCACTCAGCGCACGTGAACCTCACCATAACAGACAAGGAATTTTGGAACTTCACGTGAGTTAGAACTCTTCTTCTGACTGTGCCTGTCGAACCCAAGCAATGATATCGACGACAGTACGAATTTCAGCCTCCACGTAATACACTGCGATACTAAGCTTTAAACTGGGAATGCTCGTTATAAGTCCGTTCTATTAGGTGTTCAGTGGGCCTGGTCCAGTGGGCGAGTTTGTCAACATAGACAAAACATACTCGATTGGGATCGAGTAAGCCTGTAGTTTTAAACGAACCCCTAAATAACGATATTACTCAGATTTAGTTTGTCCCCTGCTGTGCTCCCCAGCGACCCCCTAGCTGAGGTTACAAGGGGTGCCCTTCGCGTGAAGTCGCTTAGTTTGTAAGTTTTTTTTACCCTAGCTGAAGACCTGACACTCAAGGCACACCCACAGGATAGTCCGGTTGAGCCGACGATAACCTCATGTTGCACAGTTGAACTGCGACTGGCCATTTACAACTTTTATTCCCATTTCGTAGTGGAAAGTGTTAATACCGCAGTACTCTGATACTTTATCAGTTACTTACGCACTTGTTCCGTGTTTTTGTTCAACAAAACCTGTAACACAATCTATTTATATTCAAGATGGATTTCCAAGGACATGCAGGTATGTCCATTCGTTTTTAACCGACTTCCCAAAAAGGAGGAGGTTCTCAATTCGATCGGTATGTTTTTTTTTCTATGTATGTACACCAATTACGCCGAGATTTATGATCCGATTTACGTGATTCTTTTTTAGTTTGATGCGCAATAGTTGCCATTTGGTCCCATAAAAATTTGACATTGTTTGACCTAGTACTTTTCATTTTATGAACATTTTTTTGAATTTATGAACTTTTTTCGTTTATGTGTGTCCGCTAATAACTTTGTCGTTTATGAACCAATTTTGATGATCCTTTTTTTATTGTAAAGGAGATACCCAACTAGCAAAATCAGTACTTAAAACGATCTCAAGACTACTTTTATTGTTACTAATAAGAAACTTGTATCACGCTACAAAGCTGGATTTGGGCGCAGTTATAGGAGTTTTTATTTCTATAACTATCTTATAATAGACTTTTAAAATGTTATTAGGCCCTATAATATACTTGACGGAGCGCAATAGCTTCTATAATGATATGAGACTACACAACTACAAGCACAAACGCTCTTGTTAGTATCTGACATAAGTATCTTACTAAAGCAATCTTGTTTACAATGCACTAGTAATATACTTAGTTATCTTCTATTCTATTATTATTATTACATATAATAAATCTGTAGAGAAATCGTTTTTGTACATCGAAAATATTTAAAAAAAAAATTGTCAGGGTATTAAAGTATAACCAACAGAACACATTTCGAGCATTTTTGGAATTTTTGTCTGTTTGTCTGTTTATCTGTTTGTCTGTTTGTCTGTTTCGATGACTAAGCATCACGTCAAATTTACGAAACGAATGTAGATAACTTTTATACATAAATATTGTGCGTAACTTGGGCTATTACTTAGTCTTTGTTTCATCGTAATCGTTGCTCTCTATCAAAAGATATATGAATTTATAGTTTTCAAGAAGAACTTATCGTTATGGTCAAGAATGAGACAAGCAACGACATCTATCGAACGAATATGGTACTTATTACTAAATGCCTTCACAAGGTAACTTTAAAAAAGTTATGATAGCAAAGAGTACGTAGATATAAGTCTAAATGACGCTGCTTTCAAAATCTACATAGCCTAAACCTTATAGTGTTTGATCGCTCTTTTTTAGCAGTTTATCTTCGTCTTCGACAGATGGCGTTATTCATTTGATGTCATTTTCTGAACCGCTATGATAGTAAACATACACACATTATGTTTCGTGAATAGTCAACAAATAAAATTTTACCAATTAAAATACATTTTTTTTTTAAACTAAATTAAAATTAGATAAAACCCACGACATATTTTTTTATGTACCGTGTGGGAATCGAACCTGCGACACGCAGTGCTACTGTTAATCGTCCAGCCATTGCGCCAACCATGTCGTCATATAGATGTGGTGTGTTGTTAGCCCTATGTGTCGAGGCCGCGGTATCTCTTTCGAACAGCCCGCAGCCCCAACGGGCGTCGGTCCTTGGGGGCCCCTTCAATGTTGCTGATATCTCTTTGAGACGCGCGTGGAACACGAACGCGCCTCCATCGTCATAGGACGGACGAACGATTAACTAGCCCGTTACTCACCGTTCACAGGCCTGCGCCTACGGTGGCCGGAAGCCATCACGTGGCCCCCGATGCCCGGAGCGTCTCCCGCGGCGGCTGGGACGAGAGGTTGTCTCCCTCTCACGTTCCGCCACCTCTTTCGCTAGCATTACTGCTTCGCAGAAGGAGGTGGCGGCCATTTCAGATTCGATGTCCCAGATTCGGTACAGGTACCCTCTCGAAACACCCTCTAATCCCCCCTTTTTTTTGTGGTTCGTAAATTATCAAATGACTCATCCCGCTCTGGGCGGAGCGGAAGAAAATGTCAGACTTCTACTGACTAAAAACCACCCACGTTCCTTATTAGCCCTTTGTGTTTCGGGGCCGTGGTATCTCTTGCGGACAACCCTCAGCCCCGGCAGACGTCCCTTTGGGGCCCCTTAATTGTTGCTGACATATCTTTGAGGCGCGCGTGGAACACGAACGCGCCAACGACAATCTGTCTGCCTGTCGACTATAATGTACCTGTTTCAAATTTCTTCAAGATCCGTTCGGCCGTTCTGACGTGGTTGATTAACAAACACCCATCCATCTAAACTTTAGTATGAGACATAGTCAGTACTTTGCATTACTCTCTTCTTATTTTCTACAGCGTCAATATGTTAACGCAGGGCAATGATTAAATGTACTTTTATCTAAGCGACGCATTTTAGTTTCCGACAAACACGCGAACGAAGTCGCGGGCACAGCTAGTTAGTAATAAGGATATTTTAATAGAAGTTATCTTTGTTGTTCTTTCGGCTGGTGGTTCCGATTGTTTTGTGTTTAATACTTAATAAAAACTTAAGTTTCTATTACCATTATTTTGTATTATTGTAGAACATTAATTACGAATAATATAGTGTATGCTGTAGCTCATGGGGAATTCATTTTTACTGTAAATGTGTACCGCAATTTAGTTAGTTTCACAATCCCCTCCGAAAAATAGCACATTTGTGTATTGTTGTAAATAAAATATTTCATCAATTCTTATGAATATACGCCACGTTTTGAAATTGCTCTTCATTAAGTGCTTTATAGTATCATTGTAGGTAAATTAGTACTTGTAGCAGTTTCAGTCCAGATAACTCGCCTCCATTTAAAAACAAATTAGGGTTCCCTTGAAATATGCCTGCTAATGCTAAATTTACTTTTTTTAGGATTTAGTTAGGTAACAAAATTTCTTGATGTCGACTGTTTTTAGTCCAAATATTCACCGATTTCACTAACAAATATGAGATGGCCTTGGACTAATACACATTTTGTGTTATCCGATAGCTGCAATGGGTGTGGTTTTCCAGTTTATTTAAACATTTACTTTTTGAATAATTTTATCCAATAAATAATATTATTATAAGGACATACTATTATGATCAAGGGTTAAAAAAAGATACTTTTTATGTTAGCAATTAGATAGTTAGTTCAGGGCTAGGTGGGGTATATTAAATTTTATAGCCCCGCTTTGCATATCTTAAAGCAATTCATGATTTTTTTCATAGTCTGTGATTTCTCCGATATGTTAATCGTATTCTTCTTCCCAATTTTCATCTTGTTCACTTTCTGAGTGGTAGGCTAAAAAATATTTTTGGTGGCAGAACCCTCATTTACTTCACTTGCGTTTGCACTATCGCACTTGATTTACTTCCTGATCCTGTGAAATGGCAGATGTTTACTAATAAAGTTATTGATCTAGTACCTTATAAGCTTTTTTGATCAAATAGTGCTCTTATTAAGTACTATTAGATTTAAAAGAGTCTCGAGCAAAACTATAACGGCGCAAACTTATAGTGATCTCATCTAACTATATTATAAAAACTTGTTTTCTCACAAAATGCAACTATAGGATCAAAATATTATTCTGGATTATTTAGTTTTACTGTAAACAATTATAGGAAACTTATTCCTAAAAGTGTCCTAAAAGAAAATCTTGTAGCTAACTATAAGACTGAGTTATAAAAGCAAATGCTCTTGAGAATATCTACGTTAGTGAAATGCTATTACTAGTAAAAATGGCCTATAGATGTTTTATAGGTCAGTCTTGTAGCGAACTATAAGACCGACATATAAAAACGAATGCACTTAAATATGGTAAGGCTTGGCAAATGCTATTATAAGTTGAATAGTCTACCGCAATGTCTTTATAGGAACGTTATTAGTAGTGACAGACTTATAATCATTCCTTATAGGATTACTTTGCTAGTTGGGTATTTTAAGGGTGGTACCATGATATAGAAACCGGGACCTGGTGATGGGATCCTAGAGAAATCGACGGTTGGGAGTTGAAAGCAATAATAAGGGATTCTTGAAGGTTAAGGGCTAGGTTTCTTGTTTGGACTACAACTAAAAATGAAAAAATAAAAAAACTTTTCTGCAAAAAAAAACAACCGACTTCAAAAACACCAAAAAGTGAAAAATAAACTTCAGATGAAAAATCAGCTTCTGAAGTCGGTGACAAAAACACGAAACGAAACAAACAGATGTCACCGACTTCAGAAGCTGATTTTTCTTCTGAACTTTATTTTTCACTTTTTGGTGTTTTTGAAGTCGGTTGTTTTTTTTTGTTTTTAAATAAAATCATTTAGTTTTCTTAAAATGTGACTTCTACATGATATACTCTGTTGTTCGGGCGCATTTTAAATTGTAGATATAGAGAAAGCCGACAAAGTTACTATATTCATTGTGATGATGAATACAGTAACTTTCTTACCTCAAATTTTGGAAATGTAACCCTTTAGAAGAATTTCTCTCAAACAATATTGTATTGTATTGAAGCTTGCCGTTGAATGATACAAGTTTTGAGCGTGTCTAATAAATAAAAATATCAAAGTTGTACTAATTGTACCTACTATCAGTGAATCGATTGAAACTTTGATAGGCTCCTTTTTTATTTTCTAGAAAACTTTTTTTTTTCTTTTTTTTTTTTTTTAATTTCTTTTATTTACTATAAGGGGTTTTTATCCACACGGATATGCCAACCCTATCGTACCTAATGAACTAAATATAAACATATATGGGATATTACTATGTATTATAAGGGACTCACTGATTCGACATCCTCACTAAGCCACACATTCTAGAAAACTTGTTTCCTATCCCAGTTTTTCATATTTTTTTATTATCAATCCATTTTATAATTTGCACCATTTTTTTTTTTCGTTAAGGATTTAATATAATAACAAAATTAATTAAATAACGAATTATTTTTTTTACGAAATGTGCTCTGAATTAATGTGCTCGTTAGTGTACAAAGTTCGACCTACTAAACCTTATGATAGTTGACCACGTATGTCAAAAACATCGGAGATCTCTTTTCTCATCCTGTAATATTCATTCAAGTTTAACCCACTTTCAGTTTCCACGAACAAGGCGAATACGACGTGCCAGCAGTGATCGACCATATCCTGAACGTCACAGGCCTGGAGAAGATCATGATCCTGGGCCACTCCTTGGGCACCACCAATTTCTTCGCCACGCTGGCTCTCAGGCCGGAGTACAATGACAAGCTGATAGCCTTCGTTGGTTTAGCACCAACTATGTTTTTGGACCACCTTAAAGATGTAATCGATTTGACGTTTAATACTTTACAGTTAACGGTAAGCAACAAATTTTAAGATAAGTAATTATATTGTACACAGAAGCTGTTGGTGGCGGTTGGTAGTTCGGCTAGGTTAGATAACGACCCAAGACAATTGGGTGGGACAAAGCTTGGCAGATGATCATTATTCCCTGCTCTTATCACAACTTATTTAGGGTTGGCGCTACATGTCTGCCTTCCACAGTTCTCTGTTTCTCGTCATCTCAGCAGTGCCCTACTTTCTAATGTTAATAAGTACTTATATGAATGAATAAATCTTTCTGTTTACCGTAGCATGGAAATATTGTAAAACCAAACTATTTTAAAAGAGTAACCATGGAGTTTCTTCCCGATTCTTCTCCATAAGAAACGACCAACCCGAACCGTGCACATTTTGTCGACGTTTTATAAGTGCCCATGTAGGCCTATGTGAAATGAAATATTTTGATTTTATTTTGAATGTTTACAGAATGCGGTTAAAGGCATAGGCTGGGTAGGAATCATGCCGAATACTTTACACGCAATTCAAGAGAACCTGTGCAATAAAAACCGTCCGACAATCGACCTCTGCACAATATTAGTAGAATTTCTCTTCGGTGATGATTCAGAACAACATGACGGGGTACGTAATGTTTATAATCCTACTAATATTTCTTAGTACACTGTTCAAAGTCACGAGTTATACATACGCTGCCGCATTGGATGTAGAATCAAATACTTATAAAAGGAAAAAAAAAAAGAAACATCTTGCACTACTGGAAAGCTATAGTACATTCACAAAATTATATTAAACCTTACCTTAGAGTGGTTATCGAAACCACTCTATCCATTGGTGACCGACAGAGAGACGCGGCGGAAGACTTTGTTTTATATAATAAATCATTTTATTTCGGACAACTAAGAGATCCATAAATTGTTAGTAACAGGTTTGCACTTAAACACTATTGTTAGTAACTTAACTAAAGACGAGTTGATGAGAAGACCACCCACAGTGACAATTATATACGAAGGCAATTTGTGAGAAGATTCTCACAAATTGCCTTACTATGGTAGAGGAAGAATCAGAGGCCACCACCTTCAGGATGTTATTATGACTGCCCCTTATTCTGCTCAGGAGTGAGGCCATTTTCTTGCGGATGATGGCATGAAACCCATCGGTATGGTTTACCGCGAACATTTCAGAGGCACTGCAAAGACGAGGCAATCGCAACAGCATCCTAAAAACATTATTGTATTGGACGCGCAGGACATCCAGCGATCTTTTCGAATAGCTGACCCAAAGATTACCGGTGTAGAAACTCTGACAATTCGGTTTGAAAAGCGTTAGGTTTAAGAACAACTTTATTTCTCATAAGAATTACATAGTTAATTCACTTACTGAGAAACACACTAAAATTAAAATTTATAATAAGAGCGCACAGATTATGTGGGTACACAGATAAATAATAACCTAAACTCAACTAATGTTTAACAAAACACAACATGGATGTAGTTTGATTTTTACTGGATGTGTCATTGATGGCATAGTCTGTTATTAGCAGGTTTGTTACAATTTTGTTTTTAGTTTATTGTCCTAGATATAAATTTTTGGTACATACATGATTTTATAAATTATTTTGAGTATTTTTTTTAATTTTTTTTTTCTTCAGTTTAGTTTAAAAAGTAATTACAAAGGCTTTTTGTATTTTGTAATATGTAGTTCATCTTTTATTTGTATGTATTAATTGTGTGGGCTTTTAGTAACTTTTTGAACCGGGCATAACTTTGTTCACCTTTTATTACTGATGGTAATTTATTATAAATTGTAACACCCTCAAACTCCAAATTTCTTCTTCCATAGTTAGTTCTAGGAGGGCGGGTCACTAAGTAACTAGCACGCCTTAAGTTAATCTTTCGTGTTTGTTGTTCTGTTACAAATCTTATATTGGAATGGATTTCCTTATTTAATATTTTACGTATTAGAATACATGTGTAGTATATGTAGGTTTGTTTTATATTCATTATTTTTGTTTCCTCGTATATCTTAGTAGTTGGTGTACGAAATGGATAATTGAATAAAATTTTAATTAATCTATTTTGAACTCGTTGAATTGGATTTATATTAGTTTTCGCTGCAGTACCCCAGATTTCAATGAGGTAGTCGATATGAGGCTTAACCAGAGAATTATAAATAAGATATCGCACTTTTCGAGGGAGACAATTTCTTATGTTGTGAAGAGCCCCTGTGAGTGGTCTTAGTTTAAGTTTAATTTTTTCTAGATGTGGTTTCCAATTTAGGTTACCATCCAAAATAAGTCCGAGATATTTTTCTTTAGGTTTTCGTTCAAGTAGTTGACCGTCTATTTTAAGTTCGAAATTATCATTTATTTTTTTATTTATTGCTGCAAAAATTATGTAATTTGTTTTTGTAGTATTAATAGTTTAAAGATTTGACTGAAACCACTCATTTAAAAGATTAAGATCATTCTGAGCGTCAGCTATTATAGCTTCGACTGAATGTCCAAAATAAAAGAGACTTGTGTCGTCTGCATAAAGGGAGATGTCTCCTTTGAGACCCAATTCACTGATGCTGTTAATATAAATAAGAAAGATGAGGGGGCCTAATATTGATCCCTGGGGAACGCCACAATTCAGGACACAGGAGTTACTTTCACAATTATCAATTTTTACTATTTGTTTACGGTTCTCCATATATGATTTAAAAATTTTAAGTCCTTTGCCTGTAACACCGGTGAGTTCTAGCTTCTGTATTAATTTGTCATGACTGATGGTGTCGAAGGCTTTTTTAAGATCAATAAGTATTCCTAAGGCAACTTGTTTTTGATCAATTTTATTTTTAATTTTGGTTACCAGGTCAATTGTAGCTGCGAGAGTATTTGACTGAGCTCTAAATCCATACTGTTTATGGTAAAATAAACTTTTTGAGATAAGGAAAGACTCTAATCGGTTATAAAGAATCTTCTCAAAAACTTTAGAAATCACCGGGAGAACTGATACAGGACGGTAATTGCACGGGTCAAATTTACTTCCAGATTTATGAATTGATACAACTTTTGCAACTTTTAACTCGTTGGGAAAAATACCTCGCGCCATATGATAATTAATGCAATCTGTAAGTTCCATTGCAATAATGTCTTTTACGCATTTTATTGATTTTGTACTAATACCATCAATGCCAGATGCAGTATTACAGTCCAAATTATTAATTATGGTAATAACTTCCTTCGTAGTTGCTGGTTTTAGAAACTGCAATTCTGTTTTGTCAGTTAGTCTACACTCTTCAAAAATTTGACTTGCATTTGATCTTTCAGAGATTATACTTGCAAGGGTTGAACCAATAGTCGAAAAATATGAGTTAAAACTTTCACATATTTCATTTTGGTCCGTAATAGTACCAGCTGCCGTTTCAAGTTTGTCCGGTCCAGTTCTGTCATGCAGTTTGTTTTTCGAAAAATAATTTATGAGTTGCCACATTTTTCGTGGTTTACTTATATTTTCTTCAAACCTCTTTAGGTAATAATCACTCTTCGCTTTTCTTATGTTGTGTGATACTCTGGCTTTTATATGTTCATACTCTTCTTTTAATTGCATGTCCTCTACATTTGTTTTATGTTTTTGCCATAGTATGTTCTTGTTATTTATATCTACTAAGAGTTCTTTTTTAATCCAGTCTTGCCGCGGAGGATTCAAAATTTTAGATTTTGTGATTGTGCACTTGTTTAAACAGGAGTGTAATTTGCCTGCCAATTTATCATACTCTACATCTTCATGATTTTTTGGATATTCATCCAGGCATCGATAAAGTTTATTGAAGTTTACTGCGTTGTATTTCTGTTTCAATATAGGTGGTGGTTGGTATTGCTTCATCTCTAAAAGTATTTGTCTGTGGTCAGACATTGAAGATTCCATAGTGACAAAATGAAAATTATTTTCACTTAAGTTACAGGAAACATGGTCTAACATTGTCTTGGTTGAGGTTGTTTCGCGAGTACAGTGTTTTGGACTTATCTTGTTCAGGAGTTTGTAGTTGGTCTCTTTTAAAGTGTTCTTATACTTGCGTGTCGCTAAGTCCGGATTGAGTAAGTCCAGGTTGTAATCGCCAAAGACTATTGTTCGCTTCAATTTGTGTAATTGTTGTGCATACAAATCGAGAAAGTTGTCCGTATTCAATTTATTGGGCTTATAGATAGCGCCGATATTTAGTGAGAATTTTTTTACGAATACCCAGAGATAATGAGTATCATCCACGGATTGTTCTTCAACAAGGTGATGCTTGAGATTGTTGTGCACAAATATTGACACTCCACCTCCCCTTTTATTTTGTCTATAATTATAGTAATGTGTATAGGAGGGTATCTGGAGCATTTTAGCCTCATCTTCATTCTTAATCCATGTTTCCGAAAGCATAATAATAAATATGAACAATTACTTGTAGGGAAGCGATAATACATCTAAGCTCATCGAATTTTCCAGGTTTGACAATACTGCGAGCATTAGCATAGAAGAATTTCAGAGATTTTTTTGTGAAAATAATATCTGAGTAATTGTTGGTTATTTGGTAAGTTATTTTCTCTTTGGACGACGCCGACGTTAGTTTTTTGGAGTTTCCTTTGTTGTTGCTTCTTGCGTGTCTTTAGTGACTATTTTGGGTATGCCCTTAATATATTTAATGTAAAGGCCACTTTCTCCATTTGAAGTGCGTTGGTGAAGCTCTTCTTTTAAATTTTGAAGGTATTTCCGTTGATATGGAGTTTGATCCGAAAATATCTTGATGTGTTCCTTGTCAATCTTGTTCCTATTACGTAAGATGTTTTTTGTTGTATCTTCAGACGAGAAACATACTTTTATTGCACGAATTTTCTCTGATTTATATTTTCCAAGACGAAATATTCCAGTAGGCTGAGGGCAGCCATTATATATAAGCCCAGTTATTCGCATTATTTCTGTCTTATCATAATCCTGCCGACCGGTTACAGTATCGTTCTGTGGTTCAGGAATTCCGACAACTACAATATTTTTGGCTCGGAAGTTTCGCTCTTCGATTTCAGTGAAAATTTCATCATACGTGGCAGTTGTTTAAGATAAAGGTGGCATATTTTTTAAGTTATTGACATCGGCTTCGAGAACCTCCACTTTCTTTTCTGTATTTTCGGCAGCAACAGATAGTTTTGAGAGTTGGTCTTTTAGTTTTTTATTTTTCAAGACAATATTTTGCATAGTACTGCTAATACTGCCGACCTCGGCTTTAATCGCCGCGACATTTAAGGAGAGCTCATTTATACTTTCTGTTTGTTCGTTCTTGGAAGATTTTAATAATTCCAGCATTTCTGACATCTGTTTTTTTTATTTCAGCAATATAATAATAATTTTATAATAATAATAATAATAATAATGACCGCGTACCGTGTTCGGATGCTCTCTCTGTTTCAGGTGCTTGAGCCAGCTGTCAACGTATCGGCACAACGACTGTCGGATCAGGTGCGAGTCATCCAGCGTAATCATATGTTGGATGACACCGTACTTGATCGCTTGCGGACTGAAATGCAGAGTAACCGTGTCATTACTACGCCATCGCAGACTGTGGTAACACCACAACCTACAACAACACATATTCGTGAAAACGACGTAAGTAATGACATGGTTACTAATGTAAGTAACCAGTGCAGTGAGGAGATGAGGAGTACTTTGGAGGGTGCGATCCGAGAGTATCGGTTCATGACGCCCGAACTTAGACCACGGTTACCTCGTTTGCCCATGCATAACAGAAATAGGGCGCTGGTGGCTGTTCTGGATTCGCAGTTGTCAAGCTATTTTGATAACTGCGAAAACCTCACTGATGCTCATTCAATCCTGTATTGCGCGGCTGTAACGGCATGTCGTGTAGCTCATGTCAAATTTCCGGATGACAGAGTTACACGACCGAAACCAGCCGTACCGGCTTGGCAGAACAGGATCGAACGACGCATTGCTGGGGCCAGAACGTTCATCGGCAAACTAATCTGCTTCCGGGAGGGCAACAATCGCCCTCGAGTGATCCGCGTTGTGAGGCGGGCGTTTACGGGGACTGATATCAGTCCTCGAGACTACATGTCCCGTATCACAGAGCGCATCGACTTCTGGAAGCAGAAAGTGTATGCATGGGCAAACCGTATCCGTAGGTATAAGCGTCGGGTGGAACGGTACACTCTTAATCGCACCTTCCAAAGCGATGAAAGGTGGGTCTACAGAGCATGGGAGCGACCGGACCAAGGTGTGACTGACACGTGCCTACCGGATGATAACGCCATGTGTTCATTTTGGCGCAACATCTGGTCGGTACCTGTCAGTCATTCCGAGGGTGAATGGACTCGGGAGGTCGAGCGAGCATGCGATCGAATAACAGAAATGGGGGCAATAACGATCAGCCCCCAAGATGTAGGTTGTGCAGTTCGTCCGTTGCCTAATTGGAAATCACCAGGGCCGGACGGACTGCACAACTTTTGGATTAAATGGTTCACAAGATCGCATGCTTGCTTGGCAGCCCTATTCCAGTCAGCTTTGGAGTCAGGGTCGCTGCCAGAGTTCCTAACGACCGGAATAACCCACTTACTCCATAAATCGGGTAGTACTGCGGAACCCAAGAATTATAGACCGATAACGTGTCTTCCAACGGTCTATAAAGTTCTTACCTCCATTTTGAGAGCTAAAATAAATAAACATATTAAAGAAAATTCTGTTATGTCTGCTTCTCAAAATGGATGTAAGAACGGGTCCCGTGGTACTAAGGAGCTACTCCTCATTGATATGGCCATTAGCCAACAGGTTCGCCGTTCCCGAAAGGATCTGTCGACATGTTGGATAGACTATAAGAAGGCCTATGACTCGGTGCCACATACATGGCTCATGAGGGTGCTAGAGTTGTATAAAATTGATGCAACTCTGCGCACCTTCCTGATGTCGTGTATGGGGCAATGGAGAACAGTCCTTTGCTATCCAGGATGTCGGCAAATTCACGGGAATAGCGAGCCGATAAGGATAGAGCGGGGTATATTTCAGGGCGACAGTTTGAGTCCTCTTTGGTTCTGCTTAGCCTTGAATCCTCTAAGCACACTGCTGGAGGATTCAGGTGTAGGCTATCGGTTGAAGAGAGGTGGTCAGGTTATATCTCACCTCCTTTACATGGATGACCTGAAACTCTTTGCCCCCAACGATTTGCAACTGATGGAGCTACTGAAGGTCACTGAAGCTTTCAGTAGCGCCATCAGGATGGAATTCGGTGTGGACAAATGTGCGGTCATGCATGTCAAGCGAGGGGAGATTGTGGAATCTGTGGGAACCCAGCTTACGGATTCCATAAATCTTAGATCCCTCTCAGCAACCGAAACCTATAAGTATTTGGGTATGTCGGAAGCGCTGGGCATCAATGTTGCTGACATGAAACAATCGTTGAGGGAGCGTTTCTTTGGCTGCCTGAGAAAAGTATTTAATAGTCTTTTATCAGGCGGAAATAAGGTACGTGCCTTCAACGGTTGGGTCATGCCGGTTTTGATGTATTCTTTCGGCATACTCAAATGGACTCAAACAGAGCTAGACGCCCTGGATAGGCGGGTCCGTACATTGTTGACGACATATCGAATGCATCACCCACGTTCTTCGGTTATGAGACTGTATATCCCACGGAAGTGTGGAGGTCGAGGTTTTTTAAATACTAAGACTCTCCACAATCGTGAGATATGCAGTCTCAGGGAATATTTTCTGGAAGCCGACATGGGGATGCATCGAGATGTTGTCGCGGTGGACAAGGGCCTTACCCCGCTCTCCTTGGCTAAAGAGAACTGGCGCAAACCTGTAGTGCTTGACACTAATGACCGTATGGAGGTATGGCAGAGTAAGGAGCTTCACGGACGCTTTTTCCGGGCCCTACACGGGCCTGACGTAGACTTCTTGGCGTCCGTAGCCTGGCTACGTTCCGGGGAACTCTTCGGAGAAACCGAAGGTTTTGTCTGTGCAATTATGGATGAAGTTATGATGACGAATAACTACCGGAGATTTATTGTGAAGGACGGTACGGTTGACATATGTCGGGCATGCCACCGTCCGGGCGAATCAATCCGTCACATTATCTCCGGGTGTTCTCGTCTGGCTAACACAGAATACTTGCATAGACACAACCTTGTAGCCAGGATTATCCATCAGCAACTTGCTCTAAAATACAACCTTGTGGAATCGGAAGTGCCGTACTACAGGTATGTGCCCGACCCAGTTCTCGAAAATGGCAATATCACACTGTACTGGGATCAATCCATCATCACTGACAGGACTATTATAGCTAATAAGCCTGATATAGTGGTGGTGGATCGATCAGAGCGGCGCGCAATGATTGTTGACATAACCGTCCCACATGACGAGAACCTCGTGAAAGCCGAGAAAGATAAGCAAATCAAATATCTTGACTTGGCTCGCGAGGTTGTCGACATGTGGAATGTGGACTCAGCGATCATTGTGCCGATAGTCGTTACAGCCAATGGCTTAATTGCCAAGAGCCTCGACCAACACCTGAGGAGGCTCTCGTTAGGCGGCTGGATCAAGGGCTTGATGCAGAGAGCGGTACTCCTGGACACGGCTCGTATCGTTAGGAGGTTCCTTTCTTTGGAGCCCTGACCGCCGGTAGCTTGGACTCTGTTCCCGATACCGGTGGGCTACAATTTTTTATATTTTTAAATGTTTTTTTAATTGTTTTTATAAGAAATATTTAAAAATGTATTAAGTTTGTTTATAAATGAATAAAGGTAATAATAATAATAATAATTTATTTCCACAACTTCACTAAGCATTACAACAATGAGATCTCAACCCTTGAACTAGGACAACCTGTATGACAAGGGTTGAGGTTTATCCGGTTACATAGATCTGAATGAGGAAGCTTAGACAGTGGTTACTGACAAAAACTTAAGATAAATTGACTAAAACTAACACAAAATAAAAGGCAAAGAAGAAAAAAAAAAAAATAGAATAGAGGGACCTTACATTGTTATAGAATAAAGGTAGCGTGTGTGTGGTGAGATGTGAGATGGTGTGTGTGTGTGTTTGTGTGTATGTGTGTGTGTGAGAGTGTATGCATGTTATTGTTACTATGTTAGAGTACTGATGAGGGATTCCGTGTCATCGAAGCTATAGTTTTCCAGCCAAAGTAATATTTCCTTTTTAATCTGGAAGTTACTAATATGCTTAATTGGTTTGTATTGGCTAATTCTGGAGTAGAGACGAGGCGCTAAGCTGTTGTAATGCTTTCTGGCAAACTTGCTCCTTGCTCTTGGAACAGGATATCTGTCTGATCTTTTATTGTGTATTGGCAAGTGGGGGACCGTAAATCGGTGATATCTACGTAGACACTCGTAGATAAATATTTTTCTTACACTCAGCACTCGTGCTTGCTCATACACCAAACTGGTAGGGGTTCTAAAGCTAAGGGACAGTAGAACCTTCAGAACTGCACGCTGTGAGCGTTCTATCTGTATCATATGGGATTTAGCGGCACCAGCCCATGCACAGATACCATACCCCAAGACGCAGTGGCACAATGCTTTATACGTTTGTATAAGGAGTTTTTGACTGGCAATATATCTCAGAGTTTTAAATATAAATATAAGTTTGCGTGTTTTTTTTTTGCAGTGACTGAGATATGTTGACTCCACTTTAAGTTTTCATCAATTGTAACACCGAGGTATTTTATGTTGTTCACTCTCTCAAGCTCCTGGCAAGCGCAAGTTACTTGGTAACATGACTCTCTATTACAAGGGAACGTGTGGATGGGCACATTAAAGTCTCGACTGGGGCTGCCCGAATTTGACATACTAAAACAAAGGTATTTCGTTTTACTCGCGTTTATGGATAGAAGGCTGTCTTCGAGCCAGGCAGTTACTCTAGCAAGCCCTCGTTCACTTACCTGTGCCAAGTGTTCCCAGGATGTGTCGTGGAACAAAAGCACTGTGTCATCAGCAAACATTGTTATTTCAGCTTGATGGATTGGAAGGTCACAGAGCCGATTAATGTACACCAGGAAAAGTGTTGGGGCTATAGTACTCCCCTGGGGGACACCGTAAGCGCAAAGTGCTTCGTCACTCATCTGCCCATCAATGCGGACTCTTTGGTGCCGGCCAGACAAGTAGCTTTTAAACCAGTCCTGGGGCAGTCAATATCAGACTTTGTTGCTTCATTATCGTCGAGTAACTTTCGTTTATTACGAATAGGAACCTGTGGTGTGGTTTCTTTATGCGACTCAGACAAATTCGGATAAGATCCGCTGCGTCCCGCACACATGCCACCTCCAGGCGTGTTCATTGTAGATCTATGTAATTGAATGACTCACGTGGGAGTTGCGTGCGCGCTGCCGTCAGGTGCGTACGGTGCGGAGATACAGTTGTAGATATTCCGTCCTTGTTACTCAAGTGGGTGAAGAGCGGTTACCGCGTCGATGCCGCGTTCTGTACTCGAGGCTCAAAACAGTTACGGTATTTGTCACTCGCGCTCGATTTTGCAAGAAATGGTTGTAATTAGTTGCCGTAGGGTTCGTAATTAGTTAAAGAACTTTTTTCAATTTATTAAAATAAACAGTAACACGTCCGCTCTGTGCGCTCTAAACGAAGAATATTATTATATAGTTATCTTTACTTAGTCAGTACACCGAGCAAATCTTCGTGCCAACATATTACCCCTGACCGCCAGAGCCCTACGCTCCCGTTTAATGTCAACATGGTCCTTGAGGTCGTCGGTAAGAAAATGCCCAAGATACTTAAACATTCTCACTCTACGAATTGACGTACCATTTATAGAAAGTTCGCATGTACTTTCCCGACACTTACCAGCAACCCCAAAGACCATGTATTCACACTTTTTGGCATTATAGACAAGTCCATGTGCAGCAGCGAAGGTCTCGCATACATGAAGCAACTCCACGATGGCTCCCGGTGACGGGCCCAGCAGCACCATGTCATCCGCATAACTGATGTTGTTACAACTAACACCATTTACCCTGCATCCGACACGCATGCTGCTGAGCTCGACAATGAGGTCATCAACATATAGATTGAAGAGCCGAGGAGACGTTAGACCACCCTGCCTCACTCCGCACTCCAACCCATAGGACTCCGAGAGCGCATTAGATCATTTAACACGGTTTGTCTGGCTACGATACCAGTACTGCAATACACTGAGCAGTTCCTCCGGTACACCCCTACTCCTCAACTTGCTCCAGAGCACGTCGTAAGAAACGAGATCAAAAGCCTTGGAGAGGTCAAGGAAGCAGGCGTACACCGGCGTCCTGCGGTCAGTGTAGTATTTGACAGTATGCTTGACACCTAGAATAGCACTTTCGGTTGATAGGCCAGCGCAAAACCCAAACTGAGCAACGTGCAACTGAATATATTTCGCCAAACAAGAGTCAAGCATACTGTCCAACACTTTGGCCATAATAGTAGCAAGGGAGATTGGGCGGTAATTGCTTATGTCCGAGATGTGTTTTATAATCTGTGTAGTGAAAGTAATTAGTTTAGATTTCAATAGTAAAAGCAGTAATTGTGAGTTATCCGTTGGAGATAGGCGTTTGCCATTTTTGTCGTATATTTTTTTGCGCTGTCACCATTGACTTATATATTACTGCGTAAGGACTGGGCAGACGGCATGTTAAAATGACGCCACAAACGTGGTCCCAATAAGGTCTTTCCTAAGCCGAAGTGAACTAGTCCACGATCGGCTCTCTTCGGGTGCGGTCGTAAATTTTATTAAAAGCTTTATTTATGTTCTATAAACCTCGAAAATGCCACGCCGCTTATACAAAGTTACGTTAACGAGCAGACTACACCAATTCTCTGTATGGCGAACGCGTCGAGCAAATGTTCGGACGACCGTATCTTTAGTTTTTATATCAATGGCTGTCACCAATACTTCTAGCAGCGCATGCGATGAAACGATGAAAGAAGTATTACGAAAAAAAAAATTACACTTTAGGTTACATTATTCAAGTTTTCTAAGAGATCCCTAATTATTTCTGGAAGTTAATATAGCTTATGTTACTCGGCGAAGATGTAACTTTCCAACGGTGAAAGTATTTTAAAAATAGGTCAAAGAAGTTTTTGAGTTAAATCGGTACAAACAAACTGATGGGGTGGATATCAATATAACATTGTATTGAAAATAAATTACATTAATCAGAACTATTTCGGCTGACAATATTCTTGACACACAACAAATTGACACTACAAATATTTTCTAATCATGGTCTCTTTGGTTTAACCGACAGTGCGGTGGCCAGTACTCACACAAACAAATGTTTCCTCTTTATAATATTAGTTTAGATAGCATTATTGGACAGTACGCACACGGCGACACATCATTGCATGCAACAATTTTCAGACGGCCTCGCTTTGTGTATACATAATGTCCCATACAATCGCACCATGGCCCAATCAAGAGCCTAAGTGCGGATAAAAGCCCAGTTAAACATGTCCCGTACAATGAGAGTACCTACATGA
Source organism: Diarsia brunnea (assembly GCA_949774965.1). NCBI lineage: Eukaryota > Metazoa > Arthropoda > Insecta > Lepidoptera > Noctuidae > Diarsia > Diarsia brunnea. The sequence goes on along the minus strand of OX459004.1, from coordinate 19,987,411 downwards.
CGCTGAAGTGCATTTGTTGGTTTGTTCTTCTTGCACGTAGCTACGAAGCAACATACCGGAATGGTTGTTTTACTAGGTTATATTTTATTTTATTTTAACGATACTATTCCAAACTAAAAAAAAATGAGATTCGTAGTACTAGGCTAAAAGAACATTAAAATAGCCAGCTGACACTTACAGTAGTATTTCATCCAGTTAGACTGGAACCCGACCCAAACATAGTTGGGAAAAGGCTTGGCAGATGATAACAATCATTGTAATGTTTAATGTTCGCTTTCAGGAAATGGCACCCGTATATTTGTGGAGGATACAGCCGTTTTCGTTTGGAACTTTAGAACATTACGGAAAAATTGCCCTCACAGGTACGTATCTACTATTTATGGAACTAAAACCATGAATTCGGAAAGTTTGCAAATAACTGTTTCCAGGAATCGCACGACGACGGCAAGAGTTTGAACTCTGGTCAAAATCAGAACTATATTTCGACTATCTTAAGTGATCAAAGTTTAAATATTATAATACATCCATCGATCTGTAGCGCCCACGTCCATGTTACATGCAAAAATGCAAAGTCAACTGTGTATCAAATCAGCGTCAGATGGTACACACTGTGTTGCCATCTGGCATTATGCTGAACTGACGCCCTTTTGTCATTATCAGTTTGTTTGATTTGAATAATGTTTAAGGTATTTTTGTTAATAATGCCAAATGAACACAATTTTCTTTTTACTTTCTTTCACAGACTTGGTCTCAACATTTACACCCCGATTTGGTCCCGAATTAACACACTCATATTGGAGAAATTCTTTCGCACCCAGATTGGGCATAAACTTTTGCACCCTGACTTAGACCTGTTGAATATTATAAAGAAACATTAAAATCATGTGTCTCCATTTTCAGGCGTGTTCACGAAATTCACTGGCGGTTTGCACGGACCTGTCGAGCCCTATAACACAAGTAATATCAGAATTCCTGTCTCACTACTATATGGAGAGAATGACCGGCTCAGCGATAAGGCTGTAAGTTTCTGGTTTTGTTTATTTGATATCTCGCATGTAAAACTCTTCATTCGTGTTTAAAATTGAGTCGCTGTACATCCTGTGGTGACCAGCAGAGATATTTGAGAAAACGTCATGTCACTGTACACCACGGTGGACAAGCCGGTGGTGGGCACTGGTGGAGGAAGGAAGTCTTAAAGTAGCGCCGTTGACTGAAAGTTTAGTGGTAATCAGTAGTCGTGGTATGTAGTGAGGAAAGTTTTGAGTGCAAATGTGGATGGGAATAAAAGTAAAGAAAAACCAAAGAAACGAAAAGGAAAAAAGAAGGATGTGTGAAGGATGATATGGCAAGAAAGACCTGCCTGATGAGATGACGAGTAATTGAGAAGTCTGTAAGAATAAGATATGCTGCGCCGACCCCAAGTAAATTGGGATAAGGGAGAATGATGAAGTGGCCTGTGTACACCGAACGGGTTAGCGGCAGTGTAAAGTTTACATAATTTAGGCAGTTATGTTCAGTCCCAACTCACAAGTAATGGGGGACGAGTATCTGATCAAGAACAGTTCCAGACTTCCGGCTGCTACTGAGTAATTCTTAATATCGCAACTGGGTCAGCACATCTGTTTAATAAGGGCACAGACAACTTTATCACGTCCGTTAGAACAAGGGTGAGACATAATGTTAGACACCAGAGTCCTGTGTCCCATCTATCGATCGAGTAGATCGATATCAAAGCAAATCGCGAGAGATGGGGCAGATGTCACTGAAACTTTTCAAAGACATTACTTTATTGTTTACAGGATACAGCGCGGACAGAAAAAGAGCTGGCGCGTTATACTGTCATAGAAGAAATAGGGCCTCCTACATGGCGTCAGTTCAACCACATAGACTTCATTTTCGCGAAGGACGTCGCGACGCTGCTCAATAGACCACTCGTCAAACACATTGATAAATTGTATAATAAATATGGTCCTGTATAGTCCAGTCCATCGTCTATTTAGTTAACACAAAATAGAAAGAACAAAAACTAACTACAATTATGGATGAGATAATGGCAACCTTACGTTTAATACACAGGGATTTAGATGAACAATAAAGCACAATCAGAGAAAACAGCATAGAAGTAGCAAAAAGTGTTACAGAAAATATCAACACAATCCTGGATGAAAACTTATACCATCTGGAACAGAAATATACAAACCTAACAGAACAACTTCAAAAACAAGAGCAAAGACTAAATTTCCTGGAAAAACAAGTAAGAAACCGTAATTTTGTAATTTTTGGCATGGAATAAAACAAAAATCCTTATTCTTATTCAGATTTGGAAATGGAAATTATTGCATTTATCTCTAGATACCTTAAGGTGAATGCTCCAACCACCCCGCGAAATTCAAATATTCTTACGTTTTTTGCAATTTGCAGGCCAGTGCTAGTTTGTATGTTGATTAAAATATGAATTGCGGCTGTAAGACGTATGTAGTTACAGAAATATAATCATCAAAATCATCAATATAAGCCTCTAAGTTCATAAAGGTGCAAAAATGACTTTTTCAAGTTCCTGTTCAACGCAAATTGTGCAAGAAAACTACCAATAGTGAGGAGAGAAGACGGAACGCATTTAGAAAATATATTTGTTAACCTACACAAAGCGGCCACTCAAGTACAAGCACAATATGACAACTTTGAAAAAAGAATTAAACATTTATTATCACAAATACCATCCGAGAAGAGCAAGAAAAAATACCCCATAAGTGCACACACACGACAACTGCTAGAAGACAGAAAACAGCTGTACAAAGAACAAAGGAAGTAAGAATAAAAATATCCGAAATAAGTAAAGAAATAAATAGAGATATTTCCAAAAGTACAAAGAAACACAGGCAAAATGTATTTGAAGAATACTTATCAAAAAAGGGAGCAATTAAAAAAGCATACAAAAATCTTCAAAACTCAACAAAATGGGCAACTAACATGGTGGACAAGAAAGGAAAAGTTATATCAAGGAGATCAGATATCATAACAGAGGCTACCAACATTTATAAAACTCTGTACTCATCACAAGAAAGTTCCGGTTTCAAGCAACACATCAAGGGAAAAGTCTACATCGACGAACCATTGCCCGAAATACTAACGTCGGAGATTGGTTTTTCTGTTAAGACTCTAAAGAAGGACAAAGCACCTGGAGAAGACAAAATAACGAACGAAATACTGAAGTCTCTATGGGAACCTCTGCAGTACCCACTGTGGCGACAGCGACATCAATTGCAACACATGCGAACTAAATTGGCAATTCCTACATCGCGCTATCAACATTATCCGCGACATTAGCCTATATAGAAAATCCCGACTTACATATGTCGGGCAGTTAGCCCACCAGACACAACACCCGTCTGGTCGGAGGATCCTCCCTTTTCTACGGGGGATGAGGAACTTTACACCCTGTTCCTTCTTACCCCCCCAAACCCACTACAACATCTGTTTAACAACATTTTACATAGAAGGAAAACTCCAAAACAATGGTCCGAATCCTCAATAACCCTTCTTCATAAAAAAGGAGACAAGGGGGACCTGAGTAATTACAGACCAATTAGTCTTATGTCCAACATTTATAGAATATTCTCGAAAATAATCTTAAATAGACTCACAAGAACTCTAGAGGAAAATCAACCGCGTGAACAGGCGGGATTCCGCAAACACTATTCGACAACCGATCACATCCAAGTGGTTACACAAATAGTAGAGAAAGTCAAGGAATATTCCTTGACTTTCTCTACTATTTGTGTAACCACTCTTTCTCTACTGTTTGTGTACCAGTCGAATGCCTTGGTATAATCAATGAAGCATAAGTATAGAGTCTTGTTATATCTTCCGCCTTTCTGCTCCCTCGCGCCACCTCGCGTATTTATCTATGAATTATTTGTCTCGCGGTTCGCGAAGTTCGCAACGCAACCACCCCGCCTTTTATTCGAATATTCAAAAGTTAGTGTTACCACATCAAATTTAGCGACATATTCAAGGAAACACTATATGACATTTACAATTATAAACATAATAACAAGACTCTATACTTATGCTTCATTGATTATACCAAGGCATTCGACTCCCTGGAACATAGCGCAATATGGCAATCACTAGTGGATCAAGGAGTAGACATCAAATATGTGGAGTTACTTCAAAGCATTTACTCTAGAAATTCTGCAAAAATAAAATTGGAATTGGAAGGACCAGCATTTACCATAAAAAAGTCAGGCAGGCAGGGTGACCAGCTCTCACCTAAAATATTTTCGTCGGTTAAACCATATTTAGACAACTAAACTGGGAAAACTAGACTGGGAAGAAAAAGGCGTAAAAAACGACGGCGAATATTTGAGTCACCTACGTTTCGCAGACGACATCGTTGTATTCACGGAAGATCCCGTACAACTGGGTAACATGTTGCAAGAGCTTGTGAAGGAATGCGTGAAAGTTGGTTTGACCATGAATGCTGCAAAAACCAAAATTCTAACAAACGGTTCGGAAACTCAAATAATTGTGGATGGACAAAGCATAGAATATGTTAACGAATACAAATATTTAGGACAGTCCATTTCATTTCTAGACGAAACCCAGAAGGAGATCAATAAGTGAATAGCAATATCATGGAAAAAGTACTGGAATTTCAAAGAAATCATACCTTCATGATTTCTTTGAAATTCCAGTACTTTTTACAGTAAATGCAAGTTGTACGAAATAGCGATCCTTCCATGCCTTACATATGGATGTCAAACATGGTCACTACGGAAAGCAGATGAGCACAAACTCGGTGTCATGCAAAGTAAAATGGAGATAAGCATGTTGGGCATAAGATTGTCTGACAGGATAAGTAATAAAGAAATAAGGAAAAAAAACTAGAATAACGGACATAGTAGAAAGAATAAGAAGTCTGAAGTAGAAATGGGCAGGACATATTTGTACAATGGAAAACGAGAGATGGACAAAGAAAGTCTAGAGACGGAAAAATAAATCAAGGAAGACCGCGAAAACGCTGGGAAGATATATTTAAGGATAGATGTGGACCTAACTGGAGGAGACAAGCTAGAGATAGGGAAAAATAGAGAAAACTGGGGGAGGCCTAGGCCGCCGCAAAGGCGACTTCCATAAAGGAACAAAAATAATAGAATAATGTAATTTAATTAATGCTATGAGAAATGACATGATATGGAAAGTATTTTATTTGGTTAAGTTTACAATGTTATTGAATGGATTTAATCAAATAAATGTAATGATAGGAATAAATGTTATAGAAGTAATGTAATACTATTGTTAATGAAGAAACAATATAATAGAATGATACGGAATTAGTGCAATATTGTTAATGTAATGTTGACATTGAATTGTTGATAATGTAATGCATGTTGGTAATGTAATGTTGATAATATAATGTTGACAATGTAATGTTATGAATGTAATTTGCTTTAATTAATTCTTTTTATTTGTATTATTTTCGTGCTTGCTATTTAGTGATCTTAATATTTCTATTACCACCTCTGTGTCTACTCGTGAGAACCTGTAATTGGCTCTGTGTCGTTTACACAATTGTTACTCGCATATTTTAGCTGTTGGTTCTCCTCTTAATAAATAAATAAAAAAATAAATAATAATAATATAATAAAAATCTTTATTTATACAAAAACCTTCAACATTGCTTAAAAACTAGGTCACATGAATTTCAGTGAATTAAAGGTCATACAGATAGAGTAACCCTGACTCCCAAACTAGGAGATCCTGTGACTTAGGAGTCAGTGTTCTGCTGTCACTATGATACAAAAACCTTTTACTAAAAAATAAACTTCACAAGAAAAAGCAGCTTCTGAAGTCGGTGACATTTTGTTTGTTTGATTTCGTTTTCTTTGCCACCGACTTCAGAAGCTGCTTTTTCTTGTGAAGTTTATTTTTCACTTTTTTGTGTTTTTCACTTTTTTGTGTTTTTGAAGTCGGTTTTATTTTTTGCAAAAAAGTTTTTTATTTTTCCATTTTTAGTTGTTCCCAAACAAATAATAGGTTTAATTTATCCCCAATAAATGGAACATTACATAATATCTTACTGTCCAAATCTGGGTGTACACATCTGCGTACCCCCTCAGATCATACAGGCGTGATGTTACGTCATGATGTTGTATAAAACAATAAACATCCAAGCGATTGCAGCAATCACGACAGATTTGCCGTCTATTTTTGAAGAGTTCTATTGTATATCTCCGAAGATCAGGATCAGATCTTCACCAAATTTAAATGGGACCATCTTAGGAGTATACTCTTTCAAATAAAAAAAGAATTTTGAGAATCGGTTCACAAATGGAGGAGAAATCAGGTAACATACATAAAAAAAAAAAAAAAAAAAAAATACATACACACGAACATATAACCTCCTCCTTTTTTGAAGTCGGTTAAAAAGTGTGTTAGAAAACAAAATCATGGCAAAAAAACAGATTTGAAAGTAAAAACTGAATTATTTAACAAAAATTAAAATAAACCAAAACTAGGAGTAAAGGAATTTATTAAACGGTATTGTATTATATGTAGCTAATTGTATGTGTTGATGTGTAGGTAAGTGTGTGTAAGGGTGTGTGAGTGAATGAGAGTGTATATATTAGCGTGTATGTGTGTTGCTGTTGTTGCGTATTTTATGGTTGGGATTGTCATAGTTAAAAAAGTGTAGAAGAAGTATTGCTAGGCTACTGTTGAAGATGAAATAGTACTTCTGTCCGGACGTAGTCCTGATTCTGAAGCCAACTTTGTACCTTAACCTTGACTTCATGGTAACTTAGCCGAGTTAATTGTATAGCTTTATCGATGTTTCTGTAAATTAAGGAGCTCACAATGTAGAACTGGCGCCTGGCGAATGCGGTCCTGTGGCTTATTATTGGGAATATCATTTTTGCTCTACGCTTTGTGTTATCTGGTGGGGGAATTTGTTTATGCTTCCTGAGTGTGGCTCGGAGGACAAAGAGCTGTCTCACCGTAAGTAGGTTACAGTCCGCATATAGTTTTGTAGTGGAAAACCTATATGGTTTACCAAGCATAACTTTGAGCACAGCTCTCTGGGCCCTTTCCACCTCTATAAACTTCGTTTTACCGGCCCCTCCCCAAACCGGGATGCAGTAAGCGATGACGGACTGACAAAGTGCTAGGTAAACCATTTTCAGAGTATGTTTGTCTGCGCAGAGTCTCAGAGATTTGAAAATATAAATAAGTTTTCTGACTTTTGAAGTAACGTTATCTATTTGTTGGTACCATTACCATTTCAGTCCGTCATCGATCACTACACCCAGGTACTTCGTTTGGCTGACGCGACTAAGGGCTGCGCATGAGCAGTGACTGCGGTCGAAATCGAAACATGTGTGTGCTGTAATTTCAAAATCCAGAGGAGCTTTGTTCTTATGATGTATGAAAAACGGAATGAAGTTGGTTTTAGCTACGTTGAGTGTGAGAAGGTTTAGTCGCAGCCACCCCCCAACAGTCCGCAAGGACTCTTCCGCAGTACACTTGACATCGCTCCACGTATTACCATACAAGACTATCGCAGTGTCATCATCGTATGTGAAGATCCGCGATTTGTGCAGGGACAACGTGCATAAGTCATTTATGTAGATTTGAAAAAGAGTTGGTCCCAGCACGCTGCCCTGCGGGACGCCGTATGTCACAGTTTCTTCGTCACTTTGGTATGCGTCGATTTTAACTGTCATCCTTCTGTTTTGTAGGTAATCCTTGAAGAGGTCGAGAGGCTTACCACGAATACCTATACACTCCAGTTTGTAGAGAAGGGTGGGGGACAGAGACTGTGTCAAAAGCCTTCCGCAAATCCAGAAAAATACTAGCGCATTTTTGGTGATCATCTAGTTTTTGTGATACAAATTGGGTTAGATCGACAACAGCGTCCTCGGTGGAGACTCCTTTTTTGAATCCGTATTGGTTGGACGCTACAATGTTGTACTTGTTCAGGTAGCTTACAAGGCGACTGTTTATCAACTTCTCCATTACTTTAGAGAGAGCCGAGAGTACCGAAATTGGTCTATAATTGTTGAAACAATCTCTGGTCCCGCCCTTGTGAATCGGGTGGACTAGTGCTCTCTTGAATGGTTGCGGGAAAACTCCTTTTGCTATAGAGATGTTAACAATGTGGGTTATTAGAGGAACAAAAGTTTCCCGACAGACTCTGAGGAGATTAGTGGGTATTCCATCCCAGCCTGTAGCACTATCGTGCCTCAGGCCCAAGACAGTGGACTCCACCTCAGATTCGGTTACCTCAAGAAATACGAATGAATTTACAGAGGTGTTTGGTATAGCGGGTAGTTGTGAAGCTGCGGGAATTTTTGAGGCTAGGTCAGCGCCAATCGAAGCAAAGAAGTTACACACTCTGTTAATTGCTGTCTTTGGATCAGGTTTGGTGTACAGCAGTTCGGTAGGTAATGGACATTTCTGTTTTGTGTTAGTGATGTCTCTTATTTTATTCCACAGTGATTTGGGATTATGCTTTGCTTTTTCTAGTTCGTGATTGTCATGTAATGTTTTAAGTTTTCTAAGGAGGCTGTTACAATGGTTTCGATACCGTTTATATGTGAGTTGTAGGATTGGATTATCAGGTGACTTCCGTGCTTTATTATGTAATCTATCTCGTTGGCGAATACATCTTAATAAGCCGGGGGTAATCCACGGTTTTAGGTTTCTGCTTTTTTTAGGTACTTGGATTATTTTTGTGTTTATATTGAGAATATTTTGAATGGTGGTTATTAGTGCGGTGGAGGCTAAGTTAGGGTCGTCTGTACTTATAATTTGGGAGAAATCCTGTCGTTCTATATCTGTTTTGACACTGTGGTAGTCTATCCTAGTAATTTTATACGCAGGTAACGCTAATGTTGTTGAGTTTGTGTCATCAATTTTTACAAGTAACGGAAGATAGTCAGTGATGTGAGAATCTAGGATAAGTACAGTAGTAGTTTTTTTACTTTTTAGGATAACGTGGTCAATACAAGAGTTTACTCTTGTTGGAATAGAATGTGCAGGTAGCAGGCCATGAGTAGCGTTTAGTGTTAAGTAGTTGGCGGCACGTTCAGCTATATTTGATGGCATGATGTCTATATTGGTGTCACCAATGAGACAAATATTTTTGATTTTGTCGAAGGAAGTTAACACGTTATCTAGACTATGTAGAAACTGCTCAAACTCCAGTTTTGATTTGTACGAGGGAGATCGATAGACAGCAATTATTGCCAGTTCGTTGTTAATTTGGCACGTGAGACAGTTACCGTTTATGAAAATTGGTTCATTAATCGTGTATTGAATTTTACTTTTAATATATATAACTACGCCGTCATTCTGGTTTTTAGTTTGTTTTGTGTAGTAAGTGTTGTAGCCATCCAGCACAGGCAAGTCTCTTATTTTGCTCAGCCAGCATTCATTTAGTATATGGACATCGCAATCAGCTTTAATTAGAGACAATAAAGTCAGCAGCTCGTCAAAATTTCTTTTAATGCTACGTATATTGATGTGGAGAATAGTCGTAGAAGCACTTAAACCGTTAAGATATTTGTTGCACTCATTCGGAGTACATGTATAAGCCTTCGCGACTTCGATATTGTTTAAGTCAGTGTTAATATTTTCAACTAGATTAGCCATTCGTGGAATAAATAAAAACAAGTAGTGTGAAATACGATACAATTAAGGTATGTGAATCCCGACAAATAGGTAAGCATTTAACCATATTATGGTTAAATGGGATGATGCATGTCAGTGTGATGGTATGTGTGAGTGTGATGACTCTGGTATAATATGAATGTGTGTGTGTATGAGGGGGAAGAACATAATATTTTTGTGTGTAGAGTGTTCGAAACATTCCTACGTGATACAAAGTAGAAAGATTCATTTTTTTAATGACGGATGTGTCATTAAAAAAATGAAAACGAAAAGAAAAATATTACAAGATATTGGTTCAAAACAACATGAGAAAACTGGTGTTACCAACTCAAGCAGTAGTCATATCTTGTTCTGGAGCTCGTGCAGGGTTGTTTCAGATGTAATAAGAATTTGCTTATGTCCTAGTTGTTTGCGCAAGAAAATGTTGCCATTATTACACCAACAAAATTTATACTCATGTTGCTTCGCGAATTGTCTTGCCTGATAAAAAAGTTTCTTTGCAGAATGACACAGATGTTCGTCCAAATATACGGGTTGTTTTTGTCCAGGGAGTCCTAATATATGTGTTCAGCTTATTGTCTTTATTTGGCTGTTTATTATTGAAACCTCGTATCCGGGTGATCAATTCTGACTTGACTTTTACACTTGTAAACTCCGCAATGATCGCTTTGCTGGCCGAGTTGCCTGGGACACGGTATTATGTCTCGGATATTTGTTGATGATATTGGGAGATCAACGGTGTTTCCGATATTTGCGATGATTTTTTCGAGGTCTATAGTCGACTCATTGGGCTGTACAGGTATGTTTCGAACCTCGACTGATGAAGATCGTGACTTATATTGGAGGTCTCTTATTGTTTTTTCCAGGGACTCAGTGTATTTTTTATATTCTTTACAGTCATTCTGCAGTGTTTTCATTTGCCCATTTATGTCATCGTAAAATTGACCGATGGAAATGACAGACTTCTCTATTTCTGCATTGGCTTTCTGAATTTGGAGATTCTGCTGTTTCAATTCTGTAAAATCGGAAACCAGTTTTGTGACGAGGGCCGCTTGTTCTGCCATTACTTTCGCTGTAGCGTCATCGTGATCGCGCTTCCATGACGTCAGCATTTCCATGATCTCAAGCTTAAATTCCTCTAGCTGATCACTTGTAGACACGTCTAGCCTTGAACGCTTATGGCGTGCGGTTATATTGGTGAATTCTGGGTCATTCACAGCCTGAATTATGTTCGGGACTGACTGTGATATTTGAGGGCGGGAGCGTGGCCGTAGCGATAGCAAGGTCATCATTCTTATAGTTTCTTGGTACGGGTTCCATGATAAAGTTGGGTACTCGGGCAAACCAATGAAACTTAGGTCTAACTCGAATTACAGTTCGATACTTTTATTACACAGGAGATATCTACAATAAGTAGAAAGGCAGAAACTCGGACCTGTACGGTGGACGTGACAGGTTCGATCGTTAGATCCAGCAGGACTATTGCGTATGATCTTTATAAATGTCAGTGGCCATCATAGTGTCCATCGATTAACTGTCAAATGGGCAATGGATCTTCTGAGAAAAAATATTATCAGTAGATCTACTTATTTCGATGATGGATCTTATGAGAAAACAAATTCCCAGTAGATCCATCCATTTATCGTGGATCTGGCCAATGGATCTTCTGAGAAAAAATATTCTCAGTAGATCCACTTATTTCGATGATGGATCTAATGAGAGAACAAATTCTCAGTAGATCCATCATGGATCTGACCAATGGATCTATTGAGAATGATCCAAAATTGGGATCATTCTCAGTAGATCCATTGTTTAGATCCATGATGGATCTACTGGGAATTTAATGTATTTCGTTAACAGTTATATGCTACTTAGTTTTATTGTTTTTTTCAAATTTTTTTATTTTAGTGTTATAACTTTTTTTATAGTTAAATAATGTTCCTATGGACTAAAACTACCAGTGGTTTCATTTATTGTCGTATTGTCGGCACCACCCTGTATATGGTTGTATTCTTTCAGGTTCTCTAGGTGAGCTGATTATGGAAGGTACTACTCCTAAACGGTTAGGAGTTGAAAGCAATAATAAGAGAATCTTGAAGGTTAAGGGTTCTTGGTTGAATGTTAAATGTATAGTAAATATTAGTATAGGATATTACAACTAAAAATTGTAAAATAAAAAAACTTTTTCACTTTTTTGTGTTTTTCGTTTTTCACTTTTTGTGTTTTTGAAGTCGGTTTTTTTTGCAAAAAAGTTTTCATTTTCCATTCTCCCCTGTCAGACGTAACGGCATCATGTTATGCTAAGCCAAGGCAGGCCAGGCCAAGCAATATTTGTTACTAACACAATGGACCTCTTTGTAGTCTGAGAAATAAATGATTATTATTATTATTTACCTAATCCTTTCTCTTTCAAATCATTACTCACACAATCCATCCATCTTTCTTCCTTCCTCTCCCTCTCCATCCAATTTCCACCACTAATCAGGTTTATTGGCTCAATCCATCGTCACGGACAGGACTATGCAATGCTCCTTGATGGATTGATCTCAATACAATGTGATATTGCCATTTTGGAGAACTGGGTCGGGCACGTACCAATTGTACGGCATTTTCAATTCCGGAAGGCTGTATTATACTTTTAGCTTATTTATTAACAATCATAAAAATTACATGTCAGGTTTTGAATAAAAATAAGAAGTACCTACAAGCCCAGGTCTAGCTACAAGGTCGTTTTATTTACATTGTTATTATTGCATGGATTTACATTTTATAATGAATGTAGCGCTGCTTTTCCGAACCGACGACTTTTGCCCGATCGGCTACTCGCATCTATACTAATATTATAAAGGTGAAGAGTTTGTTTGTTTGTTTGAACGCGGTAAACTCAGGGACTACTGGTTGGAATAGAAAAAATCTTTTTGTGTTGGATAGTCCATTTATGAGGGAGGCTTTAGGCTATATAACATCACGCTACGACCAATAGGAGCGGAGCATAAATGAAAAATTAACGGGAAAAGATATTTCTTTTTGAGAGCTTCCGTTGCGTGCGCTGCGAAAACGGTTTAAGTTACGCAAATATCAATTATGAAAGAATTGTTCCTCTTTAAATGTTTTAAAAAAAACTCCGCGACCGCATATGTCTATCTTTTAAGAATGACTCACTGTAACCATTTTTTACTATTAAAATGTTAGGTAAAAAAGAATGATATTTTACGAAACTTATTCAACCCATTTGTGCCTTTTACTCTATACAGTTTAAACAAATATCTTAGAAGATATCGCAATGTAAAAATATACGGGCGACAAAATAATTACGCGCGCGGCAGTCATTCGGGCCGGTGCCGGTGTGGATTCTGGCCTCCGGGGGCTCCGGAGAAATTCAAATTAAAAATATTTACTGCACTATAATGTTTACAAGTACAAGGTGTTACAGTAAGAGATACCTATAGTAATTGATACTTTAATAATATAATCGAAGCCAATCTAAACTAATAGGTATTTTAAGAGGAAAGGTAAGATTTTTTGTTTGTTACGAGTACGATTAAACTCAATTTAATATGTTGAATAGTCGATTTGTCGAGAGAAAGGTTATAAGCTTTATAATGTGACGCAGGCGAAGTTGCGTGGGTCAGCTAGTTACAATATATTTTTAAATAAATTATTCGTACCTAGTCTTAATTTCCGCGATTCGTATCGTAGGGTCGACGGGACCGGTGACGTAGAATGCGTGCAAACGGCTGAATGATAAAAGCCTGTGCAATGGGGCGTAAGTCTCCAGTATTCAGATGACAACGCGGTGGGATATTTGAAAATAGAACCTTAGTTTGTCTATGAAATGGGCTTAGAAATTGAAATAGAACCTTTTATAAATAAGTAATAAGATTTAGATAAAAATGAGTTATTTAATAAGATTGTGTTTGATTTTGATATTCGGTGTTTACTGTGAGGCTGAGAAGCCGTCGGAAAAGGAAGCGTTTATGACAACTGTGAGTACCTACAAAAGATACTACCATAATCAACCGGGCATAAATACATCGTCAATACTCAATTCTTTATTGCATCCTACAATGTAGGTTTCGGTGGTAAACATTTTTCACTGCAAAAGAAAAATGTGAAGCTGAGTAGGTACTTATCATATTTAACTCTAACTTATTCTAAAAATATACTTTTGTTCATTTTATAATTGTTTCAAATATTTACTGACCATATTAAATATTATAAGTACATATTCGTGGTCGGTAGCCGCTTCTAAGAAATTCCCGACAAACAAATCCAATAACACTTAGCCTGATCCGGGAATAGAACCCAGGAAGGATTCGATATTATAAGGTGTAAAAGTACACTTAACGCAAACGAAGGACACTTGTTCTCCCCACCACTGCGATCATTTTTTTGTTCTAGACCATACCTGGGAACCTCCTAGTTACGGAGATATTGGGGGTCAAAGTTTTTTTTTTTTTTTAAAAAAAACGTTGCCCCACACTACTTTCTCCTGTATCGTGAGTGCGTTTACAAACATTTAAACTCACATACACAAACACACTCAGACCCAAAACAACTATTTATAAGGCATACAAATATTTGTTCCGTGCGGGAATCGAACCCGCGACACTCAGCGCAGCAGTCCAATCGCTCAGCCACTGCGCCAACCGTGCCGTCAGTTCCAACATTTACACCCTTACAATGTTCTTTACAGTTAACATCAGCCTATAACGTTCCCACTGCTGGGAGACAGGCCTCCTCTCTTTTAGAGGGGATGGGGTAGATGTCACATGCAGTATTCGAATTTCTGTTTCTAGGACATGCCGGTTTCCTCACGATGTTTTTTTTTGAGTAATGAAATAAATTAAGTAATGCGCCTGCTTTTTTTTAAGTGTGGGAAATCTTCAAATGACTCCTCCTGCTCTGGACGAAGTGTCAGACTTCTACTGACTAGAAATCACCCATGTTCCTTCTTAGCCCTTTGTGTCCGGGGCCGCGGTATCTCTTTCGAACAACCCACAGCCCCGGCAGGCGTCCGCTCTTGCTCCCCTTTGAGGCGGACGTGGAAGTTAAAACTTCCTGCCTACCTACTGCTGCCAACTTTCTTGTTTTTTTCTTTCATTAGAACCTTCTCCCGACAGATAAACACAACAAATGTTATCGGATATCTCCATGACGGAGATATCCGATAACAAAACAAATCTAAAATCAAAATGAACGGATTTTCAAAATTCCTTTTCGTATTCGATAAAGTATACTCCCGATGTGGGTCTATTGTCACCAAGTCAGAATCTGGTGATGGAATCCCAGGAAAATCGAGGGCAACTCTCAAATTTTATAGGCACTTGTTAAGTTTTCCATATACATATTTTCTAAAGCTGTCCATGTGTTTGCGTCTGATAATCATAATCTCATGTGAATGTGCTGATGATGGAAGGTCGAAATCCTCAATGGTTAGGAGTTGAAAGAAAATTCATTCAAAATTATACGTACCTACTTATGGACCGATAGTTGTATTCTTTCAGGCTATTATTTTAACCTGATGACGATGGCATCCCAGAGAAATCGAGGGCAACCCTCAAATTTTATAGACACGTGTTACGTGTTTCGGGCTTTTTCTAAAGCTTTTCGAGTATTCGCATCTAGCAGTTATCACTTCATGTTGTTGAGCTGATGATGGAAGGTACAACTCCTTAACGGTTAGGAGTTGAAGGATGATTCTTTAATAAAATATTATGGGGACGTATTTATGGTTGTATTCAAAAATGGAACAATAAATAAAACATATTTGCAAAAAAAAATCGACTTCAAAAACACAAATAAGTAAGTAAAAATAAAGTTCAGATGAAAAATCAGCTACTAAAGTCGGTGGCAAAAAAAACGAAATCAAACAAACAAATGTCAACGAAGTCGGTTTATTTTTTGCAAAAAAGTTTTTTGATAACCTTCTATGGATGTCGTTGTCCGAAATAAATGTTTTTTTTAAAGGTGTTTAAAATAAATGCTTAGACATTAACTTTGACATCATCCTCAGTCTAGCATCATCAGAGCTGCAGGTTACCCTGTGCAAACGCACCTCGTCACGACGTCAGATGGCTACATCCTGATACAGCACAGGATCCCGGGAGGCAGACTCTCTGCCAACCAGACCGGGGAACTCAACGCTAAGAGGAAGAAGGCCATCCTAATTCTGCACGGTTTCGGTGGCTGCAGTTCGAACTTCGTGCTCTTGGGACCTAAAAGAAGCCTTGGTAAGTTTTGCGCTGTTTGATGGTTTAATCAATCCTAATTACAGAACTAAAATATCATAATCATGACAACACGCCTGCAATCCCCCAAGGGGGAGAGGTGAACCTAATAGTTCACATTTCGCCAGTCATAGCTCCTATGTAATAGGGGGCGAGTCTCCTCTAAGCTGTCATAAAACCCGGTACAAAAACGGACATGATAACATTATTGGTTTTACAAATTCAATAAACATAACACCTGTAAAAAAAATAAAGTGAGGCAGGGGTGTACCTAATAGTACACTCACATTTTACCAGTTATTAATAAGTCCTATGTAATTATTAAGGGACGAGAATCATCGGAGACTTCATCAAACCGGAAATAAACTAAAATGTTATGCAAATTCAATTATCATTTAGTTTCCAGCGGCATTCTATATCCTTATAGAATGCATAAATGAATGTAATGAATTTTCTTGATCTAATAATGGGGTCAGTAACACATTCTTCGGAGATATTTTAAAGAAACTTCAATCTCAACAGTTTTTCAGTTATAAAACATACTGTTTCAGCAGCCACTCTAACGCAACGTTTCTTTCCAATAAAGTGAGTTTTTCATCCTTAGTCTCAAACGCAAGTTGAAAACTGCCATCTTTATGATTCCAGGGTACTTCCTAGCTGACGCAGGGTACGACGTTTGGTTAGCCAACCTACGAGGGACCCTTCACTCAGCGCACGTGAACCTCACCAAAACAGACAAGAAATTTTGGAACTTCACGTGAGTTAGAACTCTTCTTCTGACTGTGCCTGTCGAACCCAAGCAATGATATCGACGACAGTACGAATTTCAGCCTCCACGTAATACACTGCGATACTAAGCTTTAAACTGGGAATGCTCGATAAAAGTCCGTTCTATTAGGTGTTCAGTGGGCCTGGTCCAGTGGGCGAGTTTGTCAACATAGACAAAACATACTCGATTGGGATCGAGTAAGCCTGTAGTTTTAAACGAACCCCTAAATAACGATATTACTCAGTTATTTAGTTTGTCTCCTGCTGTGCTCCCCAGCGACCCCCTAGCTGAGGTTCGTACCCCACAAGGGGTGCCCTTCGCGTGAAGTCGCTTAGTTTGTAAGTTTTTTTTACCCTGGCTGAAGACCTTACACTCAAGGCACACCCACAGGATAGTCCGGTTGAGCCGACGACAACCTCATAGGTTGAACTGCGAGAGGCCATTTGCAACTTTTATTCCCATTTCGTAGTGGAAAGTGTTAATACCGCAGTACTCTGATACTTTATCAGTTACTTACGCACTTGTTCCGTGTTTTTGTTCAACAAAACCTGTAACACAATCTATTTATATTCAAGATGGATTTCCAAGGACATGCAGGTATGTCCATTCGTTTTTGTTTTTAAATAAAATCATTTAGTTAAAATGTGACTGCTACATGATATACTGTTGTTCGGCCGCATTTTAAATTGTAGATGTGAATGTGTTTAATTGAGAAAGCCGACAAAGTTACTATCGTCGCTGCGCCTGCCAAATTCCATATGTGCATTTTTTATTTTTTTGAGCACTATACTAAACATAATCTCCGCATCATTCGCGATATGTTGATAACATCTTATTTGTAACTAGCTGATGCCCGCGGCTTCGCCCGCGTGGATGTCTGTTATCGCGGCAAATTATATACTACTTAAAACCTGCCTCGAGATTCACTCTATCCATTGGTAAACTGTTTATTCGTTGTACACTTCATTTTTTATTATAAATTTATATTCGTATCTGACCGTGACATCACTTTGGGCCCTATCAGAATACCAGCGCTGTGACTTTTTTTTTTTAAATGTTACAGCACTACGCTCTTCTTCTTGTTAGCGTGTGGGTAATAAGGTCTAACGACCCCATACACCCTAGTGTCAGAGTTTCTAGACCGCCTCAAGGGCCTCTGACGTGGTCTATTTTGACGACCGCCATTTGGCGACCGGGACCACCGGCTTATACGTGCCTTCCGAAGCACGGAACCATCTTTTTATCAGACAATCAGGTGATTCAAGCCTTGTGTCCTAGCAATGTCCTAGCCAAACTGGAAACAACTTTACAAAGTATGCTTCCCGCGGGAATCGAACCCACGACCACCGGGTCACAAGGCAAACGCCTAAACCACTCGACCACGAAGGCAGTTGAAACAAAAGTATATTTTTTAAATACTTTTGTTATTTGTTTAGTCCTGTGTGAGTCTAATAAATACTTTTCTTTCTTTTTTAAAAATACTACTAACGCCATCTATTGTCAACATTTAGAACTAAAAATTATTTTGTTCGTCTTAATTTATTAGGTACTGATAAGTTCAAACTAATACATTTAAATCCTATTTAAGCGGACGTCTTCATCATAGTAACTCCAATCTTTAATTTCAGTTCAATCATTCGAAAATCTAAGAAGATTTATACAAACTTTCATCCCCTATTTTATCCCCTTAGGAGTGGAATTTATCAAAGTTCGTTCTTAGGGGATGCCTACGTCATAGTAGCTTTATGCATGTAAAGTCTCAGTCCGATCGGTTTAAAATTGACAAAGTTTCATACAAACTTTCATCCCCTATTTTATCCCCTTGGGGGTAGAATTGATCAAAATCCTTTCTTAGCGGATGCCAACGTCACAACATCTACCTACATGCCAAATTTCAGCCCGATCCGTCCAGTGGTTTGGGCTGTGCGTTGATAGATCACTATGTCAGTCAGTCAGTCACCTTTGAGTTATATATATATTTAGATATTCGGACTAGAAACAAGTTGAACCATATACATTAATAATTTTGCTGTGTTTCCGTTTATTTATTCAGTAACACGTTCTTTGTTGATTCCCAAAACCTTACAAAAATCACATATGCAATTTGGCAGGCGCAGCGACGCTATATTCATTGTGCTGATGAATATAGTACTTAACTTTGTTACGTCAAATTTTGGAAATGTAACCCTTTAGAAGAATTTGTCTCAAACAATATTGTATTGTATTGAAGCTTGCCGTTGAATGATACAAGTTTTGAGCGTGTCTAATAAATAAAAATATCAAAGTTGTACTAATTGTACCTACTATCAGTGAATCGATTGAAACTTTGATAGGCTCCTTTTTTATTTTCTAGAAAACTTGTTTCCCAGTTTTTCATATTTTTTTATTATCGAACCATTTTATAATTTGCACCATTTTTTTTTCGTTAAGGATTTAATATAATAACAAAATTAATTAAATAACGAATTATTTTTTTTACAAAATGTACTCTGATTTAATGTACTCCCAACTAAACCTAATGATAGTTGACCAACGATGTCAAAAACATCGGAGATCTCTTTTCTCATCCTGTAGTATTCATTCAAGTTTTACCCACTTTCAGTTTCCACGAACACGGCGAATACGACGTGCCAGCAGTGATCGAACATATCCTGAACGTCACAGGCCTGGAGAAGATCATGATCCTGGGCCACTCCTTGGGCACCACCAATTTCTTCGCCACGCTGGCTCTCAGGCCGGAGTACAATGACAAGCTGATAGCCTTCGTGGGTTTAGCGCCATCTATGTTTTTGGACCACCTTAAAGATATACTCGATCTGACGTTTAATACTTTACAGTTAACGGTAAGCAACAGATTTTAAAATAAGTAATTATATTGTACACAGAAGCTGTTGGTGGCGGTTGGTAGTTCGGCTAGGTTAGATAACGACCCAACACAGTTGGGACAAAGCTTGGCAGATGATCATTATTCCCTGCTCTTATCACAACTTATTTAGGGTTGGCGCTACATGTCTGCCTTCCACAGTTCTCTGTTTCTCGTCATCTCAGCAGTGCCCTCCTTTCTAATGTTAATTAGTACTTCTATTAATAAAAATCTTTCTGTATGCCGTAGCATGGAAATATTGTAAAACCCAACTATTTTAAAAGACTCTTATTTTAAAACTTCTCCATAAGAAACGACCAACCCGAACCGTGCACATTTTGACGACGTTTTATAAGTGCCCATGTAGGCCTATGTGAAATAAAATATGTTTGTTGTTTACAGAATGCGGCTAAAGGCATAGGCTGGGAAGCAATCATGCCGAATATTATACACGCACTTCAGGAGAACCTGTGCAATAAGAACCGGCCGACAATCGACCTCTGCACAATATTAATACAAGCTCTGTTTGGTGTTAATTCAGAACAACACGACGTGGTACGGAATCTTAATAATCCTACTAATATTTCTTAGTACACTGTACAAAGCCACGAGTTACACATACGTTGGATGTAGAATCAAATACCTATAAAATAAAAATAAATAAAATTCTTGCACTACTGGAAAGCTATAGTGTTTCCGAGTGTCATATACAGGCTGGTTCCGACGATACGACAATAAATGAAACCACTGGTAGTTCTAGTTCATAGGAACATTTTTAAACTATCAAATAAATCCTAACACCTTCGTGGTGCCGACGATATGACAACAAACTACCTAAATGTCTTTGCCAAATTCTTTTGTTACATTTTATTTTCACTCGTTAATCGGTGCAAATTATTCCTAAGGTTAGTAAACCAATATTTGTTTGTAAATTGTAATGTCTTTCGTTAACAGTTTTATGCGACTGAAAGTACTTATTCATAAAATTATATTAAACCTTACTCGATAATCACTCTATCCATTGGTGACCGACAGAGAGACGAAAAAGAAAGTAATTAGTTTAGATTTCAATAGTAAAAGCAGTAAATAATTGTGAATTTTCCGTTAGAGATAGGCGTTTGCCATGCTGGTTTTTTTTATACTTATTGATGTGTTCTTTAATATTGTCGTACTTTTTTACGCTGTCACCAATACTTTTCGCAGCGCATGCGATGAAACGATGAAAGAAGTTTTACGAAAAAAAAAATACACTTTAGGTTACATTATTCAAGTTTTCTTAGAGATCCCTAATTATTTCTGGAAGTTAATATAACATCTTCGCCGAGTAACATAAAGCTATGTTACTCGGCGAAGATGTAGCTTTCTAACGGTGAAAGTATTTTCAAAATTGTAGTTTTTGAGTTAAATCGGTACAAACAAAAAAATGTTTCCTTTTTCATAATATTAGTTTAGACAGCATTTTTGGACAGTACGCAAGAGGACACATCACGCTACACTTTTCCAGTACCTATGACACGGCCTCGCTTTGTGTATACATAATGTCCCATACAATCGCACCATGGCCCAATCAAGAGGCTAAGTGCGGATAAAAGCCTAGTTAAACATGTCCCGTACAATGAGAGTACCTACATGACGCTGAAGTGCATTTGTTGGTTTGTTCTTCTTGCACGTAGCTACGAAGCAACATACCGGAATGATTGTTTTACTAGGTTATATTTTATTTTATTTTAACGATACTATTCCAAACTAAAACAAAAATAGAGATTCGTAGTACTAGGCCATAAGAACATTAAAATAGCCAGCTGACACTTAAAGTAGTATTTCACCCAGTTAGACCTTGAAGCCGCCAAACATATTGGGAAAAGGCTTGGCAGATGATAACAATCGTTGTAATGTTTAATGTTCGCTTTCAGGAAATGGCACCCGTATATTTGTGGAGGATACAGCCGTTTCCGTTTGGACCTTTAGAACATTTCGGAAAAATCGCCCTCACAGGTACGTATCTACTATTTAAGGAACTAATACCATGAATTCGGCAAGTTTGCTAATAACTGTTTCCAATTAATCGCACGACGACGGCGAAAGTTTGAACTCTGGTCAAAATCAGAACTATATCTCGACTATCTCAAGTGATCAAAGTTTAAATATTATAATACATCCATCGATCTGTAGCGCCCACGTCCATGTTACATGCAAAAATGCAAAGTCAACTGTGTGTCAAATCAGCGTCAGATGGTACACACTGTGTTGCCATCTGGCATTATGCTCAATGAGTAAGGAAATATACGGAGCCGCCGCAATATTCTATAGACACATTTGCTTATACAAATATGAGTGAAATAGGATACAGAATGTGAAATATCGTTTTGTTTCGTTCTTTCTAATACAGTAATCATATTTGATGAAAGAGACAACAATATTTCAGTTGTTGCTCATAATGGCAACATTTGGTGTTACGAGTCACACAATAGTAGGTAGGTGCCGTTTCCGCCATGTTATGCGGCGAGTTTCGTGGTAGTTCTGCTGTCAAATAGTTGTTTACTTTTTGATAAATTGAGATTTGTGAAAAAAATACGAGGAGTTTACCTATAAAACTGCATATACTTGTTAAAAAACAGCAATTCAATATGCCTGCGTGCTTTATTGTGAAGTGTGGTGCAAGAAAGCAGAAAAATCAACCTCAATTGTCGGTGCACAGGTTAGAACCCGGTTTCCATGCAATAGTATCTAGGAGTAATACACTTTCGATGAAAAAAATGCTAAGCGATCATTAATTTATTGATAAAGTGTTAATGTTTGGGTTTATTTCCGTCCCAGAGACCTTTTTGTTATTTCTTAATTTTATTCGTTTGTTTACAAACATGAATAGTGTTGTACCGTTGCGTAATAGTTTCCGATACTAGTTCCTTCGCTGCGCTGGAACGATATCTGTTCGAGTGACCGTGCTCTGGCCCGTGGTTCACAGAACCGAGATACCGTCCCACAGACTTATATGATTGTTATACGTGATCTGAAAATAAGACATCAGCATGCTTGCACCGACTGGACGGGTCCACTAAAATCTGTGTGGTGCTTTTTTCAAATGACCATCTCAGACACTAATCTGCATAGTTTTCATGTGTGTATACCAAGATTATGTCTGGACTTTAAAAGAGACCATGACCTCTGAGTTTGTTTCGGAAGTTTCATCTCAAAGTAGTCAGAAACAAAACACCGACCCCATCTAGTTTTAATAAAAAGTGACTTGTAAAAGTGTATGTAAAAACCTATTTGCAAAATAAACATCAACATCATCTGCCTAGCCTTTTCACAACTATGTTGGGGTCGACTTCCAGTCTATCCGGATTCAGCTGAATACCAGTATTTTACATGGAGCGAATGCCTATCTAAACTCCACAACCCAGTTAACACTAGGTAATACGATACCCTTTGGTAAGACTGGATGTCAGGACTTTCAGGTTACTGACTACCTGTAACGACTGTCAAAGATCTTTATATGACAGCCGGGATCAACAGCTTAACGTGCGTTCCGAGGCACGGAGGAAACTCGGCATGTACTGGGCGGTCACCCATCCACAGACCAACCTAGGCAAGCGCAGCTTAACCTAAAGATCGATCCGAGTGGCAGTTCTTGGTAAGCCACGAGCTCCTCTTGCAAAATAAACATCATTTATCATAATTATCACACCAATAAACAGATTTAATAAAAATCATTCTTATTTTATTTTACTCCACCAGTCAGTATGTTAATCATAATAGAAACATAATCGTCTTCCTATTAGAAGAATTGGTTTTCACTAAAATCTGCATACCTACCAGAATCTACAGACCTACAGTCCATCGATTAGCTGTCGAATGGTTATGGTTTGGTATACTAAACTAACCATTTGACAGTTAATCGATGGACACAATGATAGCTACTAACATTTAAAAAGATACGCAATAGCCCTGCAGGTATAACCGAAAGCGCAAACGTTGGATAGCTACTAACATTTAAAAAGATACGCAATAGCCCTGCAGGTATAACCGAAAGCGCAAACGTTGCATTCTTTAATTTTGTTCAGAAAACCACTTTAAATTAATTTTATTCTCAGGTATCAGAAGTAAAGTAAATTTACTCATGGTTTTCTGTTACAACGAACTGTTAATCATAATTCAACCGTGATATCTACTAATACTCGTAATACTATTATGTAGTACCAGTTTCGATACTCGTTACAGTAATACTATGTTCCATGATTGACACAACCCTAGCATTGGCAGCCATTTTGAGTACCGTTCAAGGTTGTAGGTATGCACCTTTTTTTTGTAGGTATTTCTAGTCCACTTAAATATATGTCTATGATTATGCTGAACTGACGCCCTTTTGTCATTATCAGTTTGTTTGATTTGAATAATGTTTAAGGTATTTTTGTTAATAATGCCAAATAAACACAATTTTCTTTTTACTTTCTTTCACAGACTTGGTCTCAACTTTTACACCCCGATTTGGTCCAGAATATTGTAGCCATACTCAGAGCAATTCTTGAGCGCCCAGATTGGGCATAAACTTTTGCACCCTGACTTAGACCTGTTGAATATTATAAAGAAACATTATTAAAATCATGTGTCTCCATTTTCAGGCGTGTTCACGAAATTCACTGGCGGTTTGCACGGACCTGTCGAGCCGTATAACACAAGTAATATCAGAATTCCTGTCTCACTACTATATGGAGAGAATGACCGGCTCAGCGACAAGGCTGTAAGTTTTTGGTTTTATTTATTTGATATTTCGCATGTAAAATACTATAATCGTGTTTAAAATTGAGTCGCTGTACATCCTGTGGTGACCAGCAGAGATGTTTGAATAAAAGTCATGTCACTGTCGACCACGGTGGACAAGCCGGTGGTGGATACCGGTGGAGGAAGTCTTAAAGTAGCGCCGTTGACTGAAAGTTTAGTGGTAATCGGTAGTCATGTGAAGTCGGGTATGGGCATGTGATGCGGCGAAATAGGAAAATGTAGTGAGGAAAGTTTTGAGTATCTATGAATGTGGATGGGAATAAGAGTAAAGGAAAACTAAAGAAACGCTGGATGGACTGTGTGAAGGATGATATGGCAAGAAAGAGCTGCCTGATGAGACGGCGAGTAATTGAGAAGTATGTAAGAATAAGATATGCTGCGCCGACCTCAAATAAATTGGGATAAGGGAGAATGATGAAGTGGCCTGTGTACCCCGAACGGGTTAGTGGCAGTGTAAAGTTCACATAATTTAGGCAGTTATGTTCAGTCCCAACTCACAAGTAATGGGGGACGAGCATCTGATCAAAAACAGTTCCAGACTGCGGGCTGCTACTGAGTAATTCGTAATATCGCAACTGGGTCAGCACATCTGTTTAGCATGGGCGCAGACAACTTTATCACGTATGTTAGAACAACGGTGAGACATTATGTTAGACACTAGAGCCCTGTGTCCCATCTATCGATAGACTCGCTAATCGCCGGAGACGGGGCAGATGCCACTGAAACTTTTCAAAGACGTCACTTTATTGTTTACAGGAAATGGTACGGTTAAGAGAAGAGCTGACGCGTTATACTGTCATAGAAGAAATAGAGCCCCGTACATGGCGCAAGTTCAACCACATAGACTTCATTTTCGCGAAGGACGTCGCTACGCTGCTCAATAGACCACTCGTCAAACACATAGACAAATTGTATAATAAATATGGTCCTGTATAGTCCAGTCCAGCGATTTTTTGTTATTTCAATAGTACCTACTCTCCTGCCCTTATCTTAATTTGAATGGGGTCGGCGCAACATGTCTTTTTCTTCCATACTTCTCTATTTCTCGTCACGCAGATCCCATTACTTTCAGGCAACGTATTAAAGACTTGAGAGAACAATTTATTAAACTGAGAGAATACAAGAACGAGCCAACAGAAAGAAATTTATAGGAGATTGACAGCAATAAAGGCGCTCTATAGTAAAAGTGTATGACTATAAAACTATACTCATAAATTATAAAATATTTTTTTAACTTCTCTTAGTTTACTCGGTCGAAATCGTATTTGGCGTTACAATTTTGTATTTAATTAGGTCACGCAGATCCCATTACATCCATTACTTTCAGGCAACGTATTAGAGACTTGAGAGAACAAATTTATTAAACTGAGAGAATACAAGAACGAGCCAACAGAAAGAAATTTATAGGAGATTGACAGCAATAAAGGCAATTTTGAATCTAGGTATAATTTACATGTAAACCTAATATTTGCATGCCTATGTGACGGTAAAATATGGAGAACTTTATAAAAAAAATTACATCTATGTACAAACCCATGTTTGCAAAGAAATAAATGATTTGACGATTTGATGATTTGAAAGGCGCTCTATAGTAAAAGTGTATGGCTATAAAACTATACTCATAAATTATAAAATATTTTTTTAACTTCTCTTAGTTTACTCGGTCGAAATCGTATTTGGCGTTACAATTTTGTATTTCGGCTCTGTGCCTATGGCCTGACCTCTGAGATTACCTCTCCTATTTACGCTTACATTGGTGTGTGTACCCCACTTATCTATCCCGTTCTTTCCCTAAACATCCTATCTATCGCTGTCTCTTTCTCATGCTGTGCTTGACGGCTAGAGTCGAACCGCGCGGCGGCGCGGTAACTTTCTTCAGTACGCTTTTGTTTACGCAAGCGAGTGGTGTGTGTACGTACGTAAAATACGAAGTGCAAATAAAAAGTTTTTAAACGTTGAGTAACGTTCGATAAATAGTGATATTTAAGGTAAGTAACCAACTAATGTGTATTTTTTTCTTAGATATTTGCTCTTTCGTACGAGAATACATTAGTACCTATTTATCTTGGTCCATAACCAAATTTATAGGTTAACTAATATTATTATAAAATTAGACTCCGCTCTCGGGTCAAGCCCAGACGGTAATAGTCTCTAAACACGTAATATACGTGAGCGGCCCGACCCGGCACGAAACTTGAGCCGACCGGCCTCGACCTTTGACACGATCGTATGGGAAATCTGGCCCGACCGTGCCTGTAGTCTGGCCCGACCGGGCCGGAAGTCTGGACCGACCGGGCCGGAAGTCTGGCCCGACCGGGGCCGGAGTCTGGGCCGACTGGGCCCGGACTCTGGGCCGACCGGGCCTGGATCCGGGCCGACCGGGCCCAGTGATTGGTCCGACGGGGTCAGAAGTCTGGCCCGACCTGCTCCAATGTCTTGCCCGACGGGACCCTATGGTTGATCCGACCGGCCCCGACTCCAAATCTGGAATTTAATCTGAATTAAGTCAGAAAGGCAGCTCGAAAACTCGACTGCCTCGTGACCAGGCCGACCGTCGGATCGTATGGGCACTAATAGATACGCAAGTATATATGTCAATGAAAGACAGATCTTTGCCAGCCACTTAAGCACTCTTTCCAATCGGCAGATGGCGACCTCACAAAACTTCATTACTTTGGGTGAGCTGTTCGACCGGAACTGCGAAGAAGAAGATGAGGAGCTGTCATCAAAGGTTAAGTGTATAATTGAAAATAGTCTTCCTATTGGCTGGAGAGACTGGAAGGTCATCGACTGGACCAAGGAAGAACTTTTCGGGAGGAAAATAGATCACAAGGTGCTGAACAAAAAATACGTTTTGCGATTCCGTCAGTGGAACTAGCCCAAGCCTTTTTACCCGAAGCTAAAACTATCGGCGAAAAATCATACAAAAACATGAAGCTGAAGCTTTTGGACTGGGATATCTGCAGAGCCCTAATTACAAACCCAAACCATATAGCGGCAAAACTACGTGGTTCCTCGGCGCAAGCCGAAATATTCAGAAGGGCAGTGGAAACAATAAGAGCCTCGGTGTGCTCACGGGAACAAATTTCAGATGTCTTAACGACTGACGTAGAGTCCCATCAAAATAGAATCAGGGACTATTCCCGATCTAAGTCCGAAAATCGAGTCATTCACTCCCGAGCCAAAGATTCCAGAAGTAATAACCCAGTCAAACACTTAAAACGAAAGCGGCCCCAGCGGTTATCGTCTTCGACCGAGGAGAACTCGGATCAGTCACCAAGAGATCGTTCATATGCTTCGTCTCCGGAGAGAAACTCTCCCAAACGTGGACATTACTCATCCTCATCTTCCTACTCACATAAAGAGGATGCTACTGAATCTAGGCTAGATCGTATGGAGGGCATGATTGAAAATTTGTATGAAATGATGAGCAGAGGCAAGGAAACTAATAACAGTCTCGAAACTTCGAGCTGGCGGGCTCCAAGTCCTAAACTGGATTTACCTGAGCAAGAATTAGAAGTTAAGGAGACAAATAATAATTGGGATATTTTCTCACCCTCTACAAAAGAGAGTGAACCGGCCATACCCAGGGCAAACCCAACTCTGGAGCAACAAGGGCTGAAATGCCAAAGATTTGGGGAACAAACCTGGAATAAAATTCGTTACGCCGACTCGCAAAAGAAACTTCAGGCTTCACCGGTATTCCATTGCCTTCGCATAAATGCGACAATGTACCAACATTCCCATCCCAGTCAACTCAAAGATCTGCTGGGGAAATGTGATTCCGCATTCGGTACCATAACCCATGGCCTTTTAGCGCAACGACTAAAGCTTCAGGAAGCTCTAAAAAAAGTAGCGGAACAACATCCAGAAGCCACGGAAAACCTCAAAAAGTTGTTAGCAGCAGACAGCGAGTTCCGCTCAACTTCCGACGACTTACTTCAGTATACCTGTGGCAAACGTGCTGAAATGATTGAGTCTAGGCGAAAATTTTATGAACCAAAGGATACTTTTTATCGATCCGTCCTCAATGATATCCCACCATCAGGAACTCATTTATGGGACGAAGAAAAATTGCAAGAAGCGATTAAAACACATGGAGTTTCCAAAATTGCGCCGGCTCCCCGTCGAATTTTATCAAACCATACATTTCCAGACAAGGAAAACAAATACAAGCAGCCTAGAAACCTTAATTCTTTCAGAAAACAATATCAAGGTACGAAAAAGTTAAGAAAACCAGACAATAAACAGCGACCTCAGAAACTACAGCCCTCAAAAGACCAGAAACGTCATAGTTTTAAGGAAAGGAATGGAGGGGAGAGACGCCGTTACTTTTGACAACCAAGACTTTCGGGCGGGACAACTAGCCGACCACTTATCAGCGTGGAAAAACCTAGGTGCACCAAAATCCATCCTAAGCATCATAACAGGCTACGTTATTTCGTTCTTAATGAAACCACCCATCACAACCCTAACACCATTATTATTAAACAAATTCCAAACACCAACTTCGTCGCTGATGGACCAAGAGATTACAAAAATGATTCAACAGGAAACCATGATAAAATTAGACTGCAAGACGGGCTTTCTCTCAAAGCTGTTCCTAGCACCAAAGTCAGACGGGCAATGGAGACCAGTCTTCAACTTAAAAAGACTGAACCAATTTGTCAAGTTACAAAAGTTTCGACTGGTAAATCATCGAAAACTACAATACTTCCTACAAAAAAGAGATTACATGACAAAAATAGACCTTTCACAGGCCTACCTGCATATTCCAATAGCAAAAAGGCATTGGCGTTACCTAGCACTACACTACCGCAATTCAACCTACGCACTGACGGCACTCCCTTTTGGGCTGAGTTCCGCGCCTCAAATATTTTCAAAAATAATAAACTGGGTTGCCAAAATACTCAGAAAGCAAAATATCCGATTAATCGTGTATCTCGACGATTATTTGATAGCAAATCAAAACGCACAGTGTCTGAGACAGGATGTGTCAATGGTAATAATGACACTGACAAATTTAGGCTTCAGAATAAATTGGGAAAAGTCAGTCCTAAGCCCAACCAAAGAAATAACGTTCCTTGGCATTTCTTGGAACACAGAATCGAATCAGAAGAGCCTACCGTTAGAAAAAATACTAGCACTAGAGAAAAACATTCTAAAACTCATAAAAAACGAAAAATGGAGTTGGCAACAGGCAAAGTCGATATTGGGCAAACTGGAATTCGCATCGTTCGTAATACCTCTAGGTCGACTACACTGTCGGAAAATTCAGCGGGCGGTGAACCGTCTACCAGAATCCGTACCCAACCTGCAAATCATAATAAAACCCGAAATTACTCTAGAGTTAGAATGGTGGTTAGAAAACCTAGAACAAAAATCAAAGATAATCATGAAGGAGCCAGAAATTCACCTGGTGACAGACGCTTCAAATACAGGTTGGGGTGCAGAATTAGAAGACAGACTAATCTCAGGGGTATGGAATTCCGCTCAAAAGAAATGGCACATAAACAAAAAAGAGATGTATGTTGTTTACAAAATTTTAACAAATTACCAAGATATTCTTCAAAACAAAAGTATGCTCATACAATGCGACAACAGAACGGTAGTAGCATATTTAAAGAACCAGGGTGGCACCAAATCGGTGTCACTCCTAAAACTGGCAAGCGAAATCCTGCATGTAGCAATGCTCAAGAAAATAGAAATACAAATAGAACATATTCCAGGTCATTACAACGTAATATCAGATCATCTGTCCAGAGGCAAAAGCTTACCAGATTGGCACCTTTCACAAGGGATTCTGAAAAAATTATTCAAAAAATGGGGTACTCCATGTATCGACCTGTTTGCAACCCAACAATCAGCAGTAGTCACAAAATACGTCACTCGATATCCATGCCAGCAGGCAGAATATGTGAACGCATTCACGAGGATCTGGAATTACAAACTAGGATGGATATTTCCCCCTCCACCTCTAATACCCAGGATCCTACAACATCTCAACCAAAGTCAAGGGACATTCATATTGATAATACCCAGGTGGGAGAATGTATTTTGGCGACCAATACTCAAGAAAAGAGCTATAGACAGACCATTCACAATACAGAACTTGGCCAAACATTTGATAGACCTTCAAACCAATCGACCTCCACCCAAAATACAAGATTTGTACTTGGAAGCATGGAAAGTACGGGGTGGGCCGATTTAGTTAAACATTGGTCAACTCAGGAAAAACATATTCTTGAAACTTCTTGGCGCAAATCTTCTCTTGGCACTTACTCGGCAGCATGGAAGACCTGGTGTGGGTGGGCTAAGGATAAAAAAGTTTCAATAAATAACCCAGATCCCACAGAAGTAGCGCAATATC
This sequence comes from Diarsia brunnea, assembly GCA_949774965.1. Classification (NCBI taxonomy): domain Eukaryota; kingdom Metazoa; phylum Arthropoda; class Insecta; order Lepidoptera; family Noctuidae; genus Diarsia; species Diarsia brunnea. The sequence goes on along the minus strand of OX459004.1, from coordinate 19,956,725 downwards.
TTTGTTACCTATATTATCAGAAAAACATGTCTTATAGAACTATTTATCTACACAAATCAACAATAGCAACATTCTCAAATCCTCTATGTTCTGACAAAATCTCTAGCAACCCTCTAATAAAACATACCTTAAAAGGAATTTCAAATGCAAACCCGCGGATGACACGGGCCAAAATATGGGATATAAATAAGCTGATAACCTGGATACGCCACAACCCACCGGATTCAAGTAACCTTTTTCAAGCTTCTAGACACTTAGCAATACTGTTGCTTTTAGCATCTGGAAGGAGAGTTCATGATCTAACCCTCCTTAGGATAGATGCTGATTTCCTATTACAGTCAGAAAACGAAATAATATTCTGGCCACAATATGGATCAAAGACGGATAAGCTGCAATATATACAATCAGGATGGAAACTAGTGAAGAATGATCAGGAACTATGGGATATTGTGAGTTGGGTTACAAGGTATATCGCAATATCACAATCAAGACGTCATGCCAATAGCCAAGTCATTCCATTTTTATTTGTGAAAACAAGAGGAAAAACGGGACCAGCTTCTCGTTCAGTAATAGCTGGCTGGGTGAGAACTGCCCTATTATCAGCTGGAATTGAAGCAAGTGCAGGCAGTACCCGCTCCGCAGTGGCCACTTACAGATTCAATAATTGTATACCACTAGATGAAGTTCTGAAGAGAGGAAATTGGCAAGGCCCTAACAATTTTTTTAAACATTACTATAGAGAGATTGATAAGTCAGCAACTGGGCAGGGTAGTGCTAATAATGATAACACAGTCACTGAATCTTTTGTGCCATTGTAATACTTATTAGCTCATTTATTTTATGTTCTCTAAAGATTTATAAAGTTGATTTAAATTGGAAGACCATAATATTGATTGTTGTTTGTTCTTGTAACTAATAAGTAGAGAAATTATTAATAGAGTAGGTACTCAGAAGTGTATTATTTTGTTTTGTTACTTGTTTAACAATTTGTTATTTTGTTTATTTTATATTCCAAAAGAGAAGACTGGAACTAAGCCTATTTGATTAGTAACGTAACTAATTATGTGATTCTTATAAATAAGTAATTATAAGATATATTCCTACTTAATTTCTGTGATTTAATACATACAAAATGTCGTTGTTGTTTAATAACATTTAAAATAAAACTATTTTTACTTGTACTATCCAGTAGTTCAAATTTATTTTCCATAAGAATCTTATCACAGTACGCTGCTGTGCTGATAACTAACATGCCGGCAGATTTAAGACATATCTCAGAGGTCAGGCCATAGGCACAGAGCCGAAATAAACCAATTTTCCCCCCAAGGGGAAGAAAATTGATATTTCGGGTCTTGCCGTAGGCCTGACCGTGGCAATTCCTTGCCGGCTGATATGGTACTGAAGAAAGTTACCGCGCCGCCGCGCGGTTCGACTCTAGCCGTCAAGCACAGCATGAGAAAGAGACAGCGATAGATAGGATGTTTAGGGAAAGAACGGGATAGATAAGTGGGGTACACACACCAATGTAAGCGTAAATAGGAGAGGTAATCTCAGAGGTCAGGCCTACGGCAAGACCCGAAATATCAATTTTCTTCCCCTTGGGGGGAAAATTGGTTTATTTAATTAGTAACTATTGCATTTTAGTTCATAATTTAAAAAAAAGGGCGTATTGAAAGTAGTGTTGCCATTTTAAAAACTACACGGAGTTTTAAAAATAAATTAAACTCTAACTTTATCGTCGTCATTAATATTTTTAATAACCACAATTATTGGATATGTAAAGTATAAATTAACCTACGCTGATTCCAAAACCATTTGGAGATGTTAGGGTCTTAAGCCTTATTTTTCTATTTTTAGCTCTCTATATCACAAGATTGTGTTTATTTTCTAATACTTGAAACTATTTGACTTTCATTTGACCTCTAAATGACGTCATAACGTAGTCTGAACAGACTACCTACTTCCTTCGTGTTTTTCAAGGTAGGTAAATTAAAAAAAAACCGTTTAACTGCGGTACTCAGAGATATTTAATGATTACTTAGGCCGTCACTTAGTAAAGATTTGACATACTTTTGTATGACAAAACTGTCAAAACCTTTACTAAGTGATGGCTTAAGTAATCATTAGAGCTTTCTGAGTGTGGTGGCAGTTAGTCTGTCATAAAGTGTACATTCTTATAGCTAGGGTGCTGGCGAACAAAAAATCTATATGATTTGCTCGTGTGGCAGACTTTATTAATAGCGTTAATTATACGATAAGAAATATTAAGAGCCGCGTCTGCCACCATGGTAGCGCTGCGTTGTCAATTGACAGCCCTTTAAAAATGTTAAAAAAAAATAGGTATCCTATATCATTTGCTCGTGTCTGCCTCTAAGGCTGATGTTTAGGAACCTTGTCAAAATGAAAAAAATCGAAAAGGCAGACGTCTAGGACTCTGACTTTTGAAGTTATGAATTTTTAAAGATTTTTTTATGATTTAAAAAAAATATATGAAATGCACGCTTGGCAGACTTGCAGTGTTCGTTTAAAAACCCTGTGAACAACCTCAGAAAAATAGTCTGCCACCATCGTAGCGCTGCGTTTTCAATTAACAGCACTTCAAAAATGTCGTCAAAAAAAACTGTGCTATATCATTTGCTCGTGTCTGCCTCTTTGACCGTTGTTCATATTGCTTATAAAAAAGAGAACATGAATGAGGCAGACACCCAGGCCACTGATATTCCGAAGGCAGACCATTTTAATATTTTTTTTTTAAAATCTTTGTTTAATGATTCCAGTGTGTAAGCGCTGGTTTAATACCTTGAAAAGCGAAATGCGCGTTAGCAAAACGTGCGATTCAAAGTACCCTGTATGTACGATGCCCAAGGCTTTGAAACCACGGGTTTTTTGTACGTTCGCACACAGTAACTAAAGATGACACTACCATCGAAACATAAGACGCTAGTGTAGGGCGGTCGGTCTCGTCGCAGCTGCACACATGCATACATACGTATTTGTATTATGTACACAGATTTTTAAAGATGTTTGGGAACACCTCTTAGCTGCCTCGGCTTGTTTGTTTTATTATTTTGTTTTTGAATCATCGTTTTGGACGTTACTGTGGACACTTTTATTGTGCACATCTTGCTACATCGTTTTCACATAATATACCATCTCAACATGAATGATGTAACCAAAGTCTTGTAACAATATTCTGATTTAAAAGAGTGTCCATGGAGTTTCTTGCCCGTTCTTCTCCATAGAGATCTCCGCTAGGGAATGGGTAACTACAGTACATTCTAGTGGTGGGTCGTTGTCGAATTTTTGACGGACGAAACCCAAATGTTTTCCCGACGACGAAAACGGTTGCAGAAAACGGTCGTCGTTGCTACTGGTGTCGTTCGTCAAACGACAGCATTGACAACTGGTAATACAGTCGCTATTGTACCTACACGACGAACGCGCAACCGACTACAATTTAGCGCGGAACGTTATGGATAAGGACAACGCACGACGACGCGACGACGACGAGTGACTTTATCAAGAAAGATAGTTGAATCATTGCGTTCTCGACTTTATTTTAATAGGCGTATAATAAAAAATCGTCAGTGACATTTGTTTGTTTGTCTCGTTTTTTTTTGCTACCGACTTCAGAAGTTTATTTTTCATCTGAAGTTTATTTTTCATTTTTTTTTGTTTTTGAAGTCGGTTTTTTTAAAAAAAGGTTTTTTTTATTTTTCCTTTTTTAGTTGTAATAGGTATCCTATACAAATATTTACTATGCATTTAACATTCAACCAAGAAACCAAACCCTCAACCTTCAAGATTCCCTTGTTATTGCTTTTATCTCCTAAATATTGAGGAGTAGTTGTACCTTCCATCATCAGCATGTGGATGCACATGAGATTATGATTATCAGACGCAAATAAATGAACAGCTTTGGAAAATATAATTATGGAAAACGTAACAAGTGCCTATAGTGTTTGTGAGTTGTCCTCGATTTCCCTGGGATCCCATTATCAGATCCTGACTTGGTGACAATGGGACCATTTCGGGAGTATACTCTTTTGAATATAAAAAAAAATGAAAATCGGTTCATTAATGACGGAGATATCCGCATTAATTAGCCGTAATACCCGCTTTTCCTCAAATTCGCAGACTTCAACGAGCTGTAATGGTTAAAGTCAGTAAGTAAAATGTCTGCCAATTTTTTTTTGTATTCAAGGGGTTCTAATAAATCGATTTGAAATAATTAAAGCTACGAGCAAAGGATTTAGTGGAGCTTTTTTATTTTACATTTTTATATCTACCTCCTGTGATAATGCAGAGCCCTGGATGTCTGCCTCATAGATTTTCTTCGTTATCAAAATGGTATTGACCACTAACCCCAGAGGCAGACACGAGCAAATGATTTAGTACAGATTTTTTTTTTGACAGATTCAAAGCCCTGTAGTTAAAAAACGCAGCAACATAGGACCTTAATTCCTTAAGAAAATTTTGTCGTATTGATCCGAACTTTAATGCCTATCAATACGAAGTACGAGCAAATCATATACTTAAATGCTCGCCAGCTCCCTAGCTATTAACGTCAGTGTCAATGCTAGTTATTTATTTATTTATATATGCTTACATGTACAACACTGGTTAGTGGCATGCATTAAAATTTCATGGCACAGTATTAACATGCACCCTGTAAGGGCACTGCAAATTGCTGGATATAAAATTATTAGATTACAGTTGATCGCGCGCAGCTCTATAATTACTTCCAACTAGGCACGAAGTTGCCTGCTCTCCTTAAAACACAAACATGAAGGATATTAGTCTGTGTGTGATTGTCTATAGGTACCCGTTGTGTATTTGATTACATTACTAATTTTATCGTTCCCGCAAAAAGTGGCAGAAAAGATCGCCTATTTGCTCTATGCCAGTTCTAGACTTTTTTACTCTATGAGCTCCATAAATGTCACTTTGACAAAATTATCAGACAAATTCAGGTCATTTACCGATTAATAACATGTTAGACTGAGAGAAATCTAGCCAAATATGAACAACGAAACAGAGATAGCACATTTCAAATGATAAATAATGACACAAATCGCAATTCCTTTGGTATGGAACGCGTCGTACCTCCGGCGTTAGTTTTGCAGCACGGGGTTTTTCGATTAATTTAATAATATAATTAAATTAATTTACTTATGGTTATTTATTAGAATACTCTAATTTCTTTAGTGTTTTGTGTAAAAAGTAGCCATGGATCTCCACAGACCAGTCGATCCAAATAAGGTAAAACATATTGGAATCTAATAAAAGATTTTGCTAATATTTTAACGTGTTTATATTAATTCAAGTGTCTTTTTTTGTGTAGACTTACGAGGAATTGACTTCCGAAGAAAAGTTGAGGTAAGGTTTTCCCTAATCTATTTGTTTCGTAGTGTATTCATGGTCATTAGCATTTGGTCGGCTCATTCAATGATAAGCGTATTGACGTATGATTATAGCTTTTGTATGCCTTCCAATATGCCAGCGGTTATTAATTTGTAATGTATACTAAATTCAGATCATTATTCCTTTTAATTTGGTATGAAAACACTTGTTATGCTTTGGTGAATTTTTGTTAAAAGTAAACATATGGCTTTTAGAACTAGCCCCTAGAAGTCTTGAAATCCCTCTAAGGATTAAGGTATCCTTCCAGTAAACTATTCTTATTAAATGCAATCATTGACCGCAATCATTTATGTATTATAAATTAAATATTTGGTCTTGCGAAGCCATTGATGATAATATCTTATCTGTTGCAACAACATTAAGTTTATGACATGGTTTAGTGATTTTATCATATTTACTGTCTATTTCATTTCATTATATTGATAATAATCTCCATAATCAATTAATTTTTCAGTATTCAAATTGTTGATTGTTATCATTAGCTTATAGATTGGAATCTGTTGTTTCTTGTCCTGATTTTTGCCAGTGCTTACACTGAAATTATTGAATAATTAGAATTTCAACTTAGAGTAGTAAACCAATACTTGGAAATTGAACAATGCAATATATTACCAGGTGGCCTACCATCATCTACCAAGCCTTTTCCCAACTATGTTGGGGTCGGCTTCTAGTCTAACCAAATGTAGCTAAATACCAGTATTTTACATGGAGCGACTGCCTAATCTGACCCCCACAACCTAGTTAATACTTTGGTAAGACTGGTTGTCAGACTTTCAGGACACTGACTACCTTTAACAAGATCTATACCTATATGGCAGCCGGGACCAACAGCTTAACATGCTTTCTGAGGCACAAAGGAAACTGCTTGTAATGGGCGGTCACCCACCCACAGACCAACCTAGGGAAGTATGGCTTTACCTAAATATCAACCCAAGTGGCAGTTATTATAAAGCCTCCAGCTCCCACCAAATGGCCCACCATGACCTCTTAAAGCAGGATTGTTTTAATCTTATTCCAGCGAGGAAAAGAGATGGTATAGACACCCTGTATTATGTATAGCTCTGTCACTTTCCCACACCGGAATAAAAAAAACAATCCTGGTATAAGAAGCCATGGTGACACCATGGGTTTTCATTCGGGTCAGTGTTACCGTAACAGATATAAAACTTGGTTGAATTCCATGGTTTCTTTACATGGGAAACTAGCATGACAATAATTAACATCCATATTACCTTAAAAATCTTTTCTCACACTTACCATTTGTATAAAGTTAATAGGTATTTTAACCTTGTAAACTTGAATTAAATGTAAATTAGAAACGCTGTAAACTAGCTTCATTAGATATGCGTACACTGGCAGATCTTATTTAATTTTTGGTTGCAATTATCAGTGAATATTTGCACCTTTGGCTTATAAAAGCAGAGATAATTCAAATGGTTGCATTTGTCTTGGTATAATAATTTTAATTTATTATTGTGGAATGGGCCTGTTCTTGCCCTCAGTCACGCCCAGTCCATTTTCATCCCAGAAGATGCCTGTTTACGATTTTTAACCAAAGCCTAGTATATTTTGTTATCCATTATTGACTTGACAAACTTGATGAAACACACGTCTTCCTACTAGTATAAATATTATAATATATTGAACATGTAGTAGTTCTAGTAGTAGGTTCTAGCTAGATACTAACAAACATTCATACATCCGATAGGTGTTTTTGTCTGTTTTACTCTTTGGTGTGTTTTACTCTTTCACGCAAATACCAAGGAACAGATTTCGATGAAATTTGGCATACAGATATTTTTTATCCCGGTAATACAATGCTGTGGGACAATGATCATCAACCTAACTCCACGTGCGCGAAGATGCGGGCACAAACTAGTTTAGTTATTACATTTTCAAGAAATTAAGATACTTATGTCATATTCCTCAAAGTTGAATCGATAAATCCTCATAATAATTATGCTATCTATCTAGCTGATTTCAGCCACATCAGCTGCATTTGATGGTTTTCTAGGGTGGTTGTTACAAGCATTGGTATGGCCACTCTTTCATGTGACTTGCATTAGTGACAGTACTTTTATACGAGCCTAAGCAAGCTTGGCTTGCCCCTACTACTCTTCATGATATTAAGGTTTCTGAACCATCTGCTTACTGTATCTTGCCATAGTTGGGCACTGTCATGCACTGACTAGCATTTGCATATCCTATTTGATGATCATTTTTATGGGCAGCAATTACTTATCAATACAATACATTGAGTATTGTTTTATCATTTTGGCTATATTATTACTAAGTATTCAGTACACACAAATACCACATCAATTAAAAAATAATAAAAAGTATGAGTAAATAAATCATTGTCCATAAACTTATGTACTGCTCAGAGAGCATGTTTTGAGTCATTCACCAAGGTTGCAACACTTGCACACTACACCTGTAATGCAATGGGTTAGGCAGAGGTGTACCCACAACAGTATACTCTAAATATATAGCTCTAAAAGGTGACCAATGAACACAAAATCTGAACAATAGGAAGAGCGTTATATCTCCATTTAATATAATATTCCTGACACTTCAGTATATAAATCACCAACCAGTGTATACTGGCTTTATTTGCCCTAAAAGTAATATATAGATTTGAATCATCAGATAGGCAGTCGCTCCATGTAAAATTCTGGTATTCAGCTGCATCCGGTTAGACTGGAAGCCGACAAAAATAAAAAATAGTGTCTATATACTAGACATGCGATGGGATAAAAAAAGGGACAGGAAGATGATGAAACACAAACATGAACTATCAATAATAAAAGTAATAATAACAAATAATGATAACCATTCCAGATATGACCACCAGAAGTTGCACGAGCTGCACAAGGGGCACGAGTCCATGCACACCACCATGGTCATGATCCTCGTGGTGACCCTTATTGTCGCACAAATCATCGTCATGGAGTGGAAGAAGCGCCATTACAGGTCTTACGCTGTGAGTACATCGTTTTCATTTATACAGGGTGAAACGCTACCCATCACACAGCCGTCAACCAAGCATTCTGTACATCAAACTAAGTATCCCTACGCAAAAATTTTTGATGGGAAACGATTTTTTTTTTGGTTCAAAAAAAAAAAGAGCGAGCTTGGAATAGTAAACGGGTCATGGAGGTAATTTAAATAAAGTTATAACCTGCAAAACTAGTATTTACAAAAACAGCTGTGAAAAATATGGAACTTTGACCCCCAATATCTCCGTAACTAGGAGGTTCCCAGGTATGGTCTAGAACAAAAAAATGATCGCAGTGGTGGGGAGAACAAGTGCCCTTGGTTTGCGTTAAGGGTACTTTTACACCCTATATACAGCATTCAATAATTATGTTATTCTAGAGTAAATTCCCTAAATTTTATGAAAGAAAACAAAAGTATTTATAAGTGTCACACAGGGCAGAACATGACATACTGATAAAAAGTTAACGTATAACATCACACCTGTTATCCAGGCAGGGTTAGGCAGAGGTAAGTAATAGTACGCTAACATTTCGCCAGTTATGTTTAAGTCCCATGTAACTGGGTCGAGTTTGTTGTCATCAACTGGACACGAGTCCAGCCTGCGCGGCTTTTATTGAGAAATTCCTAACTCAATAACACTTTTCCTCAGTTTAATACTGTTAGAATATGATTCGCAATATTCTGGCGTAGCCACTTTTAAATGTTTTATTCCCTTCCTCCAAACTTTTCCTTCAGAATTAGGTATTATTTATACTATTAAATAATACCCGCAACCTATATCTCACAAGTCGAAGCTAAGGCTCTTTAGATTTCCGTCGGGGCTGCGGGTTGTTCTAGTCGGAACTTTACTATTGCTACTAAAAGATGAAGGGCACTATCATATCTTAGAGCTAAATATTGTAAGGCATGCTACGTCCACCAACCCGCACGGAGGCACCTTGGTAGATCATAGTCCTCTCCCTCTCACGAAGAGGAGGCTGTGTTCCAGCCGTGGGAACGTTAGAGGCTGGTTATGGTCTCGTCGGGGCTGCGGGTTGTTCGCAAGAGATACCGCGGCCTCGACATAAAGAGCTAAGAAGGAACATGGGTGGTTTTTAGTCAGTAGAAGTCTGACACCCTTACCGCTCTGCCCAAGAGCGGGAGGGGTTATTTGATGAATTACCACCCCCCCAAAAAAAAAGGCTAGTTATGGTATGTTTCTTCCAGTTCCCGAGATGACAGCACTACTTCTAAATATGAGGTCCTGGGTGGGTTCGATCCCGCAGTTACTAGAAGTATCCTCATATAATTTCTCAGTAGCATAGTTTAATTTTGTCGTTGACAATGGGCTCGCTCATAGAACTTAAACAAAAATCTAGACTTACGCTGAGACCTAGTTCCCGTTAGTTGACACTATCGTCTCCGTAGCGTACCTTCATCTTCTTCCATCTACTTCTACCTCTGCCCAACTCATCGGATCGGTGATTACGGGTGTGATGTGTGACTTTTCTTGTTGTTTTTCCAGTTCTTCACAATGGTAGCGATGTGGTCGATACCGGTGCTGATGAGCGTCAAGAACCAGTGGTGGAGGTTCATCGTCATCTGGAGCATATTCACCATGCTCACCGCTGTAGTCATAAGGAAATCTACCAACAGACCCATGTCGGTTACTACGCCTAGGTAAGATCTAAGATGGTTTCCATTTATTTATTTCATTCAAATACATGCACAAAATTAAAAACACTTCATTTTTATTTATTTATTTATTTATGTACACACAAAATACAAAAAAAGGAAAATACGTAAAAAATAGAAGAGCACAAAGTCATTTTTATTTCAAACATAATATTTTAGAAAAATTAATTTGATATAATATTTGTTCTCTATTTCCTGTTTTGTACTTATTGATTTGAGTTACAGTAGGTCACCCGGCCGCTAAGTACTAAAATACTAACTTCCGTTTTTTTAGTGTTTATCAACATTTTTTTTTTATGGTGGGTGGAAAATCATCAATTAACCCCCCTCCCGCTCTTGGGTAGAGCGAAAGAGAGTGTCAGACTTCTACTGACTAAAAACAACCCATGTTCCTTCTTAGCCCTTCATGTCGAGGCCGCGGTATCTCTTGCGAACAACCCGCAGCCCCGACGGGGTGTTTATTAGCCTTACATTCAATTCATACTCAAAACTTCCTCATGATATTTTCCTCATTCTTACTGTACCACTACCAAAAAATCATCTGTTTCATAAATTCTGACATTGAAGTAAGGTTTAGCACTTTTCTTGAAAAATTGTTTCATTTTATAATTACCGAGGAATGTTTCTATGTGATAACTAGGTCTGTGGATGGGTGACCGCCCAACATACTGAGTTTCCTCCGTGCCTCGGAAAGCACGTTAAGCTGTTGGTCCCGGCTGCCATATATAGATCTTTGGCAGTCGTTACAGGTAGTCAGTGACCTGAAATTCTGACATCCAGTCTTACCAAATAGTATCGTATTACCTAGTAGGTATTAACTGGGTTGTGGAGGTCAGATAGGCAGTCGCTCCATGTAAAATACTGGTATTCAGCTGCATCTGGTTAGACTGGAAGCCGACCCCAACATAGTTGGGAAAAGGCTAGGCAGATGATGTTTCTATGTGATAACCATTTTTGCGTCGCTCTCAGTATAACCAACTATTTAACCGACTTCCCAAAAAGGAGGAGGTTCTCAATTCGATCGGAATGTTTTTTTTAAAAGAGCAGCTATGTCATTTCATACCTGTTCTTCTCCATAAGTAACAACCAACCCGAACTGTGCACCTATCTTTTGAAAACTTTCTTTTTTTTCTCAAAATTTGGAACTTTGACCTCCAATATCTCCGTTAGTATAAGGTACCCATATTATCTAGAACAAAATATTGATCACAATAACAGGAAAAACACGTGCCTTTCGGCTTCTTTAATTTGACTTGTAAAAAAAATAATTCCAGATTAGTATACAAATGGTTCTACCTAATATACAAGCTGAGCTGCTTCCTCGGCGTGGTGGGCTACATCCTGATGATGCTGACGTTCTTCGGGCTGAACATGGCCTTCGGGCACAAGCCTCAGCAGTGGATGGACGTCGCCCTGATGCTCCTGTTCTATGGGTTATACTTCGGAGTCCTAGGCAGGGACGTCGCTGAGTACTGCACGGACAAAATGGCGGCTTGTATTGGGGTGAGGAGTGTTTTATTGAATCCTGTTTCACAGTTCACCAAGGAGCCAAGGAGTGGAATTGTCTGCCTGCGTCGGTATTCCTGAGCTCATACGACCCCACTCTATTTAAGTCGCGAGTTAATAGGAATTTTTGGGTTAGCTCGTTCCATCGTGCAAGAGACCCAATTAATATAAAATCAAAAAAATCTAAATCAAAAGTCATTATTCAAACTAGGCTGATAATCAGCACTTTTCGAACGTCAAAATTTATAAGTTACTTTTTACACGATTGCCCCATAAAAAAGAGTGTTATGTTTTTAGCGTTCATGTATGTATATATGTATGTTTGTTTGTGAGTTTCTTTATTCCACCATAACTTCTAAACCGATTTTGATGTATGTGGTATCGTTAGATTCATTGTTTACCATTACTTATTTACCACCCTTCGACACTTCCTAGTGTTTTTGCTGGAAAGAAGAAGTGGCGGAACAAACTCCCCAGCAACACAACTGTCTGTTTGGTTAGAAGAACCAGACTCGATACAATAGTAAGGTGTAAGTTAATATTACGATTGACTACATACACAAATTAATAATAGTATGGAATAATAAAAACATAAAAAAGACTTAACCTATCAGTAACCTAATTTTAGAAGAAAACAGATTCTTGCAAAGTAATTTTAGAACTTCTAAAAGGTAGTATTACCGTCTTGTCTTAACTTTTTCCATCAGGAAAAACCGCCTCTTTCTTGATCTATGATGTGGTCGACAGGGTCCATACAATCACCAACTACCCTACCTTCCAACTATTTACTTTATGGTATGCATTAAAGAATTGAGGAACTCTCAGCAGCAGCCATGGAGTATCCGGTTGATGGCAACAGAATGGCCTCTTGTTACATGGAACATAACTGGGAAAATATCGGTATGTTCTCCTGCCAGGCGTGACGTTATATAATAATGTGCGTATGTGTTCGTTTCAGTACTACACTCAGGAAGGCATGCCGACGCGCCAGCTAGACAACAACGTGTGCGCTGTGTGCGGCAACCAGCTGCTCGTGGACGTCAACGTGGAGGGCGTGCTCGGTACGTACGCACACATGTGTCACCGTCACATTGTAAACACCATTTTATTTTTATTTATTCAGGGCATCCTACTTCACTATCACTACATAGTATAAAACAAAGTCGCTTTCTCTGTCCCTATATCCCTATGTATGCTTAAATCTTTAAAACTACGCAACGGATTTTGAAGCGGTTTTTTTTAATAGATAGAGTGATTCAAGAGGAAGGTTTTGGTATATAATTTGACCGACATACACGCGGGTGAAGCCGCGGGCATCAGCTAGTAATATTATAAATGCGAAAGTTTGTGAGGATGTATGTATGGATGGATGTTTGTTACTCTTTCACGAAAAAAATACTAAACGGATGTAAATGAAATTTAGAACACAGATCGTTTATAACCTGGATTAACACATAGGATACTTCTTATCCCGGTAGTATGATCCCGTGGGACAATTATCGAACTCCACGCGGGCGAAGCCTCTGGCACAAACTAGTTAACAATATTGCAACCCACTGCATTAACCGCATATTAAATTAGTGTAAATCTGTCGAAAGATTGTGAACCGTCAACCGTAACATACTGCTTACAATTTAATGCATTATTTTTCTGTAGATTATAATCTTTCGACAGTTTGGAATCTCGCGAGATAGATTATAATCTAACGGTATTTACAATTTCACGGTGACATATGCAAGTCGAATTGTCAGGTCGGTTAGGCTCGTACATAATGTGGGCGGAACGCGGGTTTCGTGCGATGAAAACACACTATTATAGGTGCGATACACTGTCTAACAACGTTGTTAGGGATAAATTATCCGATAGTCAAAGCATGTTATAAGTATATGTGATTTGTGATCTATGGTCACTCCTCCCTTCTCTCTGCTACCTTGTACTGAATATATTCACTAAGTCGTGTCTTTTCAATTAATAAATATTAATTAGTAACAAAGTATTCTATTTACTGCTTTGCTGCCCTCATATAGAGGAGATAGGCAGTCGCTCCATGTAAAATACTGGTATTCAGCTGCATCCGGTTAGACTGGAAGCCGACCCCAACATAGTTGGGAAAAGGCTAGGCAGATGATGATGATGATGCTGCCCTCATATATTAATACTCAAGTTACAACGTAACACAATAACACGGGGCAAAATGAATCGGGTATATTTCCGGGACGTGACAACTCCGCTAAGATCAGATGGCAGATCGGCTTAACCTTTTTGATAATTTTTGTTTACTGTTGGCTGGATACTTTTGGAGGGTTTTTAACTATAGTTTACATGATAACCGACAACCTCCTAAGTTGACCTGACATATCCATAAACAAAAATAAACTCCTGTCAAAAACAGACGTCAGTCCACTAGTGCATGTATTTTCTTTCTCCCATTTCATAGCTATAACTTGATTACAGAGAACACATACAAACTGACGTGCGGACACGTGTTCCACGAGTTCTGCATCCGAGGCTGGTGCATCGTGGGCAAGAAGCAGACCTGTCCTTACTGTAAGGAGAAGGTGGACCTCAAGAGGATGTTCACAAACCCGTATCCTTTTACAAAAATCACTCTTTTTTGGTTTTTATAGTGTTATCTGAATATTGAATGATAACTATCTTTCCCGTTTCCTATGAAGCTAAAATAAAATAAATAGGTTCTGCAAAATTGGAAAAAGTTAAGCATGAATGGACTGTGTGAAGGATGATATGGCTAGAAAGGAGGTGACTGCTGAGATGAGGAATAATGGAGAAGTATGGAAGTAGAAGAAATGCTTTGCTGACCCCATATGAATTGGGATAAGGACAGGAGAATGATGATAATTTTAAGGGCGTTATTAGACATTGCACTTGAGTGAATGGTTCATTAGTAAGCCTTAGAAGCTATTCTTTTTTTCTTCTTTAATTATTTTTAGTATGCATTGCTTATCGTGTGGGCAGTAAGGTCTTACGACCCCACCCACTCTAGTGTCAGAGTTTCTAAACCGCCACAAGGGCCTCTGACATTCCGTCGGGGCTGCGGGTTGTTCGCAAGAGATACCGCGGCCTCGATATGAAGGGCTAAGAAGGAACATGGGTGGTTTTTAGTCAGTATTAGTCTGACACTCCCTTTCGCTCTTCCCAGGAGCCGGAGGGGTTATTTGATGATTTTCCACCTGCCAAAAAAAAAAAAAGTCCTCTGACATGGTTTGATTTGTGTGCAGACATTTCACTTTGAGTGGAAAAGTAACGTTTCGGTTTAACGTTTAAAATCTTTGGATGATGCCTTACAGAGTCGTAACATTTTCTAAAATACCATATTAGCGCCATATTATTGTACGTGTATAACCAGATGTATGAGTGTGGACGAGGCAAAAGAAGTATGTAAGAATCCTAGCAGGTGACATTCTGTGGTTTCTGCCTACCCCCATGGGGAAAAGGGCGTGAGTTTATGTTTATTATTCATCATCATAATTTCAGCCATAAGACGGCCACTGCTGGACATAGGCCTCCCCCAAAAGGGGGGGATTTGCCATAATCGCCACGCTTGGCAGGCGTGTTGGCGATCGCAGTATGGTTGATACGAAGGCACAGAGAACGCTGCTGCCCATTCTCTGGTAAGTCCCTTAGTCGCCTCTTACGACACCCACGGGAAGATATGGGATGGTGCTATTCTTTACGTCCGACACCATACGGAGCGGCGGACGTATTTTTATTATTACTGTAGTTTAATCACAAATGTAAACCAAGAGACCTCCTTAAGTCGTACTCAGCTGGGACCGGCCCCACATCCTATACGGGCAGCTGCTGGACTGGATCCGCTGGCTGGTGGCGTGGCAGCCACTCATCCTGTTCCTGGCGCAAGGCATCAACTGGCTGTTCGGTCTCGAATGAGGACCGCCCCCCCCACCTGCCTGACTAAAGTGTGCGTACTACTGGACTGTGTGTGTGAGTGAAGTGATAAGAATAATAATATTGACAAGGGAGCTTTGGTACAAATGTGAGTATAGTAACGTATTTATTATTCTCTTTAAGCTTGATGCGACAAGGTATGGACTGAGATGGTTATATTGGTGACTAGCGGACGTCACGCAGTTTCACCCGCGTAGTTCCCGTGGGAATACAGGGATAAAAAGTAGCCTATGTCACCCGCGGATAGTGTAGCTTTCCAACGGTAAAAGAATTTTTGAAATCGGTCCAGTAGTTTCGGAGCCTATTCGTTACAAACAAACAAACAAATCTTTCCTCTTTATAATATTAGTGTAGATTTTAATCAGTAAATAGATATTTGTTACTGCCGCGAATAGGGATGTTTCCTGACTAAAAAAATATGATTCTAATTAGTCCGTCTGGTAGATTATAGAAAAATATTGAATACGTATTTCTTGTTTTATCAAATCAATTATAATTGACGAAGATTTGAGTGGGGCTTGTGACGTCACTCACCGGTAAAAACTTCATACTAATGTCTTAGAATATGACGTCACACGAGTTTTCAAAGCACTGTATCGTCTGCATTGTTTGTTTACGTGAAAAAAGCAAAAATACGTGTCCAATATATTTTGGAAATCTATCTGACGGACTTATTAGATTTTTTTTGTTAACTACCCTATCCTATTTTATTTAACATACGACTTAACACTGACCGGCAAATTACAAAATTCGAATTTCGCGGGCTACCTTGTCGCATTCACCTTAAGGGGACCGTGTATATGCGGACACGACCACGACTTGTCGCATTAACACACGACTTACAACAGTAAGTCGACCCGCCACCATTGGTCTACCGCGGCTCATATCTCTATTTTGAACAAATAATTGGTAGAAGCCTCTGCTGCCAAAGATCGTGGTCGTGGCCCTGTATGCACGAGGTCCCTTATAGTCTAGGCAATTTTACCAGGTATTCCCTTTGTGTCTTAATTTTGTATTATTTTTAATTAATAGTTGTAGTTGATCATGCAATTTAGGAAACTGTATGATACGATTCATTAATTGTGTAACCGACTGGTATTTTTGTATTGATGCAAGCTTTAGTCGTTTTCGCTTGTATCAATATTGCAAGTATTTTATCAGATTGTGCATCACTAATCCTAGTTCATTGATTTGTTACCCCTTCATAATATGCCTAGGTTGTTTCCAACGGGTTGGCTTCCAGTCTAAATGGATGCTCATACCAGTATTTTATTATAAGGAGCGACTGCATATCTGACCTCCACAACTAAGTCTAAGATCCGGCTTAAGGTTGACGTACCCTCAAATATTAATAATAAAGAAATCAATTATTTCAAAAAGTTCGTAGAAGCCTGACTACCCAGGGTGCGCGGGCGTACTTTTTTGTTCTACAATTGGCTATTTGACTACTGTTAAAAATTCACGAAAATGATTATGTTATTTCAAAGAACTAACAGAAATAACACGATGTCTGAAAAAACTAATAAGACAGAAGAGATAGAACAATAATTTAGTTGATGGTAGAAATGTTGATAATCTAATAGCATGTTCAATGCTTGATACAGCATTTCAAATAGTTAAGTCAAAGTTTTTTTTTCCTTTTATTTGGCTGTTTTTCAAGTCAAAGACATAATAATTGAAGAGTTAAAAATATATCTTAAGTAGTTAGGCCCCGAGTTCAAGTGCATCCATACTTTCTGATATTGTTTATGCTATCAGAAAATATTATAAAGAAACTATATTTCAAAAGAATGATATACATGCTAATCATTCAAATAAGTTTATTTGTAATGAATATGTAATGAATTGGTACCTACCTAAGAACTAACCTGTATATTTTTATTGTTGAATGTAAAATGCATGTACTGTTGGCGTACCTATTTTAAATAAATAAATAAATAGATACATTTATTACACACATAGGTAAACATATATCTTTTACATATAATGCATAATTAGATCATATAATTTATTTGATCTCTTGTCCAAAATTTAGAAATATACAAAAATATATGGATTACACTTAATTTATATTAACACAACAAAACGATGTAACCTGCTCCCAAATAGCATAACTCACTTACAAACACACTCCCTTTCATTTAAAGGATTATGTTGCTTCATATGTTTGAAAACTACGTCTCGACGCTGAAAATTTGAAGATATGTGATACATGGTGGATTATTGACCCACTCCTGAGAGGATATGGGCCATAATCCATCACGCAGTGGGGTTGAACAGAGCAGGCTTGTCCCAGCTGCCGGGTCGACCGCGTTGTGTGTCACACGCGCCTCGAAAGATTGTCAGCTCAGTAGACGGGGCTTAAAGAGTTACCGCGCCCCTGGAACGCAAAGAGTATAAGAACTTTAGAAGGAACACTAATGGGTTTCAGTCAGTAAGAGTCTGACACTCCCTTCTGCTCCACCCAAAGCGGGAGGGGTCATTTGATGATTTCCCATCCTTGGGTTTTTCCCAGCTATGGGAGAAATTGTGAGTGTGTTATGTTATTAGGTTGCTAAATGATATAAGTACATACAATTATACATAGAAAATCTTATATACAACTCGTTATTAGAAGGCCACCTATGTCAACTGTTAGTCGAATAGTTCGAAACAGTTTTAATTTGTGAGAGTGTACAGATGCTAGCACATCAGCTAACCGCAACTGTCAAATTTTTCCCAATCGACATTGAACCTAATGTTTTATTGAAAAAAGTTGAAAATCACTTAAAGAAGTTTAACAGATTGTAGAGTTTGATGCATAGGTAATATTTTTCTCGCCGCACGGGTCAGGTCTGCGCCATTTGGTCTAAAACATAATAATAAAACTGGCCAAGTGCTAGTCGGACTTGCACATGAAGGGTTCCGTACCATTGTAGTAGATATTGAGAGATTTTACATGTTATTTTAGCACCATAGACTTCTTATAGGTTTTCCTGTAATCTATAAGTGTTGAAGTAATTTCTGTATTTTTTTCAACATTTTTGGCTCGGTAGTTTCGGGAGATAATGGTCGGACAGACAGACAGACACACGAGTGATTCTATAAAAGTTGTGCTTGCAGATTTTCGATTCATAGTTAACATAGGTGTAAAAGAGGTTATTCTAACAAAAATAACCGTACATTGCCAGCTTGCCTCAACGATATTAAATGTTAATTTGAATGGCAGTATATAATTAGTTTTTAGAACATTAATCATAGTTTTAAACAAAAATGTTGTATGTACAGTCAGTAGCACTTATATGTATACACTTAGCAACTTTAGATTAGAAGCAATAGGGGATCCTTTAGTCCATCAGTTAGATTATCGAAAAATATTGGAAACGTGTTTTTTGTTTCAACAAATCAATAAAAAAAGACGAAGATAAAAAAAACGCGCCAAAAATCATGAGTGGGGACTTGTGACGTCACTTGTAGGTAAAATATGTACTGACATTTGACGTCACACGAGTTTTCGAAGCACTGTACCAATCGTCTTAATTTTTTCTTTACGTGAAAAAAAAATATGTGTTCAATATTTTTCGGAAATCTATCTGACGGACTAATTAGATTTTTTTTTGTCCGATCCCCTATTCTCGATTGTGTATTGCTTTCATTTTCATGTTACGTAACGAAAATAATAAATTAGAACCCATATTATCATAAAGTCGGTTATAATAACTTAATGTTGCAATCGTTATTTCACGAGAAATTGACGTTTGATCTTTATCAAGTGTTTACATATTATGGCTCGTGACTGTACGGTCGTGTAAGAAAAGATAATAAATAACATTATGAGAAATCTAGAAATATAGTACACAACCTTAGTTTTATTTTATCCTAAATCTCTTAAGGAGTGTACTCATAATCGTCATAAAGAACTATGTATTACGCACACCTCTGCCTAACCGTTCGGGTATTGTGTGCGTGATGTTGTGTTATTTTAGAAGTTGCAATGATGAGCACAATGACCTCTTAAGAGGTTTTGGATAAACTTAAAATATATTAGTTTGGATAGTGCCTGTGTGGTAGATTTTGGTCCTCTCCCTCTCAGTGGGAGGAGGCCTGTTTCCCAGCTGGTTAGATCGTTATATAGGCTTAAACACATGCTATTTTTTGTACAATAAATACAAATATATAGTTTATTAATTAAACGTGAAATGTATGTCTTCATCCTTCGACACCGAATTTGTACATAATAGTAAGCTTATGGAAAGTTTTATGTAAATATTTAAAAAATGTTATTGCTGGTGAAAGTGGGTGTGCTAGTACACTTCTGCCTAACCCAACGGGGATTACAGGCGTTATGTTACGTTGATATTATTTTTGACGTGAATAGATATAATTTAGATGTAGTAGGTAATATTGCAGACGAGTCTAGAATGGTGGTTTGATTAATTATAACTCCACAATGTACTAATGTCGCTGTGAATAACAACTTGTTCATTGTGGATTGTAGTCACGAGCAAAAATATGTTAACAAAGTTCAAAAGCTCTTCTTTACTAAAATCCTAAAGTATTTATTGACATTATAAGAGGGGTTATGAAGAAATCCAGGGCTGCGGGTTGTTCGAAAGAGTTACTCGAGGGCCGCGAAATGCGACGCTCCAAGCGAATTCGCCTTGTGCTGCAAGCGTCAGCGTCGAGCGTCAAAAACAAATGTTTAACTATAGGGATGTTTACTGACTAAAAAAATATGATTCTAATTAGTCCATCTGTTAGATTATCGAAAAATATTGGATACGTATTTTTTGTTTTATCAAATCAATAAAAGATGACGAAGATAAAACGTGCCAAAGATTTGAGTGGGGTGTCGTGACGTCACTCACCGGTAACAAATGTCATACTAATGTCTTAAAATATGACATCACACAAGTTTTCAAAACACTGTATCGTCTTCATTGTTTGGTTACATGAAAAAAGAAAAAAATACTTGTCTAATATTTTTTGGAAATCTATCTGACGGACTAATTTGATTTTTTTTGTTAACTACCCTATTTAACGCATTGCATTCATATTAATGCTCGTGACTATAGAATATAATGTTGTCGTTGATATTGCAATACGTTCTATGTCAAAATGTTATGATTTTTTGTTTGATCTCCGAAGTATTAATATTACTATTTTATTGTCAAATATGATGAAAAACGTCTTTATTGAAAATGTAGGTAGTTTAAAAATATAATCACTGTAATCGTTGCGACACTAAAATGTTTTGTCTCTCCTGAAAAATAAGCTTAAACTAATATAGAACGTATTGCAATATCAACGACGATGTGTTGTGTATTTTATAGTTCTGGTCTGAGATGCACCTTACATGTTGTATAGTTTTATGATTCTTTGCTTTTCCTCAAACCTGTATTGCATTTTGTTCATCACTTTAGAATACCTTTATAATCTTTAAATAAAACAATCGCGTATGTATATTAATCAAATTTTCAAATTACATAGGACTTAAACGTAACTGGCGAAATGTGGGTTTCAACTGAAGTACACCTCTACCTAACCCTTTGAGGATTATTGGCGTGATGTTATGTTTATAATATTGTATTTATCCTGATAAAATGTATGCTATGCCATTCCATGTTGAAACAACTATTTATGTGAATTTATTAAAAGTATTTTTGTAAAAAAACGATCAATTAAGTGATGTATTTATTAAAATAATTCATATGTTATTTTGTACAAAAATAAATTATGTTTGGAATGTATTATTGTTTGTTTTGCGTAGGTACTATACCTACTGTTGATGTATGAACAACACGATTCTTTGAACGGGTAGGTACTATAATCGGGTTGGTCTCTACCGATCTTGGAATCAGATTGAATTAGCCACGATGAGCTTACGACCACTACGCCAACAAGGCAGTCACAAAAATCAAGTAGGCAAGTTACAGGTACTTTTGAATGGGGTATTTCACGAAAAAATCGAATTAGTCCGTCAGATAGATTTCCAAAAAATAATGGACACATAATTTTTCTTTTTTCATGTAAACAAAAGACGAAGGCGATACAGTGCTTCGAAAACCCGTGTGACATAACAATGATAGTATTTTTGACCCCGAAAGTAACTTCACAAGCCCCCCACTCATGATCTTTGACACGTTTTATTTTCGTCAATTATTATTAATTTGATAAAACAAAAAAACACGTATCCAATATTTTTCGATAATCTAACAGACAGACTAATTCGATTTTTTTGGTCAAATACCATATTGTCGAAACAAATAGGTACCTACAACAATGAAATGTAGCTACAGTCCCAGTCACAAGACATAAAAACTGCGAAAGTGTAACTGTACACAGAGTAGGTACCTACTTTTATTTGGTACTTTAGTTAGTTAACTCTATGGAGAAGAACGGGCAAGAAACTCCATGGATACTCTATATCAGACTTATAAACAAAACCTCATTCATGTTGAGATGGTACACTATGTGAGCACAATGTAGCAAGATGTACTGTACCGTTAAAAATGTCCACAGTGAAAACAAACAATAAAACCTACTCTTGTATTATTAATACTTGAGGGGAATGGTGCTCCCGTCGGGGCTGCGGGTCCCTTCGGGGCTGCGGGTTGTTCGCAAAAGATACCGCGGCCACGACATGAAGGGCTTAGAAGGAACATGGGTGGTTTTTAGTCAGTAGAAGTCTGACACTCCCTTCCGCTCTGCCCAAGAGCGGGAGGGGTTATTTGATGATTTTCCACAAACCATAAAAAAAGGGGAATAGTGCTGCTGATAGCTGAAATACAGGCTATGCCTAGTTCGGCTTCAGACGCTAATCTCTTTGCTCTCATTGAAATTGTTGCCACAATGCCTTGTAAAATAGTTGTTTGAAATAAACTATGTTTGTTTAATTCAAATAAGCCGCGACAACTAAGGGCGTATACCGACACGTAGATCGCTGGCTACAGGCGACGCGCGACGTTCTGCTAACGCTTATCGGTACCGGTCCGCGCTGGTAGTCGGCACAGGCAGGCTCTATGTCTATACTTTGTGTCGAATCAGCGCGGATAAGCGTTCTATGTTTATACGCCCTAAGAGATGGCCTGTCTCTACTGACAGCGGCAGCGCCCGTTCACGAACAAGACGCATGTATCAGCACCTTTCCACTCAACCATTTTGAAGGGAACTGAATGATCCGACACATGCTCCACCATCAGTGAGACATTAACAGCAGTCTAGATGGATATTTTTTTACATACAGTATGTAAAGATACCACAAACATAGGTAGGTACGTACGTCTGATAGTATTTTGACAAGGTTTCCCGACCTCATAAATACGCCTCAAAGTGTAAAAACCATCAACCTCCTTCACGGCAGAAAACCGGCAATTTTTTTCTAAAAGCCATAAAAAGTAGAAAACTTGATCCCGTTCACTTTTTTCCAAATGCTGTCAGAAAACAGTTCTTGCAAAACTTAACACAAACCGTTTTTTTTACAAAAACAATGTAATTATCTAAATATTAAGTTTAAATTGGGTGTGTTATAATTTTTTTACATAGATGTCAAAATTTGTGTCATTAGTCAAGATGCTGGGTCCATTTCGTCATTGCCCTCACATGAAGCACTTGAACCATCATGCTGCCCTAGCACTGACCAATACAAGCTTCGGCGAAGTTGTCAACGGAATTGGTAAGACAAGTTGCGTTTTAGCAAGCTTCTATTGCATCATGTCGTCATGCATTATGGCGGCCCGCGACGTCGGTACGGCCATGGATACCTACTTTCTTATGAAACCTGCCAAACCCAAGACATTTTGATTTTAGGGGCGAATGCCCCGAGATCCCCTTCTGTACCCCGTTTACCCCACCTGAGAAAAACAAATCCGCCCCTAAGACGACCCACTGACCAAAACCAATACAAAGACAAAATAACAAACTTGAAAGACTACGATTAAAACTAGATGTACCTACCTAAATCCTTTCGCTAGGTTAGCCATGAAATAAATGTTGTTTTTATTTGGGCCTCTATCAGCTTTCTCTTCGTCTTATTCAAGTCTGGAGGTGCGGTATACCACAGAATAATTTAATCATTGCTGTCACATACCAATAAATTTTGTCTGCTGAATACCATCACCCGATCACCGTATTTAGTTACTTTTCCGTATAGATACCCAACTAAATGCTGTCCTTTTCGTTTTAGCAATGACTCGGAACTACTCGGATAAGAAGGATGGATCAGGTTGCTGTAAAGACATTGCGCAGACCGCTGGCATGAAAGTGGAGCCATGGCCCAAGCCCGACCAGTCGCCGCAGCCGTGGCGGCCGGAGTGCCAGCTAGGGCCGCAGCCGCCTAACTACGACCCCTACAGAATAAAAGTCCCCGATACCGTCGTCCCTCCACTTCCATCTAGTAATGTCAAGGTAACAACACTTTTATAAAGGCCTTGATCAATACACACATTAATTGAACTTTTGCGACATTCTTGAAACGGTTTGAATAGTGCGTTTGACGAAATCAGAGCCCCGCGCCGTGACATTAAGTATCTAATGAAATCCAGCTTGTGCTTTGTTCATCAGCGGATCCACGTGCTGAACACCACCGCCACTGACCAGCCAAACCAAGAACGACAAAGCTACCAGCAAGACCAGAGCCCCGGAGGATACCATCAAGGCTACCAGCAGGCCTACGAGGAACAGGAACCCAAAGACCCGGGCTTCTTAGGACGGATCAAAGGGTTCTTCGGAAGACTAAAAGGCAAAGGAAAGGAGAGAGGAGATGACATGATGACTGGCGACCGAAATATCAACTGGCTATACCGTTAACTCAACACGTTGTTGACTCGATTCAAAGCTCTGGTCAACCCGAGGCGAATCCCGCACAGCACGCGGGAGGAAATACGCTTGCGCCAATTGTGTCAACTTGTTGTTATGTTAAAACATGCGCAAATCATTACGACGAAAGACATCCCATGTGCCGCGTGGTATCCGCCTCAGTTTGAGCAGAGCTTAATTCAATTCAAGCAAATTGAACCATATAAATTATAATATACAAATGCAAAGATCATTCTGAAATAGATCTTTTGCAATACAATCAAGTGGTTTCATTTTTATAATTAAAGTTATCGAGGGCACTGAATTTCGTCCAACGCACTTTAACACCTCCTGACAGCCTGCCGATAGTCCTGAAGTGAATAGTTACATTTTTTGACAGGAAATTCCAACTGAGGACACGACGGAGCTGTTCAAAGAACCGGGATTTAGTTTGCAATCGAATTCTAGTGTTCAAGATATGTTTTATAATTCGCCTATCGTGCATCCAGACTACTGGAGAGATAAGCCGTCGAGGAGGATGGCAGAAGTCGTAAAGGAAATAATGCCCAACCTGGGGTACCACGGCAAAAACAAGTACAAGTATGCGTTCCACGAGCCGTGGAAGCCACTGGACCGCATGATTTTGCTGGAGGAGGCCGAGAAGCAAGAGAAGGACCTGATGCACGGGGAAACGTTGGTGAAAGCAGAAACGTAATGTGTGGCTCTGATTTCTGATTCGAAAAAAAAATAGAATATAAACTTGAGCTTGATTTCTTAAATGTCGCATAGTTTGTAATAAATTATTTTTTATTGTTCGATTACGTGGGGGTTTTACTATTCAGATCTTTATGGTTTTGAATTATGGTATTGTAAACACATTTCAATTGTACGGTGCAATGAATGCGCGCACGCGTGTATTAGGTACTGATATTGTTTGTCAAGTCATAAATATAAGATTGCAAGTTTATCAACTAAGAAAAACTTCGCGTCTGCCCTGATGCATATACCATTTGTGTTTGTTTCACTTTACGACTCGTAGTGCCATGTTTGTCGCCCGGTCACTTGCAAAAAAGGACGGATCTTTGGCGGCTTTTATGAATTTACTGTGTAATGATGCAATCACACTTGTTTGTCAGCCGTTCTATTCGGGCTTATTGTGAAAACTGTCAATATTAGCTGGTGTCGAGCGGTCGCGGTCGAATTTACAAACACGAAGCCGGAGTTATGTTTTGATACAGTACGGACGGAAGGTTGCGAGGACCCGCTGGATGCGAGACGCACGGGGACCGGACCATGTGGCGACACCTGGGGGAGGCCTATGTCCAGCAGTGGACGTCTTTTGGCTGAAATGATGATGATGACAGTACGGAAAAAAATTGGGGCAATAAGAAAACTGGCGTTATTGAGCAGTATTTGGGGCGTATTTGGAGCTCCAAATATTTCCAGTTTAACATAAAATCAAGAACGCTTTGAAAGGTGAGAGGTTTTGTTGCAATTTTTTTTGTGATTTGAAATCATCAAATAACCCCTCCTGCTTCGGGCGGAGTGGAAGGTAGTGTCAGACTTGTACTGAATAAAACCCACCCATGTTCCTTCTTAGCCCTTTGTGTTCCGGGGCCGCGGTATCTCTTTCGAACAGTCCCGCATCTTCGGCAGTTTGTTCTGTCTGTGGTAACGATGACGTAAAATTCTTTACAATAGGGTAGTTCACAACAAAAAACTAATTAGTCCGTCAGATAGATTTCCAAAAAAATTGGACACATATTTTTTCTTTTTGCACGTAAACAAAACAATGAAGACGATACAGTGCTTTGAAAACTCGTGTGTCATCATCATCATATATTGTAAGACATCAGTATGTCTTTTTTTACCAGCGAGTGACGTCACCCAGCCGTCAGCCCCCACTCAAATCTTTGACGCGTTTTATCTTCGTCAATTTTCATTGATTTGATAAAACAAAAAATACGTATCCAATATTTTTCGATAATCTAACAGACGGACTAATTAGAATCATATTTTTTTAGTCAGGAAACATCCCTAATGTGTGTGTTTGACCTTCCAGCCGATGATCGACTGCACCAAACAGCGTGGACCTTGTTCACTGAAGCCGTTGTTGGACCCACCGCCTCCACCTCCGCCGCCACCCCCGCCCTTCCCCTGGATCTATGTGGCCGCTCTGCTGTCATTCTTCGGAGCATTCGGGACGGTCAGTGTCTTTTTTTATCTAGGGTGGGGGGGGGGTACACCTTCAAAAGGCTACCGGTCTTTGGGATAAGACCGGAGAGTGTGGGATTTTTACCGCACTAAAACCACCCCAGTGGTCATCATCCGCACACGGCAGGAGTCACCGTTTCCTCTAAAAAGACCTGTCCAAAGGCCACTCTGTGCAACGCCTGTTATGGCACATCCCTGACCACGCCCCTGACCCTTTTTTTTTTTTTTTTGGGGGGTGGGAAATCATCAAATAACCCCTCCCGCTCTTGGGCAGAGCGAAAGGGAGTGTCAGACTTCTAATGACTAAAAACCACCCATGTTCCTTCTTCGCCCTTCATGTCGAGGCCGCGGTATATTCCTTGCGAACAACCCGCAGCCTACGCCCCTGACCCTGGCACGCAGACCTCCACGGTGTGCTCCACCGTGTCCTCCGGCCGATCCTCGCAATGGTAGCATCCGGGCGTTTCCTCCCGCCTGATTCGGTGCAGGTACCTCCCGAAACAACCGTGTCCGGTGAGGACCTGCGTCAGACGGAAGGTGAGGGCGCCGTGGCGCCTCTCCAGCCACTCCTCAAAGAGGGGCCTTATAATCTCTAACCTCAACCAGTATTCGTCCAAATTGTTGCCTCTCTAATTTGCATTTAATATTCTTTCAGATGTATAAGATATATTTGTGGGCAGAAATGAAGCGAAAAATGAGTGATAAAGTAATATGTAAGTAAAAAATTTCCTTATTTTTTAACCGACTTCCAAAAAGGAAGAGGTTCTCTATTCGTGTGTAAGTTTTTTTTTGTTGTTCACTGTATCTCCGTCAATTTATTGTAGACCGATTTTCAAAATATTTTTTGTATTCGAAACAGTATATGTACTTCCGAGGTGGTCCTATTGTTAGGATCTGATGATGGACTTCCATCATCAAGTTTTATTAGGACTTATTACGTTTTTCATATATTTTCTAAAGCTGTTTAAGTATTTCCGTCTGATAATCATAATCTCGTGTGGATGCGCTGATGATAGAAGGTATAACTCCGTAACCGTTAGGAATAAGAAGATAATTCTTTAATAAAAAATATGGGGACGTATAAATGTATAGTTGTATTCTTTCAGATTATCTAGGTGAACTGATTATGGAAGATAGGTACTACTTAGTTGAAAGCAATAATAAGGGAATCTGGAAGGTTAAGGGTTAGATTTCTTGGTTGAATGGGAATGGAATCATCTAAAAAAGGGAAAAATAAAAAAAAACTTCTACAACAAAAAAAAACCGACTTAAAAAAACAAAAAATGAAAAATAAACTTCTGTAGAAAAGTCAGCTTCTGAAGCCGGTGGCAAAAAAAACGAAATCAAACAAACAAATGCCACCGACTTCAGTTTCAATATTTTGTGTTTTTTTTTTAAGTTGTTAAACGCAATGTAATGTAGGTACTATTATCTTCGCTTTCCAGGGCTACCTCGAAGGAAAATCAAACGGCCATATTCCGAACGTGATCTACCAGATTGTGTTCAGTATCTTATCATAGGTTCCGGAGCGGCTGGCTGGGCTGCGTACAAGTCCATCATGGAACACGACAAATTTGCTAAGGTACACGACATGGCAAAACATTATTATTATGTATTTATTACTAGTGGTGATGCCTTTTTTTTTTCCTTGTAGACCAACTGTGAAAAATTTCATCAAAATCGGTTCAGTAGTTTCTTATGTAGGTACTAGACAAAGTACAAACGCGAATTTCTCGAACGATTGCTACTTTGAGATCAGTTATATGACCTACTATAAGTATGATAATATGGGTTCCAAAATAATAGTTTGGTTATCTATAGTTGTAATATTATAAAGAAGATTTTTTTTGTTTTTGTGTGTAACGAATAAACTTAAAAACTACTGGAGGCGACTAAGAGACTTACCAGAGAATTGACAGCAGCGTTCTCTGTGCTTTTGTAACAACCATACTGCGATCGCCAACACGCCTGCTAAGTGTGGCGATTATGGCAAAACCCCCACTATTTGGGGGAGGCCTATATCCAGCAGTGGACGTCTTTTGGCTGAAATGATGATGATGATGAGTTATAATGATGAAAAATGTATGTGCCTACTGATTTGTAACGGAGGTCCATTATCCAGGTGTTCATTGTTGCTAAAGAAGACTCGCTGCCGTATATAAGACCGATTCTCAGCAAACACATGTGGTGGAATAAGGACCCGCCCGACATAATGAAACTTCATTATATAGAGGATATGACGAGAAAAACGTGAGTATTTGTACAAATATTTAAGAATCCTTATTCCAGTAATAGCTCTTGATTATCTTATTTGCTAGTTTCGAGTATAATTTGAACAGAACTAAAACATTTATTTTAAGTAGGCCAGTAACAGGCACTTTTGAATTCACGAAACAAAATACAAAATAAAAACAAGCTAGAATCCCAGTCACAAGGCCCAATTCAAAGCGTAGATCTCCATGGAAAATAACGGGCAAGAAACTCCATGGACACTCTTGTAAATCAGAATATTGTTACAAAACCTTGGTTGTTGTATGTTGAGATGTTACAATAAGTAGATCTACAGTCCTTACCATAGTAAGGTGACACAGAATCACGCCTATAATTCCCGGAGGGTTAAGCAGATGTGTACCTATTAGTACACCCACATTTCGCTAGTTATGTTTAAATCCCACGTAACAGGGGGCGAGCCTATTGCCATCCACCGGGACTTAGACTCCGTGACTGCTACTGAGTAATTCATGATTTAAAGACCTAATAACAGTTAGGTTACCTGGCACAAACCTTAGTATCATATATGTTCTAGCTATAATTTAGCTCTTGCATACAGATTATACCGGGCTCAAAGTTCGGCTATAAGGAATGTTTTTTCTGCAATTCAAAAAAAAGCGGTGTACCCCAATGGGACTTTTCGAACCGAAAACAATGATGGACTTTCATACTCGCTTGCAAGGGTGCAAGCTATAAAGGGTGTAAAAGTACCCTTAACGCAAACGAATGGCACTTGTTCTCCCCACCACTGCAATCATTTTTTTGTACTAGACCATACCTAGGAACCTCCTAGTTACGGAGATATTGGGGGTCAAAGTTCCAAATTTTTCACAGCTGTTTTTGTAAATACTAGTTTTTCAGGTTATAACTTTACTTAAATTACCTCCATGACCCGTTTACTATTAAAAGCATCCACTAACACAATGTTTTAAGAGTGCTAGTGTTTTACCGTAAAATGTGATTTTTGACCCAAAAGAAGTCGTCAAAAATGTTTGCGTAGGGGTACTTAGTTTGATGTACAGAATGCTTGGTTGACGGCTGTGTGAAGGGTCAATTTACACCCATTATATTTACCATTAAGGGATGAATTTATAACAATCGTTTTACAGTGCACATCTTCATTACATTTAAATAAAAAAATGTGTTATCAAGCTTCTATTAATCTGAAGCCTCCATTTTTGTTTGTAACTTCAGGATGTACCATACGGAATGTAAAACCTTCATGGACCCCATTAAGTTTTACCGCAAGAAGACGGGTCCGGCGGTGTCCTTAGCATCCGGCTGGTGTGTCTTGAGGATAGACCCGGATGACCACGTGGCCTGGATCAAGACCTTCTGTGGGGAGCGGCCCATCTACTACGAACGCTGTCTCCTCGCCCCCGGTAAGCTATACGTCACGGTGGAGTTCTCTGCTGTTGAGCCGTTGATAGAAGTTACTCTTGTCCTTTTACTGTAGGATGGTGCAGATCTTCTTCTTCTTTGCGAATCGGCTACAATTTAAATTGATTCGTGCCAAAATTTGGCGAGAAGTTTAGCACATTCAGTAGCGTCCGTCATCTCCTGTGATGTGTAAGCAATAGGACGGGCAGGACATGATATCAAGTGTCCTATCGTTTGGGAACACCACATTCATACTCCACGGCAGAGTCATCTTACCCGTCGGGGCTGCGGGTCCCGTCGGGGCTGCGGGTCCCGTCGGGGCTGCGGGTTGTTCGCAAGAATACCGCGGCCTCGACATGAAGGGCTAAGAAGGAACATGGGTGGTTTTTAGTCAGTAGAAGTCTGACACTCCCTTTCGCTCTGCCCAAGAGCGGGAGGGGTTATTTGATGATTTACCACCCCCCCAAAAACATTAAAAAAAGGGAGTCATCTATAAATCTCAATCTGAACAGGGTTTCCTTGCTTCGCCCAACCTGTTCAACTCGTGTCCAAGTGGAAGATTTTCAGCAAGTGGCACAAATGGATTGTGTAGCCTGCACAATCCATGTTGAGTGAGAACTAGAGAGGTGCAGGCAGGCAGGAAGGGAAAGGACTATAGCATGAATCTAAGTATTTCTGTTCAATCAATACAGTGGCAAGGTGCCTGCAATGACTCTGGTTAGTGGATGTCCTTATATAGGCGATGCGATGATAACTACTTTCCAGTGAGTAGTAGAGCAGTGGTAGCCCAGTGGTTGCAGCCCCGATTTAAAAACAGTAAGTTGTGTTCGGACCCAGGCAGGCACATTACTTTGTGTGATTTATTTCATCACCACTGCTCTCAAAACGGTGAAGGAAAACATCGTGAGGAAACCGGCATTTCTTATAACCAAAAAATTCGAAGACATCTGACATCTACAAATTCGCACTGGGCCCGCGTGATGGATTATAACCCATCCCTCTCCTAGAGAGAAGACCTGAGTCCCTGCAGTGGGAACATTATAGGCTGATGATGAACTACTTTCCATCAGTTGATGAGGCTCTATTTTTAACTTTAATTTCTTGTATTTTGCGTGCAGGTGTGAAGCCAAAGACTATGTCTATCGTGAAGGCAGCACCAAAGGCAGTGCGGGATAAAATTTGCCTGTTTAGATCAATAAGGGATTTGGAAATTGCATTTAGGTACGAACATATTATTTTATGATTATTTTGTGAATCTGTGGTGCGGTTCTGTGATGTTAACTTTGATGCGTTTGATTATAGGAGAGTAAAAGAGGCGAGTCATGTCACAGTCATCGGTGCAGGACCCTTGGGCTGCGAACTGGCGTGGTCTTTGGGGAAGATGAGTAAGTTAGCCATTTTAAATGCGCCATCGACACATAATGCTGAAAGTAGGTTGCATTAACCTGTACTGTGGGTAGCGTAAACGCGCTATGACGTTTTTTTTTTAAATTACTTTGCCCCACACTAGGAATTTATTCCGTACTAGCTGATGCCCACGGCTTCACCCGCGTGGATGTCGGTTACCGCGAGCAAAAGTTATCTTCTCATCCCCCCTTTCATCCCCTTACAACCCTTTTTTCACATTAAAAAGTAGCCTATGTCTTTTCTTAGGCTCTAGACTATCTGTGTACCAAATTTCATTGAAATCCGTTCAGTAGTTTTAGCATGAAAGCGCGACAGACCGACAGTTACTTTCGCATTTATAATATAAGTAAGGAAATAAGGATAGCAAGGATTAAAGGTGCACATAAACAAATATCCAGACCCTGAATAACTATAGGTAATACAAATATTTGTTCACTGTGGGGTTCGAACCTGACACTTGCAACGCAACAGCCAATCGCTCAGACACCGCCAATCGAGTCGTCAAATTAGGAGAGGCAATTCTTATACAACATCCAAAGAGGGCGTTGTTGCACGAGTTTACCGTTTCGATGCAGCAGCAACTTCTTATCCCTAAAAACGTGAGCGTCAACTCAGCCAACCCACTACATCTGTGAGGCAGATCATGGCCGGCCCAATTCCTCACAGAGAGGAGGCCAGCAGAGTGAGTCTGATAGGTTCATTCTGATCCTGCAAATTTTGTAGTCATAGTGACTTGACTACTGTAAAAATGTAATGTTATTTCAAAGAACTAACAGAAATAACATGATGTGTGAAAAAAGTAAAAAAACACTTAAAAAAATGGCTTAGTTTTAACTGATTCTAAATGACGTGCTAGACAAAGACAGTGCCACAGAAATGTGATGTCACCATTGATATAAAAACTAAAGATACGGTCGTCCGAACATTTGCTCGACGCGTTCGCCATACAGAGAATCGGTTAGTCTGCTCGTTAATGTAACTTTGTATAAGCGGCGTGGTATTTTCGAGGTATAAAGAACATAAATAAAGCTTTTAATAAAATTTACGACCGCACCCGAAGAGAGCCGATCGTGGACTAGTTCACTTTGGTTCCACGTTTGAGGCGTCATTTTAACATGCCGTCCGCCCAGTCGTTACGCAGTAATATATAAGTCAATGGATGTCACATTTCATTCCGCCATAGTTACGTAGTACCTACAAATGGCCGTTTCGCGCCACAAGGATAGAAAGTGCCTCCACCAAAAACTTCTAAAGCATGTAGCTACTCCATTTCTTAATCGATTTAATTACTTTTTCCACACATCGTGTTTTCTGTTAGTTCTTTGAAATAACATAAGATTTTCGTGATTTTTTAACACTACCTAGTCAAATAGCCAATTCTCATGCAACGGCTACCGAAGTGTGACCTTGCTCCCTCTGTTATAATTTAATTATTGTGCGGGACCACCGTGATGTACTTTCCGTATGTGTCGCTGGACTAAATTTTCCACTGATGACTGCATACAACACAAAGAGTAACCAATTTTCTAACCTTTTTCCAGATACTGTTGTAGCAAGAAAGGAAGACGAGCCCCCCGTGGAGATAGTTCACGTTTACAAAGACAAGGGTGTCCTCTCTGGCATACTGCCGGAGTACCTCGGCGTGTATGCGGCGGAACAAATCAAGTGTGCAGGGATCACACAGATTCCTAAGAGTACGTTGTGGTAACTTGTTATTGTTCTAGGAGGATGGTGCTGAGGTGACTCTTGCGGTGTGTTCACGTTATTTCAGCAGCATCATCATCATGAGCCTATAATGTTCCCACTGCCTCAGGCCTCCTCTTTAGAAGAGGAATGGGCTATTATTATAATCCACCACGCGGGTCCAGTGTGGATTGGTAGATGTTACATGTTTTCGAATTGTTTGGTTCTAAGACATGCCCGTTTCCTCACGATGTTTTCCTTCACCGTTTTGAAAGCTTACTGTTCGTAAGTCCGCCACCACTCTGCCACTGCTATCTACACTGCACCACTGCGGGGCTGCACTGTTATTTAACATAACATAAAATCATGTCACGGTCGCGGCCGAAAGCAAAAATGGCCGTCTCCGCGAACTAGTAAGCTCACAGTGACTGTCGCGCGGACCTCCCCCTTTGCCAGTTCTGTTGTTGTTGTCATTAAACATATAAAAACAAAAGTTTTTATATGTTTAATGTTTTTATAACAATTTACCATTGTTACGTATTCACGTTTACAGCTCAAGTGTACGATGTCTTTGAAACAAAAGATGGAAGACTAGAAATGACCTTGTCAAATGGAAAGTCCCTCGTCACAGATTATGTAATTGTTTTTGTTTATATTTTATTTAAATTTTTGTCAGTTTGTCGGTTTGTCTGTCTGCCCAGTAAACTCCGAAACGACTCGACCGATTTTGATGGGGCACTCAGTGGCAGAAAGTTGATATTATTAAGAATTACAAAGATTTTTATTTTAGAAAAAGAACTTGAAAGCCGCCCAAAAAATTAAAACTCATAATCTTTAACAAAATTCGATTCAAATAGGGAAACAATACGTTCATAGTAATAAATATTAGAATTAAAACTGATGAAAATGTTTGCGTCTGTGCATGGAATGGAGATACAACTGACCAAGGACGTGAATAGACAAGAAACTCTTGCTAGTCCAGTTTTCTCTATAGAGTCAGTTTATTCACAGTTACCTTGTAACCGGGACTGTAGTTATATGTAAATAATAATGTATGTATGTAGTTGTATGTAATAGATTTGAACAATGCAAAGCTCCTATTGTAATTGTACAATAAAAGCTTTGCATTGTTAAAATCTTAATTGATGAGTTACGTCTTTTAGGCATTTTTGGCGATCGGAGCCGAGCCACGGGTTGACATCGCCGAAGATTCGACCTTGGAGAAAGACTATGTGAACGGAGGCTATCTCGTCAACACTGAGCTGGAAGCTAGAACACACCTCTACGTTGTAAGTAGTGTCCCTTTTTTTATGGTGGGTGGAAAATCATCAAATAACCCCTCCCGCTCTTGGGCAGAGCGAAAGGGAGTGTCAGACTTCTACTGACTAAAAACCACCCATGTTCCTTCTTAGCCCTTCATGTCGAGGCCGCGGTATCTCTTGCGAACAACCCGCAGCTAAGTAGTGTCCCTGGAACCAGTTAATAACTATAGTATCGCTAGCCTACTAATTTGTAGATTTATCAATTTACAGGGCGTAAGGGACAGCCCTAAGCAGACTGGTGAAGTAAATTCAATATGAGCTAAGTTGACCGGTACAATAAATTATTTTAGGGAAAAAATACGTGATATTTGCCGAATCTCACTCAATCTCACGAGGGAGAGAGCAGGGTTCTCTCCCTCGTGAGATTAGGTGAGATTCGTTTCGACTCCCTCTCCCCCTTAAATGTATTTAGTAATAATATAATAATGTTGTTAACGTAATTGTAACGTGTTATATGTTAGGCGGGCGACGCAGCGAGCTACTACAACCAGTGGCGCGACACGCGGCTGCGGGTGGAGCACTACGCGAACGCGGAGGCGCAGGGCTACATCGCCGG
Organism: Diarsia brunnea; assembly: GCA_949774965.1. Taxonomy (NCBI): domain Eukaryota; kingdom Metazoa; phylum Arthropoda; class Insecta; order Lepidoptera; family Noctuidae; genus Diarsia; species Diarsia brunnea. The sequence continues at coordinate 19,921,586 of OX459004.1, read as the reverse complement.
CGCCAACATGGCCGGCCACTGGCTGCCCTGCAACATGGAGCCCAACTACTGGCTGCGGCTCGGCGAAACCTTTCAGATGGAGGTAATGACTGGGGCTTGGCCGATCCCAACACAGCTAAGTATAGGCTAGGCAGATGATTTTATGATGACATTTGAATGTTAACTTTCAGGTGGTCGGTGAGGTAGGTGCTTGCATGCCCATTGTGGGTCTGTTTAAGGAATGCAACGACGAGGAGTCGATCGAAGCCGCAGATAAGCAAATCGCTAAAGAAAATGATAAAAGGATGTGCTATCAAAAAGAGTAAGTAACTCCACCATTTCCTTATTGCCAATGAATTCATCATCATCATTTCAGCCGAAAGACGTCCACTGCTGGACATAGGCCTCCCTAAGTGTCGCCACATTGACCGGTCCCGTGCGTCTCGCATCCAGCGGATCCCCGCAACCTTCACCAGGTTATCGGTCCACCTAGTGGGAGGCCTTCCAACGCAACGTCTTCCGCCATCCATTCTGCGAGCAATGTGCCCTGCCCACTGCCACTTAAGTTTGGCAATTCTTCGGGCTACGTCGGTAACCTTGGTTCTCATGCGGATGTCTTCATTTCCGATTCGATCACGAATTGCCGGAATTAAATTGAACGCGATCAGCTCTTAAAAACCGCGGTTAAGAGCTATCAGTGTCAGTATTCCATTTCGATTACAACATTGACAATTGCTTAGTTTAATTTTGAACGTGGTTTAGATGTCCTGTTGCGAATCAATCATGTTCATTATTTTTCATTCGTGAATTTTGCCGTGAAATCGAGTTTATGTAACTCACAAACAACATCACGTCTGTAATCCCCGAAGGGTTAGGCAGAGGTGTAGCTGATAGTACACCTACAGACCCCACACACTTGCAGTTAATGTAATTAATTAAAAAGTAACTAATGCATATGAACAACTTATTTGAACTTACACTATAGCATAGCGCCATCATGCGTAAGAAAGCGGCTTCCCTACTGCAACGTTTGCGTAGCACTCGGAACAGCATCCTGAAAATGATTGTTGGCCGAGTGGACTGCCCCATCCAAAGGCACTGGGTAAAATTAGGAATAGGTTTATGTTAAATAGAATTAAGTACTAACAACACTAACATAGCATGTAAGTACAGTCTGTTTATAACCACTAACCACTAACTACGTATGGACTAAGGTCTGAAATAAAGATATTTTATTTTATTTATTTATAGCTACCTACTCACACACTGCATGGAATATATTTTTTTCTTTATCTTTTGTGTATTGCTTGATACGTATTAGATATCTGGATAATAAACAATGTATGTACCTACTTATATCAAAGTGTGAAGACAGTACAGAAGTAAAGTTTTTTTTTTGTTTTTTTTTTCAACTTGCCTTGTCAGTCTGTTTGTAAGCATACTGTTATAATTATGAGGGTTTGCGCTAAAGCAAAATTTTTTCAAATGTTCAAAATCCACAGCACGAATTATACGTAGCCTTAAATCATCAAATGACTCCTCCCGCTCTTGGGCCGAGCGGTAGGGAGTGTCAGACTTCTACTGACATAAAACCACCCATGGTCCTTCTTAGCCCTTGTGCCGAGGCCGCGGTATCTCTTTCGAACAACCCGCAGCCCCGACGGGGATTATACGTAGCCTTTAATACATAACCAGCTTAAATTGCTTCAGCTTAATTTGCGACCTTATTAGTATTGTAACTGTGGTCTGCATACCTCATTTGTTGTGCTTCAGCCCCATCGGTACGGAGTACTTCAACCTGTATAAGCGGGGACTGCTGTTCTATCTGCGGGACGAGACCGTGGTAGGCTTCGTGTTCTGGAACCTTCCGCCCGTCGAGGATCGCAAGAGAGTTTGTGAAGAGGTCAGTACATTCAACAACAGTTGCGAGCTGAAAGGCTTCTACTGGGTTAGCTCGTTCCATCGTCGACCTCATCTCGGTCACTAGGACAAGATTGAGGTGGTAAAGATTTGACATTCTTTTGTATGACAAAACTGTCAAAACCTTTACTTAATGATGGCATTAGTAATCATCAAAGCTCTCTGAGACGTTTAATGATTACTTAAGCCATTACTTAGTTAAGATTTTGACAGTTTTGTGAAGGTTTTGTATGTCAAATCGTTACCAAGTGACGGCTTAAGTAATCATTAAATATCTCCGAGTACGGCAGTAAGTAAAGGTTTTGACAGTTTTGTCATACAAAAGTATATCAAATCTTTATTAAGTGACGGCCTAAAGTAATCATTAAATATCTCTGAGTATTGCAGTTAGTAACTTAGTTAGTAGTAATACCCGTCGCGACTGGCAGTGTCGTTATATTTGATGTTTTATAAGTATGTTATGTTGGTTTCCATAGCTGCTCCGCGCAAAGCCTTCGTACCAGGACATCAATGTGCTCGCTGAGCTGCTCGGCTTCCCCGGCACCAAGTGTGTGTACAAGCAGGTCGAACATAAAGTTGCAGGGACGTGCATAACGAGGTCAGTTCACACCTGGGTCCACTTGGTCCCGCTATACTGTGCTGTTCACGTTTTATGTTTGGGACGTCATTGAGGCAGCTGGCGAGAATCGATTCCTTGTTTTAATAGCTTTTACCTATTATCATTGCGACGAACTAAATAATATCTCTAAAATGCAGCCTGTCTATAAGCTGCCCTCTCCAGTGACGCCCTAAGCCAAGGTCCGTATCACTGGGAGTTGCCCTTTGTGCGCTGTCACTAACTGCGGTACTCAGAGATATTTAATGACTCTTAAGCCGTCACTTAGTAATGATTTGACATACTTTTGTATGACAAATCTGTCAAAACCTTTACTAAGTGATGGCCTAAGTAATCATTAAAGCTCTCTATAAGTTTTTACGCCCTGGTTGAGAGTACATTTATTTTTGGTGGGTGGGAAATCATCAGCAAGGATAAGGTAAGGCAGGCAAGGGAGTGTCAGACTCCTACTGACTAAAAACCACCCATGTTCCTTCTTAGCCCTTTGTGCCGAGGCTGCGGTATCTCTTTCGAACAACCTGCAGCCCCAACGGGCTGGCTTGAGATCTTACACTTGTTAGGTACGCAGGGTATGAGGAGTAAAACACACGATGCAGGTAAAGTATGGAATGAATGTATTTTGAGAAATGAATGTCTTATATACAAAAATCACTTACAAAAGTTAATAAATAGTGGGTACATAAAAAAGGTTAGTTAGTATAAATATTGTTAAGTACCCTACGTGCTATATTTATTTGTAGGGATGATAATCCGCTACACACTCAAGCTACCCACATAATTGTCCGGTTAAGCAGAAGCCAGCCTCACAGTTTGACCGGCGAGATGGCATGCAAAAGAAAACGACAAACTAGTGAATTGTTGAGATGGCAACAGTCGGCGATCGTCTATTAATAAATGTATCCCATTTACTCCTATGTTTTGTACGTTTCATGAGCTCGAAAATAGTCGATAGCTAGTCAGGAGCTGAACAGATGCCTTAAACATATTTTACGTAAAAGAAGTGATCTCCACCTTATCTGTTTTTTTTTGTTTCAGGTATAAAACATGGTAAAAAATTCGCAAGAGGAACTACAAGGAAAATTGTCTGTGGGAACATTTTTTTTTTATTATTATACGTTGAGTTAAAACATTGTAGTAATGTGTTTCATTTGAGTTATGCTAGCAGAGTTAAGTAGTCTGGTATAAGATTTAATATCATTTTCACAAACTGAACCTTACTTGGCCTAGTGTCGGCCGAAACCGGGACCAGTATAGCTATTCACAAACAATCGAATCGAAGTCGAATCGATCTTGACACTTTTTCGAGTATTAGATTTTTGGATCGAACGATTGGCAAATGCTATTCACAAATTCGATCATGTGCGTGTGGTGTGAGGGCCCGTTTGTTAAAACTCTGTAAAAATGTGCTTAGGATTTAGTGAACATTCCCCAACAATTGTGAAAGTTGGAATCAGATTTTGTGAAAGTCATATAAGCGAGTTATTGACTGTAAAGTTGGGCCCTCAGTTCGCACATAGAGGACTGAGGGCCCGCCTGTACCTGAAAAACTATGTACACTACAGAAAAAGTCTTTATGCCCAAATCTTACCTAATGCCGAACAAAATTTGTGAAAACAAGATATTATCGCAAAACACTGTCCTACTTTGTAAATCTTCGTTCAAAATGGGCCCTCAATCCGCATACACGTAAAAGTTTGTCACGCAAATAAAATGAATCCATTAACTTACAGCTACTGTTTGAAATCCTATTAGCTACTAAATAAATTGTGAAAATTTGTGAAAGCAAGAACAGATCACCACTTCTTGTTGTTTGAAAGTTATGACCCTGATAAAAATCGGGCCCTCAGTCCTCCATTTTTTTGTATTCTTTTTGTTACTCCTAACGTATGAAAGATAAGCCAAATATAAAACTGTCTCTTTTTGTGAAAAAAATTGTGCAACAAATTCGATACTAGAAAGAAATTAAAAGACCCTTTATTGTATATGAATATTGAATTTTATTTTTCCTTTCTGAATTAGCCAATAGGGTGACCACAATTTATTTTTCATTACTCGTACTCTGAAAGTAAGTCATAACATTTTAATTTTTTGCCATTCATGTACATCAATATCAAACGAGAATTATGAATTGGCCGATTCCTCTGAGTCTATGAAGGATTCAACGGATTCAGTAGTCTTTGGGCTGTCTGATGGAGGGTTTGTATCGACATCGCTATTGGCGAGGGTTTCTGTAATTAAAGTACGGCGATGCCGTAAGAATGACATGTGCAGAGCTTTTGCAGACATTCTTCCATTAATTTCCCGAGACATTTCCATAAATATGGGATTGTTATATTTGATGTCTATTTTCTGCAGATCAGCGATATATTTTGTAAATAATGATATTTGTTCTTCTATAGGAACAGATGGTATGCGTCCTCTTGGCATGGTTATGGGTAACTGTTGGGGGAAAAAAAATACTCTATTATATTGTTGAATACAATTTCCGGTTGGAAGATCGTACTCAAGTTTACTTTAAAAACTGTACAATTTATAAATAAGTGAAGTTGAATTAAACAATTCTTAGAGTGACTATTAAAGTAGACAAGCGCTAATAGATTATTCATGTTAATAAATAAAATGAAACAAAATACAATATATTATATAAATATAATAGGTTAGGAACCTACTTATACAATTATGAGTATGTATCAAAACAAACTTACTGTGAAGATTTATAATTAATACCTGGAATATTATCGTATTTTTATTATATCAAAGATTGTTACAATAATATTATTTTCGTTACTATGGTAATCAGTCTTATATATTAATATTAAGAGAAAAAATGTACCTACATAATGCAAACTTCTTATATTGAATTATAAGAAGTTTGCATTACGTGTAGGTACCATTTTTTCACTTACCTTATAAGCAAAGTTATAAGTTTGATATCTTGACCGAAGACGAGCGAGTGTCATGACCGAAGATGTGCTTGCTTGCGCATTAAAAAGTAATTATTATTTTTATTCTTCACTAGAACTGTTTCATAAAACTTGCCTTAGTGCTTTATCACCTACAACATCCGCTACGCTATCATAAACTATTGTTTAGTAACTACACTAACTATTATAACTATTGTGCATATGTAAACTTACTTTACATACTTTGCAACAGCAGAAGGAACTAAAACATCAGTATCGCCACTAACAAAGTATAAAAAATGAGGGTAAATCAAAATCAATAAAACATTTATTTCAAGTAAAAAGAAAAAGCTAAAATGAAATTATTGTCACCCTACCCGCGACTGTCACAATGACACGCGTACACAATAGAAAAATTGCTGATTTCAGTATCTGTTAAAATTTGTTGTTTTATCGTAATTCTTATTAGTAACAAATAACACCAATTTGTTGCACAATTTTTTTCACAAAAAGAGACAGTTTTATATTTGGCTTATCTTTCATACGTTATGAGTAACAAAAAGAATACAAAAAAAATGGAGGACTGAGGGCCCGATTTTTATCAGGGTCTTATCTTTCAAACAACAAGAAGTGGTGATCTGTTCTTGCTTTCACAAATTTTCACAATTTATTTAGTAGCTAATAGGATTTCAAACAGTAGCTGTAAGTTAATGGATTCATTTTATTTGCGTGACAAACTTTTACGTGTATGCGGATTGAGGGCCCATTTTGAACGAAGATTTACAAAGTAGGACAGTGTTTTGCGATAATATCTTGTTTTCACAAATTTTGTTCGGCATTAGGTAAGATTTGGGCATAAAGACTTTTTCTGTAGTGTACATAGTTTTTCAGGTACAGGCGGGCCCTCAGTCCTCTATGTGCGAACTGAGGGCCCAACTTTACAGTCAATAACTCGCTTATATGACTTTCACAAAATCTGATTCCAACTTTCACAATTGTTGGGGAATGTTCACTAAATCCTAAGCACATTTTTACAGAGTTTTAACAAACGGGCCCTCACACCACACGCACATAATAATCTTTGATGAGTATTTCTAAAATATCCGTCAAGTAACTAAAAATATAATTAAAAACAATTTACAAAAGGTTTTTAATTTTAAATGGATACGCAACGACTCTTGTGTATCGTATAGTACAAAATGGCGTCGTAATTCTAATTCGATTGCACTTCCGATAACAAATAGATGTCGGCAAGATTGATAATCTTCTTCGTTTTTGTGAATAGCGATTTTCGTATTCGATAGTACGATTGGATATGACGGACAATCGAGTGGTTGTGAATACCTATGCAGAGCAGAAGGTTTGGTTGAAAATCTAGCTACAGTCGGACTCCAATACCGTACAAAGGGTTCGTAAAGGTAAAAAGAAACGAATCTATCATACAGGACCATATTTATTATACAATTTGTCTATGTGTTTGACGAGTGGTTCATTGAGTAGGGTCCCGACGTCCTTCGCGAACACAAAGTCTAGGTGGTTGAACTTGGGCCATGCGGCAACGGGTCCCACATCTTCTAGGACACCGTTAGCTTTCAGCTCATCTGCTAACCGCAGTATTTGCTGCAAACAATAAAAAACGTCTTTTAAAAGTTCACGTGGCAATTGCCTCATCGCCGTCAATAATTAGCGAGTAGAGATGAGTTCTCGCTGGAGGTGGAACATTCAGCGAGAAAGTATTATTATTTATTAACGGGATATTTTTAAATGGTAAAGGTATAATTTTTATTTATTTATTTAAACTTCATGTACAAGAGTTAGTGGAGTGCCGTAAGATTTATACCTCGGAATCCAGGGCCGGTCAATGAATCTTCATAAAAACTTTTGGATTGCATTGGTAAAAGCCCAAATAAAGAAGTTAAAAAAAAAAAATTGCGCGCTCTTCTTTTTTTTTTTCTTAATTCAACAATGTACTGAAAAAAGTAGAGGGACAAGGAAAGAAAAAATGTTTAGAGCTAATAAATAATATTTTCACCGTAGCTTTAATGTTAATTTATTAATATTTCGCAAAAAATAACGAGTTACAACAAAAAAAAAATTAAAACGTATCTATTTAATACCTTTATACGAGCAATTCTTGTAATATAGTATTTATCTGAATCTCGGATACGGCTCCAATGATTTTCATGAAATTTAGTATGCAGGGGGTTTTAGGGGCGATAAATCGATCAAGCTAGGTTTCATTCCCAAAAAACACGATGTACCAAAACAACCAAGCAAGTTTCGATCGTGTGGTACTATACATTAGGACGCCACTGAAGGGGGGGCAGCAAAGAGACAGGCTGAATCTGAGAGAGTTTATTTAAGGGCTGGTTTAATACTAGTGTTTCAGCATCGCAGGCTGGCTCTAGCAAGGGTTAGACCGCGGCTGCGCGATCTGAATGACGGATATCTGTATTTTTTATTTCTAAGTGTACTGGTTTCCCTATTACTTTGAGCTCCGTATCCCACAGGAGGTGCACTTAGCGATTAGTCACTTATAGTATATCAGTTACTAGCTTATGACCGCGGCTTCTCCCGCGTAGAGTTCGATAATGGCCCCGCGGATCATACTACCGAGATAAAATTGTATACTACGTTTTAATCCAGGTTGTAAACCATCTTTAATAAGCGATATTTTTCCACCAAATCCGTTCAGTAGATTTTGCGTGGACGAGTTTCAAACTCTCGCAATTATAATATAAGTAAGATATGCCTCTGGCAGGAGGCCTTAAACTCAGGGCATCCACAAGACTGTTTTTTATTTAGAATGCTTTGGTGACAGCGATGCAGCGGTACTAATCCTTCACCAACAATACACCAATAATGTTAAAATGTATAGTACCTGGATGACCGAAATTTGTTTGGTTGTTTTGGTAAATCGTGTTTTTTTTTAATTGAAACCTAGCTTGATCGATTTATCGCCCCCAAAACCCCCTGCATACTAAATTTCATGAAAATCGTTCGAGCCGTATCCGAGATTCAGATAATACTATATTACAAGAATTGCTCGTATAAGGTATTAGATAGATATGTACGTTAAATTTTTTTTGTTGTAACTCGTTATTTTTGCGAAATATTAATAAATTAACATTAAAGTTACGGTGAAAATATTATTTATTAGCTCTAAACATTTCTTCTTCCCTTGTCCCTCTCATTTTCAGTACATTTTTAATTTAAAAAAAAAAAAATAAAGAGCGCGCAAATTTTTTTTTTTAACTTCTTTATTTGGGCTTTTACCAATGCAGTCCAAAAGTTTTTATAAAGATTCATTGACCGGCCCTGGATTCCGAGATTTTACAATATTTATGCCTTACGGCACTCCACTAAGTGGTACATAGGCGGACTTAATGCCACAAGGCATTCTCTACCAGTCAACCTTTGGGTCAAATAGGACAGCACTGTGGTAGAGTACAAAAAAAAATGATAAGGATAAAACCATTTTGTAAACATAATACATAAACAGGTGCATATACAGATAGAATTAAGTAAACTAATAGACATTTTTAATACATACAGTTAAAAAAACGAGAAACCTTACAATAATTACCTACTAAGACTAGTATGTGCGTGTCCCTTTGTTAAAACTCTGTAAAAATGTGCTTAGCATTTAGTGAACATTCCCCAACAATTGTGAAAGTTGGAATTAAATTTTGTGAAAGTTGGAATTAAATTTTGTGAAAGTCATATAAGCGAGTTATTGACTGTAAAGTTGGGCCCTCAGTTCTCACATACAGGATTGAGAGATTGATAGATATAGATATATTATAGATTGAGAGCAATTCAGTCCGATTTCAAAAAGTATTTCCAAACTTCTTTAAGCACAGCAGAACACATTAACTCTAATTGAATGCAGAAAAATGAATGCTGTGCAAAAAAACCAATTAATTAACTAAACGTGTCCTACAAAAACAACTAAAAAAGCACACAAAACGTGATGGTTTTTTTTTATCGAATTCAGACTAAAAATGTTGTTCGTACATCGGAAAAATACCAATTTTGTATCCAAAATACTAACTTGTACTCTAAATTGTTCAGGTTATGTTAGGTTTTTTGTTGCTTATCGTGAGTACATTTCCACAGACACGTGAGTCCATAATTATATTTTATTTGGTTAGATTATGTTTGTTATCTGTTCAGTAAAACAGTTCCACCATTACCATTAAACAGTATATTGAATTTGATTTATTTAGGATGCAAGTCAGTATTTTTGGTTAACCTTTGTAATATTTTGTTTGAAAAAAGGGAATATTCAGAAATCGGTTTAAATACATGCCATTTTTAATGTATCTCCATCATTTTTGTGTGTGTTTTTTTTTTGTGATAAGATATGTCAATAAGCTCGGCCCCAATAGGGTAGTTGACAAAACTATCTAATTAGTCCGTCAGATAGATTTCCAAAAAATATTGGACACATTTTTTTCTCTTTTCACATAAACAAAAAATGAAGATGATACAGTGCTTCGAAAAATCGTGTGACATCACAGTTTGGTAAATATTTTACTAAAATGTGACGTCCCACGCACCTTTGACACGTTTTATTTTCGTCAATTGTTATTAATTTGATATAACAAACAACACGTATCCAACATTATTTGTCGATAATCTAACAGACCGACTCATATTTTTTTAGTCAGGAAACATCCGTATTACTTGAGGATTTGGCAAAATGTTGCTATAGGGGGTTGCTACGGGTAGGGTAGGGTGTGGATAGGGGGGGGGTTGCTAGGGTATGAAGATCAGGGTGTAAAGTTTTTCATCCCCCACAAGAAAAAGGAAGGATACTTCTATACGGTCTTAAGTCGCGGATAACTTTAATAACGCGAATCAGAGAATTTTGATGTTAGATCTTCATTTGTGTCATGGATGGAGGTGTAGTACTTTTTGTCGTGTACTCTACAATGTGAATATAAACTGCATCTACTGGAGAGGTTGTCCTTTGCCCGACCGGGGAATCGAACTCAGGATCTCATGCTCAGCAGTCGCGCTTGCCTTGACCTTTAGGGTGCTGGGCTGCGGGTTGTTCGCAAGAGATACTGCGGCTTCGGCACAAGGGCTAAGAAGGAACATGGGTGGTTTTTAGTCAGTAGAAGTCTGACACTCCCTTCCGCTCTGCCCAAGAGTGGGAAGGGTTATTTAATGATTTCCCACCCCAAAAAAGAAAAAACAGGCACTGCGTATTTTCTACGGCTTTGTACGCGCTTCAAACGAGTTTCGAACGCGCTTCACACGCGCTTTTGTATCTATAAAAAAGCAAAAAGCGGCTCCATAGTAAATACGCCGTGTGCCAGGGGCCTTATGTCAACGAGACGTCGTTTTCGACTTAATGTTATCAACTTCTGTAACTAAGCTTTCCAAATCCAAAACGCCAGCCAATTTACTAATGGCATTACTTTTGCCCCATCTTGTACACCATCCATGCGTGTTATCAAATAAATAAAACTGAAAACTTACCGACTTCTCAGTGAGCTGGTCATTCTCTCCATAAAGTATAGAGGACGGAATTTTGACATTACTTATATTGTACGGTACGACAGGTCCGTACAAACCGCCACTGAATGTAGTGAACACGCCTGAAAATGGAGACACATGCATTTTAAAACTGGGTTAAAACAATTGGGTCACAAGTATGACAATTCTGGGGCAAATTAGGGTGTAAATGAAAAGACCAAGTCTGGATGCAATACACAGCTGACTTTCCATGTAACATGGCCGTAGGAGCCAAAGACCGATTAATGTCTTTCTATGATAAGGTAGATAACTAAAAAAAACTATTAAAAAACAAGTCCGTCAGATAGATTTCCAAAAAAATATTGGACACGTATTTTTTCTTTTTTCATGTAAAACAAACAATGAAGACGATACAGTGCTTTGAAAACTGTGACGTCATATTCTAAGACATTAGTATGACATTTTTTACCGGTGAGTGACGTCACAACCCCCTACTCAAATCTTTAACGCGTTGTATCTTCGTAAATTTTTATTGATTTGACAAAACAAAAAATACGTATCCAATATTTTTCGACAATCTAACAGACGGACTAATTAGAATCATATTTTTATAAGCCAGTAAACATCCCTATTGCAATGTATGTAATGTGTAATTTTGGACCAGGGTTCGAACTGTCGTCGTGTCTGTAAGGACTTTTTTAATAACTTTATTTCTCTAGCGCTCTACAGTCTTAGCTGTTAGGTAATAGCTCAAGCAATCCCTGGAAACAACTAGTTACATCCCATTGCCCACAATTTTCGGTTTTAAGTTTATAGATAGTAAGTAGATACGTACCATTGATAGCGATTTTTCCGAAATGCTCTAAAGAACCCCACGCCAACGGTTGTATTCTGTACAAATATACTGATGCCACGTCCTGAAAGTCAACACCAAAAATATTACAATGTCTGCTATCATCTGCCTGAAAGACTGCACGTATTTATTTCTACATCATTTTCACATATATAGGGTGTAAAAGTACCCTTAACGCAAACGAAGGGCACTTGTTCTCCCCACCACTGCGATCATTTTTTTGTTCTAGACCATACCTGGGAACCTCCTAGTTACGGAGATATTGCGGGTCAAAGTTCCAAATTTTACATAGCTGTTTTTGTAAATACTAGTTTTCCAGGTTATAACTTAAATTACCTCCACAACCCGTTTACTATTCAAAGCATCCACTAGCACAATGTGATTTTTGATTAAAAAAAAAAGTCGTTTCCCAGCAAAAAAAATGCGTAGGGGTACTAAGTTTGATGTACAGAATGCTTGGTTGACGGGTGTGTGATGGGTTGATTTACACCCTGTATGTGTAATCAAGATTTTGTAACAATATTTTGATTTAAAAGAACCTATAGAGTTTCTTGCCCATTCTTCTCCATAGAGATGTACGCTTTAGAATGGGCAGCTTATTTCACAAGTTATTAGGCCTTGTGACCGTGAGAGTAGCGCCGCTTTCTTTGTTTTTCTGACACTCAGAAGTGCCTGTTATCATCTAATTGAAATACATGCTTTGAGTTTGAGTATAAATTAGTGTAGAAATTAAAGTGTAGTAGGATTGTAAATATCCGTACCGGGTCATGTTGCTCTATGTCATCTCCAACCAAAGCGTAGACCAACGTCGTGCAGAGGTCAGTCTCCGGCTGCTTCTGGTTACAGAAGTTCGCCTGGATGGTTTGCAACAATTGCGGCATCACTGCCAACCAGCCTCTGGCTTTGAACACTTTCTGTAAACATTGAGAATTAATTTTCGCGACGGCGCGGTTGGCGTAGTGGCTAAGCGATTGGACTGCTGCGCTGCGTGTCGCGGGTTCGATCCCCGCACGGAACACATATTTGTATGGCCTGCAGGTAGTTGTTTCGGGTCTGGGTATTTGTGTATGTGATTTTATATGTTTGTGAACGCACCCACGATACAGGAGAAATTCCTAGTGTGGGGCACCGTTTTTTAAAAAAAAAAAAAAAAAAAAAAAAAAAAAAAAAAAAAAAAAAAAAAAAATATAGAATGATAAATCATGTTTATTTGCAAATAACGTTTTTAAAAACTCTTACGCGTCAGACTAGATGGGGCCGGTTTTTCTCTGAGAAGTTACAGCCGAAACAAAGTCATGGTCTTTCTCTCTCTCTCTCTCTCTCTCTCTCTCTCCCTCTCTCTCTCTCTCTCCAGACAAGTAATGTTAGTATACTCACATGAAGACAATGCAGATTAATGTCTGAGATGGTCTTTTGAAGAAATAACCACACAATGGAGAGTGTACCCGTCCAGTCAGTGCAAGCATTCGTCAGTTATCGTGTAGCTCGACTTATAACTCAAGGACCTCAACGTCACGACGAACAATAGCAAAGACAGGGCCGTTGGGTCTTGGGGAGGGCGTACTCTGCCAGACAATCGTTGAAACCAATGGGATATAAAAAGAAAAAAAAAAAAGATCCACATGGTCCTCTCATTCACAATCATCATCTTCCTGCTCTTATCCCATTCTATTTGGGGTCGGCGCAACACGTTTTTTTCTTCCATTCTTCCCTGTTACACGTCAAGGTGGCATTTATTCCTTTCTCATTCATATCATTCCTCACACAATCCATCCATCTTTTCTTTGGCCTTCCTCTCCCTCTCCATCCATCAATATTTATATCCATCACTTTTTTAGTCACATGCGTTACATCCCTCCTCATTACATGACCATACCAAGATAAACGACTTCCTTTCAATTTTTCTGTAACAGGTGCCACTTTCAAACTTCCTCTAATATACTCATTCCTTACTTTATCTATTCTTGTCACTCCGCACATCCATCTCAACAATCTCATCTCCGCCACATGCAATCGTTTTTCATCCATCTTTTTCAAAGCCCAGCACTCTGATCCATACAGTACGACATGCATTACTCTCATTCACAATAATCAAACAAAATGAGAAATAAAATATTCTCAAGAAAACGGAAAGAAGATAGGTGTAGGTACCACGCTTGTTTTTCTCTGTTTTATTTTAGTGAAATAAAACCAAATAGTTTGGAGCTGAACCATGTAATTCAAAACGAAAGATTTGATCAAGAAACTAAACTTTTAGCTTTGTTACCTACGTGACTAGTTTTCTGCATAATTAAGATTTTGTTTTTGCAAAAGTCGGCCTAAATCGGCTCGTAGTTGTTTTTATCAATTTATCCTTATTCACTTACCGGTGAACACATTTAAAATGTTCCTATCAAAAGCGATGTCAAAATATGTAGGTAAAGTATGTGAATGCGTGTCTCAGTGGCCCCGTATCTCAAAGTCCTATTAGAAAAATGTCTTATTATTACGATTATCGAGTTTTCAGTCGTTGCTTACCGGTAGCTCCATAGTATTCAACATCACAGACGCCATCGTTTTTAAAGTATCTAAATATACAGCTGGTGCTAAACCCATGAAGGCTATCAGCTTGTCATTGTACTCTGGTCTCTCAGACATCATGGTGAAGAAGGTGGTGGTGCCCATGGAGTAGCCCAGATACATGATCTTGTCCAGGCCTGTGACGTTCAAGACTCGGTCGATCATCGCCGGAGCGTCGTATTTGCCATGTTCGTGGAAACTGGAAGTGGGTAATACTTTAATGAGTCAGATGAGAAAGATTGGCTTTCGTTTAGGAGATCTACCATGTCTACACCCACTGTACACTTAGTAGACCGGACTATTATAAATCGGACTATTGAGCAGCCAAAAGAAGTATACACGTAGGTACCTGAACCCGGGACTGCGGGTTGTTCCCGTCGGGGCTGCGAGTGGTTCGCAAGAGATACCGCGGCCTCGACATAAACGGCTAAGAAGGAACATGGGTGGTTTCTAGTCAGTAGAAGTCTGACACTCCTTCCAAGAGCGGGGTTATGTGACGATTTTCCGACCGCCAAAAAAAAAAAAAAACTTAGGTAGGTAGGTACCTGAAGTTCCAAAATTTCTTGTCATTCTTAGTTAGGTTCGTATGCGACGTGTACACGGTACCTCTTAGGTTTGCTAGCCACACGTCATACCCTGCATCAGCTAGAAAGTACGCTGAAACATAAAGATGGATTTAAGCACATAAGTTCTTTTCCTCTCGCATTTGAGATTTTGGGAGATAAATCATCTGTTTTGCCATCATAGGACTTATAACTGGCAAAATATGATCCTTCCGGTACACAGAATGAACGCCATGCTCCCGACCAGGCGATGTCCCACTTGCTAGTGTCCGAAGTGTCCCAGCACCTGCACTTTAGAGGACCTAAAACGTCACAGACGCCGTCATAAACATTCTAGACCCTAAAAATTTAAATATGTCAAACCAGCGATACGAAGAAAAATAAAAACTGGCGTAATGTAAGTACATCTAGTATAAGGGTGGCGTTTATATGTTTATCTTATTTGATAGTGTTAGCGAGACGATTGGGACGCGTACCACGAGGGCTGGTTCGAGGAGGCACAGGAAAAGAGCTCTTAGAACGAATTGGGGGAGGCCTGTGCACAGCAGTGACACAGTTCCTATTGGTTATACTATCCATCCAACAGTACCAAACTTACCAAGGCTTCTCTTAGGTCCCATGATCACAAAGTCCCCACTGCAGCCGCCGAAACCGTGCACGACGAGGACAGCCTTCTTTCCCTTAGGGTTGAGTTCTCCGGTCCGTCTGGCAGAGCGCCTGCCTGCCGGGATCCTGTGCATCTGCAGGATGTAGCCATCTGATGTTGTGACACGGTGCTTCTCCAATGGGTAGCCTGCAGCTCTGATGAGGCTTGGCTGTGGATGATGAGGACAGTTTCAGAAATGGGAAAATCTTTGTAATACAAAGGTTCTTATACAGAAGTGCCATAATTAAGTCGATCATCATCAGCCTATAATGTGTGTGCCTCCACTCTAGGAGAGGGATAGGCTATAATCCACCACGCGTGCCCAGTGCGGATTGGCAGATGTCACATATTTTCGAATTTTTTTCGGTTCTAAGACATGCCGGTTTCCTCACGATGTTTTCCTTCACCGTTTTGAAAGTCGGTATACAACTATTATCTAAAGTAAAAAGTTTTTTTTTTTTGGGGGGTGGGAAATCATCATATAACCCCTCCCGCTCTTGGGCAGAGTGAAAGGGAGTGTCAGACTTCTACTGACTAAAAACCACCCATGTTCCTTCTTAGCCCTTCATTTCGAGGCCGCGATATCTGCGAACAACCCGCAGCCCCGACGGGCGTCGGCCCTTGCCGGACATGGAAGGGGCCCCCATGTTGCTGACATCTCCTTGAGGCGCGCGTGGAACATGAACGCGCCGTCGACACGGCCTGTCTTCGTCGTAAGACGGACGGACGGCGTGCTTACCCATCACTCACCGTACACATGCCCGCGTCTACGGTGGCCGGAAGCCATCACGTGGCCCCCGACGCCCGGATCGCCTCCCGCGGCGGCTGGGACGAGAGGTTTTCTCCCTCTCACGTTCTAACACCTCCTTCGCTAGCATTTCGCAAGTAACATAAGCTCACGCCTGTAATTCCCGAAGGTACAAGCCGAAGGTGTGCTCGGTTGATGGTAATAGGCTCACCCCCTATTACAAGGGACTTGACCATAACTGGCGAAGTGAGGGAGTACTATTCAGTACACCTATGCCTAACCCTTCTTTTTATAACAGGCTTGATGTTAACGTTAATTCTTTACGTACAAAGTCGTCCCCTTGCATACTTAAAGTAATTGATATAACAATCTATTTTCCACCTATTACTGCGATGAATCGATCTTCATTATGGCTAATGACTCGGTACACGTGATTCTACGATAACCAGCTGATCTCTGCAATTTATTGTGCCTAGGAAAAGAAATTGCTTTATTTAATGAGGTCGTTTATTAGGGTTCCGTACCTCCAAAGGAAAAAACGGAACCCATAAAGAATCACTCATGTGTGTCTGTCTGTCCGACCATTCCCCCCCCCCCTTATCTCCGAAACTACTGAGCCCAACATTTTGAAAAAAATACAGAAATTAGTTCAACACTTATAGATAACAGGAAAATCTATAAGAGTCTTTGGCCCTAAAATAACATGGAAAATCTTTCAATATCAACTACAATGGTACGGAACCTTTTTTAACCGGAGGAGCTCGTGGCTTAATAAGAACTGCCACTCGGGTTGATCTTTAGGTAAAGCTGTGCTTGCCTAGGTCGGTCTGTGGATGGGTGACCGCCCGACATACCGAGTTCCCTCCGTGCCTCGGAAAGCACGTTAAGCTGTTGGTCCCGGCTGCCATATATAGATCTTTGGCAGTCGTTACAGGTAGTCAGTGACCTGAAATTCTGACATCCAGTTTTACCAAAGAGTATCGTATTACCTAGTATTAACTGGGTTGTGGAGGTCTGATAGGCAGTCGCTCCATGGAAAATACTGGTATTCAGCTGCATCCGGTTAGACTGGAAGCCGACCCTAACATAGTTGGGAAAAGGCTAGGCAGATGATGATGGTACGGAACCTTTTATGTACAAGTCCGACTTGCACTTGGCCAGTTTTTTTTTCTTGGTTTTGTTTTTTCAGGCATGTGGTGGCGTCCTATTATTCTCTTATTTTAGTTTTTATCTCATGGTACTTGAGGAGCTCGTAGCTTAATAGGAACTGCCACTCGGGTCGATCTCTAGGTAAAGCTGTGCTTGCCTAGGTCGGGCTGTGGATGGGTGACTACCCGACATACCGAGTTTCCTCCGTGCCTCGGAAAGCACGTTAAGCTGTTGGTCCCGGCTGCCATATATAGATCTTTGGCAGTCGTTCGTATATCGTATCGTATTACCTAGTATTAACTGCGTTGTGGAGG
Organism: Diarsia brunnea; assembly: GCA_949774965.1. NCBI lineage: Eukaryota > Metazoa > Arthropoda > Insecta > Lepidoptera > Noctuidae > Diarsia > Diarsia brunnea. The sequence continues at coordinate 19,903,849 of OX459004.1, read as the reverse complement.
TCAGATAGGCAGTCGCTCCATGTAAAATACTGGTATTCAGCTGCATCCGGTTAGACTGGAAGCCGACCCTAACATAGTTAGGAAAAGGCTAGGCAGATGATGATCTGGTACTTGGGATTGGCGTTAGACAGGGTGTAAATGGACCCAACGTAGTTAGGATAGAGGGAAGACAGAAAATGATAGATGCTCTTCAATAATTTCTTATTTCATTGATCCTTTGTCATTCATTCGACACAACCATCACAATTTTCTCACCCTTTTGTTGAACGATGTAACATTTTAACTGTCAAACGTACAGTTGTTAGAAATAAGGTGTTTATTGGCTATAAGAATATATTGTAAGAAATGAGATTCACTTGTGAGATGTTATTTATATAAAGAATGTTTTATGAATGCGATGAATTTAGTACCATTTTCAACGATTTTTAGTGTTTTAACCGACTTACACTAATAGTAACTGCAAAGGAGTTTCCCTTTGCAGTTACTATTATGAATTGGCACTTTGTGAAACCATTTTACAAATTATTCTTACTTGTCATTATTCTTCATACAATCCATCGTTTCTTTACTGTTCCCACTCTTATTGTCATCCACATTCATACTTAAAACTTTACTCAAAATATTAAATACATTAAAACTATTGACTTCTTGATGTAGGGTGTGTAAACATACAAAATTTTACAGGGCCCTTAGCGTGTAGCTAAGTGCGTGTTTACTGCGTACTTAAAAATAATTTATGGTTAACTAAAAATAAATAGCCGGTTATAAGCTCGTAAAGTATTATATAGTAAATGTTTATTAGATAAAGGCTGTTTTATATCACGCTGATTGATTAATTGTAGTAGATTATACACAAACTATGGCTGCTTTCGTACCTATAATTAGACATAATATAACATCACGCCTATAATCCCCGGAGGCAGAGATGTATCTGATAGTACCTACACCCACATTTCGCCAGTTAAGTTTAAGTCCAGAGTACTCCAGAGTGCGAGCCTATTGCCATCAACCGGGCTGAAATTCAGACACAGTAGCTTTTTTTTTGTTTTTTTTTTTTTGGCGGTTGGATCATCGAATAACCCCTCCCGCTCTTGGGCAGAGCGAAAGGGAGTGTCAGACTTCTACTGACTAAAAACCACCCATGTTCCTTCTTAGCCCTTTATGTCGAGGCCGCGGTATCTCTTGCGAACATCCCGCAGCCCCGACGGGACAGTAGCTGCTACTGAGAAATTCCTGATGTAAAAACCCAATTGCACTTTTCCTGACCTAGGAATCGAACCCAGCACCTTATACAGCAGCACCTTGCACAGCAGCACCTTGCACAGCAGCACCTTGCACAGCAGCACCTTGCACAGCAGCACCTTGCACAGCAGCACCTTGCACAGGAGTCGCGCTTGTGACCACTACACCAACAGGGTAGTCTAGACGAGTTTGTAAAAACTTGCACATAGACCGCGGCCTCGACACAAAGGTCTAAGAAGGAACATGGATGGTTTTAGTCAGTAGAAGTCTGACACTCCCTACCGCTTTGCCCAGTGGGAGGAGTCATTTGATGATTTCCCATCTCACGAAAAGAAAAAAAGATGGTTGACCCAAGACGACAGCGACAGCGTTCTGGACTGTTAATGTAGGAAGTGCTTTAAAAGCATCGTGTTTTTAGAAACGCGTTTCAGAAATTTATGAAGCCAGGTCAAGAGTAAACAAAATGGTAATAATACCAGTGACCGAGCGAAGTAATACTAATTTAGAGCAGTATAATTAATTACACAAGTCCACATTTTGAACCTACTAGGTGGCTATCGCGCATTACCAGTTCAGTCAAGGCTAGGAAAGTCGTCAGGGACCTGTCTTAGTACGCACATGATCATCCCATCATAACATCACCACTGTCATCGCCGAATGTGTATCAATATATACACCCGTATGACGTCAATTCAGCATCATGATCTCTCAACATTATTTCCAGATAAAAGCTCGCTGTTGACATGTTAACAAATTATCTCCGAAGTTTAAAATATATATTTTTTTTTGTATGATCGAAATTATCAAGGCTACGACTCGGAGGTCGGTTTAATAATATATTAATATTAATTTTAATAATTTTTTTCCGGTTTAATAATTATTTTTAGACCCTTATGCATGGTACAGTCAGCATCAGAAGTAGATTAACACTACTCAACGTTTCAAAGCAGGTTTATTAATAAAAACTTGTTAGATAATACTCTAACAAGTTATTGAGGAATTAGGATCATTTTGTAGAATAATCTTCTAAAATATGAAAAACAATTAATAGCTGGAGTCCTGTATATCCAATAATTAAAATTCCGAAATGTTAAGCTACTTCTGCTGCTGACCGTACATGGCACCGAAGAAGCTAAAGCTTTTGAGTCTTAAGAAGCCCAAAATGTATCAAGCGGAAACGGAAATCTTCTATACAGCATGTACCCAAAACTGTGTGGTCCTTCCACCTGATACTGATACCATTTTTTATTTTTTTTGGGGGTGGGATATCATCAAATGACTCCTACGGCGGTACGGAGTGTCAGACTTCTACTGATTAAAACATCCCATGTTACTTCTTAGCCCTTTGTGTCGAGGCCGCGGTATCTCTTGCGAACAAGAAGAAGTTAAAGCTCTTAATAAAGAAGTTAAGATCACTTTTTTTTTTTTTTGGGTTGTGGGAAATCATCAAATAACCCCTCCCCTCTCTTGGGCAGAGCGAAAGGGAGTGTCAGACTTCTACTGACTAAAAACACCCGTGTTCCTTCTTAGCCCTTCATGTCGAGGCCGCGGTATCTGCGAACGACCCGCAGCCCCGGCTGATACTGACCCTCAAATCGAACAGTTTCTCGATGGATAATTAGCTGTCCCATACATTTGGGATGAGTAAGTATTGTGTGATATAGCAGCAGATATAGCTCACCAATATTTCGAGGACCTAAGGACCAAATAGGATGGATGGATTGTGTGAGGAATGATATGAAGGAGAAAAGAGGAAATGATAGCGAAATTGACATGGGAAATGGAAGACAGAAATCAGTTGCGTCGACCCCAAATAACACGAGACAAGGGCAGGAGATGATGATTACCGAATTATACATTGGCCCTCAAGAAATTCCACCGTGTAGAACTGGATATATGCAGTAATAAACTAATAGTCCGGTGAAATTAAACATAAAAATAGTGATCAATAACAAAAATTCCGTCCGACAGAGCTAAATTCTAAAAAAGTGCCAAAAGTAACAACAACAAAAATGTATGGAATATTTTTTGTTTCTGATAATAAATGAATAATAATAATAATAAAAGTCAGTGATCCCATGGGTGTTAAAAAAGCTATTCAAGAGCAAAGTCAACATTTTCGGTTTTTCGAAAAGGCACTTTTTTTTTTAAAGACGTTGCACCACACTAGGAATTTCTCCTGTATCGTGGGTGCGTTCACAAACATACAGGGTGTAAACGAACCCTTCACGCATCTGTCAACCAAGCATTCTGTACATCAAACTAAGTACCAAGTAAGCAAAATTTTTTGCTGGGCAATGACTTTTTTTTTTGGGGTCAAAAATCACATTTTACGGTAAAACTCAAAGTAGCACTCTTAAAACATTGTGCTAGTGGATGCTTCCAATAGTAAACGGGTCATGGAGGTAATTTAAGTAAAGTTAAAACTTGAAATACTAGTATTTACAAAAGCAGCTGTGAAAAATTTGGAACTTTGACCCCCAATACCTCCGTAACTAGGAGGTTCCCAGGTATGGTCTAGAACAAAAAAATGATCGCAGTGGTGGGGAGAACAAATGCCCTTCGTTTGCGTTAAGGGTACTTTTACACCCTATATAAACTAACATACACAAATACCCAGACCCGAAACAACTATCAGCAGGCCATACAAATATTTGTTCCGTGCGGGGATCGAACCCGCGACACGCAACGCAGCAGTCCAATCGCTCAGCCACCGCGCCAACCGTGCCGTCGTTTTCTACTGGTTTTTCAGTCTGTTAATTTATCTCTGTCGGAATTTTTGTTATTTCAAATAACAAAAATGTCTATTTCGACCGGTCTATAGGTGAACGTATTGCTAGACCAGAGGTTCCCAAACTTCTATTTCTTGTAGACCACTTTCAAAATTTTCTGGTTTCGGTGGACCCCTGGTGCATTTCTTACAAGTCCGAGGACATAAAAAGAAAGGCAAGTATGCAATTTTATTTTATGGCACTATCTGTTAGAATTGCATTGCTTTTTCGCATTGCATCTTTGCAAAAGATTTTTTGTAAAAAAATCTGAAAATGTAAACTTTATATCTTTTTTTTTTTTGGCGGGTGGAAAATCATCAAATATCGGGGTCCCGCTCTTGGGCAGAGCGAAAGGCCCTGAGAGTCCACCTGGACCACTTTGGGAATCACTGTGCTAGACAAATATTATTACAGTGTGGATGAATATTTAAAAGATGTTAATATTAGAATTTGGTCTTTTTTTTCTATGATTTTTAATTTTATTGGCATTTTATTGGTCAATGACCTCTGTTATTTTCAAATTTTAATTTACATTTTATGTGTTTTTTTTTATGTCAATTGACATTTTATATTCGTAATTAAGATTGGCTTTTTGTTTTTAATTTGTATTTCAGAAAAGACAAAACAACTTATGTTGAAGATCCTTAATGTTGATAGTTATGTTTAACAAATAAATGATTATAATTATGTAATTGCAAAATTAGTCAGTGAAATCACTGTTTAAATAGTATCCCTGAGCTGGTTATATCACCTAGAACCAGACCTTTATTACTATCTATATTAACTACTAACCGAAATACCTTGACATCACTAAACGTGGCTTGTAGTTTTAGCATCAAGTTGTCATTAAAGCTCTACGCTAAGTGCGAATCGATTTGAAAATACTACCGATTACATAACAGTACCTATTAACAAAGATGTTTGAGGTTTTAAAGTTATTTACTACTCTATATTTGTGTATAAACTCGCAAAGGACAAATTATAGCGTGATGGATAACAGGAAAGCATAGATGGATGAAATGGCGACAGGTCACTGGAACAACTTGCGGCCCACGGATACCCCTCCAGTCAGAGGGGAAAATATACAAAGTCCTGTCGTATTGTATAAAAAAAGATTATATGTAGTTGAGAAGAGAATGTTGAGGTGGATGTGTGGTGTGACAAGAATGGATAAGATAAGGAACGTGTATATTAGAGGAAGTTTAAAAGTGGCGCCAGTTACAGAAAAGTTAAAAGGGAATCGACATGTTATGAGGAGGGATGAATTATGGACATGTTATGAGGAGGGATGAATCACGTGTTACCAAAAGACTGATGATGATGGTTAACAGGAGAACATGTGAGCAAAAACCTGGCGTGGCGCCCCCAAGTAATAGGTACGAGACAACAGGTGATGATGAGGTACCCAGCGTAGATCAGTTAATTATTACACATACTTGAGACACGTAATCTCTAAAAGTTTTGGGAAAATGGGAGCAAAAGCAATAAGAACTCTGTTTTTTGTTTACATAATATTTACTCAGAAAAATGATGAATCCTAACCATTTATATACACTACTACTACGATACTAAACACTTTTTCGATTAAAACTATCACAGCTAAGTAGGCTTGTTTAGAGTAATAGTCGACCAACTTATGAAGTATGCAGTACGTTTTAGGAAAATGTGATAAAATGAAAGAATATATAGAATGAGAGAATGAGTTAATCCACCGCACCGCTCCAGTGTGGGTCAGTAAATGTTAAATGTCTTCGAAGTTTTACCCGACTGCGGCGAAGCCCAAAAGGAAGGTTATTGGTTGGGGGTCTTGCCGGTTCCCTCACGGTGTGGTGTTTTCATTCATTGTTTTGCACTAAATCCTAATTATTTTTCTAAAATAAAAGTAGCCTAGTAAGACTTTATAACATCAGCTATGGCCAGTAAAAGACCCGACAAATCGGTCCAGCCGTTTCAGAGATTAGCCGGAACAAACAGGCATAAAGACACATAATTAAAAAAAATATATTTTTGCTCTCACTGCCGTAAACATATATTTTCTTATGTATTCAGTAAATACCTGTTATTTTAATACCAACAGACACTTCAATTTTATTTATTTGCATATAAGTATAGATTACGATTAATCAATAGCGTTAATTGATAGAGTCATTGTGGTTGGTCACGGATAAATAGTTCGTCGAGCATTTATCGTTAATGAGAGTGTCACTTTTTATTAATGGTCTGCGGATTGAACCCGGAATTATACGTGTTATCTAGGGACACGGCAGTGCCCCCGCCAAGTCGAGCAAAAAAGCAGCACGGCCGTACCATCCTTTTCTAGAAACTGTGCAGGCCATTTTCGACCCCCCTAATAACTTCGTTGTGAATAAAACTAGCAGTCTGAATTGTCAAATTTTATTCAATTTAAACCAACAGTTTAAGAAATGTAAATAGTCAAAGTTTCTTATTAATTTTGTCACTCTCTCACTCACTCACTAACTGACCGATCATCAAAACTTTAAGGCACTTCTAGCAGACATAGATGCTTCAAATTTATAATACAATTAGTGTTTAAATCAAGGAAAACCTTCCAAACCAAGGGACCTTCTGTATTAAGTTATTACGTAATAAGCCAACCTAACAACATTGTATAGTGACCATCAATATTGAAATTCTTTTATTTTTTAAATTAATAGATTGACTTGGCCATTGCATGAGAACACGATGTATATCACAAGTAATACATATTAATTTAAATTAGACTGTTAAACAATATATTTTACGGTACACAACATTTTACGGTAGAAGAACTGAGTTGTGAGACTTGGTTTTTTTTAACCGACTTCAGAAAGGACTTGATATTTCTTGAAACTAAGTTGCAATGTCTCTTATTAGCCTACTGTTTTACATACAGCCTTCAAAACTGGAAGATAGCGATCAGTCATAAAAAAAAATACTTATAATATGTAGTTGTAAAACCAGTAAAGAAATCATTAAAATAAAATGTCAATAAAAATCATGCCACCCATATCTTTGTCATGTCTTAAGTAACTACAATCTTTGTCATTCCACGTTCAAGGAAATAAAAATATGAGCACCCATACATAAAAACGGATGCGTGATACAAATTTGAATGCGGAATTCGCAGGGGTGCGCGCGCGCATCTTTATGACATAATCGGTGTAAACGTGACGCGAATCCTGCGCAGGCATTGTTGTCGTTTTTGTTGTACGCCTTTGTGATATTGGATAATTAAACTGTTCCCATAATAATATAATTATGATTGTATTATAATGGGCTAATTGTATGCACTTTTCTGTAATAGAAAATTAATTACATTTGTGAGGACCATGTGGGTCTTTCTTTAGTTATAACGATTGTCTCGCAGTTTGAGTACCTACTACAAGCGACCCACCCAAATGTCCTTTCTTTGGTACCTATTGTTCGCCATGACGTTGAGCTCCTTGAGTTATAATAATAATAATAATATTTCTTTATTTCGGTTCGGGTTATAACTGTTATATTATAAGTCGAGCTCCACGATAACTAACAAATGCTTGCAATGACTGGACGGGTCCTCTCAAATCTGTGTGATGCTTTCTTCAAAAGACCATCTCCGACACTAATCTGCATAGTCTTCATGTGTGTATTATACCAAGATGTCTGGACCTTAAAAGAGACTATGACCTCTGATTTTGTTTCGGATGTTTCTTCTCAAGAGTAGTCAGTTACAAAATACCGACCCATCTAGTTTCAAAAAAAAAAAGTGACTTGTAAAAGTGTTTGTTAAGGTGAATGAAAAAATATAAATTGCGGCTGTAAGACGTATGTAGTCATATAATCATCAATATAAGCCTCCAAGTTCATAAAGGTGCAAAATGACTTTTTCAAGTTCCTGCACCTTTATGAACTTGGAGGCTTGTATTGATGATTATATTTCTGTAACTACATACGTCTTACAGCCGCAATTTATATTTTAATCAACATACAAACTAGCACTGGCCTGCAAATTGCAAAAAACGTAAGAAAATTTGAATTTCGCGGGCTAGTTGGAGCATTCACCTTAAACTCATTTGCAAAATAAACATCATTTATCATTTACAATGTCTTGTTTCTGGCGGATTGATCAGGTAACATGAGAAATAACAGTTTTGAGTGTGTTTGTGTTTTTTTTATTCCGTATTGTCTTTTAAAGTAAAATCACACGTCTTTTATATTATAATAATATTAGCTAACGACTTTTTTTGGGAAAAAAAACCCGTTTTACGGTAAGACTCAGTAACGCACTAAAATATTGTGAGGATGCGTTGTTTTAAGGCCGATAGACTCACGATTATTATTATTATAGCTAGCCTATGTTGTCCCACTGCTGAGCAAAGGCCTCCATCCGTTCCTTCCAACGGTCACGATTCTGTACAACGTCTCTCCAATTGAATTTGACGGCACGGTTAGTGCAGTGGCTGAGCGATTGGACTGCTGCGCTGCGTGTCGCGGGTTCGATCCCCGCACGGAACAAATATTTGTATGGCTTACAGATAGTTGTTTCAGGTCTGGGTATATGTGAGTTTAATTAAATGTTTGTGAACGCACCCACGATACAGGAGAAACTCCTAGTGTGGGGCAACGTTATATAAAAAAAAAAAATCTCAAGGAAGACATCTAGTTCGTCCCGCCATCTCCTTCGTGGTCTGCCACGACCTCGTGTAACTGTTTCAGGGCAGCATTGCATTTCAGGCAGTCTCACGATGTTTTCCTTAAATAAATTACAAAACGTATCTCATATCGCTTGGGGTCGAACTATGTCTTTTTATTATTATAGTACTTTCAAAAGGCCTTTGGGGGCAAGACCCCGCGATCTACAACCCGTATTTCACGGCTCTTACCGCACAATGATTTACCGATATTTATCTATGTACCACATAATTTAGCGATAAAATCTTTATCTATTTTATTTATTTATTCTGATGTTTGTCGCATGTTATGGAGTACCGAGGTGCAATAATTGTATTGTTAGCTATGAGAGGTGAATCCGGCTTAAAAAGTCACGCCATCAGCCGGTAACCGACCGAAGTTTATAAAACGAAGCGCGCGGCGCTGTAACGGCCACTTTTGCTTGGACGGCGCTCGGAACGGACGTGCTACCCGACCATTATCGTGTGCTTAGCTATTTTGGCTTATGTTTTTGTTCGTGTACTGATTATTCCATTTTGCTAGTGTTATTTCTATTTGATCATTGTTTAAAATGTTCCCCGTGATATTTTTATAATTTTTGTAAAAGTGTAATTTAAAGAAATTAAACATTGTTTATTTTTTTAACGTATTTCACTTCTGATTCCTAATATCAGAAGTGGGATAAAGATTCATTTCGCCCACAAGTTGGTTACTAGTTTTCAGGCTTTTGATTCTAAATAAAAGCGGGTAGTAGTTAGCGATGGATAGATCGAGTCGTTCGCGTTCAAAAACTGGTGCCTCGCGTTCTAAGCGATCTCGTAGCCGCCATAAGCGGAGTAGAAGGTCACGTAGCAAGTTTCGGGATCCGATCGCCGTTCCAAGCGCGAACGAGATCGTCATAGGAGCCGCGTGAGGACGACGCCTCGCGGTTGAAGGCTTTACAAGAACGCTCACGTAAACCACTGCCTTTGCGGCAACACGTGAGGCGACACTCCGGACAGGATTGTGGGTTTACTTTCGTCCCTGATACAAGTAAGATCGAACCATTATTACATTCGTTGGTCTAGTGGTCGCAAGCGCGACTGCTGAGCATGAAGGTTCCGGGTTCGATTCCCGGGTCGGGCAAAGTGTTATTGTCTGGATTTGTGCCCGGTTGGTGGCAATAGGCTCACCCCTATTACATGGGACTTAAACACAATTGTCGAAGTGTACTAACAGGTACACCTCTGCCATAACCCTTTGGGGATTACAGGCGTGATGTTATGATGTGTTTATTAAGTCACTGGGGCGATTGGCAATGCCTCTGACGTATTGGTGGTTATTTACATGGTGGTGCTAAGACGTGGCTTAACGATTGGGTGACCACCAACAGAACGTGGACTTATTTTAAACCCGGATTTCAGTCATTGTGTCCGCGTGAAGTTGATATGGCCACTGTGCCATATGACGTTACGAGTACGAATTCGAATAAATTTACTACGTATGTAGGCTATGCCCGAAAGTCCTTGGTGCGGTTGAATATCGTCGAGAGGCTGTCGCGGGTTCGATCCCTGTATGGAACAAGTATCTGTATGGCCTACAGATAGGTAGTTGTTTCTAATCTGGGTATTTGTGTATGTGAGTTTATGTTTGTGAAGGCACCCACGATACAGGAGAAATTCCTAGTGTGGGGTAACGTTGTGATTCGTGGTATATCTGATGCTCAAATAAAAGCCTCGACTACGAACTCTAAAGTACAGTCAAAAGTCTTGTTTTTCTGTATATTTGAAACTCAAAAGTGCACTTGTTTGCACATCGAACTCAAATAACCATGATCTGCGTAAACGCAAACCCCTACGCAATAGGATCAGTTGACTTGTTTTTCGTGTGAAGACGTAGGCCGTATGCAGGTTCACTGCAAAGCCTATTAAAGAACGTGCCTACAAATATGCACCTGATTGGCTAATGGGTCACGTACCAGTCGATGTTCATAAGTATTTTGATGAAGTTAAGTTGTAGTAGATAGTCGAGTAACGGTTTCTATTGGCTGTATTGTGTTAGACCGTACCAGTAGTTATTGCGTAGTCGTAGCCCGGTTGGAATTGGAGTTTTTTTTAAGAAACAAGTTGACTGTGGGTGTGCGATGCGAGTTTAGCTCTGGTTGAGGTCAGGGTCTGGAAAGACCGTAGTGTGAAATCAATGAGTGATGCACACGGGAGATCGACTTGTTTACTAGTCTGTTAGAGAGCTATGGTTTTACTCGATGATTTTTGTGAACCTGGCAATTTTTGTCACATTAGTTTCTAAGTTTGATTTGAACGACTATGGTACATGACACAGGGTAGTTGATTGTTATATTTTCGATAATTCCCAATTGAACCACGTTTGATTTTATCAAAGAGAGTGGGACCCAATGAAACTTAAGTTTGGTCAGGAGTGACCGAGTGGAACAAATAGCGCGATGTAGGATTTGCCAAATTAGTTCGCATGTGTTGCGGTAGATGTCGCTATCGCTACAGTCTCTTTGCAGAGTAACCGTTACATAAGGGCGTGTTGCGTGTGTTATGCACAGCAGTGGTTGCTGCGCTATACTGATGCCGTGAACGCGCACGTGGCTGCAGGCTGCCAGGGTGCTCTACTGGCGTTGCCAAGCGCGTCTCTGCAGGCTGACTGCACGCCCTACTGGCGTTGCTAGCGCGTCACTGCAGGCTGACTGCACGCCCTACTGGCGTTGCAAGCGCGTCTCTGCAGGCTGACTGCACGCCCTACTGGCGTTGCAAGCGCGTCTCTGCAGGCTGACTGCACGCCCTACTGGCGTTGCAAGCGCGTCCCTGCAGGCTGACTGCACGCCCTACTGGCGTTGCAAGCGCGTCACTGCAGGCTGACTGCACGCCCTACTGGCGTTGCAAGCGCGTCACTGCAGGCTGACTGCACGCCCTACTGGCGTTGCCAAGCGCGTTGCTCCAGATTGTCAACGCGCCCCACTGGCGCGGTTGTGCTTGGCACTCCAGGGTGCCTTAGCGCCTCACTGGCGCAGTTGTGCTTGGCACTCCACGGTGCCAGCGCGCCTCACTGGCGCGGTTGTGCGTGGCACTCCACGGTGCCAGCGCGCCTCACTGGCGCGGTTGTGCGTGGCACTCCACGGTGCCAGCGCGCCTCACTGGCGCAGTTGTGCGTGGCACTCCACGGTGCCAGCGCGCCTCACTGGCGCAGTTGTACGTGGCACTCCACGGTGCCAGCGCGCCTCACTGGCGCGGTTGTGCGTGGCACTCCACGGTGCCAGCGCGCCTCACTGGCGCAGTTGTGCGTGGCACTCCACGGTGCCAGTGCGCCTCGCTGGCGCGGTTGTGCGTGGCGCTCCACGGTGCTAGCGCGCCTCACTGGCGCGGTTGACCGTGGTAACCCACGGTGTCAGCGCGCCTTACTGGCGCGGTTGAGCGTGTCGCTCCCGGGTTCCAGCCGACGCGCGACCTACTACGTGTGACCCCGGCTTCTGGCGCGACCTGGCTTGGTCGAGCGCGTCACTGCAGGCCGACTGCGCGACCTACAGGCTTGGTCAAGCGCGTGGCCCCGGCTGCTGGCGCGACCTAGATTGGTCGCTGCAGGCCGAGGTTTGGGCCCCTGTCTCAATGACGCGATTGGCACAAAATTCACTACAGTGTTTGTAAAGTCTGTGTGATAAGCTAACAATGTGCCTATGTCAGCAGCCACTGGGAGGTATGCAAACTGAGAGCCTATGCCTACAGTGTGTGTAAAAGTCTGTGTGATACGCTAACAATGTGCCTATGTCAACAGCCACTGGGAGGTATGCAAACTGAGAGCCTATGCCTACAGTGTGTGTAAAAGTCTGTGTGATACGCTAACAATGTGCCTATGTCAACAGCCACTGGGAGGTATGCAAACTGAGAGCCTATGCCTACAGTGTGTGTAAAAGTCTGTGCGGTATGCTAACTAGGTGCCTATGCCGACAGTCGTTGTGAGACACGCTAACTAGGTGCCTCTGTCTGCAACGCCACCAGGTTACGTACTTGGCGTGTTCTTAGCTAAGATTTTGATGTCATGATATTAAGGGGGTAATGTGCATTACCTTTTGAGTATCTAAGATGATTTTGCTTCCACAACTTTTACGTAATGTGAATGTCTGATTACAGGAGACAGTGAAGACTCAGGCGTCTTGTTGGAAATCACTGGTACAGATCAGGCAGGACCATCCTCTGGAGCTGACGAGGACGTCAGAGCGTCAGGAGAGGCCGTGTTAGCTATGAGAGGTGAATCCGGCTTAAAAAGTCACGCCATCAGCCGGTAACCGACCGAAGTTTATAAAACGAAGCGCGCGGCGCTGTAACGGCCACTTTTGCTTGGACGGCGCTCGGAACGGACGTGCTACCCGACCATTATCGTGTGCTTAGCTATTTTGGCTTATGTTTTTGTTCGTGTACTGATTATTCCATTTTGCTAGTGTTATTTCTATTTGATCATTGTTTAAAATGTTCCCCGTGATATTTTTATAATTTTTGTAAAAGTGTAATTTAAAGAAATTAAACATTGTTTATTTTTTTAACGTATTTCACTTCTGATTCCTAATAGTATTGTATTATGTTCATGATTCAGCATAGAAATGTGAAATTGATATGCGGTTTTATTACCTGGCATGGAGTGTAAATACAATAGATACATAATAACATAATAATAAAATCTTAGAATATACTTTATTAATAATTATTCTGTTGACATGAAAGCCACTGTATAATAACATTAATAATATGTAATACGATCACTGCACACTATATGTTAATAATAACAGTACCGTAAACCAGGGTAAATAGAAACGTATAGGTGCGCGCCTCAAAGTGATATCACTAACATTGCAGAGGGCCCGCAAGGGCCGACTCCTGTCGGGGCTGCGCATGGTTCTAAAGAGACATCGCGGTCTGGGACACAAAGGGCTAAGAAGGAACATGGGTGGTTTTTAGTCAGTAGAAGTCTGACACCCCTACCAGTCCGCAAAGAGTGGGAGGAGTTATTTCATGATTTCCCACCCAACAAAAAAAAGGCTACTTTTATTTTAGAATAAAAGGATTAGGGTTCCGTGCAAAAAATTAAAACCCTTGATATTCTTTATTCATTTATGTATATTTTATTATTTTCTATACAAACTTCATACATTTTAAAATATTCTTTTCTATATTAATTTAAATAGAAAAACCGACTTCAAAAACACAAAAAAGTGAAAAATAACTTTAGCTTCTGAAGTCGGTGACTTTTGTTTGTTTTATTCAGTTTTTTTATTTTTTGCAAAAAAGTTTTTTTATTTTTCCATTTTTAGTTGTAATATCCTTTACAAATATTTGATATTCATTAATTTTACGTTGTTAACAATACATGTCACGGTAATAGGCTTATCCGCAAAAAAATGGAACTTAACATACCTAACTCTCGAAATCTGGCCGTCCTGTACACATCTACGTACCCCGTCAGAGCATACAGGCGTGATGGTAAGTTAAGATGTTGCGTAAACAATAAACATCCAAGCGATTGCAGCAATCACGACAGATTTGCCGTCTATTTTTGAAGAGTTCTATTGTATATCTCCGAAGATCAGGATCAGATCTTCACCAAATTTAAATGGGACCACCTCAGGAGTATACTCTTTCAAATAAAAAAAGAATTTTGAGAATCGGTTCACAAATGGAGGAGAAATCAGGTAACATACATAAAAAAAAAAAAAAAAATACATACACACGAACATAGAACCTCCTCCTTTTTTGAAGTCGGTTAAAAACAAAAATTATAGCCCACCGGTATCTTGAACAGGGTCCAAGCTACGCCGGTAGCTTTGACCGCCGGGTCAGGGCTCCAGAGAAAGGAACCTCCTAACAATATGAGCCGTGCCCAGGAGCACCGCTTTCTGTCTCAAGCCTTTGATCCAGCCGTCCTTCACAATAAATCTCCTTTAGTTTTTTGTCATCGTAACTTCATCCACAATAGCACAACAAAACCTTCGGTTTCTTCGAAGAGATCCACGAAACGTAGCCAGGCAGGTAAGAAGTCCATCATCATCTGCCTAGCCATTTCCCAACTATGTTGGGGTCGGCTTCCAGTCTAACCGGATGCAGCTGAATACCAGTATTTAACACGGAGCGACTAACTATTTATTTATTTAATTATTATAGCAACATTACGGAATCATCTAATACTATGCTATTAAACCCAAAAAAGAACAATTAAATTAATTAAAAGTAAAATTAAACTAGAGTTATATCCAGACAGATATTGTACAGGAAAAACAAATTACAAATAAAAAAAGTTACCTTTCGTGCATCATCATTCAAAACAAGCTCACGTTCCGATGTCGATGCCAGTAAAGTATTATATTATTATTATTATATTATTCCTCTATCTGACTTTTACAACCCAGATAAATACTGGGTAACATGATATCGTTTGGTAAGACTGGTTGTCAGACTTTCAGGTCACTGATTACCTGTAACGACTGCCAAAGATCTATATATGGCAGCCGGGACCAACAGCTTTTCGAGGCACGGAGGAAACTCGGTATGTAATGGGTGGTCACCCATCCACAGACCAACCTAGGCAAGCACGGGTTAACCTAAAGATCTACCCAAACGGCCGATAAGAAGTTCACAAAAAAAAATTACAAAATCCGATTCATTCAGGGAAGTAATATTTGAATTATTAAATATGTGCCATTTATAATAAACTTGTCGATAATAAAATGGTAATCAATTCTTAAATTACGCCTCATCTACAAAACAGGTTTGATTAAAGAAAAAATACGATAACGTATAAAAAAAAGATTTTGATTTCTTAAATAAACATATTATGTATATCATGAATTATTTAACGAGAATTATATTAGTTGCATATATTATAATTACATAATATAAAAAATTATGTTGGTTTATCTTCCTTGTTAATGACCTTGTTAGTGTGTTATAAACCCGTTGTATCGAAAATAGATTAAAAACACGTTACTCCAAGAGTGGTAAAAATAGCTTCTTGTTTTTATCAAAACCTTGGAATGCCTTGGAGAATGCCTGAGTGCTTTAATAATAACTACCACTCGGGTCGATCTTTAGGTTAAGCCGCGCTTGCCTAGGTTGGTCTGTGGATGGGTGACCGCCCATTAAATATCGAGTTTCCTCCGTGCCTCGGAAATCACGTTAAGCTGTTGGTCCAGGCTGCCATAAATAGATCCTTGCAGTCGTTACAGGTAGTCAGTGACCTGAACATCTGACAACCAGTCTTACCAAAGGGTATCGTATTACCCAGTATTAACTGGGTTGTGGAGGTCAGATAGTCAGTCGCTCCATGTAAAATACTGGTACTCAGCTGCGTCCGGTTAGATTGGAGCCGACCCCAACATAGTTGGGAAAAGGCTAGGCAGATGATGATGCCTTGGTGAATAAATCAAAATACTTTCATTGACACGTGCGGAATGCATTTTGCCGATATGTCGGGATACCATGACATCTTAAAGCAGAATTATTTTAGTCTTATTCCAGTGTGGGAAGTGACAGAGCTATACAGGGTGTCTAGCACTAGATTAACCTTTCGTATGCCGTGTAATTAGACACAATTAAAAAGCCATTGTGTCTCGCGTAGATCTACGTTCCGGCATTCGAAAGGTTAAAACAGAGCTGGTTTAAGGGGGGTCTATAGGTCAGCTACGCCAAAATATCGCTAGATGCCTAACGCGTCCAATATAATAATATTTTCAGGATGCTGTTGGGAATGCCCCGTTTTTGTAGTGCGTCAGAGATGTTTTCGCAAAGTCGAACTGACGGTTTCCACGCAGTAATAAGAAAAAAAGTGGCTTCACTGGTGCATCGAACGCGGGTCAGTAACAATAGTATTAAATTATTTTAAACCTTTTTGTGTATTAGTTTATATTTTCGAGCGTATGGCATCCGTGGGCAGCAGCTGAAAATCAGCGTCAGATTCTACATACACTGTGTTGCCATTGCCATCTGGCTTTATGCTGAGCTGAGGCCCTTTTGGTATTATCAGTTTGTTTCTTTTGTAAAAAATAAGGTGTTTTTGTAAATAATGCCAAATAAACAAAATTTTCTTTCTTTTCTTTCTTTCTTTCTTTACTCCCCTGTTCTGAGGCATTTTGTGGAGAGGGTGGTCAACTAGATACCTGATCTCTTGCTTGATCACTCTTGCTTGATCACTCTCTGAACAACCTGCCTTGGACAGTTCATTCATTATAATATATTGTGTGTTTTGTTGAGTATTACTAACATTAGTTATAAGTTATTGTATTTTTCTTTTAACTAATAAAATAGATTGTATTGCTGGCCGAAACTGATTAAATAATAAATAAAAATAAAATTTAAGGCGTCATATTATAGGCCACCTGTATTGATTGCGTCGGGTTTGGGGGTCGCCGCCGGCCGGTCCGAAAGTAGCTCGAAACATCGAAATAAACCTTATATAAAATACCTTTGAAAATACATCCGGAGTATTCCGGAGTACATTTGTTCAACCGTGTTGTTCATTCATAAAAAAGACATATATAAATTAGTTTGAGGCACGAACTAAAATGCCTCAAACTAATTTATGTCTTTTTTGGTTGTCTGGAAATCATCCAATGACCCATCTCGCTCTGGGCGGAGCGGAAGGTAGTGTCAGACTTCTACTGACTAAAACCCACCCGTGTTCGTTCTTAGCCCTTTGTGTTCCGGGGCCGCGGTATCTCTATCGAATAGTTCCGCAGCCCCGGCAAGCAATTCAACAAACACTGCCGAATCGATTGTACAGATTGGAACAGCCTCCTCATGTTGTTAGGACTACTTCACATTGAGTCAATTAACATATAATGAAGAACTTAATGACAATGATAAGTACTTAACCATTATTAGTATCGGGTCATCATTCATTAAGCCCCGAGCGAGTAATTATCGACGATATGAAGTGATAAATGTAATTGGTTTGGTTGCAACACACAGTTTATCCTATTAGCACTTTGCGTGTATTCCCTTGAGGCAATGCAATTGAAAGACGTACACAATTAGACATAGGCTTAGGTTTAGGATTAGGTCTTGCGGTTCATACTTTCAGCGAAACCTTTAAATTTTGGTATGACGTCATACCGTTAAATAAGGGTTACCGTAATATTTCGATACCGTGTATTCGATAAATGTATCGGTAGCGGTACCTAAACCTTAATACGAGTAAATAGGGGTTTTCTTTGACGCACCGCCTCGCCACTCACACACACAACAAAGAGCTAAGTAAAAGAGTAGCAAACAAAATGTACAAAATACACAAGTTGTAACGTTTTCCAACGCGCACCGCGCCTTCAGTACCTGCCCACGACCTTCACTAGTTCGGTCCTGGTGGAAGGCTAGCTGAAGGCCTGACGTGGGTGTGGTGGATGTACCTCATCATCATCTTCCTTCCCTTTCCGCATGTTACTTAGGGTCGGAGCAACACGTTTTTTCCTTACATTCTCGTCTGTCCACCGTCACGCTTTCATTTACTCATTTATTTATTTCATAATTATCATTCCTCACACAATCCATCCATCCTCATCAAATTCCTGCCCTTGTTTTATTCTATTTGAGGTCGGCGCAACTCGTTTTCTTCTTCCATTCTTTAATTCACAATCCATCCATCTTAGGCTGACAAAATGTAAAAAATGTCAAATTATCAATTGGCAAAATAAGGGTGGGTTGCACCATATTACTATAACGATAACCAAACCGTAACAAGCCATCAAATTATACTTTTTTAATGCTTTTATGGCTTGTTACGGTTTGGTTATCGTTATAGTAATATGGTGCAACCCACCCTTAGTAACAAAGAGCTAGAAGGGTACAGAAGGTGACATGATTGAGAAATCCCAGAATGAAGAGTGCTAGAGTAATAAGAAATGCTACAGAGGAAACTGACAATAACCTAAAGCATGGGTTTCCAATACCGTAGTTTGCTGTCATGGAAATGAGTAGATGCCATATTGTTCTTTATCCATTGACTTATATTATATTACTGCGTAAGGACTGGGCGGACCGCATGTTACAATGATGCCTCGAACTTGGTCCTAAAACGGTATTTCCTAAGCCGAAGTGAACTAGTCCACGATCGGCTCTCTCTTTGGGTGCGGTCGTAAATTTTATTAAAAGTTTTATTTATGTTCTTTATACCTCGAAAATACCACGCCACATAGACAAGGTTACGTTAACGAGCAGACTACACCGATTCTCTGTATGGCGAACGCGTCCAGCAAATGTTCGGACGATCGTATCTATAGTTTTTATATCAATGTCTTTATCATAGATTGCGCTCTGGTCACTTCCCATCTCGAAAGTTTGGCTTTTTGATGAAAAAAGTAGATTCTCCCAACTGTAAAACACGTGGAACGGTTGAAAATGTTCACCATCTACTTGTCGAATGTAATAAAAACAAGAAGGAACGAGAAATATTGATGTCTAAATTAAAATAAATATGATACCGGTTCATATGTTCCAGTTTTAGCGCAGCCGTCACCGGTGATAGCAATTCTCCTTGCTGATATGTTTTCTTATTTTTTATTGTTTGTGTAGTTTAGTGTAAAATAGTTTAAGTTATGACGAGGCTGACTTGCCTTTAAGGATAAAAGCCTCTTTTCAAATAAAAGATCTTAAAAAAAAGCATGGGTGCAGTTGCAACTGCTGACCATGTGGCATACTGTTACTGGATTTTTCCATCAGATAGTCTTGATTTGCCTGGATGATGGCAAATTGACAATGGGCTTGCTCCTACATCATGGAGCTTAAACATAACTGGCAAAATGTGGGTGTTCTATTAAATACACCTCTGCTTAATCCTTCGGGGATCACAGGCGTGTTGTTATGTATGACGTTATCTTATTATAAAGCGCACGTGCTTGTCTATTGTGGGCCGTCTCTTGTTGGTCTTTTGTCTATGGACAATAAACGCGGAATTAACTACAGTATTGTTGTACGTGATTATTGTAATTTGCGTATGAGTACCAGTAGCCGTTACAACAATAACAAAACGTCGTTGGTCTATCGCGACTGCTATACATGAGGTTCTGGGTTTGATTCCTGGGTCGGGCTAAGTGTAATTTGGCCTTTCTATCAGGAATTTCTCATTAGCAGCCACGCCGGACACGGAGTCTATATTTATGCCCGGTTGATGGCAATAAGCTATTCTATTATTGTGGGATTTAAAGTTATCGTGCGGAATGTGGGTATTTCTAACACTACTTACTTTTTGTCCGTCTGTATTTCTGTAACAGAGGATTTTATCCTTCGAAAATTCAGCTCGAAATAATTCAGCCAACCTCAACATAGTTGGGAAAAGGCTAGGCAGATCATTATGATCTATAATAACATATACCAACCAATAAAAACAATAAAATGACCTAGAGTAATAACTAACCCCTGAGCAGTGGTGGCGGCCCTGACTTACGAACAGTGAGACGTGGGTTCGAACCCAGTCAGGCGCATTACTTTGTGTAATTTATTTCGTCACCACTGCTCTCAAAACGGTTAAGAAAAACATCGTGAGAAAACCGGCATGTCTTAGAACCAAAAAAATCGAAGACATGTGACATCTACCAACCCGCACTGGGCCTGCGTGGTGGATTATAGCCCATCCCTCTCCTAGAGAGGAGGCCCGAGTCCCTGGAGTGGGAACATTATAGGCTGATGTTGATGAATAACTAACCAAAAAAATAAAAATACTGACATTACATGGAAAAACTGGCCAAGTGCAAGTCGGACTTGCACATGAAGGGTTCTTTTTGAGGTACGGAACCCTATACAAATAATAAAAAGAACAACAATTCAATAATCTAAAGTAAGGACAAACTAAAATAAAGTTACAATTAAATAATAATATAAGTAAGTAAGTATATAAGTTATATAATTATTATGTAATAGTATAATTGGGCTTTTTGCTAGTATGTATAAGTAGGTATCCCTTTTTTTTTGGCGGGTGTAAAATCATCGAATAACCCCTCCCGCTCTTGGGCAGAGCGAAAGGGAGTGTCAGACTTCTACTGACTAAAAACCACCCATGTTCCTTCTTAGCCCTTGCGCCGAGGCCGCGGTATCTCTTTCGAAAAACCCGCAGCCCCGACGGGATCTTACTACCCTTATTCCATGTCATTTGGGGTCGGCGCAACATGTTTGTTTCTTCCATTCTCAGTTTTTCCATGTCATTCGTCAGGCTATAATTTATTCCGTTTTCCTTCACACTCACACACTCCATCCATCTTTTCTTTGGTCTTCCTCTCCCTCTCCATCCATCCACATTTATATTCATCACTTTTTTAGTCACATGCGATTCATCCCTCCTCATCACATGCCCTTACCACGACAGTCGATTCCCTTTTAACTTTTCTGTAATTAGTGCAATTTTTAAAACTTCCTCTAATATACTCGTTCCTTACTTTATCCATTCTTGTCACACCACACATGTACCCAACATTCTCATCTCCGCTACATGCAACCTTTTTGCATTAATTTTCTTCATAGGCCAACTTTCCGTTCCATACAGTACGACAGGTCTAATCACAGACTATGTTCCCGTATATCTTGAGGGGCATCCGCGGGTCGCAAGTTCTTTTCTCTTTCGTCCTTTTTTTTATTAAAAAAAAAACTTTGCCCCACACTAGGAATTTCTCCTGTATCGTGGGTGCGTTCACAAACATTTAAACTCACATACACAAATACCCAGACCCGGAACAACTATCTGTAGGTCATACAAATATTTGTTCCGTGCGGGGATCGAACCCGCGACACGCAGCGCAGCAGTCCATTGCTTGAGCCACTGCGCCAACCTGCCGCCTCGTTGTTCCAGTGATCGCCATTTCATCCATCCTGAATTGTTTTCTCTCTCGCTCGTTTATTTTACGCGATAATAGGTCACCATGCAAAATTGAAATTCCAGAGTATCATAGAGTAATATTTTCATAGAGTAATAATCATGTTTATTTATAGTATTCTTTTACAAACACAATTTAATATTAAAAAAATATTTGTGCTGTAAAGACGCAAATCAAAATGACGAAATTAAAAAAAAAACACTGCCGACTCTATAGTCGGTGGTGATTTTTTTTTAAATTTCCTATTTTTTAATCGATTTGGACATTATAAAGGATAGTTTTCTGTGGTAATTTTCTTTCCCGCCCTTGGTTGCGGAAAAATAAGATTACCGCAAGCGTGCGAAATATGTTGCATTTCGAACCTAATCGTAGTGCAATAAGAGCTGTTTTTCGAGTAAGTATATTGAAAACACAATTAACGGTCATACAATTAAAAGTTACCCCAATTAAATTAAAATTCAAATAAAATTTCAAAACAAAAAAACACATACATTACTAACGGTACGGTTGGCGCAGTGGCTGAGAGATTGGACTGCTGCGCTGCGTGTCGCGGGTTCGATCCCGCACGGAACAAATATTTGTATGGCCTACAGATAGTTGTTTCGGGTCTGGATGTGTTTGTGTATGTGAGTTTAAATGTTTGTAAACGCACCCACGATACAGGAGAAATTCCTAGTGTGGGGGAACGTTTTAAAAAAAAAAGAGAAGCGGTGACCCAGTGGTGGCAGCCCCGACTTACGACCGTCGTGGGTTCGAACCCAGGTAGGCACAATAGTTTGTGTAATCTATTTCATCACCATTGCACTCACAGACGGTGAAAGAAATCATCGTGAGTAAACCTAATGTCCTAGAACCAAAATATTGAAGACATGTGACATCTACCAACAACGCATTGAGAGGAGGCGTGTGTCCCAGCAGTGGGAACATTATAGATTGTGAATTAAGATACTAATAAAATTCACCATCATACACGCATGTGTTGCCACTCAGTTTCCGTACTTTTCCTTTGCCCATCATATGGACATAGTAAGTACATTGTACTGAATAAATACGTGTTATTACATATCATGAACGTAAATCTTGAAAACCGTAGGACATAATTAACATTAGATATGCTATTATTATATACTTTGTTGTTTAGTTTACATGCCCGTGATTTAGTATTATACTTATAATATTTTTATATAAAGTAGGTAAACATTAATAATCTAGAAACATTTTTATCATATTTCTGGAAGATATTTTTTATTCAAGAAAACACGTAAAACATACAGGCACACGCAAAAAAACAAACGGAAAAAAAACGTATTTACAAATAAGGAGGCAAACATATTTTCCGGATACCAATGATGTTTTATAAATACGATTAGGTTTAAGACAAGATCCTAGTTTTTTTTACCCTTTTTGGCTGTAGTACATACCACACAAAGTCTTCTCAAAAAACAATTTTACGTTGTTACTAGAAGTTATTTCGGAACCCTCATAACATCGTCAACATAGGCTAAAAATACACCGTATTAAATGAGTCAACTTATAAACGATTCTAGCAAAGATAATAAAATTTAGGTACATGGGACTCAATGGAAAAAAAGACAAATGAGTCGGGCCAGTAATCAAGCATACATGGTAAAAAAGATTTTTGTGGACTATATAACCTCCTCCTTTTGAGAAGTCGGTCAAAAGAGAGGTCATTACTTTTGGCTTCATAGCCCGACCCGACATTTAGCTATAAAATAATAATATTATGTATTATAATATCGGATTACGTACATTTTTGTTGTTATTAACACTGAAACCCGGTTGTTTACTATTTGTTTTGAGTTCCCGATATACGTGTGTTTTTAGTGTTAGGTACCGTCAGGGCTGCGGGTTGTTCGCTAAAGATACCGCGGCCTCGACGAAAAGGGCTAAGAAGGAACATGGGTGGTTTTTAGGCAGTAGAAGTCTGACACTCCCTTTTGCTCTGCCTAAGAGCGGGAGGGGTTATTCGATGATTTTCCAACCGACAAAAAAAAAAATTTACTGATAATGTTAGTGATGCTACCAGTAACTTATTTGATAATTATGTTCGTCGTTGGTCTAGTCAAGTAGTGGTCGCAAGACGCCACTGCTGAGCCTACGGTCCTCAGTTCGATTCCCAAGCCTAAAATTATTGGGTTTATCCATCAAGAATTCCTTAGAAGCGGCCACGAATTATATGTTTGTGCCTGGTTGATTATTTATTATGTAAATAAAATATATGTATTTTGTAGGTACTCACAACTGACATATAGGCCTCTTTTCTCACCGGCTTCTGTGCTTCACAGTAAACACCGAATAACAAAATCAAACACAATTTATTTAAAAAACTCATTTTTAACAAAAATCAAAACTAGATCACTTTCCACTAAAATTGATAGCTATTTAAAAAAAAGGTTCTTTTAGAATTCCTTAGCCTATTTTATAAAAAAAACTAAGGATCTAATTTCAAAGGCCGCGCGGTTCCGCCGCGTTGTCATCTGTGTACTCAAAACTCGGCGCTATTGCAGGGGTATTTATCATTCAACCGTTTGCACGCATGCTACGCCAGAGGTCGTGTCGAGAATACGATGTGTATCGCGGAAAATGGGTAGCGGTCAATTAATTCATTGATGGCTTTAAAAACGGCCAAGTGCGCACGAATCCTACTTCCGCGTTAAAGGTTCCGTACCACCAAAACCTCCTTTGTTTGATTCACCAACATTAAACTCGCTGGTTATGTGCTAAACGCATTTTTTTTTTGTCTAAATGGTCTCTTGCAACCTATGAAGCTGGCTTCTTCTTAACCGGATAAATCCTGTGGATGCCTTGAGCGTAAGGCCTCCAACCAGGGCGGGTGCTAAACGTAACATGCAAAACTGATTATATAGGGTGTAAAAGTACCCTTAACGCAAACGATGGGCACTTGTTCTCCTCATCACTGCGATCATTTTTTTGTTCTAGACCATACCTGGGAACCTCCTAGTTACGGAGATATTGGGGGTGAAAGTTCCAAATTTTTCACAGCTGTTTTTGTAAATACTAGTTTTTCAGGTTATAACTTTACTTAAATTACCTCCATGAGCCGTTTAATATTCAAAGCATCCACTAGCACAATGTTTTAACAGTGCTACATTGAGTTTTACCGTAAAATGTGATTTTTGAACAAAAAAGAAATCGTTTCCCAACAAAAAAAATTGCGTAAGGGTTACTTAGTTTGATGTACAGAATGGTTGGTTGACGGCTGTGTGATGGGTTGATTTACACCCTGTATACATCAGTGCTAGAATCACTTACAGGTAAACATCGCACGTATTATAAGGAAGATGTAGTACTTACAAAAGAAATCCGCTACTAAGACGACCCACTGACCGATTCTCAACCTTATTTTTTTAATCTTCTTTTATTTTAAGGTTTTTTATCGCCACCCCGTCGGAGCTGCGGGTTGTTAGAAAGAGATACCGCAGCCTCGACACCAAGGGCTATGAAGGAACATGGGTGGTTTTAGGTCAGCCGCTCTGCCGTGGGCGGGAGGCGTCATTTGATGATTTCCCAACGCCAAAAAAAAAAAGGGATTTTGTCACTTGATGGTAATGTCATCCCCATAAAAGAAACAATTTCTTACCTAAAACTAAACAATGAGTAACACAGTTCATCATCATCAGCCTATAAATGTTCCCACTGCTGGGACACAGACGTCTTTTCTGTGAGAGTAACACAGTCATATTATTACTAGCTGATGCCCGCGACTTCGTTCCCGGTAACTTTGGTGGGTGACTAAAAAAATGTTTGGTTTGGACAACCCTTAATACTTAGGGGTATGAAAAATAGATGTTGGCAGATTCTCATAGATACCGGATAAGCACAAAAAATTTCATCAAAATCGGTCAAGCCGTTTCGGAGGAGTATGGCAACGAAAACTGTGACACGAGAATTTTATATATTAGATAATTATAACCTCTTAACTAACTCTATTCGTTCTTAAAAAATTGAATAACAAACAATAGCTGAAACAACTTTCTACCCTCTCCCGACAAAGGGGACGCTAGAATACTGTTACATGAATTTTATTTGATTTCCGTGTTGTGTTAGTTTTAATGAAATTTCAATACAATGTAAAAATTGTTTGTGAAATAAATGAAATGCTATGGTACGTATTCAAGTCCCACATCAGGCGAATATTGTGTTTCGTGTATGTTCCGGTCACATTCCATCAACACGTGCGCTACTACGCCGCGCGTGCGCGTGCGTGTGCGTGCGTGCACTATAATGCGCTCCAAAACGCAAATTGTTGACGTGGCCCAAAAGGCTGCCACACTTAAATGGGACTGGGCAGGACATGTCTGTCGCATGCCGAACGAGCTGTGGGCCCGTAAAGCTAAGGATTGGTGCCCTGAAACAGTGTCGCGGCATACCACGAAGGAGATGGCAGGACGAACTGGATGTCTTCCTTGAGAATTGGGATGAAGTTGCACGGAATCGTGACTGATGGAAGGAATGGTGGGACGCCTTTGCTCTGCAGTGGGGCAATATGAACTAGCTATAATAACCTAATATGAATAAATCTTATGATTTCGAACTATAATTTAAATAACGTATGTCTAAGTATGTATGTATGTGTACGTATAGGTACGATCTTTAAGTCCAGGATAAGCCATTTTTATTGGGTAAAGAGATTTAAAAGAACCATGGACCGGACATTGGGAATAAACGTAACATAACATCACGCTTGTAATCCCCGAAAGGTTGGGCAGAGGTGTACCCATTGTGCAGACACATTAAATTTCGGCAGTTATGTTTAAGTCCCTTGTAATATACAAGATTGGATGAAGGACAATAGCTTAGAAATTAACTTTTAGAAAACCAAAATTATGCAATTTACGCCTTATCAAAAAAAAACCTTAATCATAAATACTGTTCGCGTCAAATAACTGTGCCCCTCTGAAGTTGGCTACGAGTGGCTTAAAATTACGAACAAAACAGCAACTGCGCATGCGCGAGCAATGGGGGCGGGCATTATGGCATTATAAAACTATGTTTTATTTTAAAAATATGTATTTATTTTGTTCAAATAATTTTCTACGTGACTGCACTTGCGCGATCTATGCAAATGGCTAACTTCAGAGGGGCAAAGTTATTTGACGTGAACTATACGTTTCGTTACTTTTACCTTGTTAGGTCTGGAGCTAGATACTTATATGCTCACAGCTAAAGCTCACATCCAGAAAATAAAATCAAAACTAACTAGTTTCGTATATGACCTAGGTGAGCTGAAAAAATCAACTGATTTAAAAACTGCCCTATCTACTTACTACGCGTACGCATGGCTAAAGTATGGAATAATTATTTGAGGAAATAGTGTTGACAGCAACGAGTTGTTTAAACTACAGAAAAAATGTATCAGGATATTGGTCGATATTGAAAACGACGAAAGTTGTAGACCTCAATGGTTGTAGACCATTTTCAAGAAACTGGACATTCTAACTTTGACATCAATTTATATTTTAGAAATCGTATGACAGTATCCAAACTTTTTTGTCAAAGTCTCTGACCAGCCCCGCCGATATGTACCGCGTTCATGTTTTGAAAACACTCTCTATTACCGCCACTCAAAGCTCAATCTACGCAGCACTAGCCTTCACGTCACGTCAATAAAAAAATATAACAAAATCCTAATGCGATTTGAATGGAACAAAAAACAAAATCCCAAATAAAAGTGAAAAATAAACTTGTTGCCCACGATTTCCCTGGGATCCCATCATGATATCCTGACTTGGTGACAATGGGACCACCTCGGGAGTATACTCTTTTACATATAAAAAGAAATACAGGTATTTAAAACAAAAAGAAAATTGAAAATCGGTATAAAATTGTTGTGCCCGACCATGTGAACTATATTTTTATACACACATCAACACCGTCTAGGGATATTTTGTATAAAGTTCTTAAACTCAAAAAATACTGGCCACTTTTAAATTCTTTTGAAGAAAGTTTATTTTGTAAGCCTTTTTGAACGATTCTAAATTTGAATTTGAAAAAATACATTAAAAACAAAAGATTTACGCGGCATAATGGTAGCGAAGTCCGAAGGTTTCATTTACCTACAGTAGTTTGTGGCTATTTTTTTATGTCCAATTTAAGTTTTATAACAAGTTATCGGTTAATTCCAAATTAATGTTATTGTGTGCATCATGCAGCGGCGCCATTTAACTAGAGAAGAAATGTTAAGGGCAGTAGGCATGCTCCAAGCTGGGGCTACTCAACGGAGTATTGCTGAGGAGTTTGGAACAAGACAAAACGTGATATCAAGGTTATGGTCACGTTATCGTGCTACTGGTGAAGTGGCTGAAAGACACCCAGGCGGGAAGCGCATAACCACTCAACGACAAGACCGATTTTTGCAAGTTGCCGCGAGAAGACAACCAAATGTTACGGCCATGCAGTTGGTTCAGAGGCTCCAGTCAGAGCACCAGTTGCTTGTGAGTGACCAAACTGTGAGGAGAAGGCTGCATGAAGCTAACCTTCATGCTCATGATAGAAGTGACAGCTGTCAAACGATAAACATCTCGCTGATTAATTTAATTAGGGATTAATGTATTTCTCTATAAATATTCCCTGAAAGTCAATAGTTACACTTGAAAGGAGTGCATATAACAGTGACAGTGTTATCTAAGCTTAAATCATCTAACTTTCGTGGATAAGGCGGTGTCGGGTGAGAGTGACTTCAACAGTGATTAAGGACCAGCATCAGTAAGAACACCCTAAAATCAGGTTGGCTATAAATTACACTACACAATAAGTTGACAGTACGCCATACAACACAGCTCTCCACCCTAAATCAAGAAAAATAACACCATAATCAACGGTTGTAAATTCAAAGACAGAATATTTTCAACGTAAACAAAGAACATATGACTCATTCATACGACCAATCACCGATCAGCTCACTAATTTGACAGCAAAATCTTCGTCTAGAAACTTAACTTTCTACTTGAATACCGGTCTTTTGAGATTGCGTTCCATTACTCACAGATAGCATAAAATTTTATATTATTTAAACATGGAGGAATATAGTAATATTACTTACCGTCAAGTTCACCGTACCAGTTCATTGAACGATATCACCAATGACAGTTCAGTGCTTTTTGATACGACTATGATGAGCTTACCTAACACATCATTAAATTCAAGTCAAACTGACCAGAATGATAAAATCAAAAAATTAACTGACGATTTATTAATAGCACACCAGGAAATTGAAAATCTAAACTCTGAAAACTTTCGACTAAAATCAGACGTACAAAAATATCTAAAAGTCATAGACACCTATAAAAGTTTAAGTATCACGGATAACAAAAATGGTACACCACGAACTGCTCAGAAACAGAAACGCAACCAAAACCAAAGAACCGGTACAACACCAGCTACTAAAAATAAACACACAATGACATCGCCACCTGCACATACAGTATATGAAACTACCGACACATCGAAAAAAACAGAAAATATTACAATTACCCCCCGATTTGAACAAACCAACAAAAATACTGCACCGTGTATGGAAATAGACAATTCTATGGTAAACAAAACCAAAACGCAGATTGAGACTATACAACAACATAAACAAAACAAATTGTGTATTCTGAGTGCTAACAAACAAAACAGGATCCTTTCCATAGTAGAAGAAACTTTTGAGAAACAATTTGAATTTTGTCACTATATGACAACAGATGGAGCTACATGTGACCTCCTGCGGGGGATAAACACAAAACTTACGGATTACACAATGAGTGACTACTGTGTGATTTTAATTGGTGAACAAGACTTTAAAATAGCCAAAAATTACTCTGAACTCGTATCAGACATAAGGAACACTCTTAGTGAATTAACTCATACCAATATTATTGTTTGTTTACCGACATATAAATTTAATATGAACTCAAATATGTATAATTGGCGAGTCATGAACTTTAACCATTCTTTGTTTCAAGATATCTGGACACACAAATATGCACATGTTTTTGATTCAAATGCCAATCTTGATTATGACTATAATACATTCTTCAGACAGTCTGGCCAACTAAATAATTTTGGGTTCCATTCCATTTTTGTTAATCTTCTAGCTTTAATTAATGACATTAAATGTATCAATATGTATAATAATAAGACTGTAAACACTCCCCTTATAACATTAACGTCTCACAATCCCACACACGTATTAGAAACAGAAAAGCAGTTTTTTCGTCACTAAAAGCCTTTACGTGATGCATCAAAATATAGCGGGGCTTTTAAACAAGGCCGACGCTCTAAATATCTGTCTAGATGAATTGTCAGGAAAAGACAGTAGTGTAGACGTGTTGTGTGTTACCGAGCACTTCATAAAGGCAGGGTACGAAAGTCATTTAAATATCCCCAATTACACATTAGCATCATTCTTCTGCAGGAAAGAAAGTAAACGAGGTGGGGCTTGTATACTGATAAGAAATGGGCATCAATGGAAAGACGTCCCACATATAACTGGGGCATCTATAACTGGTGTAGTAGAATGTTGTGGTGTGGAGCTCACACAATACAATATAATTATTTTATGTGTCTACAGAGTACCTAAACGAAATAACCTCAATGTATTTTACGAAACAATA
The DNA here is from genome assembly GCA_949774965.1 of Diarsia brunnea. Lineage (NCBI taxonomy): Eukaryota > Metazoa > Arthropoda > Insecta > Lepidoptera > Noctuidae > Diarsia > Diarsia brunnea. The sequence goes on along the minus strand of OX459004.1, from coordinate 19,873,706 downwards.
GAAAAAATATTGCAAAAAATATGTAAAAAAAACTATGAGCATATAATAATGGCAGGAGATTTTAACATTGATATTATGAAAAAAAATAATGTTGTTTTGGATTTCGAATGTCTGTTACTAAATTTCAATCTTAAGTTAGCGATAAAGCAACCTACTAGAATTCATAGCAAAACTTGCATTGACAATTTTGCACACAATTTTGGAGCCAAATGTAAAACGGACGTTATTGAATTTGCGCTCTCAGACCACACGGCACAAATAATTAAGTGCCCGGTTAAAAAAGCTTGTATCTTAAAATACTGGCGTAGGAAACGAAGGGATTTCAACCTAGAAAATTTGGTTAAGTTTAGGGACTGCTTAAAACATTTGACTTTTTCGGAAATATATGAAACCGAAGATCCAAATATCGCTTTTGACATATTTTTTGACAATTTTAAACTATTTTATGACCTTTGCTTTCCGTATAAATTGACAACGATAAATGTAATTAAAAAACCGAAATGGATCTCACATGGCATTAAATTATGCAGCAAAAAGAAACGGCAATTGCTCTGGCTTTACAGATTAAAACCAAATATGACAAATAAAAACACTTTTAAGACCTACACCAAAAGGTTTAAAAAAGTTATGAGATTGACTCGACAGGCTCAAAACAATTACGCAATTAAAACCGCAACAAATAAATCTAAAATGACATGGAACATAATAAATAAATCAAAACCGTTTTTACCTAAAGAATCCATTACCTATATAAATGTCGATGGCAAAATAGTAAATGACCCTCTAGAAATAGCCAACGCTTTTAACAACTATTTCATAGATAAAATTCAACCAAGTCAAGGTTCGGGAGGCAAAGTAACAGCAAATATAATAAAACAGAAAGACTCGATCTTTGTTGCACCCAGTATACCAGTAGATATATTAAACATAATCAAATCTTTAAAGGCCACGAATAGCACAGGTTATGATGATATTTCTACAAAAGTTGTAAAGTATGTTTCTGATATCATTTGTACCCATCTGAGCTACCTAATAAATCTGTGCATCAGTTCAGGTGTATATCCGGATTCCCTAAAAGTCTCCAAAGTCAAACCATTATTTAAAAAAAAAAATAAGGAACACATGAGTAACTACAGACCAATTGCCTTAATTCCTATAATGTCCAAAATTTTTGAAAAATACTTTTATAAAGAACTGTACGCATACCTCGAAAATAAACATATATTTAGTGAAGAGCAAAAGGGGTTTAGACAAAACATGTCAACCAGTATGGCAATTTATGACTTTTTATACACCGTTATGACGAACATGGACAGGAGAACCCCGGTGTGCGCGATATACTGCGACATGACGCAAGCGTTTGACTACGTTGACCATAGGATCTTGCTACAGAAATTAGAAGCATATGGCATAAGGGGAAACATACTAAACCTAATTCAGTCATACCTCACTAATAGAAAACAATACACAGAAATAGAGAGAATTAATATTAAGACAAAGAAGGAGGAAATTTATACATCAAGCGAACGCACGCCCACATACGGTGTTCCTCAAGGCAGTGTACTCGGAGTTTTATTATTTATTATATATATCAATGACCTCCCTAGTGCTATTGACCACCCCATGACTCTCTTTGCCGACGACAGCACTATGACCATAACATGTAAAAATAAAGAAATATATGAAAGTGACATAAATGAATCTTTGACATCAATAATATCGTGGTTAAATAGGAACAACTTACAAATAAATCTGGACAAGACGACTATAATGCATTTTAAGCAACGAACCCAGGCTAACGACGTGAACGCAGTTTACCAGGACACTGTAATTAATAAAGTTGACGACACAAAATTCCTAGGCATAATCATTGACTCTAAATTGAACTGGAAGGCACACATCGAATATCTAAGTAAACGGCTGAGCTCCTCTGCATACGCCTTATATAAACTGTCCCAAGAGTTAAATGCAGACGCTTTAGTAACAGCCTACCATGGTCTAGTGGCATCGTTATTGCGCTATGGTATTCTATTTTGGGGGAATTCCACGGATAAAGATGTAGCGTTCAAGGCCCAAAAGAGATGTATTCGTGCGATGTTTAAATTAAAGTCGACCGACAGCTGTGTACCATTATTTAAAAAACATAAATTGTTAACTCTGCCATCTCTGTATATTTTTGAAATTGCGGTATTTGTTAGGGTAAACCAAATTTTATTTCCACGATTAGGTGACACCTTCCCCCGAAACAGACGTGACAATAACCAACTGTGTTTGCATTCGTCGAAAACTGTTCTATTGGGTAAAAGCGTTTTCTGTTTTTTGTTTGTTTCCTAAAATTTATAATAAAATACCTCAGTCTTATTAAACGTTGCCAGTTAATTTATTTAAAAAAAAGATTCGTGATTTACTAACAGACAAATGCTATTATAATATTTATGATTTTTTGAATGACACTATTTGACATTTTGTATTTTTCATATATTTTATTTTATTTCATATTTTGTACATTGTTTGACATTTATTATTTCTCTTCAATTTTTTGACATTTTATGACTTTTACTGACTTGTTTATTTTGTATTATAAATTTTGTTTTTTGTTTATTGTTAATTTTATAAATTTGTACGCCTTACGGGTGAAACATGTACGTACAGAATAATTTTTTTTAATGTAACATCCTGCATGCATAACTTGCATGTATACACATGTTTGGACAAATAAAATGATCTTTATCTTTATCTTTATCGCAGACCGCTTCGTACTCCAGCACTACGCCGAGGAAATCGTGGACGACGACTAGAGTGGGCTCGTGAACATTTGCTCTGGGAAGAAAACCAGTGGTCTGTAGTGCTGTTTACCGATGAGTCCCGGTTCGGTTTCCATCCCGATACACGTAGAGTGCGTGTTTGGCGAGTTCCTGGTCGTGAGAGCCGTCTGCAACATCCTCAGGAAGTCCATTCATACCACGGCGGGACAATTATGGTGTGGGCGAGAATTCGTGTTGGTGGAAGAACAGACCTCGTTTGGATCAGAAACACCATGACGGCTGAAAAATACCGTAACGAGGTGCTAGTACCAATAATCTACCCCCATCGACTACAAATGGGCCAAGAATTCACGCTCATCCACGATAACGCCCGTCCGCACACAGCGAGAGTGGTGACGAGCTGGTTGCAGGAGCACGACGTATCGGTCTTAGGCTGACCTAAACCCCATAGAACACGCGTGGGACATGCTCCAAAGAAGGGCTTTGAGGAATTTCCCTGCAAACGTTGCGAGGGAAGAGCAACTTTTTTTGCATCTTAGCCGGACCTGGGACAATATACCGCAGCAAGACTTGGATAACTTAATCCAAAGCATGAAAAACCGTTGCAGGACCGTTATTAACGTCATGGGTGGTTTTACTGACTACTGATTTTTCACAGAACTGTTAAAAACAAATTATTTTTTCCTTATTCGTAAATTTTTCTTGAGAAACACATTCGTTGTTAGTTTTACCATTATTTCATGTTTTTTCTTTATTTGAATAAAAATTTGTTTACGCAAAAAAACATTGTTTTCTTTTATTCTGGAGTGTAGTCTGATAAATGGGCTTTATAAAAATATATACATGTTGTATGCTATTTTTAATACATTTTGAGTAAATTGAGTAAATCCAAAATAACCCTAGACAGTGTTGATGTGTGTATTATAAGATCTTGTAAAACACATAAATGATACGCAATAAATAATTGAATTGAATATGAGGGAGCCTATTGCCATCCACCGGGCACAAATTCATATACTGTATCTGTGTTACTGAAAAAATGTTGGCAGAGGCAAGAGATACCGCAGCCTCGACATAAAGGGCTAAGAAGGAACATGGGTGGTTTTTAGTCAGTAGAAGTCTGACACTCCCTTTCGCTCTGCCCAAGAGCGGGAGGGGTTATTCGACGATTTTCCACTCGCCAAAAAAAAAAAGGGGGTAAAGGTATATCTCTACCTAAGTCTTCGGGGATTACAGGCGTGGTGTTATGTTATGTTGTGTACTACCTAATAGTTTACGTTTTCTTTGTGAGTCAATTTAAACAATTATGGTAATACAAGTAGCCATGTGCACAGTCAGACGCGTTGCAACTTTTAATGTGTTTATTTGCGTTTTTATCGTGTTTTACGGTTCAAAATATTTGAGGGTACGACACTAGGCATAGATAAACCTTGGGTGGTCCTTTATAGCACGTGGTATTAGTTTACAAAATTATGCATTTTTTTTAAAGTCACGTTTAAACAATTAAATCATGTCGTCGCATACAAATCAAAAACAAAAAGCGTGCTCTTTTAATGACAAACGTTTTATTTCATTTTGGCCATTTGCTCTTATCTAAATTTAATTGACGTTGTCGCAGCATGTTTTCCTCTTCCATACTGTCTTGTCTCTCTCTCTCTTCTTCAACCTGTCACCACCCAATGCTGAGTGTAGGTCTCTCCTAATGCACGCCATTCTTCCCGGTTTTGCGCCTTTCGCATCCAGTCTTTTCCGGCCACCGTCGTCCACTGTCTTGTCTATTACTCGTCAACTCATGATTATACAATTTCACGAAGTTATTTTTGTGGTATTAAGTCTGCCCATACAATTCATGCTTTTGAGGCGTCAAACGCATCGGAACGTGAGAGGGAGAGAACCTCTCGTTCCAGCCGCCGCGGGAGGCGCTCCGGACGCCGGGGGCCATATGATGGCTTCCGGCCACCGTAGACGCGGGCCTGTGGACGGTGAGTGATGGGCTAGCTCGCCGTCCTTCCGTCTTATGTATGACGACGACAGGCCGTGTCGACGGCGCATACGTGTTCCACGCGCGCCTCAAAGAGATGTCAGCAACATGGAAGGGCCGACGCCCGTAGGGGCTGCGGGTTGTTCGAAAGAGATATCGCGGCCTCGACGCAAGAGCTAAGAAGGAACATGGGTGGTTTTTAGTCACTCCCTTTCGCTCTGCCCAAAAGCGGGAGGTATTTGATGATTTACCACCCGCCAAAAAAAAAAAACAAAAAAAAAGGCGTCAAACGCATGAATTGTATGTTATTGCTGTTTGATAATATTGCTGTATGATCATCAAGCAAGCACATCTCAGTAAGATAACCAATTATAACTTAATTAAAAATCAATCAATAACGGCATAATCCGGTAAATCTATCAGATCAGAATTACAAAGTGTTTAGGTACCTACCTAAGCTATCATTAATCATTTACAATATATATTTTCCTGGTAAATAACCCTTTCGACTTCTAAAATGCGAGGTCACATTAGTTTCTCCACGGAGTAGGTAAATAATAAACCAGCTGTTTTTTACTTAGTTAGTAGAGTAATTAAATATTGTTTATGAAAATAGTACGTAGGTACCTATAATTTCGAGTTGAAAACATATTGTTTAACTAGCTGTGCCCGCGACTTCGTTCGCGTGCTTGTCGGAAACTAAAATGCGTCGCTTAAAAAAAAGTACATTAAATCATTGCCCTGCCCTTACTGACGCTGTAGAAAATAAGAAGAGAGTAATGCAAAGTACTGACTATGTCTAATACTAAAGTTTAGATGAATGGGTGTTTGTTAATCAACCACGTCAGAACGGCCGATCGGATCTTGAAGAAATTTGAAACAGGTACATTATAGTCGACAGGCAGACAGACTGTCGTTGGCGCGTTCGTGTTCCACGCGCGCCTCAAAGATATGTCAGCAACAATTAAGGGGCCCCAAAGGGACGTCTGCCGGGGCTGAGGGTTGTCCGCAAGAGATACCACGGCCCCGAAACACAAAGGGCTAAGAAGGAACGTGGTGGTTTTTAGTCAGTAGAAGTCTAACACTAGCGGAAGAAAGTCTTTCTTCCGCTCCACCCAGAGCGGGATTAGTCATTTGATAATTTACGAACCAAAAAAAAAAGGGGGGATTAGAGGCTGTTTCGAGAGGGTACCTGTACCGAATCTGGAACATCGAATCTGAAATGGCCGCCACCTCCTTCTGCGAAGCAGTAATGCTAGCGAAAGAGGTGGCGGAACGTGAGAGGGAGACAACCTCTCGTCCCAGCCGCCGCGGGAGACGCTCCGGGCATCGGGGGCCACGTGATGGCTTCCGGCCACCGTAGGCGCGGGCCTGTGAACGGTGAGTAACGGGCTAGTTAATCGTTCGTCCGTCCTATGACGATGGAGGCGCGTTCGTGTTCCACGCGCGTCTCAAAGATTGCTGACATAGCAACATTGAAGGGGCCCCCAGGGACCGACGCCCGTTGGGGCTGCGGGTTCTTCGAAAGAGATACCGCGGCCTCGACACATAGGGCTAACAACACACCACATCTATATGACGACATGGTTGGCGCAATGGCTGGACGATTAACAGTAGCACTGCGTGTCGCAGGTTCGATTCCCACACGGTACAAAAAAAAATATGTCGTGGGTTTTATCTAATTTTAATTTAGTTTAAAAATAAATAGTATTTTAATACTGTGTAATTGGTAAATTTTTATTTGTTGACTATTCACGAAACATAATGTGTGTATGTTTTCTATCACCGCGGTTCAGAAAATGACATCAAATGAATAACGCCATCTGTCGAAGACGAAGATAAACTGCTAAAAAAGAGCGATCAAACACTATAAGGTTTAGGCTATGTAGATTTTGAAAACAGCATCATTTAGATTTATATCTACGTACCTTTTGCTATCATAACTTTTTAAAGTTATCTTGTGAAGGCATTTAGTAATAAGTACCATATTCGTTCAATAGATGTCGTTGCTTGTCTCATTCTTGACCATAATGATAAGTTCTTCTTGAAAACTATAAATTCATATATCTTTTGATAGAGAGCACCGATTACGATGAAACAAAGACTAAGTAATAGCCCAAGTTACGCACAATATTTATGTATAAAAGTTACCTACATTCGTTTCGTAAATTTGACGTGATGCTTAGTCATCGAAACAGACAAACAGATAAACAGACAAATAGACAAAAATTCCAAAAATGCTGGAAATGTGTTCTGTTGGTTATACTTTAATACCCTGACAATTTTTTTTTTAATATTTTCGATGTACAAAAACGATTTCTCTACAGATTTATTATATGTATAGATATAGATATAGATAGATAGATAGATAATAAGCAGGTAGTTTTAAAGAAGGAGATTGTTCGGGAAAATTCTACTATTTACTTTGTATGTATGTATGTTGTTGCTGTGTTTTGTTTTGGAGATGGTAATGATGTAATTACAAGTACTTATGTACCTAACACTTTAATAAAAAGGGTGTAAAAGTACCCTTAACGAAGTCGAAAGGTTAGGTAAGGTTACTGGTTTCCCCGTCGGGGCTGCGGGTTGTTCGCAAGAGATACTGCGGCCTCGACAAGAAGGGCTAAGAAGGAACATGGGTGGTTTTTAGTCAGTAGAAGTCTGACACTCCCTTTCGCTCTGCCCAAGAGCGGGAGGGGTTATTTCATGATTTTCCACCCGCCAAAAAAAAAGGTAGTCAGCGGTCCTAAAATCGAGAATTTCAAGGTATGTGTCAGTCAACCATCAACCCGCACTGGGCCCGCGTCTGGATTACCGCTTACTCCGTCCTGCAGAGAGAAGCCCAGTGCCGCAGTGGTAGTAACTTATTATCCTTACTTTATCATCACTATCACTATCATCATCATCACTACATAGTACTTATAAAACAAAGTCGCTGTCGCTGTCTGTCCGTCCCTATACAGGGTGTAAATGAACCCTTCACGCATCCGACAACCAAGCAAATTTTTGCTGGGAAATGACTTTTTTTTTTGGGGTCAAAAATCACATTTTACGGTAAAACTCAAAGTAGCACTCTTAAAACATTGTGCTAGTGGATGCTTTGAATAGTAAACGGGTCATGGAGGTAATTTAAGTAAAGTTAAAACCTGAAATACTAGTATTTACAAAAACAGCTGTGAAACATTTTGAACTTTGACCCCCAATATCTCCGCAACTATGAGGTTCCCAGGTATGGTCTAGAACAAAAAAATGATCGCAGTGGTGGGGAGAACAAATGCCCTTCGTTTGCGTTAAGGGTACTTTTACATCCTATATACAGGATGGTTCCGACGATACGACAATAAATGAAACCACTGGTAGTTCTAGTTCATAGGAACATTTTTAAACTATCAAATAAATCCTAACACCTTCGTGGTGCCGACGATACGACAACAAACTACCTAAATGTCTTTGCCAAATTCTTTTGTTACATTTTATTTCCGCTCGTTAATCGGTGCAAATTATTCCTGAGGTTAGTAAACCAATATTTGTTTGTAAATTGTAATGTATTTCGTTAACAGTTTTATGCTACTTAGTTTTATTGTTTTTTTTTATTTTTTTTTATTTTGGTGTTAAACTTTTGATAGTTTAATAATGTTCCTATGGACTAGAACTATCAGTGGTTTCATTTATTGTCGCATTGTCGGCACCACCCTGTATGCTTTAATCTTTTGAACTACGCAACGGATTTTCAAGCGGTTTTTTTAATAGATAGAGTGATTCAAGAGGAAGGTTTTAGTATATAATTTGACCGCCATCTACGCGGGTGTAATAATAAAAATGCGAAAGTAACTCTGTCTGTCGTGCTTTCACGCTCAAAACTACTGAACCGATTTGAATGGTATTTGGTACACAGATAGTCTAGAGCCTGAGACAAAAAAGGTTTTAGGGGGTTGAAAGGGGAGGATGAAGGGATTACTTTTAGTCGCGAAAACCGACATCCACGCGGATGAACCTGCGGGCATCAGCTAGTAGGTTAATAATGTTGTAAATTAAAAATATGGTTGGCAAGGCATTAATGACGCCTCCGGTAGAATGTCTGCGAGATCCTCAAAGATAGCCGTAGTCACTTACCATCACGTGTCAGTACCTACCGGCTTGTTTCCACTCAATTACGTACATCAATAAAACCAACACAAAAACTTTTTAAATTAACTCATTAGCCTAAATGACAGCTATCACGTATTTGTAATATCCTGCCCATTTACCATCAGCTCAAAGGGTACAGTCGGTGCCCAGTATTATTTGACCTCTTTTTGCACACCACTCACCCTTCTTTTTTTTTGGGGTGTGGAAAATTATCAAATAACCCCTCCCGCTCTTGGGCAGAGCGAAAGGGAGTGTCAGACTTCTACTGGCTAAAAACAACCCATGTTCCTTCTTAGCCCTGGTGCCGAGGCCGCGGTATCTCTTTCGAACAACCCGCAGCCCCGACGGGACACCACTTACCCTGTTCTTCTTTATACGAGGGGTCAGATAATACTGGGCACTGACTGTACTGTGTCATGTGACCTCTGATTATCGTGTCCGATTTGACGTCGTTCGTTCCAGAGTTAGACCGATATATCGGTCTAACTCTACTATATATAGTAGGTACTTTATCTAAATCTGTTATACTTCCGCTGACCAGTGTCGATTGTCATTAGGCTCGTATAATTTTGGGCGTTGTGTTTATACACGGAACATTAACAAGAGTAATGGGTTCTTGTTTATGTACCTAAGTACTTACATAGGTTCCAAAAGAGCTCGTAGCTAAATAATAACAACAGGTTTTCTTCGTTCTCACTAGGCAGTGTAAAACATTAAGAGAAAAGTAACTACGTACCTACATGAATTAAAAAAACTTGAGAGGTGTCAAGGAACACCCGGATGGAACGAAGTTATTGTTATTATTTTTTATTATGTAAAAAAAAAAAAATTAAAAAATTAAAAAAAAAAAAATGTAGTAATGAAAATATCTGGCTTGCTTTCTATAAGAGAGAGAGAGACAGACAGAGAAACATGCGACGCCGCACAGCTTACAATAGCTTAAGTATAGCAAAAAGTGTCGTGACAACTTTTCGTAAGAATTTTTTCCGTCTAGCCCTCTTTCACAACGCGCGATAAGGAACTTCGTTCCAACTATTAAATAAACTAATAATAAACCATAAAAAGGCATCAAAATACTGCTCCTCAACGCTGTCAGCCGGTAATGTGCCCAAAAGACTGGCGGCATTGCCACGTTGTATGGCAACACAGCCTCTGACCAAGATAAAAGCCAGCGCTTGAGTCACTAGAAGCGTCAACTAAGCGTTTTGAAACGCTTGAAAATATAGTTTCCACAGAGGTTACTATATTATATATTTAAGCCGCTATATTTACGTTCTCTGCAGCCGCCGCAGCACCAGTCACCACCTGCGCAGCACGATGAACTTGGAAGATGGCAACTTTATTATTTATTTAAATTAAAGATACAAGCTTAATAAAAACAAGAATTTTGGTAAAATTAATATTTCATTCCAAAAATCTAATTTTGCCTGACGCGTTGCTCTAATGGTCACAAGCGCAACTACTGTAAATGAGGTCCCGAGTTCAATTCCCAGTTCAAGCAAAGCATTAATCCCGTCGGGGCCGAAAGACATACCGTGGCCTCGGCGCAAGGGCTAAGAAGGAACATAGGTGGTATTTAGTCAGTAGAAGTCTGACACTCCCTTCCGCTCTGCCCAAGAGCGGGAGGGGTTATTTGATGATTTTCCACCCGCCAAAAAAAAAAAGACAAAACGTTAATGGGTTTTTCCGGAAATTTCTCAGTAGCAGCCACGGGTTCTGGAATTGTGCTCGGTTGACGGTAATAGGCTCGCCCCCTACTACATGCGACGTACAAACATAACTGGCGAAATGTGGGTGTACTAATGAGTAAACCTCTGCTTAACCCATCGGGGATTACAGGCGTGATTTCTCGCCATAAAAAAACTAAAAAATATTAGTATGAAAGTCGGTTTCGTATTTTCTATGGTATACAGAAATATCCAGTGGGGAAACCGAAGTGGTACGACTTCAGTGAAGAAAGAGTCGCCATCTGCATAACCTAACAGATAAACTAATCGTTTCATATTATCAATAGATGTCTCTATGGTCTCAACTTATTGCAAAAAAGAAATCAAATAATTTAAATAATTGTTAATTTTTTCCGTACCGTTTTATATTTTATAGCTGTCCAGTATTTTAAATTTTAGATATATTTTTATATTTAAACTCTTTTCTGAAAGACATAAAAGTGTTTCTCAGTGTGGTATTTTCCTCATCTGAAATAAAACGCATATTAAAATACTTACCTCACTGGAAGCAATATATCATCATCTGCCTTACCTTTTTTTCTACCTATTGGGGTCAGCTTCCAGTGTAACCGGATGCAGCTGAAAAAATATAACATAACAGATACAAATTACAATGAATTTTATATGTACTAAGTTGTGAACCTATTTTGTTTGTTTTAGTAAAACATCGCGTGGCCATAGTCGGAACTACGACGCCACCATGTACTGTACCAATAAGAGTCCTGGCGTGGCGGATCCATTTATAATTAAAATCATTGCTAATTGTTTTTTTTTTCAATACGTTTATAGTTACCCTCCGGATATTCAGTATTATATACTCATCAGTACACACTATAAAATCCTCCGCCGTTTCTGTCTGTTCGGGATAGACTCAAAAACTACTGCACCGATTTTCATGCTTTTTTCGCCAATGGATAGAATGGTTCTTGAGGAAGGAGATAGTATATAAAATTTACAGAAATTCAACCCCTAAGGGAGTTAAATAGGGGATGAAAGTTAGTTGGGTTATTATTTGACATCCACGCGGGCGAAGCCGTGGGCCATCACTACATAGTATAAAACAAAGTCGCTTTCTCTGTCCCTATATCCCTATGTATGCTTAAATCTTTAAAACTACGCAACGGATTTTGATGCGGTTTTTTTTAATAGATAGAGTGATTGAAGAGGAAGGTTTTAGTATATAATTCGACCGACATCCACGCGGGTGAAGCCGCGGGCTTCAGCTAGTTTAATTATAAATTGTAGTCTTTGCCGTGGGCAAAAGCTAGTTAAAGATAATATATTTACCAAATATCAAAAGAGAAGTGTTCATTTTCTAGCATGGTGATTAGAATACAATAGAATAGTGTTTTGCCCGTTCTTTGGTTCAAAAACCATTATAGTCGAAAAAGAGTCTTAATCGATTCGGTTAAACTGATTGTTCAAATTGTTTTAATGGGAACCTCCTCCTTTTTGGAAGTCAGTTAATAATGAGACGCAACCGAAACAAAAAAAAAACGAAGGCGGGAATCGTTCGAACAAATAGGCGGCAATTTCTAAGCTAATTCTATTAATTAATTAACTAATCCTTAGAACTTCATAAATAATAGTTGTAAATAGCTTATTTATATCAGTGTCATTGTAATTATTGTAAATATGGGGAAAAGCGGGCGCAAAAGGAAAAAAAAAGAAGAGGAGGAAAGTTCCATCGTCGACGACTCGTCTACAGAGTCAGACTCGTCGTCGTCAATTGATGAAAAACTGGACTACGTTCCATATAATGCACCGAACTATATAAGGAAGTATCCTGATAGCAGTATTGGTAATGTAGAATACATTGTATTCCTTTCACATGTTGAAGCTAACCAACCAATCACCGAAGGCACCCGAATGGGCATCTCGCGCGCAATCCGGAGGGATTGTATAAGCGGCGTCCAACACTTACGCACCATAAATAAATTTAAAGTCGGCATTGTCTTCGATAATGCCAACAATGCCAACATGTTCCTCCAGGGGAGTAAATTAACTGTAGAACATAAATTAAAAACCTCTATACCTGCCTCTGCCACGGAGACCACTGGGGTCCTAACTAGGGTCCCCATACAATTGTCTAACAAGAAAATTTATTCTCTTCTGGCCAGCACCAGGAACATCATACAAGTTCGAAGATTTATGCGACGGGTAAGAACCGGAGGTGCAGTGAAGTTGGAGCCGACGCAGACTGTGGCCGTAACGTTCTCAGCCACTCAGCTGCCCGACCATGTTTACCTGGATCACTGGCGCCACGAGGTCAATACATACGTCCCACCGGTAAAACAATGTTTGAAGTGCCTCAGGTATGGACACATTGCTAAATATTGTAAAAATACAGAAAAATGCTCCATCTGCACAGGAAATCACAATTTTAAAATGTGTACCATTGACTCAGCCAATGCAAAATGCTACAACTGTGGAGGCAATCATATTGCTATATCTTCTGTCTGCCCAGTTAAAAAACAAAAAATCACGGAATTGAAAAAAAAGGCCATGTCATATAAATACTCAGATATTGTAAACGAAAAATCTTTTCCATCTCTTTCTTCACCAGACAACTTTCAAAACATTCTAAATTCAGATAAATTCATGAACATGCTTGTTCAATCTGTCATACAGATCATTACTTTACACAAAAATAAAGAAAATGTTAGCTCTAGTAGCATCAAAAAAATAATAAATGAAACATTTAATAAAAATTCAAACAACATTTAATTATGGACATTAACGTGATACAATGGAATGCACAAAGTATACTATGTAATAAACTCCTTTTACATAATTTTCTACTAGATAACAACATACATATAGCTATTTTATCTGAAACCTGGCTTAGGCCAGAACAACCATTTAAACTTAGAGGATACCAAATAGAGCGTAATGATACTGGTAATAAACATAATGGAGTAGCCATTCTCATTCACAATAATATTAAATATTCTAAACTTAATACTTTCTTTGATGACTCTTTACAAAATATTTGTGTTCAATTGCATGTTGCTGGTCATGTCATCAGCATTGTTAGTATGTATTGCCCAAGTCATACAGTTCCTAGATTTAATAAAAATAAATTGGATTCATTCATTAAAAGTATTCCTCATCCTTTAATACTAGCTGGTGATTTTAACGCACATCACATCTCCTGGGGATGTAACTCTACTGATGCGCGTGGTAGAGACATTTTGGACGTCATTGATGAAAATGGTTTGGTATTACTTAATAATGGTCAGGTTACTACTGTGGGCTCCATGACCTGGCGTCCAAATGCTTTAGATCTCACTATTGTATCTCCAACATTAGCTCTTTCTTGTGAGTGGTCTGTTCATGATGATCCGCTTGGTAGCTATCATTTACCTGTAATCACAAAAATTATCTTTAATTGTAATAGTAACAACAATAATAACAGTGTTGGTAATGACTTACATTTATTTCCTAGTTATAAATTAGTCAACTGGGATAAATATTCTAATGAAGTTGACAGTGCACTTAATAGTTACACAATAAATCCTCTGGATCCTCAAGCTAGCTACAATGAATTCTGCTATATACTACATTCTGCAATTGAAAAGTCCTTACCAATACATCAAAAACGTAACAGATCATTTTCAACATGCAATAGAAAGAAGTCTCGAGTTCACCTCCCATGGTGGAATCAAAAATGTAGATCAGCTGTTGAAGTGTCTAGGCAAGCATATTTACAATTTAAACGAGATCCTACTGAAGTTAATTTCCTTAATTTTAAAAGGTTACAGGCCTTAAAAAAAATTACCTTGAAGAAGGAAAGAGATGCTAGTTGGGCCCACCTGTGTGAGTCATTTAATCGAACCACTCCATTATCCATAATCTGGAATAATATGAAAAAATTTAATAAAACCTTCACTTATAGCAAATTTATGAGTAACAACAATAGTAATTGGATACATGAATTCTTAAATAAATATACACCAGACTATGTTGATAATTATATGACTGAACACTTTAATGGAGACAGCAACTCTAATTCCACAACCAGTTTTCTAATAGAACCCTTTTCTTATCAAGAACTCAAATCAGCAATATCCTCAAGAAAAGATACAGCTTATGGATTGGACGGTGTACCTTATACTTTTCTTAAAAAACTTAACTCCAAATCTCTTAATATTTTACTTCACATTTTTAATCTTCTTTGGCTAAATAACGAAATACCTTATCAATGGAAAACAGACTGCCTTATCCCAATACTTAAGCAAGATAAAGAGGAATTTAATCCTGATTCTTACCGTCCCATTGCTCTCACTTCTTGTATTGGCAAAGTCTTTGAGCAGCTCTTAAAACAAAGACTTGAATTTTACATTGAAAAGCATCATTTATTACCATCCAATCAATATGGCTTTCGCAGAGGTTATTCAGCCCGTGAAAGTATAAGCACTTTACATCTTGATCTTCAAAAAAGTATTCATAACAATGAGACAGCTGTTTGTGTATTTTTTGATATAGTTGGTGCTTTTAATAATGTTGATCATAACATTCTCACAGAGCAACTTAATCTTCTTGGTATACCTGGAAAAATGATTAATTGGATATTTAGCTTCTTACATGGCAGGGAAGTTTATGTTAAACATAACCAGAAGCTTATTGGGCCAAGATATTCCTATAAAGGAACCTGTCAGGGCAGTATTTTGAGTCCTTTGATATTTTTGCTTTACATTCACAGATTAAATTTTGTTTTAGATAATGTTGTAAACTTGCAATATGCTGATGATTTGACTATCTACTGTAGTGGAAACAATATAAAACATGTTGAATTAACTTTAAATAATGCATTGCAAAAACTTCAGCATTATTTTTCTTATTTAAATTTAGACATAAATGCAATTAAAAGCAAAGTCATGATATTTGGCAAGAATAAATCTTATAATATTAGAATTTGTTATGACAAAATCACAATTCCAGTAGTTACAGAAGCGAAGTTTTTAGGTATCATTTTTACAAATAATTTATCCTGGAATAAATATGTTGATTATATAGTATGCAAAGCTCGTAGGGCTTCTAACATTTTAAAAGTCCTATGTAGAACTTATTGGGGTGCAGACCCTAAAGTCATGTTAATGCTCTATAAATCTTTGGTAAGGAGTCATTTTGAGTATGGTTTTCTTTGTTTTGCTTCCAATGGCAAGCTAATAGACAAATTAGAGAAAATCCAGAATAGTAACTTACGCCTTATAACCGGTGCTTTTAAAACAACTCCCATTGTTTCTATGCAGCTAGAATGCAATATTCCTCCTTTATTACACCGCTTTAGATTCCTAAAATCAAAATTTCTCCTCAAACTAGCTGCCATTAAATCACATCCTCTTCTTATTAAACTCAACCTTCTTAAAAACTTTCCCGATTGTTGCTTTATTCTTCAAGATTTTTCTGAAATAACACAATATATAGAGTCAATGAACATCTTCTCCTCAAATGAATGGCCTTGTTACCAGGGAACATATAAAAGTAAATACCCACAGATGGATATTATAATTGATAAAGAATTGTCTGAAAAACATGAAGTTTACGACAAACTATCTCACTGGGCAGATTATAGACATGTCTACACAGATGGATCTAAAATATCTGGCAGTACATCCATAGCCTTATACGATTCTACTTTGAAAATAGGTGGAGGATCCAAAATCAACAAATATTCTAGCATATTCACAGCCGAAGCTACAGCCATTCTATCAGCACTTGAACACATTAATAAACATACAAAATCCGCAATAAAATGGGTTATTCTAAGTGATAGTTTAAGTGTACTTACTGCGCTAGAAAATCACTGCCTGAATACAAAGTCTAACTATTTGATTTATGAAATTAAAAGAGCATGGAAGTTGCTTCAAGACTCTGGCATCATTGTTATTTTCTTCTGGGTTCCAAGTCATAAAGGAGTGCAAGGAAACGAGAATGCAGATTTCTTGGCGAGGTCAATAAATTCCGTTACGAATACAGCTGTCACTTATACTAGTGTTGCCCTACCGCACACAGATATTATTATCGAGCTAAGAAATAAGTATTGCGAAGATCTGAATCGACATTGGACCCATATAACAACAGTGGAACAAAAAGGACAATGGTATGCAGGTATAGAAGGTACGACAGCAAACAAGAAACCATGGTTCACGAAATCATCAACTTTTTTGAATCGAAGATTTTACACTACAATAAACCGCTTACGCCTGGGTCACTGCAGAGTTAACTCGCATCTATATCGGATGAAAATGATTAATACATCGGAATGTAATTACTGCCAAGGAGAAGAACAAACATTAGATCATATCATATTTGGATGCCCATCCTTTGGCATTGACCGCCTTGTGCTTATGGATGATCTATTACAAATCTATAAGGTTGCTGAACAAATCCCGCGCTCAGTTCAGCAACTCATGGGAAATGCACAAACATTTTTACCCATTTATAACTTCATTCGCATTACAGTTAAGGAAATTTAAAACAAGTACTTGACAAAGAATTGAACATATAAATTAAGGAATCGACTAAGAACTGGACTTAAGAAATACACAAGGATTCGACAAAGAATAATAAATTGAACATGAAAAACAAGGAATCCATCGGACAAGAAAAACAAGGATAAAACAAAAAAACGGATATAATGTATACAAGGATATAGGAATTTAAAAAGAAAAACATGAAGAATTTAAACCTAAGACTAGGCTATCTTGCCTTATATAATTAATAACTATGTAAAATAATAAAACAAAAGAACAGGCTGCATGGGCTAGATCCCTTTGCCTTCCCAAAAGGGAAAAGAAGATAAAAAAAAAACAAAAAAAAAACCAGTCGACAGACAAAGTAAAATCGCGCAATAGATTTGAGATACATTATTTTACAGTCAAAAGGCTAGATTTCGAAGCTTTAATAAAAGAGGTGAACGCAGTTAAAAAAATGTGACGCGTGACCAGTGTTGGTAGTTTACGATTTATTTGTTGTATTGGGGAAAAACATTGTTCTCGGGAAAAATTAATAATGATCTAATTTGAACTGAATCTGTAGCAAGGCCATAAATAAAATGTTGCAATTATCAAAACCGGAACTGTTAAATTTTCCTAATCTACCTTGAGCCTAATTTTGTAGCAAGTAAGTTAAAAATCTATCAACGATATTTTTGACAGATTGTAGTAGAAGGGGAAAATTCTTAAACTGGATCTAGCAACCCCAGAACGACGCCGGTTGGTTTGGGGCTTGCTTGGGTTGGGCCATTGGGCAGCCATTGTGGTTGGTTCAGGTTGAAAGTTGAAAATGTTTAGTACTTGCAATTATTTAGCAACTCAGACGACGCAAACGCCTAAAATTAAAAATATTTTAAGGCAGACACAAATACTCACATTACTCAGAAATTCTGAATTAAATTCGGACTTGTCGCTATCTGTTGATCTGTTCATCATTCTTTAATCGGTTGTGTTGTGTGCTTCATGCTTTGATATTATTAGGTTTGATCGGAATACTCAGAATATTATGTTTTACGGTGGTAATGACTTTTTCGGTGGCACAATAATGAGGTTTGACAAACAAATGTTCATTTAACTTTGTAAAGATTTGTTCAATTTAAATAATGAGTGTCCTGACGTAGGTACCTAATTGCATTTTGTCTTTTTCAATTGTGTCACTGTGTCCACATCATTTTTGGCTAATTATTCTTGGTTTACCCATGTTGTCCTATTTGTAGATGAAAGTATGAAAGTCATATTTCGTAAAACTATTCTGTCGCTATTGTGTTGGGCATTTAATAAAATTGTGTTCATTTAAAGTCTGAAATAAAACCTAGGATCATCGTCTCTTTAGAATTTCTTCGAAGATTCAATTAACGTTGATACTAAAACAAGCAATGAATGATATTTTGGTCAAAGTTAGGTAGCAGACGATTAACCTCATTTAAAATCGTATGGTTTTTTTGGTCTATTGTTCGAAAAGATGGTGAGTGTTATAATGTCTAAAGAAAAAATGTCTTGATGTCAAATGTCAGTGTGTTGCTAAACTCCATTGCAAATTACACTTGTTGTTGAATGTTATGAAATCCATAACAAAGAAGGGTTTAGTTGTTTGTTAAATTGTTTTGTAAAACTTCGCTGTTACGAAAAATTGAGGTCTTAAAAAGTCTTGTTCTTGTAGGGCTTTTATTGCAAATTGGTTTGGGAGCATCTCTTAAGGTATCACTATTTTCTTAACAATTTGGAATTAGTATGCAAGAGAAGATATCTTGCTGTTTATTTATTATATATATTATGTATTATTTATGAAGATAACTCAGAAAGACAGAGTATTTGAGGTAATTACTAATTTGTTTAGGAATGTTTACCAGCCAACCTGAAAAGTATTTCTTCTAAATTGTGTGAAAAAGAACTGGTGACTTACAAAATTGTTCATAAACAACAATGCTTACTACAGGCAGTGGGTTTTAGACCACTTATCTAATGTTCTATAGTGGTAAATAGGTCCTTCATTCAAATAGTAGTAACCATAGTTTCTTGGCTGGTTCCTCTCCCTAAGAAACAACCAATCTAAATTGTGCACCAATTTGTCAAATGTTTTGTAAGTGCCCATGTAAGCCGACTCACTGGCCGAAATATTTTGATTATGATTATTGATGAAATTGACATGTTTGCATATGCAAATGCATCAAACATGTTTTATAGGGTTATTGCACATTTAACCGTTTTACTGGTAGAAGCATTTTGTTATCGTCAGAAAAATGAAATCTCGTTTTATGGAATCATTGTGGGTAGTTAAATAATAAATGTTCAAGATAAAAAACTAAACATGTTTAGGATAAGAAGAAAACATGGTGCACAAACTAACATCATTCTGTGGTGATGTTCAATGTTGTGCAACAAAGACGGTCAGTAAGTAAATAAAAATGCAGAAGAGCAATTTTAAGATAATTTAAAATAAAGTTGTTGTTCTACATTGGAAATCAGATAAACACAAAAAGTTAAATTATACTATTAGGTTGACATCAACAAAACCGTCTTAACAAAGGTTGTTTGGTATCTCTGCTGTATCCCCGTCAATATCTCCTTGCTCATAAACTGTTTGTCCTCCAATGTTTTATAAAATGCTAAAGTTTCAATTTCTCTCCATTGCTCTCCATAATTGTTTTTTTAATAGATTTTGAACATCGGTGATCTTTGCTTTCTTTGGAATTTGGTTTTTTTTTCTTTCAATGTAAATTTTATAAGACTGTTCTGCTTGAAGCAATCAATTATTTGTTTTGGAACATGTCAAGAAAAACCTTTTGCACTTTTGGAACTGTACGTGCCAGCTAGTGGTTGGTTTAATAATTGGTGCGTAGGCCGATTTCCTATCTTGTACTGCAATTGTATCAGGGTATTTCCCTAAAAAATGGCCTCATGTGACATAAAAATAACTTAAAAGTAGTAAGATAAAAGTAACATAAAAATTTTGTAAAGGCACGTCTCCAATATAAGAAAAAACTCCTTTTTGCACAATCATTTATTTATAGCTGTATACAAAAGGAATAAATAGGTTTGAAAATTGGTTTTGAGTTTATGAATTCACTGACTTACACATTATATTATTATGCGATAACTAATTTACAGTTCAAAATACGTTTAATTAAAATCATATTTTAATAGGTTCTTATCTATTATTTTTTTTATTATCATCTTCGTTCAATTCTATAGTTTTCACAATTGACAAAGAAGGAACAGTATCTGTGTCCATTTTCTTCGGGGTAATGTACCGTAAAACGTGGCAACTTGACCATATTTTTATGCAAAGAACGGATTATTTTTTTTAACCATAAAACGCTTAAAAACGAAACCCTATTTGTTTATTATTGTAATACATTTGGCTCACTTTACTGTTGTCGTCATTCTTATAAACACTTATTTAAACTTGTAGAAAGGAATAAACAACATGGGTAAAAATGTTTTTTGTTTTTAATATTTATTGTAAGAAAGAGTTGCATTATTAACAACATTCCAGCAGACTATGAATCAAGTTAGGCCTGAAACTGCGTTATCCCTTAGACGCATGTTTTTTTTTTATATTTTCGTAAAAAAAATATATACATATTATGAAATGAGGTCTCTAAAATACGGGGAAAATAATTTAAAAAAGCATTGATATAGGTACTTAAAGTATTTTTTTTTTTGAAAAAAGGTTGTTACAATTTTTGATAAATTATGCAGTTTACAAAAAAAAAAAAAAAGACGTCTGGCACTCGGAAGACTGGCGCGGTTAAGCTAGTTTAGTTTAACTGGGCTTTTGTCCGCACTTAGCCTCTTGATTGGGCCATTGTGCGTGCTGTTTAAATAATACCTACTCCAACCAACATAGGTCGTCCCAGAATTTTAGCAGCCTTCCCAGACTACTGCAGGCTTCTGGGAGAGTTAATGGGGATCGTAGAGTTTGTGCCCGGTGATCTGCCACGCTCCTGCACTCTAGGAGTACGTGCCTTGGCGTTTCTTCCGCCTCCATGCATCCTCTGCACAGTGGGCTGTCTGTTACACCTATGTTATGTTGTAATAATAAAAAAAAAAAGTGTGTGAGATGAGAAGAGAGTGAGATGAATGAAATTAAACTGTGTGGTGTGCTCCAAATAAAAATAAGTAAAAGTGAAAATTCGGGCGCCTGGAGTACACACAAAACTATGCCAAGGATAGACTTACCTGCGGGAGCTTGAGACTTTTAATCTTCAAGCGGGAAGGCATCAATAAAAATCAATCATGAAAAGTAAGAACGACTTTATTACCCGAAGGCTGCTGGTTTGAAAATTCCTTTCTAATTCTAAAGCTAACAGCTCTAATGTGTAAAATTAAGATGACATCGCTGTTATTCTAAGACCTGTCATTATTGCACTTTTTTAAAATAAATTGAAGTTATGTATCATAAACCATACCAAACTCCGTCGACTAAATTAGGAACCTGATGGATTATCCAAGAGCATCTTGGTGATATTCGCCGAGATTGCCAACGGCGGTCCAAGATATATGCATTTTGGTAGGGGCGTGCGTTCAAAAATTTAAGTAATATGGAAAAAAAACGCCTTGTGGCTGAAAACAAACATGAATAATCGTTAGCGGATAAAAAATGGCGATCGACGCCGAACTGGTTACGGACAAATACAATTAAACTCACCGTTTCTTCCAAAAATTAAAATGTGGTCATCAGTAGATGAATGAATCCAAGCAAATAATTATAAAATGAAGTTAAAAGATCCTGAAACAATTAAATATCGGAAACTATTAGCGTCTGCTATCAAAATAGCCATGACAACGCGGAACGGACCGAAATCACAAAGAATTCGCTTACCTTAAAAAATAAAGGCTATCCAATTAGGATCATGACAAGGGCAATCGGCTACCACATAATTAGGGACTAGATGCCGCCCATCTCAAGTTATATTTTGAGATTTTATTGGAGCGCTCAAAAATCACTCCATTGATTCAAGGCTGTAGGTCGAAAACCATCTTCTACTTCATCAAAAAGTTCTTTTTGTTTAGCAGGACTCAAAGGCCAATATCTTTGTTTAAAAGGTTCACTAGTAACGTTAATTTTATGTTCAACTAAATGAGTGAGTCCCAAACCTCTTTTCTCATAAGAAATGTCTTCAAACAAAGCAATAGTGCTATTTAATTTCTGTTTCTCTGAAGGAGAAAGTTCAGAAATAGGAGTAACAGAACAAACTTGTATTTTATTATTTTGACTATCTTTAACAAGTGTAATGTTTTTCCACAAGTCTCTAGCAATTTTAAATTTAATCCAAAAGTCAAAACCTAAAATGATGGGTGGATCAAAAGAAGGAATAATTAAAAATTCTATTATCTTAGTGATATTATCACAAGTTACTGGCAAATCCATGGCACCAATAATTCTCCGAGAGGTGCCATCTGCTATAGAAGCAGAACCACAAGAAGGTCTAATTTTATAACCTGACTGCAAAAATTGTTCGTGAATATTTGAGCCTAAAACACATTTAGTGGAACCGCTGTCCAACAAACCTGAAAAAATTTGATTTCGAACTTTAAATTCTAAAAAGGGTCTAGCATCACTTTGTTTTGTAAAAAGAATAGGAGCTGAACGATAAATGTTAAAAAAGGTCTTTAAATAATCCAACCAGCCTGAAAAATCTTTATCACGAGTAACATCCTCCGGCTTGTGACTTCTAATTGTTTTTCTACACATCGAGACGCTCGAAGTTTTCTCAAAAACTTGGGCTCGATGCAACCGAATCAGTTTTTTGGCTCTTGCGAGTCTTTAACAGCCGAATTACAAACGTCACAAGTCTTAGAAGTGACCCCTGTCTTATGACACTTAAAACAAACAATACCCGGTATGGACTTACAATTTTTATATGAGTGTCCGGGTTTTTTACATTTCAGACAAGTTAAATCATTAGAAACTGCATTTACTTTTACTGAAGGTTTAACTGACTCTTTGTTGGGTTTTCTGTCTACAACAACTTCCAGTTCTTTTGCAAGTTCTAAAAATTGTTCAATTGAATCTATCTGCCTAAGAAACAAAAAAGGTGTATAAACAGGTAACATATTGTGTTTTATGGCATTAATTAAAGTTTGGTCAAACAAAGGTTCTGAAAGGCGACTGGCCATATCAGAAATTTCAGTGATGAAATCAGGAAGCGACTCAGACGGTTTCTGATTTCTGGTGCGGAGCTCATTCTCTAAGAAATAATCAAAGTCAGGCTTATCAAAGCGTTTTAAAAGCGCTAGCTTAAGTGCATGCCAAGAAGGAATACGAAGTCGTATAGATCTAAACCATTTAAGTGCTATGCCATCAAGCAAATCTGAAAAAGAACCCACAAGGAGGTTTTCATTGAAATTTTTATAAAGAAAATATTCTTCTATTTGAGTAATAAATTCCCGAACACAAGATTTACCGCTATAAACTATTCTACTTTTCTTCAAGTCAGGCAATTTAGTGAAAGGAGGAAAGTTTTTTCGAATATTTTCATTCACAAGCGCATTCAAGGAATTAAATGAAGGCAACGCTTGAGCTGTAAGAGCCGAAGAAGAGTGAGCGATTCTTGAGTCAAAGGGATTGTTAACATCTGTGGCATTAACCATCTCATGGACTTTCTCAATAGCATCAGCATCAACAGCAGTACAGGTATCGACATCACCCGAATCCTGAAGCGGCGGAGACTGAACTCCCTTGTCCATGACTAACAAACAGCAAGGCGAATAGCAAACGAAAAGCAAAAACTAAATTTCAAAAAGTTAAAAGTTTGAAAATAAATTCTCAAGTTTGAGGTTAAGTATTGAAGTCAATGTGGTATTCCCATGAAAAATTACTAAGTTAATTTTATCGTTTTAAAAGTGCAATAATCACTTACAAGCAGCTTAAATCTAGATAAATTAAATGTACAATATTGTACTTACAATTAGATTAAATTATTTTCTTTAAAAGTTAAACTTAGTTTTTAAAATAACTTTACTGTTGAGAACAACAAAACACGGTCAATGCTATACATTTCTGTTGGTTTTGCTAAGGAAAAAACATGTTTTTAAAACAAACAGGTCAATAAACAAAATTATCAATAAGTAAACACCAAACATTGTTTACAAAGATTCACCAAATTAGGTTAAGTACTACTTATGAGTCAAAAATTAAAATAAACACAAAGTTATTGAAGTAACAATGTAGAACAAACTAATGCAAACAATAGACTCAAAGTTAATTAATAATTGTGCAATAATGACAGTATATAGGTACCAGACAAACCTACTTCAAGTCCCTGTTCGCTGAGCGACAATTGTAATAATAAAAAAAAGAGTGTGTGAGATGAGAAGAGAGTGAGATGAATGAAATTAAACTGTGTGGTGTGCTCCAAATAAAAATAAGTAAAAGTGAAAATTCGGGCGCCTGGAGTACACACAAAACTATGCCAAGGATAGACTTACCTGCGGGAGCTTGAGACTTTTAATCTTCAAGCGGGAAGGCATCAATAAAAATCAATCATGAAAAGTAAGAACGACTTTATTACCCGAAGGCTGCTGGTTTGAAAATTCCTTTCTAATTCTAAAGCTAACAGCTCTAATGTGTAAAATTAAGATGACATCGCTGTTATTCTAAGACCTGTCATTATTGCACTTTTTTAAAATAAATTGAAGTTATGTATCATAAACCATACCAAACTCCGTCGACTAAATTAGGAACCTGATGGATTAACCAAGAGCATCTTGGTGATATTCGCCGAGATTGCCAACGGCGGTCCAAGATATATGCATTTTGGTAGGGGCGTGCGTTCAAAAATTTAAGTAATATGGAAAAAAAACGCCTTGTGGCTGAAAACAAACATGAATAATCGTTAGCGGATAAAAAATGGCGATCGACGCCGAACTGGTTACGGACAAATACAATTAAACTCACCGTTTCTTCCAAAAATTAAAATGTGGTCATCAGTAGATGAATGAATCCAAGCAAATAATTATAAAATGAAGTTAAAAGATCCTGAAACAATTAAATATCGGAAACTATTAGCGTCTGCTATCAAAATAGCCATGACAACGCGGAACGGACCGAAATCACAAAGAATTCGCTTACCTTAAAAAATAAAGGCTATCCAATTAGGATCATGACAAGGGCAATCGGCTACCACATAATTAGGGACTAGATGCCGCCCATCTCAAGTTATATTTTGAGATTTTATTGGAGCGCTCAAAAATCACTCCATTGATTCAAGGCTGTAGGTCGAAAAGCAAGAAATGTCAAAGTCAATTTGACAGCATCGAAAATAAAAATCAGTGTGACCACTTCACGAATCCAAGTCAACCAAAAATGAATTTTCATAAGGCAACACCAACCAGAGCCTACAAATCAAAGCAAAGAATTCAATAGTATGTAACAGGCTTAAAAGACTCGTTACAATGTAGATGTTTGTTTAAGGAACAGTGACCCGTTAAAATTCCTATGATTTTACGGATTTTGTCCCTTTTAAGTTTGATGAGATTGCGAGTAAACTTCATTGGTGCCGCCGGAACTGCATCTTTTGTTTGCCTGCATCCTTCACTGTTTCTCCATTCGGTGAGGTGTTTTTCTGTGGTTCTTAAACGCAGCCATGTTTTTATTTGGGCCTGAGGTATGGGCAGTAGTGGTTCTGGTCCAAATACTGTATCGCCTGAGCCTCTCTTGGCCAGCTCATCTGCTGCGTCATTGCCCAGCGAGTTGCTGTGTCCTTTAATCCATTGCAGGGTTACACTGTTCGTGGTTGCAATGGATTGGAGTGCATTGTGGCATTCCAGTATTAGGACAGAGGTAATTATGTTGTTTTTTAGGGCTTGAAGCACCGATGCACTGTCGGAGATGATCTTTATTTTAAAATCTCTGACGTCTCTGGCTGCAACTGCTTGTGCCGCTCTGGTGATACCGACACATTCGGCTTGGAAGATTGTGTTTAATTTATCTAGGGTATTTGATATAGAGATGTTGAGATCATTCGAGAAGACGCCGGCTCCTGTACCATATGAGGTCTTGGAGCCGTCCGTATATATCCTAACTTCATTGATGCCAGAGCTATCTACTGCTTCCGCAATGAGTTGGATGTCGTAACTTCTATCGAACACATGGTGAGATAAAGTCTTATCCATGGGCGCCTCAAGGAGTGGTATTTCCTTTAGAATCCCCTGTAAAACTTTTAAGTGTGTTGTTTCTGTATTTACTTTCCATAGTCCGTTTGATCTTAGTCTTAAGGCCGTTGCTTGAGCTTCCTCTTTTATGACCAGATCCAGAGGTCTTAAATTTAAAAGAAACTCTAACGCTGCTGATGGAGTTGTTCTCATGCATCCAGTAGCTGCTACACAAGCTAAGCGTTGCAGGCTCTGGAGTTTCGTTTTCACCGTGGTCAGCTGAGTTCTGGGCCACCATACAACTGATCCGTAAGTTATAGAAGGTCTGATGACTGACGTGTATAGCCAGAGTGTGATCTTTGGGTTAAGACCCCATCTCTTACCTACTAGTCTTCTACACTGATTAAAAGCTATACAGGCCTTCTTTGTTTTAGCCTCTAAGTGACTCGCCCAGTTCAATTTGTTATCAAGAATTATGCCCAGATATTTCACTTGCCTTGATAGGGAGAGTCTAGTGTTGAAAAGCTTTGGTAGTTGTAATTCTGGTAGCTTCCTTTTGTTGGTAAATAGGATAAGTTCTGTTTTCTTGGGATTTACTGAAAGTTCGTGTTCTTCACACCAAACTTCTACTATCTGCAGTGCAGAGCGCATCACTTTGCATAGCATATCTTCAGCATTCCCGTTTATCAGTATAACAAGGTCGTCTGCATAACCAATAGTAGTGTATCCTCTGTCGTTCAGTTTTTTTATGAGGCTATCCACTACCATGTTCCAGAGAAGTGGAGACAAGACGCCTCCCTGGGGGCATCCTCTTGCTACCTTGGCTCTTGTGGTAGTATTTCCCACTATCTGTACCGCCCTCTTGCTGACCAATTTAGTGATCCAGTTTCTTATGACCGGTTTTACACTAAATTTCTGCAGGGCGTGGTTAATGCTGTTGTGTATGGTTTTATCAAAAGCCCCTTCAATATCTATGAAGGCAGCAAGTGTTAAGGGATTTATTGGTTATAGCCGTTTCTATTTTGTGCACTACCATGTGCAATGCCGACTCTGTTGATCTGCCTTTCCTGTACGCGTGTTGTTGGGGATGCAGTGGTTTGCTTTTTAGAGCTCCATCTCGAAGGTGTCGATCTACCAGTCTTTCCAATGTTTTCAGAAGAAAAGATGTTAGACTGATGGGCCTAAAAGATTTGGCGTGTGTCTAGTCCTCTTTTCCTGGTTTAGGTAGGAAGACTACTTTTGCCTCTCTCCAAGCGCGGTAAAGCTATTGCATAGCATTTTTTATCAACTTATGCAATTTCCCTGGTGCTGCCGCTTACAATAATCGATGTCATATTTGTAGAATGTCCCAGCGATGGACATCCGTATGCTCACAGCGAGCACCACACACAGTTATAGCTTCTGGGGCGTCTGGTGAACTTGGAACGTAGGTGAGCGGTCGAGAATTAATTATGGATTCAGCTTCGATCAGCAAAGTGTTAAAAACTTCTTCGTGTGGGGCTCTGTTTTTTAATGTAGCGCGTAGGGCTGTTTTTACTGAACGCACCAATCTCTCCCACGCACCTCCCATAAATGGAGAGGCGGGCGGTATGAACCGCCACGATATTTTGCGGCTGGTTGCAAAGTTCTCAACATCTTGATGGTAGAGTGATACTAGTTCGCGGCTAGCTCCAACAAAGTTGGTTCCGTTGTCGGAAAATATTGTTGACGGAGTCCCACGCCGAGCTATCAAACGTCTGAGGCTCATGATCGCCGAATCTGAAGTCAACGATGCAGCTATCTCCAGATGTATGGCCCTTGTGACTAGACAGGTATATAGGGCTACGAATCTTTTTTCTCGTCGGCGACCCACTGCCACTTCTACGGGGCCGAAGTAGTCTAGGCCCACATGCGTAAAGGGCCTCTTATGGTGATCGAGGCGCTCAAGTGGTAAATCCCCTGTAGGTGGTGTCACAAGGCGGCCCTTCTGTCTCCTGCATAGTACACACCCCTTGACGACGCTGCGAATCGTTGCTCTTGCTGACAAAACCCAAAATTGTTGACGAACTTCGTTCAGCACCATCTCATGGTTACCATGGCCTATCTACTGCAATACCGGCTAGCAATGAGTTTTGGAGAGATTAACGACTCCAGTAACAACTTAGGGTCAATGGCAATTATCGATCACACCAGTTCACAAGGACATACATCCACTTGCATAGTCTATTCAAACTCTGGCTTGTTTACCTGTTGTTGTTCAGATGAGCAGTTATAAAAGAGCCTAGCTTATGTATTAACTAGGCGATTTTGTTTACTTTTTAAGTAAGGGAAGATTAATGCGGTGCCCGGCGCTATCCGTGCCATGAACGAGGTACTTATTCAAGACAATGTTTTATTTAAAGCAGTATTACGTGTGACGCCTGTGCCCTCACGAATATTGGTCCCTAGCCCCAATAATTCAAGCAGGTACCACGTCTAAAGAAGATAGTCTAGCTAGCATAAACCATCGTTATATTATGAGTATATACCCTCATGTCAGCATCACAATTTTATCATAATTATCATAGCAATATTACTTACAAGTCTTCAGATAGGGTTGTCCGTCTGAGTTGTCCTGGTCTGGGGTGCTTCAGGGTGGGTTTTTTTCGAAACCCAGAAACGTTAGTTTTTCAGAAGCGCTCGGACCATCAATCGGTCGCTGGTGGTAGTTACTCGTCATCGGAATCGATAATCACAATCACTTCCGTCTTAATTTCCGTCCCGTAAGGTATATTGATAGGTTCATATACATTGTCAATTAATTCTACACGATACGTTGATGCTACATCGGTGGTTGGTGTCGGACCAGCGTTGGACGTGGTTTGTTCGGGTTCAGCATTTATCCGCCCGCTAGATGGAGCATGGGCCAGTGTTGGTAGACCTGCGTTCATTACATCGACTGGGATTTCTTCGGGTTGTGCATTTATCTGCTCACTAGTTGGATCCGGGGACACTGGTGGAGGGCCGGCCATATAACTGGGAACCGTACGTATACACCTACGAGTGGTGTAATCGTCGTCGGATATCGATGAGTCACTGTCCACCTCTCTAATACTGACCACTTGCAAGATCCCTTGTGTTTGTGATTGTTCTTCGTCCGTCTCCGTGTAAGAAGATGGCGGACTTTCGTCGTCCGATGAACGTGCGAAAAGCTCGTCACGCTATAACAAAAACTGGCAATAATCGATATCACAATCACTTCCGTCTTAATTTCCGTCCCGTAAGGTATATTGATAGGTTCATATACATTGTCAATTAATTCTACACGATACGTTGATGCTACATCGGTGGTTGGTGTCGGACCAGCGTTGGACGTGGTTTGTTCGGGTTCAGCATTTATCCGCCCGCTAGATGGAGCATGGGCCAGTGTTGGTAGACCTGCGTTCATTACATCGACTGGGATTTCTTCGGGTTGTGCATTTATCTGCTCACTAGTTGGATCCGGGGACACTGGTGGAGGGCCGGCCATATAACTGGGAACCGTACGTATACACCTACGAGTGGTGTAATCGTCGTCGGATATCGATGAGTCACTGTCCACCTCTCTAATACTGACCACTTGCAAGATCCCTTGTGTTTGTGATTGTTCTTCGTCCGTCTCCGTGTAAGAAGATGGCGGACTTTCGTCGTCCGATGAACGTGCGAAAAGCTCGTCACGCTATAACAAAAACTGGCAATAATCGATAATCACAATCACTTCCGTCTTAATTTCCGTCCCGTAAGGTATATTGATAGGTTCATATACATTGTCAATTAATTCTACACGATACGTTGATGCTACATCGGTGGTTGGTGTCGGACCAGCGTTGGACGTGGTTTGTTCGGGTTCAGCATTTATCCGCCCGCTAGATGGAGCATGGGCCAGTGTTGGTAGACCTGCGTTCATTACATCGACTGGGATTTCTTCGGGTTGTGCATTTATCTGCTCACTAGTTGGATCCGGGGACACTGGTGGAGGGCCGGCCATATAACTGGGAACCGTACGTATACACCTACGAGTGGTGTAATCGTCGTCGGATATCGATGAGTCACTGTCCACCTCTCTAATACTGACCACTTGCAAGATCCCTTGTGTTTGTGATTGTTCTTCGTCCGTCTCCGTGTAAGAAGATGGCGGACTTTCGTCGTCCGATGAACGTGCGAAAAGCTCGTCACGCTATAACAAAAACTGGCAATAATCGATAATCACAATCACTTCCGTCTTAATTTCCGTCCCGTAAGGTATATTGATAGGTTCATATACATTGTCAATTAATTCTACACGATACGTTGATGCTACATCGGTGGTTGGTGTCGGACCAGCGTTGGACGTGGTTTGTTCGGGTTCAGCATTTATCCGCCCGCTAGATGGAGCATGGGCCAGTGTTGGTAGACCTGCGTTCATTACATCGACTGGGATTTCTTCGGGTTGTGCATTTATCTGCTCACTAGTTGGATCCGGGGACACTGGTGGAGGGCCGGCCATATAACTGGGAACCGTACGTATACACCTACGAGTGGTGTAATCGTCGTCGGATATCGATGAGTCACTGTCCACCTCTCTAATACTGACCACTTGCAAGATCCCTTGTGTTTGTGATTGTTCTTCGTCCGTCTCCGTGTAAGAAGATGGCGGACTTTCGTCGTCCGATGAACGTGCGAAAAGCTCGTCACGCTATAACAAAAACTGGCAATAATCGATATCACAATCACTTCCGTCTTAATTTCCGTCCCGTAAGGTATATTGATAGGTTCATATACATTGTCAATTAATTCTACACGATACGTTGATGCTACATCGGTGGTTGGTGTCGGACCAGCGTTGGACGTGGTTTGTTCGGGTTCAGCATTTATCCGCCCGCTAGATGGAGCATGGGCCAGTGTTGGTAGACCTGCGTTCATTACATCGACTGGGATTTCTTCGGGTTGTGCATTTATCTGCTCACTAGTTGGATCCGGGGACACTGGTGGAGGGCCGGCCATATAACTGGGAACCGTACGTATACACCTACGAGTGGTGTAATCGTCGTCGGATATCGATGAGTCACTGTCCACCTCTCTAATACTGACCACTTGCAAGATCCCTTGTGTTTGTGATTGTTCTTCGTCCGTCTCCGTGTAAGAAGATGGCGGACTTTCGTCGTCCGATGAACGTGCGAAAAGCTCGTCACGCTATAACAAAAACTGGCAATAATCGATAATCACAATCACTTCCGTCTTAATTTCCGTCCCGTAAGGTATATTGATAGGTTCATATACATTGTCAATTAATTCTACACGATACGTTGATGCTACATCGGTGGTTGGTGTCGGACCAGCGTTGGACGTGGTTTGTTCGGGTTCAGCATTTATCCGCCCGCTAGATGGAGCATGGGCCAGTGTTGGTAGACCTGCGTTCATTACATCGACTGGGATTTCTTCGGGTTGTGCATTTATCTGCTCACTAGTTGGATCCGGGGACACTGGTGGAGGGCCGGCCATATAACTGGGAACCGTACGTATACACCTACGAGTGGTGTAATCGTCGTCGGATATCCATGAGTCACTGTCCACCTCTCTAATACTGACCACTTGCAAGATCCCTTGTGTTTGTGATTGTTCTTCGTCCGTCTCCGTGTAAGAAGATGGCGGACTTTCGTCGTCCGATGAACGTGCGAAAAGCTCGTCACGCTATAACAAAAACTGGCAATTTAAAATTCACGAAAAGGGAAATTTACGAAGAAGTAAATTAGACGGAAATGTTTTAATGTCTAAAACTAATTTTAACATGCAATAGGAGATGAGATTTATGTATGGAGGCTGGCTTGCTGTATTCATGAATAATTGGTATCAATGTGGGTCAAAACAAGTACGAGTAAGTACGAGTCAAAATGATCTAAAGCATTGTGTTAGCGCTGTGGGCTTTTTGGAAACCTTTAAACGCTAACATGGGGGAGCGGGGAATTTACCATGAAATGGAAGAACTGTCTAAACAGCTCTTTCCAGGCTTCTAAAAGCCTGGAGCGGTGATTCAAAGCCTTGCTATGAGAATCGGCGGTTTTGTGGACTGTAATAAACTTTATGTGGCAGCATACATAGATTTTGAAGGAGGCTATTTTTTGGTATGGGGAAACAGAAACAATGGAAGGACACAGGATGCAGCGCCTTACCTTTTTTGCAGAAGTCTGGAGTCGCCTTCCTGCTGTAAGGGCCTTGCACTTCCTCGATGTACAGGTTAACCACGCGGCGGCCAGCGTGGTTCCACAGTTAAAGGATCCCTTTCCGAATGCAGCACTTCAAAACACTGTAGCTTGATATTTAGGTGGATCTAAATTGAATTATAGACCCAAAACTCTGGATTTATCACGAAATCTAGATTTATTTGCGGTAAAGCCCTGGAGAGGTGCTTTCACGGCGGCGGAGTAGACGAACTTTTTTTCATTTTAATATGGCGTCGAATACGTTCAATCTTCTTCCAGCCTTGTATTGCTGTTTCGCTCTGACCTATGGTAGACGCTGCAGGAATGAATAGGAAGGAAGGAACTGATGGGAAACTACCGCCACATTCTAATAAAGTTAAATACATTTACCCTTCTTTTGGGTTAGTCGGGTAAAAAAGATTTAAAGTATGTAGGTTCGGATAAAGCGATGTATATGGCGACAACACATTGTGTTTTCTAGATCATATAGACTCCAAGTTAGATTCTTTCCCACTGAAGAATGTCGGCCTCCATGTCACCTTCGTAAATCGAAGGTTCTGAAACAAAATTATTTTATTATGATGAGCCTATATTTAACTATCAGCTGCTTTGAATCCCCCATCCAGATTATCATCACAAACGAGAAATAAACATAAAAAATACCTGGTCTTGAGGAGGTCGACGGACGTGGTGAACGCTCTGCAGAGAACGATGTGCTCGGCGAAAACCCAACCAGCTCTACACTCGCGTCCACGAGCACACGTGTGTCCAGCTCCCGCTCTTGTGTTATCCCCGTAGAGGGGGTAAAAATGACGGCGCTGGTGGGTTGAGGCGGCGTAGCTGCACGAACATCCCTGTGAAATAACATATACATTAACATTTGGATTTCTTTTGTATGTTTTTGTATCTTTAAGACAGAGATTAAGTTCAAACTTACATCGACGAAGGCGGCGTGGCTTCCTCCTCATCCACCTCCAGCACCACCCTGGACGGGCCACTTCCCTGCAGCGCTAGATAGAAAGTAATTAAATATGTTATTTCACGTGTTTTTAGTTGGGTTGGATCAGTTCATATGGCTAACGATATCCAGCAGACAATTTACAAACCTCTCCTCTCCAGCTCCCACCGCTGGGGAATTCGCGGGGGCGGCACCTCAGGCGTGCCCGGTACCAAAGGGCACGGCACACGGTGGGTTGATTTATATACGTAGTGGACTTAGGACATTAAAAAAAAAGTCATCTTATTTTTACTGATTAATGATGCAAATTTGTTCTACTATCTAATACAGTAAATTATTGTTCTATGATTTTTTATTTTACGCATTATTTTTAGTACTACAATTTTTTAAATATTTTTTTGTATAGAAAAAATCATAAAATCTAAAGAATCTCAAAAATCTGAAAACATCTCCAACTGCGATGTATATATTAAAATAGTACTATTTATTAGCTTATTTTTACAACTAGTCAGCTACTGCGCTTTGCTGCGATTTAGGAGAATTTTTTTTTTTATTTTTTTTCTTATTAAAATCGCATTTAAGTCTACAAAATCTCAAATTTCTTCCAATTGTTGGATAAGTATTTTAATAGTACAATTTATTTGCATCTAATCGTCTACTGTAGTTTACTGTGACTTAGTAGGTAGTTAGACTTTTTTAGATTTTTTTGAACGAAAATATCTTAAAAGTCACCTAAATCTTAGAATACTTAGCAGTGATAATTATTGTATTCTCTATTCCACACCACCCCAGAGGTAGAGAACTAGGCGCGTTTTTTTTATCAGTGGTCTCCCCAATAGGCCTAATCCACGACTACAAATCTGTGTTCTGTATGTGTGAGACTTACAAAGACAAATTCAAAATTCAAATCATTTACCAATATTTTTAGGAGGGGCCTGCACCATGCTCAACACCATGCTCTGACAATAACGGGTCTTCAGTTAAAACCCCTAAATTTTCTTGATCATCATCGTCAACAAATGTATCCTTAACGATCAACAAAGCTGTTGCTTCTTCTGAAAAGGCTTTGTGTTTTCGCACCAGTTTGTGTCGTATCTTTGAAATATGTGGATCAGAGCTGATTAACAAATTGTTCAAAATATCTTCATTAGTAGCTTTTCTACAGAATTTCCTCGAATTATGAGCACGATATCTCCGAAAATCTTTGTTGCGTGCTTCAGCTGCTTCTTCGGATAATTTTCCAATGGGCACTATACCCAAGCTTTCAATAATAGCTGCTCCGTGAGCTAAAACTTTGTGAACACTTGCAGGCATGTAAAACCAATTATATAATTCAATGTATAGTTCCATGGTGGTTTCGGTATAATCTTTAAACTTCAATATATCAATACGGTGACCCGACGAAATTGCTTCTAATATAGTTTTAAATCTTTTTATTAATTCTTCATTTACTCCTGTGATCGAAGCTGCAATATCGGGGTTTTCGAAAAATCTCCTCGCAGTATTCCCATCATTTGTTGTACCATGACCATGTTTCACAACATCAATTAAAAGTCCTGTTTCGGATTTAAATGCTTCCTGAATATTTCTCTTTTTGCTCTCCATAATAGCTTTACTGTCACCTTTCACCATCCATGTCTTCAAATCTAATCTGTACGCTATATGAAGAATGCATTCCATGAATCGTATCCAGATGTGTAACGACGATAAACCATATTTATATAAATCGACATCAATTTCTTTTGCCAAAACCAAGGACAAATCATTCATTTCCTTTGGAGTAGCTTTACATATGTCACATCTTTGTGTTGATGTATCGCAAAGAACTGCAGTCGCTTTACCATCTATCATGGTTAGTATTAGGTTGTGCGAGATGGTCAAATCATCAACCACTGTCTTAACTAAATTGTTAATCTCTGCCTCAATCGCATTTTTTTCTTGCAAAATGCTGAATTTGTTTTCCTTCATGAATTTAAAAAACAGCGGACGACACCATAATGAGGAATTTGGGGAATCATTTTCCCATATAACTCTGTCACCAGACACTAATTTGATAGGAATCAAACTACCCATAAATACGCTAGAATCGTCAAAGTCCTCATCTTCTTCATTTTCTCTTCCAACTTTCTGCTTATAATTGGCTTGATTCGAAGCTCCGTCAAATCCCCATTTACTAATCAGTGTCAAATCTTTACAAGTTTCACTAATTTCGTTTGACATTATAATTCTCTTCACAGTAATATCCAATAGTGCCTGCAATTCTATCGTAGCCGTTTTATCTGTTACTACAATAGCAGTTTTAGGTGGATAACATTTAATTTTTTCATTTTGCAGTGCGTAGTAAGAGGGATATACGTTGGTACCAGTTACTTCTGCGATACTTTTTCGTAGCGTATTATATTGCCATTTTGACAATTTCAAAGACAAAAACAAGCCTAAAGCTTCATCTGGAGAGAATACTGATTTCTTTTTATTTCCAAAAAGACAATCTTTTACTTTTTGCACGTCCTGTGGATGCTTGAGCAGATGCTGTAATATGTCAGCAACATCTTCCTTTCCTTCTGCTTTTAAGTTAAAAACATGGGCATGTGACAACTCCTCTGAAGCAATAGTTTGCGTAGTAAGTTCCGTACGTCTCTTTTTTTGTTTAGGACCTAATTCTGTAAATGGTTTTCTCGGACTTACTTGAGTTGATGTACCAACAGACACCTTTTCATGAGATGTAGTTGATGTGCTAGGAACTGGATCGTCGTCGTTTTTTGCAAAATCTTTCATAAACTCAGGCCAAACTATCTCCGATGCCAACCAATCACTGTATTTACTTCTAAATGTATGTTCTTTTCGTTTAGCATTTTCCCATTTTTTATAAGTATTATAACAATACTTTGCGCAGAATTCCTTTAGCAAATTATCATTATCTTGATTTAAATCACACAATTTTGACTTGATAGCACTGTATAAAAAGTTATGATCCTTAATACTACCACTTGATTTCAATTTCACAAACATATCAACATTAGTAACTAAATCACTAAACATTTTCACAAAATTCTCGAAAATCAACTTTTAACAAAAATCAAGTAACGAGCGGGTAGTCCGTATGTAAAGGGTGGTTACAACGAACTGATATCATTGTTTTCAACTTGCTACCCCAAATATTTTTTACCTGCAAATTTACTGCCCTCTGATTGGCGCACGTCACTAATGACGACTCGTCTACTGATAAGAAAACCGGTTTTGGTGTTGTGGAAAGAGTGGTGTGGAATGCAGTTGCACAAAATATTTACAACAAACTAATAATAATAATCCTAATAATATGCACCATGCATCGAATTCTTTGTTTTATTCATACAAATTAAATCTCTGAAATTTTAGGGTAATAACCCACTTTAAAAAAAAGTTCCAAAACATAAAAGTATGGTATAAGTATATACAATGCAAATATATATTTAAAAATCCTTAAGTCCCAACTTCGCGATTTCAGCCCACCGTGCGGCACTCTCACGGGTTAAATTCTGGAAATACAGAAATAAATAAAATATTTGTGACCGTAAAATGTATTAGTGGTAGAATATTATTTTCCTAAATATTTTTTCCCTCCGCTTTTTGGAAGGAGGGGCATCGGGCAATAAAAATTGCCCAACCTCCTTCCTAGATCGCAATTCCGTGAGCCGTGCCCTCTGCTCGACGCTCAACCGGGCCATGTTCTTCCTATCGAGCGCCCGCATCCTCTTAATTTTTCGCCTCTCCTCTGCAACGTCGACCCTAAAAGAAAAATGAAAAAAAAAAACACAAAGTATTGATGTAAAATTGATTAAATTTAAAATACCTACATGTTTACTTACGTCGTCGGTTGCGACGGCCCCGCAACAGCAGAGGAGGGTCCCGGAACTTCTGATGCGGACGGCTCGTCGGCCGTTGACTGACCCCTTCAAAGTTAAGCAACATTTTGGTAAGGATCTAAAATAACACAGCCCATAAAAAAAATATAATGGAAAAAGTATGAAAAAGGAACAAACATGGCAAAGTTGAGCGCGCGTGCGACGTTCCGGCCACGCCCACGCCCACGCCCACGCCCACGTCCACGTCCACCTCGTCCACGTGCACCTGCACCACCCTCACCACCATCACATCCAAGCATATCCATACTTTCGTCTTTTTTCTGAAAATCAATAAAGTAAACAAAATTAAAAAAAAACTTACTCGAAAAATCATTCAAAATGATAATTATTAATAACTTGTTGTTAATAATTAACAAATAACAAAAACTAATTAAAGAACACAACAAATTAAATTTGTTTTAATTTAAAAAAATTCGACCGGCAAGAAGTTCCCTGTGTATACCAAGCTTTATCTCTGAACTACTTCAACCGCCATTTTGGTTTGGTTTTTTCGAGGTTAACTTGAACAAAACATTAATGTTGACTTCAATCTACTATCTTTTGTATATGTTTTGGCTGAAAACTATTGTCGAGTAAATATTCAATGCGATAACTATTACTTTAGATACGGAACAGGTCTTAAAATTTTATAAATTACGAAAGTATTCCGACAAAATTCTAACACCGCACAGTGGAACGAATGTATGGGAGCGGTTGGACGTAGACATGTCCGAAAAATAAGAGTAAAATTATGACAAACTAATGATGCCATCTTATTCGATTACTTAATGCCTTCATAAATTGTGGTGATGAATTTCTTCATAACTCCCATATTTCGGGAGTAATTTGAG
Organism: Diarsia brunnea; assembly: GCA_949774965.1. Taxonomy (NCBI): domain Eukaryota; kingdom Metazoa; phylum Arthropoda; class Insecta; order Lepidoptera; family Noctuidae; genus Diarsia; species Diarsia brunnea. The sequence goes on along the minus strand of OX459004.1, from coordinate 19,835,640 downwards.
AAAATGTGAAATTTTACTATGAAAATGAGTGTATCGAGCTCTCTCCCTCCTGATTCCGGGCTTGTTTCAAGTAGCGGTCTCTAATATCGTAATGCTATTACTAAGAGCTATATTTAATACTAAGACACATAGTGCGCCAAATGTGCACTTTCTGGGATAAAAGGAAATGAACATTTAAAAAATAAAACGTTTTTTCCCCATTTGTATTTACTTTAAACCGCAGACAGACTTATTAAGAGGTCTAAAAATATATTATATATATACAGAAATATATATTAACAAAAATATTCACAAGAACTGATGAGAGTATGACTTTTAAGTAAGTTGATAATAAATTACCTAGTTTCATTAAAAGTACAATAAATAATTAAGATGTAAGCTCTAATTTACTAAGTTACACATTTTAAAACAATAACATCATTTAATTATCTTCGTCATCATCATCATCATCAATTAATTCAAATTCAGAATCGATGTCCGCTAAATCATTTATGTTAACAAATTCGATATCACTTTTCTCAGAATCTGTAAGCTCATAAAATTCCTTAAAAGAAGATTTTTTTACAAACTTATTTCCTTTTGGACGGATACTTGTAACAAGTGGATCAGAAGACAGTAAAAGATTGTGCATAATATCTTCATTGCATGAGATACTGCTATGCTTTCGAGAATGCCCCTCTCTATATTTTCTAAAATCTTTATTTCTAGCCTCAGATGCCTCTTCGGATAGAAAACCAATGGGCACAATTGACATGTTCTGAACTATGTCTGGCCCATGCATTAAAATTTTATGAAGTGAAGAAGGCATATAATACCATGGGTATAACTCCACGTAAAGCTTAGCAGTATCAAAGCAGAACTCTCGGAATTTAGTTACGTTGATCTTCTCTCCTGATGAAATACACTGCAAGATCACACAGATTTTTCTTAAAAGCATAGCATCTATTCCGGTCAGTTCAGCAGATTTAGTGTAGTTTTCAAAAAATCTCCTTGCCGAGTTGCCATTGTTGGTGGATCCACTGCCTTGTTTCACAACATCGAGAAGTAAGCCCGTTTCTCTTCTTACAGCCTCTTGAACTCTTTTCTTCCTGTCATCAACTTGCCTTTTTGCTATATCACCCCTTACTTGCCATGATTTTATGTCTAATTTGTAGGAAATGTGTAATAAGCATTCCATTGAGCGAATCCAAGCGTGAAGGGTGCTTAAGCTATATTTATACATGTCCTCGTTTGCGTGTTTATCTTTGATTAACTCTAAATTATTCATTTCTTTAGGACAAGCCTTGCATATGTCACACACTGAAGCTGCTGTATTGGATATAATGGAATGAATTTTACCATCAATCATTGTCAACAGCAGTTGGTGTTTGACACTAATTCCATCAGTGATGGTGGATGGAGTTAAGGCTTCAATCTCTGCTTCGATTTCAGCCATCTCTCTCTGCACATTTTCTTTGGTTTCCTTTATAAACTTAAACAATATTGGCCGGCAAAATGAAGTGGAAGATGGTCGCTCGTTTTCCCAAATTGTTACACCTTTTGAGACGAGCCGCAGTGGTACAAGACTAATCATAAAATTACTAGCAAGATCGATTTGCTCATCTTCACTCGTCCTTTGATGATAAATGCTTTGGCTAGATGATCCGTCAAAACCCCATTTGCTGGTCAATACGAGCTGTTGATTGGGATCAACAGGGGTTTCTAACGACCTAATAAGTCTTCTTGAGGTTAAATCCATCAAGGCTTGTAATTTGATTTTTGCAGAGCCCTCTGTAACTGTGAGATCTTCTTTGGCCGGATAGCACTTAATTTTTTCTTTAACCAACATGTAGTAACTCGGGTATTGAAGAGCTCCTTCTTGAGTGTTGAAATCCCGAAGAGTGTTATAGCGCCATTTCGATAAGTTCATCGATACATAAAGAGCCAATGCCTTCAAAGGGGATATTTCCCGTACCTGAATTGATTTACCTTCAATGAAGGCTTTGATTTTTGAGGCCTCTTCTGGATTCTCCGTCAAGTATTTCATAACATAAGCTGTATCGCTTTGTCCTGCCTTTTGAAGCGCCCTTTCGGCCGAAAACATAATTTCAGCGCTGCTACTGCTGCATGAAAGACTATCTTCAGTGCGTCTTCTTTTTTGCCGGTTACTAAGGTCCTCAAAAGATTTACGAGGACTAGGATGTGTACAAGTTGAAGCATCAGATTTAGCAGGAGAAATTATGGGCTCGATGACGTCACTTATATTTTCTGTAGAAGGTTCCATATTTTCATTCTGTAATTCCGGCCATTGAATTGCAGCCTGTAGCCAAATCTCATGTTTCTTCCGAAACTTATCTGTGCTTCTTCCAGACTGTGTCCATTTTGCATAAATGCGGTAGCAAAATCGACGACACCAGTCTTTTAAACTTGTTTCAGCACTTTCACATAACTGAACACAACTGTTATCTTTTAAAACACTGAACAAATAGTTAAAGTCGCGTAAATCTTTATGTGCGCGTGCGCATAAAGCAACGTGAATATCAAGATTTGTATTAAAATTTGGAAAATACATTGCGAGATTAGCTTGGATACAACGAGGTGTAAATCAACACTGATTTTAAAGTTACTAATAGTGACCTATTTATATAAAATCCAGGTATCCCAGGTATCCTTTGTTAAATATTGCAAGGTAATTAGTTATTGTGATAATTAGTAAATGATGCATGCTAAATTAGTGTATTAAGAGCCATTTAGTAATTAAATAATAGCAATGTTCTTATCAGTAATCATTAGTGCATCAGTTTTATATGTAAACCTTAAGTCCCTAATTATATATCCTAATTAGCTTATATCTTCTCTAATTGGCTGCTCAGAAATGTTATTGTAATAAGGTAAACCTTTAGAAAAACGGTTTTAATCAACAAAATAAACAAAAAATAAAAAAATTGTGTTATAAAATAAACATCACTCTTTATCCCAGAAAGTGCACATTTGGCGCACTATGTGTCTTAGTATTAAATATAGCTCTTAGTATTAGCATTATGATATTAGAGACCGCTACTTGAAACAAGCCCGGAATCAGGAGGGAGAGACCTCGATACACTCATTTTCATAGTAAAATTTCACATTTTCTCAAATTACTCCCGAAATATGGGAGTTATGAAGAAATTCATCACCACAAGTTATGAAGGCATTAAGTAATCGAATAAGATGGCATCATTAGTTTGGCATAATTTTACTCTTTTTTTTCGGACATGTCTACGTCCAACCGCTCCCATACATTCGTTCCACTGTGCACCGGTACAAGCACACGTAAAACCACTCATAATTTGAAATATACTTACCTTCAGGTTAAAATCCGGTTGCACACATATAGTCTGTATTATAATTACCCATTGTATACCATTTTATCAGTAGTTTAATCAAAAATACTCACCAAATAGTAATTAAATCTGCAGCGGTCGCACGGCACGGTCACTCACAAATACAGATTCAACTACTGACATTTAACTTTTTTTTTTAAATCGAATTGACCCTAGAGGTAAAGTGTTGTCGTATTTTTAGCATGCAGAATTTAATAAAGTATCGAGTAGAAAAGAGACAAAGGATTGAAACTTCATGGGATAGAAAGAAATAGATATATACCGTCGCTGAAATTCTATTCTATAGGATTTTGGGTTCCACTGAATAACGATTTATTATCTTACTCAGTAAGTTAAATAAAACTGGTGTAATGGAAATCATACTTTATTAAATCAGGTAGGTATTATTTAATTAAAATAATCAACATTTAGTTCGGACAGAGAAATTTTACAATAAAACATTTGTATGTTTATATCCTCTGACTAACTTGTTGAATAACTAGTAGTGTGTTTTTCATTATAACAGATTCAAATCGTCATTGATTACTATTTTGATAAATAATTTGAAAGTAAAACAATTATGTTGTCTTTATAACAATATAAAAATATCAAAAACTGAACACAGAAGTTATAATAAACCCTTAATTTTGAATTATTCTAAGAGGGACAGTTACTCATTGGAACGTTGAAATTTGTCAGTGGAAAAGTAAGGGCTCTGGTTACAATGAAGGATTTTTTTTGATTGTTTTTGTTGCCAATTTTGATTGTTTTACCAACTTATTGAAATTATTTTGCTTTGTTACAATATACTTACTAGAAAACTTAATAAACTTCTTAATGAAAAACAATATTTAAAAAACCTTAAAAATATCATTAAAACTGACTTTGGTTTAATGAGTCTGGTGCGTTCTGATCTGACGAATGCGCCGCTCGCGAACGGCTTGCAAATTGCGCGCGAGCGGCGCATTCGCCAGATGTAGACGCACCATAATATTATATCACGTATATAAAATAACAATAGGAACACTGGTAATCATAATAATAAAGCTGCTTTTGAACTGTACATCGGTGATGATGGTTGGGAAGTTCAATATAACTAGAAAATTAAATAAACTTCTTAATGAAAAACATTATTTAAAAAACCTTAAAAATATCATTAAAACTGACTTTGTTTTAATGAGACTTAATGGTGCGTCCAGATCTGACGAATGCGCAGCTCGCGAACGGCTTGCGAACTGCGCGCGAGCGGTGCATTCGCCAGATAATAGACGCACCATAATATATCACGTTTATAAAATAACAATAGAAACACTGGTAATCTTATGATTACCAGTGTTCCTATTGTTATTTTATTATTAATAAAGCTGCTTTCGAACGCATCTGTGACGATGGTTGGGAAGTTCAATATACCTAACTAGAAAAACTAAATAAACTTCTTAAAGCAAAACAAAAAAAAAACTCTTACATTAAATCTCTTAACACAATGTCTTAAAATATTATTAAAACTGACTTTTTTATAATTAGACAAGAATCACATATTGTCACAATAATAGGAACATTGGTATACAGGATAATAAAACTGTTTTTGAGCTGCAATCATACTTAAATAATAATTAATAACAGTATTCGCATTCATCATGTTGATAGTGATGATACGCAGCATACCCACAATATTTGCACCAAAAGAAACTGCTACTAACACATTTATTTGTGCAGTATTCATGATACTGGTGAAGTGAGGAGGCATGGACCGTTTTGCAGAACTTGGTAATATGTGTCCACAACCAAAACATTTCGAAGCTAAAACAAAATGTGTCCACGTCCAAGGCCAAATCAGGCGATAGTGTAGACATTGCGTAAAATCATTTTTGGTTAAAAACTTATCTACATCCATAATGTTATCATTTATAACCATGTTTTTGAACCTTTTCTGGTATCTTCCGATGGCAAAGTTGCAACGGACTTATGATTTTACCTGGAACAATTTTATTGATATATTTTAATACAAGCACAACAAAAACAAATAAATATCCAAATTCAATTCAAAACAGTTGCTAGTTTTAATGATTTTGTGTCTATTTTAATAACGCAATAAAATATTATGTGATCTGACGGAACGCTGTTCGTCATGAATACAGCTTTAGCGTTCCACTGACTAACAATTTTCTCCATTGAGTAACGTTTTCGTCAGAATTAGTCAGTGGAATGTAACGAAAGTCCGACAAAAAATATGTTTGCATTTTTATTTCCATGATTTACCGTTATATCAAGGAAATTATGCAACAATTTATAAAACTATTAACTAACAGTTCGTAAATTAAGTAGGAAACGTGTAAAAAATTGTTCAATTACCTTAAAAAGTGCCGCTAGTCACTGGATATATTTTATGCACACACTGTACGCGTCCTCCTTGTAGCGGTTGTGCACGATGACAGAAAATTTGTTGTCAAGATGGCGGCAGTCAATCAGACAGCTTTGTAATGTTGCCAACGAAAAATATATTTATAATTTAGTAATATTTTTTTAAAACCACTTAAATTCGCGTTAATCACGGGAAAGTTCCACCCGGTCAAATTTCCAGACTGATTTGAAAAATAATTTAAAATCAATTTGTTAAATTAATGAATTGTTGTATCTAGGTTTATCAGAAATATATTATTTAAGCCGTCTAATAATGTAATTACATCAATCTACATACTGATAATTAAACTGTTATTCTACTTTTTAAGTTACTATTTGACGAGGGGACATGACAAAAACCTACTTATTAGTCATTTAATTGTACTGAAAAGTTATAAATAAACCAGAAACAATAAAAAAAAAAAATACAGAAATGCTACCAAACATAAGCTCAATCAAGACACGTTTGAAAAATCTTAGTTTATTGCAATTAAGTAAATAAAAAAAAACATTAAACTTAAGGGACATCATGAAAACCTAAGGTACACTTTTAAAAAAATCCGCCCATAAATGGAGAGGCGGGCGGTATGAACCGCCACGATATTTTGCGGCTGGTTGCAAAGTTCTCAACATCTTGATGGTAGAGTGATGCTAGTTCGCGGCTAGCTCCAACGAAGTTGGTTTCGTTGTCGGAAAATATTGTTGACGGAGTCCCACGCCGAGCTATCAAACGTCTGAGGCTCATGATCGCCGAATCTGAAGTCAACGATGCAGCTATCTCCAGATGTATGGCCCTTGTGACTAGACAGGTATAAAGGGTGTAAAAGTACCCTTAACGCAAACGAAAACCTCATATTCTGCCCATCATTAGGATACTTTTTCGCTTCTAGACTATACCTGGGAAACCACAGATTCCGGAGATATTGAAGGTCAAAGTGTCAACTTTTTTTTCTACTTTTTTACACTATCGAATACCAAGCAATATTACAAATTCATCCAAACAAACATTATCATTTTTTTTTAATTTTCTTAACAAATTACGAGTTTGAAGTTACAAAATAGTCTTGGATATTAAACGCGCGCACACACGCAGCGAAGTCGTACACGCACACAAGCGCGCCGTATCAGCTGAGCCCGCTGTGCGCGTAACCTCGGGTCATTCGAGTTCAACGTATGAACACAGTACGAATGCGAGCAGCCTTGTAGGAGCAGTGGGACTCAGCTGATCGGTTGTAGGACATTTATTTATTTGCAACAATGAAAAAAAAAAGGTTTATTTGCTCTGCGATATTACACACATGAGATTGGTCTGCTGATTTTTGTGATACCTACTGCAAGTTGGTTTGTGTATTAACGAAGAACACACAACAAACCGTTTAAAAAATTAATAAGTAGCTTCTTGCAGATTCAATTTAAAATGTTTCTTTTAATGACTGGATTAGCAAACGGAGTTCGCATAACTGAATTGTGGGCCAAATTTATGTAATGAAAATTTCCCATTGACACGCTAAGAAAAAGTTAAAGTTAAAATGTTTG